>JAWNNQ010001912.1:0-1437949 GCA_035044765.1 Leucophenga montana | reverse complement strand
GTGGCAAAAGCGGTGAACTTGCATCAACTTAACTGAAACTTACGATGCTATGCTTCTTTGAGCAGGAATATAAATTTTTTGTTCAACTTGTCAGATCTGCAACTGTGCAATTTTTTATGCTGTAGCTGTTCTGAATTTGTGAATGTTTTTTTTTTATAACGGAAGTCTTCCAGCGACACAAAATGTGGACCAGCATAATCGAGTATATTAGGTATAATATTAGACACTTTATGTAGAAAATTGCTATAGAAGATTTGTAAGTGAATAATATTTGAGCCAAATAGCTGGTCAGATTAATTTCCGAACAAATCCTCTACAGATATCGTATGCTGATTTTTGTAACCGTCCAGTACCAACCAAGATAAGTTACGAGTTACTTACTGCCGTTTTCTTTTCTTCTCAATTAAAAACACGCTATTTTGAAGGTAGGTATAACTTCAAGATAGTTGCAGCGCAGACCTACATAAAACTGTAGAGAAGGTCTTTTAGAACGAACGCACTACAAGCTGAAAGAAATGTGTTGGCGTCTATTTAGAACAGTTTTCTCAACAGAACTTTAACTTGGCCGTTAAGTTTATCGGACCGACAAACAAAATATCGTTTATCGTAAATAGATTATTAAAATATTGGGCCGATAGAAACTTACAGATTATTTTTGGAGATTTCAAGTAAGTTGTCGCCATATGCATAAATCTCCATCTACGTATGACCGTGCAGCCATACAGCAGAGGCTGAACGCTGTCTTCCTCTTCGCTGTTTTGATAGCTTCTGCATAGGTCGTGTTGCCTATCAGACAATGTGCGTTTAGAACACCTTTCAGAATCGAGTGTACGATTCTGTTTAACCTCAAAGTTCGGATTAGCTTTTTAACGAATTCTGACTAAATTTGTTTGGAGATATCACATCAAGCTGAGCTAGACCAGCGTGCATTCGCAAGGCTGATAATTTTTATCTTTAATGAGCTTCTTGCATGTTGACAGAGGCATCCCGACCGAGTCATTACAGGAAAGGGAGATTTTATTTTTAACCAAAGAAAAATCGAATTTGCTATGGAAGTTCGTAACGCCGAAGATTGCTGTCTAGCCTCTCAGTTTTTAAGATATCGATTTGATGAAAAGTTTATCGGGTAGAGAGACTTCATCAAAATCACTTAATAAATATCGTCACTCCACACTATTGCTGCACCCAGTTTTAGGGTTAGTTACATACACATCCAACATACATTTTTGATATTTTTTATCTAAAATGTTCCGTTACAGTCAATATCAACTTGAAATTCGATATGGGCGGAAACTTTATAAAAATAGCCATCCTTGTGGCAATTTTACCATATCAGCTTGCAAGAACGACTCAGCTTTTGAGGCAATCCAATCATCGACCCATTGTTTGCATTGTTCATATGAAGTGATCTTCTGCTGAGACACGTCGACCGGAACAAGTAGTAGTCGGAAGGAACAATGTCTGGAGAATACGGCAAAAAATCCTTTCTCTTTTGGCGTTCGAGGAGCTGTTTCATTCTTTAATTTCTGATAATAGCGAAATTTATATCACGTCAGGATTTTGCCCCACGATTTATCAAATACTGCCAAAAACGCTGTTTTTAGAGGTTTCCACTCCTACTTACTCGAAAACGTGACGTGATGGAAAGTTTTTGAAACCAGATTCGTGTTCAGTACGAAAAATCCATTCGGAAACACTAGGTCCCATCTTATTCGCAAAACTCGTGTCTGCCAGTGTTACTATTCGCATCTTATTCGCAAAACTCGTGTATGCCAGTGTTACTAATGGGCATGCTCTGTACATTTAATATAGAGTGAGTTTAAAAACGTAAAGCCTTCTTTTCATTTAATATTATTTTAGATGCATCTGAGGTGTATCTAAGTTGCGATTCTACCGAAGTTCACGTTTACTCTTGTTATTTTTAGCTGATTAGTTTCTTAAATTTTTTATTAAAACCTTCCAGCATGTTTTCAGGTTGCATCACTTTCATTACAAGCTTTTGCCATTCACACAAACATGTTGTCATTCACAAAAATTACACATTTCTAAATATGGCAGTTAGTTTAATGCACGGTTGAGATTAATAAATAGTTATATGGCACTTTAAAGTGGAGAATAACTTATCACTTTCAGAAATTAAAATTTCACACTTTAGGCTGCCAACTTCACTGGATTAGTACATGCAGTAAAGCAAGCTATAAAGACTTCTATAGTATCTCACGCTCAATTTTCTGCTCATTTCACATTTCACATTTAAAAAGTATTTGTTTAAATACTCGTAATCTTTATAAGTATGTATTTCAACTGTTTGCTATTGTTAAAAATAGTTAATGTTCTTATTTTTTCGTAGTTGTTGTTTATTTCTGCTTAATGATTATAATTAAAATATTTTATGATACCTGTCACATAATTCTAACAATAATTAACTTTGTATACGGTTCATTTTTTTTTTCATGTGTCATTATTGCTTAATTTTAAAACGTTTTTTGTTTTTTGTTATTATTTTGCAAATGATTCATGAACACGATTGTAGATACATATCGTAGATACATAGTATACTACTTAGGTAGTAAGTTGTACATAGAAATCCGTAAACTGGCAACTAAAATATTTGATTTTGATTTTATTTAACGAGTATTTTATATTTTATGATATTCATTAATTATAAGCGTTGGCTGTCAGTCTCGCTTAGTCAGTTTTCAGTTCAGTAGTAGCTCATATACATAGGTATATAGTATGTAAGATACAATGTATGTAGGTTGTGTTAGCTTGCTTGGTCAAATGTAGGGGCATGTTCAAGTCCATGTTCGTTCTTCGATTCGTTTTAGTTAATTATGACTTTATTGTGCAGCGTACAAAAATTGGGCGTAACTCAAATGCAAATTAGCGCTTGAATTTTGGCACGAGTTTCATAATTAAAACGAACGATTTCGAAGCGCGACTTGGGATTTTGGTTTTTTAGTTGCTTTTTTTTTTTTTTTTTTATTGAAAATAGCAAACGGAGGCATTTAGGTTGGGCGATTGTTGTTTCCGTGGTTTCCAATTGGATTTTTAACTTAGTTTTTTTGCTAAATTATGCAAAATTTGCTACTGTTGTTGTATTTGTTGTTGTTGTTGTTGTTTTTGGTTTATTGTTATCGTTGCTAGTCATTGGTCGTCCAATTTGAATGCGGCTCATTAGCATGTTTAGCTCATGGCTGCAAAGCAAAAAGCACGCCCCGAAATAGTCATAACAGTTTTTTTTTTTTCAATATAGTGTTCAGATATAGATACAGTGTATCTGCAAAATATATACCTATAACTAAAATGAACAAAATTTTCAAAATTATAAAAAAAAAAAATGTAATTTCCTTTGGTACAATTAAAAGTAACTATAACTTTTATGTTTAATTTTGGAAGGCAATATGCAGAAAAACTAAATACAATACTAACACTGAGTCCTTAACTTTTATAGAACATGATTCCCATAATACATACTATGTAATAAACTTATAAAAATGTGCATTCGAAATGCCATCCTTTTTTTTCTACAAAGTATTTTCTAAGAGTAGCATTTTGGAATATGAATTTTAATATTTTCATATTTTCCGATTTACACTGAGCTAGGTTTATATATTTTAACATATCTCGCCTTAACCGGTTAATCGATTTAGTTAAATAAAATACTAAATCAGACATAATTATATATCCTACAAATTTGGTTCAAAAACTTGTTTAATCGGCTCGGTAGTTACGGAGCTATTGGAAGAATTTGGTTGCTTTCTATTAAAATTTAAATGTATAATGTAGAATTCGAGAAATAATAAACATCATGTAATATCATGTTTAACGTAAAGAACTACGTTTTGAGAAAAAAGCAAGCTACATTTGCAGGAAATTCATGGAGAGATAACGACGTTATGGGCAATTGAGCTAAAGTATCAAAATTCAACTTTATAGTATAGGAGTATTTCGTATTCAGCAGCTCAAGATATATAAGAAAAAATAGTGACATGTAACAATATTTTATCATTCGTTTCTCAAATAGAATATATGACAATTTAGTAAGATTTTCGAATTCCAACATTCGTTAAAGAAAACACATAGCGTTTCACTTAAAGTTTAATGCCAATTAGAACAGTCTCCACCCTTTCTTGCAATATTCGTATGCAGCGCGCCATTAGGTCGATCTGGTCACTATAAGTTCTTCAGTAAAATGTTGAGAAATTAAATATTTGAAACAATATTTTGAAGCAAAATCTTTGTCAATACTTATTCTCCGAATTCGTGTGAATTCATGGCTATATGTTTGGTTTTTGAAATCACCAAAGCATTTCGAGGTATCCTCTGAGAAATGGTTTGGTGATTAAGCATAATCTTGAGCCAAAATATATTGTTATATAATGTATAAGTTTTTTAAGCAAGTTGCATCTAAATTGTTTGTCGATTCACTACACTTTATGGGATACGAAAACCATATTATATTTTGTTCATTGCAACTCAATCGTTTAAAGTTAAATATAGTTTTTCCGGGCATTAAGTTTGATTAAAAGAAGTCAGAGATTTGGTAAATCTTTAGATCAACATTCAGCATACTAAGATGGATTGATTTTTAACCTACACTATTCATAATAGTGTAGCTATTCAAATTTTTTTTAACTAGAGCTCAGACAATACGAAATCTTTAATTGGTAAAATTGATAAGGTGAGATAGAATTTGGAAAAAATTTGAATTCAATTGAAAGATGTGCGCAATTCAACCTAACTAGGGGGTACATGTACCAAAACATTGCAATAAAGTCCGGCAGTCAGCCCGGTGGTTAGCGCATTAAATTGAAATATTATCAAGTCAACGTTAGTCTTGGAATGCCTAGAAAAATTAAACACCATAGGAAGTCTTAACTCTTGTATATACTGGTCTCACAGCTTTATCTGTCAACGAGAAGTTAGGCACTCCCTTCAATGGGCCAAAGCCCTTTTACGGACTAGCAAAAGGAAGTACTTACTATAAGCTACTAAAACAAAGCCAGAGATAGGTTTAGGGAGAGCTGCGAGGACATAAGTCAGTGAAATCTACTGCTAGAGAGACCGCTATAGCAAAAAAATCAGATATATGCAACGAATTCAAAAAGAACACTCTGAGAATGAATGACACACGTATCCGGTTTTCTGCTAGACTTAAAACATACTTGTCTAAAATTGGTATCGAAAGTGAAAGCCCCTGTAGATTTTGTTTAGAAGATGAAGCAACCGCAAAACACATTCTAGAAGTTTGTACAACCTTGGACTTGAACAGGCTCAAACATCTAGGATGTTACCAAGTGTTAGGAGGATTGATTAATACACTATCTAACACTCAAAACCTACTGAATTAATGTAGGTTTTTTTGAAATGCATAATTTTAAAATGTCACTCACTCTCAGCTTGGTCAAACACATTTAATACAATTCACTTCTCACTTTTCGAAGAGTTGTGAATGCCCTTATTAAAAATTGTATTGCAAGTCGAAAGACGGTTAATAACGTTTGACTTAGCTCATAAGTTGGCCAAAGAATTTGTGATTTCGACAAAATTTATTATGCTGTGGCTTCCAATAATGCACTGTACTCATAATTTTGTTGTAGACTGTTTGCATGTATGTACATACTTGCTTAGTGCAGTTTTGGGTGCTGTGTGTAGATATCTTTCTTTTTTTTTTTTGTATTTGAACGGCTTCCGATTGCGATAATGACATTATATGTAATAAATACGTATATATTTTCATATTTCTGGCGATTAAGATATGAAATATGTTGTATAAAATTGGCATCATTAGAGCGGCTTTTTTAGCACGGTTTTGAGACAGGAGACAGCGGTCAAGTTTCCTGCGCTCTATATAGACTAGTACGAATAAAACGTAAGAAGCAAACTATATGCTTACGTGTACGTTAGATGGAAAAAGTATTTATTGTGTTTGGTAATAAATCAAAAGCTCTCTATGTGCCGCTATTATTGTTGAACTGGTTGCCTGAATTTCTTTTATGGTTGCAAGTTTCTCTGCTGGCTGTTTTTATTGTGGTTTTTGCTGCTGCTGTTGTTGTTGTTGTTGTTGTTGTTGTTTTTGTTGGCATTTGTTTGCCGCAAACAAACCGCAAATGAACAAACAAACAAACAAACGAACGAACAAACGTATGAACGGCCTTTGAAGGAATGCTGCAAACGCGTTTGTTTTGCTCCAAAAGCGTTTTTATCGCTGATCTATGATCGCACATGTATCTACTAGATACATACAATATACCAACGAGTTGACTTCCAAGAAAGGCAAACGCGCACATACTATATGTAGAGCTATAGTTTGAGTTGATTTGAATATGAGGCACGCGTTTTGGTGCAGTGAAGCCAAAAATTGTTGCAAGTTAATGCTGGCAGTTTACTTCTTTGTTTATGTTTTTTTTTTTTTTTTTTTTTTGTATTGTCTTTTGCAACTTAATGTAACGTGAGTCACGCGTACATCTCTAATATGTGCAAACATACACACACACACACCCCGATATTTAAGTTTATTTGCTGCATTTCTAAACGTTTTCTTGGAATTTGTGAATTTATAGCTGCATGCAGTAAGAATTATGCTCCATCTATGTGTGCTGCGATGTTTAGAATATGCAGCAAGCAGGCTTGGCTGTCGTGGGCGTGGCATGGTGTAGCTTTGTGTGATTTTGGTTAGCCATATGAAATCAAATAATGTAATAGGTAACTAAGTGATGTGTGCAATGATATAAATATGTACTCAAATTATATGAAATTGCTACAAAATTTAACAAGTTCGTTGCTTAAGTCTTTTGATTTTTTGTTTCACTTTTTTTTTTAAATTGGTTATTCGTAGTTTTGTGCATAGCTAGCAACTATTTTTTCTCGTCAGTCGGCATCTGGCATAACGGATTATTGTATTTAAGTGTCAGTGTTCAGAGTGACTGTCATTTGGGTTTATACTGATACTTGAACAGAGCACAGTGAAACGGCTCTCGACATGCAAGGCTCATTGTTTTCGATGCC
Source organism: Leucophenga montana (assembly GCA_035044765.1). Classification (NCBI taxonomy): domain Eukaryota; kingdom Metazoa; phylum Arthropoda; class Insecta; order Diptera; family Drosophilidae; genus Leucophenga; species Leucophenga montana. Next base: position 1,430,938 of record JAWNNQ010001912.1, on the reverse strand, counting down.
CTCAAATAATCTGATAATCTGATATTAGTTTTGGTAGTTTTTAGTGTTCGATTTTACCCGTGGGTAGCAATCCAGCACACATGTTATTAACAGGTGGATCTAAAACATCTAATGTAACTGGTTCGATACGGCTTCTGCATGGTTAAAAAGTCAGATGATCTTATGTAAAAAGGGATATGACAAACGGTATTTCAATCGAAGATATTTGCTATTTTCAAAATTTCGTACTAAATTCTTTATAAAGAATGGTTGGGTCCGAAAGGCATCTTCAGTGATATTCATGGTACGCCGTTAATCACACCGCACCTCTTCAAAAATCCTAGCCCAATGCAAGGAAATGTTTAATACGGTATCAAGACGCAACGTAGATGTTTTAGTTTGGGTTTCTCATTTTCATGCACAAGGTAATGAAATTATCCATGAATTGACAGATGGAGGAATTTCTTTGTCCAACACTTCGGAGCTAGTCAATTAGTACTCAAGGATTATTGAGCTGCATAATTCTTCCTTCCTTCTTGACCCCACATGACATGTACCTATATAAATATTCTTTCCAATCAATTTTTAAAAAGTACTGATCATCTATTCAAGCCAATCACAGGTTTGCCCATTTTTGTTATGCTTCTGATCAAAATAAATGCTAACTGGCACAGTTCTGGTGAGTACGGCGAGTAGTATAAAACATACCAAGAGCTTCATTGAACTTGATCAGTTTCTAAAAATGAAAATGACACACAAAAAAGTTCGTTCATATATACGAGAGCCGACTTCACGAAATATTTACTGTATTCCAATTACGACTATCGAAAAAAGTACGATGTCTCCCTCCCTACTACATAACAATGGAACACCCTATCACATCAAACAGCTAACACCATCAATAGCTTCGCTACTGCTCAAAGCTCGAGGCCATTGTGGCGTTTACCCAGCAGAAGTGTTAGCGATTAAGGGGGCTACACACTTTCTCAGACGACATCAGCATTATAAAATCCACTATTAGCAGTTCTCTCAATGAGATTGTACAATGGTATCCAAATCATACCATCAATGCCTGGAGACCGTAATATAAAGTGCAATTTTGATGCATATATGTTGGCCAAAGAGGGTATCACTGCCAACATGATTTGCGGTAAGGATACGTTGTGGATACCTATGGATATATGTATGTTGGAGTACAGATGGATTAACTTAAATATCAGAAGTTCCTTCTTAGTTAATCTTACAGATAAACTGGTTCACGCAAGAGCTGTAAAAGCAGTAGGATAAATCATATTCTCCTGAAAATAAATGACTACTCATAAGTATTATAAATATCACATAAACTGGGACAATCCCCTGAGGGGAATTTTCAAATTATATTGACGGTAATCCCTGAAGTACACACTCTGCATTAATAAGTTTGTGTTTATGAGACATTGCAAGCAGATATGAAAGGTAGACAGACGGACGGAAAGCAGGTCAGTTCCGAAACTGAACTCAAACGTAATCGTGTGATAACTTCGAGATAGTGTTTGACATTGCTTAACCGCAAATATTGTCAAGTTTATGCGACGTTTCATGAACGTGGATATAATATGAACCGATTGCAGCACATCAGCGACCAAGCAGTAAATGAAACAGTGGTTTTCTTTGATCGGATTGACGCGTCAACACTTTGATTTCTGTCCGTCTGACTGTCTTTCATATATGCTTTCAATGACTATCAAACACATATATAATGATGCAGATTGCTTCTAATTTGACCGTAGTATATTAATAGATGCTAGTTGACAGAAACAGTGTTGCAATTTAAAATTTTTACGCGGGAAATTCAAAAAGTCACTGATTTTTAAAAGAAGTTTTACTTTTTTCGAAAGCCTTTAACATCATTAGTAATCATTATAAAATAATCGTAAGTTATTGTTATTATTCTTAAAATTATCTTTGTAAATAGTTGGTTTCAGAAAGATATTATTGTGCAAAGAATGCAAAGATACATAATAATTCACTGCTGAATTCGAGTTCTTAAAGATCACTTCTATTAAATATTTAACCGCCACCATTTGCATGTTTAGAATTATGATAAATTTCTTAAAAACATTTTGAATATAGCTTTCAACATTTAATTAAATTGAAAACTTTCTTTAGTAACGCCAAAAGCTAAAATAGCAAATCTACTCATTAATCTTTCAACTGAAACAGAAGCTATAAATATTGCCACAAGACATGTGTTGTCTTTTAATTGCTGCATGCAGCATTTCTTAATGTTGCATGAACTGAGATGCCACAAAGATTGAAATTTATAACTTCGCAACTGTCCGCTTACTTAGTTTATGCAGGCTGCTGCTGGCTGTTTATGTGGTTGTTCAAATTATGCAAAAAAAAAAAAAAAATAGAAAATAAAAAAAGAGTTGCACTTGAAGTTTGTGGCAACAATTAGAGAAATTCTTGTAAAAGTAAGATATCTGTAGAAAGAGTGTCACATACCAAACGACAAATGCAAATTGTTATTTATGTGACAAATTACAAAAGCGGATTTTAAAGTTCTTCAGATACTTTATGCTTTATGTTTTTTTCCGAAATTAAAATCTAGCTGCTTCCTGTATCCGTCTGATATAAGCTTTAAGTATTACTGCATAGCTTGAAATAAAGTCGTTGATTAATAATTTGTCAGTGCGAATAGATATTTCAAATAATTTTATAACTTGTCCATGCTCATTCATTAATTTTTCTTCAAAAACAAGTTCCACACAGCGGGTGCGCTTCACTTTGTCTATTTCGAAATGAATTCAAACAAATGAAGCACATTAACGCCGACTACAAAAATGACTAAACACAATAAGAAACACAGAGAAAACGGTTAATTCGGTTGAATCGAAGCTTTAATACTCTTCGCAAATATCTAATAAACAGACAGACGGACATACAGACAGATGGACAGTCAGCAAGAGGGACAAATAGAGAGACGGATAACAGACAGATGGACAACCACACTGATGGATATACAGACAGGCAAATAGACAAACAGACGAACAATAGACATGGCTAGTACGCTTCGTCTCGTCGAGCTGATTAAGAATACAGATACTTTATGGCATCTCCGTTGCTTTCTTCAATGCGTTACAAAATCCACCACTAAATTATAATACCACACACACTCTTTGTGAATTGTATAAAGAAAAAGCCAATACCGATTCGACTATGATTTTGAGGTTTCACTGCGTGAAGAAGCTGCAGAACTTGACTTTTAAGCAACCATAACAACGAAAGCCAAAACAGATTGCTTTTTAAATATATCCAAATGAAATCAGCATTAAACTTATTTAAATATTTTTCTTATACATTTCGAATTAGTTTCGGCTGCGACAGTTTTTTCTTCCTTTTATATATTTTTTGAGTTATGCAGGCACTCAGCAATGCTCATCAGTCATTTTGATTGGGACCTGTTTTGGCTTTAAATGTATAAATGACGATTTATTTGTTATTAGCTTATTGTGTTTGTGTATTTCAAAGATATTTGACCATAAAAACAAACAACAACAACATTTTAATTCTTATTTAAATTCATTTGCTCTAGAACACAGTCAGCTAAAAAGTCAAGTAGTCAAGTTTTAACATTTCGTACCACTGTACTTAAAGACTTACCTATATTGTATATATTTGAAGTTGTTGTTGCGTTTTATAACATTTTTGTAGCCAAACAATTTGGTCTAAATGCTCGTTTAAGCTGCAAAAAGAAAAATAAAATAAAAATTTAATTAGTTACATATTTAAGATAATTATTTAATCATCAATCAACTGCTATCAAGATTATAAGAGTTGTAAGAATTTTTGTAGAAAAACCAGTGTAATGAAAAGTCATGTGTGTTTATAAAATTTAAGCAAAAATGTACTAAAAGTACAAAGATGCAATTTACTTAACTAATTATAACATGTTAAATCGGACACTTAAACAGTCTGTAACAATTTTTGTAGTCGCTCTCCAATTTAATCTTAGCTATTTGATCTTTTGGTATTTAGTGACTACACTAACTTCTTTTCAAATAAGTATAAGCCACATAGATGGTGAGAAAGTGAGAGAGAGAGAGAGAGAGAGAGAGAGAGATACTAGATTAAGAAGAATTTGTAAGTGTCATGTGATGTCACTTGACTTACGCCAGCAGAGTTGATTGAAAATATGTTCTGATATTTGATAAAGGGAAACAAAAAAAATTCACCAAATTAAATATGGGAAACAGTGCGAACAAGTGAGCACGAGAATACCACTTATATATTTTACCACACCGAGGTGAAATTCTATACTAACTGTTTGTAGGAAGTCTTTAGCGCATCTATTGCGTTGTTTCATCTTCTGATCTTAATGCATTCTGAAGAAATAGTAAAAATATTATCGCAGCATGTGTGTTTCTACAATGCTACAGCAAAAAAGTGTACAGGACACACTGAATAATATATAGTATATGTAAATCGACAGTTTATAAGAACTCACCACATTGACTAAAAAAACAAAACGCAGAAATTATCAGACAGATATGGGTACATCGAAAATGTGTACTCTCCGGGGTCTACGAACGCTGTTTAAAAACCTTTAGACAAACTGAGAATACCATTTAACACGATGAGTGAATGGTGCCAAATTAGTGAAATAATTTTATTCTTTATTGGATTTCTATACGCTGAGTCCTTAGAGTGAAAGAGTACATTAATGTATGTAACAGCCAATGTATGTAACAGCCAAAAGAAGGCGTGGAAAACCTCATAAATCATTGGTGGGAGGCAACTGTGGTACAATACCACATTCCCCCCTCAAAAGCATTTTTGTTTAGTGCAAAAATAAGTTTTTTTTTGCTTAATTTTCATAAAATAATAGCCAAAAAAACGATAGGAGTTTCGCCTGCATGCTCTGCACACTGTGCATGAAAATAAGTCTATGTGCAGCAACTATTAGATTTTCCATGGAGCAGTACACGCCACACGAATTTTAAATTCAACATAACCTCAATTTTGAAAATTGTAAAAAAGGCCTAATTTTTCGCTGAACCGTCAAAAAAAAAAAAACAAATTGACGGATTTCTGCCATTGAAAACTTAAAAAAAATGCACAAGGAACCTATACACGACCAACGAGTTACGTTTTAGGTCGAAATTTGTGCGGAAGTATCATCGGACCACACTTCTTTGAAGATGACGCTAGACCAATGATTACCACCAATGGGGATCGATATTGTCTCATAATAACGCATTTCTTTTATGCCAATTGTGGCTGTTTATGAAATGGAGAATTTCTGACTCCAGCAGGATGGTGTCACAGCTCACACATTGCCCGTGCCTTTATCGCAAAATTTCGGTAAATTGTAATTTCGACTGAACTCTGTGATCGCCTAACTTAACGCCAATCAGACTTCTTTTTATTTGAAGTCCGAAATTTATATGTCAACAGGAAATGACCGCTATTCAGCCTGAAACATTCCAAAAAGTGATAAATAAATTGCGAAAAACGAGCTCTTAAGCGATATCACAAGCAAAAAGTGATCAGAACTATTTTGTAAGCTGAAAAATAAACGAAAATTCACTTCACAGCAAACAATTTGTGTTTTTTATGAATACCGAAAAACATACCGAAGCTTGATATGATTGCCACCCTGTACAATTTCACGCTGTGTGTGAATGGTATCAAAATAGTATTGTAGTATAAGCAGAAACATAGTACGGCTCCTGGTAACAATGAAATCGAATATTCTTCCAAAGCGTAGCTACTTTGAATATGATAATAAAATGCTACTTAAGCTTTTGCAGCTAGTATTTGTTTTAAATAGGAACACGCAAAGATTATGATTCAAATTACAGCAACTAAATACAATAAATACTTAGTTATGTATATTGCAGTACACAAAATTACTGCAACATGCAATTATTTCTAACTGAAGAAGTCTTTAAAATGAAGTTGGCAAAAGGAAGTATCGAGCACAAGTACAAGTACACAACTTAACTAAGCTCAACCAACATCAAAGACACGAACTCATAAATATGCAAACTACTTACATAGTACAATATGAGTATTGTACATATAGACAGATAGATGGACAGACAGATGAACAGATTGGCAAAAGCAAAATCAACTTGTGTCAATAAAATTCAAACGCATTGTTGCAACTTGTTGCACATCACTTGCAACATGAAACAGTGCAACACTCACAAAGACAACACCAATATCGTGCTACAGCTGCAACAACTAACAAACAGACAAACAAACTTAACAGCAAATAGTTTGATCTCTGACTGCAGCTGAGATATCAACATTTTATGTGGCATACAGCTCACGTTTAACAGACATCAAACTGTTGCACTTAGAGCTCACCTCGTGTTTTCTTTTTCTACTTGCAGAACACATCATATTGCACTTGACTTGTCTGCATCTGCATCTGCAACTGCAACTGCAACCGTTGCTGCTGCGCGACAGAAAGATTTCCTGCAACATGAGCCAACGTCGCAACCATCCTATGTACGAGAGTATATTGAAGACAGTAGCTACATATCTGGATATGTGAGGTTGAAGCTGCACAATTTAACCTCATTCTGTCGAATGTGCGTCCATCCGTCCGTCCATACATACATCCATTCGTCTGTCTGTCTGTCTACATCATCTATATTGAAACCTGTTACCAAAGGTGCTCTATAAGTTTCACTTTCAAAACTTTATTTAGTTGGAATTCATTTCCTACTAACAAAATCAATATGCATACAACAACCACAACAACCACAACAGCAACAACAACAACAACTAGTCGATTCTTTTGTAATCAAATTTTACACATTATAAATTTACAATAAACTTACAAGAAACTACGATTTAACACAACATTTATCAAAATTAAGCAAATAAGAACACAAAAAAAAAAAAAGAAACTGGAAATGTATCTATAAAAAAAAAGAAATAAAAAGATTAACGAACTCATCCATATTCAAATAACTATAAAACTGTTTCATTAATGTACTCCCCGCATTTTTTGATTTACTACAAAATTAGTTTTTCTATAAACAAAAACAACAACATGTAGATTTCTCTTGTGAACATTAAAAGTATCTATCGCTGTAAATACATTCTACATTTTCTTGTTTTAGTTGCTCTTCACATCGCTCAATAAACTAAGGCACCGAATATCATTAGCAACAACAACTACAACTAATTACAAGATTTCTATATGCAACAGCGAACGACGTCGTTTTGAATATCTTTGAGCTTCATTCATAATTTTGATACAACTACTCAACACAGACCGCAGCAGCAGCAGCAGCAGATACAAATACACAATAGATGCTTTTCGTAAAAACTTTAATAAACTTCAACATCTATTTACATGTCATGTTTTGAAGAATTTTATACGCTACACAAATAGTTTATAGTAGCATAGGTGCACAGTTTAAGTTAATAATTTTCAACTTTTAAATTGTATCTTGTAGATATTATTGTAGCTGATTGTTTGTCTAGAAGTTATTTTGACAGCTCCGGAATCAGGAATAGTTACAGTAGGGCAATCTAATCCAAGGATCATCTTAAAATTTCGGGATATCACCGCTGTACTAGGAATTACCGGAAATGCCTCTGGAGAGTGGCAGGAAAGTGTTGTAGGCTTTCTTCGCGCAAGGCAAGCGCATGATGTCTTAATTGAGTAGATGGCACACACGTACCATATAATATCGTTAAGACTTCGAATTCGTGTATGGAAAGTCACTGTTGTGCCATGCTACGCACCTACCAATGCCTTAGATACCACTCTCAGATACAACCACAAAAGAAATGTTTTATGTCTCTTTATCCAGAATGCTCTTACCAGTTCAAAGAGCAGAGCAAGAGTATCTTGACATGTGGGCTAACCAATACGCAAAGTTATTATCGGAGCCTACACAAGATGCAAAACACTTTTATGCATATGTACTAACCATCAAGAGCGACAGGTTATCATCACCAGTTCTCCAATCCAATTAAGGCTCTCAATGCGAAAAAATTCGACGGATCGAATAACAACTCCGCATAACTTCTGCAGGCAGATCCATAAACAAGCGCTTCAATTCAATTTAGTTCGACTATTGTCAATTGCTGGACAACTGAAACCTTCATTCCAGACCTCAAAGAAGGCAACATCATGAACATAACATAAAAAGGCATCACGCATATTAAATGAAGCTCTTGAACCACACCTAACGTATGAGCAAACTGATTCTCGAACGTTAAAATTGTGCTTGGATCGAGTTAACATATTCGGAGTGATTGTGGAGCAGTTCGTGGATTGGCGGTCACCATTATATCTTTGTTTTAGCGACTTTGAAAAATCATTGGACTCTCGTCTACACAATGCACTACGGAAAACTTAAGAAAGCTTAGCAAAAATCAGTCAAATTTCAACGGGCATCTCCTTTGGGCTCTTATCGATTTAGACTATGCAGAGAACATATGTCCATTTAAACATAAATGCGCCCATTTGATGTCGAAACTTCAAGCATTAAGCGAATATACGAAAAAAGCGTATGGAACTAAAGTAGACTCCGTCCGTCCGAAGAGAAGCCCATATGTTACTTAGGAAGCATTCTGATGGAAAATGAAGATTCCAGTGAAGTCTTAAAAATGCATCAGCTAGAACATATGGCGCGCTTGAAGTTGTATGACTTTCATTTCATTTATCCAGCGACATATATTTACCAAGTATCTTCTGGACAGAAACCATACCAATTGTAGCATTTTGGAACATAAAAAAAAAACAGCGTACGATCAAAACGGAAATTAAACACCGAAAATGGGACAGAATTAGAGAAAATCATACAACGACATTACAAAGCTTGGCATCGATTGGAACCTACAACTCAGCCGCAAAACGGGAGGGCTATCCAACAGCTGGAGGCGCCTAGTACAAGCGGAAGTGTTTCAATTTCTACGTTCCCGAGTGAAATTAAACCACTTGCAATAGATTGAAATAAGTTTAAACTATTTATTGTGGTCCTATGTCCTCCTCTCTCTCTCTCTCTCTCTCTCTCTCTCTTATGGGAATTTCAAAGGAATATATATATATATATATATACGGTTTTATATTACTGAACGAGAATTATACCCTGAACAACTCCGAACCAATTTGTCTATTTCAAGAGTTTATGAAACTGAACCACAAAGCGAATAAAGTCTTATACAGCTTCATAGCAAGTATACTGCAGATTGGCAGCAAAATTGTTGAATTGGGTGCTCGTGTTGAATGAAGGATATTCGGTATATATTCAAAGAGTACCGAATAAAGTAGGAGCAATTCGAAAAATGGGCTTTGCCACGGCACTTAATAAGAAAAAAACAAAAAAAAAACGCACACTGGGTAAATTACTTCATAAACTTTGTATCTTCCAAGCGTGTATAAACTTCGTTTTCACTCAACTTTAGATACAAATTTGTTATTTCTGTAAATTTTCGTTCATTAACTTTTAAATAGCTGTTTTTAATGTTTGTACACGGTTACAAATTAACAACAACAACAATTTTCGACGAAGTAACAAAAAAAAAATAAAAAATTAATTAAACATTTATCAAAAATCAAGCGAGATATTGACGGCTTGGACAACATTGATGATGAGTTATATGCCATGGTGAAAGAGATGGCCAATACTTAAACAAACTTCAGTGTTTGTCGAAGAGGGATAGCATGTGTGCGCACGCCGGCGCTTTGAAGCGCATCTTTTTAACAAAAAAAAAAAACAAAAAAACAAAACAAAAACAAAAAAACTTCACTAATTTTATAGTTATTATTTCGATTGAAATCACTTTGTGGTGTTTGCTTCAATTGAATTTTATTTATTTTACATTTATAAGATACATTTAAGATTCATTTACAAAAAAAAAAAGAAAATCGCTGTTGTCATTATTCTTGTCTTCTCAGCTTTAGCTGTCAAAGTGTGGCGAAACAGATTCAACTTGAATTCCACAAAATAATACCAAAAAAAAAAAAATGCAAAAAAAAACACCAAAAACAATACCTGATTTGGCAATGGATATCAAAATGTATCTGCGTCTTATTGCTGTGTATCTTCTTTGGTTCAGACTTCACTTGAAATGCACTTGAGCTTAAAATGTATCTTGAAGTTATTGCGACCGTTGTTGTTGTTGTTGTTGCTTTTGTTGTTGTTGTTGTTGTTGTTGCTGTTGTCATTATTCGATTTTGTTTTTGGGCGCTTATTGCATTGCAATGTCAGAAAATTATCTTGCACTTATATTCACTCTTAATTGGCATCTTTTTTAATTTTTTTTTTTTTTTTTTTATATCTTCCATTTGGTCTCAGGTTTCAGGTTCATTCGCTTGCTTGTCTCGGCTGCACACATTTCGGCAATGACACTGGCACTCAAAATCACAAAAATCAATTTAATGAGCAAAACATGCAATAAATTACTTCAATAAACCGATGTGCAGTAATGTGTCGAGTATAGAAGTTGTATACAATTGAAACCGACTGTAGCCAATTTGACGCTGAGTGTATTTATTTGTTTTTTTTTTTAATGCAGTGCATATTTCTTGTTACTGCCGACAAACTGAAAAATTAGGTCAAATTTTAATTAAATACACTTCGCATATTATGTCACAAAGAGTATATACGGTTTATGGGAAGTTTTGCATTGCAGTGAAGTGGAGCATCTATAGTAACAGTTTAATGCAAACAATTTTGTATATAGGATAAGATTTATAAGTATCAGTTATTAAAACTCTTCATGTAAATCTAATAGTATTACACAAATATGCTGATATCAAAGAAAAGTAGGAAGTTAGCTTGAACGGAAGTACTTGCTACAGTAACGATGCGCAAACTCAACTGCCATCTCTTTTTATGCACTGTTGTGGAGTTACGATCTACAATTACAAATTTTTGATTGTTGCGGTAATGCAAAGGGGCTATAAAACCTACTAAGAAATGTAGAAAACTATTAAAATTTAAGGTAACTTGTACGTATATATAAAGGGTGTTTTTTTTAAACGTGTAGTTTTCAATCTGGCAACACTGTTTTCGGCAGCTGTTTTTTTGGCAGCTGTCACTTGATTTATGTTCAGTTTAGTTTGCCATTTCATAATGAATAGACTTACGGAATTTATTACCAAAAGGAGATGGCCACCGATCCCGATTTTCATAAGAAAATTTTGTTCAGCGATGAAGCTCACCTTTTGTTGGATGGGTATTGTTGGGCCATTGTTGAGACGCCGTTACATACCCAAAAAGTCACTGTTTGGTGTGCTCTATGGGCAGAGGGAATCATTGGTCCATATTTCTTCAAAAATGAAGCCTGCCATAATGTTACAGTCAATGGGGAACGCTATAGAGTCATGATTGATGTGGACGACCTTTGGCTCTTCCATACATAAAGTTGGTTCTAGCTACTTGCCAAATTCAAAGTAACTATTTATATACTTTTATTGTATTCCTTCTCGATTATAAATCCACTAAGAGTCTTTTTCAGGATGTTTGCTGTACTAGTTCTATTCAAGTTTCTACACAGCATTTAAAATACTTTCCATATAATCTGTTGTATCTACTCGTATTACTATTTAAACACTATTGACTAAATGTACTTAATAGCGGTTTAATGGCCTGAGGACACTTGATATCTATTTTTCACTTTATATTTATATATTGGCTTAGCATACTACAAGATACAAAACTTCAATTAGCTAATTTGAACGCGTGCCTATGGCATAAATCTGACCGCTTCAAAGGGTTTCAATAAATTCTGTCAGCTTCGTGCTCAAAGCTAAAGCAACACCAACCAACGAATGACTTCCAATCATTAAGATTTGGCTCTATCGATTTAATTCTACAGCAATTTAATTAAAACAAAAAGTATTTAAAATAACGGGTGTCTCAAAAGAAAGCTCACATTTACAAAATCGATAACAAAAAAAGAAAGTAGTTTATTGAAAAAATGTTTATTACATATTAAAATACACACTTTGGGAATTTATCTCTTAAAAATGATAGTGTCCAAATGTAAGCCGTTGCGTTCACGGCATTCATTTAAACGAGCACTAAAATTTCCTATAACGGCTCGGCAGGTATTCTCCGTGATGGCTGCCATTTCGTGACGGATATTTTCTTTTAATTGTGCCAGGGAAGTCGGTTTGTTGCCGTAAACTTTAGATTTGACGTAACCCCACAGGAAAAAGTCCATAGGGGTTAAATCGGGACTTCGTGGAGGCCTATTTATGTCACCTCTCCTGGAGATCAATTTGCCAGCATCCTGAGGCTTTGATTCTTGCACCAACTGAATTTTGTAGGGGTGCAGCTTTAAATCTTTGCGTAAGATGCGGAACTATCGATGATCTATGCACGTTTAAAGCAACAGCACGCTTCCGAATCGAAAGGTCCGGGTTGTCACGAACAGACTGAGTAACACTGTCTACGTTTTCGAACGTTCTCGAAGACCTAGGACGCCCGGATTTTGATTTTTCCAGCGTTGAACCAGTCTCTTCAAACTTCTCGACCCATTTTCGAATGAGTCGAGGGCTAGGCGCATCATTTAATTGACAAACATATCGAATACTGCAGAATTTTAAACGCGCTACAGTCGCTGAATTACCGTTTTTGTAAAACTCACTTACGCACAACGCTTACGTCCGCTCCCGAAAAACGCTCCATAGCGACTAAATTCCCAAAAGCTAGGCTACCGATTGACATACCCCCCGCGCCCCTCGGAATAGTTGCGTTCACGCAATCAGCAAATCAAATGTGAACTTTCTTTTGAGACACCCTGTATTATTACTGCCGTTGGGCTTCAAGCATTTCTTAGCTCAAAATTTCGAATGCGAAATATCTCGCAGCGTCACTTGCCACTTTTTTTTTTTTTATTTTTGTTATATTGTATTTAAAATATTATAATTATCAGATGTATCTACAATATAGCTCAATGAAATGGCGTCTTTCTCACATAAATTTCCCGCTGGCTAAAGATTTCACTAACAACAATCACAGCAGCTGGCTGATGGCTGATGGCTGTGGCTAGAAGCTGAAAGAAGTAGTTGAAGTTAAAACTGAAGTTCAGACTGTAAATGAGGCGCTGAAGCGCTAAAAAATAAACCGGAAGCTATACATTCTCACATTGTGAGCGTCACGTTGCATGATGGTGGTCGTTCGTGTTGCGTTTAACTGGGACAAGTGGGAGTATAATTTAATGTTGCGGGGGAGGGGGGCGTGGGGGCTGGTAACTGTGGCGTTTGGGGAAGTGCTGTCTGGAGCATCATAATTTTAATATTTATAGACTTCTTCTATGCCATAACTACTTGCTTTTTATGCATTTCAGTAATAGTTTTATTATTTTGGGTTGTTTAAAAAGTTTTTCGAAATATCTGCAGAAGTCATTTGCAGATAGAGTTTCTAGTGTGTTGCTACGAACTATCTGGCGATGAACTCCACACAAAAAACTCAAAGCATTGGTATAGTTAAGAGCTTACATCAGTGCTGGCCTCAGATACCCGTCTTGATATCGTTGCTTCATGTTGTCAACTCTTTGATTATCACATTTCGAAACTTTCTCCAGTACAGATATAGCATGATACGGCATCAAGGATTTTCAAAGACAATGATTCTTCTGAAAAAATTACGCCAACAGCAATAACAAGGAATCCACTGCTACTTACATATTGATTTTCTTTATTTTTCAACAGTTTTGAGGGTTTTTTTTTCAAAATTTACGGATTTATTGTGCAAAAATGGTTACAAATATTTTATTCAAAGTATTATCCATCGTTGGCCACAACTTTTCTTTTCTCTTTCTGGCAATTTTCGGATACCAGTTCGGAAGAACGACTCGTCTTTTGAGGCAATCCAATCATCGAACCATTTTTTGCATTGTTCATATGAAGTGTACTTCTGCTGGGACAGGCCATGTGTCATCGACCGGAACAAGTAGTAATCGGAAGGAGCGTTGTCTGGAGAATACGGCGGATGAGGTAGGACTTGCCATTTCAGCGCTTCCATGTAGATCTTGACCGGTTTTGCAACATGTGGCCGAGCGTTGTCAAGCTGCAAAATCACTTTTCTTAGTATTTCGGCCGTTTTTGCTTCAGTTCGCTGCTCAAACGCATAAGTTGAGTCCGAAAGCATTCCTCCGTCATCATTTCAATCAATTTGAGTAGCTCGCAGTAGATCACGCCGTGCTGGTTCCACCAAATACAGAGCATAAACATGCCATGCCATTAAAAATGCGGCTTTGCGAAGGATGCTGATGACTGTCCGGGCAAAACCCATGACTTTTTGCGCTTGGGGTTGTCATAATGGATTCACTTTTCATTGCCAGTCATAACCAAAAGAAAGGGTTTTTTGCATCGCTCGAGGAGCCTTTCGACGTCGCGCGGCTTCAACTCGTATGCCACTCCCAATGATTCTGCTAATTTCTGAAGCGTTTGGCATTGGTCCACATAGAGCAATGATTCCAATTCTTCGTCTTCAAACTTTTTGGGTTGGCCCGGTCATTCACCGGCACAATTGTTCACACAGAGCATGCTCGCCATAAACATCCACTAAGATTCGATGAACCTCGGCAGCACTTTTCTTCATATTAAAGTAAAGACACTATTAAAGCGGCGACACTATTGAAATTATTTTGGAATTTAGTCGAAAAATTACAGACACTTTTTAGTTTACCCTCTATTAAAATACACGTAGAGAGTTATTGTTTGATTCTTTTATAGCGCTTTAAATTTTGTCTTGTTATTTTTACTTATTTCTTCATTATGAGTTGAAGTCGTTTGTTTTTTTTTTCCACGCTCCTCTCATGTCAAACACTTTGTCAAAACAGCATTTGTTGCGCTGTCAGTGTGTGATGGCGTGGCTTGGGGTTAAGTGAAGTGGTCTGTTGATGTTCCCAGCGCACCCTCGCCGCCTTGCACAGCCCCTATCAAAAGTCTTTATAACGCGTTGGCAGTCATTATCAGCGCTTAAAAATCGGTTAAAAATGTTGCCACTGAAATGATTTAATTTTGACAGTTTTTGTTGTTGTTGTTGTTGTTGGTGTTGTTGTTGGTGTTGCTGTTTGTTTTGCTGTTTTCTGTCTTTTTCTAAATAACTACAGATTTTTATGACTTTCCTCTACTTCCTTAAGATTTTTATGTGTGGGAGTCTTTTTGGCTTTTAAGTTGATATATTTTTTTTTTTTTGTTTTTCTAAATTTCTTTGCTTTATTTTTTTTTTTGTACTATTTTGAAGCATTTTTTTGCTTGACTTGTCTGAAATATTTTACGCTTCATGTTTTTTCATTTTGTTTTTTTTTTTTTTTTTTTGGTTGTCGTTTCTGTTTTTGGTTTAATTTGATTTGATATGCATTACTATAATTTTTTATTGTCTCTTTCTCGTTCTCACTTACACCTTGTATCTATCTTTTACTCTGTTTTTGGCATTAAGTATCTTGAAAATTAGGTCAGTGGGAAGTTACAATTTTCGCTTTGTCGTTGTATCTTTTGTGGTTTTGGTTGTTGTTGTTGTTGTTGTTGAAGTTTTCTACCACATCTGAATGTGTCATAAATTGTTTATTTATTTTGTTTTTGTTGCTGTTGCTGTTGCTGTTGTTTAGTCTAGCTGAGAATTTTGCCTTTGGTTACTTGGGATTTTCGTTTGAAATACTTTTTAAGTTACATTTGTATCTGTGAATTTCCCTTTGGTTTCTCTCATGCATTTATACACCGAGACTAGTACATTACAATATAATATAGTATTATTTTATCTGCTGTTGTTGTTGTTGTTGTTGCTATTAATTAATAATATATTTCCTTTTGAACACTTTGTAATAAATTTCATTTAATGTGCTGCTTTACTTATTCTTGCAGAGTAAAACCACAAAATCAAGTTTTGTTTAATTTGTCTGTTAATGAGCTTGAAATGCAAACGAGTCTTTTGCTTGTAGTTCAGCTTGTTATACATTAAATACGCTTTAATAAATCATTAACAAATTAATTTAGTCGCGCATTTGCGCTAAATTTTGCATTATCAATTTATCAAGTTCGTGGCTTAAGTCTTTCGTTTTTGATGTGGTAATTGTTGAAGAAGAGAGTATCTATTGCATACAGTATTTAAGCGAATAGTAGCAGAATCTTGTATTAGCTGTTACTATTTTCTAACAAAATCTAAGACTAGCATCTTCAAACTCATTGCTGATTTAACCAGTCGTGGATCCATCGGCTATTGGGAGGAACGTGAGCATAACACTTCCAAACACTAGCACTGCCTTTTTATAATAACGCTTAGAAGAATGTTTGGTATTTAGTATGGAGCGTCATAAAAGCCATCATTAAGCACAATTTAACCCTATTCATTGAAGGCTAATTTAAAGACTAAACAACCATGCAGTGACTATAACTCACTAGTATTAAAAATAGCCAAATATCTCCAATTACTGATATATATATCAAATAAAATAAGTAACCAAAATTAGAATCCTTTCTTGCAACTTCTATATAAAAATAAGAAACTCCATACAATACTCGTACATTGTTGTCACAAAGTGGACTTCTCAGAAATCTATTCGAAAAATTAAATGCCAAACAAAGGCCCAACAATAGTTTATAAGCTGAAAGTCCGTTTTACATATACCTGCAACAATCAACAAGCCTAAATAGCATCTCCATTTCTCACCAAGTTTTTGATTTGTTTACCTGATGGCAATACAAAAACATTTTTTGTCTTAAGAAAGTTTTTCACCTGTAGAATTGTGAACTACACGCTGCTGATCTTACAAATCGACACATTTACTTGCATCTTTAAGTATTTTATACACTCTGAATAACTTGTTACATTTTCTAAAAGTGAGACTGTCTTACAAAAGTATGATTCGCAGTAGTTCCTTCACGTTATCAAAATTTTGTTCTATTTCTGACTCATTACCAAGAGTGTCAACGTTACTGCTCATTAGAACTTTTCCAACTTCCCATAGGTGGACTTCTTTTAGTCGAAATTTTATAAAACCTACTCGTTAACACATTATAGATAGGCGATTTGATGATTATACGTGAAACTGTTAGTTTGAGAAGTTTTTCCCATACAGCGTTGATATTTTGCCAAAGTGACAATTAGAAATTTTATATGGTGAGTCGATATAGCCATGCCCGTCTGTCCGTCTGTCTGCCTGTCTGTGTATTTGTCAGAGCATTTTTTTCTCAAACTTTAAAATATTAGTTTGAAAATTAGTATGAAGACTTTTTATAACCACAAGCAACATTCTGGAACCAAAGCTTTAATACTCTTCACACTTTGTATGGGAGCTACATCTTCTTGTGGCCACAACACGATCATTTCAGTGTTGTGGCCTCAAGAAGATGTAGCTCCCATACAAAGTGTGAAGAGTATTAAAGCTTTGGTTCCATCTGTCTGTCTGTCTGTCTGTCTCTCTGTCTCTCTGTCTCTCTTTCTGTATTTCACGTAATTGCTCAAAATTTGACCACAGTTTATAGGATTTTTCAACATGACTCTGTATGTGCCGTGAATCTTGTATGTATCTATGTGTACTCAGACAGAGTTGGTGCTATATAACTTTACTTTAAATGTGCCCTTATCAAAATCGTTTATGTAGCCATTCTAGCAGCTTCCGCTTGATTTATAAACTACAGTGATTAAGTAGACTAAATGATTTGAATAACAAGCTCATGTAAGAAATTTCCTTGTGCCACAAACCATTCAGCTTTGAAGCTTTCATATGCATAGTTAGCGACTACATATGTTTGCTTACCTATCTTGACGGCTGATTTCTGTCGAGTCGGTATAACAACAGACTGACCTTTAACAAAATTTAAAATAGGGGGAGCCACTGCTGATGGTTCATGATCGAGCAAAATACTGATGATTCAATAGAGTGTTAATATTGCAGAAGCAGTTGAAGAGTCGAATTCGAATAATTTGTTAGAGTTCTCCGTGATGTAAGCTGATGTAAGTTTATTTTTAAGTTTTGTGTGTGCGAGTATGTTGAACGTAATTAGTTGCTATTTGTGAGGGTAGTTAGGGTTCGTTGCTTTTGTTGGAAATGTAAATATTGAAATTATTGTAAAAAATGAGAGTTTATTGAAATGCTGCCTTTTGCGGTTGTATCGGCTTCTTCATAGCTTTCGATCAGGAATCCAATTAATTATATGTACTATTTGATGAGAAGTGTTCTAAGATATGTCTGATTGGTGTAGACTACATTGATTGGTTTGATGTTTTTATTTAGCTATTCTAGCTGCGTCATGTATGGTTATTATTTCTACTGAGTTTACACTGCTATAGCAGGGTAACAGTCATAATACTTATTTACTAACATAGGTGGCTCTACAACCGTCTATCGGTCAAGGCCGCGCGAGGGCAAGCGCACCATTCGGTGTAGTTTAGTGCGCGCCGGCGCCAGTCGCTGGCAATCCGGAGCTTCTTCAGGTCATCATAGACTTGATCTTGCCATCTTAAGCTAGGACGTTCTCTCTGACGCCATCCACCAATCAAGTTCAAGTTTCTGGCGTAAACCTTTAGTATCTTCGGATGAGGTGACCAGCCCAGTGCAGCCGCTGGAATTTAATGCGCTGGACTATGGCAACCTCATCATACAGCTCATACAGCTCATACAGCTCAAAAGTCATAATAGTCTTTGTAAATTTATTCGAGCTTATACTAAAAGAGTTAGCGTAGCCAATTTTTGAACTGTCAGTGTTTATGAATTAATGCAGTTGTAAGCATTGCTTAAGTTGTAGAAATATCTGTTGTGTGAATGACTTTGGAAGATTGTGAATGAGATTCAGCGATTTTTGAAGTTGCATTGTAAGAGCTGGGGGGTTTATTGGTTTTAGCAAGATTTATTGAAAAGTTGCTTACTAGTTTTTAATGTCATGGTATTGACTTCAAAAAGTATGTTTTTACTTGGTGTTGGTCTGAAAGCCCACAGAGTGACGGATTAACTGTCTGGCTAACAGTGAGCTTAGCACTTTAAGTAGGATAAACTTAAAGTTTATGACTGAATAAAATAGTTTATACTTTGGCTACTTGCGCTGCTATTTTTTTTTTTTGTAGAGTTTTTTGTAGTCAGTATTTTATTTGTCTTCCAATGATTGTATAAGGTAGATTACTTAAAAGATGTCAATTCTTTTTTAATTGTACGGAATATGCGATTTCTAGACTTTAAAAAATATATTACAGCTGAAACTTTACAGATGGTGCAGTCATTGGTGTAGCGGTACACTTTGTGGAAGCCAAAATCAGAAACATTGCCGTCAACCTATTGAAAAGTTGCCAATATATCTGAAATATCGTCAATATATCTAGAAAATGATAAGTGAAATCTATACTTTTTTAGCCAGATAAACACGTTTTTGTGCAATTTCGGTAAATTTATAATATACTATGTTGCTCTTTCTTTACCATATATATCGAAATGAACTTGTATCTATACGGATTTATAGCTTCCGGAGCATCCTGCAACGATTTTAGCAACGACGTTTTGAACAATTTAAACTCATTTGAACACAACTGTGTACAGTAAAAAACAAACTAAAATTTACAGCATTTTTTCTGTTCACCTTTTGAATTTCACTTTTATTCAAAATAAATTCAATTAAGATACTTTTAGGGCTTTTGTTCAGCAACTCAAATTGATTTATTTCGGTTAGCTCAGCTTTTTTATGAGTAGCTCAGTTTTTATGTCCCTTTTTTTTGTTTTTTTTTTTGTTTGTAAGCGAAATAAATACGTCTAGATTTGATTTTATATAATTTATTTTAATTTTTTCTTATTTTATTTTATATTTTATCAGATTGGTTTTCTCTGCATAAATTTGTCTTTATTGCTTTTCGTTATTATTTATTTTAATTCAGTTGTATCTATTTAATATGTATTGTTAATTTATTATAGATACATTTATCTGTGTACGCGACCCTTTGTCTACCGCTTCTTCTTCATATATTAGTTTTATATAAAACTGTCCGTCTGTCCGTCCGTCCGCCCGTCCGTCCATAGACTTTGCTATTAACGAATAGTCTAATTGGTCGTCGAAAAGAGCAGATCGCTTTGTATTTGACTTTATAGGCAATATATTTTAATCATCATAATAAATGTGGAGTGCTATTATCGTTTCTGTGCAACTTTGATTGATTTTTATTGTATTGTCCGGATGACGTTTGTCTTAAAAGCGATAATTAATTTATGTGAAGTCACTAATTCTACTTAAACTTGTACCTATTATTATTATTATTATTATTACTATTCTTATTATTTAACTATAGAATAAGATAGATTTTGTGTAGTAGAACCAAAATGTTGATTAATTGTTTTTTGTATGCGAATTTTCTTGCGAATATATCGTTTTTTTTTTTTTGGTTTTTTGTTTTTTTAGCAGAAAAAAGGTGTTGCCATACCATTCTTTTTTTTCCCTACTATTTATTTGGCATTTTAAAGTTAGGCGCTTTTAGAGCCGCCATGTTCTCTATGCTTGCGTTGCTCATTAGCTAATTATATGCTTAATTAATATATAATTATTGCTTGCTGCCACTAATTCGCAAATGCGCCGTAAACATATTTTGTTCTATCTTTTAAATTTAAATTTTTCGCTACATGTATTTAGCTGTACACTTCATATATCAAATATGTAATGGGTATTGCGATTTTGTAGGTATGTTTCTAACACTGTAGTATGTGTACCTTTTTAAATAAATGTATCTATGCAACAATACGTTAGATTTACTTAATAGCTTTCGTTGGTTAGCGCGTATGAAAAGACAAAAAATGATATCTTTCAAGTAGTATGTAGAGTGTTGGACAGTGGCTTAATATTTAAAAGTGTGTTAAAGTAAAATGTTTAACAAAAATATCAACAAAATTTTTCTGTGTGACCATTTTTTCTATTTTGACGACCATTTAGTGCAAATTTTTGGTAAAAATTTTTTAAACTGATTTCGTTTTTTGTTAAAAATAGTGGCTATTTTGGAAAATTTATAAGGTAATGAACTTTTTCAAAAGAAAGAAATACTGTCTTGGAATGGAGCGATCACAAAAATGTTAATAAATGAAAGTTTCACTGCTAGTATCTAAGGATATGGGTTTTGATATCGTTTTTGATCGTTGTTTGCCATATATGGACAAGAAATGCTCAAGTGCTGAACATTTTCATATAAGAAAAGAGCAGCACATCTCACTTTTATTAAGTTTTTCTTTACTTCAACATTTCTTGTCCCATTAGAACTAATCTTCCAACGGAACTAATAGAGGCATATTGTTAAATGAGGTGTTTATTGTATTTAAGTTAGTCAATTTACTTATGTATTATTGGCCCTAACTTGATCACACAGAAAACATAAAAAATAGAAATAAAAAAATGCAATTCAACTTTAAACAAATATGAATTATTAGCATAACAATACAGCAGACTGCCATAATAAAGAAAGTATCGAGGTACGTCTGTCAGAAGCCAATCTGCTACGCAAGCAAATAGAAAAATGTTTGCCTGTATTTTATTTAGAATGTACTGTAGCCTAAACGGTCTGATTGATTTTGATATATAAGATATAAGACATAAGATACTCTCGTACAAGGTCTGTCGCAAAAAAAAACAGTATTTCTGGTGGCGCCACCTATTGGTAGGTACATGCGTTGGAAAGGTACATCCTTCACTGATATCTTGTAAAAATTTTATGACAATGGAACCACTACAAGTGAAGTTATCGCGCTAAAAGTGACAGTATCTTTTGGGCATCGGTTGAAAAATGAATCTCGAACAAAGATCAAATATTAAGTTCTGTTTTAAACTTGGTAAACATTCACCGAAACGTTGCAAATGATGAAACGAGTTTATAGTGACAATTGTCTATTCCGTAGCGATGTTCACGTGTGGTTTAAATGTTTAAATGTTTTCAAGAAGGTCGTGACGACTTCTGTGACAATGAAAATTCGGGCCGGCCGAAATCAGTGGTGATCGAAAAGAACATTGAAAATGTGCGTGAATTCATACAAAATGAGCCGAAACCATCGTTGCGTTATATGGAATTGGAATTAAATATTCCCAAAGATTCGATTCATCGCATTTTGACGGAGAAATTCGGTCTACTTGGGGAAGGTGTGTTCACAGTTTGTTTCGCACAAATTGACTGACGACCAAAAATGCGATAATGCGCCGTCTCATCGCTCGACACTTAGCACCGATTTTCTCACCCAAAATGGCATTTTAACCATCAACCATTCACCGTACTCGCCTGTTTTGGCTCCGTGTGACTTTTATCTATTTGGCAAACTTCATTTCATGAGGAGATTGAGTGAGGATTATGAGGAAGATTCATGTTTCGACCGATGCTCAAAAGATACTGTCACGTTTTAGCGCGATAATTTCGCTTGTAGTGTGTGTACGTAGCAGGCAGAAGAAAGCATGCTACACCCCATAAACAACATATATTCATGATCACCATTGCAAATTGTGTTAATATAGCCATTTATGTCAGCTTGTCCTTCCATCCGTCCGGTAGTGTGAAGTAATATACATATCTGACAAATTATATGCGCTAGAGTTACCAAACATAGATATTTAGATGCCTCGGATCTATATGCGGTTATGGTTTATGAAATTTTGTGAGTGTTACACCCACCATCTTCACATTCTTTAAGGACGTAACAAAGTTTGTTTTCTTTAATTTACTTATTTGCTTAATCTTAATTTCAAATGAAAATAAAGTTTTAAAAACCAAATTCTATTGGTCTTATAAGTGTACATAAGCATTTGAAATAGCTAGAATTCTTGCTTATAAGCCTATGTAAGCAAGCATGCAGGATATTTCGAAGTAGTGAAATCATGACTGCTGTATGCCGAGTTGTTTTCACTTTTAGGATTCTAGTAATTCTAAAAAAAACAAAATAGATTCCTAATTATTTTGTAATTTTACTTTGCTACGCGGCAGTTAAATGAAAAAGCGATTAAAACATAAACGAGAAAATGGAAGAAATAAGAAATACTTATTTTTTTAATTGTAAGAATAGTCAATAAAAGCTAATAGCGTACGATTCAGCAAGTCGATGTGTTGTGTGTCTGTTAGCTAAGATAGCTAAGATTTTGAGACTGGGATCGTTGATCGTGTATCGACTAACAGTTTCTTTTTCGACCAGCGGAAGTTACTGTAGAGTATGCAAATAGTACTATAAAATCTTATAAATATAGAGAACGAAAAAACAGAACAACAAATTAAACAAATTTTCAACGTGAAGTGAAATCAAACGACAAAATCTTTTTGAAAGTGAGAAAACGGACCATTTGAATAAAATCGATTCCGTTGAAGTTATTCCTAAAAACTTCTTAAAAATTCAGAAATGTTTTAGAATTTTCACAAGTTCAAACTAAATTTTAAAGATTTCTGTAGAACCGTGAAAAATGCTGAAAACTGCCTTAGATATACTATTGAGAATAGATACATGTTCCGAGTTTATAGCGTTGTAATTCATGGAAGAATTCTTCACGTAAAACTTTTCTGTGAATTAAAGGAAATATTACTTTCAACTAAATTTTTTCCAGCCAGAATTTCTAACGATGGAAACGCAGTAAACATATTCAAAACATACTTATTTTCCACTGCAAAATAGCTCTACAATTCACGGAAGTCAAACTCAAATGCAAAACAAAACATAAGAGTAGATTTCTCGTTTACAGAACATAAAGTTTTGATAGCAGAAACGTCCTTATACGCAGAAACATAACAAAGCACAAGCATAATGTTTGTTTTGCTGGTTTATTCAAAGAACTGTATGTGTGTGTGTGTGTGTGTGCTGTACATATTGTTGTTATTTTGAACTTTGCTACAGCAAACTAGATAACGAAGAAAAAATCCATGTAGTTTATACTTTTTATGCAAAGAGCTCTGTGTGTGTGTGTGTGTACGTCAATGATCAGCCTATGCTGCAGTGTATTAACAAATCAAGTGTGCATGAAGACGGCCCACTATTGTAGCGTATCAACATTATGCTATTGGCATACCTATTTGCTTAAATTTTTTGTGCACTCAATAGTTTTACGGCAAATATATGTTTTAGAAATTTGCCAAAAAGTAATAAAATTAATTTTAATATTTATAATAAAGCTATAAGCCAAGCAAGCTAACGAAAGAAGACGCTTCAGCGCTTTTATAGATATTATTCATGATACTTTTTTTTATATGTTTTTAACCAACTTTTTGCGTCACGAAGTCGCTGAAATATAAATTTGAGAAAACTTGAAACGCGACTAATTTTTATTTTGGCTAAATAAATTTAGCGCGTGTGCGTCTAGCAGAACCAACTGAAGTAGTTCTAGTTTATAATTTAAATATTTTCGTAGTTAAAAAACTAAAACTTACCACAAAAATGTATCTAAATTTTAATCCAAATTGTGGTTTTTGTTGTAAAGTAAATCCAAAGAAGTTGTTCAAAGAGCAGAAATCATCCAATTAGTTTAGGAATTTTTCACAAAATAAAAACCAATTCATTTGTAAAGCGTGCGAAAATCTTAATAATACATTATAAATTATATATTATTTATGTTTTGTTTTATGTTTTATGTTTTATAATGATTATATTTATTTAATTTTTCATGTTTTTCTCACTTTTTGCTTTTCTACACTTATTTATTTTGCGTTTTGTGAGGCGTCGGCTTCATTAAAACATTAATTCGCATATAATTCTTATTTACGCAAAAGATACATTTTCACTTTTCGTTGCTATAATAACTACAAGCATAACAACAACAATAACAATAACTTTTGAAAAGCGGACAAGCTCAAGGCGCTCATTAAGAATTCTCAAAAGATTGAGTTGAGTATCTGCTTTTCGACACTCAAAATTGGCGCCGTCTTGTGACTGTGGATACTTTAAGATACAGATACATGCATACACATACACAGCACCACATACACACACACACACACACCCATTTAATTACAGATTTACAGAATAAGCAGCGTTAGCGCGTTATCATAATTCGAACAAGCGACTTCCGTTCGCGGCATGTTCAGTTTCCGGCGCGTTTTGCGGTGCGGCCCACGCTTGAGAGCGAACAAAACTTTGCGTGCAAATATGTCAAAATATTTGTGTGAATTGCCAAAATAGGTTTTTTTTTGTTTTGTTTTTAATTTATTTATTTTTTTTTTTATCTATGTTGAGTGTTTTAATGTGCAAGCGCGAAAATGCCAAACTAACCGTCGGCAAAAAAAAAATCACACAAAATAGAAAAACGTACTTCCGTAAGAATGAAAACGCTTTTTGCCGTATAGAAAACAAAATAAAACCAAAAAAAAACACAAACTAGAATTCGTTACCGAAATCTGTGCTCCGCTGACGATGACGACGACGCGCACGCAACGCTGAAACACTTGAAACTGAACTAAATCATAAAGCTAAGCACGAGAAAACATGTCCAAGAAGTTGCTGGAGAGTTGTTGGCCAACAGCTGACAACGGCCGCGCTGCCCTGCCGCAAACGCTGAGCGGAGAGCGTTAAAAAACCGCAGAAGAAGTAAAACGAAACAAAAAAAAAAAAAGCTGACCGCAGCGGTACGCAAACAGCTGGCGTTGAAGCTGCGTCGTCAAACGCTGGCAGCGTAACGCTCAGCAAACACTCAAAGAAGCATAAACTGTATAGTATACAATAAGTATCTACAAGATACATATACTATATATATATACATATGGGTGATTTTTTGTTTTTGCTTTTTTGTTTAAGACCACTGTCGTACAAGCGTTAAATGATAATAAAAGCGTTATAAGCTGCGCGTATAAACTGAGCGAACGTTTGCCGGCTTAATAGCTTAAACGCTTCGCTTCTAGATTTGAGAACAAAATCAGTAAATTGTTTTTCTTTTTTCTTTTTTGGTTTTTTTTTTTTTTTTACTTAAGAGCAGCGAATTTGAAGTTTATAACTCTTTTCGAGTCTATATTATCGTTGCTCTTAAAGTGAATCTTATCAATTGAATTGAGTCTTTGCTTCAAGTTTGTTGCTTAAGTCTTTTGTTTTTGGCTTTCATTTTTAGTTGTAGAGAATTTCACGCTATCAAAGTTTGCCAATTTATGCGCTTTTGTTTCGGGATTTGCATAAATCATGAATCAATTGTAAGCTAAAATAGAAAATCGCACATACAGACATAGTTTGATATACATTTGCTCGTATATTATAGTCGCAACTGATAATAAGTCGGTATTTATATTGTTTGGGTTTTGCCAAATCTTTGCGCATATTTGTTCAACTTTATACTTGTACACTGTGGGGAATTTGTTGCTTGGTTCTATATTTGCAATATGAATCTAGTTCAAGCGTAATAAAAATCATTTTTAATAGTGAAGAGTTTAAGCTGTATAGATGCTAAAAAGTTATTTGACAATATTATTGTTGGAAAATGTTTGGTATTCTAATTATTGCAGACGTTTCTGATCGAAATTGTCACTGGAATACAATCTACTACATACACATACGCTGCATTGAAGCAATCATTTACTTCCTCCAACTCTTAGCGATACCATTTCATACTCATTCTTAGTCAAGCGTGGACAAATATTCGTATTGAGCCAAGTCTACTTCGCTCGTAGGTTTAGGCGATGTTGTCATATTATTATTTACCAGAAAGTGCCTGCAACTCTAAACACGCTTTACACACGCTGCATTCGAGCATAACCTATTGGTTTAGATAGTATCGAATATCCGTACAACTTCTTCTTAACTATAAACACGTTAAACTCTTATTTGTTACGTTACAGAACATTAACTATAAACATGTATTATCATCAATATATTTCACTGGTAAGCACATTTAAGCTGAATGAGAGATGCATTTGAACTGTTTAGATATATATTTTTAAAAGCCATATTATGTTTCATATATGAAGGTTCTTAACGCTTCTACCATGTGTTACAAAATACCATTCAATAGGAATGCGTTTCGTTTGTAGATAAGACACCACTATATTAGATTTTAAGTTAATATTGACTGTAATAAGAAAGTTTTTCAAACTAAGTCCCAGAAGTGGACACAACAAAGCTTTGAATTTCTTGCTTGAGCTCTAAAGCATAAATAACTTAATTGAAACTCACAATTCCTGTACATGAATTGAAGAAATACACTTGCTGATAAATAAACTTAAAGTCTGCAGCTAAAAAATCAGAATTATATTTGGTTTGCATGGCTTCAACATTCCAAAAATAAAAAACTAGTCGATTTTGGAAATGTTTTTTTATTAGTTTTGGTTCTTTATGAACGAATGAACAATATGCACGAGTTGCTAAGATATATGTACCTAATCTAAGGTCTTTTAGTTTTATACCATTCACACAGTGTGTAAAATGATATTATCAGTTTGTCTGAAAGTTTGTAACGCATTAAAGGAGCCATCGTAAACTCCATAAAGTGTATATACTCTAGATCAGCTCGACGAGACGAATCGATCTAGCTATGTCCGTCTGTCCGTCTGTATGTTGTTGCGCATTTTTTGTGGACCAATTTTTATGCTATCCAGTTGAAATTTTGCACAAACATTTCTTTTTATTACAATTTAATAGAGTGTCAAGATTGACCCTTCACGCCCACTTTTTGGGTAGTTCCCATACAAACTCACCGCCCACTTTTGACTTTTTGGATGAAAAACATTTTTATTGTAGTCAATATCAACTTAATAATTGATATGGTAACTTTTAGAAGACGGATGCTTGACATATAAATTAATGGGTTGGACCCGCCCACTATTTGGGCTAGCTCCCATACAAACCACTTCTGATTTTTTGTATGAAAACTTGTTTATTAAACTCAATATTAGATTGAAATGCGTTGTGGTGCCTTTTTATAATCAGCCGCTTACATACATAGACTAACGGGCGTGGACCACACTTTTTTTGGGGTAGCCCCCATACAAACATACTGCCCACTTTTGACTTTTTGTATTAAAAACTTTTCTATTAAAGTCAATATAAGGTTGAAATGCAATGTTTTGCCTTTTGATGGGCAGCCGCTCAACATACATAGCCCAATGGGCGTGGTCCGCCTACTTTTTGGGTTAGCCCCCATACAAAACCATCGTGCAATTTTGTGTTGTTTATGAAAAAATTCTTCATTTAAATCAATATTAGCTTGAAATTTGATTTTGTGGATTTTAGTGGACAACCGCTTTACATATATATATATATATACAAATGGGCGTGTCCGCCCACTTAGTCCCCCTAGTCCCATATAAACTCACAGCTCACTGTTACGCATTTGTATGGAAAACGTCAATAGCAACTTTAAATTCGATATGGTGGCATCTTATACATCTAGGTTCATACACATCTACTGGTGGGGGTATACCGCAAACTTTTTGTAGTAGCCCCTATTTAAACCCCCACTTTTATATTTTTCAATACTATTTAAAATTTCGTGTGAATGGTATTGGAGCTTCGGTTCAACCGAAGTTAATGTTTTTTCTTGTTTTATTTATTTATACGGGGGCTGTATTTTATATTGGTTCGAACAGAACTTATGTGGTATATTTGTTTTGGGTTTGAAATAATAATCAAAAAAATGTTTAATTTTCGGCAGAATATTTGAAGAGAAAAACTATAAAACACGGTCTACCCTTTATTGAAGGACTATCATGATGCTTTCAAAATTCTTGTTTAAAAAACTCTATAGTCTTTGAGATCTCGGCAATAATACGGACGATCAGACGGACATACGAGTATGTCGACTTGACTTATGAGAGTGATCAATACTACAAAAGGTTTTCCATTAAGAACGTGCGAAATTTAATGGAACAAAAGCAACAAGTATTCAATCAAAATTCAATCGGAAATCTTTATTTGACGTCACTTATGTCACTTAGTTTTTGAAACAAGATAGTTTTCAAAAAGCTACCACATATCTTCTTGCACTCGCTGACTTTATCTCATCAATTGTAAATGACTCTGTGACGCATTTCAGAATGTATGCATGTATGCCAGCAATGGCTGGTCCGATGTAGGCTTCGAGCTCATCCAAAGTTTAAGAACCGCTGCTGCAAGCAAACTATGTAACGTAACGCCAAAGAGTATAATCCAATAATATTAAAACATACGATCTTTTCTTGGCCAGTTGTGAGGGCCATTTCTGAAATTAAGTGAGGCATCGAACTGATAGACCAATAAACACATTGTAACGTCTTAAAATCTGGTGAAGAAATTGTGCGCTATCATGTAGCTATAACGATTGCCGCATGATTCTGTGGATGAAATGGTGTTTCATGAATGTCTTAAGCATTTTTCAGCACTTCTAAATGGAATCGCAGTCCGCCAGTCATTGAAGAGAAACCTAGTTCTGCGGAACGTCGAGGAACGGATAAAGTTTGGTCGGCTTCAACACTGGCTGCTGCAGCGGCAAATATTTTCTTCACTACGCTCGTTTCGCACACAGTTTGTAGGCTTTCAGTCATGTAGTTTAAATTTCAATTCCACTAAGCTGAACAAATTCCGTCCATTAGAAGCAGAATTACGATCAATTTTTGCGCGAATTTCAATACATTCCAACATCTTTAAAATATGTTATGAATACTGTTTAGTTTTTCTACTTTAACAATTTAGTAATTAAACTTAAGAAAGCGGAGGAATTTAAACTGAAATTCGGACGAATTTTGCGTATTGAAATTGGAAAAGAAAAGAGTGAAACCCGAATAGACCCGATAATCTATAATCTAGTTTTGAACGGCTTACAGACATATTATGGTTTTAATGTACTACTACCTTACCATATTTAGCATACCTTAGTGAGTAAGGTATGCTAAAGCTCCGAGTGAAGCTTTTTTCCAGTGTATTTATGTACAACTTCCCATTAAAACACTGCTGCATAAAACTGTCAACGAATTCGCCATTAAACAATAAACTCAACGTTTTATAGAGGCAAAAATTCTGTGCGAATTATTATAAAAAAAATATATATATATATATATATATATATATATATATATATATATATATATATATATATATATATATATATATATATATATATATATATATATATATATATATATATATATATATATATATATATATGTATGTACACATCCAATACAAAAGCAAGATAAAATTAATTCATGCATTAATTTTTTTTTGTTTTCATATTCGTCATAAAGTAGAAATTTTTAGAATAAATTCGTTGAGTTTCAACTTGATAGCAATTAATGGAGCTGGCATGAAATGAATCAGCGGGCATTCGATACAAAATTACTCACGCTGTTTTAATTTTCCAATCGTAGTTCTAAAACATTTTCACGCAATTTGAAATATTCTCAGGCACACAAAAGTAATTCACAAAGAAATTCTTCCAGTACGCTTCCCATAATATAACAAAAAGTTTTCTCACACAAACTGAGTCTCTACAAACGCTTTTCTTTCGTACATATTCCCATTGATGTTATAATTTATCAAAACCTTTTAGCAGTAGTAAATGAGATCAAAATGTTGCAACAGAAATCCGTTAAAAAAAATGCTGTTATCAACGAAATTCGAGCTCGAGAAGTAATTGAGTATTTAATTCATTCACACAGTCAATCGGTCAATCGGTCAGTCAGTTATTCATTCATTCAATCTCAATTAATTTATACAATTTTTGATTCAATCGTTCGCTTAATGTGTTTGTTGTTTTCCTGTTATTAGCTGGGTAGACATCATCATCAACATCAACATCATCAGCAGCAGCGATCATCACCATCACCATCAGCATCATCGATTTGGTTTTGGTCGCGGTTATAAAACGATAACGGATGCTACTAAGTCATGGCACTTATTAAACCCCAAAACGGCATCAATCTCATCAAACTCCAAGTGCTGCACCTGCTCCATTTAACTCAGCGGCAGTCATTCAATCGAAGCTAGCAAATTGACTTGTGGATCAAAACCCTTCTATAACTTCAATTCCCGCTCATTCACCATATCACTATTGTTAGCCCAAACTGGCTGTCAATCAATGGCTTGCATTTTGACCCACTGTCCATCAAGTGAGAGCGCGCCAAAAATAAAAATAAAAAAAAATAAAAATAAAAAAACGGAAAAAAACTATCTCAGTCGAGATTTTGACTTGGTCGATTGAACTTTTTATTCAATAAAATTTTATAGCTTAATGCCGTTCGTTGCTTTTGAACACTTAACGCTACATTTTTCGAATCGTTTTGACTTTTTCCATTTTAGACTAACAAAAAAAAAAAATGCTACAAAAAAAATCTTCAGAGTGAAAAAAAAACTTTAATCAAAATTCAAATTGATAGTTTTCTACGGTTTCTGCGGTTGCTGTTATTAGTTTAAAAATATGCTATAAAAATAGAATCGTCATTTCTTGTTTTGGCACTTTGTTGAATTTGGTTTTGTTTCTAGCAATTCGATTTACATATTTTAACGATTTTTACTTTTGAATATGTTCCTTCCAGTAAAATACTTGTAGTTTTGTGTGTTTAATTTTAATTTGTTTCCTATGCACTTCACACAAAGTGAAAATGAGGTGTTAATAGTTAATTGAAAGGCTTGTAACGATAAAAGCTTCCAAACGTAAAGAAGTTTCAGCTCTTATACAAACTACATACTTCCGCACGCTCACACATCAGTAGCGACCTTGTACCTCAGTGAGTTTGTAAGCAGTTGATGAAAAACCCGCAAACCATATCGCAGATGAACATTTTTCCGGATATCTTGCGAAAAAAAACTATCGTATGCGGATACGAAAGCGATTCGCGGGCACTGATTTTGTCGCTTTTTTTGCGCAAAGAATATTTGGATTTCATTTCCATATCATAATAGCTATAATTTAACACATGACAACTAACAATACAAACGACCAATTCCGTGGAGCTTGTGTGTAGAAAAGATTCAAAGGCTCTAGGCATGAGCTTAAGCTTTAGTGCTGGAAGTGCATAATTTTTTCACATTTTTACTCGATGATGTCGAAAATTGCCCATTGAAAATAGAGAAAATGAATGAGTATGACAACCCCCTTCAAAATTGAAAAAATAAAAACTAAACTAGATGGCGCGAATAAAGCTACAATAGATGTCGTTGGTTGCGAAATAAAATTGCCAATATTGGCCGTTAGAGGGCACAATCAACGCCCTCGCATATACTAGCCGTATTATGTGCAAGGTCGGCATGGTCTTAAATTTCTTTCTAAACATAATCTGAGTGTAATATACGAATCTAAAAACACAAAATTGTAAGTTCCAAGTTTTATAGTCACCAAAATATCACTTTTCAAACATACAAAGGACTGACGGACGAACAGTTGGACATAGCAATATCTGCTGGACTTTTAAGGCTGATCAAGAATAGAATTATAAGTATTTTGTGGGATCTGCTACGCCTTCCTCCGCCTGTTACATACATTTATACAAAATTTGAATACCTAATCCAGGGCGGGGTATAACATGAAATTTTAAGTTAAATTTACCATGTACAAACAATATATTTATTCCGTATGTCTATTGCGGATGCATCAATGAGTGAGCCAGTTAGTCACATAAGCTTCTATATAAGCAATTCCATAGATTAAATTAAGAGAGTAATTAGAAGAAACCTTCGAGAAAATGATGACTTGAAATTTGCAGATAAAAAAATGCCTTATCAAAAGTCACAAAAGCGAGGTAACGATTTTTTTCCAATACCCGAAAACTTAATCTCAAAAAGATCTACTGACCATTTAACGTTTTTCTGGACCCAGATTCAACTATGTTTCTATAGCATGAATGCCTCAGATCTGTGGTGCCCAAAACTTCAAGTGGAAGTGCGTACACCACAAAATATTTATTGCATTCATATTCGATATAACGAAGAATAAGGAAAGTGTTTGTGTATATCGGTTTATACAAAGAACTGCGTGTATGTGTGCTGTACATAGCAAAGGACAGCAAAACCACGTAACATGCGACATTGTTGTTGTAGTATGTGAAACTGTCACATACAATCCGAGAGAATTAATTCGTTACAATTGTACTGATGAAGTCTTTGTACTGAAGAAGTAAATGTACTGATGACTCAAAGCTGGTAAAATGGAGAAACAGGGCACGCTCTGGACCTACCAGTGAACTCTTTTTCAAACATTTTTCAACCCAAGCTTCATGTCCTTTAAATATGTCTGAGAGAATTTTTTTCGCAGGTGGATAAATGGGACACACGTAAAAGTAGTGCAATAACTGTACGTTCCAGAACAATTCGCTGGATAAACAAAAAAATATAAAGTGGAAAAATTAATTTGTCATTGGTTAAACAGTAAAGGGCAAAGTCGGATGAATAGCTTTCTTATTCCAGCAAGACGGCCTCTAATGTTTCATAAAAATAATATAAGAATGCAAACAGGCTATCTTACGTTGTACTGGAAACTCAGATACCAGCTTTAAATGAAAAAAGTCTAAGCAGACTTGGTTGGAGAGAGGCTCGTTCAATGTAGTTATCGTAGTTAATGGTGCCTTTATGCATAACATGGAACCTTAAAAACAATGTGGTGCTTAATTTTAGTAGGAGCGGACAACAATTGGTTATACAAATGACGGTGTCACGCAGGTGAATTTCTGTATGATCCGTTTTAAGTTGGCACTATACAATTGGTTCTAATGAAATATAAATACAATTTGGAAAGTTTTCATTTCCAGAAGTTTACAATAAAAATATAAAAACAAAAAAAAAAACACACACACACACGCTTCACATGAAATACATACATACACACATACTTTTTGTTCATATCTCTCTCTCTCTCTCTCTCTCTCTCTCTTGCATAGAACGTGTTCGTGACATACAACGAACGGAATCGCGCGACAGAGATATTACATTTTTGGGCTCTAATTTGCAACAAACAGAGTCGCATAATGCGCAAAGGCGATAGAGAACTGTAAGAAATATTTGAACTGTCTTCACATAGCTTAACATTCAGTGCTCAAACCATTGTTGCAAACCATTAAGTTTGACAAAAATTATCAAAATAATCATTCTTTTATTGCAAGACTGGGTTTCACTTTCCGGTAGTCAAATATAAATTAATCCAAGTCATTCTGCTTCAAACTTATATTTGAGAGAAGCACATTTGGAGGGTACAAATGCTGCTGTGTTACAGCGCGCCAAGCCAATCGATTTTAATGTTCAAATTTAACTGCAGAAATGCCGCGGATTTTTTGTATTATTTTAATAATTTCTTTACGATTGATTTGACACTAAAGCCATTTGAACGGTTTTTTAATTGCATGCCGCCTGGTGCGAGTTCGTTGCCTAAGTCTTTTGTTCTGCGCGCATTGAAAATCGAACTAGAAACAAAACGCTCGATATACATAATGTATCTCGTAGATACATTGTATTTGAAATAACTTTATACGTTTTACATGACAAAGTATGCGGCGGCCCTCGTAAAAAAGCAATAACAACAACAACAAAAGACAAAAAAGTGAAATTGTTTTGCTTTTTTGTTGCTTTTGTTTTCGTGCAGCTAAAATTGGAAAAAAAAAGACAATAAAAAATACTTATTAACCTGCCTGCAACGGAACAACAATCAATCTAGAGCAGTGGCAAAGAAAGCTTCACCCAATAACAACAACAACAACAACAGAATAATTCAATCTATACAAACCAAAAGACGCTGCGTCATAACCAGAAGCCCACATATTTATGTCTGACCTATCGAGATACACTTGCAACTAAAGCGGCAGCTACTAGTGCTACTGCATGTGACCCAAAGAAAATAGAATCTCAACCAGCATTTGAATTTCAACTATCATGCATTCATGCATATAATAAACCAACTGAACGATCGCATATTCGTCTGCTACTTGAGAGCCCATCAAATTTATTTCACTCTAAATGATTTGGTTTTTTTTTTTGTTTGGGCATAAAAAACTAGACAAAAAAAAGTGGGATAGACTGTTATAGTTTTCACGTACTTCATAAACGCCCCGCTTGACCTATTTGCGCATAGAGTACAGCCTTCTTCTCCGCCTATTTGGTTCTTTGATGTATCTAATATATCGTTTTGGGCTGTTGGCAGTCGCCTCGTTGCGGTATGTTATTGTAGCTATTAGTTGTCCGCCGTTTTCAGGTCACTTGGGCAATCAATCATGCTGCAGTGTACAAAAAACCAAAATTGTAGCTGAGCTACATAAAAATGTATGTATGCATATATTCGTCGAAAAAATGGGAAGCATTTGAATTCAATAAATACCAAAATTGTTTTTAGCGCACTCATATGTGTATAAAATTTTCTATTTTTTAACAGAGTCTCTCGTCTGATTTGAATTTTTATTATTATTTCTTGTTTTCAATCGTAAGTGCAGGAAGCGTTTAAAATTACACATTCTTCTTTTTCAATTCACTTCAATTCAATTGGTATAAAAATGCGTCGTCATTTAACTATTTTCAACGTCGTGAAAATGTTTTGGTAGTGCTTTAGCTCTGGATAATCTTATTAAATTGCTTTGTTGATCGGAAATGAAATTTTAGCGCAAATATTTTTTACGTAATTTTATGCTTTGTAGTTTTGATACACGTTGAAAGTGAGAATGCTGGTTTGGTTTTTATGAAAACATGTATAAAAGTTTTCGTTACAGTTTATAGAGTCACTTTATATGATACACAGCGCACTTTTTCAGAGAAGCGGAAAGCAGACAGATGAGAACTTTGTGGCTGGGTTCAACTAAAACACTTTTCTGCATAACAATAAGTTGTTTTTTTTTTTGTTCTCTATTCGCATATAGAAAATATGTCTAAAATATTTTGAAAAAAATAACCCCGATGACTCCAGATCTAAATTGAGCCGAACTGGTGGATTTAAACCGAACCGGTAAACTGAATCGGTAATTCTTCGGAAAAATGTCGTTTAAAGAAACCAGCTACAACAAGCACTGTGAGCATATTTTAAATGAACGAAATGCTTGCACAGTAATCAGGTTATAATGAGAGCAAATAAGCGTAGACGTGAGATATGCTCTTTCGCAAATCATCTCTTCTTATTACATAAATATATGTGCAGAAATTTGTGGTTTGTGCTCTATTATGTATAAAAGGAAG
Organism: Leucophenga montana; assembly: GCA_035044765.1. Taxonomy (NCBI): domain Eukaryota; kingdom Metazoa; phylum Arthropoda; class Insecta; order Diptera; family Drosophilidae; genus Leucophenga; species Leucophenga montana. The sequence continues at coordinate 1,394,971 of JAWNNQ010001912.1, read as the reverse complement.
CTGGTTTGCAAGGGGCTATCGTTTAAAGTGATTTCACTATCTGGGCCCACATGGAATATTTTGAAAGAATCAACGTAAGTTACACTAAATTTGATTTTTTTAGCTTAATTATAAAAAAAAATTTTTTTTTTAAATAGAAAAATGCATTTTATTCTCTATACCGATAAAAATTAACCAGAGGCTAGCAGAGATCGAATATTGAAGCCATAAAGTTTGAATTTAAAACAAATACTTCAATAGCTTTAATAATTATAAAGTATGCATAAACTAATTGCGAACTATAAGTGCCTTCAAGTTGAAGTTTACAAATTTGGAATAATTGATTTGAGCTTTCTTGATGGCAGAGCTGCATTCGCAGGCAGCGTTCATTGCAATACGGTCTTCTTTATCTATGCAATCCATGTGTCCACATGTTGTCCACTTCTCGGAAAATAAACAAGAAAAGCATCAAGAAACTTTCATGTGACTTTCAACTCGGAAAAAGCACACCAAAAGCTTCCTGTAATTCTTGCAAATGAATCAAAGTAAATCAATATGCATTCGATTTTCACTGCTTGCATCTCTCCAATAGAAACAATGAATTGATATTAGGGTCCACATGAATTTCTTTGAATATGTTCTTAAGATATGTCCTTTTATCACAGCTTTCCCTACATTTGTTCGTGCTGCAACATAGTAATGTATTTTTAGTATCATAAAAATAATATTATTCTATAATTAGTCTCCTCTGGTAGCTTGTAGAAATCCTCCTTTGCATACAAATCATTACAACAATCGATTAATTCGAATGCTTTCCTATTCTAGGCGACAGCTAAGTCAAATAACTATTATGTTGCGCTTCCTTCATAAGAGGAAGTTTAAAAATTAACATCTTGTATCTTCTAGTAAACAATTGCAGTTAATTTTTGCAAGACTATGCCCTCGAACTCATTTCTAAACATTAAAAGCCTAAAATAATACGGCACCGAAATGTAGATACTTTCAAATATGTAGATACAATATTTCGTAGATAGACTTGTGCGCATCGCTATGCATATGAACTCCTAGCTGCTATTAATCGATTTTTATGTTTCAAAGATTACACAATCTCATAAACTAGTAGATATTTAATGCAGCCAGCTGCAAACTGCGCTCATAAATATCAACGGAAATAAAAAAGAAAACTATTAAAGATACATACGTATCTATATACTTGTTTATATATTTAAGCAAAGAAAATGCGCAAACACAAATCGAATGCATTTGCAAGTTTAAAATTGATTCGTGCAACGATCAAAGCAAATCGCAAAGACATAAAGATGCGATTTAGCAGCAAAGTTGCGGCAAAGATAAATATAAAAACTAAAAGTATGTATCTGAAGACGTCAATGTATCTTTTTTACGCTGATTACTGCTGCTGCTGCTGTAGATGATGATGCTGCTGATGCTGATGCCAAAGGCTGCCAATATTTTTGTCAATGTACAGAAAATTTGCATATGAAGATGAAAATGAAAATGAAAAAAGAAAAACTAAAACTTCATGCTTCTCATGTAGATAGTTATATCAAAGGCATGAAGATGCACAGAGTATATATGTATATATGTATGCTGAACTGCTAGTTGAAGTCTTAGCTGTCGCATCTAGAATCACATTGTGGGCGCAGGTGTTAGATAAATATCGAAATAGTGCAAAATCGTGCATGCGAAATTTGTACGTGATGCGATGCCGTGTTTTATACGCTATATACACTCTGTGTGTTTGTTGTAGGTGTCGATGTTGATTCCGCACGGTTTTGGTTTAGATTTCAGTTTTGACAATGCAATCTCAAGAAACACACAAGCACACAAAATCAAAAAAAAAAAAAAATGAACGAAGTTGTAGGAGAAACCTAACAGATACAAGAAAAATAATTTTTTTGTCTAATTTAGAAATCGTTGAAAACTTTTGAACGAACTGAATTAAAGCAGTACATGAAATGCGTGCCTCATTCAAATTGCTCAAGTCTTTGAAGTTGTTGTTGCTAACCGTCGTTGCCCGCGCACAGGCGCAAAGCGCCCACTTGATATCAACTCGTTTAAATATGTTCGTCGTTCGGCAACTTCATCGAAGTCATTAAAAAACGTTTAAAATAAATTTTTGCGCCTTTATTAACTCTGACATTTGAACAAAGCCTGTTGTCAGCTTGTGTTGTTGCTATTTATTATTATTATTATAATGATTAAAGTATCTGAAAGATACATATGCCTTTTTGGTGTTTTTTTTGTGTTTTCTACAACTACTACCTAAAATCTTTTTTTTTTTTTTTTCTAAATTTCATTTTTTTGGGTTGAGTTCAATCTTTGGTATTTTTTGTTGTTGTTTATTTAAGTAGCCATAAGTAGCCGCTTTACAATGAATTGTTTGATTTAAATCAAATTGCTCCACATATTTCTAGCCAACTCATATATATATATATATATATATATATATATATATATATATATATATATATATATATATATATATATATATATATATATATATATATATATATATATATATATATATATATATATATATATATATATATATATATATATATATATATATATATATATATATATATATATATATATATATATATATATATATATATATATATATATATATATATATATATATATATATATATATATATATATTGTATGCGAGTATTTCTATTTCATTCAATTCGATCCATTTCGCTCCATTTCGATCCATTTCCATACACAATAGTATACACGACACACCTCAAATGCAAACGCAAATATCCAGTGGCTCGTTTCTGTATCTAAAACTATCAATTTTTGGTTTTGTTCTACCACTTCAAGCGCTTTTGTTTTTGCAACTATCAAAAAACAAAAAAAAAAAAACAAACAAAAAATATAAAGCTAGGCCCAATTTTCAAAATGATACAATACAAAATTCAGCTCTATAGAAATTTAAATAAAATTGCGTATCTGTAGTCGACATAAAAGCAATGACTTGTTAAAGCCTCACTTTGAATCATAAACGTAATAATATAATTTGTATAAGTTAGCTTCTATATTTGGAGCCGTCGTTTGTTATTGGTTTTATATTTAAATTAAACAAATAATTCGCGTAATAATTCGTACAGCGAACTGTTTGACACCATATTAAACAAAAAACGAACAAAACAAAAACTTCGGCTGGTGTTTCTGGAACAGTATTAAGTTTAAGTAGCGCCAACAAATTTTGTCGCACATTTACAGAATTTATGTGTTTGACGTCATTTCGTAAGCTTTTGAGGTTCTGTTTTTTTTTCTTACAACTTTTGTAATATTTGGAAAGTTCATTAGCATACTCACTAACAGAGGTAGCCGATATTTGTATTTATATATCTAGCATATTAATAAATTAGGTAACTACTACCGGCGTATAAGTCTCCTTTCAATAGGATACACAATTCTGTCAAGGTTGACATAGTCCAGCGTAATAAATTCCAGCGGCTGCACTGGGCTGGTCACCTCATCCGGATGAGCCCTGAAGCTCCAGCACTAAAGGTTTACGACGGAAACCTGAACTTGATTGGTGGACGGCGTCAGAGGACGTCCTAGCTTAAGATGGCAAGATCAGGTCTATGACGACCTGAAGAAGCTCCGAATGGTACGCTTTCCTACGTGCGGCCTTGACCGATAGACGGTTGTAGAGCCATCTAAGTAAGTAACTAAGTAAGTATATATCTGACAATTTTATTACACTGTACAACTGTCTGAAGCTAGATTAATATCCACCCGGCAGCAATAATATAAAATCAATTGACTGCAATAGTATATATGTGCCATAAATGAAATATAATAGATTAAGCCAATTTCCACTAAGTTATGATAAATTGCAACTATATATGGAATTCCAGCGTACACTTAAAGCTAGCTGTATCTATGAAATACTTTAATTTAAATATTAAATACATTTCGAAATACTTGTAAGCGCACATTTTATGCTTGCAACATTTCCTTAAATGCTCAAATCCGCTATTTAACAAGCGAGATAAATGATTTACGGCAGTTTAATGACGACTTATTATTATCTTATCGCGCTAAAGCACGGCTTAAGCTCAGTCGCAGTTCAGTTCAAGCGTATCTTTTGAATAATAAAAGCTACAACAAAAAAAGAAAAAAAAAAACGCCTTTTACGAATCATTTGCACAATAATTTTGCTTATCGCATTTGAAATATCGAAATCTAAGCACCAGCACCAGCAACAACAACAACAACAACAACAACCATAATAACATTAAAACAACCTACAATTATTTAAGTAATGCAAGCGCAAATGTTGTTCATATTCATATGTATATGTTACCCTGGTTGTTGTTGTTGTTGTTTTTGTTGTTGTCGTTGATCTAGCTAGTGGTGGGCATTTTTTTCTTAAATTTTAAACAGATTTGTGTTCTTTTGTTTTGCGGTGTTTTGTTTTTCTGTATTTATTTGTCGCACCACGCACCAAATGTGCAACAATTACTTCCAACACCAAACAATAAACAAACCTAAAAGCAGCAGTGCCCACATTAGTTAAACGACAATGACAACAACAAAAACAACCACAATGTGCTGGAAAAACAATTGCCACTGAAAAGCTGCACGCGTTTGCGACCGCTTCGTTGTTATGCTTTGTGATCATTCATTTGTATCTTTAAGATACTTTTTTTTTGTTGGTTTTTTTTTGCTACATATTAAATTCTTCATTCAAATTTTCACAGGTAAAAAGCAAACTTGAGCAATAACAATGCACTCAGACCAAATATGTGCATGGCGTTAAAAACGTACTCAAAATATTTTGTCTTTCCATAATGTATCTACAGCAGTGTTATGTTTGTCTGTCTGTCTGTCTGTCCGTCCATCCGTTTATCTGTCACGCTTTGTTTGGCCTGTCAAAATGACAAGTGTTTACTTTGGTCTTAACTTGAAATAATGTGAAATATTCTTGCTATTGTTTTTCTTTTGTGTGTGTGTGTGTGTGTGTGTGTGTGTGTGTGTCGCTCTGTGTGCAATGCAGATACATGCAATGGTATCTACTATTTATGTCGTTTCTATCTTGTTCGTCTTTAACTTAAGCGCCATTTACCTTAGTGCTAAGCTTGATAGCATTTGATTTGATAGTGTTTTAATTAAGCGTTGGAAATTTTTACAAGACTGCATATTGATTGTCCTACTAGATAAATGTAACAGCCGCTGACAGACCCTTCTGTGATAGGTTAAACTGACAATGTAGGTTTGTGTAAATGTAGCTAACTGTCAAAATGAAGCGTGGTAGTTCCCTGACGGACTTAGATGGATATATGGTCTCGATTTTTATAGTGTGATAAAAGACGTACATATATATTCGATCAGTATACAAATCAAGTGCTTCTGTCTGTCCGTCCGTTTTTAACGCTGTGAACTTGTAAATTATAATAGATAGAGCACCTAAACTCGGCTATTTAGACAATACGAAAAGGTCTTGACGTACCGAATACAAAATAAGTGAGCCAATCCTATTATAAGGAGTTGTCTCTATAGAAATTTTGTACGAAAAACTTTTTTCGTTATTGTATTTATTGTACTTTTTATGTTCACACCGGGCCGTTATAAAATTTTTATATATCTGTGGCTCAAATAACGATTCTTAAATAAGATACATGGAAGTTCGCACTGTAGCATAGCCTTCATATATAGTATTGTGAAAAGGGATGTGAAAACATTTCTACTTTTGATCGCGCGAATGGACCATTTAACTTTTAAGTAGCTATGCCACATGGCACACAACTATAGTCATATGTATTACTAGGTATTAGACAAATTGTAAATGCTTAATTATAAATTAATATGTATATTATAAAATGGTGTTAATAAATTTCTCACCTATTTGCGCCTGTTTGAAATATTTGATTCGTTTTAGCCAACGTTGAATGTGGCCGTGGAGAAACGCTTTTAAGTAGATACAAGTGAAAATAGGCCCTAGATTATTTAAGCATATGAATCTTCCAATAAATTAAGACGACCATATTTGAAATATGATAATGTTCCATGTCTTAAAAGAAAATTGGCTGCTGAACTGTCGTAAGATCTTAATTCGATTTCTTTGAAATTAGATGTATTTAATATATAAACAAATGCTACAAGGAATTTATACTCTTAAAGTGGTCTCTTGGAGTATATGTTGCAAGTCCACGGAAGTACAACATTTCTGGATTTTTGAACAAAAGAAGCCTTTTTGAAGCTGTTTTCAAATCCCATTGAAAATAACAGTCGGGTATAGATATTGTCTGCTGGATCTATGTTTGGGCATCGTCGTAGGATGTACGCCATCAGAAGATTGTAAAAGTCACACGATAACGTAACACCCTATCTAAAAACTCTCTTGGTATCAAAAACCGCGGAGAAGTGTGTGTAATAGCAACATGCCGCAAAGATGGACAATCTTTGCTGAGATAACAAGTTCAGACAGGGGCGTTGGAAAAGTTCGTTCTTATCGGCGTGTCGAAAGCGGCTTTAATATCGACAAATACTGGTTCCATCTGATTTGAACCTATGTGCTATATTTCATTAGGAATGATTCAAAATTTAAACAAGGAAAACGTTAATTTCGGTTGAACCTAAGCTCTAATACCATTCACACGAAACTTTAAATAGTATTGTGATACATAAAAGTGGGTATACACGCCCACTAGAAGAAGTGGTTGAAGTGATGTAGTAGATGTGTAGGATGCCGCCATATCATATTTCAAGTTGATATTGACGTTTTCCATACAAATGCATAAAAGTGAACTGTGGGTTTATATGGGACTACCTCAAACAGTGGGCGGGCTACGCCCTTTAGTCTATGTATGTTAGGCGGCTGTCTCTTAAAAGGCACCATATCGCATTTCAACCTAATATCGACTTTAATAAAAATGTTTTTCATACAAAAAGTCAAAAGTGGGTGGTGAGTTTGTATGGGGGCTAACCCAAAAATTGGGCGTGGTGGGGTAATATTGACACTATATTTAACTACAGTAAATAGAAGTGTACGTGCAATATTTCAACTGGATAGCATACAAACTGGTCCCCAAAAAAGGCGCAACAACATACAGACGGACAGACGGACATGGCTAGATCGATTCGTCTCATCGAGCTGATCAAGAATATAAATACTTTATGGGGTCTACGATGGCTCCTTTAATGCGTTACAAACTTTCAGACCAACTGATAATACCATTTCACACTATGTGTGAATGGTATAAAAATTTGGTGTATCTAGCTTATATTAATAACAAAAACATAAATATTCATACTAAAACCCATAAGTAGAGGCAGGTTTGTACGAGGGCTATCGTTTTAGAATTAGCATGTTAATGTAATATTAATGCAGGTAAATAGGTACTGAACTGGTTTGCCATCGCTTATTTATAAATAGATATATCACAATTTTCAGACAATAACAGTTAAACTGCGAGGCAATGCATCATCCTATTGATCTATGTATTATAAAACCGTACACAACACGGATTCCCCTACAACCAAAGATAAACATTGAAACAGAATTTCAAGTCTATATCCATCCAGTATCCATTTTTAAATGCAAAGCATGATTTAAGCGAAAGCTTTCCTGCTAGCGCTTATTTGATACTATCTAAACCAGATACTTCCAGACCAACAGCGCGTTTCAGAAGCTTCTTCCGGTTCAGGCTACTGATTTGCACGCGCAGTACTCAAATTTCCGCTGGCAGAAGTTTTTAAACTGAATTTAAAGCTCTAGAATGTTCCTTAGCTCATTGGGTACAAATTCCACTCTGGCATTCCAGAAATAAGAAACCGAGCTGAAAACCCATTGGTAGCTGGCAAATTTTATATCAATACAGCCATGGAATGCATCTTAAACGAGCCAATCTAGTATGTTTGTTTACATAGCGTGCACGATAGTTCGTCAGATTATCCTGAGTAGGGCACACGCCCGTAATCATAATTTCCATTATTAATGTTACAAATTTATCTACCAAACAAAAAACTGCTCATTTCATTAATTTGCATAAGTTTTATTAATTTTTAAATTTAAAGTTGTACAAAATTTGATACTCTTATTTTATATTTCGATGTCATCAACTCAACAGTTGCATTCTTACTGCTTTTTTTTATAAATAAAACCCCTTTACAATGTGTTTTTTTCAAGTTCGTTCCACTGTACCTAACATTAAAGTATAACTTATAATTCCCAATTAATTTATGCTCCATACAAACTAACATATTTTGTTAATAACAGTCTGCACAGAGTTTTTTTTTTTACTTCTGCTCAATTTTTCCGGAGACTTTAGCTGTCAAGTGTTGTATGGCTTCGCTGTCCATTCACTTCCGAGCAGCTGACTTCATTTGAGCATATCGACATCCTTATTTTTTATTACAATGTTTTCGCAATTGGAGAGCAAGGCGAGAGCGGCGTGGACGAAGAACTTCACCTCCGTGATACGTTCGTAGATGCATATTGAGATCGTTGGGTTCGTTGAAATGCTCCGTACCGTAATCACAATTGTATTTATTGTCCTTATTGTGTTTATACATGTGGCTTAGCAGATCCTGCGCCATAACAAAACTGAAAATATTGAAGAAAAAAAAATATGGAAATGAAGTAATCGAAGTACATTAAAACTGAAGTGCATCATTTACCTTTTGTCACATTGTTCACATTTAAAATTGTTTTTCGGATTATGAGCTCTGTTTGTGTGCCTTTTTAGGTTGTAGCTGCATGTAAAGGACATACCACAGTTTTCGCATGCATACTGTTTACCAACACTGCGAGACGAATTGCCATTTGGTCGGCAATAAAACAACACATTTGAGGCTCTGAGCCAATTGAAGCTGTGTTGCGATACATTATATGATGTATTTTCTGCGGCAATAACATCATTCCTAAAGTTTCGATTTAGTGTGGATTTCTGTTTTTCAATCAACTCTTCCGATTCAGTTTCACTTTCTGTGGTTTCATTGAGGACGTCCGTGGTGGTGTTGGTGGTGGCGGTGTCGGCTGCACCAATTTTGACTGTTTCCTTAGCCAAAGGTTGATCTAAGACTTCTTTCATTTTCGAAGTATTCACATCTTCTGAGATTTGCTTTCTCTGCTGGACAAGCTTACAGGTTTTATTTTGAGAAACGCCTGGAATTGACTTTCGCATGCTATCTTGCGACTCTTTACACATTTTCTTAAATGTTTTCAATTCGATCATTTTTTCCAAACAGTTCATACAGGTTACTCGTGGTAAATCATCTGTGGAATCAATTTCTAATTCAGGCAGTTCTGCTGAAAATATATCTGCAATGATGTACGTTCCAGATGCTATCGTTGTACTATTGAATATTGACGTGAGTTTTAGCGTTGGCTGACCTGCCTTAGTGTAGTTAAGGCAAAAACGACAAGTCGAATTTAGTATATAACGTGGATCCATATTCGATGTTCAATATTTGTCAATTCGATGGAATAGGCTTAAATTAGTTTTAACTCAAAAACGTAGCTGTTTTCTTATGTAATTTATATTTTTAAAAATTTGAGCTGCCGAATTTATATCAGTACAAACACCTTTGGCATTCGTTTGCAAACTGACTTAATTCTCGGAGAATGCCTACTTTTATATTAAAATAATTAATGTTAAATTGCAACAGCTAATTTAAATCCTATTAACTACCTGTATATGCCATAATGTTAAATCTGTTATCATTAGTCTGACGTCAGCCCGTCTAGTTATGCTATTTTAGATAATTATGTCAGGTACCCAAATGAAAAACAGCTGATGTTGATATTCTGCTTAGCTACTTCAGACAGACAGAGTATTACATTGAACTGACCACATATTAATTGATTTTACAACCTAAAAAGGGTTATAGTATCTGGATCCGCTTTGCCTGTGCTTTGACAGCCCAAGTGCTGGTAGGTGCCTGCTGTCATTTCCATTGGAAAGTTTGACCATTTTTTCTTTTGATTTTGTAAACATTCTTTGAATTGTTTACAATGACTTGAAAAATTTATCTCGACCAGTCTAGAACAGTCTGCTTAATGCTGCTGATATTTTTGCAGAAGAAAGAATATAAATTAAATCTTAAATCTTTTTTAGTGCACTAAAAAATCAAACAGGATCAAAGTTGTATTTGATAAACTGTTTTCAAATCCCTATGTTTGGGCATCGTCGTAGGATGTACGCCATCAGAAGATTGTAAAAGTAGCACGATAACGTAACACCCTGTCTAAAACCTCTCTTGGTATTAAAAACCTCGGAGAAGTGTGTGTAATAGCAACATCCCGCAAAGATGGACAATCTTTGCTGAGATAACAAGTTCAAACAGGGCGTTGGAAAAATAACAGCTGTAAGTATTAACAAAAATATCAATAAAAATTTTGTTTAATCATTAAATATAAATTTTATATTTTTCCATTTTTACTGTCTGGTTTTATTTACTTCTGTCAGACTATTTAACTTCAATATTTAATTTGTTTATCTTTTTTAGACACACTGATACTCCAGATTTTTCACGATAATAAATACATAAAGATACACAATGTCTGTTTAGAGATTGAGACGCCAAATTATATTTGTAAACTTCGCTGGTACGAGTTGTTTATCTATAATTAAGATTGAGTTTAACTTACATATGACGCTTGGCCCAGAAGAATTTACACATGTTTATAATCTCAATTTACAACTGGAGCATCAATTTAGTATAGCTCATTTATCATACTTCAAAACATAAACAAATAAGTTCATCGGCATCTTACACATCTACTACATTGTTTCATACAAATCTACTGGCCCAAAAAGAGGGCGGTAGCTCCTATTTAAACCCCCACTTTTATGTTTTGCAATACTATTTAAAATTTGCTGTGAATGGTATTAGAGCTTCGGTTCAACCGAAGTTAACATTTTTCCTTGTTTTAACAACAAATATTTTCAATATTCGAAGTTTCTCATTAAATCAATATCAGTAAATCAATTCGAGAAATTTCCATGGCAGAGATTTCCATGGCACCCTCGATAGAAATGTTTCCGTATTTTTAATATTTAGAACTACAAATATGATACACAAATGTTCTTTTATCTACCTCCATAAAAATATACATTAATGTAGTTTCATAAAGAGCAATGCTCCAGATACATCTTACAGGCAACTTCTTCATTAATCTCCAATTTCTGTTTGGTATTGATGTGACTACCATAAAAACGATCCACATAGAGTATCAAAATGTATTCCGACAGCACAAATACCCTACTATGTGATACAGGTTTTATATTTCAAACTATAAATGTATGCATCTTTTAAAACAATTTTCATGTTTCCATTCATTTGATATATCTTCTGTAACATGTATTATTATTATTATTATTATAAATTAACACCTGATTTTCTTTATCTGCACATGATTTTATAAGCCTCACTTTATTTGCATATTTTTACAGCCTATTTTTTAATTAATTAATTTATTTCCGATTAAATAAATGTTTGCCTTAATTGCTAATTTGTTTAAATTTTATTCCATTGACGTTAATATGGAAAAATGTAAATTAAATTAAGAAAAAAACTGGAAAGTGGATCATTTTCGACTCAAAGTCAACAAGTTGCGCACGCATTTTAAAGCATATCAGCTTGATTAAATATGATATATCTCATGAGAGGTAGATATGCTAATACACGCATCTTCAGATACAATATCTGAGCTACATTTCCAAGCAGTAGAAACAGAACATTTTAAACTGTTTAACTCTCAACCCTCACGTTTTTATTACGCTAATTAAATATTAAAATGCGCGCTTACGCACATTGATAACATGAAACATAAAAACCAAATTTCAATTGCATATTAGATTATCTAATAGGCTTAGAAGCTGACGTAGTAGCTCATTAAACTGCTTTTAGTTTAAATTAAAAATCAATTAAATTAAATTTATGCAGACACATGACAAATCTCGACCAGTTTGATAGTGTAGGTGTATTTCATTGACGTCGTTTGCTGAAGTGAAGACGCGCTGAGTTTCAATTTTTTTTTCTTATTTTTTTTTTATGTATCTATCTATGTATAAACAAATCATTAATGTGTTAATGCATAATTTCAATAAAACATAAAAGCAGCTACTAACTCCAATAAGAATTCAATGTATTTGAAAAACGCTTGAACAATGACATTTACAAATCGTTGTTGCTGCTGCTGCTGCTGCTGTGATTTTGGGATATAAAATTGCGCTGTTGAAATTGTTTCGTGTGATTTATTATTGCGATACACGCCATTTGTAAACGCTGTCATCGATTTCGAAAACAAAAGCTAGGCCAACATTCAGCTGGTCGAAAACAAAACAAAAATATCTACAAGATACAAGATACAACTATAAGAGCCGCTCTAAAAGTGACCAACGAAATATTAATTTAATAAGCAAACAGCGAATGGCCACCTACAGCGCGATGAATAACAATTAGTGACATAAATCAGCGACAATCTAGCATGTACCAAAAAAAAAAAAAAAAATAATAAAAAAAAATACAAGAAAAAAGTATCTATAAGATACATTGTTTGCTTTAGGCGCGCCGAATGCACTTGACGCGTGCAAATGCTCTAATTGCTTACAGTTAGGCAACATTTGTCAATATTTAGTGAAGTATCTATATATTTCAGCATACGTTCTCACAGATTTAAACAGCTGTGGGTGTTCCTTGATACGCTCATTGACCGCAATACAAATATATTTTTGTTATATTTTTTTTTTGTACACTGTAGGCAAATAGTAAGTGGGTATAAGAAGTTTATGCAAATGTATGTAACTGCCAAGCGTAGATGTGGCAGACCAGCTGGAGGATATTTACTTATTATTGACTAGCATCGAAAGTTAAGTCAATGTATTGACATGTCCGTCTGTCTGTATAAACGCCGAAGTTTTAGAATAAATATGCAACTATTATGAATACTATAAATACTATGAATAAGTATCTCGGTTAAACCGTAGATCTGAGATTTCTGTAAAGAAGGGATCAAAAAGTATCTCTTCGTTTTTCTTCTTGCAGCTTCTTCAGTACTTAGATAAACGGACAGACAGACGTTTTGCATTGTGTTGATTCAAGATGTTTTCTTTTCACGTAACTTTAATGAAGAATTCTTTCAATTAATATAGTTTGCAAATATATTAAAACCCTGTCCACTACAGCTCCGAGACAGACAGACAAACGAACAAATAAACTAATGAACTTCGTAGGAAAAAATGAATCAGAACCAACTAAACAAGAAATCTTGTTTCTTGTTTCGAATAGTACAGAATATGTTTACAACTATTTTGAGATATAATGTACGTTTGCATGTGATTAGAAATAGGAAAAATTGAATGAGTTTTTGTTACCACGTTCGAAACACGCAATTATTCAAACGTAAACCGGTAGATTAATAAATATATTGGACGAACTTCTGCAACATTAGATTCTCTCGCTAGTTTTTTTTCAGTTACGATTTAATTTAATCTTGGTAGAATGAGTGGAACGTGTTCCTAGTGTGGCTGTTATGAGATCAAGCAGAGTTTGAATATATTTTCGTTTAAAAAGGACAAACTCGTCCGCTTAGGCTTTCACCTGACAATAAGTTAACTACTAAGATCCGAAGAAGGGATGTATCTTATGTACCTCTATTCGAGAGCGCTAATATGATTGAAACACCAAGAGAGAGCCTCACAATCCTGCATTTGTAGCATATGATTTATTTGGCTCACCGTCCTAATAGTGGGCATGGCAGGTCAATCTTGATACTCTATTAAACTGCAATAAATAAAAGTGTATGTGCAAACTTACACCTGGATAACATAAAAAACTTACAGACAGACAGACGGACATGGCTAGATTTACTCGTCTCGTCGATATGATCAAGAATATACACACTTTGTGGGGTCTATGATGGCTCCTTTAATGCGTTACAAGCTTTAATACAAACTGATAATAACTGATGAATGGTATAAAAACTAATTCTTTATTGGACAGAGCTATTCTATAGTCAAGACATTTGAATGGAGGGCAGTTTCCGCAGATATAAATACAATTACTTAAGGCTGATCCAATTGAGCTAGGAAGATCCAATTGAGCTTCCATCGTCTAAAGAAGGAAAGACGAAAAGCTAATATGTCTGAAGTTTTTTGAGTTGGTGTGCGTTGCTGTTACTGCTTTGGGGAGCAGTTGGGTTGGTTTTGGGTGCGGGCTATTCTTCTGTTTTTAAGCTAATTAATAGCGAAAGATCTAGTGTTCTTAAGCAGTGTCATAATAATATTGTTCACTCCCACTGATTTGAGAGCTTTGAATTTTTAATGGTCGAGCTTATGTTTTCGTTTGTAGGGAGAGTACTTGAATGAACAGAATTTTCACTTTGGAGTTGATTATGCTCATTTCTAAAGTTTTTGCTTCCAGAAAAGAGAGTGGTCACAAGTAGATACAGAAATTATTCGATGCAGAAGTACCATAATCTTATTTGAGATATCTCAAAGATGTATAGACTTCAAAAGTTCTTCATCTAGACTTGATGCAATTGTGGTGGTTTCAATTTAGCTGCAGAAGTTTAATTACATAAAGTTCTTTTTGCTTCTTCTATAGTAGTAGTTATATAAGACTGTTTATAGTGTATCTAGTAGTCAAACACACTCAACTGCAGCATTCTTCTCTTTTCTTTCGTAAACGATTTATTTGCTAATCATCGCAATTTTGTGGTAGCATGCGAAATATTTCGTTAGCTTGTTTTAGCTAACCAAATAAATGCCAAATAACTTGGTAGTTAATATTTGCTTTTTAATCTACTACATTTGCAAGTGTTTGTTTTGTATTTGTAATGAATTAATTTCGATTGCTTCAAGTGTAAAATACATTGTACAATTTCAACAGCAACAGCAACAGCAACAACACAATTGAAATGCGATACAGCTGTAGACATGCGCAACGCTTAAGATAAAATATTGGCAAATATCTAGCGACAAGATACCATTTCGACGCATTCAATGAACGTAATTAAATCGAAATTGGAAAAAAGCGCAATGATATCGCGCTACAAAAGTCGTGGTATGTGTATTTTGAATTGAATTCAATTCAATTCAATTGCTGCCAGTGGCAAAAGCACTTATCGCTTGAAAAATGATTAAATTAACAGATACATGCTGACAGCCATAAGGCAGACGCCGCAATGCTTGTTTTAGCTATAAATATGAACTAAATACAAACAAACTGTAGCGAAAATGTCGCACAGCGGAAATACTAACGCACTCACACCTGCTTGGCATAGCATTTAAAGGCACATAGATACACGTTTAATACGCGCAGATACTTTGAATTGCAATGCCGCATAATTTTATGCCAAGCGCTGTTGGGACTCTTGTGGCTGCATTTTTCGCACATACACACACACACACATAGATTTTTAATCACTTTATTTAAAATGAGCATTTCAGTTTGCAAGCTAAGTATATATATATATATATATATATATATATATATATATATATATATATATATATATATATATATATATATATATATATATATATAGAAATGCCGCCGTTCCGCCACCCGTTGCGAATGTATTTCTCAATGCATTCGCACCATGCGGATGCCATAAAAGCAATTGTCCAGTAGCTGCCAACATCGTCGTCGTCGCTTTAGTTACAGATACATTGTAGCAGCGGATACGCATCAATGCTGCAAACACAGTAGCAACAAACTCCCCCTCGACAGAGCCAGTCGATTTTGTATCTTTTAAGATTGCTCTGGTTTGATTTTGCGTGCGCCTTGTGCACACAATTCAACTGCCTCAAATGCTGTTCAAATGCTCGTTTTGACTTTATTTGAATTTCTTTGCGTAGTCGTATGCAATCAGCAGTTGAGCAACTTGACGCTTCGCTTTACATCGTTTTGTGGCACATAAATTGCTGCATGCATCAAGTGCGCTACTTTTATGCACTTGCTGTCCAAATTTTATGGTAATAACAATTTTTAATTAAATTGTTCGGCAGCTTTGCGTTTTTGGGCAGCATTTCAAACATTTCGCACATGTTTGAACTTTTAATTTGCCATGCGTCCAAAATGTATCTACAGCTGTTAAAGCAACTAAACGAGCGACATTTCCGTTTTAATCAACCACCCGCTACTAGCGCAGACTCAATTTTAAGCAAAACAAATAAGATACAAAGCGAAATTACGTTTCTTGCCGCAAAAAGAATCTATAGTGTTTGCCTTCAATAAATTGCAAATAATTTCGACCTCATTTCTGCATTGAACTATGGAAAGATGTATGAAGGGGCAGTCAGCGTACTACACGGTCATGGCCAATGTGGTTTATATTACGCAGCGGCTGCTGCTGCTGCTGCTGTAGCTACTCATAGATCTTAGCAATGCAAAGTATCTAAGTAGAATAGGCGCTGCCAAGCTACCCGCAGGCGCACGAACTCTCAAAACTACAAACGCGCATGCGCAGCATGCTATAAATTTTGTATCTTTTTTGCCGACTCTATTTTTGTTAGCAAGTAAATTGTAATATGATGAAGCTGTAGTTTTTTTTTTTTTTTTTTTTTTTGTTTCAGAGCTGCTTAATATGAAATTCCATTTGGCGCCATGGAACTTTACTATATATAATAATAAAGCAATCGACATTTGAACGGATGTACTGGCGGTCACTCAGATACATTTGACTCAGTCTTGAAATGTTTCAATATTGCATGCTAGCAGTAAAAATTGTTTAATTAAAAGCATAGCAAAAAAAGTAAACAAGTATTTCAAAGCTCTTAGTTGCATAAACTGTCTTCGATTCGGTTATGCAAATAGTTTGCA
This sequence comes from Leucophenga montana, assembly GCA_035044765.1. Taxonomy (NCBI): domain Eukaryota; kingdom Metazoa; phylum Arthropoda; class Insecta; order Diptera; family Drosophilidae; genus Leucophenga; species Leucophenga montana. Next base: position 1,378,180 of record JAWNNQ010001912.1, on the reverse strand, counting down.
TTTGACATGCAGTGGCCAAAATTATACTTTATTAATTAGAGTCGACTGTATTCCACAAAAAAAAGAGATTTTTTGTTGTATTCGCTGCTAAATCTGCTGCTGAAAAAAATTCAATTTCGAAAAATGTAACCACTTCTTGCAAATTCTTTGTAGTGTATTAAGCAGCTCAAAACATTTATTGATACTTACGAATGAAGTTCCTCATCTGTTGTTCAGTAAGACTCTCCAGCCATTGAGCGAATTATAGGTAGATAATTCTCTTTCGAATGTAGATCCAAATAATTCCTGAACTTTGAAAAGCATCTAAAATATTTCATTGTATATAGAACAACAAGTGCATAGAGATAGTAGTGCAATGCAGAGAGAATAATCTGAAGTAACTGTACTACAGCAGGGATGAAGTCATTGGTATACCTATACCATGCACTTACGTGAGATGTTAATGGTGTAAACATACACCAATTTAAATCGATTGTAAGTTCGAAGGACTACTCGTGCTACAAACAACCACGAAACATATAGACCGCCCCCAAACACACACTCCAAACATTACTCCAGAGTAATAAAAGCATTAAGTTTCCTTTCAGACAATCACAAAACGTTCTTAGTGAAGTACTACAATACTCTCGACCCCTAGACCCCTTTTTAAGGTTGGTACTAGACCCCTTTTTAAGGTTTTGTTTGAATATTTGATTAATTCTAATAAAATATCCCGAAGATTCCGTTGAGGGCGTGACACCGCCCAGTTTTCCAATGGATCTTATATCTATCGGTACCCTTTGACTATGTGCCAAATTTCATCTGGCTACGTTCAATAGTTTGTGAGATACAACCATTTTTGTTTTCTTTTACAAAAGGGGGGTGGCCACCGCCTATTTTTCTAGTGTATCTTATTCGTGCCCGTAAGCTGTATACATGTACCAAATCTCATGCAACTGGATCAAATAGTTGCTAAGATATAACTAATCTGGTTTTTCTCTTATATAGAGGACATGGTACCGCCTAAAATAAAGTTCTTTTGAAAGCTGCTAGTCTATTTGTGAAAATTAATTAAAAATCACAGCATTAGTTTTTGAGATTGTAGGTAACATACAGACATAAAAAGCAGGAGACTTCAATTTATACATGTATGTATAGATTTACATTTAAACTTAAAAAGCGCTTATAATTCGCATTTAGTTTTACATGCCTCATAAAGCATTATTTGTACATATTGTAGTTCTACGATAATTGAGCTGACGTGGAAGTCGGTGATTAAGTGAGCTAAGAATCTTCTATGTTATTAAACACCAATCAGGTCTGTCGAAGCAGTAAACATTTGGAAGTTAAGTTAACAAGTAACAATAATGTTCATTAAAAGATCTTACACAATTTTGCTCTACCAAAACCATTGGTCGAACTATTTCTTTGCAACAGTGCCAAAGCATTGCTGCAATAAATCATTATAAAGTGTTCCAAGTTTCAATAGCGATCAGGATGGCAGGAATTTCGAAATTCCTGATTGACTATATTAGATTCTACACTAGTAGGTCCACAACTGGATAACAAAGTCGAGAATGTACTTTTTCGGAATATCTTGATATTAAAGCATTCTTTAAACTGCCGGATTACGGTAGTGATTTTTAAAAAGGCTACGGTTTCTAATTCCGATCAAGGATTATCATGATGACGATCATTTAGACCTGCTCAGACAGACAGGTGGCCTTTATAGCGATGCATCGAATAATTCTAAGAGAGTTTCTAACTGCAGCTAATCTTTTAAAGTAATGGCAGAGCAGTTTCACATGCATGGCCGCAAGATACAGAAGCATTTCGAATAGAGAGATAACTGAGTATAGAGAGATAGAGATATCTCTCTAGAGAGCTGTATGAGAAGATTAGACACATCCAAACCTCTTTCATAGATGCGGAAAGTGCTAGGAATTCTGTATGAAACCTTTAAAATGGTTATGAAAAAATGCGTCATATATGTGGGCAATAGATGGTGAAACCAACATGGAACCTATAGCTATACCAAGTTAATATGGCTAGAATGGACCATTAGAAGTATAAATGAGTTTCTCTCACTAACAAGAACGGAGTTAGTAAAAGTTGTACAGGATACGTTTTGTCAGTAAACAAAGGGAACTTGACTCTGAGTTTTTTGTTGCGAAAGCTGCATGAACAAAGAAGATCCTAACATCATAATAAATATTTTTTCAACTGATACGCACTTTTGTGAGAGGACAGAAACAATTTATTTGTAGCTGGGAGAGATTAACCGTAGCAGCTAACTTAAAGATACATTCTCAAGAAGCTCAAGTTAATTGACTTCTCCAACTGATTAGATTATGAAAATATAACTAGTTCTACATGGCATCATAATGGCACTCTATAAGTTCCTCCGAAATTTTATGTGAACAAAAGTTACTAAAGTAGATATTACTTTTACTTTTTTAATGCGCTAAATATCCAAAGGGACCCAAAGTATTTAATATAAAGATACACATTGTAAATATTACTTTGTTAAATAAACCAAACCAATTAGTGCTACTATTTGTAAATGTGCGCACATATCACGCAGTGTTTCATAAGATTTAAAAGCGCAACGTATACCCCCTCCTATATGTATCTATGTTCTCATATAAATTATAGCATTTTAGCAGCTCCAAATACGATCGCCATGCTGCTCGAATACACTCTATGCATGAATAATGACTCACTAACAGTTGGTAATGCAAAAATTAGTAAATTTCAAACCCCAAACCCCAAAATCCAAACGAAATCAAATAAAATCGCAACGAAATCACAAGCGTAAATCCCCCAAGAGCAAAAACTAACAAAACTAATATGCAGTTAACCCATAAATGCCGCACAAGACATCAACAGTTTGTGTGCTGCTTTTTTCTTTTTTTTTTTTCAAGAGATGGCGGCGCTATTATTAAAAATTATTAAAAATTACCCACATAACGGCAACTGACGCCGCCGCTGCGGCCGCAAACGTAAACGCAAACGCAGTGCGCAATGCGCAAAAGCGGCGGTGGCCAATAGTATACGTTAGATACAAAAAGTATCTTGTAGATACTCTAGAGAGCGCGGTTTTGACTTGATTGAGGCTTCGACTATGGCTTGTCTTAGCTTGGTTTAGTTCATTCAAAGCGTAATTGATGATGAAAAAAGAGATCAATCATATTACGCGAACGCATATCAATCACAATCACGACAAAATGTAAGCAGACAACGACGACAACGTCGCTAAGGCTGAGGCTGAGCCCGACGCTGAGGTTGAAATTAAGATTGACTATAACGCTGACTTGTGGTGATTTGTGCGAAGCTGCTGCTGCTGCTCAATGTGGTATGCCGGAATGCTCTCTCAGCTATAGTACGGCGTTACAAGTAGCTCTATGGACAGTAGCGACGAGGTGATTTGTTACTCTTGTACGGGCGTGACAGCGGCACAAGATGCTTAACCTTAGCAAGGCACAAAAAAAAAACAAACACACATAATTCGAACAAAGCCTTAAAGCGACTACTGCGCCTGTCCAAATGTGCGTATGAGTAATAATTTGTTTTTTTTTCACATTCTATACAATACAATACATGTATCTCATGTGTTTAAGGCGCACATATTGACATGTAGCTAATTTTTTGTTTGCTTTATAAACTATTTAACTCCAATATACTTATATATAAAAATTCCATTGAAAAAAAAAATGACTGCGCTCATAAACTAGTTTGAATTAATTGGCTTTTTCATAGTTTATTTTTGAGATATTGTGCGCTATCTCATTTAAACTTAATAGCAAAGAAAGAGATAAAAACAAATCAAAAAAATAATGAATTGTTCTACTTTTGCTTAAACAAACAATTGCAAAAGTTTTGCTTGCGGCTATCAAAAAAAGCGAAGACGCAAAATAATGCGAATAGATGTTACATGCGAACGGGCAGCGTGGTGCGGAATGGTTAGCAGCGCTTAGCATGATACTCAAATAGTTAACGCCCTATAAAATTCAAAAATCCGAAAATCCGAAATTACATGCGGTCTGTGGATGAGAGCGCCAAACGAAATGAAACCAATCCAATTGGCAAAGTATATCAAGAACAAAGAGTCATGCTGCGGCCAAAGTCGCTAAAATGAAATTGAAGTTGAAGTGGTATTCTTTGATACAGTGAAACCTTGAATTCTGTGTACTTTAAGCAATATTTGTAGTATGTTTCGAAAATAAATGGAGCTTAGCGCCTCAATGTAAGTCACAAGGCAACAATTGATCATAATCCAGCGATAATTAGAAAAAAACTGCAAGCAAAATGTATCTTCTGCAGCCTTGTCTTGTAGGTTAATTTAATCAAAGTTTCTTGATGAACATTTGTATTCGTGGACAGTTTACATCAAAATACGTTTTTAGTCAAATTGCATGCCAAGAGCTTGATCTGAATTATGCATCTCTAGATATCATCAAGTTGAATGAAAAGTTTAAACAAAACATTTATTTGGGCCAAGTCTTAACTCAGTCAACGAAGATCAGCCAACAAAACGCGACTTTTTTGGTAATAAAGCTTACTATTTCGACAAATTTAATCATATTTTAATTAAACTTATCTTCCTCAGCATCGATACATAGATTTTAATGGTCAAGTAGCATGTTAAATTAGTGCTCACAGTCATGGGCACAATTGTTTTGACAAACTCTACTTTTGACTATAAACTTATATTTTGTTGAGTTATCATTCATTACAATATCATTCTGGTGTTCTGACAATGATGGGAGATATTTACTCGGAATCTCATTCCAAATGAAAGTCGGTTCGAAAATGCTTTCTTCTCTAGTGTTATTTTGCTTTCGTTTTATAAATGCTCACACAATTTCAATCCAACGTACTATTGAGTTCAATCCTTGGGAATTTTTATTTGTTCTATTTACTTCTTTGGCAAATTGTCCAATGATGCGTTGTCCATGGTTTCCCATTAATTTATCTCCTGAGAAGTATGCGTAATCATTTAAAGTCTGCAAATTTTGATTTTGGCTTATGGAGCCAGTGATTGGCACAAATTCATCTAAGCCGCTGTATGCAATGCATCACCAGAACATAGTAGATCCTCCACCGTAACTCCCTTTTTGGCAAACTGGAACTTTCTTTGTTTTTGAGATTGTGGTAGTTGTACATAAAACTTCTTTTTCGATGCATTGTATTCAAATGAGCTTTCATCGGTATAAAGAACGTTTCGCTAAAACTGTACTGGCTTGAGGGCGCGCGTAGCGAAAGCTAATCGTTTGACTTTGATTTAATTTGGTATGTAGGGAGTCTGTCTGGCTAGATAAGTCTTGATATTTGCGTCCACCCACTAATTTAAGACTTGTGACCTTTTCTATTCATCTGCAGTATCTTTAGGCTTTAATTGAACGTCTGCCATAAACTTGCGCAACAGGACTTGGTCTTCATTCGTCTTTAAATTTCGTTTTTGACCCGATGGTGCCAAATTTTGTACATCATTTCGTTTTCTAAATTGGTTATTTGATAATCAACTGCCGATAAATTGAACTGTACCAACATCTGCTATATTTTCGACTGCAAGACTACTTTTGTAACGGTTATAACTGTTATATTTCACAATTGGAGCTAACGTTTCTTCAGTGTTCTTGAAGAGCATACCAATTTATGGTTTATCTACAAGTATTATGGTTCTAATATATAGAAAAATTAGATTATCCTCAAATAGAGTGATGTAATTTCCGCTAATTATTACACTTATTTTGCAGCCCGTCTTAATCTTCATTCTCTTCAACGATATTTCACTGTACTCGAATCCATTTCAGTGTCCAAATCTTGTTTGCTTTTTGGTGTTCATATCGCCATCTGTATATCATTTTCATTGTTTGTTTTGATCTAACTCAATCTATCTAAGCAACACAAAACCGCATTTGAATTTCGACGGCCCCAAATGAAACACTTCCATTATTTGTTTCTCCATTGATTCGCTACAGGTAAACTAGAGCAATGACATTTGATTAATATGCACAGGTCATTGTTAGCTGACCACCGAAGTATTTGTGCGGAACGCAACGGAACGGAACGGAACGGAACGCTTTGCAAGAAGACCACACGAATCGAGAACTATATCTACTACAATACTACTAAAGGTCAGTTCGGAATCTCAAAGTAAAAGAAGTGAAGATTTTTTGATTTGTTTTTTTTTTTTTGTAATATTAATTGAAACTGCACTAAAATGATTTAAAGCGCTCATTAGCAGCTTAAATGAAATATATTTTTATGCATGTTGAAATTCATTTGTGGCAATCAGCACTGGCAGCGTGCTGCGAACTTAATGACAAGAAAAAATATGGACAAAAGATGGAAAAAAATACTGAAATCTCAATTAAAGCTGCCGCAAACAAATGTCAATATGGTCAGTGTAATGAGTAGCGGCAATAAATCGTTTTTCCGTCATTAATTTCCAAGAAAACAACGAAGAAAATTGCAGGTAAAAAGTATCTTACAAAAAAAAAAAAAGAAGACATCTCGCGGTTGAAGTCCATGATTTTTGTCTTGTTTGTGCAACAGTCAGAAGTCGGTTGACCTTTATTTCAGCAGAAAATGTCTGCATTTGCTGCTGTCACAAGATACAGATACAATATGCAAGCTAGAGAGAGCGAGCGCGAGTAAAGTGCGAGTGCGAGTAAAGAAGAGAGCTGTACATATGTATGTAGCTTCGAACGGTTAGATGCATGGCTAAATGGATGGATGGATGGATGGATGGATGGATGGATGTATCTGCAGTTGGCAACGTATCAATGCTGCTGTCATTGTCGCTGTATCTGTCTCTGTCTTCTGTCTTCTGTCTTCTGTCTTCTGTCTCTGTCGCCTCGTTGCCGTTGTTGTTTATGCAGCAGAAAAGCCGTTAAAGTCATTTTGCATCATTAGTATGATGTGTATGGCGAGTAAGTATCTCTGACTGCATCGCGCACGAATGAGTATCTATAAGCTGCGAACAAACGACTTACTGACTGACTTACTGTATGCAAGTATCTGTGTATCTATGTATCTGCGACTGCTGCTACTACGTGAGAATTGCAAATGTTTGAATGCATATATAAATATTGTAGAATAATTTCCATTCAGCTACACATATTTCTATACATTTAATTTCCACCTTGACTTTGATAGTCTAAGTTGCTATAAGAGCGGCAGCGGCAGCGGCAGCGTAAGCGTACTATAGAAAAAAAAAGATACATGTATCTCTCTATGCAATGCAGTACAATGTTATTCAACTGCAGACTGTGCGGTGTCTATGTCTATGTCTATGTCTATCTGTCTGTCTATCTGTCTGTCTATCTGTCTGGGGTCTGGGTCTGGGTCTGAGTCGAGTTAAGTCTGGGTCTCGATTCGACAATAGAATGACCGTTGCTGCATGATGCATGATGCGGGGGGCAAGTGTTGCGCTGCATCGTCAAGCGGGAGTTGGCGTAAATTAGCCGCAGTTTGTGACCCGACGTCGTGGATTGGCATATTTTATCGCTAAATGCATCATTATTCGATTTGATTTACGACGTCAGCGACACGTGTACTCCTCGAAGCATTTTGCCTTTTTTTTCTATCTTTTTTTCTATCTTTTTTTGTGCGCAGTACTGCACAGTACTGCTCTTTGGCACAGTGCTATTGTTGGCAAAATGGCATTGAATGAATGTCGAGTTTGGTTTGAGTTTGTGCCTCTTGCAAATATGGGGAAGTGTGTATGCACACTACGTGTATTTATTGTCTGCACGTTTGACTGTCTGTCTGTCTCTCTTTTTATCTGCGCAGTCATTGCGCGTTCGGTGAAATTGGCAATAATTTTTCTACGATTTTTTTTGTCGTTGTATGTGATTTTTTTGGTTTTTTATTGGCTATTTTGAATGCCTAATAACGCATAATCGTATATAATAGCTGCAGCTTAGTGCTCAGACTCTTATTCATGCATTGAGTTGTTCTTTCATTCAATCATTAATTTCGCTGTCAACGAAATGTTTGATGTTGGAAATTGTCTGCAGAAAGCGTGATACTCTGACATTAAATTTTTTTTTTATTTTTTCTTTAAATCAGCTATTTAATATTCTGTTTCTCAATCGCTCGGTTTTTAAGATGTTAATTTAAGGCAAACTATTTATTCTCAAAATGAAAAAAAAACCTCATTCATGTTTTTTAAAGAGCGAAAGTTCAAACTTAAAAATATATTCTAACAAAAAACTTTGGTTAAGTTAAGCGTAACTCTGAAAAATAGAAAAAATATACTAAGAATATGTTAGTGAATGAGAAGGCTCAAAGTGAAGTGCGTGCTCTGTTGTATACCACTCCTGAAAAGATGCAGTCTAGCTATACGCAGGTGGTACTTCAATATTTTAGTATTATTTTCAAAACAAACTATTCGAAAAGCATCAGAAGAAATCTCGTTCAATTTGGTTTTGAATAAGAAAAAATGTTCGATTCTAAACATAATTGATAAGACTCAAAAGCTGTAGCTGAAGTCGAATCCCAAAAGTAAGCCACTGAAAGTTTAATTTAGAACTCAAAATTGATGCTGAACAAAGTTTGTTTTACGCGAATTCCAAGACATATTTTTTTGGCTAAGCCAGTGAAGCTAGAGCTTAACATCAGCATCAGTTTGTCATATTATCAGAGTCAAACTGTTTCTCCCAGAAATTTTCTTCTATGTGAGAAGTGGTTTAGGTTATGTTATATTGTACTGGTTCTATGCCCTCACAGTGCTCACAAAAACATTTTGGCCGAGACAACCACCTTGATAGTCTTCTAGGAAATACTCACTAGGTATAGAAATTTAGTTCTAAAAAGTTAGCAAAGTTAGTGCTGAACTCAATTTATTAATCGTTATTATCATAACTTCTAAAGTTAGTCCGAAATTGAGGTGGCTGCAAATATTGAGTACTCGGAAAAATCATGAACCTCATTAAAAAAATGCGAATGATCTGCTATTCAAGTTGTTTTTTCGAGAAACGAAATAATACGGGTTGGTAAGGCTAATGAGGCAAAACTTCGCATTAAAGCTGTAATATCTTCTGGCTAGTTTACAAACTTGCCTGTGGATTGATGAGTTTTGGCCGGCATTCCTTAATAGATGTATGCAAATCATTCAGTAGACGACGGTGTACAAAAGAATTGATATTCTGGTGCCAGTGGTAGAAGCTAGAAAAATACCGCACTCTTGTAGTTCCAGCAAATTGAGAACGTATTTTTCTTTTGGTGAAGATCAGAATTGGTTGAGGAAGCATAATAATATCGATTGATGAAACATAAGTGTCTGCGCACTGTGTCGAATATTTGAATGTGGTTTTTTTTTTAATCATTGGCTTTAAATGGTTGCATCAGCTTCAACGGGCAGTTCGGTTCGAGGATTAATTTTGATGTCAAAATCATCTGTCAGATATATATGACCGTATATATATATGATAGTACAGCAAATTTTGCGAAAATTGTAAAAAACTCAGATTATATTCACTGTCTGAACTTGCCTTAATTGCAATTGCAATAATACGAGATGAATTCAGTAATATACACAATATTTAATGGAACTGAGCTCATATTTCAACTCAGAATATAATTTGTAATATTTACCAATCAATATTCTCGCACATTTATGTGAAATAAGTGATTTACATTTGAATTCAGAAGTTTTTCTAGTCAAGCAGATTGATTTCGAAAAATACTGGCACGCCTGTTCCGGTTTTCGCTTTCGTTTCGCTTGAAAGAAGTTGCAGATTTGAATTCACTAGCATTGAGCAATATGAAATATATATGTACAAACGTAATCGAATTCACTTTCGTAAAATGTTCCCAAATGTGAAAAACAGAACAGCCCAGTATATTTGTTTTGTGCATGCCGGAACAGCTTGTCAATTCGAATTCGAAAAGCGAGAATGGGAACGAAACAGAAAAGAACACATTTTCTCACGGTTAATTTATGTACGCAAACTATTAGCAATACTCTACGATATACTTATATAAGCTTAAAGTACTACAAATCACTGCAAAAATCACAAAGTCACTATATACTCGTACTCGAAAGAATGAAAATAGACAACAAATTACCAAACCATAAAAGTTCAAAAACGATTTGTTCGTATTTTATTGTAGAAACTTCTGCGTCGCCATTTGTACAATTTATTTGCATAATTTGTTTATTTAAATTTGCTTAAATAAAATAAATAAATAAAATAAAATAAAATAAAAGAGAAAAATGTCTGTATATGCCTTAGGCCAATCGAATCAATACGATTCGCATTCTTTTTTTTTCAATTTTAACTCGTTACTAAAGAGAAATCGTATACAATACAAACAAAAAAAAAAAGAAATGGCAGTTTAAAATGCAAATTGTTTGCAATGAAGATTTTATAATTGCAGTTTTTAGTTTAAATAAAATAGATACTCTGTGCATATGGGTATACCCAGATGTATAAAATTACGCACAAGTATACCCGTTTACAATTTGCGCGCTGAAACGGCCTTGCCAGCAATTATTGTTGAAGCGTAAGTGTGACAGACGGACAGACGGACAGACATCCGGACAGACAGACAGTGGCAAAGACTGCCGATTTGTTTGTAATTGCTATAATTGTCATTTTCTCAGTCACTACAGTCAAAGACTTTCAAGATAGACTTCATGTCTGCATAAACCTATTTGCACAATTAGCATGCAACATGTCGAGCTAATGAGACGCAACATTCCGTCAAGTGTACGTACTACGTTTGTCTCTACGTCCGTCTGTCTGTCTGTCTGTCTGTCCGTCTGTCTGTCTATCTATCTATCTATATGAATGTCTATCTATTTATGTACTTGCTATTTAATAGCCTAGTAGTAGCGCACTCTATGCTGCCCGCATTGCTGGGCTGTAACGTGTTGTGTGGTCTCTGCGCATGCTGCATAAATTCATTCAGTCAGTTGATTCAAACGATTGTTAGCACATTTATTCATTCATTTAGTCAGTCAGTCAGCCCGTCAGTCCGTCAGTCCGTCATTTGCTGTAAGTACTATTTAGACTTTGCATTAACGCTTCACTGTTAATTCATTTCAACGTTTTGGCCACGCGTGTGTGTCGCCTGTTTGAGCAAATAATGCTACTTGTGTGTACTTCATCGCCATGCTTGCTTGCATGCCTAGTTGGCTAGTGTCAATAAGTGAAGCCAGTTGGCAGTGCCATATTTGCTTTTTGTTGCCAGTCAGTGACAACTCACAGTGTGATCATTTGTTTGCTACATCGATTGTGACTGGTTTAATGTTGTCATTGTCAGCTGTGCTCAATGCATATATGGCATTTAATGATTGAGTTTTTGAGTATTACTTATTATTAATTTGATATTAGCTACTTTTTGAAGCTAGACAGTCTGTCACCGTGTTTTTATTTTTTTTTTTTCGTTTAAAATTTTTTTCCCAAAAGCACACTTTAGCTTGATTTAAAGCTTATAAAAAAAAACCTCTACATAATATTTTAATAAATTGATATGTTTGAACTATTTCCTAAAGCATCAAATTGAACATGACGACTAGCACCAACAGCTCAACTCAATAATGCTGCAAGTACTGCTCGTAAAAAGTAGTCGTTGTCATGTACAGTAGCTATAGCCTAGCCCCAGAGCGACATAAAGCTGCATGCAAATAGCGCGTCTAACTTGCATAGATGCATAGATACTTGTTGTATTGTATCTTATAGTACCCAGATACATAACTATAAGCTAAGTCTGTTATAAATTTTCTCATTGACGTTTGTCGCTTGCGGTGTTAAATGTGCCAAATGTTACCATTTTCCGTTGTTTCTTCGAAGTTATTAAAATATGATTTCTATGTAAATTTATGTTATGTTGTACGTCTGTCCGTCTGTCCGTCTGTCCGTCTTGCTGTCCGTTCGTTCGCACTGTATAAACTAGTCGCTATCTTTTTTTTTTTTGTTTTTTTTTTTACGTATTGCGCTGGCACGCATTCATAGACCACGCCCCATAAAAGCTTTAAATTTTATTTTGGCAGCGCTATCATTCGCTGAGACTTCGGCACGCAGACAGCATTCAAACATACTAGTTCAACACGCACCAAAACGCGCTCGAAATTATTGGGTTAACTCGATAGAGTTATCATTTATGTAAATTTTGACAGTTTCTAGCTATGCTGTTGCATTGGTTTGTTAATTTATTTCATTATTAGTTTATTTGATTTGATTTGATATGTGGTTGTGTTTGCTGTCGCTTGTTTTTATAGAAATATTTATAAATATTTCATGATGTTTTATTTTTTTTTTATTTTTATTTTTAATTTTTGTTTATGGCATTTAATTAAATTGTCAAAAGATATTTGAAGATGACTGAGATTGAAAGATAAGCAAGATATAGGCTTTCTGTAGTTTTAATTAAAAAAAAAAACCTAAATGATTTGTGTTTTAGCTGTTAGTCAGTCGCATGTCAAACGATTGTTAGCACAGCTTGTAACTTTGTTCAAATCAAAAAGCAAAAACACTCTTTTTTCATTCATTTTATGGCTATGTATATATGATAATCCCACTGATACGACATCGACCTCGCTTTTCACTTTCTCTATCTTACTTTCCCTCTCAGACTTATTACAACTCCGTAGAATAGCATCGAATGACAGAAAAATCTACAAATGTGTTTACTGGGGGCTCTAAACTAGAAAATCGATAATCACGCCTCAAAGATTGAAATCGATGTTTACTTAAGATTAACTGACCAATACAACGTCCATAAAGCAGAAGTCGCTACCATTCACTCAGCAATAAAGTACGCAAGATAGTATGTGTTCAGATGCAAAGTAGTTTATTTATACTCAGATAGTCAGGCAGCACTTAAAACACTTGACTAGTGTCTAATCAAATCCAAGTCAATCATTGAATGTCGCAGTATGCGTAAGCATAGACGGGTGTTGTTAGTTAGCCATGTTAGTCGAATCGACTAACATGGCTGTCAAAACACTTCGTGTACGCGCAGCATAGCATATGTCTACATACCACAAAAGCTCAACGTCAGTTAACGCTACACGACGTCACAGCGAAAAATCAACAACCAATAATAAGAAAATAGCAAAAATACGATCCATGTTAGTCGAATCGACTAACAACGACGTTCCAAGGTTAAATATATTGTGAAGCAGTACAGAATGCAACTCGATTAATCGACATATTTGACTTGAAATCGTTTTAAATCGATTAATCCAGCGAAGAAAAATAACATTGAAAAACAGATAACAATTACTAATTATGACTTATCGCTGGGAAAGCGATTATACTTGTATATATATTGAATGTGTCTATAAAAGTCGACAGTTTAGGAAAAAAAATATAGACGAGTCCTACGAGAGACTTGTAATACCTGCGAAAATCTTTTACAAGTCTTTCGAGTGTGCTGTGAAGAGTTTAGAATGTCTTATTGATTTTATTGATGTTGTCTATTTTAATAAAAACATAAACAAAAGTCAAGTATAGGTGATATACGACTCGTTGTGAAAAATTATGTATATATTATATAGCCGTCAAAAATAGTCCTGGTGAGAATATAACTAATTTATTAACTGCTTGCAGAAAGATAATATAGGAATGCAAAAGCGAAAGTAATAGAACAGCGTCATCGCTGGACTCAATGGTGTGCGCGTTTTGTTTCCTGCTCATTATTCAAAGCGTTGAGATCACTTTTAGTGAACGTACACACTTTAAGATGTACGATCCCAACTCGGGTGCGAGTTGCTTTCGTCAGCTGAACGGCACACATAAAACTGGCTGATCATCTAACCACCAAATTTTTCACATGAACTCAACTGTTCAAATCAACGTAGTGGTGTAGTTCAATATAACACAAATGAAAGCGCAACTTGCGACGCAGGCACTCCAGCAAACATTTAGAATCCTTGGGGTACTGGATTATTGCATGAAGACTTGCCTTTCCCAATATTCTATGTAGCTGAAGGCGACAAAATTAATAAATTAATCGATTGCTTTAGGTTAGGTTAGGCTAGGTATGGATGGCCCAACATGGTTAAACCCCACATTGTCACTTAGGCCAGCATAGGCCCCTTGTGTTACCATATTTGTTCCTATTTCATCCGCAGCTACTCAGGAAACCACTTTGTCTGTGTCAAGAACGTCGAGATGTGTTTAATTTTTTTTTCTGATATCTCAATTAAGTTGTCCAGGAAGGTGCGCCCTAATAACGTCAGTCTCTTCCTACTGTGGGCCGGACAATGGCATAGCAAGTGCTCGACCGTCACCACCTCTTCGGCGTTTCCGCAGCTTCTGCAGAAGTCCACAATAACAGCTAACTTATCTCTCTTGTACTGAAGAAGTGTTATTGTTCTTTTAAGATTATATTTTGACCAGGTGAGTCTAGAGATTCTACACGTGCCAAGGTTGCACCATATGTTGGTTGAGATCTGTAGTTTAAATGTAGCCATGGGTATACCTACTGTGGCCTTCCCCGGAAGGATATCAGCAGTGGTACCCTCTCTTGCTAATTTATCCGCTTCATCATTTCCGTCTATGTTTTTGTGACCAGGCACCCAGAGGAGATGTATAACATAGTGCTCTGTAATCTCGTTAAGAGATTTCCGGCACTCTGTTGTGGTTTTAGTATTGTTGACTGTCCGAGAAGATAAATACATGCTCTTTTGAAGCATCTACGACTGAAAGACGCTACAATGATCGGGCAGTTTAAAAAATTCTCTAATCCCCAGATCCGGTGAAAATACACCTCCTCCTACCCTACCATCAAGCTTAGACCCGTCTGTAAAGATATTGATAGCGTTTTCTCTACAGTGAGGAAGGTTGGCCCATTGTAGTCTTGTGGGTATTATGACGTCATACTCTTTAACGAAGTTAATGTTTGATGTGCAATAATTCGTATTTGGTGGTATGTTTCCTTGTAGTAGTAGAATCCTCGAGTGTCTAAAGGAACTACCATACCAAGCTGAAGATTCCCTTAGTCTGAGGGCTGTGACTATTGCCTTCTCTCTCGCAAGGAGATCAAGTGGGATCAGATGGAGCAGTACATTTAATGCGTCCGTCGATGTGGTACGCAGCGCTCCAATGATACAAAGTTCAGCACTCCTTTGCACCTTATGCATTTGCTTAAATGTAGAAGCCTTTTCTAGTGCTGGCCACCATACACATACTCCTGATAGCAGAGTGGGCCTAACTACTGCAGTGTGTAACCAATCAACGATAGATGGAGAGAAACCCACCTTCTTCCAATAGCTTTTTTGCATGCAAAGAGTGCTATGTTTGCCTTCTTAATACGCTCTTCCGTGTTTTTTTTTTCCAATTGAGCTTTTTGTCCAGGATTACTCCCAGATATTTTGCATATTCGCTGATAGTAAGACTAGTATTGTTGAGTTTGGGTAAAGTCAATTTAGGAGTCTTGTATTTCCATGAAAAGAGCACTAGTTCGGTTTTTGTAGGGTTCACACCTAGGTCGCAGCCAGAAGCCCATTTTGAGAGTACCGCAAGAGTCGATTGCTTGAAGAAGTTCAACAATTTTGACTACGAGAAACAAACAATCTCTCAGTCTCTGTGCCGTAGAAATAAAGGCATTCATGCCAGCAGCTATCCCTCTCGCACACTCAGTCGTTTTTAAAATCCCAAAAAGGAGCGAATAAACATATCATATTATTCGTGTGTCAAACTGATTTTTGGTTTTAGTTAAAATTATGTTTCAAAACATTTCAAAAATAATTTTCAAAGAGCAAATTTGTAAACGAGGTCGAGGTGTAGAGGTCGATGTGCTTTGCTTACTTTTTCCCAATACATTTTTTTTTATTTTTTTTTTTGTTGCAAATTAAATATTTTTTCCTTTTCTCATCTACTGAGTTATAAACTAACTGCATGTGAGTACCCTAATAGAGCTTTCATTTCGTTTAATTCACATTTGGAGCTGCTTTATACAAATGCATTAAAAATATCATTTTGATTTAGATAAAATTATACTGGCACAGTTTTCTTAAATTCATTGCAACACACCGGTTGCTTCTCCTAAAACCATTTACGCCTTATAGAGCACAGCAATACAAAGATTCACATCTTTGCCAAAAAATCTCACAACTATGTATTTATAAACAAATGTTTAATGTTTAGTTTAAACTTTTAGACAATTTTGAAATAGTTTCATCAAGACATGTTGCAAGTAGCCATGTTACGAGTACGAGAGCTATATCTGTATTTAGATAAAATTGTGTGCAGCCAAAGCGCATTAATCAAAGTAAATTGCTGCTGATTCCCACA
Source organism: Leucophenga montana (assembly GCA_035044765.1). NCBI lineage: Eukaryota > Metazoa > Arthropoda > Insecta > Diptera > Drosophilidae > Leucophenga > Leucophenga montana. The sequence goes on along the minus strand of JAWNNQ010001912.1, from coordinate 1,361,942 downwards.
CAAATCAATGCAATTTGTTGCACTCCTCCAAATCAAGTTTTTCATTTGAATTTGTTTTTCTTTTAACAGAAATGTTTTTTGTTTTTTTATTTATGTTTCGATAAATCCCAGAATGGCAATTGACAATTTAGCAGTCGGCGAAAGTGTTAAATCAAAAAAAAAAACACCCACATAAAAATGTGCAAAAATGGCAGCCGAACCCATTTCAACACTTCATTTTTCATTTAGACGATGGACGTTTGTGTGAGTGGACAGACAATGGTTGCCAGATCGTAAGACACAGTGGTTATCAGAGAGCGGATGAGAGAGAGAGAGAGAGAGAGAGAGAGAGAGAGAGAGAGAGAGAGAGAGAGAAGTAAAAAGAGAGCAGTCAAGCATGCAAAACAAAAACAATTCAAATCAAAAGTGGGAGACGACAATGCACAGAAATCGAAATTGACAAACGACAATTTTACATGGAAAAACGTTCACCTTCGCACACCGAACACCGCACGCTCGCGCTCTCTTTTTTTTTTGTTTTTTTTTTTTTTTGCAGTGCGTTGCGGGGCGATACATATCTGCATCTGAATGTGGAATTTTTGCAAAGAAACAAAAAGAAAAATCTATAACAAACAATGTATATATTTGTATTTTATGTGTTTGTTGTCGTCGCTGCACCATTTTTGGACACCCCGTCGTCATTATTTGCAGCAGACACGTAATTAAAATTGACTTAAGTGTCGAAGAAGTAGAAGTTGCCGTTTGTGCCACTGATGTCCGTCTGTCCGATGGCCCATCTGTCTGTCTGTCTGTCTGTCTGTCTGTCTGTCTGTCTGTCGTCACACCCATTTCGTTACAGTTTTTGAATGGGTGCTTTTTTTTTGTTGTCTTTTTTGTTGCGTTTGATTTTATAAACTTTATACGGATATGAATCGGATGCCAAACCATGTTGTCTTGCAGGCAGGCAGGCAGGCAGACTGCAGGCTCGGCTTCATTTGAAGTCAACATGAATACTTACGCCCCAAACGTTCAATGCAGCGATGTATTTTTATATTTTTGTACTTTGAGTATTTGTTCAATCAGTTTTTGTTTCCATAAATTTTCATTGAGCTTTTTATGTTATTTGTTTTCGCAATTTTGTCAAGTGTCGTTTGCGTTGAATAATCTAACGAGCTGAGTGTATCCTGAAACGCTGTCGTTGCCGCCCTGCATTGATTTGAGATTGGCTTTTATGGCTGCAGTTATTCAATGAGTGAATGAGCACTGATTTTTGGTCAGTTACTGCATGGGTTCATAAATTTAAATTGCCAATTGACAGTTTTTCGTAATTTTAGTTTGATTTTATTCCATTTTTCTTCGGTTTTATTTATTTTTTTTTTTTTTTTAGTAATAAATACGCGCGATTTATAACAAATCACTGTCAGCTGATTTCCAACCGCGCGATCAATCGATACAAGTCGATATATATCGTTGCAATTTCAAATCGATTTCTATCGCCACATACTAGTTGTCTGCGAAAAATTAATGTCTATTGTTTTGTAAGTGCTTTAATCGAACAAAAAAACGGAAAAAAAGAAGAAAAAAACATTTGTCTAATGGACTTGTGATTTGTTTGCTGTGTGATCGAATGCATTTGAAAGTTTTGCATTTAGGAAGTCAACAATCTTAAAACAATCTGACATTTGCTATTTTTTCCTAAGGCTTTCCTTATACCTAAGATTTAGCTACACTTGATATTTACGCTGTGTTGGGCGAAGTTGTTGCATCAAAAAGTTGCAACCGCGGAAGCTAAAAGGATTTCAATGTTAACTGACAAGCGCAGCGGACACGCCCAATTGTCAAATGAAGCAACTCTCCGGCATTGTCTGGCAGTTCGTTTGCTTTGCACTTGTAGCTATGTCCAATACAGAGATGCTTGAATACATCGGTATATACGAAAATATATACATATGTATTAATAGGTTATACACGAAATTGTCTTGTTAGAGCTGTGCAATCAAGAGTAACCGCAAAGACAAAACAAAAAAAGGAAAATACTTCGTTTTCAACTTGGTCACTCGAAATCATTGACAAACTTTTGTTCTAATACAAATGCTAAAATCATCTCCCATGCCGCTTATAAGAGAACAAGTTTCAATTTTGTTGAAAACAAAGTTATTAAATACTACACTGAAAAAAAATGACACTCTAAATTGAAGTTTAAATTTTTGTAATTTATTCGAAAATTTTAATACGAAAAATCCTTAGAATAAGCATAAAATTCTTGATAAAAGCATGAAAATCTAATTTTAAGAACACACATGCACTTAAGACAAGTCTCAGCATAAAAAAGAAGTCCTTTTTGATTTAAAGTTAGTAGAAAATTCTTATATCAAACTCTGAGCGCAAAAAACGTAATAGCAAAATCAAATTCACTCTCTCAGCTGCTCTCAACAAGTACGGATTTGCAATGGTAAAATAATTAGAATGTTCACAAGGTCTTGTAATAGTGCAAAAGTGCACAAATGGCGATTTGTGCACAATAGTTAAAAAAAAGTGCTATAACTCTGCACAGTCAGCTGTTTGAGACTGTTTGGTTTGTTTAGAACTGCTGTAAATATGAAGATGACTTGCATGGACCATTGGAACTTTTTTTAGGGTCTCCGTTAAATATGACTGCTCGGATTTGCCTGAACAACCACTTTTTCTGCAATATTTTATGATATAGTGTACTGTGGTTGGGGAGCAAGCAGATCAACAGAGATCAGTTCGTTTTTTCACCACTGAATCCCAATTTTTAGTGCAGATATAAATGAATCACGTTTTTTACAAATTTTACAAAACAAAAAGAGCCAAAAACAATGATTTGTCGATGAGAAATATGTCGGAATTCTGACCTCAGGATTCGGGTTCAGTGTCCCAAAATGCATAAGCTATAACTTTTTTGTGTGGGGCTGTGTAATACTTGTAGTTGAGATTCCTCAATTATTCAGTGATGGGTTCAAGGCTAGGTGAAGGGGTTGAGAACGACATACAACAATTCCCCCGCTCCCCAAATCAGAACAATTATTTTTAGATTGGAGTTTAAAAAACTTGATTTTAAGACTCCTGCTGGTATTCACTTTTGTGTAATATAGTCTTGTTAGCTGTGCTTGGTCGAATTTACTTGGAGAACTCAACTACTACGTTTCATTACAATGCATTGAAAATATAAATATCAAAACTTTTTATATATTCTTGATCAGCTCGACGAGAAGATTTAGCTATGTCCATCTGTCTATTCGTCTGTCCGTTTGGGTGTTATTGCGCATTAGGGACCAATTTTTATGGTACCCAATTGTAAATTGGCACCTATGTACACTTCATTTTATTGCAGTCAAATAGATTTACCATATTGACCCAGCACGTCCATCTTTTGGGGTAACCTACATACAAACACCCTTCCCCCATTATTGACTTTTTGTACCAAAACATTTTTATTGTAGTAAATATCAACTTAATAATGGATATCGTAACTCCTAATGGACGGAATGTTCACATACACATTATTGGGTGTGATTCCCCACTGTTTGGAGTAACACCGCAAGAAAAACTTCTTTAATTAAGTCGATATCAGCTTAAATTTCGATAAGGTGGCTCCTTATGGATAGTCGCTTCACATAGACATGCTTACGTTCATGAACCGCCCACTTATACCCACCAACATATACAAATCCACTCACCCCTGGCAACGCGAAGCAAATTCACACTGGAAATCGAACCAGTTTCTCCGCATGAATGAGTACTTTCACAGCTGTTTGAATATTATCAAAAGACCATTTCTATTGTTCAAATCATATTTCATTTATTTAACTTTTCGACGTCCAAAGAAACGCTTGATGCACAGCAAGCACACATAGAATGGCATTTTCATAATCGAAGCTGCCACAAATTGCAGCATTGAATTCACCGCACCGATTGCGCTGCGCAGCGTTGCAAATGCAACATAATACACCAGAAAAGTCGGCAGCAGGAATATCATTATAGCAAAATGTATGGTAGCCAAATAGAGCTGCCGATTCTCATAGCAATATTTTTCCACACGTTGCTGCAGTATATTGTAGCGTTTACCGCGCATCAGACGCCAAAGGATGCTCAATCCTTGCTTATTGACACGATACAGCACCGCACTGTACACATACAAACAATGCGCATGAAGTCCTATAATTGTAATGACATCCGCCAGCAGCGCCAGTTGATATGAGAAGCCACACCAGCCGAGCAGTCCGAACGCAACATACAGATAGATTAGCAACGGTTCGAGTATCTCGAGAAAGTGCTGCCACAGCTCAATGTGATAGTCATAGCAATCGTTCAGAAATTGATTCAGATGCACATTCAGCTTCAGTCCAATTGGTTTATCCTGCAGCGCATACAACAGATCATGCAGCTTGCTTATGAGTGAATTTGGTATGTGCATGAAAGCCTCATCCGCCTCAGCATGGTAGACGAGCAGCAGCAGCGCAAAAATGACGCCCAATGTGCGATCCACAAGGCGATTCACTCTTCTTTGCTTCTTCGGACGTTGAAGTTTATTGTTCTTGTAGTTCTTAAAGAGCGAGGTGTGTTTTACCAGCGATAAAAGTCGTTCAGTAAACATTTCGTATGAATTTTTGTTTAGATTTTTTAAGCGACAAAATGTTGAAAATGTAACCGCAGCTGTACAATAGTTATGGCTGCCAGGCATTTTTAGTGCATTTTTAATTTATGTCAAATTCAAATTCTTTTTTTTTTTTTCTTTTTTTTTGGTGAAATTTTTATCTGTAAAATTCATCGATTATTTTTTAGCTATTGATTTTCATTGCTGGTTTTTGTCGCTTTTGTCGAACACTTGCGCAAATTGAATTTCGCATTTGCATAAGTGAAATTTGCAAATAGGAAACAGTTTTTGTTATGCCAAATATAAACAAGTGAAAACATAAACTTTTTGTGTTACCGAAGCGTTCATACACTTCAAATGCATTAACATAAAATTGTGCAGATAGACATCCGTTTTGTATACTAGTAATGCCTATCAGGACTAATATTAAATATTTTATTGGAAGATTTAGCAGACATATTTTCACCATGTTTGAAGTTCCGGCTGTAGAAAAGTTTTACATTCAAAAATATTTATATTGGTTGTGCGAGTTGGAGTTTTATGCGAGATGATTTGTTGACAATATCTCTTTATACAATTAACAAAAGAGTAGATACTATATTAGCTGAAGCACCACGAGTCAGTGTTCTTTTAAGAACTAAATACATACGAAGACATCTCGTCATCATGGCCGCCTTGTTCTTCTCAAAGAATTCTTCTCTGGCGGATTAAATAAATTGAAAATATAAACTGCATAGTTCAAACTCTATTACATTTAAACTTCGTCAAAGCATTTCCATTATACCCATTTAAACTATCAATCGATTTGAATTGGAAAGAACTGCAAGTGTTTGATAAAAGTATGAAGAGGTATACTCGTACATTGCATTAGGAGATGAGAGAAAAGAGTAGATTTGAGTTGACATTGCTGTGCACTTTGAGGGCGACATAATGAAGAAGCGATTTCCTAACTTGCCAAAGTTTCCACATTGTGTTTATCTGAACCTAGTAAACCGAATGATAAAAAATATTCATTTTTTTGAAGATGAAGATGCATTGTATCTCAATCTTTGTTTGAGATATGGCCCTAAAGGAGTACAGATGAACAGACCAGCGGACAGATGGACACAAGAACATAATTAGATTTTCTCATCCCATCTGACTAATCAAAAATTAATATGCGTTACGGGATCTCTAACGCCTGTTTCGCCATTCAGTAATTTTCAGAATGATTTCAGATAGAATTAGCAACTACACTCATAAAAAAAGGTTTAATATCAAGGATAAGGTATGGATAGCCAGACCATCCGGTCTCGAAACACGAGTAAAGTATGTTGCGCTCAAAACAAGCGAGTTACGAACTGCTGATTCAATGGCAGCAAAGAAAGGGTTTTTCACATCGAATTGTGACTGGGTATGTGTATCTAATGGGACGAAAAGGACGTTGTGCACTATGAGCTGCTACAACCCGGCGATTCAATTACGGGCGATCGGTTTAGGCTACAATTGATTCGTTTGAGTCTTGGATTACACGAAAAACGACCGGAATACGCGCAAAGACAAGACCAAATTATTCTTCAGCATAACAACGCTCGGCACCATTTCGTAAAAGTAGTGAACAAATATTTGTAAACGTTCAAGTGGAATATTTGGCAACGGCCGTGTTCTCCGGATATTCCTCATTCCGATTACTGGTTCTTTCAATGGTTGCAGCACGATTTGGCGGGTTAATTTCGGTTAATTTCTTTTGCAGAAGTCGAAATTTGGCTTATACCTTGCATCGCATCGATAGACGAGCCATTTTTTCGAGATGGAATTCGAAAGTTTATATAATCTTTTCATTCATTTTGTTCTGATATTAATGCATTTGCAAAAAGGTTACGTTCAGGCTACACGGCTATAAGCCTAAAACCAGTGCACGAAACGTGTTTAGAGAAGAAAATGTTGCCGCTGTAGCATCCAGTGCTGTAGAAGGTGTGCATCCGTATATATTGGTGTTGGTACAAGAAATGAAGCCAAACGACTATACGGAAGTTTGCTCATTGGGCGTTGGAACATATTGAAATCGACTCTGAATTTCATTGTAAAATCATCTCCGATGAGAGGCATTGTAAATAAGCCAAACTACCGTTATTTTAGTGCTAAAAATCAATGTGTAAGTCATAAATCGCCTTTACAGCCACAAAGGGTGACAGGTTTGTATGCATTATCGGATCTTATTTCTTTAAAAATGAGGAAGGAGCATGCGTTACCGTGAAAGGCGATCGCTATCGTGCCATCATATAGTTTAATTTCTTCGTCGAATTTGATGAAATCGATGGCATGACCTATATTTTTAACATTGCGGTGCACATACCATGCGTTACAATATATTTATTGCGCCAAAAGTTAAGTGACTTGCTTATTTCTAGAAGTTGCTCTCATAAGATCGGGTAATTTAACACCATTGGATTATTTTCTTTGGTGTTATATTAAATCGTATATAGCAACGCAGACATACTCTTCGAAGTGTTAATTGCTAATACAAAGCTGACGTTGCGACTACAAGTGAATGTCAGCAATTTCTTTTACGAAAACATGCGAATGACAATTATTTTGCCGATACAAAAATCTGATGAATATAGATAGGTATATGGACTAACTTGGCATTTATTAAATGCAGCGCTCATTGACTTTATGAACTGATTGTGTGGCTTTTTATAATGCATGCAATCGATATTGTGACACTATATGACCTCAAGCAAACCCAACCCTGCTATATACGCTCTTTTTCATAGAGTGTATGCCCATTCTTGTTTGAAATATACAATGAAGTGTATTAGCTAGTCGCTCATTACTAGACAATACAATTCCTCAATGCACAAATTACATAAAGTGTTTCGTTTAGACTCTAGAGAATACTTGTATATATGCAAAAAATAATACACTATGAATGTGTGTATATATTAAACCATAGACCGTCTCGAGTCTCAATTGTCGAAGGTGGAAGAACACATGCTGTGCAAGGCAATTTATCGCGTGTTTGTTTTAAGCACTTTGAAAGTGTCTGAAAGCGAAGGAGCTGGTTTTGGAGGAGTGAAAAATCAGCTGCATATGATTTAAACTAGGCAAATGTGAGAAAAATCCAATTGACTCCAACGCCAACGCCTCAAGCGGCCTCACATTGCCTCGAGCTAAGTTGCAGCTGACGAATGTAATCGAAACTATCTCTAGACTTTATTGCGAATAAATATCCAATATTAGTGAAACTTTATAGTGCAAGTTTAAGGTCAGTCAACGCGACTGACTACCAACTTAATTTGAAGTTTATAGAATTGATTTGAAATTTGTTAGTGCAATACATGATCTTTGAAAATCGTTTAAATCGAAGAAGTGCAAAAATAGACACACAGAAATTAAATATAAATAAAGCGGTTATAAAAAATAAATCAGACAAATTAAAATTTAATGATTGACCACAAGCCAAACAAATCAAGATGAAACAGAATGAAAATTTAAAAAAAAAAAAAAAAGGTTTTTAGTTGGCTATAGACGAATTTTTTAGGCACTTTACTTATGCTCGGATAGATTGTTATTGGAAATTGAAATTATTTAGAAAACTCCAATTGACATATTCGAATGTATTCGAATGTATGTCAATAATTTGTTAAGAACAATTAGCTAAAGTTAACTTCTTAGGAGAATTATAATCTGAAGTCATACAGAAAAAAATTTTATCACAGAAGTAAAATGGATAGAAGATCAAACGAGAGATAAATTATTATGAAATATAAGTCCAAAATTTTCAAAGAGCAATAATAGTAATTTCTGTTTAAAGTTGCTACCAAGTAAAGGGTGTTCTATTAATAGTGTCTGAACTTGAAAAATTAACTAAAAGAGTTTTGTGTGACGGAAACATCTATGTGGATATTATTGAAATGTCCTCCTCGGCTTTTTTTACCGAACAAGATCTAAGAGGTCAGATTTTATATGACTGAATGAAGTTTCTGCTAGATTGTTGCCATAAGCCAGCGACTTAACGTAGAAAAAAGTGTAAGTTCGTTAAATCGCATGAACTTGGCACCATTGATCATTGCTTCTTCTGGAAATTAGGCGTTATGTGCAGTTTTTTTTGCAACAACTCCGTGAGATGTGTCACACGTTGCCCCTGTTGGAATTACATGTCATCCAGGTTCTCGTTATCCAATTGAGAACAAAGAAAATTCTATTCTCATTAGCCATTGAGAGTCATTGACAGCTTTGGAAGCTATATGGCCGAATGACGCCGTCTGACAACAAACCAGACCAATCAGTAAGTTTCTCCATATGCAATGGAGACTTTTGATACGGCTTGATACTAACGTTCAATCAAAAATGTGCTTCATCACTGCAAATGGTTTTTTTCGCCAACATTTAGATCCATTTCCAACTACTTCAGAGTCCAATCAGCGAATGCACAACGAACTTGATGGTCCTGGGGTTTTGGGATGACCCGCAAGGACTGATCGATCAGTAAACGACCGGATCTCTTCGAATTTCGCTATAATTTGTTGAACTCGTTGAACAGAACACGAATTTTTTCAATAAATTTTAACAATTTGAAACTTTGTTGAGTGCGGTAGACCATCATGGTAAAACAAAAAGTGGCAAGCTAGAGTTAAAATAAAGCTATTTAAGCAAAGCTTTAAGGTCTTATCCATTGTATAATAACGATGCCAACAAAATAGTACTACACTGACTCAAAACATTCTGTGAAGTGTATTCAAAGACGCACGACTCATATCAAATTGTATCGAATGAAATCAAATCAAGTCGTGGCTCAAATGAGACAATAAAATAGACAAAAAGCGTTTGCAAGGAAAGAAGAAAAAAAAAGACGGTTAAAACAAACCGCAGGCAAAATCGCAATAAAAATCACTTTGCATATATAGTATATAGTATATAGTATATATATTGAGGTGTGGTCCTAATTACCGATATTAAAGCGGATCTATTTCATCTGCAGCCCAGCGACATACGACCATCGATAACACGCTGCCACAGACGTCGAATACGAAATGGATTGAAATGAAATGACTTGGCACGACGACAAGAAAAGACAAGACAAGACGCCGGCACAGATGCAGATACACAATATTGCCGGTGCAGCTATTCAGATACTCAGATACTCAGATACAGATACAAATTCAGATACCTACTACAGTTGAGGAGCACGCGCGCATTGTGCAAACAATTGAATGACGTTGAAGAAACTCAGCGTCCAATCGGTTGACCGGACATAAAAAATCTATATCAAGTAATAAGATAGACAGAGAGTCAAACTCTGATTGAGCTAGCAATGATAGCTATAGCTGAAGAAGGGGGAGGTTATCGAAGCATATTGCAAACTTATTGTAAAAGCGCGCTTTGCAGTTGGAAAATTTGTGTTTATAGCATCAAATATCAGTAATTTCACTTTGGGAATTCAATATGCAAGCAAAAGATACTTTTTGCTTTTGGCATAAAAAGGAGCGTCCGGCGCTGTGGCAGTTGCAGTTGCACCAGCGAGTTAGTTTCATAGAGCATAATCAAAGCGCACTCAAGTATCTCAAGCGAAAGCGCTATATTTTATTACGCTCGGCGGAATTATTGTTATTGTTGTTGTTGTTGTTGTTGTTGTTGTTGGTGCTAAGCATCTTATCAAGGCCATGACAAACTAACCAAGCCCTTATTTTAATTAAACGCTGAGGTTACCAGGCAAAGCCTGCCTGGTTGCTCTGATACTGTCAGCAATAATCTCGACAGCAACTTGGTCTGGGGCTGTAAACTGATACTGAACAAGCAAAATACGACCAGACTTCAAGTCAAGTGGTCGCCTAAAGCAGGAAGTTGTCTTTACTTATTGTTTATATAAGAAGTAGTTAAAAATGTTTATTTAGTTTACCATTTTTTAATTTGTTTTTTTTTTTTTTTGCTTCGTATTGACGATGTTGCTGCGCGGTATATTAAAGAAGATACATCTGTATATAAAGTAGGAAGTGAGTTTCTTAAGTTGTTGTAGCTTCTTTAGTTGTTGGCTTCAAACTGCTTCAAGTAACTACATACTTACTAGTTTCATTTAAATTGAAACGAAACTACACAGCAGCAGCAGAACATGAAGTATTTGAATCATTACACTTTTTATTGTTAGAATAGAAATCTGAGAACGAAATTGAAGATTTTGGGTGGTCTATGTATTCTATTGGTTGGTGAGCAGAAAAATATATACATGCATATGTGTGATTAGTTGAACTTTAATCGGTTTTAACAGTCGCTGGTAGCTTCTGAAATTAAGACCTATGCCATTTGAATACGAGCCAATTCAGCTACCGAGTACCACACAGACGTTTTATATGGAGGGCCATTCAAGTCGCTATTGATATGGGACCGGGCTACAGCATTTTTTTATAGGGACGGGTAGATTTTTACAGTTAATGGCGACTACGCTGTTAGTTTTCTTGTTATTGTTCGGACAGTAAAGACATATCACCATGGGAAGTTACAGTGTCGAGCGTGCGTTCGCTGAATGGGTTCTGGTTCAGTTGGAATCGGATCCTGATTTCTGCAAAATAGAACCTTTTAAAGCGCTGAGTCTCATTGTAGGCTGCGTAGCTTTCAATAAAAATAAAAATGCATCGGCAGAAAGTCAATGTTTGGTGTGGAATGCGCACCGCAGGCATCATCTAAGTCCGATGTCATTGCCAGCTCCATCAATTATTACTAATTTCTTGTGGTCCAAATTAATACAGTTGTCAACGGCATGTGGTTACAACAGGATGGCGCTACGTGACACACAATGTAGATTCTGCAAGAGCGATTGATGCATGCTTATCTAAGACAGAAGCGACGTGAACTGACCACCGAGCTCGTGAGATTTGACTCCGTTAGACTATTTCTTGTGGATGTTTCCTTAAGTCGCAGGTCAGTGCAAAGGAACCGCAAACGACCGGTGCCCTTAAAGTCAATATAGCCTGTGCAATTTCTCAAATTCAGCCTGATCTATGCGGTAGAGTTATTGAAACTTGTTCTCTCACGGCGAGCATTTGAATGATGTCACACTCTAACCAAATTAACTTCAAAATATTGGTCGTTTAAACGTTTGGCATCGATTGATACTCAGTCAGTCGCCAAAATTCGTCATAAGACACTTAGAAGCACATAAATCCGATATAGGTGTCTTAAAATACTCTCTTGGTTGTTGGGTTATGAACTATGCTATGAGCTGCATTAAAGAGAGAGCCACTTATAATTAGGAAATGAATCCAGCAACGTTAACAGAAATTAACCGATTCAAATTGGGAACCGGAACCGATATTTAAATTTTTTTTATAACCGGAACCTTTCAACGAAATAAAATAAAATCAAAGAACCATACCAGATCCAAAACTACTTTAGCTAAACTTGTAATCTCTGAATTGGAAAAACGTGAGTCTACTATATTCTATGGCTTTTTACTCTGAGGTATAAATCTAAGCTGATGTACAAATACTATTTCAGAAGCTTAACATTATGTCGGAGGTCTATAAATATGGGAATATTTATAGACCTCCGACATAATGTTAAGCTTCTGAAATAGTATTTGTACATCAGCTTAGATTTATACCTCAGAGTAGCATCCGTTGCTGAAAAAGTGCAGCTATTTGAAGAAAGTAATTTATCTGGAACTGGAGACGAACGTTTAGTAATATTCGCGAAGATACAAAAAGTAGTGTACTATCAAAAAAAGTGTATTAGCTTCAATTAAGGTTTTTCTCAGACTAGGTAAAACGATTAAACAACAAAGACAATGTACTGAAATGTGGTGGTTAGAAAATTCCACAAATTTCCCAGAATTGATTCTAGGTAGAGCGTTTATTTTCAGGAATAAAGTTCATTACGAATCCGCTTAGGATGAGTTACAATTAAGCAAGAACAAACGTTAACTTCAATAATCTGCACACACATTACTGCCAAGACCGTTGTGTTTATGATGGCTACCTCTAAAAGTAGGTGAGACACGCCTATTAATATAATATATGATGCTTCTGGCAGAAAAAGCATCCACATGGATTTTCAAGTTGCAATTGAATGTAATGAAAAAGTTGTTGGGAGGAGTATAAAAAAAGAGTATATAAGAATTTAAACTTAATAGCACTTATGATTCACAAATAGTTTATACATATTTCTTAAGTGCACAGCGTAAAAATGTTACCGCTGTAATTTCCTTTGCATTATTTCTTTATTTTTGTTTTAAAATGACAAACTAGTTTACAATTATTACAGGATAAGTGGGTATAGGGAAACGGACTGCATTTTTCTCCAGTGAATCACAGAGAATATCCGGCTATGAACCATTGTACATGACAGACTGATGGCAAATTAGCCAAATTTATAAAAATTAAATGTGAACTTATTGAATTTAAAATAATCGATTATTTTCCGGCTTTTATCAAATCACTTCTAAAGATAAATGCAGGGCTTAGCTACAAAAGAGCTTTTGCACAGCGATGTACGTCACTATATTTATTATGAAATACATTTTAATAATTCTTTTCAATGGAGAAAGTTACGCCAATTTTTGCTTTATAAAAAAAAATGCACGCCTAATTTTTTGTTACGTTATTTCTTTCTTAATTTAAAATTCCCAATTGCTCATTTAGATCGATTTCAACTGCTACTAATGGCATCCATAAATGGGTGACACATAACTCCCGCACTCGTTGTCAAGCTAAGCTTGTCATATAATCATTCTGTCAGTCAGTCAAGTCATTCAAGCGTTTTGACTCATTTTGCGTTTCGTAGTTTATTTCTTAAAAAAATTTCTTCAGTTCAATTACGCTTAATGAACTCATCACGAGCAATTCAAACGGCTCAAATTGAAAATCAAACAAAACTGAAATCTGTCAAAACGTTTTGCTGCAAAATGAAATACTCCAAAATGAAGGAACGAACGAACAAATGAACCGACGATTTCACGATTGTCACGTCACGCATGCGCAAAGCGGCAGTCGGGAGTCCGCTGAAGAGACAACTGCGACGTTTTGGCTCTTTGGGAGCACACGATAATTGCGTGTCCATGTTGTCCCACGCTGCGTGGGGGCAAATATCAACGCAGTCTTCCCATATGAAGACTTATAGTATAGGAAAGCGATGCTTTTTTTTTTTTTTGGTTGGATCCCCACCATTTGAAATCTTTCAAAATTTAATTGGAGCAAACATTTTCAAGTGCCATCGATTGTGGCAAGTGAGTGAGTGAGAAAGAGCTAGTAAGAGCTATAGATGGAGCCAAGCAAAGCAATTAATGTGCATGAGTGCTGCTGCTTGACGTTGAATGTAGTAACAGTCAGTGGTGGTGGAGGAGCAACGAAGGAAGTAAGGAAGGAGATGAAATTGAAGTTACTATATGAACGACATATGCCGAGGAGTGGAAGCCATTAGCTAAGGCGACGTTAATCCAGTAATTAAAAATATTTAAGAGAAAAAGATTAGAGTCAAAAGAAGAAATTGTTGAAAAAAAAAATATATATAAACTTTAAGTGTTATACAAAACAACAACAACAACACGAAAAGCAATTATTACTTGTTTTGTTGTAATTGTTATTGAAGCACAAATATAGACAATTGGACGTAATAATTTAGACCGGACCGATAGATAGATAGATACATCGACGTTTACCGTTATAGTATACTGTAGCTAAGGTGTTCGAGGCGACCACCTACTGACCTTCACATTGATCGTTCGTTTGCTCTGTGTCCGCTATGCGACTTTGCCAACGACTTTGCCTCAGATTTTAATCGATTTGCTGCTCATTTAAGTTTATTACGCGATCAGGCGAATTGTTCAAGCAAACACGCTCGATATTCAAATTGGAGCAATTACTCTTATTGGCATTTATATACACATACATAACTATATATGTATATATGTATATAGATACGATGTCGGTGGGTGTGCCGCCTTTGCAACAGTTTTGCAAATTGTTTTAAGATAATTACAATGAAACGCGTTCAAAGTATGAAAAAAAAGAAGAAAAAAAAGCGATATTAAAATAAAGAAAACAGAAACCAGAGCCATGCCTCATTTCTAGGTAAGACTATTAGCGATGTGCATCGATACAGTGTTTAATATGTATAAATAAAAAATATAATATTTAGTAAGTATTTCATGTTTGTTTTAGTTGACTTGTCTATGTTCTTCTTTTTGATTTTTTACAATTCATTAAAAACTAGTAACTCGCATGCATTTTAGTATATTCAAAACGATGCACACGACTAGGGCTTCAAAATTAACATATTTTATTGTTACGAAATGAATTTAGAGTCGACTCTAAAGTTTTAGCTGTTACTAACTAAAGTCGACATTTTATTTTGATTACATATAACCACAAAAAACAAGTGAGTTGAGGGTTCCTTAAGCGAGACCAATTTTTTCTTTGGGTCGCTTAAACCGAATCCGAAACCTGTTCTGAACCATCACGTTAAGGTTAGTTTCTAACCTCAAAAACAACTTGAAACTATAAAACCCAACAATATCAACCCTTAAACCATATATATATATATATATAACCACATACCTTTATAGCTTAATAATTTTGAGTTCGATAACCTATAATACTATAATACTATAACCCATAACCTCACAATATATAACCTTAAAACTAAAAAATCTCAAATTCCAATAAACTACAAATCCAAAATGCAGCAAAAATACCAAAAAAGAACTTAAGCCTGTAATCCAATAACCCTATAACCCCAACAATCTATAACCCCAGTCATTCAAAACCTCATAACCCTATAAACCCAAAAATCCATAACCCTACAACTCTTAAGGTGAACAGTGAACATCTCTACAACTTCATCACCTGTAAATTTGCTACCCTTGAGCCGCAAAACCCTACAACCCTCAAAGTGCAACAGTAGATGTACTTGTATGTACGACTTGAGTTCTGAGTCTGACAGTTATGCATCCAGAGCATCTCTACGCGGTTATGGTGAGCAACGGAGTTGTTCCGCGATCCGGCAAAGTCCCTGAATCATGGTCAGCACACGAAAAAGTACGTTGCATGGAGTCGGAGCACCAGTATCGGCGGCTGGTTCATCGTCAAGCGACCGCAGCTCTACAATGGTAGGTAAGTTGGTCTTCGAAGAGTATAATGTTACAAGAAAAAAACATCATGCAATACCTAATTGCGTAGATTCTTTCTGCTTTGCATGTGGAGAATATGCTGTGAGTAAACTTAGAAAGTTATTCACAGATGTGCTTAAAAGTAGTTAACAGGACTTTTTTGGTATATGAGCTAGTGAAATGATTATACTCCAAAAATGATATGCTTAAGATGCTTCTTGCAAATGGTCTGGCGGGAACCATAAAATCATGAAAAGGATTGCTATTTTTGTTTAACGAGTTTTTTTTTGGGCACAACTGGGATTTAAAAGATATTAAATAGAGAGATAGGGATAGATATGGGATAGCCATATGTTGGCAGATTGCTATTGGTCTTTGAAGAGAGACAAAGCAAACGAACAGAAGAGAAAGGCACTATGAAAGTTGAAATTCTAAAACTGAAAACATATGTATTGGTAACTTACAAAGTAGAAATGTGTACGTTTTTTGCTGCATTTTGCGTTGTTAGCTTATTGGGATTTGAGGTTTATGAGTTTTGAGGTTATAGATTTTGAGGTTATGGAATTTAAGGGTTATAGTGTTATAGGTTATCGATCTCAAGATTATATTGGGCTATGAAGCTATAGAATTATATATATGGCTTCAGGGTTGATATTGTTGGGTTTTACAGTTTCAAGCTGCTTTTTTAGGGTTACAAAGAAACGCTGAAGATGCAAAACAGGGTTTGGCTTCGGATTCAGCGACCCAAAAACACATAATTTACTTGGTGTGGTGTAAGGAATTGTCCATTAATTTTTGATTGTTTGTTGTCCTTTGTTATTAGTCAAGAAATGAGAAAACAGAAACATTTAATTTAACCATGTATCTAAATTATAGGCGATGTTCTACATGATTGTATAACATAATCTAGCAATAGATTATGCAATTAACTAAATAATTGCATTATCAACCATGCTTATACGAAAATAGTTTCGTGCAGATGGACAAACCTACAGTTGCATATTGTTGTATCGAATTGTCTAGTAGAGCTTGTTCTGTTCTTTAAATACACGATCTGTTTATTAAATTACTCTATTTCGATCGATTTTCAATGCATAACACAACTAATGCAATAACAACAGCTATAACTCATGTAGTCATATCGATGCACATCTCTAATTAACAACATATTTTATAGGAAAAATTTCGCCACAAAATATAAAACAATTCAGGCAGGCCGGCGGGTGTTATACAAATGGAGGCAGTTCAAGTCAGGTTCCCACTTGAGTTACCGGATTCGTTTGGAACAATAAAAAAAAAAACACAAAACAAATTTTGCTATGGAAAAATAAAACAGCACAGCCAACGAATTCCATAGAAATCCAACACCTTCTTTCACAATCGGATGTCAGCTCAGCGTATGCATGGCGTTGCAGGAGATGAGGCTGGAGATGAAATGACGATTGAGACACATTTCCCGATGTGCGCAAGAGTCTTGTTTCATTATGAAAAAATTTCATTCAGTTATATATATACCTATTTTTTTTTTTTATATTTTTTGCGGTATGAGTTGTAATGCTCCTGCTTCTATAGCATGTGATGTCTTGTTGCCAATCACTCAATCAAAACGTCACTCGGCGTGGCACTTAGAGGCGACGGCCGCTGCGACGGCGACGGCGACGGCGGCGACGGCGGCGTCTTAGTTGCAACTTCAACGAAACAACGGCGGCAGCAGGTGGAAATTGAAATAGAAACGTCAGAATTTCTGCTCTAATTATAAAGCGGTATTTATGCGGATTTCTTTGGCTACTACTCAATTGCAGTACGAGTATCTTGTCTGGTAGTCGTCGTTGTCTTCGTCGTCGTTGTCTTCGTCGTCGTTGGCTGTCTCAATGAATTTTTACGCGCTGCAGTGGAATGCTTGTCCGTCTGTCCGTCTCCGTCCTCACTTTGTGTGTGTGTTGCAAGAAAATTATGGTTTGATGCACTCACGTTAAGCTCAGTTTACAGTTACAATTATTGTTTATTGCCACAACAGACGGCTTTGTTGTTGCTTTTATTGTTATTATAGTTGTTTGAGTTAACAAATAATTAAAAAAAAAAAAAAACTACAAGTTGGCAGCTCTGCGCATTTGTAATGAAACACTTGCAAAATATCTTTCAATTTTCTCGCTTTTTCTCTTTTTTTTTTTCTTTTTTTCTTCTAAATTTATTTGTTTTTATTTAGTTTGCCATGTTGATTTGTTGAAATTTTAGTTAAGCTGCATTTGCAACACTAGACAAAATGAAGGCGGGGCAGTACGCAGACCGCTTGCAGTATTTTGTTGCTGCAATTCGAGCCGCTTTGGCTTAACGCTTTTAAATACATATTTACTCATAATGTGGGTGGCTGCCAAGCTGACTTAAACAAAAAAAAAAAAAACAATTTAAAACAAAAAAATAAAACTCGCTTTCGATCGCATTTCTTTCCAAGTTAGTTCATGCAAAGTAAATTAATCGCGTACTCATGTCCAATAAACAATAATGCTAATGGCAAGTCATAATAAATAAATATAAATGCAAATGAGTATAGATTAACTGTTGCTGTATTAATAAAATCTAAATAAACACAAAAGTTAGTTTAGCTCGCCTCTATGTAAGCGGCATTGCTCGGGTATAAGTTATAAAATACCTTTTTTGTTTGTTGCAAAGGCTGCTCACGGTACGCACACTTTATGGCTCAATTTTTTTGTGGCAAGCAGCAGTCGCATAAAAAATTAAAACTGAAATGTATCTGCAATCAAGAAAACTACTACGAAACCTGCGGTCAAGCGACAGCAGCGTGTCTAACTATTCATCTTCTGTATCTGTAAACTGTGCAACTAACTCTCTGCCTCTCTAGTCTGACCGTCTGTCTGGCATTCAATGCAATAATTATTTCCTCAATAGTATAAGAAAAGTTTTCAAAGTGCTATGAAAGGCAAAAAAAACTGTGATAAAGTTGAATTTTATGCCCTCTCTGCATGCATCGTTGGCGCTTCGGTTTCTATAAGAACTACGTTAAATTTTGTAAAAAGAACAAACTTTGAAAGCCTAAAATAAATGACGTTATCTGCGCCCCTCTTTCAGTGCTCCTAATTTCTCTTTTTGCACCTTATATATTTGTTAAATCTCATCTATCTGCGCCCAATAGTTGCTGAAATGCGACAAATTTTATTTATTCCACTTTTCCAGTTGACTGGCACAGTCCTTTTTTTTCAAATGATATATAGCTATAAACCATATTCTGATCGTTGAGTTACACAATCTTTAACAAACGCACGAAATGTTGAACCGATTTTAAGCTAACTTCACAGAAACACTTTGGCCAATACCGAAGAATGCATAAAAATTTTAGCTCGCTCGCTTAGGTAGCTTCGAAGCCTATAGCATACATTCAAACATAGGTACATTTGTTTATATACTGGGAGTCTCAAAAGAAAGTTCACATTTGATTTGCTGATTGCGTGAACGCAACTATTCCGAGAGGCGCGGGGGGTCTGTCAATTGGTAGCCTAGCTTTTGCGAATTTAGTCGCTATGGAGCGTTTCTCGGGAGCGGAACGTGAGTATTACAATAATTCAACGTTGCACGCAGAAAATTCTGCAGTATTCGACATGTTCGTCATTTAAATGATGCGCCAAGCCCTCGACTCATTGGAAAATGGGTCGAGAAGTTTGAAGAGATCGGTTCAAAGCTGGAAAAATCAAAATCCGGGCGTCCAAGGTCTTCGAGAACGTTCGAAAACGTAGACAGTGTTACTCAGTCTGTTCGTGACAATCCGGACCTTTCGATTCGGAAGCGTGCTGTTGATTGAATAGTGAATAGATCATCATTGTTCCGCATTTTTAGCAACTTCACACACGTCCAACAGGTCTCTACCACGAGTTCATAAAAGTTTTCCTGGCAAATTGATCTCCAGGAGAGGTGACATAAATTGGCCTCCACCAAGTCCCGATTTAACCCTTATGGACTTTTTCCTGTGGGGTTACGTCAAATCTAAAGTTTACGGCTACAAATCGACTACCCTGGTACAATTAAAAGAAAATATCCGTCACTAAATGGCAGCCATCACTGAGAATACCTGCCGAGCCGCCATAGGAAATTTTAGTGCTCGATTAAATGAATGCCGTGAACGCAACGGTTTATATTTGGAGAATATCATTTTTAAGAAATAAATTCCCAAAGTGTGTATTTTAATATGTAATAAACATTTTTTCAATAAACTACTTACTTTTTTTATTATCGCTTTTTAAATGTGCTTTTTCTTTTGAGACACCCTGTATGTAAGTAGGTAGAACTATCTGGTTAAGTAAATTTAAGAGTCTGGGGATTTTTCTCATGGGTCCCATCATCCGAACGAAACCATTTATATGAGAACACCCCAAAAGTACCTCCTTTCTAATAAAAAAGAATCATCGAAATTGTTACACGTGGTAAAGTATAATCGCTGTACACTAAAAAAATATTCCGAGTTGAATAAATCTTCTCCTTTTTTGTGGAGTCGGTCAAAATGCAGTTTTTATTTTAACACTTTACAATATCAAACTCAATGAAAACCGTACAGCTGAATACAATTGTTTAGAATCAGGCTACGGAAACTCATTAGTTGTACAGAAGCTTCTAGGTTGAACATGCATGTAGGGTGTTTTTACACAATAAGTGTGTTAACTTAATGTTTTTAATGATTTAGTGATTTTACGTTGGGTGTTCAACATACAACCTTTTTTTTTTTGATTTATTTTCCATTAAATTTCAGTATATAAAATTGGTTTTGCTGAGGATAAAGTATAAATTAGTCTGAGATATACTCGTAAATGAGTATACCTGTAAATAAAACGCAACTCTGAAGGAGTTTGATGCACGAAAGAGAATAGGAAGTGGTATCTGGAGAACAGATTTCTTGAAAATCAAATTTCCAGATATCACTGCCACATCCTCCAAGTTTTTCATACAAAAACACAAAAGTGGACAATAGGTTTGTATTGGGGCTACCCCAAAAAGTAAGCGGGTCCCACCCATTAATGTATGTATATATGAAGCGTCCGTCCATTTAGAAGCAACTATATCAATTATTAAGCTGATATTGACTACAATAAAAAAGTTGTTCATACAAAAAGTCAAAAGTGGGCGGGGGTTTGTATGGGGGCTACCCCACAAAGTGGGCTTGGCGGGTAAATCTTGATAGTCTATTAAAGTGCAATAAAAGGAAGTGTATGTTCCAATTTTCAACTGGATTGCAGATGGACAGACAGACGGACATACATACGGACATGCAGACGGACAGACATACGGACAGACATACGGACATGGCTAGATCGACTCGTCTCGTCGAGCTGATGAAGAATATACCTATATACTTTATGGGGTCTCCTTTAACGCGTTACAAACTTTCAGGCAAACTGATAATACCATTTCACACTACACTGAAAAGGATGGAAACTGCAAATTTTGTCTAGATACATTTTAAGTGGTCATAGTCAGCATATTTAGTGATCATTTGCATTCATTAGATAAATCACTGATCAAATGATTCTTCTCTATGTGCCCAATAAAAATGCAGAGGGATTGGCAGTTGCGCAAAGAGCGGTGAAAAAATTTCGCCGAGCGTATAGTGATCTAATACTTTATATTGGTGGAGTACACTTTAGACTACTGAAAAATTTTGAGCATTCTGCATCATTAGGTTTATGTTTCACAGTCATTAAAACAATTAGAAACTGTTCGAGACAGACAGAAAGTAAATGGTTGCCAAAAATGAAACCAAACTGATTAATACTTCATAAATTTTATGGAGTGGAGTGGAAATATGGAAAGGAGCAAGGTAGTAAGAAATTTGATCGGTCTCTACAAGCTTTGTTTGAGTATTTCTGTGTGTTTTCTCCTAAAAACATATAAAATAAGCTGAACAACGAATCAATTAATTCATCGAATTATGTTTGAAATACGGTGTGTATAATTTCATATATAAAATAAACAGAAACTTTTTTTGACAATCACCACAAAAACAAAATTGTTACTAATTTTAACTGAAATTCGAAAGATTTTAGACGAAGCTTACAATGATTTTAATTATACTTAATGAATTTTAGTATTTTTACCAACTTTTTGCAGATTTACACAGTGTTACAAACTTCCTAGCGAAATTTCAATACTCATTTCGAAACTATTTATATAGAGAACAAATTGTCGCAAAACTGTAAAAATTGTATTCAATTCAATTTTGAACAGAAAATTATGCTCTGCTAAAATTTATATCGTTGTTGATTATATAAAAGATCAGAGCTAAGACAACAACAAAAGCAGCAATTTTCCATGTGTTTCTGTTTCTGTTTCTGTTATTTTTTTTTTTTTTTTTGTTAGTTGATTTTTTGCAATGCATCATTTTCCGAGGTGTAAAAAGCCGCACGTGATTGTTAGATAAATTGCTGTGTAAAACTATAATAAATGCTTAAGTAGCAAGCAAAGCAGACAATTTCTTGTGTTCATGCTATTTTTTTGACAATCAGACTGCATGACAAGAACAACAAACTGCAACAACAATTTGACAGCTATTTTAGTTGCAGCAATAAAAAAGAAAAAATAAATAAAATTCGCTCAAAGCAAAAATATTTCAACGCATTTGCAATGCTCGCTCCTCAGATCTTATATGCTGTTAGTTTACAATAAGATTTCTTGGTAACTGATTAAGTTGACCAATAAAATGCGAGCGGGTAAAGATTTTTTTTTTAATTTTTTATTTTGTAAAAGCAAGAATCGCTGAGCGCGTTGAGCGTTGAGCGTGTCAAAAAATTGCTCATTGTTTGTAATTATAATAATTGCTTAATTGATGGTTAATAGTAGCAGCAGTTATAACAATAAAAACAGCAACTAATATAAATGGCTGCATACAATGTATCTGATGCTGTGTGGTTTTTGTCTTTTGTTTTTTTTTTTTTGTTGGCTACTGAAATAACGTATAACAAAAAATTCATAAGCAGGAAAAAATAAACTACAGCTTAAAGCAAAGTTGACCACAAAAAATCGCTAATAAGAATAAAATAAGCTTATTACAATATTTTTTTTTTACTTGTAGCTAATTTTCTTATTGCAAAAATTATGCATTATGCATTATGTACCACGGTAGTTTGAGGTGTCGAACACTGTGCAAAGTGTATTTTGACACAATGGATTCAGGATAGTGTAGAAGTGTACCTATAAATATGCGACTGTTTCGATTTTCAGTTAAGATATATTCAATAGAGAGCTAGGTATTTCTATAATCTTACTACATAGTCGCACGTAGGAAGGCGCGGGTGCCAGTTGTATTTAATACCAAATTTGCGGATATTTGATCTTTCGAATGCATGCTCGGTCAGCGTTCCGGACGTATTCCACCAGTTGAATTTGTGTTCCTCAAGTAAACCTTCCGTGCTGAAGCACCGCTATCTATCAGGATAAGATGACCAGCCGAATATTATGCGCTGGTCCATGTCTACCTAATCTTAAAGCTCATACAATTCGCCAACTTCACAAATTCTACGCAAACTCTTTCTCTCGAACACTTTCAAAGATTTTGCATCCGACATTGCCCGAGATCACGGTTCATCACCTTTTGGCATTTTTAGTGTCTTTAAGATTTTTATAGTCGCTCTACGAGAGATGACTCCACTTCTATTGTGCTTACTGAGCCCAAAGTCGCATCGATTCGCAACCGTAATTCTTCAACTGTTCTCTAGGCTGACGTTGTTTTTACTAGTTTTGTTCACAGGTTGGTTTCTGTTAGTCAGAGCCTTTAAAATCGTGCCCAAACAGTCCTAATAAACGACAATTAGGTGGTGTGTATGTTTGTCGCTCTCACGGGTCTTCTCCAGGGTTTGATGTTGAGTGAAAATTTGGTCACTGGTCGATATTTTTGGTGTGATACTATCCCACCAGTCTATTCGATTCTGACACAGTCCGCAGAACAAAATGTTATATCCAATTAAAATTAAACTTATTCCACAGTAGTTCGCGCAGACAGCGGAGTGTTCTTTCTTAAATATAGGACAAAGAATACTGAGATTCCAATCGTTGGGCATGCATTCATCTGACCATATCTTGCTTAAGAGTTGGTGAATACCATTCTAAGTCTTCGTCACCGGTCTTCAATTACTTAGCATGCCGCTTTGTTGTTTCCCTGCCTTTTAATTACTGAGTCGTCCACGTCTAATGGCTGTACAAACAAGCCATCACCAATTAGTAGATCTAGATATACTTCTCTACCGTTTCACCACCTTCAAGTTGGTTACAAAATTCTCTGTTTTTTTTTCGATATAGCTATCTAACAATTGGCGTTGCTCCCGACAACAGAGTTCTTCTGTTGTAGCCGACTTTCCCTGCAGTAGCTCGGCAACACTTCTCTTCACAAGAGATCGTCACAGGTCTGGTGTATCCAATGATCTCTTTGGTAGCCGTATCCATGGACAGACTGCTCACATGTTTCTTCAGAAGCCGAAGTGGATTCCCGGATCAGTTGGGTGAGTTAAAAGACTTCGGCAGTCTATTGTGATTGAAGGTTTCCGACTTGTAGCTTTCGTTGAGTCCTGGAACGTGCGGCATGTAATATGCTGAGCCTAGCGCGTAGGTTGCCTGCGACAATTTAGCGGTTCGAGTCGATGTTTGGACCTCATATCGTTCGATGCGTTCGTTCCGTCGATCAGAATGTGTTATATTTGATTACGTGTGTTTTGATCCGAACTAAGGCAAGTAGTATTGCGGTGTAAATATCTGGTAAATATCAGGTGTTCTGATTGGTCACGCTCTATTGATGGAGGTAGCGTCGTGACGTTTAATTTTTCTGACTATTGGGCCAAAGATTCCTTCCCAATTTTGGCTTTAAAATCGTCATACATGACTGTGACAACATGATTTGATAAGCGCCTGTAGAGGCATTCCAGGCGTACATAAAATGTATCTTTGGTTACATTGTCTTTCTCTTCTGTGCACAATTAGGCTAGTGCTGAACTAGTTAGTCTGATAAGGCACTCGTCAACAAGTACGAAACAGTTCGACTGCTTAGTTTCTTACTAACCACGAAATCGCATCCAAATTCGAGCTTTCTCGCATGATAATATCTATAGCAGATATCACAGGATGCTTTCTTAGAGGAACACTATTCTATCCATCGTCTTTTCCTGTACAATTTTTTGAAAACATCAACCAGCTGGAGAGTTGCATCTTCCCTATGGAGTGTTCGAACATTCCAGCTGCATATTCGTAAATCATGTGGGGAATCGTTTGCGAGGAATAATCGTATAAGGGGCTTCGTCCGCATCTTCACTGGTTACTATTGTTTTTCGTTGGCGAATACGTGCCCTTACGGAGTACGTGCCCTTACGGAGCTTTGCATTATAAAGTGTTGCATAATAATCGTTTTTAATCGTTTCCAATAACTTTTCTCACTAACTTAGACTTCTGCAAACGACTCCATATCCGACCTGCTATACCATTTCTTATCAAAAATTTATAAATTGTTAAAGTACGATTAACCGATTAAATGATTGAACCGGTACTGCCGTAATCGAAATACTGCGGGATACTTTCGTTTTCAAACTAAACTCATATACAGCTTTAAACTTTAGCTTTGTAGTGTATCAAATAATGGGTTTATTTTTCTGCACGGTGTTTCTATTTGTGTCTGTCTGTCTGTCTGTCTGTCCGTCTGTGTGTTAAAAACTTTTTTAGGTGGCTTAATTATGGCACCTTAACGTTTATTACCGCTTCACTACACAAATGCTTATTATTTTAAACAAAGGCGATGTAGATTTTTTTTTCTTTTTTGTATCTTTTTTTATGAAATTTTATTGCAGTTTTTTTTTTTAAACTACAGAATATATTTTTGTTATTTCAGTTAGTTATAGTTAGTTTTTTTGTCGGGCAAGTGTTTTTATTTCTTATGTGCGAGTATGTGCAAGATTGGTTTTTAATTATAATTATTCGCTTCATTGTTTTTGTGGAATGAGCGCAGCGCGTAATGAGTAATTTAAGCTCAAATTCCTATAGTTTTTTTTTTTCTTTCTTTTATTTTAACCATATTTTAGTTGGCACTTAACGCTGTAATTAAATGTTACTCATACGACCCTGTGGCCAGCGTACAATTTAAGTTGATTATTAGGCGCGTCAAGCTGTGCGTTAAACATGTTCGAGCAAGGGACAAGCGAACTCGGACGCGGGCTGCGCACAGTAATAAGACGTCGCTGATTGAATAAATGATTGCATGACCGCATATTACATATTTACTCACTTACTTATGTATATGCATGAGTCGTCGTCGCCTATAATTATTATAAATATATAATATATTCGATATAAACTTTATATTGCTTTGGCATGATTTCATTTCGTGTGACATTTTACTTCCTTCTTTTTTCTTTTTATTTTTTTTCTTATAATTTATTAAACATTTATTAAGTAAAAAATGACGTTAAACGTTTTTCTTTGATGAATAGTTAGAAATTATTACTGTAGATGGTTGTCCATGCAAGTGCTGAATGCCCAACTCAGTCTGGCTGCTTCAGGAAATGTAAAAAACATAACAAATTGGATCACTACAGTCCGAAACATAGGTAAGTGGTTCAAATATCCTACCCAAAGGAGGTTTAAGTCACGTGGAAGTCTTATCAACCCAAGCTTCATTTTTTTTTAATTTCTGGCATCAAGACGAGTCCAACAAGACCAAGAAAATAGGGCCGCCCTTTCAAAAGTTATGAATTTATGAAATGTTTTGACGAGTTAATGAAATAGTTTGCGTGTGTGTGTGTGTGTTTGTTCGAATCATTTAATAAATCTAA
Organism: Leucophenga montana; assembly: GCA_035044765.1. Lineage (NCBI taxonomy): Eukaryota > Metazoa > Arthropoda > Insecta > Diptera > Drosophilidae > Leucophenga > Leucophenga montana. Next base: position 1,335,457 of record JAWNNQ010001912.1, on the reverse strand, counting down.
ATTTTTTGTTTATACTGAATTTTAATACATAAAACGAAGAAACTTCTGTTATACTCTATTTTTAAAATGGGGAATTTTAGTACGAAAAGATTAAAAGAAGTTCAGATTTCAATTTGCTACTCTGTCCAAATATTTTTTAACACATATAATGTAGTTGGAAAGCACTTGTTTACGTCTTTGAAACAAACTCTTAGATGGCGTTGTACAACAACTACTTAAAAAATATCGGCCAAAAATAAACTGTGAAAAGTTTATTTTGTCGATTTGTCAAAAATTGAGCACAAAAATTCATGCTGAGTGATACTCGTAATACATTCTGAGATTGTCAAAATTTTGATATATTACACTTACATGTGTAAATGCTGAGAGCTGAGTAATAGCATTGCAAATATAAGACTGTGAAAGAAAAAATATTCGGTATACTATAATCGTGGCATCGTTTTCCAAACTATGAAATACCAAATTGGCATCGTGGCATCGTTTGGAAAACGATGCAATACCAAATTGACATCGTGGCAGCGTAACATCGTCGCATCGTTTACCAAACGATTAATACTTGTTTTGCGCATCTGGTTTCTTTCACTGGTGTGGAAAATGAAGTGTTTTATTTCTGATATTTTCTTTGAATTTTTATATAGAATAAAAGAAACGCTGCTAAGACTATCAGTCGTTGGAGACAAAGCTACCTCGGAAATATGTCAGTAACGTCGCCATACATGGACGAAGGGTGCATCCTTAATGTCCATGCCCAGAGACGAAATGACACCGAGGTATATATTTGATAGGAGATTTAACATCAAATGGTCCGACAAAAAATCGTGGACTTCAGAGAGTTCATACGTACTTAAACCACACACCATCAAGTGGTAGACGGATGGATCCGTGACATAAAATGGTACAGGCCTAGGAGTTGTAGGCCCAAGGACTCACTATTGGCACCAGTCAATGGGAAAACACACCAGTATCTTCCAAGCAGAAATGTGTGCGATAATCAGATGTGCGCAATGTAACCTAGATAGAGGCTATCGGAACTGTGATATTGCTATCCTATCAGACAGCCAGGCTGCGTTGAAGGCACTTAACTCCAACGTAGCTAGGACGAAGTAAGTACTAGAAGCATATGGACTATTTGAAAAAACTAGGCGAACATAACAGAATTTCTCTGCTGTGGGTGCCGGGTCATAACAATATTCCGGGTAATTCCGGCAACGCTATTGATAGGCCCTGAGCCGTATTGTGGCATCGGGAGACATGCTATATCGGAAGTAATCCGCAAGGAGAAGGATATAGGAAAAGAGCAACACTCTGGGCTACAAACCAATGACTAAGACAAGCAAAATTACTTCTAGGGTGCTACAACCCGGTTAAATCGAAAATTTTGCTTCAGTTAGGTAGGAACGAACTAAGAATATTAACAGGACTGCTAACAGTCCAACGTAGACTAAAGAAACATTTAAATGTTTTGGGGATACATAACTCACCCGATTGCAGATTCTGTGACTATGAAGAGAAGACCCCTCTTCAAATTCTTGCAGAATGTGAAGCTGTCGCTAGAAGCAGACTGCAGTTGCTAGGTTATCACATTATTAGAAAGGAGCAAGTGAGTAGTTTGGACCCTAGGAGTGTACTAAGATTCATTCAACAAATAGGCTTAGGGCAGGTCATCTAACTCAGTAACTAACTAAATCAGATAAACAGTAGACCTTTTAGCTCGCGGTTTATATATGTCCCCTTCATAAATAATAATAATATCGAATCCTCTCTAGAAAATGATATTAAAAAAACAACTTTTTCAGCATACAATTGCGATTTCACATAGTATTGACTTACTCCTTACAAGTAGCACAGAAGATATGGCACTTGATCAATCCTTGTGCAAATTCATGGTCCAGTAAAATTTTGGAATCGGAAATGAAATCAGCACTGGTGGCACTAAAATAAATCTAATACCTACGGCTTCCTGAAATACTATCTTCCCATTTCAATTTCCAAGATTTTTTTACGGCATACTTCTGCTGTTACGCGAGCTCAATGAGAGAGAGACTATGTACAACTCTCTACCACTCAAAAAAAAAAAATGACATTATACAGCAAATTTTTGACTACCCCATCTGTTTCCCTTAAATGTTATCTTAGTACCCACTAGTGCTAGTTGGATGAGACGTCAGATATCATTTTAATGCGATTTTCTGGCGATGATTGGAATACGGCCTGTTTGTATTTTTGGTTTTGTATAAAAATTATTTGAAAAAAAAAAAAAATTCTACGAATTTGACAATTCAAATAAAATATCCTATATATGATCTGTCTATAGAAACTACAACTATCTTACATATGCTTATGCACTAAAGAATATAGCCCCATAGAAATCTTTTTTTTTTTCATATAAGAAGCCCAAAGCAAGCTACTGGTTCTCCCGCTACTGTTCTAGCGAAGCACTTCATACATCTATCTTTCTATTAAAATAACTTTCGCAAATAAGTTGTGTGTGCTGTAAGTTGACTTTTTCACTTGATTTTTACCTCATCAAGATGTTTTTGCTTTTTTTGTTTAATAAAATTCATTGCAGAAACAGAAAATAATTTAAAGAAAAGAAAAAAGATTTTAGATTACTTACTTGACAGGCACAGACGTCATTCAAAACTGCAAAATAAGAGAATAATAAAAACATTTTTTTAATAAATTTCGCTTCGATAAGTTTGTTGCTTAAGTCTTTTGTTTATTTTGCCAATTAGGCTTCAAAATTCAGTAGCTCTATTGAATCTGACTTGCAGCCAAATCCGATGCGATGCTGCATTAGATAAGTAAACCAATTTTCAAATAACGCCTTCCGCATGCACTCAAATCTAACAAAAATCATTTATTTAGTTTAATGCTATATAAAATCAAATCAAATCACATCACATAAATAAACGAAAACAAAAATTAAATTATCCTGCAGCGCTTTTGCTGTCAAACTACAATCAAAACCAAGCATAAATAAATTACTCAAGTAGTTAGAAAAAACAAAAAACAAATAAAAATAAAAATTTAAGAAAACAAAAAACTAATAAAAAACATTTTCAAATTGCCTTTAAGTGGTTGCCAGAAATTAGTTAAAATATTTTGCTTTGCTGCCTCAGCTACTCGTACTAAAAACTTTTAAAACAAAAGCAAACCAAGTGCTAAATTAAAGCGACCAAACCCAGTTTCAGGCAAACATATTAGAGTGATTGCCAAAAAAAAAAAAAACTAAAAAGCCAAAAAACAAAAAAATACAAAAATACAAAAATAGAAAAAGAAGAAAAAAATGTACAAAAATTGCTAACACCGAATATTTAATGCGCTCTTTGCGTACTTCGAAAAAAAAGGTTCAGTTTGTATGCACAATCGCAGTGAATGGCAGTACGAAATATAGTGACTTAAAAATACTCAACCCCAAAGGTTATTGCGGATGCGAATTAATGATCCAAACTTATTTTTTTCGGCAGATGAGCGAATTTAATGCGCCCAAGAGCAAGCTAACCATTCAAAAGCTATGATTTCTTTTCAACGAGTTAGTAAAAAGTTTGTTTGTTTGTTTGTTTGCAACTTTGGCTACTGTGATCCAAACTCTACTAAATATTTTTTAACATGTTGTTAAATACCATTGGATTGACACTTCAAAAACTTTTTAATTAAACAATAAATGCGCATAGCAATGCCACTGCTTGAAAAGAGTTTAGTTCAAAATTGACTTCGAAATAAATATTGCCTCGAACATGTCGATTTTCGTACGAGATAAAGTGTTTTTGAGGGTAGTTCTTCTTTATTACTTTAATATGAAAAAAAGTGCGGCCAAGGATCATCGAATCTTAGTGGAAGCTTACGGCGAGTATGCTCTATCTGAACAAACGTGTCGGAGGGGGTTTTGGTCGCTTTAAAAGTGGTGATTTTGAGAATATAAGGAACGGCCAAAAAGTTTGAAGAAGAAGAAATGGAATCATTTCTTTATGTAGACCAATGCCAAACGCTTCAGAGGTTGTCAGAATCATTGGGAGTGGATGAGTCGACAGTCAGCAAATATCTAAAAGCCATGGGATTGATTCAAAAGCAAGGAAACTGCGTGCCATACGAGTTGAAGTCGCGCTACGTCTTCGAACGCCAAAAAAGAAAGGATTTTTAGCATCGCATTGTGACTGGTAATGAAAAGTGGTTCCATTACCACATCCTCAAGCGCAAAAAGTCATGGGTTTTGCACGGACAGTCATCAATATCCTTCGCAAAGCCGAATATATTCATGGCATGAAGCTTATGCTCCGTATTTGCTGGAACCAGCGCGGCGTGATCTACTAATAGCTGCCTAAACCGAAACCGAAACGATCATGGTAGAATGCTATCGGACTCAACCAATGCGTTTGAGCTGCGAACTGAAGCAAAAAACGGGCAGAATACGAAGAATGGCACGACAAAGTGATTCTGCAGCATGACAACGCTCGGAAACATGTTGCCAAAAGCGGTCGAGACCTACTTGGAAACGCTGAAATGGCCAGTCCTACCCCACCCGCCATATTCACCAGACATCGCTCCTTCCGACTACTACTTGTTCCGATCGATGACACATGGCCTGTCCCAGCAGAAGTTCACTTCCTATGAACAATGCAAAATATGGGTCGATGATTGGATGACCTCAAAAGACGAGTTGTCCTTCCGAGCTGGTATCCGAAAAATGCCAGAAAGATGGGAAAAAGTTGTGGCCAGCGTTGGACAATACTTTGAATAATATATTTGTAACCATTTTTGCACAATATATCCGTAAATTTCGAAAAAAAAAAACGTTTTCTTTTTAGTAGAGTTACACTACCGTCCTCTCCAAGAGTAGTAGAGGCCACCTCCCAAGAGAGCGTTCTGGATCCGCCCCTGAAGTACAATCGCTTCTAATTGGAACGTTGAGCAAAAATTAGAACCAGGTGGTGAGCCAATTTGGGAAAGTGCTCTTCCACTATACAGAACCATGAAATAACATTTCTAATGCTAAAAATTTCAGAATTGTTTTACACAATTAACAAATGTATAACAAAATTTTGTCATTCATTTAATTCAGACCACTCACCGTTGACCAAAATATTGATGGTTGTTTCATGTGTTGAATGTCTAGAAGATCAAACTTGATGCTTAGTGATGATATAGAACTACCGAGAAGTTTAGAAATCAGTGTGGTAACCTAGATTAAGGCTTGGTCTAAGCTGTACAAATCTTCTTTTGCTGGAAGCAGGAAACACTATAGGAAATAAAAGCAAAACGATTTTTATACTCTTTACATGTAGTGTGCGTAGTTTTATTATATTTGTCACGGAGTGCGTTACAACATTGTAGGAAGCATCAGAGACCCCATAAAGTATAGGTATAGTCTAGTGGATTCTAAAATATCGATCTGAAAATCCTAGGCTGAACATACACATATTACAATTACCAGAGCACGCACATTATTAATAGGGCACAAGCTTAAGCTGTACGTTACCAACAGGTTCAGGCGACGTGGGTTCAGATTAAGTTGGCTCACCCTGCACAATTGGAATTCTGTATTACTTTATACCAGAGATGCCCAACACTTTTAAACGGAAGAGCACACACACCAATATACACGTGTATAAAATTATTTTTTACTTGCTTCTTTTTATAGGTAAAAAGAAAACGAAGCACAAAAGTACTGGTGCATGTAATTCTTACTGATTAATTCAAAGAGTTACGTGTGTGTGTGTGTGCAGAGACCAAACAACAACAAAGCCAGCTAGCACACGAAATTGGTTTTGCTTTGATATACACTTTGCTTTATGCAGTAAAAGAACGAAGTATTTGGAAAATTTTTCTGTGATTTACACTGGTTAATGCAAGGAGTTGTGTTTGTGTGTACTAGAATACTAAGTCTATGCTGAAGAGCATTATAAAAATAAAAGTACATGAAGCGTTTATGGCCTGAGCACAATCTGCTTTAGAGAAAATCAATGAGAGATGAGATACGTAATGAAAAGCACTTCTATGAGAATGTATTTGATATTAAAGAGTTTAATGAAGGTAATGTTTCTAATATTAAAAAGGTGAAGATTACTATTTGCCCAAGCACCCTCTATATTTAACACCTCGTGACTAAAAGAGTTGAAATTTGCTACATTAAGGGAATCACAAATAAATACTTTAAAGGAAACTAAGCCAATTCGCAACTGACATTAGTCTGCTAAGTGCAGGAGTTTAATACTATAATTTATGGAACAAATGAGTAAGGCCACTGGTTTTGGACATTTTACTACAGTTGGTTCTGTAAACAAGTTAATAAAGTTTGAATCAAATATGCGAAATTAGTTTCACTCAATATACGAAAAGTTAAATCAATAAATGGAAATTAGTGTGAATACTTGTAAAATATATACAAAGTAGGTTAATATTAGGTGATATTTGATAATATTGTTTCATACGCACATATTTTTATAAGTAGCATAATTCTTGTGATTTGAACCAGTGAAGTCGGCTGATTTGAGCCACCTAATTGCACTCTTTAATTCGAATATTTTCCAGAACATAATATATAAGCAACTGAAGTTTTTGCACACGAAGAGATGACCACTTCACCATCATCATGTCGGATCATGATTAATCATGCATTTTTTTTCCATTTGAGGCTATTCAAACAAATAAATTTATTATTTTCAGGATTTTAGTTAAATTTTTACAGTTTTTATGATTTTTATGAATTTATGTGTGGCTCAAATCGTGCGTCCAATTTTTTTTTTCTAAGTCTCCCTATTCTCGCTGCTTCGATGAGCTTGTGTGATATTATTATATTATTTATAAAAAGGCGAATTCAAAATTTCTATGTTAAGCTGAAATATTGACTCCAATTTACATCTACTGATCTAGAAGTATATATGAATCATTAGACTCTATGGGTATTCAATACGAAAATGACTTTTTCAAACTAAATTTAATGGAAAAAGCAAGAAAAGTATCAATGTAACTATAGAAAATGCATAGTAAAGTTGCTGAGTAAGCTTAAAGAGCAAAAATCCAACAACTGCGAGACTAGTTCTAGTGGCAACACAAAGCTGGACAGACGGACAGACAGTAAAATAATCATATTCAGATCGAATATGCTTTTTGTAGTCAATGATTTATTTTTCATTACAAACTTTTCGACAAACTAATATTACGCACAATGTGTGAAGGGTATTAAAAGACACTAAAATAAATAATAAAACGAAAAAAAACCTACTAATAAAACATCGACAATTTTAATAGTATTTCGATTGAATACCGATGCGAAAGAGCTTTAAAATTCAGTGGAGCATTTCAATGCGGCAGCAGAGCATGAGATAGAGATACAATATACAAGTTAATGAGCAAGTGAGATCGAGATATAGTGCTGCAACTAGGTACTACATACATATCTACATATATGTATGTTTTTTTTTTTTTTTTTGAGCGGTGGGCGTGCTGCTGCAGCGTTCGTTTGAGTGTTGCTGCCAGTGCAACTGCATTAAAATGCGCGACGCGTGCAAGTTGCAATTGTCGCGCAGACGTAAAATGTAACGAAACACAAAAGGAGCAAAAAACAAAAACAAAAAAAAAGTAACGCAGCACCTGACGCGCTTGCAACAGCTCCCCGCAAACGCTTCCCCTCTTTCGCTCTAAAAAGTATACTGCGTGTAGGCAGACATTTCAGCGCCAAGCAAGACGCACGCAACCAACGCAAATGCGTTTGATTCCAAACCATTCCACTCCACTCCGCTTCACTCTGCTACGCATGGTCAATGCAACACTGGGCGACAAATTTCCAGTTGGCAGTTCTAAAAAATCGCCTTTTTGCTGATTTATAGCATTGGCCAAATGAAATAATATTACGATTTCGATTTCGATTTCGATCTTGTTGCACAAATAATTTTTTAGCAGCTCGTTGATTAATGTTGCAGCAGCAGCAGCAGCACCAGCAGCAGCACCAGCAGCAGCTAAAGGTAAAATCGCTTAGCATACATTAAAACGCAAGTTCTAGACAGTTTTTCGAGTACGGGTGTACTAAACCCATTTGACATTTAAAATATTCAATTCGCTGGCATAATTATGGAAATGTAGGCATGTACTTATTCGTACTTACTGAAAGGAAGCTGTGTGATTTTGGTCAGCTGCACAGCTGCAGTAAATGACTCCTCAAGCGCCATTCTACACACCCAATTCAATGTGCGAGGGTAGTTCAATTAGTTAATACGTTTGCCTGAACTGATTTTAAATTTTATGTAAGTAATCGAAATATTACCTTTTGATAGAAAAACGTATTGGCAAATCGGAACTAAACTAAAAATTTAAAGGTTTAATAAATGCATCGCTTTTGATTGAATTAGCATTTAATATACACTTTAACATATTTGATAGAGTTGAAATTTGTTATACTCATGTAACTGTTGCAATAGTGACATAAGTAGAATTTAGCTAAATATTGTAAAAACTAAATTAAAGTAAAGGAATAAATTTGGACTTCTTCTGTCTATAAAATTGAAAGCTATTTTCTCAAATTTCAAGATTTCGAAAGGAAACTTTATTTTGAGCAGTTAAATCGTCGATGAAAACATACCAATTTCTCTCTTATAATTGTAATCCAAACTTTTGAAAGAAAAAGCTTTTTTTAAATTAAAAATCAACTTTTTAAACATTAAAGAAACTTTGCTATTTCTAATTTCTTTGGTTTGTAGGTTGTAAAATGATTTTTAATAATTTAGAATCAGAAAAGTTGCTTATCACATCTTGCACGGTAAAGAGTAATTTTACCCGACAGATGCAAACAGATAGAACAATTTTTACTTGCATATTCCTTGTCACGCCCTGTTGCCTAAACGGCTTGATTAATTGACATATTCATTAGTTATGATATTTTTATGTAGTACCTACCAATGAAGAAGAGAGCAAGGGTGGTTTAAAACTATCTCATATTACTGTAGCCTAAACTGTTGATGCTATATGAAAACATTATATTATACGAGTATAGTACTCCCGCAATCAAGTGGAATCTAAGAAGAGCGTATATAATTCAAAATGTATCAAGTCGTTTAGGCTAAACTAAAAAAATATATACCCTCCTCATACCACTTGAGTAAAAAAACAACTCGAACTTAATAGGTTTCACTCAAACGATAAGTAACAGAGTCACATCTACCAAAACCATAGACAGCGCGCACTACATTCAATTAAATTAGAGAAGAAGACATTCTTATAGAAGTAGGTTGAAATGCAGCAGCGTAAAGAGAAAAGAAACTTTTAAAGAAATCACATCACTGCTGTTTACAAGCACAGCAACAATTCAGCTTTTCAAAAGAATAAAAGTACGTCGGGCTTTTAAGGGAGCCCGATATTTCATATGTGTTTCATATGTGTCACACCTGCCACCAATCCTCTTGTCATCCGCGTGTACGAAGTGATGATAGATTTTTAAACGGCAACCGTTATATGAATTAGCAAAAACTACTTATTGCAACGCCTCATTAACATTTGCATAAAGGCCTTGTGCTCATTTTTGCGCTCTCTTACAGTTGAGTTGGTTCTTGACAGCTACACACATTTATTCCTGTATGTATGTACAACAATAATATTTCCACAATATTGCACTTTTCGCGTGGTTTTTTGGCCATAACTTGACGAATGTCGGTTTTTAAATGCTCGAAAGTTAAAGAATTATACACTTTAACAATTAAATTAATTACACTTTAATTATACACTTTAACTTTCTCGTAGTTGCACAAAAAAATAAAAACCATCTGGGTTTCGACTGCATTTGTGATTTCTGTGTTATTTTAGGATTTCTCTATATTTTGAAAGTCGTTTTTCATGTACTAACAAACCATGCAAACCATATTTATTTCAAAATTTCACAGTCGCAATAACCGTACCTATGTTATATGCTATTGTACAAATACACACTCATAGGATATAGAAATCAACCATAAATTATATACATACAAGACTAGAATCCTATTAGAGCCTTGCACAATTGCATTCGTTTCTTAAAACAAATGCATATGTACAATATGAAAATTCGCTTGCACCAATAATATACTCCGGCATAAGTTACACATGAAAACGTAATTCGGACGCAAGCGTTTTATACCTCCAAATCACTTGTGCAGGGATTTAGTTCAGATTTTATAAGAAGCCGCTGACTTCAAAACGCGCGTTTAAGAATACGTTACAAAGAGATATTTAAAATTCGTTCTCTCAAGATAGTAAACACGAGCGAGAGCAAGGGAGCAGACTTACAGTATGCGCGTCGGTGCTTGTTCTATGCACATAGTCGATTCTAATTAAATCGTTCTTGTTGAATGTCGCTCAGTGCATGGTACAATAATAAGGTAGTGTATTAAGAGCGTGCGCTCTGGTATTTCACAGGCCAAACGTTAGTAAGCTGTGAATGCATTTGCAGACATGCTGTGCGCATGCCTGTTATGTATTTTTATTTTAGTCTTTTTAGAGCGAATTGTGCGCACTTGCTTTCCTTTCTATCTTACGCCTTCGTGAGTGAGCGCTCAATACAATACCTTATTATTGTACCATGGTTCAGTGTATCATTGGTTGATTATTCAACATTCAAATTCAACTTACAAACATATTAAACTGCCCTCGTAACGATATGAACTATGCTCTAAAGTCTATACTTCAAAGACTAGATCCCAAAAACCAATGCCACACCCGCTACTCAGCACTGTCAGCGGCAATCTGCGTACAACTGCGGCGCATTTTATGTGAATTTATGTTTATTTGCATACAAGCGTCATAAACTTTGAACAATAAGTGGCGCCACGTGCGTCTGAAGTCCATGCAGCAAAGAAAGCCAGTATATCACGTAGCAACGTCGCACGTCGTCATCGTCATCGTCGTCAACATCAACGCCGTAAACGTCCAACAATTTAATTAAAAAATTATGTTTCATTATTAATAAATAATAAATAAAAGCGGGCAACGCATGTTTTTCGCACATTAAAAACGCATAAATTTGAAATCAACACCCAGCGTTGAATGTTGAGCATTGAGCGATGACGCAGACGCAGACGCATACGTTGATGATACGCATTAATGTGTTCGATAACTGAAGGCGAAACTGGTGCATGCGAAATGCGTGTGGTGCGCATCTTTGTCTTTTAGTTGAAGCTGCAGCACGTCACATTCATCATACGCAATGAAGACATCGCAGCAAAAGATGCAGAGCGCAAAATAAGTATATACAAGTATGTAGCAAAAGTTGAGATACATTCGAAACAGTGGCGCCTGCCTCTTCCTGCCTGCCTGCCTGCCTGCAAGTAGAGCACTCCAATTCGGAAACTATCTGTATATCTATGTATCTAGCATGGTGCACGCACTAGGCGTTGCCTTGCCAAATGCAGCACATACTGCTTCGCATACATAGATCAAAGCCTGCGACGCAATGTGGCGCTGTGCTGTGCAGCGCGCTGTGCAAGTGAGCTGAGCTGTATTGTGTGGGCCATGAAGGCGCGCCGGCACACACCATGTGACTTTGAGTTGATGCGTTGTTGTGCGTCAAGCGGCGTTACTCTGCGCTGCTCTGCCGCTCTGTTGGCATCGATGACAGCATCTTTTACTATACAGCACAAATGCGATGCGTAGTAACTAAACTTGCAACATGTTAATTCCGGAGCGGTTCGTCGTTGTGTTGCATAAATCGCCACAGCACAGCGCTTAATTCAGTTTGTTGTCGTCTACAAACCGCTTTGAGGCTTTAAGGCCGCTGGCTTTGGTCTGTCAGACTGACTGGATAACTCGTTGACTGTTGTAGCTGCTCCTTATTTTATGTAATTACAGTGCACAAACACTTTCTGTGTGATTTAGTTGTTGTTGCTGCTGCTGTTGCTGCTGCTGCTGCAGGTTTGTCGGCCCCTACTATATAGCCAGTAATAGTAGTAGAGTAGTGCCTACTTTGCTTGTAGCTAGTCGTCGTTTCGATCTACTTGAAATTGTGAACATGTGTTTCTTTGGCGTATTTATGTCTAATTAAAGTCATTACTTAGCACAACTTAGGCGTTCGACCCCAGCCTGCATTCTGTGTGCGTGTGTTTCTGAGCTGAGTGTCGCTTTTTTAATTGGATTCTTACCTCCGCTATAAAATCAGCGTTTTTATTTGACGCATATTTAATTTAAAACTAACTAGTTGGAGAATTTTTTAAGACTAAAAGAAAATAGTGCGAAATGGAAGGAATACTTTTATAATCAAAACTCCGGTGTGCCACAGAAATTTTACGTTGTATCAACAAATGAAAGAGACGCCGCATTTGGCTCAGTATTTCATTCTTTTCCATAAAAACATATCTAAATATTTTTATATGTTGGTCTGCTTACTTTAGAATAAGTTATAATCTGCTAACTTTAGAATAAAATTAGCAGACCAAGCCAAGCAATGGTTGCCGAAATTTCAGGCATGCGATTCATGTGACCACTTAAACTACGAGTTTTTGCGCCGTTTCGTAACCTTGGACGAAAGATAGAAGTATCACAACACACTCCAGACACCATAGAACCGTTAAACTAGTGGAGTTCTCGGGGTGAATGTGCACCAAAGATGGCCTATAGGCCAACAAGGTCATGGCGACATTTTTTGCCTTGGAAAGGGACAAACGATTACCGGCAAATATTTTTTAGAGCTGTTAGACAGAATCGACTTTGATTTCAAACAAAAGCCACCGCATTTAGCGAAGGAAAAAGTGGGCTTCCACCATACCAACGCAGAGAAGTGCACGTGTGCATCTTTAAGTAAAATTGGATTACGAAATGTTACATCAACCAGTATATATCCCAGATTTAGCTCCCTACGACTTTTTCCTGTTGCTAAACTTGAATAAATGACTCGACGGTAAGAGATTTGAGTCGAATGAAGAGGCCGTCACAGAATCAAACACCTCTTTTGAGGACCTTGAGAAATCCTATTATTTGGAAGGGTTAAAAAAATTGGAAAAACGCTGGACTAATATATCGAGGTCTCCTTTTTGTCAACCATTCTCACTTACTTTTGCGTTTTGAGATTTAATGCACAAGTTTATCATTCTACCTTTGTATCTTACCTTTACTGAGAACGTAGAAAGCAAAAATAAATTAAAATGGGAGAATGTTGTGAAATAAAACGTTTCGATCGAAAAAAAATTATGAAATTGCGCTCTTAGCATGTGCGATTTTCTTTAAATTTTGGTCTGCTAACTTAATTCTGAAGTTAGCAGAGTAAAATCGTTATTTACTCTGCTAACTTCACAAGCTGTAAAATTTTAATTCGAGTAAAAAACCAACTTTATAAAATAGCATTTCAACATCAACGTTTTTCGTCATATTTTGAAGGTTGGTCTGCTAACTTTTACTAAAGCTAACAGACCAAGCCAGTGGTTTCATTAATGTTCCACTTTTTTCACAGTTAACACTTTTAAGTATGAGCTGTAAATTAAGAAAAGTAAATAAATAAATAAAAAGTAAGAGTGGTTTTTTTTTTCATTATTTATTAAATTATATAAATTCATCTAACTCTAGGTCGTTTCAATGTCATGATGAGTTATCATTAGCTGACGTTCTCGTCCTAACTTTACCATTTTATAGTCTGCGAACATTTGCTGTTGTTGTTTTCCCATTGAGAAATGCGTTAATATTCAGAACGAACAACGCAGACAAAGGAGAGTGTGTTAAAATGGCGGAGAGAAAAAAGAGTGACGTGAACTTGCGCAGCAATAAGAAGCTATTTAAGGAAAACGAGATGTCTGGTTCATCTACACCAGGAAAGAAAGACGGAGTGTACTAAAGGAAGTTTGTTTTTTTGTGTAAAAATAGACAAAACCTATGATTTCAATGGAAATGAGTGCTCAGATGCAGAATTAAAGCAAATTTACATGGATTTGGATGATTTGCATCTGTGGCCCAATAGTATCACTAAATTCGTCTAAATTCATTTCTATTTGTTCTATTTCTATATCCTCCTGCTTTCATTTGTATGTTTTGTTTCTATATCTTTCTGCTTTGCTACATTCATCCTCGCTTCCGACTTTCGCGCTTGCTCCGCTTGCGCCTTCTCGTTGTCAGTCATACCTTTCGCGTATATTTACACTGGTTTACAGCCAAAATGTGCATGCGTTGTCACTATTTTTTTCTTATGTACGCGCCAGTATGATCCGCTAAACTCGCAAAAACATATCTTTGTTTGCATAGATTTTCGAGATATTAATTTTTTTCTTTTGTTTCATTCTTGAGTTGGAAATGTTCGATTATGTTGGCAAAAATATCACATTTAAGGTAATAAAATATTAAACGGTTTTTTTTCAAACGTAGCTTAGGTGTTGTTGCCGAAAATACCCGAACCTTAATATGTAGGGTGCACGCTGCGAACTTCGCCTTTTGCTTTGTTCAGGTAATTCTAACAGTAATTGACTTTGATATCGTTGAGTTTGTCACTCAATCGTACGGTAAAAGTTGAAACAGCTAAATTCAGCATAGAAAATATAATATTAATATCGCATGTTTCATTTCTATTTGGTAGACAGGCCGGGGCAGGTGACCAGCAGCAGACTAGGGTAAATTAAACACAATAATTATAACTAAACTTAATCTAATACACATTGTATATTTTTATAGAATTTTTGGAAGCGTAATCCACAAGTAACCCACATCACCACACTTCACACTATCCTACTACATACTACTCCACATTTAATAAACAACTTGTATTTCTAAACAAATTTGCAATATTTGGTGGGCTGCCGGTAGACGCTATAAAAACTAGTCGCAGTGAAATTCTGCAACAGGTGTTATGGGCCAAAATATGTGAGAAATGTCGATTTTTTTGGGTCATGTTATATTGTAACATGTTTTTTGAACTAGTATAGCACTTAAACTACTGAGCCGATTGCAAAACAGTATTAGAAGCGATTGTTGAATATTTAATTATCTTTAATATGATGTTTTTGGTAAGAAAGAGAGAGAGAGAGAGAGACTTAATCGGTGGTTTCAAAAACGAGATGAAGCTGGAGATATGTGTAACCATTTCCGGAAAGAGGAAAAAATTAAAAATCTCGTTTCTTGAAAACATATAGCTATGTATATTTAAATATGCCATTTGTTTTTATTTGAAGTGCAATATGAATTGAGTAAAGTTATTAAAAGATGTATAATTTCGAAAATCGTTTGGTTGATTTGCAGACAAGTTGGCAGCACAACGAAACTATTTAGTTGTCAATGGTTGTTGTTGCGATTATGCTAAGCATTCGTAGTCGTTTTTTATTCAAATCAATAGACACCTCATATTAATGCAATTAAAATAATCAAAATTTACTAAAAATAAATATCAGAACAAATTCAATTGGATGGAGAACACATTCAAATTGCCCATAAACAAGGTTTTCATTAATGATTTGATGATTCTATGTCTGTTGGTTTGAAAAGAGCGGAACAGCAGAGATGTACACCAACACTGACTTGAAATCGTGGTAATAGGCATATCTGAAATACTCTACTACCTTCTTAACGGTAGCCTCCAATTCGAAAGTAATGTCAAAAGTCAATTAAAAAAAAAAATAATAATAGTAATAATAAATAAGCGTCAATTATATATATATATATTATCAACTACTTACCAATGATATGGATTGGTATTGTTTTTAAATGTAGAGCAAAAAGTTAATCATTCTTAGTATGATAATTAAAAATTTTCCAAAGCAAGAAGAAAAGATATTTTTTAATTTTGATTTTTTCTAAAATAATTTCACGCAAATAGCACTGGTCACGGCAAAACTTCATCAGACTTTGAAGCAAAAGCTGTACGGTTTGCTAATTTGCGTGTTAAAATTCGAGCCAACGATGTGTCAAACGTATTGCCCTACTATCTCACAATATAAGCAATATTGTAAGCCAATAGGACAGAGGAACACTTAAGCAACTGCGACTTGGCTTCAAGAGGCCTGTGGTAAACTATTGAAAAAACTTTCAGAGTAGAGTTGACCAGAGTAGAGCTCTCTCATCTATCACATTCGAAGTAATGCAAATGCGACAGTTTGTGCAACACCCTTCGAAGCAGGTTACGCTAAAGCGTAAAAAAGGAGAAGAAAAGGAATGTTTCACATGTTAGGTAGTATCTGCTGCTGCTATTGGAAAAACAAAATCATAGAATGTCGAAGTATCTTCGACCTATAGAGCAGCAGATTATCTTAGGTACATGTTAAACTCCTCTACTTACAAACTAATCGTCACAGGCGTGTGGATGGTATTGTGTCTTTTTTGAAACTAGGCAATAAAGCTGAACTTGGGTTCTTTTATAGGCCTATATCGGTTCTGTTACCATAACATATGAGCGGTTCACCAGCATGGTTTCAGAAAAGGTTGCATCACAAATTTAGCATGGAGCGAAAACATTACTTTTAGCGCTGATTGACTCAACTCAACAACGTACGGAGTAGGTGCGAGATCAATGTTTCGAAAGTTAAAAATGGGTGTGCTGCTGGGTGAAATTGTCTCGCCTGCTGTTTAATCTGTATTGGGCCAAGATGACACTGCATACACCCTGTTTGTGCGGATGATTGTATTATTTTAAAATCGGGAGTGCAATGTTTGCAAGAATTATAATCTATTTGCAGAATCTCAGCTTGGAGTAAGAAGCTTAGGATGGAACCTGACGTTTTTGCAGGGAGCTTGAGTATTCCAACGGTGCAGTAATCGGCGGTACTTGCCACAACTTATGTCACCTGTTTAGATACTCGGCTAACGCAAGCCAAATGAACAATTTGATTGATAAATCTTCAAAAGATGAAAATTCAAAAGTTGCATCTTTATTTTTAATTTTTGTTATTTCACTTTGGCCAATTCTTTGTTTCAATTTCAGTTCAAAACTTTGTAACTCAAATCGCTCCAAATTGGTTTCACTTGGGCGATCATCGTTATATATTTCAAATAATATCTATCTGTTCAGCATAGTTTAGTTTAGTGTTGGTTAATTTATGTTAATGCCAAACACTTTATAAACGGTTCTTTTATGATATATCCGTCCGTCTGTCTGTCCGTCTGTCTCCAAATCGAACAACTGAAAATATAAAATGCTTTGCTTTGTTCGATGCTCGCGTTGAAATCAAATCACATTCGTGCGCGTATTCAAAACGATTCACATCGTAAAGTATCTCAAATCGTAAATTAGTGCTCTGCATAACAATAATTCACATAACAAGCCAAGACGAACCACAAAGCCGCAATAGTATCTGTTAGTTTTTATCTACTTTTTGCCACATGCTACACATGTTAACTTGATTTCGTAGCGCATAAACATTGAGGTTAGCATATGAATCAACGAGAAAATGAATGAATAAATGACTGACTGACTGACTAACTGAATGCTCGAATTTGAGTTGGTTTGGTTTTGAATTCGTTGTCGTTTGCATTGTTCACAGCAATTGTAATGCAAAAGTTGCCAATGTATGGATGGATGGATGGTTTGATGATGAAGTTAATCGAGCTCGAACTGAAGACAGCGCAGCAGCGCGCTAGCGATTATTATTTTGCGTAGTCGCATCGAACCGAGAGACCTCCCCTCTGGCTGTGTCTGACACTTAGGCGTGTTTAGCTCTACATTTAGTCAGTAAATTAGCATAATGACACTCGACAGCGTGTATGAGTTTGAATATGAATCTATATTAAATGTTGTACACGCGAATGTGCGAGTGTAACGCATAAAAAATTCCCTCTATACCCCCTGCTTAGTAGTCTACTTGGCACTTTTGTGATTTATGCCTGGGAGTCTTGGTTGCGAGTGTCTTTTAGTGGCGGGTTTACACGACACAATCAACGCGCTGATTTATGCAAGTGGGAAAGACACAATTTCTCACATGATTTTTTTTTTGTTTTTTTTTTTGTTTGAGTTTTTCTTTCATTTTTAATGCTTGTAGGTACATATGCATGTATCTGAAAACAAAACGCCCCGAAATGCGCATTGAAATATAATATGAGCTATATTTGTCATTTTATTAGCTGCATCTGCATTAATTTAATTAAGCACATTTGTTAATCTGTGAACATAAATCTTATAATTGGTATTTGGTATCTACAACGAATCAGTAATAAAATTTAATAGTCAGTTGCGCTGTTCGGTCAGACAGTCAATAGTTGGTTCCGAAGACATAGTTCAGCGCATATATGTTCAGCAAAGAAGACTAAAATGAAACCATATAGATTATGCCATAATAGATACATAAAGCTTTACTTCATTTGCATATTTTCGTTTCATTACAGCAGCTGCACAATTTATTGTAAGACGAAATTATGAGTTACATTTGTTTTAATTTTTGTTTATTTAATGGATCCCATTCGAAATAAGACTAAATTTGCTAGTCTTAATCTACTACTTAACTAAACTTAAACACTTCCTTTGAACAGCTTTGTGTATTAATGAGAGTGATAGATGCTTTCTTTAACACTGTGCCGGATGATCATTTCGTTGTAGTTGGGATTTTATGGTGAATGTTCATTTGCAATTCGGTTCATTCACTTGTACGCGCCACTTTGCCAATCATCCGCAAATAAGTTGTGGAGATGAACTTCTGAGTCTCTTGAGGGTCACTACTCAGTATTGTTGTGTACTTGTGGAAATATCTGAAGTGAATATTAAATAGAAAATTGTGCCTAATCTTCAACGCTTTGCTTGTAAAGTTGATCAGTATTCTGGATGTTCGAAAGCTGTTCTAATTTTATAACAGAATCGATTCTCTTGTTCGATGGTACCTTGCCTTTTTCCAAACTGATAAGATGCGCTTATATTGAGAGTTTCCAGTTGTGTTGCTTGTTTATATTAGAGTACTTTTTCAAATAGCTTGGTTAGACAGCAGAGCAAACTTACAGGAATACTTATATGATTTCGGCTTTGTTTTCTTCTTTCCTGGCTTTGAATTTATATTGATTTACGACATTTTCCATTGCTTCGGAAAGTGTCCAGTACAGAAAATTTAACTAAAGATCTTTAATAGGAAACTCTCAGAGCAGATTCCGGCAGTTCAACAAAACATTTTTATACCATTCACACATAGTGTGAAATGGTATTATCAGTTTGTCTGAAACTTTGTAACGCATTAAAGGAGCCATCGTAGACCCCATAAAGTATATATATATATATATTCTTGATCAGCTCGACGAGACGAATCGATCTAGCCATGTCCGTCTGTATGTTGTTCCCCTTTTTTGTTGACCAATTTTTATGCTATCCAGTTGAAATTTTGCACATATACTTCTTTTTATTGTAGTTTAATAGAGTATTCAGATTGACCTGCCACGCCTACTATTTGGGGTAGCTCCCATACAAACCTACTGCCCACTTTTGACTTTTTGTAAGAAAACTTCTTTATTAAAGTCTATATTAGGTTGAAATGGATTGTGGTGCCTTTTTATGGTCAGCTGCTTAACCTACATAGACTAACGGGCGTGGCCCGCCCACTATTTGGGGTAGCTCCCATACAAACCTATGGTCCACTTTTGCCTTTTTGCAAGAAAAACTTTTTTATTAAAGTCAATATTAGATTGAAATGCGATATGGTGCCCTTTAAGAGACGGCCGCTAAATATACATAGACAATTGGGCGTGGCCCGCCCACTTTTTGAGGTAGCCCCCATACAAACCCACCGTGCAATTTTGTGTTTTTTATGAAAAAATCCTTCATTTAGATCAATATTAGCTTGCAATTTGATTTTGTGGATTTTAATAGACAACCGCTTCATATACATATACAAATGAGCGTGTACCGCCCACTTTTTGAGTTAGTCCCATATCAACCCACAGTTCACTTTTACGCATTTGTATGGAAAACGTCAATATCTACTAGTGAGCGTGTACCACCCACTTTTTGGGGTAGTCCCTATTTAAATCCCCACTTTTATGTATTACTATACTAGTATTTAAAGTTTTGTTTAAATGGTATTAGAGCTTCGTTTCAACCGAAGTTAACGTTTTTACTTGTTTCTGTTTCCGAAACTTAAATATCCGTTCCGGAGAACATGGTCAAAATAATGATGTTTCTCGATGTTAGATAACACTGTGCCAGTTTTTTTTTTAACAAAAATGACTTGAAGGTCGACAACTTATGCGATGTCTACACAAAAAAGTAGTTCGTTTTAACCTAAGTAGCTTTTGCAAACACAACACTATGCTAAAAAGTCAAATTAAACTACAACTCAGTTTACAAAAGTGTTATATCTGCTCAACAACCAGTTGTTGTTGTACTCCAACAGTTAATTCTGTACAATGGAAATGCCAGCTGGCACCTAATAACACATGTGTTGCCCAAGCGCAGAATAAACAATTGAAGCCTTCTATATACAATGCAGATCTAGATACTGAAACCCTTTTCAGGTTGTAAAATGAATTAAAATGTGGTCAGTTCAGCGCAATGCTCTGTCTGTCCGTCTGTATGAGCTACGTTGAAGGTCAACTCCAGCTGTGTTTCATGTAGGTACCTGACATAATTATCTAACATAGCAAAATATTACCCTGCTACCTGCTAGGCAAAGAAGTACTTACCTAGACAGGCTGGCGCCAGACTAATGATAACAGATTTAACTTTATGACATATGCAGGTAGTTAATTAAATTAGCTGTCGCAATTTCGCAGACAATAATTATTTTAATATAAAAGGAGGCATCCTTCGAGAAGTAAGTCAGTTTGCAAACAAATGCCAAGGTGTTTGTAGTGATTTAAATTCAGCAATTCAAAATTCAGCAATTCAAAATTTTTGAAAATATAAAATTACATAAGAAAGCAGTAACATTTTGAGCTAAAACAATCGAATTGAAGAATTAAAATGGATCCACGTTATATACATTCGTTAATTCCACTTGTTTCTGAAATTAAAACGTCACTGCTGTCTGCAGTCAGGCAGACCAATCTAATCCCAAAAGATAAACCATTGATCAACGAAACAATCCAAATTTGTGAAGCCGATTCCACCACCACGGATGCTCTCATTGAAACCATAGAAAGTGAAACTGAGTCGGAAGAGTTGATTGGAAAGCCGATGTCCACATATATTCGAACACTACATCAAAACGTTCAAAATGATATTAATGCCGCAAAAAAGAATTCAGCTTATGTATCGGAAAAAAACCCATTTGGGCTCAAACACCCAAATGGGTTCTTCTATTGCTCACCTAATAACAATTCGTCTCGCAGTGGTGGCAAATACAACCTAAAAAGGCACACCAGAAGATTGCACAATCAGAACAACGATTTCAAATGTGATCAATGTGACAAAAGTTTCGTTAAGTCGCTTGATCTGTTACGCCACAGGGATATACACATTGGTGAGAAATTATACAATTGTAAATACTGTACGGAGTATTTCAAAGAACCCAATGGTCTCAAGATGCATCTACGTCATCATCACGGAGATGAAGATGCCCATTGTACTGAGGTACCAAGGAACAATAAGGATGTCGATATGATCAGAATTAATTATGCTGCTCGGAAGCGAATGGATCAAGAAGCCATACGACACTTGATAACTAAAATCTCCGGAAAAATTAACCAAGAGTAAAAAAGCTCTTCGAAGACACCATGGGTACGCTGTTATTTCTCTCTTACTGAGTACTGATGTTTACCACCAACAAAATATGATATACTTTTAATGTTAAGTACAGTGGGACGAACTCTTCAAAAAGTAACAAAGGGGTTTTATTAATAAAAAAAATATAATATATATATAATGATGATATCGAAATACCCTGCAACTCTTACATAAAATTTTAAGAATTAAAAAATGTTTATAATTAAGTTGAAATAAAATAAAAAACACATAGAAATAAATTGAATGAGGCTTTTTATTTATTCGGATAATTTTATTGAATAATAATGGAAGATTATTTTGGGTGGCTGCACGCCTCCGGAACATCTGACAAACTTCGTGCTGGAGGTCCAATTTTCGTTCGATATTGGCTTCCAAGGCTGAAATCAATGCTGCACAGACCAACAATTTCAGGAGATAGACATATGGATATGGCAAAAATTATTCCTATTCCAAAGTTCAACTGAGAATTATATCCCATCAATAGTAAATTCCGTACATGTCTCATCATTTCCGATATCTAAACTGTCTGAAGCGGAAAACCTTGTGAGGGTCATATCGATATATGACAACTTAAATTGTCGCAAAGGCAAGCGCTTTGTTTGGCACATCATCTTCGATATGTCGATCATGTCAAAGGATGTAAGGGTTCAGGGGTATCACAAAAGACAAGAGGAATCATGTCATTAACATTAGAAAGAATATAGTTACCGTCGCTTCACATCAAATTGGATATAATGAAAAATTGTAGCAACTCTTTAAATCGAGAAGGCGAATCTGAATTTGAAAAACATATTTCCAAAGATAGTAAGTTAGTAAGTTATTAAATACATAATTTCACTTCGTCAATAAAATTAAGTAAATGTAAACTCCAGGTATTCACAATGGACCTTTTAGAAAGTTGAGTACAATGAATTTCCCTATAAGCAATGCAAAACCAAATTGCTTGGAATTGGGAGTACAAATTAGTTCTGTCCTTTTTTGTGGTTCAAATGCAATTATTTTAGAACAAAATTAAAGAAAAGATTTCGCTGATTACTGCTTTTCCCTACCTCTCAGGGAATTTTGAAAATCCATCTAGAAAAAATGTATCCTCTTTAGAGGCGATCCAAATAAGGCAACGATGACAACGATTGACCTGGCATAGTGCAGTTTTTTTTATACCATTCACACATAGTGTAAAATCAGTTATCAGTTTGTCTGAAAGTTTGTAATGCATTAAAGGAGGCATCGTAGACCCCATAAAGTATATATATTCTTGATCAACTCGACAAGACGAGTCGATCTAGCCATGTCCGTCTGTCTGTCCATCTGTATGTTGCTGCGCATTTTTTGGGGACCAATTTTTATTCTAACCATTTGTAATTTAGCACATACACTTCTTTTTATTGCAATTTAATAAAGTATCAAAATTGGCCCGCCACGCCAATTTTCTGTTTTTATGAAAAAAATTCTTCATTTTAATAAATATTAGCTTGAAATTTGATTTGGTGGATTTTAGTGGACACCGCTTCATACAGATCTACTAATGGGCGTATCCCGCCCACTTTTTGAGATAATCCCATATAAACCCACAGTTCACTTTTATGCATTTGTATGGAAAACGTCGGATTTGAGAGCTTAATTCAAATTTTTTTTGCTACTATAAATCGCTTCTTAGATTAAGAGGTCCTAGATGCTTGAAATTCCTGTCCTATGCAACGCATTTTCCTATGTATTCTATGCATCACATTTCTAGTATTGTGAATTTTGGGTACCTTTTTAGGTCTAGTGATTGAGTTCAGATTGAGTTATTGAATTGCATAATTTTGCATCTGTTTGCAATTACGAAGATTTTCCAGGCGACGCATGTCTAAATTATTAAATGCATTGGTAACGGCGTTGGTAGCACCAGTGGGATATTTAACATAAAATCGCCAACTGAAATAAATCCGAGCATATGAAAGAAATTTTTGAAGCAGTTATTGTATTACCTTGAAGGTCAATGGACCACTGAGAGAGTTAAGTTTCCATATTTTCCTTGGATGCAAACCGAAGTTGTTTATAGGAATTTGGTGCATTACGGTTTTTAATGAGTTTGTGAATTAGAAAACTTCTTCCACTGAGATCTTAACCATCTGGGTGTTTTGTGGCATAGAACCGTGTGTTCATGGAATCGTGACGGTGTTGGAGCTTTGGCGATATTTTTTGCACCTGGCCTGTTCGATTGCTAGTTTATTTGCAGAGCGCGTGCATAGGAAATAACAGGTTAAAAAATTTAAATCATACTAGGAAATAGTGTGGCTGTCATATAGGGTAGATCCGGGTGACTGTTCGTTTTAGGTTGCATCATTGTGTTTATAAGTTTCACTGTTGTTAAACTTTAAAGCTTCAAAATTTGCAGACTTATAAAATATTCGTGATACTTCGAAGCGTCTCTCAAGTTTAAGCACTTAAGTACCTAATATTATTTTATCGTAGTTCATAGTTTCGATAATGCATTAATAAACAAATGCGCTATCTATGTTGAATGTTAATTACTGCTTAGCCGCAAACTTCCTATGGAAATTTTTCAATCATTTATGATTTTATGTTTTAACAGTAATTTCTTCTTCTTCTTCTTCTTGTTTTCTTCTTCTTATTTTGCCCATCTTCTACGCATAAGAGAGCCTAAAGTGGTGAATGGCTTTTATGAGTTAAAACGCAAATACTCTTATGAGTAAGTTGTTTCATTACTGCAGCTGTTTAGTGTGATTTATGCTTTTTATCGATTGTTTAACAATACTGGGTGGTTTATGTGTCTACTTAAAGTTGTACGCGTGTTTTGCAGTCATAAAATTTACACAATAGAGTTATAAAATATTTATAGATTTTTCAAACGAAGTGATAGAACAATAAAAGTTAGTCACATCATCAATCGAGCGGAGTTTACCGGAAATTCAGCATATTTTTGTATCTTATAATAGTTGCCGTTTTAACTTTAAATTTTCAGCTCAAACACACCCAATGCCTAAACACTACTTAGCTGCAACTAAATTTTTTAACAACGTCTGCTCTAAAATTAACGCTTAATAAAGTAATCAAGTTAACAAGCCAACGAATTTGGCCAGTCAATGCAAAACTCAAACTCAAAATCGTGAAAACAAATGCAAAATGAAATATTATGCCTCGAAAAACTGAAAGCTTCAAAGAGACTTGCTGAACTGTAGCCTAAGATTAGTGCAAATGCATTGAATTAACTAATTTACAAAATTTTTTTTTTTTTTTTTGAGTAAAACGAATGAATTAAAGCAGCCAGTTGGACACAGGCTCTGAAAAATTATGCAGTGGGAAAAATATTTTTGACATTTACTCCGCACATTTATTTCGGTTAATCCGAAGGTGTTTTGCACTTTATTTAGATTGGATAAAAAAATCATACTCTGGAAAGAGTGCTGCCATGATAAAATTTTATATCATTTTGTCATTGCATATCTATAGGTCTATAGAAAATCTAAGCAAACGTTGTTACCTGCTACTCAAACAAGTTCAATACGGTAATGCTGAACCTACTCCTTAAGATCTTCTGTATTCAGTGGTGATCTTGGTATTGACTATATGAATCAAGCTCTTTTATTGCTTTTAAACTATTTGAATACAGTTTAGGGTATCCGTTGCTTTCAAACCTGTAACTTCCGTAGGATACTCGTCCAAAAAGGTATCAACTCATATTTCTAGGACGTGATAAACTCTTGCGACACGCTTATTTCTTTTGAGCCGTAACCAAATATATTGATATTGATATATTCTGCATTCAAGACGAAATGAAATTCAAACGTTAAGCACACAGTAATCCATTTTAAGGATTAGATCTGCTGAACCACTATATATCGTTAGATGGCCCGTTCTTGCCTTATTTCATCTGTTACTTCATCTAAGCCTGATGGCGGTAACTGAACAAAAAAAGGTTCTTTCGATTTAGGGGTACAAGGCTTCAAACTTCACTATCCGAATTGTTTGATTAGAAAAATCATTACTTCTGATTCAATGCACATATCGATATGAATTTTTCATGCCGAAAAACCCTTTGTATTACATCATTTTTTATACTTTTTACATGTATTGTGAATAGTATACCTATTACTTACATATAGTCCTGATCAGCACGTGAAGACAAGTTGATGTACTCATGTCCGTCTGTCCGTGTATACGGAGACTAGTGCCTCAATTCTCATGGCACCGTTTGGAGAGTCTTTAGAGTGACTTATGTTCATGTTCATAAAGCTGATACTCCTATTTTTAGAAGTAACCGCCATGCAAATCGTCTTTCGAATATTTAAATTTAAAACTCATGGCTTAGGATTGTACGAATGGTTGTGTGAATTAACATTTGTCTAAACTGGATAATTTCCAGTGAGTTCAGATCGTTAATGTGTGCTAGGAACTACAGCGGTCAACACAATTGACCGATTTCTGGAGATAAAAAAAAGTTGGTTTAATAAAAAACTGTATTCAATACATTTTTTAAAATTACTTTTT
This sequence comes from Leucophenga montana, assembly GCA_035044765.1. Lineage (NCBI taxonomy): Eukaryota > Metazoa > Arthropoda > Insecta > Diptera > Drosophilidae > Leucophenga > Leucophenga montana. The sequence goes on along the minus strand of JAWNNQ010001912.1, from coordinate 1,309,401 downwards.
AAATGAAAATATAAAACCGATATTTCTCTACTGCAAGTCAAATAAAAATTATTTTACGAAATTAGTCAAAAGCAAAATTATGAGCCATAAAAAGACAAAGCTAAATATCGGTTCGAGCGAGTCGTTTGTTTCCTTGTTGGTTGATGTTTATTCCTCCCATTTTCTTTCTTTCTAACTGCTTTTTCTTTCTCCCAAAGCAAAACAAAGCTTGAGTGTGAATTCTTGAATGTGAACGTGTTTTTATCATTGGAATGGATCCATGTTTCGTCCACAGTTACGAAACAACTCAGAAACTTGTCTGAACTACCCCTGTTAATCGTTTCTTCAGCAATTATTTGGACGTGTCGAACGATTTTTATCGTTTGAAGTTAACCTATTCACCTACTGTAAAAAGTATTAAACGCTGGTGCAGATCACCCATGAACTTCATTCAACTCAGCTTTGATCTATTTTGGAGTCTGGCCTTCCACACGAAAGTCGCTGCGCGAAAAGAACTGAACAAGAAATGTTCTTCAAATTTGTAGAATGACAACACTAGCAATTGACAGCAAAACTGGCGGACTGAGTATTCAGTTCAAATAGATTGGATTCTGTTTGAGCTGATATAGCTTTAAAATCTCAAATAATAAGAACAAATGTTTGATAAACTACTCAGCTGCGCAACTCATAAGAGAACTAATGAATGTATTTATCTGATGATGGTACTCCAAATGGCGTAATGCATATCAACACAAAAACGTAAAAAGTCTTTTTGAATACTTTCAGAGCTGTGAACTCACAATTGTGATTTGAACAATAGTTTCTGCGAAGGTTTTTTATTATGATGAACACATTCAATCAGATATGGATGACTGTAGCCAACACACATTGAAAACTTCGATTCTATAGAAGACGTGGCTTACTCACTGTAATATACAAACTTTCTTCAGATGCAAAGTTTTAACTAAATATCTACAACAATATTCGATTAAACCGATTACTCATGTAAAACCGACAGACATGACACTTGACTCATACTGGTACTAGAGTAGATCAATTATATATTTCTCCGCTGTCATTGTGTGTTACAAACTTTATATAAAACTGTTAATACTACACGTTACACTATATACTAGTAAGTGTATATATATATATATATGGTACATATATAGAAGATCAGCGTTTAAGTTTTTCCCAACGAACAAATGCGACAACGCTTCAGCTGCAACTTCAACTGCCGCTTCCAAGTGAAATCGACGACGACGAAGCTGCCAACTCCGCTCGACGCTGTCATAACTATTTATGAACAGTTAGTTAACTTAAATACAAAGTGGCAATTAAATGGGCGTGGCTGACGGAAAATGAATGAAATAAAAACAGATTTAACAGCAGCAGCAGCCGCGACATTCGAAGCGAAAAAAATTAATAAAAATAAAAAAAAAAATCAAGACGCCAGCAGCAGCAGCAACAGCAGCTCTATAAGGAAAAAGTTATTTGGTACGAAGCGATAAAAATGTCAGCGTCATCCGCAACTACTACACACACTCATAGGAATCGAACGCACTACAAAATTGAAACGGCAAAATCATTAACCTTGCTGCAGATATGTACATACATGCATGCCGCACTGAAAGAAGCCTTCGCCAGTGTTGCCCTCAACGTGCAACAACAACATTTATATTTAAAATCAATAACCCCGCTTTACAATTGACCGACCGACCGATCGACCGACCGACCGCTCCCTTTGTATCTCATCGCGACCGATATCTGACGCAGCTGCGCTTAACCGCTTCAGTCGCTTCAGTCGTTGCGTTGTGCCACAACAGAAGTTGAAGTTGTATAATTAGCATTTGTCTTGGACTCGCCTCGTACACACCCAATTTGCTGTTGTTCTTCATAAACCATGCAATGTGTATATATTTTCTACATTTTCTGTTACTAATTTGAGCATAAATAGCGTTTTACTTATAAGAAAAAGAAAAAAAGTATCTTAGACTATGTGTGTGTGTGTAAATGTATCTTATGAAAAAGTATCTTAGTGCATGTATTTGTATCTTAGAATTAATAATTGATACTTTGAACTGTGGCGGCCAGCAGCAACAACAACAACAACAACAACAGCAACAATTGCTCTCATTGTCTTGTGCCTTGCCCCTCTGATTGTTACTGAAGTTGTTCATAATTGCTGTTCTATTGTTATTTAGTTCCTGATAATTTCATGTTATTTTATTTATTTGTTTTTTTTACTCGCTTTTGTATCCATTTTTTTTATATTTTTCTCCATCTTCTAATTTTATTTTATTGCTTGACTTGGTTTTGTATCTAATTTTTTTTTTCGCATTTTAAATGCACTTAGCAATTGTTAATTAGTCGCTAGCTGACTGGCCTGGCCTGGCCTAGCCTGGCATTGTTCTAGACCGCAGCAGTTTGAAATTGTTTTAATTGTAATTTTTGTGCGACTGCGACTGCTGCTGCTTTAATTGTTTCATAAAATGCTGCGAGAAGAGAGCAAAAAATGCTTAAGCGAAGAAATTAAAATAACATTAAATATAATTAAATTTAATTAAGCATTGACAAGGCAATGTGGGATCCATACTGAGTATGCATGCGACAGTATTTATATAATGAACTTTTATTAATTCAAAATTCGAAATATGTTTTATGTCAATGGCAACAAAAGACTTAAGTAAAGAACTAGTCTATTAACTAGTAAAAGGTAGCTGAAATAATCGATGGTGTCATAGAAACAGAGCAACCTTTTCAACTTTGTCGCTGTTTCTGAGTTGGTGATACAGAAATTGGGACAAATAGTTTATTTATAAAACAAACTGTGAATGTTTTTAAATTTTTAAATTAACTCAAGTTGACTTGTGTGCCACCATGAAATCGAATCTGCACCAAATTGAGACGAAAGAGACTTCTCGTATGCTGCAATAATCCTTTATAGTAGAGTTGTGTTCGAATCTTTGATGTAGAAAATGTTATTGACTGTAACAAGAATCAGTCACAAATGTCATTATCACTGTATGCTGAGAAGATTTCATTCGTAAAACTAAATTTTACGATTGGAACTGAAGGCAATCGATTGTATAGCGTTATCTATGTAGGGCAGCCTATCAGAGTTAGTTCTTTCCATTTGAGCATTTCCAGCTTGATTTTAAATGGTTTTGCTGCATGGAATCCAAAATTGTTGTGTTGATAATTTTACACTTCTTAAAGAGACACGTCAACGTGTCTCTTCTCGAATTGCGGCCTTCAGTACTCGGCTGAAACGCATCAACTGCCAGAGTTAACTTATGACTTTTTGGGTTGGTATAAAATCGCTTAAAATCGCTTAAAATCGCTTCCTTATCTGTCGATCAAGCAGCTGTTCCACTTCTATTGGTTTTAATTCGTATGGCACCAACCAATTGTTCCGTTTTTTAATAATTCCCATGGCTTTGAGGCGTTTGCTGACGGTTGACAAGTCAACTCTCAATGATTCAGCTACTTCTTGAAGCCTTTCATATGGATGTTCAATGAGCAATGACTTAAATTCGTCATATTCGCACTTTTTCGGCTGCCCAGGTCGTTCTTTGTCTTCCAGCTCAAAATCACCACATTGCAACCGTACAAGCAACTTCCGACACATTTTCTCAGCTTGGGCATGTTTTCCTTAAAGTTCCACAAAACTTCGTTGGCTTTCGACAGTACTATTCTTCATGTTAAAGTAATGAAGTAGAACTACCGCAAGAAAAAACACTATATCCAGCGCAAAGTTCGACATATTCAATGAAATGACGTACACTAACAAAAAAGAACGTTACAATCGCGTTTGCTTGGCTTCGAGATACCCTGTGCATTGTTTAAAGCTACTTATACGAAACATATATTATTTTCTTTGGTGATCCGATCTGGACAAATGTGGGATATTTTATTAGCTAGCTTTAGAAATAATTTAAAAAAAAAAAACGAAAAATTTTCATGCAAGAACTCAAAAATGGAAGCTGGTTTCCAATGAAATATCTCTAAACTGGTCACCTCTGGGTTAGGATTGACGTAAGATATGTCACATTTGGTGTTTCTAGCTAATTAACTGTTTAATATACAGGGTGTGTCGCAAAAGAAACGGGATTTTTTAAAAATAGCTGTTTCTGGTGGCGCCACCTATTGGTAGGTGCATGCGTTGGAAAGGTACATCCTTCACTGACATCTTGTAAAAACGATTCACCGTACTCGCCTGATTTGGCTCCGTGTGACTTTTATCTATTTGGAAAACTACATTTGCCAATGAAAGGACACCGCTATGAGGACATTGAGGGAGAATTATGAGGAAGATTCATTTTTCGACCGATGCCCAAAAGATACTGTCACTTTTAGCGCGATAACTTCGCTTGTAGCTCATAAAATGTTTACAAGATTTCAGTGAAGGATGTACCTTTCCAACGCATGTACCTACCAATAAGTGGCGCCACCAGCTTTTTAAAGTCCTGTTTCTATTGCGACAGACCTTGTATGTAGTTGCAATTTTAAATAAATAAATAAATAAGAAAAAAAATCAAACAAAAACTTAAAAAATGGCAAGTTTGTATAGAGCTGCCCCCTCTGGACCTATGTATTACATTTTACTATAATATATATAAACTATATATATATAAAAACTATATATATATATATAAAAACTTGAAAATATGGGCCTGGATTGTACGTAGGATTTTACCCCTTTAGTTCTAGTTGTCTGGAGATGAAAAAGCAGATTCTAACTATTCAAACAAATATTCAAATATTCTTTGCAACAAATATTTGTCTTTATTGAACACACTTCACTTCGAGAAAAATGTGTTAAAAATAGGCCAGCTAAAATCCTACTAATATTATAAACACGAAAGTTTGTATGGATATGTAGATGTTTGTTGCTCTTTCACGCAAAAACTACTGAATGGATTTTAATGAAACTTTACAATAATATAACTCATATATCAGAACAATACATAGGCTATAATTTATGAAGATTAATTGAACGCATTTATTTAATTAATTTAAAACAAACATAGCGCAAACATTTTAATCACGTTTACTTACTTTCGTAGACGATAAAAAGTTGATAGCTACAAAATCGTCTAGCGATCATGTGATCTTAGCGATCATGTCTTAGCGATCATGTGCCTTAAATGGTCATGTATGCGGGATGATATTTATATATGTATATATATATATATGCATATGAGAATAGGTCGTTAAGTGTTTTTCACCCTCCTACCCCCACCCCGTATTTTTAAACCCGATTTTAGTATTTTTGTATGAACAATTTTATTACCCGAAGGGTCATGAAGAAGTGCGAAGTGGGGCAGGGAGAAGCGCTGCAACGCACCAGGTTCTAACTAGTTCATATATAATTTATAAAATTGGTCGCCAAATTTGCCTTTAAGATACATGTACACATTTTAAAAGATATTCCTGTTTTCACTAAAAACACAAACACTAATATAAAATTTACTTGAATTTGCTTATATTTTTTGACATTTTTGTTAAAAGTAATCTGCAGATTATATCTACTTCACTATAGTCTGCTAAAGCTGTGTATCTCATAAATATATCTCGCATCAGACTCCGACAGTCGCCTGTTGTACCACGGTAATGCCTTCATTCATGACAGCGGAGGCTGATTAGCAAAGGTGTGAATAAATAATTTGTGCAGCTTATTTAAAAGCCAAAAGCGGCAGCAATTTTAGCAGAATCAAAATTGGCAACAACAGCAAAAAAAAAATAAATAAAAAGATGGAAAAATAGTTGTTAACACAAACATTGAACTTCGAGTGAGTGCGAGAACGTGAGCTGATCTAAACTGTTGAATGAATCTATTAATTTTCGCCTTCGCCCAAAAACAAAAACAACAAAAAAAAAACAAAAAAATAAGAAACTTCATAGTACTAATCGTATACAGCAAAAATTTTGAAGTGCAAAGTTGAAGTTGTTTTTTTTTTGGTTTTTTAGGTTTTTCTTGTTTCGTACTCGACTGGCCAAGTTGCAGGCTTTGGATTTTGTGTAGCTAAAACCTAATCTTGATCGAATTTTTTACGGCACATAAATATATGCCACAATAATAACAACAAGCACAACAACAACAACAACAACACCACTAACAACAATGAAAATATTAAACCAAGAAGACAGCCGAAATAAAATAGAGTTTTACTTCGATGGAGCGGAAACCTTGATACCCTTCACTTTATTACAAAAATTTAAAGAAAATTATTCACCATATGTAATACAAAAATTGTCAAGGCGTTATATATGAGCTCTGCGTTATAGTTCATCCGGTTACTAGTTGCATAGCGATCCCTTCATAGTTGGTAGTGGGAAGCGTTGTTGGCTTTGAAGCACTGTACACTTAGCAAAGACCAAAAGTTCGAGTTTAGGTACTAGTTGTAAACTAGTTTGTAATGAGTAAAACGCTAAAAAAAACCAAATTGGATGTCCTTCACCGCATTCGATACGCTCCTACCTGAACATAGGTGATCATTTGCCCAATTGCCTTTTAGATTCAATTGTTATAGAAATAGTTATATGTGCAACAGATTATAAGCATGGATGGACTCTACAGACTTCAGTTCGGGCTTACAAAGTCTGAGTCAAGAACTGAAACATTTCTGGAATTGACCAAAATAGCATAGGAAGCAACGGAAGGTTTACCAAGAAATACTACACTGCTGTCACTCTCGTGCAGGATACTCGCAGCACTTCGTTCGTTCGAAATTTCCTGCACTGTCCTCAGAGTTCAGTCATAGTACCTACCTTGTGAAACATCATGTGCGATACTGTTTTCAGACTGAATCGTCCAACTGGTGTCAAGTTCATTGGCTTCGCAGATGAAATAGCCATTGTAAAGATAGCGTAGTCTATCCACGAAGCTGAGAGTATATGCATTTATATTGGCTATATCGAATGGATCTGAACTGTCGGGCTGCAGTTCTTAGGATACGTGTGTGTCTAAGTTGGCGAAACTAGTACAATTTCGAAGAGAGTTATGAAATGAATAGGTACTACGATATATACACGGCTATGCTACAAGCAACACCTACAGTACGCCAATCGAAAGGCATCAAGATCATGTAGATCACTCTCAAAAAATAAAACATTAACAGATGGCAAAATCGATGGAATACATATATATTCAATTCAGTTAGGAGTATTTCCCATTTGTGCATATTCCAAGGTCGAAACTGCCAAATGTGGCAGGTGCAATCAAGAACAAAATCTACTGGATGAAGCCCTAGGCGAACGGCTCTCCAAGGGCCACCTTGTGGTCCACTTAGTGATGTACTTCTGGTAATATATTCTTCTCACTGAAACATTCAGTCCATTCAGGCCGCAGCATCTCCCACGCTGCTTTCGTATCTCTGGGTGCGTTGAAGTTGGCTCTTCACGCTATTTCTTGTCCTCTAAAAAGTTGGAGTCCTTTTCTTGTCTTTGATTTGATAGAGATCAAATTGGGATTATATACTTCTATACTTTGCAATGTACTTTTAATCGTAAAAATAACTTTTTTAATAAGTTTGCTTTCTTTTTTTTCTTTTTATATAAAAATAATGAGAATTTAATGAGCATTTCGATTTTTATGTAAAGAAGGCTCATTTACGTAGAAAACAAGCTAATGTCGAATGAAATCCTTGGAAAGAAAACGAAGTAATGCACACTTCAGCGAAGGTATCAAGCATCGACTTTTTAGTATACGTAGAGGTGTATTAAAATCAATTATTGCTTATACATATTTGTATCTTGCAGTTTGAAGGATTCGCTTGTTTTGAGATACCAAATATAATCGCTCATCACATTTTCATTCCAGTAGCTCTGTTAGCGTTGCACCTTGAAATTAAATTGCTGGTGAAAACTTTCGCCGTACTCCTCACTGATGTCGCCAACGTTTGGAGGGAACATACAAGCAGTGTATCGTCAACGGATCCATTTCTTGCCCATTTCGGTTAATAAATTTAAATTGAAACGGTCAATAATAATAAATGGAATTCCAGTAGCCCTTCCTTGATTTCTTAGACTGTTATCGTTGGAAAATCAGTTACTTGTGTCTTATATATCGGATGAGTGCAACAGCTGCTAAATGCTGAACAGCTGTTGTGGATAGTCCATGCATTTGCACAAACGGAAACGATAAAAAAGTCTAAATTAGAAAAAAGAAAAAAAAATGAATGAGAGCAACCACCGCTACAGTAGACAAGAATAGCTTCCAATGCATGTATACAAAACAAACATCTTTGAAATATATTTATTGGACGGAGAATACGTTCTATAGGCTGAATGACAGTCGTGAAATTCAAGACTTGAATATAGGGGGAGGTGGGATGGGTGATATAGTAATGAGGTATAAAGATGTGAGTAAATTGGGAAAATAGCATATACGCTCATAGTTGTTGGATTATGAAGTTTGTTGTGTGCTGCATTTATAATTCGCAAATAGTTTTTACATAATCTTTTTTTTTTTCTTTTATTTTATTTAGAATCTATCTGGGGATAATAAGTAAATTTCATAAGCGAGGATAATTACAGAGGATTTTTAAATGTTATGATTATTTAAAAAAGAGAGTGGCATATGAACTACCACTCTTTAGGTGGCCTAAAGGGAAGGTCGAGTGGATGATGTCTTTTCAGACGACAACGACGACGGTGCTGTCTATTGTCGAGCAGGTTTACGGCCAATGGGTTGTGGTATCAAGCAAGTCTGTCAAGGTGCTTCTGGCTGAACCTTTTCACTTCGTCAGTGACACTTGGAATGCCAAGGTCCTTATGGATCACCTGATTCTTAACGTAATATGGTGCTTTGACCAATCTTTGCAAAGTAATGTTTTGAAATTGATCATTCGTCTAGACAAGTTGATAATAATAATTAAAAGTATTGAAGGTTCTGAAGAAAATGATGAATACATGACATGTCGAGGCTGTGCCCCACAACTGAATACCAGAAGTCCATATGGGTTTGAGTAAGGTCCTATAGAGCAGAACTTTATTTCACAGATTCAGTTGAGATCTGTAGCCGAGCAACCAGTTCATCTGCCGGAGTTTCAGACAAAGCTGTTTTCTTTTAGATTTGATGTGCTCTGACCAGGTTAGTCTGCTGTCGAGTGTTAGGCCAAGGTATTTTACTTTACTCACAGTAGGCAGTGTGGTGCTCTTCAGGCTGACCTCTGGGCAAGTTTTTGATCTGGTAGCAAATGTAATATGTGCAGACTTGCCTTCATTGACGACGATGTTCCATCTTTGTAGCCGTGGTTCCATACTTGTAAATTGCGATTGCAAGATTGGTGACGCTTCTGCATGATCCGTCAAAGTGGCTAGAAATGTTGTATCATCTGCTGTGGCGATTACGATGTCTTCGCTTTCAAGCACAGGACTGTCTGCAGTGCAAACAGTATAAAGAATGGGACCTAACACGCTTCCCTGAGGGACGCCTGCATTTACTTCGTAGACTTCGGATTCAGCCCATTCGCATCTAACGTAGAATAGACGATAGTTAAGATAGAAGTTAGCTGTGTATTACATTCGGTTTTCCGAAAGTGTTTAACATGTGACAGATAAAGTAAGAACTGTCGATAATGTATTTAGTCCCTAAGTATAGATTAAGGGAATTTTAGATTTTTTACTTTAACTAAAGAAGCCGAGCATTCGACGAAATCATTCATTCAGTAAAAGCAATTCAAACTGCACGGTTTTGTTTGCTCTTATTAATACATTTATGGAGAATTAACAAAAACAGCCAGGTATGCCATAAGACTACCACGGTATAAAATTAAAAATTCTAGTCTTCTAACTAGCTTTAAATTTTCCTATATAACTATATTACCAACTATCAAACTATTTAAGTAGGGTATCAAAAATAAAAAAAAACATTGAAACTGAAAACGTTCAATGAAAATTAATGGCCAAAGCGAATGCGCCAAAATATTGGGGTGCGCGCGCATGCGCAAAAATGTTAAAATCGTGACCAAACCGATTGAGGTACTGGACGTTGACTACTTTTTTCGCGCCTGCAATACCGTCCGTACACTGCGCTTCCGTCGTCATCATCATCCACAGCCACAGTACGTACCGCCAGCATCGGCAACGTTTGGTTAGTAGTTCCTGCCAAAAACTCATTCATTTTGTAGAGCTTTCAATGTGCATATTGGCGGCGGAGTATGTGCGCGCCTGCCTTAGTTATGAGTATGGCGCGCCATGGCTTTTTTTTTTTTTTTTTTTTGGGATTTTGAAGTTAAATATCTATACCGTATAAGGCAGACGGACGCAGGAAAAGCCGAAAAACTTGCCATTCATAATGCATTTCGTAAATATTTCCGCACGCAATGCGTTCGACGCCTTAGATAGATACAAAAAATAGTGGACAAAAACCTGACAACATCTCTTGGGCTAAAGCGGTATTGATGTCACTTTTTATTGAGTCATAACACTTTCGGCTACGATAGGCTACGGAGTTAGCCACACCTAAGTAGCCAGACGGGCGGCGATGGTGCCGGCGAAGGCGTCTGGGGACAAAGACATTAATTGATAATTCACAAAACGATTCGTTCAGCAGAGATTTTGAACGTTTGTCGGCAAAAATCTTTAATGGCACCATTTTTGGTTTAAACTACGCTTTTAGTTGTTGTGGCAATTTGGCCATGGTTGTTGTTGCTGTTGTTGTTGTTGAAATAACACAAAATTAACGCACTTAAAATTGCAACGATCGATGAAATTTTTCGCGTCAGAAATTGTTCAGATGTCAGTTTTAATTTGTTCCACGTTGCATGTGTAACTATAACTATCTCTTTCTAACAAACAAGCTGCAAACAAAACATACCGCTTGCAACACTACACACGCTGCGTATACGCAATGCACGGCGGCTTGTTGGCGTAATTAAAAGTGCACATACGTCCTGTTGTACATACGCTCCGTCACACTGACCGTCTCAGTTAAAAGCACTTGCGCCGCGGAAATAACTACATACAAACTCTTTTTTTTTGTATGTATCTTGTAGATACTTCCACTGAGTAGCTAACTAATTCTGCATATACGAGTACTTTGGTATAAAGCCATTTAAAATATTTCTCAAATAGACACGCAATCATTTCACATCTAGTTCATTATGCAAATTATTTGAAATGTACTTATTTTTATTGCATTGGTTTTTTTTCTATATTACACATATTTTTCTTTTTTATAGACATTGATTTATTTTTACGCTCGAATGATAATTACGCCCGAAATGCACGCAAACGACATTTTTGTGTGCACAATTTGTGAAATACTTGTTTATTTTATTTATACCCTTCACAAAGTGTTTGATTGCATGGTATTCTTAGTTTATTTTTCTATTTAAGTTTATAAAGCAATCAAGCAGATATCGAGTATTTCAAATAATGTGCCATTTCAACTCAATGTGATAAATCGAACTAGCTACTTTCGTTTGTCTGTTTGGCTGATTACACTAGTCTACAGTCAGAATGTGGCTACAATGCCATATAACTTTTCCAATATATTTAGGACTACTGAAAACGTAAATCGCCTTAAAATTTATTTAAAGTTTATTTCAAAAGATAGCTCCATAATTCAAGCTATATCTCATGTTGGATGCGTTCAAACTGACAACTTTTTCAAATCAAATCAATTGAATCTTGTTTTTTACGATTTGAGACTTTGGCTCCTGTATTTGGAACCCACAGCATGCTATTCACGAGAATCGTATTGAGTCAGTTCAAAAACAGTTTCTTCTCTTTGCTCGTAGGAGTCTCAATTGGAATCCCGAAATAAACCTTCCACCCTATCGTGACAGATTAAAATTAATTGTACTCCCAACCCTCATATCACGCCGTTCTATGCACTCTGTTGCCCTGCTTCATAAAATTCTTATTTGGGAGTTTGATTCGAGCTGCTGTTGAACCTCGGTTTATCTGAAATATCAGGCAGCACGCTTGACAGTTGAGCTAACGAGACCACAAATGTTTACTGAGACAAACGTACAATTTGCACAATATTATTGAACTTAAAATGCTGCTCATTACAAAAAGTCTCCATACCAACTTTTAAACCAACATTTGAAAGAATCAGAAGATTCGGAGTACAGCCAGACAAACAGACGGACATGGCTTGTCGTGTCATGCTGATCACGAATATACGAGTCTATAGTACTTTTTTGGAGTCTCCAATGCTACTTGCGCTATAATGCATACATAAATACAAAAATAAGTATAATAAAATATAAATAGCTGAAGCGAGATTTTTCTTAAATGCTTGTAATAGTCCAAATAATGGTTTTAGGTAGAGAAAACCGCTTGGAAAATTACACGGAAGATTGAAAAATTCGTTAAAAACTTAAATTCAAAACGGAAAGCTTATAATTCGCTTTGAGTTTATGCTTTGATTACTTTAAATTGAACTAAATGAAGTTTTACTTTTTTAACATTTTCATTTTGTTGAAGTTTTCTCTTTTTTAAGTTTTATTTTGTATTTTAATTATTAATATTATTCTATATTAACTTAAAGTTGCGCATGTAAGCTGCAGGTGATCACGGTCGGCGTTATGCTCTCTTCAAGGCGCTGCAAACATTATGACTAAATTGTAAATACTTTCCACACTATAGATGAAGACTATACCAATTAATTAGAACTAACCGATTCCGACAATTCAGTTTCTAAATTATTATTTATAAGAAAGTTGATAAAAACTGTCTTACCCAGTGCAATATTTTTACTTCATCGAAATACTTTTGGATAAGAGGTCAGAGTTGCTTGTAGAGTTCACTAGGGTTGACAATTATTCCTTCGCTGAACAAAATACCTTATAGCTAGTATATATATTTACCAGTTTGCATCACTCTGTCAACTTATATGTGTACTTAGGCCTTAACGATATATGCACTAATTTTTTCGCCAGTATTGCTGTTTCCTGCCTTGTATAAGCTGGAATAAGTTGCTACCATCAATTTATCACAGGGTATTTATTTTACTAGGCACTTTATTTAGTTTATGGCCGTATATGACACACGAACACAATCAGCAAATGTTTTCCCCTTCATTGCTGTCAGAGCAGATCAGAAAATAGACAAAGCATAACTTCTACAGGTGCGAGAGGTTGAAATATAGTTTCATCAAAAAGTTAAACGAAAACCAAGAGGATAATAACATATATTCATATTCTGATGTTTCGCAGCACAGTTTATTGCAGACTGACTAAAACTCACTACATATGTACATGGTGTCGTCTAAATTTTCTTAATCTAAATTTGTCAAAATGCAAATGTAGGAAGTTTCATCGCAGAAAACCATTTATAGTAACATATTCTTTAAATAATATTAACCTCGGTATCGAGTTTCGTTGTAATGACCTAGGTATTCTTATGGAACCCCTAAACTTATTTATAATAATCACATTTCAACTTCAATACTAAATAAAGCAAATTGTGTCCTTGGCATAGTTAAGCGTTGGTCTAAGGAATTTAATGACCCTTATAGCACTAAACTCCACTACACCTTCTCTTGTTCGTACGATTTGAGAATTTTGCTCCTGTATTTGGAACCCATATAGCATGCTATTCACGAGGAACATATTGAGTTAGTTTAAAAACAGTTTATTCTCTTTCATTTAAACATTTTCTTATGGATATGTTGCCAAGATATTTTGAATTTTTTTTCTTTTTTTTTTCCTAGCTGTCTTTAACATTTTAAAACATATCTCGTTTTTGAAACGTCCGATCACCATATTAAAGGTAATCAAATAAGTCAAAAGTCGCTTCTCACATTGTTTTCCAATCGGCTCATTAGTTTAAGTGTTATGGTTCAAAAAAACACGATATAATTTGACATTTTCGACATTTCCAACATATTTTGGCCCATAACACCGAAACGATTGGAAAACAATGTTTAAAACGACTGTTGAATATTTTATTGCCTTAAATATGATATTTTTGCCAACATAAACAAACATTTCCAACTCGAGATACTATCATTCTCTGGGATACCATCATCAGATACTGCTTATCATGGTACCACCCTTGGGATATCTCCTTTTGGTTCATAAATGAAGAAGCTATCCGCCAACACACATACAAAAATATACGCGATCGAATTGAAAAACCTCCACCTTTTTTGAAGTAGGTTAATAAAAAAGATTTAGAACAAGGCCAGTTTCTCGTAATGCTTGATTTTGCTCAAAACTTTGCATTCGTCGTTCAAAATTCTGCTCAATCTCATTACTGGAGTAATGACCAAAGTTCTATTTTTACTGTAGTTGTAGAAGCTGATGAAATAATTTTGGTCTTGGTATCATTTTGAATGGCAAGAAACCTACTTTTTTAAGACTAGTTTAATTTGTTAAAAATCGAAAAATATTCTTCATTATTATGACTGTCAGCGTGCGAATTAGTAGCTGCGCAATTACACAACACACACACACACACACATGAGGATTGCAAAAGTTATTAGGCGCATTGTGACAAAGGAGCGTGTGTTGAAAAGGCGGCGAGAAAAAAGAGTGTCATGAACTTGCGCAGCAATAAGAAGCTATTGTTGGAAGACGAGATGTCTGAGTCATCTACACTAGGAAAGAAAGACGGAGTGGACTCCGATAATGATGCTGAAGGAAGTTTGTTTTTTTTGCGTAAAAATAAACAAAACCTATGATTTCAATAAAAATGACTGCTCAGAAGCAGAATTAAAGCAAATATTTACATGGATTTGCATCTGTGGCCAACAGTATCGCCGCCAACTATTGGCCACAATGAAATGAATTTGGAACTGTGGCTCGAGACAGTATGCTTGACAACGAGAAGGAGCAAGCGGAAGCGCAAGAGAATGTAAAAAATAAACAACCGAAGACCTTGAAGACATTGAAGAGTAAGTTGCAAGATCACCAGCCAGAAAAGCAGCAAATGACGAAGGAACGCAGAAAAAAGATGAACAAATTATTATTATTATTATAGTTATAATTATTCTTAAAACGACTTAAAACAAACATAAATATGAAATAATAAAAAAAATAATCAAACGATAAAAATATTTAACACAATAAAATTTTGCCGCTCACTTAATGTAGGTTATGTTTTAACTGTTTGCGAATTATAAGCAGAGACTAAAACCGGAATTAAAACCCAATTACATTTCGAATTTCTTCCTTGCTTATAATTCGCAAACAATTTAAACATATTCTGCGTTAAGTGAGCGGCAAAATTTGGTTGACATAATCGTTTTCCAACAATTGCTTCTTATTGCTGCGTAAGTTCATGTCCAAAAGCGAGTGTTTTGCGATATGGCAAGGGAATCATTTGCTACCACATACTAAGCGACAAGTTGTGTGTGCGCGGCTGCAAATCGTTCGCGCATTTTAGGTCAACTGGTAATATTAAAACACAATTACTATCCACAGCTAATATATAAAGTGTATACAGTTTTCGTTTAAACCGAAATTAGTTTTCACAGCATATTCGATTTTTGTTTGTTTTTTTTTTTTTTTTTTGTAGCTTTTGATACATTTTAATTAATTCACTTCTAATTGATTTTCATTAACTTTTTGCGACAATTTTTGTCGTTAGCCATGCAAATCAATCATTTCTTAATGCCATTTGCTCGTAACTAATTAGAATGAAGGCGTAATTATGATTTAAGAGTTTTTCAATTATAAAAAACGTTTTTGGAATGCAACAAAAATATGAAATGAATTTTGTATAAATCGAATAAATCAAATTAATTTATAATAAACCATATTTTGTTGGTTGATTTTTGCATTTTAAGTGCTTTCAAAAGTAATAAGGAATATTTATATAAATCAATCAATCAATTGTGGCAATTATAATTAAAATTTTTGTTTATTTACAAAAAAAAAAAAAAAAAACCAACCAAAAAAAGAATTTTTGTTTTTGAATACTGCAAGCAACAACAAATTTATAATCAAAATAATGCCTTAAAACACGAAAACGCTCCACAATCTTTGCAATCAAGTCACTAATTACTGCAAAAACACTTGAAGCGAAAAAAATATGCTTAAAGAAAAAAAAGTTACGAAAAATATGCAATCAGAAACAGAAATATTAACTAATGCAGTGTAAAGTAAACTAAAGAAAATGTATTAAAAATATGCAATGCATAACTTTTTTATACCCTACACATATGTATAGCGTGAAAAGTGCATTGAGAGTTTATCGAAAAGAGTGTATGTAAACAAGCATTGGAGTTTAGAGATACATACTTGATCTGCTCGATTGGACGTGTTGATCTATAAGTGTGCGTCTGTCTTGCTATTTGTCGCAGTGTTGCCATGTGTTCTCAGTTTTATAGATTTATCTCTGAACCTTAGTATGGAGGCTTTTATTTCTATTAAGTAGTGCATATATAATAAGAAGTCTAGTCTCCATTACAAACCTACCAGTGTATTTTATATTTAAATTTGTTTAAATTCTGCATATAATGGGTGATTCAATTCGAGGTTTGTTCTTTAGTTTTAAATGAAACACTTTCAATTGAATTGGATGTCGGAATCTTTATCTTTTGTGACACGAAAGATAAATCTCTGACATTTACTTTTTAAATATAATTTCATTCAAATGTTGACTGCAAATACGCTTTAGGTGGTCCATTCGGAAGTTCCAATTTTTCGCTCACGCTTTTCAGCATTGCTACCGGTAACTCGCGAGTTACGCGATTACTGTTGGCTTCTAAGTATTGAATCGTAGCAGGCTTATCGACGAAGACGTTATTGACTTAACATACCCCAAATAAAAAAAATCTAGTGTTTGGATATCACACAATATAGGCGGCCATTTGATAGGTCCGAAACATGAAATTAGGTGCTCACCATAATCATTTCTCACATCGACATCACGTGCTTCAATATCAGGCAACAAAAAGTCCGTTAACATGGTGCGGTAGCGCTCGCCATTGAGGTTTATGTTCTGTTAGGCCTCATTTTTAAAGAAATATGTACGGAGGATTCCACCAGCTCATAAATCATACCAAATAGTGCATTTTTCTGAATGTAACGGTAGTTCAAGCATCACTTCGGATTGCTCATCAGCTCAAATGCTGCAATTTTGTTTTATTGACCTTTCCATTGAGCCATAAATGTGCTCAAAATTCGGCGCGAAAACAGCGAATCTGCATTGCGCTGTTGCAGAGTCCATTGACTGAAATTAAAGCGTAAATTTAAGTCTAGCGGCTTTAATTCTTGAACGAGTTGGATTTTGCAAGCATCTAAACAAAAACTCTGTCGTAAAGGTCGCCAATTTCTTCCATACGAGAAGCCAAACGAAAATACTGCGCACGATGTCAAATCGATTGGTCATGGCCAATCAACCACACTCTCCGCTACAGCCGCCATATTCTTCCCACTGCGGGCTGGGTGTGCTCTATTCGGTCGCGTATCATCCAATAACGTACACTGGGACTCTAGTTTGCGGATGTTAATGATAATAGTGGACTCGAAAGGCCTATAATCCACACCATATGTTGATCGAAATGCACGAAAAAACATGTGTATGTATTCTGGTAGTATATGCAATTTTTGCCTTATCTAAGCATGCATATAATTAATATGAAATGTTTTCAATTGAGCCACTAAAGTTTATAGTCGCTACACAGACGATTTTCAGAATGACCTGATCTATATATATTGCAGATGTACCTGAACTACTTCTCTATTGGCAAGATTTTGTGATTTTGGTTTCATTAAAATGGTTCATTAATCACTTTTAGGAAGATTTTTCAAAAGCAGTTCACTCGCATTGTAATCCTTTCACACGTGAATAATGGATCTGCATGTAATTACAACGTATCTTCAGCATTACAGGGTGTCTCATACGCATGAACACTAAATGTGGTGACATTTATTTTTTAGATGTATTTATGTAAAATTAACATTTTTTATATTTAATTTAAATATAAATAGAAATATGAACTCATAAAAAACTTTATTTTTCTTTACTTTTATATTAATTGAGCCAAAAATGCTTTCGCAAATTAAAACAGGGTATTTCAGGGTATTGACATAATGGGGTTAAATAGACTTCAGATTCGGATTCCATAAAATTTATTTTCAAAAAAAAACTACAAATTTTACTCAAAAATTTTGAAATAAAGAAAAATTCTGATCTACAAGTCTTATCCTGTATTATTTCAAAATATGACATAGTTAAGGACTCGTTGAAAACCCAATAACTTAAAAGCAAAAACTTCGTTAACCCTATAAATACAGGTTAACTTTTTCCCTTAAAACAGATTGCCTATGATTTATTCGTCATGGGGTTGTTTTATGGGAAAGAGTTTACATGATTGAGGATTTCTTAAAAACGTATGCACCCCAAAACCTTCATACCCTATTATTCATAACCTCATGATTTCCTAACCAAACCACCTCATAATTCCCTGACCACAACAAAGGTGAGGCAGTGGAAAGGTGAGGCAGGGGAAAGGAGAGACAAGTGGAAGGGCAGCAACGCGCCGGGTACCAACTAGTATATACATATGTGTATAGAATGCATGAACCACAATATAGTTTTTTTGGAAATACAAAAAGATCTATGCAATGGTTTTCGCTTTCTCTTTTCGTTTGGTAAATTTTGCTTCAGGGACCAACATTAGTCTGCCATCATATTTTCATCCCACCTTCCCTGATAACGAGTGGAAGCGTTCGCCCCGATCTTCACTAAAATCTCCAAGATTGTCTGGAAATGTATTTAAATGGGCATGTAGAAAGTATATCTCTAAAATCATCAAACATCCAAGCTTTTCAAAACTGTTTACCATCTTGGCAACAATATTTCTATACTTAGGACTTTTATTATTTCCCAAAAATTGTTGCGAGACATCTCTGAAACATCCAGCCAAGCTGCTCTTTCAATAGGATTCATTTTAGCTATGAATTTGGCATCTCTAAACATGGTACGTATGTATCTGTGGTCCATCAAATACTCCTTCCTTCAATTTCGCATCGGAGAGCTTTGGGAATTTAGTTAAAATATATTGAACACAATTGCCGTCTACAACGAGAGCCTTTACAAATTGTTACCTGAGTCCAAGTTCGTGTGCGCTCGCTTACGCTGCAAATGAAAATAGGACTGGTTTCAATTTCAAACAATTAGTAGAACTATTTTTGAAAGAACTTATTTGTAGAAATTGGAACAAGCCCAATTTTCATTTGCAGCTTAAGCGAGCGTACACGAGCGTGATATAGAATAGTCTTAAAAGCCATAATCCAGGGACTCAGCCGGATAACGAGCTCACTCCGTTGCCCGCCGTCTGCGCGAGGAGGTGCCCTGAATGCAGGACCATGCAAGAAGATTTTAAGGCATGCGCGGACCTCAGTCCCGTAATATGATTTATTCCCTCGGTTGTGGCGTTACAGTGTTATGGGGCTATAGGGTTATGGGAGTTTTTGCGTTTAAGTACTTGGGTTTTTGAAGAGTCTTCAGCTATGTGATATTTTTCATTAATACAGACTGCTTTTATGATTTACTTTCTTGGTTATGGGTACGAAATTTGAGGTACGAAATTTGAAGTTATCACAAAAACCTGAGATTATGGGGTGAAATTAACATCAGCGACCCCAAAAACATAAAGTACCCATGGTAAGACTTATAAATCTGAATTTTTCTTCATATTAAAATTTTGGCCTCGAATTTTAAGGGTTTTTGAGGTTATCTCAAAACTCTGAGGAGATGGGGTTAAATGGACCGCGGATTCGAATTCCGCGACCCAAAAAACGTATAATAAACATGGTCTGATCTCTGGGTCCGAAAGTGGATTTTGGTTTTTTGTGTGGCTGTGTTTCAACCCAAATATCGATCGATATCAATATCTCCAGTTTTAATATCGCTACATTTACGATATTTTTTTTAATAACTAACAACTCTAATATGTATTAACAAAAATCTATGATAAACTGTTTTAGGACATTTAAAATTACATTGTATGATTACTTTTAGAACCGATATCTCCAAACCGAAAGGTATTAGAGCTGCGGTTTATTTTGTTTTAAAGTTTTTTGTTTTAACCAAAAATGCAAACACCTTAAATGCAAGCAAATCGTTCAAGCAGAGCGCATAAATGCATAAAAGAAAAAACCACAAAAAACGAATCTATAGATTTCGTAATAAAACCAGCAACAATTTCAATTACAACGGAAATGTAATAATAGAAATCAAAATAGGAATAAAATATAAATCTATAAAAAAGAAAAACAAAAAATAATTCAAACTAAAACGCAAAGTGCAGCGCAGACAAACTCAAGCGCACAGTTTATTTTAGTTTAGACGGACTTCACTTCACTTCACTTAGATTTAGCTTAGTTTAGTACAAGTTGACTAGAGTTGACTAGAGTTGAGTAGAGTAGAGTAAAGTGCAGAGCATAGATTCGACTCATATAAAGTTGGGCGTGTGCAGTCAGTGACGACGACGACGACGACGTGATATGGCGGACAGCGGACCACGTCAATGTGTCTGCGAGGGCACCCAATGCCGCCGCCGCCGCCGTCGCCATCGCCGATGAATCGTGTCGTGTCGATAAATCGATCGAGCGACTGGTCGAATAAACGTGCGTCGTTTGTTCCTCCATGCAGTGCAGTGCAGTGCAGTGCAGTGCTGCATGCTGCAATTCACTATGTTTCAAATACAGATGCAGATACAAAGTTGCGCCAAGAGTTGTAGATACATAAGTATACACATATACATACGTACATAGCTACACATAGTAAATACATAAGTGCTTTTATATGACCACTAATGTGTCATAATGCAAACGTCAAATGGCAATGTTGACGACGTCGACGAGGGCAACTGTGTCGTCGCATGTGGAGAGGTCGCCGCCAGCGATCCAATCGTAGAGTCGTAGTCGCGTCATGAATTACTTTGCTGCAACTTTCGAGTATCTACGAGATATATATTTCTTTTTTTTGTTGTATTTTTATTATGATTTGATTTGTTTTTACTCAGCTTTAGATCCGGCTTACACATCTGTGCATTTTCCTAGTTTTATTGACTTACTTACTTTTTATGTATTTATGTCGATACTTTGGAGCACCTCTTTTGTATTGCTGCACTTGACGTTTTTTGTTTTTGTTTTTATTGCAAATAATAAATTTCGGATTTATTTTCACTGCAAGATTTTTGTTTTACGAGTATTACTCTAATTTAAGTAAGCCTATATTTGCTTATTTAGTGTAAAAATTGTATTGTCATATATAGTTGATTGGTTTGTAGTTCATTGGAAAAACTATCTTTGTAACTATAAAATGGTATTTCAATAAGTCTGCAGTATTGTTTTTAGGAAACTTTATTTTTATTTACAGTGTTTTCAATTTGTACGCTGCACGTAAACCTTTTCAAGCCTCAAAAATCCTGAGTCTTTATCAAAAACTGGAACACTCTAACTTAGAGACTTCGAGCACTGAGTACTAAAAATCGGATAGACAGACATAAAAACATGGCTGTTTCGACATACATAATCGAGCTAATGAAGTATTCCTCAGTTTTTGTGCTATTCGAAGTACATTGGGCGCTAGTGAAGATACTCAATTTATCAATTAAAATGGTTAAATAATGGTTTTGTTTTTTACTTCTCAAAATCCAGACGGTAAGAAAAAGCTGAATGCAGCTACAAAAGAAATAAAACAGGCGTTGGTAGAAAACACAAACATCGAAATAACCAACAACAACTGAGAGGATTAACGACCACGAAAACTGCAAACTACTTGGTCTGGAAAGCAACTAAAAAAATCCGTAAGCAAATAAAAAGAATACCACCGATCAGGAAAAATAATGGAGATTGGGCTAAACCAGTTGCAGATACGGCTATTAAATTTGCTTTACATTTGACAAACGTTTTCAAACCATTACCGCAAAACGGGTCACAAGGCATAACAGCTGAAACTCTCGAGTTTCTACAATCGCCAGGGTAAATGGATCTACCAATATCTTCCATAAGACTTGTGGATATAAAAAATACATGTGCACGAATTGACGCAAAAAAAAGCTCCTGGATATGATTTAATTTCAGCATAAATCCTACAAGAATCACCAGACTTAGGATTTACATTTTAATTAAATTTATTCAATGCTGTTATAAGACTTGTTTATTTTCCTTTACAATAGAAAGGTTTACAAATTGTTCTGATACCGAAGCCGGGAAAGCCCGAAGAGAAGGTAGATTCATATAGGCCAATCAGTCTGCTACCACTAGTTGGAAAAGTTTTTGAGCTGTTATTTGTAGCTAAGCTAAAACCATATATGTATGCATTTTAGCTGGCTCGAGGTCATTTTACATTGGGAAATAATTTTTATACATAGATATGTTTCCTCAATACGAAAGAAGGAATAATGAATAATATTTTGTTTACACAGAAGAATGATCGGCTTCCGATGCACGTGTTATAACAAGAAGAAATCTGATTCCGTACCACCAGTTTGGTTTTAGAGAACGCCATTCAACTATCGAGCAGACTGACAGAGTTTTCAAAACCATACGCAATGCAATGGAGCAGAAAAAATACTGTACAACCGCTTATCTTAACATAACACAAGACTTCGACATATATAGTGGCATATAGGCCTTCTATATAAACTGAAAAAGGATCATCCTTACCCATTCTTCGAAGTATTAAAATCTTATCTGACTGACCGCCACCTCATGGTTAGGTGTAATAACGAATACTCATCAATCCATGAGGTTCTATTGAGGTTTCCAGGTACAAGGTAGTGTGTTAGGCCCCATTCTATGCACAATGTGGGGTTCACGGCTGATTTGCCAACATCTACTTAAACAACAATTGCTACTTTTGCTGATGACACCGTTGTACGAGGGGTACTATTTATATTTCGAGAATAGCAAATAATAACAAACATTTTTAAATGAAAATAGCTTTATTGTTTTTCAAAATATTCCCCTTGATGATCAATACACTTTTGCATTCGTTCAAACCATTTGTCATAGCAGTTTTTCCAATCCTCTTGAGACACCTCCAAAACATGGTTTTTGAACGCTTCAACAGCTTCTTCGGCGCTCGCAAATCGTTGACCACGCAGTTTACCTTTGATACTCGGGAACAAGAAGAAGTTATTGGGTGCCAAATCAGGACTGTACGGAGTATGATGTTTTGAATGCTCAAAAATGCACTTGTTTGCCGAGATGTGTGAGAGCTCGCATTGCCATGATGGAGAATGATTCGTCTTTGGCGGTTGGTTTTACGAATTTCTGCGAAGACTTCCGGCAAACAAATAGTCGTGTACCATTCAGAATTGACCGTCCTACGTTGCTCAAGCGGAACAGTGGCCACATGACCCATTCGGCCGAAGAAACAGGCGATCATTTGCTTCGCTGTGCGTCTTCCACGAACAACTTTTGTTGGATTTGGCTCGTCTTGGAATACCCACATGGTTGAAGAAGCCGATAGACCGCAAGCGCCTCAGATGCGCATCGTAGCCATTTTCTCAAGCAGACGCTAATAAATGTTTGCTGCGCTCTTCCTAATTTATGACCGAACTAAAAACTAAGTTCGAAAGTCTTTTTAAAAAAAAAGTGGCACCAGTGAAATGCAATTCGCAATTGCAAATTCAACTAGCGGAATCATAGTTGGTTTAATAAAATGCTAATTTATTAATTAAAACATATAAAATTAATCAATTGTTTAGATGTAAATTAATCACAAATTGTACCCCCTATCTGCAACGATAGGGGCCTTTTTATTTACAAAATATATTTTACAGGCGTATTTAGTCAATTCGCTAGCTCAATTACAAGCGAATTGCATTTCGCTAGTAAATGAGGTCTGTGGCATGGTGAATTGAAATTGAAGTGGAATTCGAGCGGAATGGATTCCTGTGGCACCCCTGAATATCTAACTGTCCGTCTGTCCCCTGACATATTTGTGTGAAAATTAATATAACATTCTCACTACGAGTGAAATGTATAATTATAGCACGTAAGAATTAAAAATAAGTATAAATTAAAAGTGTTTAAAGTAAAAAAAAGTATTGATTTAAATATTAAATTAAAAAATTATAATCCATTGTAGTACACAAGTAGTTCTACGTTCATTACATGGCATAGCAACTCTTTTATGTCTTAAGTTGAAAGTCAATATATATATATGTATATATACTACTAACCAACCATAAAAACTATTTTTAACTTGCATATTGAAAAGTTTCTTGAGATGTAGTGTTTTACTTCCATTTCGACTGAAACTCTCAGATCTAAGATATCTTCAGACTACGGAAATTATTGTAAAAAATCTTTAACTTTATGTCGCCAAGTGCATCAATAACTTTTGTGGTGCATAATTTCAGCAACGTATATTTCAGACTAGATTGATACGATTCGTTATAGTCTTGTGTATTATATAAGGTTTATATTGTTTGTACTTGTACTTAATTTTGACGATTTTAGTTATGCTCTCGCTGCGCTTAAATTGAAATAAATTTACGCACTTATTACGCACGTGAATGCATTGCAATATATGAACAAAAATATGCAAAAAATGTTGACAATTCAATTAATATAATTTGCTATGGCTGCCAAAATGGCGATTATGAAGTTGGGGTGTAGGCAAAAGCGGCTTCCTGCTAAAACTTTCCTTTGAAGGCAGCGGCAATGGTAACGCACTCTCTGCATTTGTATAAGTACTATCTACATACAAGTATATGTGTGTGTGCCACTTTTTCTTGGAGAGGCAGGCACACAATTAGTGAGATGCACACACAGATTGTCCGTCCGACTGCCTGTCTGTATGTCTGTCTGTCTGATGTTGCACAAAAATCGAATTGAAACGATTCAATGTCAGTTTGCATTAAAGTGTCGCTCGTCGTTTTCTGGTTCAAGTACGTTTGTATTAAGACAGTTTTTTTTTTGTTTTTTGTTTGTTTTGTATACCGAATGCAAAACCCTGCCTGCCTGCACAGTGCAACAAATTCCATTTCATGGTCATTTGCATGGAAATCGCTTGCCACATTGCACTCTTTGCAGTTTGTTATTATTGTTGTTGTTCTTGTTGTTGTCTTCCGTTGTCAATAACGATTTCCATCAACGATGGCGGCAATGGTTGCACCAACTACAAAAAAAAAAACACACACACACACACACAACTCTGGCAACCGCGTCGTCGTCGTCGTTCATCATCCTGCTGCATGCGGCATGCCACAACCGCACAAATGTTGCTTACATCTGCACTCTCTCTCTCTGTGCAGCATCTCCACTTTTTACACACCCTGTTGCATGTCGCTTGTTGCATGTAGCTTAAAGTCGATGCCTATCTGAGGTTCGCTCTCGTCTTTTGTGCCTGGTGTCGTCTTTGCGGTTTCACATTTTTCTGCTGACTTTAATCCAGATTTTCGACGTTGAAAGTGGATTGGTTCGGTCTATATGAAAAACGACAACGACAAAGACGATGACTGCGGGAATTTCTTATTTATTTATTTATTTATTTCTTTGTTTTTTTTTTTTGCGGTTTTAATGCCCGTTAAGGACGTTGCCTCAGTGACTTGCTGGTCGGTCGGCGGCTGACCGTCGTCGTCGTCGTCGTCATCGTCGTCTTAGTTGCGCTAGGCTTTGTGCCATTTTGCATGGCAGTAGCTTATCGTGCAACGAACGATCGTATGCAACAAAGTGACCGTGCGTCAGTGGGCTACTTTGAACCAGTTTCTGGTGTTTTTTCTTTACTCTTCTTTTTTTTTTTTTTTTTTTTTGTGGTCTAAGTTTGCCTTATGCGCTGCTGTCGCTGCTGTTTACCACATAAAATGTCAACTTGACACACTCCAATGGCATTACAGATCATCATGATCATCATCATCGTCATCATCATCATCGACTTGGTCAATCTTGATAACTCGGCTGCTTTTGCTGCTGTTGATGATGACAATATTTGCACTAATGAAATGTATGCAAGATTGTACATTTTTTTTTTTTGGCTTTTTCATACTAAAGATATTCCGCTTTATAACTTCTCTTCTAATACTAGTGCGCTAACTATCTTCAACTCGATTATTCCAGCTAAAAGTTTCTTCTTCTTTTAGTTTTCATCTTCAAAGCGCACGACTCTATGCATAATTTATGAACACCATTAATGAACGCTTTATTATGCTAATTTCCATAATTTGTAGCATTTTTTCTTCGATATTCCACAACAAAAAAATGTAAATTTTTGGTAGTGTTTCCATTGATTTTCAATGCGCTGCGCTACGGCTTAGTGTCATAATTAAGCCATAATTGATTTGTTGCAGGCGATGTTAATAATGTTTTTAGTTAATAAGAATAGTTAATTTTGTAGTTTTTGTCTAGCATTTTTATGAATTATTAAATTGTCACTAAGTGCCACAAAGATATTAATCAATTAATGTGTATCTAATTTGAATGTTGTATGTAATTAATTTAGGTTATTAATTTGCAAAAAAAAAATCAGTACGGAAGCAATATTGTGGATATTACTAGTGTTCGATTTAAAGTAAGTTTTAAAAAATTTGCAATGAAACTTTACTTCTGTGAAACCGAAACTCTTATACACGGTGCCTAATAACAATACGTTTCGCAGTGTTGGCCAATACTATGCACGCGTAATATGCGGTATGTCGTTTAAATGCCACTACAACCTAAAAAGGCACACGAGAAGATCTCACAATCCG
This sequence comes from Leucophenga montana, assembly GCA_035044765.1. NCBI lineage: Eukaryota > Metazoa > Arthropoda > Insecta > Diptera > Drosophilidae > Leucophenga > Leucophenga montana. The sequence continues at coordinate 1,282,802 of JAWNNQ010001912.1, read as the reverse complement.
AACAACGATTTTAAATGTGAACAATGTGCCAAAAGGTAAAGTGATGCACATCAGTTGTAATATATTTTGATTACTAATTTTCTCTTGAAAATTTTTTAAGATCCTCATAAACAAATAAATTATGACTTAATAAAGCCTCTTCCATGACTTTCAGCGAAGCATTACGAACCAGTACAATGAAAGCACGTACTTTTTCGTTAGCTGCTGGTGTCCGAGCTGATATTTTCACGTTTATCTTCTTCTAACCTCTCTCTCTCTACCTTCTAAAAGAACTTTTATGCCACAGAAAATCATTCGATCTACTTAAGCAATCATCGCCGTATACTAGCTGCATCAAACGAACGGAATGTTTACCAAGTTTTGTTAGTATTTCAATATCGACAAAAAGTTTTTTCGGGGGAGAACAGTCATAACTTCTCACTTGTACGAGTAGGCTCCCAGCTTGTGAGCTACTGATAGACCGTAATCGAAAGCTAACGGAATTATATTACTGAGTGCTAAAATTCCATTCTATAAAGCAAGTTTAAATTAAGAAATCAAAACAAATGTACAGATACATTGAAAATTTTTCAAATTAAACATTTGATTAAGTATGTATCTGCACAAGTGTAAATCTATGTTCAAGCCAGAAGCATATATACCATATTTAGAACATAATTATGGGCCTAAAGGCATATAATGAGTTTGCTTAGTTCAACAAATAGATTAACAGAGAGTTATTAAATCAAAATTTCGGTAAATTAAATCATCTCACTAGACTAATATGGCGCACTCAACTTAACAAAAGACAATCTGCGATGTAAAGCATAAATATTTTTGACTAGAAAATTAATAAATTATGATTTCAGGCAGAAAATTTGCTACATAAAGACATAAAGGCGCAACCGTAAGCAATTAAGTTCGTTGCTTAAGTCTTTTGTTTTTGTTTTTGGTTTTGGTTTTGGACTTTTTGTTTTGTTTTTTTTCTTTGCTAGAAAAGTTACAAAAATTCAAAGTGAAGAAAAACGCTTATAGGCAACGCAAAGCGGCAAATTTAATACACAGATACATAAATACAAGATATAAATATAGATACATATACTCGCATATAAACAAATAAAAAGCGATTATAAAAAAGAAATCGCCACAACGAATGCTGAACGCGCTGAATGCGCTGCTCGCATTTGATTTCGAAACCGAAATGTTGGAAAAATCTCCCAAGAGATTTCATTTTTTATGACATTTCCACAAGGAGCAGACGTAGACATTCAAGTATACTACATAAATACATACAATATGTAGGGGAGCGAAACGGTAGGAGATTTAAGAAGTCATTGCTGTTGATATGGTGGAGAGGGCAGCAATGTGGAGAAGTTTAGCAGCGCTTGAGATGTACGTGCGCGACGTGTTTAAAAATTTAATGAGCGCAAAATAATTGCAAATGCGGCGCATGTTGCCGTAGCGAACACTTACTGCCGAGACAGTTGGACAGACATGACGTGCAAACGTATGAACAAACATTCAGACTGCTAGACAGACAGACAGACAGACAGACAGACAAATGTGAAAGAAATGCTGTGAAAGAGCAGCACCTGAGAATTGCGCAGAAGCCGCCAACGCCGCCCGCCAACTCCATCAATACAGGGCCACACGGTAGCACTTTGAAATGACTTTTGCTGCTGCTGTTACTTCGATTGTCGGGGCACTTAATTGCCAAAAGCGTGACTTACATTGCAACTAAAAAACAAAAACAAAAGACAGCTGAAGGAAGAAATCTCCAGAAGAAAGACCATAAAAATCAAAGCGATAAAAAATGTTGTAAAACCTAAGACTGCAAATGAATTGGCGGCAAAATGTTTGCGAAAAAACGTAATCTGTCGTACTGCAAATGTTGCAAGTGCAAAAAGCATCGCTGTTCAATTCTTGGTGGTTCATTATACACCACAGAAGAGCGCTTTTGTCACGCTTCGCAGTCGCCTGAGCGGCAAATTTTGTAAAGAAAACCAATGACATTAAATTTGTTTCAATAGCTTTGATTTCTTTTTATTCAATTTTGATGTTTTTTCTCCTTTTTTTTGTTTTTTTTTTTTTTGAATTTTATTGATTCTTAATAGGTTTTTAATTGGTAATAGTATGACGCTAATTGTTTCGTTAAATATTTTGTCAGCATTTATGCATTTATGACGCTGGCTCCAATGGCAGCCGCAGCTGTGGAGTTAACACTGACAATGTTGACCAAATGCAATTTTAATTCTTTGCACTTTTTTCCAGCTAAGTAGTTAGTCGTAGATATCAATTAAAGGAAATTAAATAACAATTAAAAATTTTATTTTCAAATTAGCATTTCAAACAGTGTTTGTCGAACACCTTCGTTAGGTGAACAGCTGTGCCAAGCGAACACCTTCGTTAAGTGGAAGAAGTCTGCGTTTTAGCCAACAATCTACTGAAGTGCGTACCTACGTTAAACGAACACTTTCTGTAAACATAAGCTTTCGATAAGCGTGCACTTTTAATAATAGTGGACACCATCATTAAACGGACAGCTCCGTTAAGCTCATTTTTTTGCAGAGTACGAGTATAGCCGCATTAAGCCACCACATCTGTGAGGTGAATAACACTATAAAAATAAGAAAAGCAAATAAAGAGCAGGCCTTATTTAAGGCGAGCACCCTCATTAAGTGGGAATCGGGCTTAAGTAGAAGCATTTCTCAACAAGACAGCTTTTATACTCTTTACCCATTAAATATACATTTTCTTTAACAACATCGGAAGCTGAGTTGGTACAGTCATGTACTACGTTCGAACATCTGCTTGAACGAACCGCTTTTGGAGATTATAAAAGATAGTTACTTTAAATTCTCTTCTTTTCTTGTTTTCCATCTTCAGATAAGGAGTATTAAATGAACATGCTAAACATACTATAAGGGGTATCACTCCTCGCTGCTTGAATAGGACATCCCTTAAGTCTGTCTTCTATCGCTCAGTGCTCCTAAACTAGTTTATAGTTACATCGCTATCTTTGGCACGTGCACTCATATTCTACTTTAATTGAACTTTTTTGTTTTTTATTTTCGAATATTTATTTAAAAAATGTAAAATGGGTCAACGAAAAGCCTTTAACCGAGGCGGAAAAAGGACAAATCATAGCTAACAAGGCCGCTGACCTATCTATTGCCAAAATGGTTAAGAAAATCGAGAGAAGCCGATACATTACATCCCTATTTTTAAGCAATGAGTCTAAATACAGAAACAAAAACGTGAAACGTCTCCCACACACTGTGCTTAATAATGCGGAAAAGCGACTTATACTATTAAGAAAAGCGTCATATTTTCACAACTCTTTGGCAACAATCAGGAAAAAATATGGTATCAATGTAAGTCTCACAACTACGCGTCGTATTCCTTCGAAAACTAAGCATATAAAATACAAAAAATCAAAAAGAAGAACATCCCTTTTCAAACCGAAAAGCGCACTTTTTGTCGCGCAAATGTGACCAGGACATCGGAGTGGCATTGCGTGGTCCTCTCAAACGAAAACAAATTAAATTTGGAAGGCCCGTTGGCTATACTACTACTCCGTGTTCGTATTATGCCACCTCAAATTACAATTTTTGTCAACCACAATTTTTGTTTTTTTTTTTTAACGTTACAATTTTATTTATTGAATCGTCTCTTCTTTGAGACCAACAATAATTTCTAATAATTCTTAAATCTAATAACTATATACTCGTACTAGCCCTCCTGTAGGAGGTCATAGTAGTTTCTACGGCCCTGATGATAAACGAGACTGGGCTGGGAGGTCATTTCTTCTGAGTCTTGTGTTGGTACTTAACTGGGTAAGACATTTTGCGAGTGTGTTCGGATGGGAGTTAAATTTATCCACATAGTTGTGTTTGATTCCGTGTCTTTGTAAGGGAAATTGCTCAGAAAAACTAAAATCACAATTACACCCTTCGTTAACAAGATAACTTCATTAAGAGGGTGCATCTGTAAAGAATCACTTTCGTTAAGCGAACATCTTTGTTAAATAGTTCTTTTGTTGAGCGCTTATCACTGTTAATTGTAAATCTCTTTTAAGCAGAAAGCTCCATTAAGCAGAAGGATTTATAAAGCGAATAATTTCGTTAAGTGGATGTCTCCAAAAAGTGGAACACTTTGTTGAAGATTTCAAACTTAAAAGCATTCCGAACGGGGTGTTCATATTGTTTAACAGAATGTTGACACATTTTTATACGCTGCTCTATTTTCTACCCTGTTTTTTCAAAATGTATAGTCTTTGATCAGCGTCAAAAGTCGAGTAAATATAGCTATTTCCTGCTTTCCTTACGGCCGTATGTCTGAACAACGAAGTATCGGAGTCTACAAAAGATAGAGCAAACTTAGAATTTTAACCTTATACATACGCTGGTCAAGTTACTTCTGAAACAAGAAACCAAGTTGGTGTTGATTGCATGAAAAACATTTTTTCCCACAGTGTTCTTTCTAGATGACGAAGTACTTAGATAAAATAGAGAAAAAAAACTGAAGATTTCCAAACGCTTTTATGCAGGCATTGTCGCAGCAAAGAAATGTTCTGTTAGAGCAGCGCAGCGAGTTTCCGTATAACACACGAGTGCTAAAGTTCTTCGGAAAAAGCCGAACCATTCACACGCGATTTAAATACAGCGCAAGAGCACAAAAAATGGTTCTAGTTACTTGTCAACATGCGTCACTAATACATTCGCACTAACTAATTCTCATATTAATATGATATTTTTTTGGATACATATATCGATACTAGCTCTAGCAAAAGTCATCTAGTCTTCATACGATTATGTCTACATAAAAATGGTGGCAGGGTATTTCGAAGTTATGAACTCACGATTGTAAAGTAAGATGCAGGCTGTCTTATGTACTATCTGGTAAGAATCTGTCAACAACTTTCGTTGAGTTTACTCTGTCACTTTTCAAGTGCAAATTTTTAAACATTTAACACTATTCTTAATGCAATCTGAGAAATGTGTCAAATATAAATGTGACTGCCTGAATTAGCATTAGGCATTATAGATCTCTCTTAACTTGAAGCTCTTTTGAAGCACACACAAATGTCAAATCTGTTGCGTTTAGACTATGGAAAATTACCCGACTTGATGATAATTTATTAAATTGTACAAATTAAATTCATATGTAGTAACTAGTTTGGACAAACTAAATTAAAAACGTTGACCAGTTTTATCATGCTGTTTTACAATAACATAAAGCATAAATCATAAATCATATAATTAAATATTTATAAGTTTTTATAATAATTTACGCTATTTATTTTGCTCCAAAAAGAGAAATCAATTTCCGTTTGATACCAAAATATCTTTGTGGTGACAAGAAACAACAACAACAACAAAATACTTCAACGATTTTAAAGATCTGGAACAGCGATAAAGTATTTGTGCTTGAGTTCATGTCATAATCAATGTAAAGCATATTTTGTATGAACCGAAATTGTTGATTTCAATAATTTTAGAGCTTAAAGCGAAAAGTAACCAATATGACAAATGAATTAATTTACAAAGTAGTTTGGTTTTTTTTTACAAACTTTTCTAACTTTATAGCTCTCTCTCTCTCTTTTCTCTCTCTCTCTCTTTCTCTCTCTATCTCTCTCTCTCTTTCTCTCTCTTTCCTACCTTTTAAAAGTCTCTTTTAGGAGCACCTAAAAGAGCAAACTACTCCGAAATAGGAGTGTTGGAATAGTCTTATAATACTGTCATCATTGTTGTGTTGTGGCCTTTACTGTGAGCTGCATTGAACTGAAAGCCACTTATAATTCGCAAGTAGTTTTTACACTATCTTCAATAAATGAGCGGCACAATGTTTTTTGCTGTAGCTATTTTTTGTTTATTTTTTTTTTTATGTTTGATTAAAATAAATAATTTTTAATCAGGATTTTAAGCTGAAATTGACTATTACCATTGAAACGCTGGTCGCAAATGTTGTAGTTGAAACATTTATATTATAGTTCTTTCTCTATAATAAAATTTCCTATGCTTTTATTTGCATAAATATAAGTATATTTACGAAATTCAAAATGTCACGTTCGGTATACTCCTATTTTTGATCAAAAAATTGCGCTGCCTGCCTAGTCACGTAATGCAGTGCCATCTATTGGTTATATAGAAAGCAACTGTATAGGAAGCAATACTTTGTACTACGCGTAGATTTTTCAGTAATTAGTCGATCTTGACTTCTCCAGCTGTATGTTGCTGCGAATTTTGTTGTACCCATTGTATATGCTTATTTTGGTTCTAAACAATGTGTTGTCACGTCTACTTTTAGGGATAATCATCGTTCACTTTTCGATTCTTGTGTAAACAAGTTCTTTTTTTACGGTGGATATCACCTTGAGATATGTTATAGTGAACATACATATGCTTGCCTTAATATTGTACATTTCATATCTGTCTTGTAGACATTAATTGGATTAAACATAAGATACGATCTTTATTTAACTATTCGGTTTGAGGGATATTACACATTATTAGTAATCCGACTTGGAAAATTGTCAAATATTTTATAGGGGTGCATAAAAATGGTGTATCGTGTAGAGCAGCAGAAAAACAAACACAGAGAAATACGAATTGACTTGATTCTTCCCTTTGCTCCATGTCATTAGTGACAATGCTCCAACTAATAAATCATGGAGGAAATGGTTTCGACGTTTGAAGAATAATGATTTCAACATTGAAGACAATACGCACTCAGAACAGCCAGAAACAAATTCGAAGACAAAGAATTGGAGTCCTTACGAGGAAGATCCGAGTCAAAAGCAAGTGGAGCTAGAAGAATCATTGGGAGTGACCTAGCAAGCAGTTTCTGTACGATTAAAACCCATGGGTATGATTCGAAATTATGGATATGATACAGTTTTTCATTATTTCCAAAATATGTTTCCTTTGGATTAGTGCTAATGCTAATAACTACAGGATTTAGAGTATATAGTAATACCGCTTTCAAATAAAAAACAAACGTCATATCTCTGGTTTGTATTATGTGTTCATATACTGCAATAAGCCAGGGATATTTTTAAGTAGGCAAAAGTGTTGATACCCCTGAACACTCACATCCTTTGACAAGATATTTGCACATCTAATATGATGTTTGATGTATGAAGTTTTCCGTTTCAGACAGTTTATATATCGGAAATGGTGAGACATGTACGGAATTTACTATTGCTGGGATATAATTCTCAGTTGAACTTTGGAATAGGAATAATATTGGCCATGTCCTTCTGTACGAATATGCCAGCATTGATTTCAGCCTTGGAAGCCAATATCGAACGAAAATTGGACCTCCAGCATGAATTTTTGTTTGATGTTCCGGAGGCGTGCAGCCAGCAAAAATACTATTCCATTATTATTTCAATAAATTTATCTAGCGAATAAATATAAAGACTCATTTAATTTATTTCTATGTGTTTTTTATTTCATTTCAACTTAATTCTAAACATTTCAATTTCAATTCTTAAAATTTTATGTAAGCAAGGTTGCAGGGTATTTCGCTATCATCACCTCACCACTGTTGCATGCTCACTTTTTTATTAATAAAACCCCTTTACTTTTTGAAGAGTTCGTCCCACTGTACTTAACATTAAACGTATATCATATTTTGTTGGTGGTAAACATCAGTACTCAGTAAGAGAGAAATAACAGCGTACCCATGGTGTCTTCGAAGAGCTTTTTTACTCTTGGTTAATTTTTCCGCAGATTTTAGTTATCAATTGTCGTATGGCTTCTTGATCCTTTCGCTTCTGAGCAGCTGAATTAATTTTGATCATATCGACATCATTATTGCTCCTTGGTGCCTTAGTACAATGTCTTCGCAATTCGGAAGCGGTCTGGACATCTTCATCTCCGTGATGATGACGGAGATGCATCTTGAGACCGTTGGGTTCTTTGAAATACTCCGCACAGTATCTACAATTGCATAATTTCTCACCAATGTGTATATCCCTGTGGCGTAACAGATCAAGCGACGTAACGAAACTTTTGTCACATTGATCACATTTGAAATCGTTGTTCGGATTGTGCAATCTTATGGTGTGCCTTTTTAGGTTGTAGTTGCATTTAAACGCAATACCGCAGATGTCGCATGCGTAGTATTGGCCACCACTGCGAGACGAATTGTTATTAGGTGGGCAATAGAAGAACCCATTTGGGTGTTTGAGCCCAAATGGGTTTTTTTGCGATACATAAGCTGAATTCTTTTCTGCGGCATTAATATCATTTTGAACGTTTTGATGTAGTGTTCGAATATATGTGGACATCGGCTTTCCAATCAACTCTTCCGACTCAGTTTCACTTTCTATGGTTTCAATGAGAGCATCCGTGGTGGTGGAATCGGCTTCACAAATTTGGATTGTTTCCTTGATCAATGGTTTATCTTTTGGGATTAGATTGGTCTGCCTGACTGCAGACAGCAGTGAGGTTTTAATTTCAGAAACAAGTGGAATTAACTGTCGCACACTCTCTTGCGACTGTCTACACATTTTCTTAAATTTTAACATTTCGTACATTTTATCCATACACTTTTCGCAGGTTACTTGAGATAATTCATCTGTGGGATCAATTGATAATTCAGGTATTTCTGCTAGAAATATATCAGCAGTTCTCAACGTTCCAGTTGCTGTCGTTATATAATTGAATATTGACCTAAGTTTCAGCGTTGGCACACCACCTTCCATATTGGAGTCAAGGCAAAAACGACAAACCGAATGTATATAACGTGGATCCATTTTAATACTTCAATACTTCTCAATTCGATTGTTTTAGCTCAAAAAGTTACTGCTTTCTTATGTAATTTTATATTTTCAAAAATTTTGAATTGCTGAATTTAAATCACTACAAACACCTTGGCATTTGTTTGCAAACTGACTTACTTCTCGAAGGATGCCTCCTTTTATATTAAAATAATTATTGTCTGCGAAATTGCGTCAGCTAATTTAAATCGTATTAACTACCTGCATATGTCATAAAGTTAAATCTGTTATCATTAGTCTGCCGCCAGCCTGTCTATGTAAGCACTTCTTTGCCTAGCAGGTAGGTAGGTAATATTTTGCTATGTTAGATAATAAGGTCAGGTACCAAGATGAAACACAGCTGAAGGTGACCTTCAACGTAGCTCATACAGACGGACAGACAGAGCAATGCGCTGAACTGACCACATTTCAATTCATTTTATAACCTGAAAAGGGTTTTACTATCTAGATGCATTGTATTTAGGAGCGTTGAATTGTATATTGTGCGCTTGGGAAACCCAAGTGTTGTTAGGTGCCAGCTGTCATTTCCATTGGAAAGTTTTTGTGGTATTCAATTAATTAGCAGCAGTGAAACGCTAAATTGCTTTTGATCAGAGGATCTGAGTAATCCTGAGTCTGTGAAGCTCGGACTTGAAACTAGCCGATTGCGATTAATTTGGAAGAAATTGACGCAACTATAGAAAGAACTGTAGCCGACTACAAAACCAGGACCAATCTTCGTGTGCAGTTCAGAGGCCATCACGCAGAAGCAAAATATTGGTCAAGGAAACATCCCAAACGTACAATTATTTCATACTAATCAATTATAATCTAGTGTACAGGTAACTCCAAATACTCAAAATATTGAAACAATATTGAAATAGCTTAAACGACATTCCGACAACCAATGGAATTCTATTCTCTCACCAAACTTACTTTATAGTATTATAATATTAATATACAACGTTTAATTGAAAACTCACCAACAGAATGCCAGTCAAAGTGATTAATGTGACCATAAAGAAAAACTACTTGCACAAGAATTTACTACAACGCTGGAAAAATCAAAATCCTGGCGTCCAAGGTCTTCGAAAACGTTCGAAAACGGAGACAGTGTTACTCAGTCTGTTCGTGACAACCCGGACCTTTCATTTCGAAAGCGTGCTGTTGCTTTAAACGTGCATAGATCATCACCGTTCCGCATTTTTAGCAACTTCACACACGTCCAACAGGTCGCTGCCACGAGTTCATGAAATTTTTCCTGGCAAATTGATCTTCAGGAGAGGTGACATAAATTGGCCTTCACGAAGTCCCGATTTAACCCCTATGGACTTTTTTCTGTGGGATTACGTCAAATCTAAAGTTTACGGCAACAAACCGACTTCCCTGGCACAATTAAAAAGAAATATGCGCGACGAAATGGCAGCCATCACGGAGAATACCTGCCGAGCCGTCATAGGAAATTTTAGTGCCCGATTAAATTAATGCCGTGAACGCAACGGTTTAAATTTGGAAAATATTAGTTTTAAGAAATAAATTCCCAAAGTGTGTATTTTAATATGTAATAAACATTTTTTCAATAAACTACTTACTTTTTTTGATATCGATATTTTTAATGTGAACTTTTTTTTGAGACACCCTGTACTAATAAGGGTGTTGCGTACTATGAGCTGCTACAATCTGGTGATTTTATTATGGGCTACAATTGATTCATTACAAGAAAAATGGCTGGAATACGAGCAAAGACATGACAAGGTAATTCTTCTGGATGACAATGCTCGGCCCATTGTCGCAAAAAAACGTGAAAAATATATTTGAAAACGCTCAAATGGCATATTTTGCCGTAACTGACGTATTCTCTAGACATTATTCCTTCTGATTACTGGTTGCCGCGACAGATGCAGCACGATCGATTTATTTCTTTCGCAGTTATCGAAAAATCACTTGAATCGCCGCTAGAGACGAGTCATTTTTTCGGAATAGAATGCGAAAATTGCCTGAGATGTGAGTAAAAGTAAAAACGAGCGACGAAAAATATTTTAACTAACTTTTCATTTACATTTCATAAAGATTGTTCCAATAGTTTAGATGACTATAAAGAATACACAGATAAACATTAATTTTATATAGCTTTATAAGCACATCAAATCTCATACACTTTCCTAAAATATTTACTGAGATACGACGAGATCTTAATTTAGAGCTATATCAGATTACTGTTAGTGTAGGTCCTGTGTAGGTGTATTAAAAATAAATATTAATTCCACAAGTGATTCACAATTAAATGAACAAGTTCAACAAATTTAAATGACCATCGCTAGTACCTAAACGCTTTCTTTGCATGCTACAAGATTCACGTCAAACTGATAAACCATTTACAAAATTAAGGAGTAATGAGTATTCACAAAATCATTTGGATCAAAGCGCAAGCCAAAATGTGTTTGTCTGGTTTAACATCTTGTATCTGATTGACAACGTCTATTTATTTATTAATGAATATTCTGTTGATCTATTGCAAGCGGTTTCTAAGGCACAGCAGGGGAGGTTTATACGAGTTGGTTTGTGAAAGAGATAAAGTGCGGGTGTAAATCTAACTGGTTTGCTAGATAATGAGCTAATATTGTTAGTTTTGATATAAACCAAAGACTTTTGTTTTGTATTACAATTTTTTTGATTTATTTTGTTTTTTTTTTTTTTAAGTATTTTTGTTGGAGCTGTTTTTTTTTACATGAATTTAATTCTTCTTCCTCCGATTGGTAGTTTTGATTATTTTCAATTTTTTATTGAAATTTTTGCATGTTCGCTTGGTGTTCATTTTATTGGCCTAATTTGTAAAATTGGCACAAAACTGTTGCGCATAATAATGAGCAAAAAAAAAACTAAACTAAACAAATAAATAAATACAACGATATAAAAAGTAAAATTAAATAAAAACAATATGTGTATCAGAATAGACCTACAATACCTACATACATAAAAAGTAATCTATTTATTTACATAAAATGTCTTTGTTGCTTTAGTTTGGATTTTATTTCATCAAAAGTAATAAACCCGTTGCTATGCTGTGCATTGCTGGTTTTTTTTCATTATTTTTGGATTCAGACGTCCTCAACTATAAATGTGCTCTTAAATACATCTGTTCAAGAACAAAGATTTCAATGGCAATGGTTAAAATTAAGAAGGTTAAGATATTTGCATAAAACGTCTCGCATCGTCTCGCCATAAATTTTGTACAGTACATAAGAATATTATTGTATATGTTGACAACCTGCCAATCTTGTTCTCGACAAGTTTAGGCCCACTGTCTCTGACGTGATATGTTCAGCTCTTCGAATGGTGTGCCAAGGAGTTACTCAGTATTAATACACAGAAGGCTGTATTATTACTCTTGTGTCGGAGGTACAAATTGGAGCTGGTTGCAATCAGCACAGTATTTTAGGGTATTCCGACGAAGTACCATTGGCAAGAAACTGAGCAGGAACAAGAACACACTCAACAATGAAACAATGCCCCTCTGGACAAGTAAACGTCAATTTGATTGCATGTGGCTTCTTTCTCCGAAGCTAGTTTTTTGGATCTACTATGTTAACATCCACAGTTAACTACGCAGCCCTTGTCTGGTGCCATAAACTGCTGCAAGTCTGTGCGACAAACTTCAACGGCTAGCAAGCCTGAGCATATCAGTGCAATGCGTTGCTGTTTGCACTGCTCAAATGAAGTTGACTGTAATTAGGCCGATTGTAGATGAATTAGGTCACTCTAGCATTCTCAAACATATTCCTGGCATCGAAATATATAATATAACAAATTGTTCGAACACGAAACTACGTTTCGGCAGACGTCTCTCAGTTCTCTTTCTCAGTAGCTCAGACTTGGAGGAGGAGTGCATTACTGGTACTATACCATGCATTTAAAAATGGTTCACTCACAGTCATGGGTACAGGTGCGGCCAGGACCGGGATCGTTGCTGCCATAGTTGGCTGATTTTATAATATTCCTTTTTTGTGATCCACAGCTTGTTCAAAACTTGATAAGAGTATAAATCGCACTAAACATATTCATAGCAAAAATAGTACCTACGTTTAGAAACTAGCTTCGTGAAAGATTTGAAATTTTTTTATAGATCGAATTGATTATTGATTAAATAGTCTGTGTTAGATATTTTTAGAGCGGATCTGTTTATGATTGGCATAAACGTTGAATATAAGAAACCGTAATCAAAACGATAAATTAGCAAATTTGGTGAAAAGTACAAATTCTTGCTTCAAGAACTGAGTTGAAATTCTTAAATTTAGACCTTTTCACGCTCTACTGAGCTTGATTTAAGGAAGAATATGATTGATTTAAGTACAAAAGAACTAAAAAAAAAACAAAAAAAAAACAAGAAAAAACGTTAGCTTCGGTTGAAGCGAAGCTCTAATACCATTCACACGAAACTTTAAATAGTATTGCAACACATAAAAGTGGAGGTTTAAATAGAGGCTACCGAAAAAATGGGGTACACGCCCATTAGTAGATGTGTATGAAGCGATGTAGTAGATGTGTAAGATGCGGCCATATCGAATTTCAAGTTGATATTGACGTTTTCCATACATAAATGAATAAAAGTGAGCTGTTGGTTTATATGGGACTACCTCAAAAAGTGGGCGGAACACGCCAAAATCCACCAAATCAAATTTCAAGCTAATATTGATTTAAATGAAAAATTTTCCCATAAAAAACACAAAATTGCACTTTGGGTTTGTATAGGGGCTACCCCAAATAGTGGGCGGCCCACGCCCGCTAGTCTATGTATGTTAAGTGTATGTGTATGTCTATGTATGTTAAGGCACTACATTGCATATCAACCTAATATTGAATTGAATTGATTGAAGTTTTCTTACAAAAAGTCAAAAGTGGGCAGTAGATTTGTATGAGAGCTAGCCCAAATAGTGGGTCATAATATACCCATTAATGTGTATGTCCATAAATGTAAGCATCCGTCTACTTTAAGTTACCATATCAATTATTAAGTTGATATTGACTGCAATAAAAATGGTTTTCATAAAAAAGTCAAAAGTGGGCGGTGAGTTTATATGGGGGCTACTCCATAAAGTGGGCGTGGCGAGTCAATCTTGCCATAAAAATTGGTCCCCAAAAAATGCGCAACAACATACAGACGGACAAACAGACAGGCGGACATGGCTAGATCGATTCGTCTCGTCGAGCTGATCAAGAATATATATACTTTATGGGGTCTACGTTGAGTTTATCAACACTTAAATTTAATGCAGCAAATTGTAATTTTTCACCAAGCAAATTGTCAAAAAACACCAATGGCAAATAAATTAAAAATCACAAAAAAAAAAGCAAATCGTAAAGGAAATCTTTCGTTGTGTTGCATGTTCGGTGGTAATAATTCTCAGACAACACGGTAGCCTTTTGTGTAATTGTCAGTATGATTTTCTGATTTACACAAAAAATATTTATTGCACAAAAGTTACAATCTTCTAGTAAAACACATTTTTACAATGAAGATTTCGGTTGGGTAATATTTAATTAAAGTATTAACTTATGGAAAATTCGACGAGTTCTTTTCAATGGAACATGGTCAAAATAATGATGTTTCTCGATGTTAGATAACACCCATAGATAGAAGATATGAAGGTCGACAACTTATGCGATGTCTACACAAGAAAGTAGTTCGTTTTAACCTAAGTAGCTTTTGCAAACACAACACTATGCTAAAAAGTCAAATTAAACTACAACAACTCAGTTTACAAAAGTGTTATATCTGCTCAGCAACCAGTGCTCCACTTGGACCGGCTCCAAAATGACTAAGTCCTACGGAGAAATAAAATACTCCAACAGTTAATTCTGTACCGGTCTAATCATTCTCGATGTATTGGGTATATTGGGTGAAAAGTTAAACTCCTTTTCAATGGAAATGCCAGCTGGCACCTAATAACACATGTGTTGCCCAAGCGCAGAATAAACAATTGAAGCCTTCTATATACAATGCAGATCTAGATACTGAAACCCTTTTCAGGTTATAAAATGAATTGAAATGTGGTCAGTTCAGCGCATTGCTCTGTCTGTCCGTCTGTATGAGCTACGTTGAAGGTCACCTTCAGCTGTGTTTCATCTTGGTACCTGACCTTATTATCTAACATAGCAAAATATTACCTACCTACCTGCTAGGCAAAGAAGTACTTACCTAGACAGGCTGGCGCCAGACTAATGATAACAGATTTAACTTTATGACATATTCAGGTAGTTAATTAAATTAGCTGTCGCAATTTCGCAGACAATAATTATTTTAATATAAAAGGAGGCATCGCTTCGAGAAGTAAGTCAGTTTGCAAACGAATGCCAAGGTGTTCGTAGTGATTAAAATTCAGCAATTCAAAATTTTTGAAAATATAAAATTACATAAGAAAGCAGTAACATTTTGAGCTAAAACAATCGAATTGAAGCATTAAAATGGATCCACGTTATATACATTCGTTAATTCCACTTGTTTCTGAAATTAAAACCTCACTGCTGTCTGCAGTCAGGCAGACCAATCTAATCCCAAAAGATAAACCATTGATCAAGGAAACAATCCAAATTTGTGAAGCCGATTCAACCACCACGGATGCTCTCAATGAAACCAGAGAAATTGAAACTGAGTCGGAAGAGTTGATTGGAAAGCCGATGTCCTCATATATTCGAACACTACATCAAAACGTTCAAAATGATATTAATGCCGCAGAAAAGAATTCAGCTTATGTATCGGAAAAAAACCCATTTGGGCTCAAACACCCAAATGGGTTCTTCTATTGCCCACCTAATAACAATTCGTTTCGCAGTGGTGGCAAATACAACCTAAAAAGGCACACCAGAAGATTGCACAATCCGAACAACGATTTCAAATGTGATCAATGTGACAAAAGTTTCGTTAAGTCGCTTGATCTGTTACGCCACAGGGATATACACATTGGTGAGAAATTATACAATTGTAAATACTGTACGGAGTATTTCAAAGAACCAAACGGTCTCAAGATGCATCTACGTCATCATCACGGAGATGAAGATGCCCATTTTACTGAGGTACCAAGGAACAATAAGTATGTCGATATGATCAAAATTAATTATGCTGCTCGGAAGCGAATGGATCAAGAAGCCATACGACACTTGATAACTAAAATCTCCGGAAAAATTAACCAAGAATAAAAAAGCTCTTCGAAGACACCATGGGTACGCTGTTATTTCTCTCTTACTGAGTACTGATGTTTACCACCAACAAAATATGATATACGTTTAATGTTAAGTACAGTGGGACGAACTCTTCAAAAAGTAACACATTGTAAAGGGGTTTTATTAATAAAAAAAGTGAGCATGCAACAGTGGTGAGGTGGTGATACCGAAATACCCTGCAACCTTGCTTACATAAAATTTTAAGAATTAAAAAAATGTTTAGAATTAAGTTGAAATGAAATAAAAAACACATAGAAATAAATTGAATGAGGCTTTTTATTTATTCGCTAGATAATTTTATTGAAATAATAATGGAAGATTATTTTGGGTGGCTGCACGCCTCCGGAACATCTGACAAACTTCATGCTGGAGGTCCAATTTTCGTTCGATATTGGCTTCCAAGGCTGAAATCAATGCTGCATAGACCAACAATTGGAGTAATTACTCGATGAAGATCCGAGTGAAACTCAGATGACCCGGCAAGCAGTTTCTGAGCGATTAAAACCCATGGGAAACCCTGTACTCGAAAGACGTTGAAAGGCGTAAGGATTTTTTGTGGTTGGGGATAAAAAATGGATAATCTCCAATAACCCTAAGAAGAAACAAGAAAAAACGTTAACTAAAGTTGAACCGATATTCACGCGAAATTTTATATGTAAAACATAAAAGTGGGAGTTTAAATAGGGGCTACCTTAAAAATGTGTATGAAGCAATGTAGTAGATGTGTAAGATGTCACCATATCGAATTTCAAGTTGATATTGACATTTTCCATACAAATGCATAAAAGTGCGCTGTGGGTTTTTATGGCACTACCTCAAAAAGTGGTCGGGATACGCCCATTAGTAGATATGTATGAAGCGGTGTCCACGAAAATCCACCATATCAAATTTCAAGCTAATATTTATTAAAATGAAGAATTTTTTTCATAAAATCAGAAAATTGGCGTGGCGGGCCAATTTTGATACTTTATTAAATTGCAATAAAAAGAAGTGTATGTGCTAAATTACAACTGGTTAGAATAAAAATTGGTCCCCAAAAAATGCGCAGCAACATACAGACGGACAAACAGACAGGCGGACATGGCTAGATCGACTTGTCTCGTCGAGCTGAATAAGAATATATATACTTTATGGGGTCTACGATGCCTCCTTTAATGCATTACAAACTTTCAGACAAACTGATAATACCATTTCACACTATGTGTGAATGGTATAAAAAAATGCTGTTTCCTATTTTTAGAAAATTTTAATTTAAATTCTTTGGTAGAAGAAACTTTTATCCAGCCATGAGATATGCGGAAGGCGCTGAGAAGTGTCATCATCTAAACTACCACGGCTAACAAGCATCCGACGAATGAAGTTGATAAATCACAACCCATTGCTTTTCCCATTTACAGTCAGTGCGTTGAAATTGGAGCAGCTGAGAGAGTAAATTTGTACATCCTTGTGCTCACATGTTTCTTAAGCCATTTTTCTGATTCTGTGCTTCGAAAAACGTATTCTCACTCACCAACTCTTCGGGTATCGCAGTCTAAAAACTTTTTTTCTATCGGAATGCAGAGTTCAGTTTACATGCTTAACTTTGCAGAATTTAAACTTATAGACCTGAAATTAATTATTACTCGTTTGTAGCAAAAGAATGGTGACTTAAGCAAAACTTCAACACACAAAAAAAAAAAAAAAAAACAAATGCATTTTTTATCATTTTAAAATTCTTCAATCAAAAAATCAACGAATTCGTGCGTGCCACTGCGTGTTGCATGATTTGTTATTTATTTGTCAGTCAGTTCTAATCTGCATAGATCGAAAAAAAAGAACATGCATGCAATAAAGACAATACTTATAAATATACATAGACAAACTGCTGCACATTTAAGCAACTATCGCAAACGGATAATGCCAAAGCATAATTCTCTGAAATATAAATAAGTTACTTTTTTGCGA
Source organism: Leucophenga montana (assembly GCA_035044765.1). NCBI lineage: Eukaryota > Metazoa > Arthropoda > Insecta > Diptera > Drosophilidae > Leucophenga > Leucophenga montana. Next base: position 1,264,894 of record JAWNNQ010001912.1, on the reverse strand, counting down.
TGCTCAATGCGAACAGCTCACTTTGAAATCAAATTTATGCATCAATTGCAAGTTTAAATGGAAAACAAAAATCAACAACAACAAAAAAATATTTGAAAAAAATTCTTAATATCACGCATTATTTATGATTGCAAGGCATGTAATTCGTATGCTAATTGATAAGTATCTAAATATTTATTAATGCAACAGCAGCACGCACATGAGCACTTTTGTATGTATATATACAATTTTCAAGAACACATACAGAACTCTCAGTCTGCAGCTTATCGATTTCGCCGTTTGCAGTTCATGCATATTGCAAATTCTCACGCACCTTTTGTATCTGAATTTGTATCTGTAGACTGACCTGCACCTGCAATAACAACTCTATACAATAATCTATCTATGACAGAACAGAACAGAACAGTAAAGCACCCGCAAAACTAACATATTTCAAGCCCCTTTCAACTCTCTAAACTCTTTCGACAAAACTGATCTCTAAATCAGCGTTAACATAAATTTTGTCGTGCTTGAAATCAAGTTCAAATATCTGAATGATCTGAAAACACAAATAAAATTTGTTATAGACTTTTAATACGCATTTGCAACGCAAATTTATATCGAGTAAACACTTTGCGTATAGGTATTTATTTGTGTTTTTCTCGAAATTTTAACTTGTAATATTAAACCGACGACAACAAAAACAACAACATTTTCAGTATCAACAACATTAATTATAATAACAACAACAACAACAACCACAACAACAAATATTCAACATACTATATACATCATTTTATACAGGCGGCGACCACGAAGCAACATGATTTAGTATAAAATAAATGAAATTTATGAGTGCTGGCAGCCTAATTACACTGTTAAAAATTACTAAAAAAATAAACTCTTCGAACTGAAGAAGCGTGAATCGTTTCGAAAAACTAAAAATATTTCGCATAAATTAAAATTACGCAAGACTGAAATCACGTAAAGCAAGTTGAAATCAATCAGCTATATACGATATCTTATATATATAAAAATGTTATGTTGGTTTGTGCATGCGTCAAAAACTCAAAATGTTCTGCACCGATTGAAAGATGGTTCTTGTCTATTTTTCGAGAAAACAGTTTTTTTTCATATTTCTGTATTTATAGGCCGAAAACAACTGTCATATGATTTTTCTGTCAAATTGATTTTTCTTATTTTATTTCGTAAAATTTATATTCACAGTTTAAAATATTTTGATACATTATATTTATTCGAAATAATGCTTGGCAGAAATTCGAATTTGGGCCGTCGTACTCGCCAAACAGAAGGATCAAGAAGACAACTTTCGAATACGACTGAGGAAGAGCGGGCATCCGTAAGAGAGAGGAACAGACTAAGCACCATCCAGATACGTAACGTGGAACCAGCAGAAAGACGAGCAGCCAGGCTTGAGGATGCACGATTTCGATGACGTCAGTCGCGTTCTGCAGCAACAGATTTGGTTTGGTTATCGACGGAATGAACGTGAAAGGGTAATGATAGCTGAAATACGAACCCAAAGAACAGCTGATCTGAACAGCTGCAATCTTACGTTCCGGTACAATCCAGCTGTTGATTATAGATCACGGTCGGCATGTTGTCAATGGCCGGATGAGTCATGTCTTTGGTAAGGGGCGTGGTGGTAGGGGCAGGAGAAGGAGAGGTAGGGGGAAGGGTGGAAGAGGTAAGGGTGGTAGAGCGAAGGGTGGTAGAGGGAAGTAGAGATAGGGGAAAGGGCACCAACGCGCCGGGTTCCTTTCAAAAAGAAGAATAGGTAGGGGAATGGGGAAAGGGGGAAGGAAAAGGTGAGTGTTGGGAAAGGTGTAGAAAGGGAAGAAGGACGGGGGGAATAGGGGTATGGAAATTGAAGGTAGAGTATGGGATCGTAGGGAAGAAGGGGGAATGGCAGCAAAGCGCTGGGTACCATTTAAGATAGAGGGATGAAATGTTGTACACATGTGAATAGGATCGAAGGGGGCTGGGAAGAGGGTGGTAAAGTAAGGAGAGGTAGCGAAAGGGGGCAGCGTGAGTGGTGGTTGTAGAAGGGTTGGAAGGGACAGGAGAATAGGGGTAGGAGAGGGGTTGGAGCTAGATTAAAGGGGCATAAGGAACGTGGGGCAGAGAGAAGGCGGTACAGGGGGAAGGATTGGCATGGAAAGGAGTGGCAAGGGGAAGGGCAGAAAGACGTCTTCCAGGGTACAGCTAGTTTATATATATATATATATATATATATATATATATATATATATAATTGAACTAGTAATACAAAATTTATTATTATGCAATATTTGCAGTTGCCATTAAGATTTAGTGTTAGATAATGCTTAGAAGATTTTTAAATTAATTGCACTTGATGTATTTCCAGAGAAATTAGTAGGCGAGAGCATTGTGACCAATCAACAAGTTTGAAACTGAGAACACAATTCTGGCAAATAGTTCTCAATAGAAACAATCAGAAGTATGAAACGATGTATTTCTTGTTTGGGATTTTAAAAAGGACAGAGAGTGCGTAAGGAATAGCTATATAAACATCCAGCGACATTTTTCACCTCAAGTTGTATAGGTTGCACTTAACTTTACTTTATGTTTTTATTAAAATATACAGAATCAATGGAGAAGAGCATTTTAAAAATGCTTTGCATTGAGTATATTCACCATTTGTGCATGACATGCCAAAGCCATTATCTTTGCATTGTTCTTTATAGTTGTTTCTTTTTTTTCTAGTTTTATTGTGCATTATTATACTTTTTATGTAAAGAGTGAACGAATGAACAAATAATTGAAAAACCCCGCAAAATTGTTGATAAATATAATATTTTTTTGCTGAACTTTTGGTACTTTGTCATTCTTGAGTGCTGTGTTGCCTTATCTGCTCATATATATGGTATTTTTCCTCATTTTTGTGCACCTGATGTTGATTAATGTGTGTTTTCAATTAAAAGTAATAATTTATTGAATATGTTCACCGCGATCGCTCCGTAGTCGATTCTTTTGGCAAAAATTTCGTTGCTATTTTGGATAATTGCAACCGGATTGGCCCGAATAACCGATGTAATGTTTCATTCCACGACTGTCAGCTATTTTAGAATATCCTCATAGACTTTATCGTTCGTGTAACCCCAAGAACCAGTAGACTCAGTTTACTAAAAATTTTTCACAATATTGTGCACAGTTGCCGCACTGATGTGATGACTGCAACCAAGTTTTTGACTTGGAATTTAAGCTCCAAAGTTCGGTCATAACGTTTAGCGTTGCATAAGCAAAATCCTATAGTGTCACATTAACATTGGCAGTGCTCGCAAACTCCACCCCTCTAAATGGAACACCCGGTGTGATTAATAATTTTCTGCATAGCTCTACACAAAAGTAGATACGTGGAATATTTAAAAAATCTTTAATGGACAAAACCAAACTTTTTGTAAAAATTGTATGAAAATGTGATAATAGCACAAAATACTCTTTTGAAAACACCAGGAAATGCAAAAAAAATATACCAAAAAATAAGGCTGTTTTTTCAAGTGCTGGTAGCACCGAAAAGCATTACCAGACTGAGTTAGTAGGCAGCACCGAAAGGCTTTCGCTACACAGAGTTGTACTGGTAAAAATTACAGCATTTCCCGTTATCAGTCTTTCTATTAGCTTTAACTCTGAAAAACTGTTTTTTTGTCTGGTATTTTTTAACTATTCACGGTATTTTTAGCACAGTGTTACCAAATATTTTATATTTTTCTGGTTATTTTTAGTATGTATTGGTTTTTTATGTTTGCCATAGTTGGGGAACCGCTGTTGCATTATACAACAATACTATGTAGGTACATCTACGCTTTGTACGAAAGATCTTACACAGGTCCGCTGAGTTACTTAGAAAAAACCAACCAACAATTTTGTTGAGTTCTTAATTTTCATTATTATCTTCTCTGCATAATCACCATTTATTTCAATGCTTTAGTCTGTATAAAAAACTGTCAAAGCAATCCTGAAAATCTTACTTTTGTAGATGCTCAATTTCGACACTAACTTCTCGATGTTCATTCTCAAGCGAAAAACGTTCAGTCTGGAATCTTCGAAAACATTTAATAACAGTTTTATGTGATGCTACATTTGTTTGTCATAAACCCGTCGTAATTTGCTTACAGTGTATACAACAAATTTTAGCATAGAATTTTGTATTTATTGCGGCACGTGATTGATTTTTTACTCTCAGGCAGGCAGGTAGACAGGCAGCCAGGCTGTCCGGCGATGTTTGGCTCTGTCCATTTTTGAGTGATGTAATTTTCATGTACACGTCGTGCAGTCTACGGCGTACAATAACAACAACAACAACAAAAACCATAGCACATGAGCCTAAAACAGACTAAAACAACAACAGCAAAAATCAGTAATTAAAAAAAACTTTACCTTTAGAGAAGCAGACATGAAATGATTTGATTGAACAAAAAAAATCGTATAATAATACTAATAATAAAAAAATTTAAAACTAAATTTAATCCGCTTTGACGCATGCTACAAATAACAATAACAACAACAACAACAAAATGCTGCGTGTTACAATTTATAGCGTATACAATCAAAAGGCAGACAGACAGACGGACAGACGGACATATAGGCATACTATATACTACATAGTATAGTATAGATACATACTCATATATCGATACATATTCGTATAAAGTTACATAGATACATTTTCATATAAAATTACATAAAAAATACATATAGTATATTTGTAAATAGTAGAGGGACGAAACATTTTTGTCGCTTCTCACCTTGATCTAGAATTCGATTCCTATTAATTGATCTCATAATGACAGACACTTGAAAAGCGACATCACGACATTTATTAATTAATGCCCGTTGCTTGTGGTTGTTGTTGTTATTTGTGATTTGATGAAGTATCTCAATATATGCGTGCCTGTAGCGTGCAACATGCGTGGAGCGCTTAAAACATTTTTAAAATGATCACGGTTCGTATGCGTAATGTGTATAAGAAAAATTTGCATTTTTCAGTTGCAGTTGCAGTTGAGATACAAATAAAAAAACAAAAAAGCTTCAATGTAAAAAGTATCTAATGGCAAAACCAAACGTGGGCTGGGTGTGCGTGTGTGTGGTGCATGCAACAACAACAACAACAACAACAACAACAACAACAACAACAACAATAACATCTATGCACATTGCCGGCAGCTTAATTAGCATTTGAAATTAACTAGAATTTTTGTTTTTGTTGAAATATATTTCACTCGAACTGCGCAATTTACGCGTTAAATGCAAGCGTCGAACAAGTTGCAATTGAAATATATTGAAATTTTATTTATATAAATACATTAAAAAAATTATTAAAGTTTTTTTCAGGCTTTTTTGATTTGTTTGCGTTTTTTTTCTTTTTTTTTTGTTGTTGTCACAAACAGCATCGCTCATTTTAATAGGAACACACATTTTTTTAGTCAAAAAATCGATTAGTTCTACCAAATTATATGATGGCATAAATTTTTCTGTAACTCTGCATGTGACGATTGTTTTTATTTAACGAAATATTTATAAGTTGGCAATTAGTGTCCTGCTTCCTTCTAGGCAACTAAATCTAATCAGAATTTGGTTCAAACAGAGTTTTGGAGAGAGGTAAGTTTTGTAGGCTGTGACTAATAACTATGGTTCTGCTTGGGAAACATTTAATAACAGCAGGTCTTAAGGGTGGTGGCGTTTGAGTCTTCTTATCGTTTTAGTATGGGGGCTAGCAGTTCTTAGCTTAGGGCTGCGATACGCCTAGTCGCCTAGCTAGGCTGTTTGGATGAGATTCTAGCCTCTCATTATATTTTTTGGCTATAATGAGAGGCTAGAATGGTTTCTATCTCCAATTTTAGGCACCCAGTGATCTTCCTCAGCGTTTTTGCCTGGATAACCCGCAGTTTGTTCAAGTGCGTTCTGGCTGTCATTCCATATAACTGAATGCCATAGAAGAGGCCAAGAGCTAATATACACTTGAAAATTCTGACCTTATTTTCAAGAGTCAGCTTGTTTTGTGTTGCAGTCAACCAAAACATATTTATAACTTTAGTCCTAAATGATTGTTGCCGCGACATGACATGTCTACCGAAGGTTAGTCTTCTGTTCAGGATTACACCAAGATATTTGTATGCCGGCTGGTGATTTAGCACTCTTCCGTTCAGTGCAACACTAGGGCAGTCGTGTTTCCGATTTGTAAATGTCACATTTGCAAATTTTGTCGCCATTGATGTACACGTTCCATTTCGCAGCCCATTCCTGAAATGCGTCCAAGTACTGCTGAAGTGCACTTGTGGGCTGTATAATGCAGCTGCTTTTTGTGAGTACCGCAGTATCGTCGGCATATGTCGCGATTAGCACATCTGCGTCATCTACTCCAATGATAGCTGCGGCGGTAAGCATATCCGCAGTGAAGATGGAGTATACGGTGGGGCCTAAGATGCTGCCTTGGGGAACGCCAGCTTCAATTGACATATGACGAGTGCTCAACAATCGATCAAAAAACTTGGTATTTATCTTACCAAGAGATGTTTTATATGATATCCCAACAGTATAGCTGCATAGAAAGTATAGCCTAGAATAGAACCCACATTGCATGAATAGAAATGTTGAAGCAGTGAAAAGCGGCTTGTAGGTTGAACACCATTAATAATTTCGTTTCTTGTGTGAAAAGAATTGTATGCTCTAATACTATTACTCAGTAGACCATAGTTTCTTATAAAATTTTTGATAATTCAAATTCAGTAAAATTCTTTTGCTTACAAAGTGTGTATTTAAGATTTCATCGTATAGTATGATATGTGAGTTGTAGTTTGAACACTTCTTAGGCTTGTAGCTTGAACACTCTTTCTATCCTGTACATTTTTTGTAAGCAGTGTCTATTGGATTTGTTGAATTGTCAAAATTTATGTAACATAGCGAAGGAGACTGAAAAATTATAGGTATAATATACTCGTATTCAACGTGACAAGACGTGTCGATCTTCCCACATCCGTCCATCTAACGTAGAGAAAATTTCTCTGCCTAGAGAAGACTTAGAGAAACTAAAATTTAAAATTTCAATTCGCAACTGTTTTCAGCAGTGGTAAGGCAACTACTATGTGTCCAAAAGTCGTAAATACACAGCTACTAAGTACCCTGCAACCTTGCTAGCACACCTATGGAGTCTTTAAAATTTTACAACGCAAACACAAAATAAAATATACAACAAACCAAAAATAGCTAAAAAATATATAACATACCCATTTATCGCACGCTTTTATCCTTTGATACTTATAAATACATATGATATACTGTTATGTTGGAACGTAATCGATAGTGGGTCCATTCGATACGATTTTCGAACGTTAGTCGAAACGATCGATAGACTGCCGATAGTTGTTTTCTTTTTGGTATATATTGGAAAATCTAAGTTTACCCATGTGGTAAAAGGGTAAACTAGCTGTGTGAAAATGCATGTAACATGCAGAAAAATGCTTGGTAGACCCCACTAAGATATACATACTTATATTAGTTATCAGCATCAAAAGTTCAATAAATATAGACATGTCTATCCGCCCGCATAACGTCAAGCTCTCCAAAACTATAAGATACTTAGGCTCTATTTATCCATAGACAGATGAAGTGTATAAAATTGTTGTACCAGCCGGACTAAAAACGGTAGCCACATACAAAACTGTACCGTATTTCTAGTTTTTGTACTAAAAAATATTTTGTTATTGTGATTAGTTTTGCTAGAATTTTCAAATTTGATGTGTAAAAGTTCAATATTCGGCCAAGTTCAATCCATTCAATAGAAGTGAGTCCAAATTGAGTTCCAAGATTTGAACGTAACAAGCAGACTAACAATCTAACATAGGTATCACAAAAAAAACATCGATACTATCGATTGTGTTCCAACTCTAATACACAGGGAAGTTTTTCACATAAACATGATATAAGTAGCAAAAATTTACAATGTCCGGGCAACGAACTGATGAGAACTCGTAGCTGAGCCCGCGCGAAGCAGCAAATCAGTTCAGTCAAACACTCTAAATACACAAAACTATGCAATTAAAGGACGAAGGATGTGACTGACCAACGTACATATGTAGCTAGAATATATATTATCTAGACTTAGTACAATCTGAAATGAGACTAACAAATTTAGCATGATAATAGTTATGTCAAAGTATGCAAATGAATTGTGAATGTATCAAGAGTATGAGTATTTTTGGTGCGTATATTTAAAAAAAAAAACAAAATCTTGCTCGGAGAACAAGTTATAATGAGAACAAAAGAGAGTAAACGAGCGATATGCATGCAGAATTTTATGTTTTTTTCTCTATGCCAACTGAAAATAACGGAACTAAAGGGAACAAAAAAGAGAACCGGCATGAACGTATGCCATGCAGCCGCACCTAAATTGAGAAAGAGACGGACAAGACAAGCAAAGTTTAATATTAAGTGAATCGTAACACTGCTCTGTATGTTTTGCTCATTTGCCCTGTCTCTTCATTCGGTTTGTTTGTTTCTTGTATCGAACTAAGTTCAACACAGCTTGCAACTTGTTGCAAAAGAAGAATAGAAATGATTTTAGGCATATATTAAGTTTTAGTGAACCAAATTGAAAATAAATGCTGTATCAATTCAAGTGAGCCGAAGTGTGTTAGATAGACTCTCTGTGTGTGTGAATTTGCGAATTTGTGAATTGTGGGTTTTCTAAAGCGAATGCCGCTTTGCCTATTTAGCTATGACTGCGACTGCGACTGCGATTGCCACCTGCTGACGGCTTAATAGATATGCGTAGATCGAGAATTATGGAAATTTCAGCAAAGTCGGAGCACCAGCAATGATAATTATTTTTCTATAACAAGGTTCAGCATATTTAAAAATATAAACGAGTATATTGAATATTGTATAAGAAAAAAAAAAATAAATAAATAAATAACAAAGAGTAAAAAAAAACTGTCTAATAAGCATATAATCGCTTTTAATTATACGTGCGACAATTTCCCGCTTCTTGAAATATTTCCATTTAGCATAAATTCAGCTCAATTCAACTGCAAAGGCATAGATAACGTTGTGAGTACAGTAGTTAGCAATTCTAGTTAGATACTTAATGCTGCATATCTAGTTTTAATTAGTGACTTTAAGCTGCATGCGCCCAAAATGCTGACTTTCTCATGCAATTCATGGGTCTGTTGCTGTTGTTGGTGCTGCTGCTGCTGCTGCTGTTTTTGTTTTTGTTGTTCCCGAGGGATGCATTATTGCGCAAACGCACGCAGTTCATGTCTCTCCGTCATTGCAATTAAGAAGCATCCTCATACATTTGCCGCTCGAAACGATTCAATGGTAATTTCCAAATCAACTAAACGTAGAAGAAAGAAAATTCGATATACGAATATGTTGGAAAAAAATATCGTAGAAATCGCTAACAAGCTGCGAATTTTATATGCTCCTTTGCATTTCTTTGCCATATAGAGCTGAGCTGGCTTAAAGCCAGCAATTGCCATTCAAGCGATTGTAAAATAATAAAATTACAATAAAAAAGAAAATTTTCGTTTATAGTAACAACAACTAGAGAACTAGCAAGCGATTTAGACAGTCGAGATGCTCGACTATATTATACGCTGCACTGCAATTTGGGAGGATTTCGGTTTTTGGGAGGAAAAAGAAAGTTAAATATTTTTAAAGTATTTTCGAATAGAAATTGCGAAATTGTTTTTATATTTGAAAGATACAAATCGAAGCTTACTAAAGCATCAAACCCTTCACAAGCGTTTCTGAAACGCTGGCAAATTCGCAAAGATTTCTCGAATTTGTGTTGTAGTCTGGTATGCAAAGGGATGAATATACTTTCTGTAAGGCACATGCGTTCCCTATTGAATGAAAGCTTGTTAAGAAAAATCGTTTCCATAGTTTTTCCAGCAAAATCTCGAAGGTAAATGAGTGACCGGCGTACCAGTTATCGTCGAATAGTTAATATATGGAAATTACAAAACAATATTCCACTGTGATAAATTAGTTAAAATGCGGAAGATTTTGAGACAAACTTATAATAGAGTTTTCAATAGGTAGCTTGATAGCTTTATTTGAGCTGTCAATACAGCTGGCAGCGCTGCCATATTCAACGTTTGTGTTCTGTCGTAGTTATATATTGGGCACTGAAGTAGTTGGAAACGGCTCCAAGTTTTGGCGACAAAATCATCTTCAGGGATGAAGAAGTTTTTTGGTTGAACGACTACGTGAACAAGCAAAACTACCGCATTTGAAGGGAGAGCAAATGTTTGATTTGGTTTTCGATGTTGCATCGTTTTTGAACATTTTCCGAAACGAGAATCGTCAGATGGTCACTATCAATGGCGAATGGTCAATGATAACTGATTTTTTTTGGCATCAATTGGTTGTTATGGACCTAGACAACACGTGATTCCAATGAGACGGCGCAACGTGTCACACATCGGGCGTTACATTGAAGTTATTGCAAGAGATGTTCCCAGAAGGCATTATTTCCAGAAAAGGCGATGTACAATGACTGCTAAGATCATGCAATTTAATGTCCTTAAGCAACTGGAGAGTAACAGTAAACTAGAACCATTGGTCAGCCCTCCAGTGCGACTTAGTATAAAATTGGGTTTCTTAGATCGAGTCTTGTAAACGAAGCCGAAAAGAGCATTTCAAGGATATAATGTTCAAAACGTAATGGAATTGGAAGTATTTTAATACGCAAAGAAGACTCACAAACCACTGTTTTTATTAAATTTTTAATGTCAGACAGACACACTTAATGGAAAGTCCTTTACTAGAATGACACCTCTGAATTCAACTTGAGTTGGTTTACACAGAAAAATAATAAAAAAATTTGTCAATTGTTTGTTCCGTCCATAGGCAAAACAAAAACAACAACACTACATAGCATGCGATATGGTTATTTTGTTTTTTGGTATAGGTGCGTAGCGCTCTGATATAGGAAGACAGTTAACGAAAAATTATAAAATTGTTTGTGTAATTCTTGTGCATTTCCATAGCTGTATCGTGTATGTGTAAAGAAGAAAGTTTGACGATACCGTGTCAGAGAAATGTAACATAGTTTTTCGACTTATAAACACCAAATACATTCGAATTTTAAGTCTAATCCAAAATTTAGCGATCGGATTTATTCGACAAGAACAGGCAAAAGCTATTCACACTCTTATTCCCAAGCGACTCGCATTCTTGCAATAGAAAAGCAATATCGCCGACGAAATGCGATGACTACTAGAAAAATTGCATTCCGTACTTCAACGTTAAAAAAATGTTTGCAGGAATATGGTTAATGCAAAGAGATTTGTGTGTGTGCGTGTGTGTGTGTGTGTGTGTGCGGGCGACAATGCTCCACCATTTTGAAGAGCATTACAAAAACAAAATGTACATGAAGAGCATACATCCTGTGCACCACTGCTCTATGGCGATAATTCGCTGCCGTGCAGATATACCCTATTTACACATATTTGTGTGTAGGGTATAGCTAGTAATAGAGCTGAGTTGTTGTATTTAAGTTAGCGGTTTAAATTGACATTATCAATTTTTATGCGTTATTTATTTAATTTTTTTTTTTTTCTTTATTCAAATGGGTGTTTTTTTTATTTGTTGCGTTGTCTGGCAACTTCTTGAAATTTGTTGTTGCTATTGTAATTGCTGTTGTTGTTGTTGTTGTTGCTGTTGTATAGTTTGTCGTTAAGCAACTATTGCCAATTTCCTGTCCATATCTTAATCATGCATGCCGACATTATCATTGTTGCTGCTGTTGTTGTTATTGTTATTGATCCTGTTGTTTTTGTCTGCTGATTTTTCTGGCAAATGGAAATAATTTAAATATAAAACGCGTAACTGTTTATTTGTTGCTATCTTTTTCGCTCAATGATCTTTCTATCTCTTTCTTACCATATAAATATTTCAAAAGTTTACATTAGAAATTGTTTTCTATGCTAAGAAAACAAGTTTTTTTTATAGGTTAAGTGTATTTTAAAGCAATGCAATTTTTTGCTGTTTAAAAAGCATATTAACAAAAGCATTATATAAATGTACATAGTATTAATAAAATAAATGCAGTAGTTGTTGACCATAGTATATTGCATACCAATTTTCTGAACAATATCAAGAAAACTAAAATAGTAGTTACAAATGGACCAACCGGCTCGCCTGGTTGGAAACACCTGACAGCGTGGTACAACATGAGAATGAATTCGGAGAAGATTTTCACTTGAAATTTGAGTCATTTCTTGCATTTCTTTTGGTAATATTATTTAAAATAGAGCACACACTCTTTTTCTGGATTGTTGAGTGTAAACACTTGTTCTTTTTCATTTCAATGCTCAACTTAGATTTTGGAACTTAAAATTTAATTACTATAAAATTTAAATATATAGCATCACATTCAACAGATTTTGCATTTTCTCTCGCTCACTCATTTACGAAAATTAGGCATAAATTAAATAGAAAACCAACCCATAAAATAAGTAGATAAACAGGGCTGCCACAGCAAACGCTTTCGCTTGAATTTACCATGCCACAGATCTAATTTTCCAGCGAATTGCAAATCGCCTGCAAATGAGCTGCTGATTTAACTAAATACGTCTCTAGAACACATTTTGTAAATAAAGAAGCCTATTGTTGCAGTTAGGGTGGAAAATTTCTGATTATTCTACACATCAAAAAATTTAATCATTTCAGTTGTTTAAATTAATAAATTAACATTTTACTACGCCATCTAGTAAATCAGTAATTGGATTTACCATTCACTGACGAAAGAAAACGCCTGCTACATTTCAACTTTTTTAAAAATAATTTCGTACTATATTTTTAAGTAGATAGCTATTATGCGAGTATCTGTGTTAAAACAAAGCTAAAAAGAATTAATTTTAATTGCAACTAATCTAAGCTTAAGCAATTTACTATTTGCTGATTGCAATTCACTGCGGTTAATTTTTATACCATTCACACATACTGAGGTGTGTCACAGAAATCTCTAGACAAAAATCCGTCTGGTGATTTGAATTTCTCTAAAAAATTCCGTAGGTGTCACAGAATTCTTCGAGATTTTATAGAAAACAGTTTTTAGTGTACAGATGAGTTTTTTGCTGCGCAGAGTTGTTGTGTTGGCAACGCTGATGTTATAAAATAGTCTACGTATCAGTCATTCGTTGTTGCTGCGTAAACCGACTTGGTCGGTTTTCAGCAAATAAATAAACATTTTTATAAATTTAAATTAAACAATAAAATAATAAAACACAAACAAGGTTTTACCTTATGATTTGAAGAGTTTATATATGCAATTAACTATTTCACCTAGCAAAAGTCTGGATATTTCTAACGATCTAAAAGAGATTTCTGTGACACCTACTAAATTGATTTTGGTCGGAATTGGGGTGAACGAGATTTCTTTAGCATCCCAGATAGTGTGCAATGGTATTATCAGTTTGTCTAAAAGTTTGCAACGCATTAAAAGAGGCATCGTAGACCTCCATATTCTTGTCCCTCATATTCTTGATCAGCTCGACGAGACGAGTCCATCTAGCCTGTCCGTCTGTCTCTCTGTACGTCCGTCTGTATGTTGTTGCGCATTTTTTGCGGACCAATTTTTATACTATCCAGTTGAAATTTTACCCATACTCTTCATTTGTGGTACCCCCTTAAAAATCTACTGCCCACTTTTGACTTTTGTATGAAAAACTTCTTTATTAAAGTCAATATTAGATTGTTAACATACTTATACTAATGGACGTGGCCCGCCCACTTTTTGGGGTAGTACCCAATAGTTAACAATTTTTTCTTGTTGCTTAGTTGTTTAGTTTTGCCAAGCTTTCGTCATGTTGCTAAACTTTTTATCCCTTAAAATAAAGTTTTTTTTTTCTAGAACATCCATTTGTTTCTCTACTTAAGCATATTCTGGAAAATTCGCCACTACATCGCAACATGACGAACGCCTAATTACACATTACCATCGATTACAATCATACAAACGAAAAATATAAATATTGAAATTGATATCAGAAGTTTAGTGTGTTGCAAGTAGGTCTTTGTCACTTAGTTTTTACCACGTCAAGAGGTTCATTTATTTGACAGAAGATGCAACAAATAAAATAAATTGTTTGAAAAAAATGTCAACTAAAAAACTGAAATAGTAGCTTTTTTTACTATTAAAAGGCAATCGGCTGATTATTTTGGCTGCAAATAGGCTTTACATGAAATACAAGCGCACACTCACAAATATAACACGATGGCATACAAGCAGGCTGTTAGAAGTTGATAAGACTTTACGAGCACGAAGCAGATAGGAGCATGCCGGTGTTACTTTGCATGCGCTTTGTTATTATTTTGGTAACTTTGTCACCGTTTGTTATTGTTTTGATAGGCGCGCGGTAAAATAACAAGAAAAAGAAATGCAATAATTATTCATAGATTGCAATCGATTGAGTCGACTGCTGGCCAAACATACTATTTAGTACACAACAATGTGTGTGGTGTGATTTTTTGGGCATCCTCATACGAACCACTACAGTCGATACAGTCGATATCAACTAAAACGTACGTGCATATATCAACGAGCGTTATACCCTACTTTTCTTAATTCTTTGAAACTATTAAAAACTAAATTAATAACTTCAACAGTTTTAATTAAACTTTCTTCGTTGCACAAGTATGAAGTTTTCGCAATTTCAAAATCTATCTTTTTTTCGCTTGTTGACACTTAGATTAAGCGAAGAGTGTTTATGAACATACTAATTACAAACTTCAATCAAAATCTACCAAAAAAAAAAACTTGTTATAAACAAATATTTTCAGTGTTTATGCAAATATTTTGCAAAATTTTTCAAATAAACGCGTAGGCGATGTTTGCCCTCTGCCCTCACTGTCGCTCTGACAGCGTCGGAGTGATGCCTTTCCATCTGTTAAACGTGCCAACAAGTTGACTAAAACAAGTTCATTGAACCACCTACGAGAATTATGCAAATTAAACGAAAAAAAAAATTGTTTAAATAAATAAATAAACATTTTTATAATGAAATAAAATAAAAATTTGTTTTACGCGATTTTTATTATAGTTAGTATTTCTCAGATATATTTTTATTTATTTTTTTTTTGAGTATTATTTTGGTTTAATTAAAAGCAATATTTTCCTGATACATTTTTTTGAAGTGCATTTTTTTGTTTATTTTGCAAAAATCGTGTCTGTTTAACGCTTTTGCAAAAGCGAAACATTTATTAGTGTCAAACTTTGCCATAAAAACAATCAAATTAGTGGACAAATCGGTTTGGAATTTCAAACACGCTCGCCAAAATGGTTAATGTTAAAACATCGCTCGATTTTTGGCACTTTACTGCGCGATGCGATTTATGAG
This sequence comes from Leucophenga montana, assembly GCA_035044765.1. NCBI lineage: Eukaryota > Metazoa > Arthropoda > Insecta > Diptera > Drosophilidae > Leucophenga > Leucophenga montana. The sequence continues at coordinate 1,249,526 of JAWNNQ010001912.1, read as the reverse complement.
GGACACAACACGGTTTCCTGTTGCCCAGCTTAAAAAAAAAAAAAAAAAATACTTTTTTCTCTTGGAAGCTTAATCAAATGCAACCAAAAAGGCTTCCTAAAACGGCATACGACAAACTGGCTTGAAATTTTTTAAAATTGTTTTTGCTTTTTTTTTTTCTTTAATTTAAATTTATTTTTCGATCTATTTTTGTTTATTTATTCATTCGCCGACGTTTCGGATTCAATTCGATACGAGTCGCGCATCCATCTCGTAATTAATTGCTCAACAATTTTTATAGTCGCATAGCATTTTTCTGACGCTCGATGTATCCAGTTTATTGGCTGCTTCTTCTTTTTATTTGAATTTTAAATATTTATAAAAAAAAAGAAGAAAAAAAAACTTCCACCATGCTTGAGTGCCTTCCTTGCTTCTTTACTTTAAACTTTGATGCTGTCGCTTATTGCTAATTAAAATGATCTATGCGCAGTGTTTCATTTTGGAAATTAATTAAGCAACTTATCCATTTGAATAAACGTGCTGGAGTAAAGTATACTCGGGCAAAATATCCGATATATTGTACAATGGCACCTGCTGATGACAGCAATATAAGATAAAAAGAAAACCGTACGATGTTAGCGAAGCTTTAATACGCTTTAAACAAAATGTACATCGAAACTGGACCATTGGGCGTGTTCATCAGAGACTGATTACTGATTTACTCTGACTATTTTAAATGTTTTTGTTTTTTTGCTTAGCTCAAAAGTCACTAAGTTCGAATAGTTTCTAGCTTTCATAGTATGCGTTGATTTATGTTTAAAAATAGTAGTCAGTAATCACAAATCAGTCAGCGATTAGTACTGCTGTACGTACTAAATGCTTTATGTATATTGATTGAATTTTAATAACAACCAGACCAAATTCGGAGATGACAGATTAAAAGCTGAAGAAATAGCTCAAACCATAATCGCTTTCTGGATTATATGCTATTGTTCGAACTGAACTAATGGTGAATATTTCATGAGGATTGATATTAATTAGGTTAGATTGCGAAGGCCGGCGTGTGAAGATTCCAAGCCGTCACACGTTGAAACATTTGTGATATTGATGCTAATTTAAATGTAAAACGTTTTGTTTAGGTACTACTATATGATTTAATGTGTCATGCCAATGTACAATTTGGCATTTTGAAAGGAATTTTAACTATTAACTTTTAGGGTCGTAGAATCTTTAGTGGAAGTATACGGTGAGCATGCTCTGTCTATACAGTCGTGTCAGAGGTGCTTTGGTCGCTTGAATGACCAATGCCAAACGCTTCAAGAATTGTCAGAATCATTGGGAGTAGGTGTCTCGACAGTCAGTGTCAACGTCTAAAAGCCATGGTATTAATTCAAGAGCATGGATACTGGGTGCCATACGAGTTGAAACCGTGCAATATCGAAAGACGATTGTTCGCTTATGAACAGCTCCTCGAACACCACGAAAGAAAGCGTTTTTTGCATCGCATTGTGACTGGCAATGAAAAGTGGAACCATTACGTCACTTCTTGGCGCAAAAAGTCATGGGCTATGCCCGGACAGTCATCAACATCCTTCGCAAAGCCGAATATGCATGGCATAAAGCTTATGTTCTGTATTTGGTTGTACCAGCGCGGTGTGATCTTCTTCGCTACGAGCTGCTCAATTCGAATAAAACGATCACGGGAGAACGCTATCGGACTCAACTTAAGCGTTTGAGTCGCGAACTGAAGAAAAAACGGCCGGAATACGAAGAAAGGCACCACAAAGTGATTTTTGTAAAACCAGTGAAAACATGTTCTATATTCTTTGCCGCCACTTAACAAGTAAGATCGCATAGCTAAAATATAGTTTATCTTCAAATTCAAAATTCAAAAATTTCGGAAAAAGTTTAAAAAAAAGTGAGCATTGGAATTAAGTGCACCCAAATCGAAACCTCAGAACGAATTACGTGTTTTTCAATGTAAGGATATCGATATCACTTCATATATATACTTCATACAGCTGATATTTAAATAAAGCGGATGTCATTTTGCCAATCACATGTGAACGGAAACGTATATTGTGCCCAATGGCAAGACAGTATTTAAAATGCATGCCAAATTTAAATACAAACTGATAATACTCTTTCTACACTGCAACCATGTATTTGTGAAGGGTATTAAAAACCGAAAAACCCAAAACCAAAAAGAAAAAAAACAAATTGATTTCATTGTCGCTTCGATGCTCGATGATTTTGCAGATAAATACATATCTATCTATCTATCTATCTACATAATTACTTAGTTGTATTGTATAGTATATTTTGTTCGATGTTTTTATGCGCCTTATTTTTCACGGCTTCCAATTAGTAGAACGCGTTCGAGGGACAGCATGTGTCGCATTTTTAATTGCGATTAATTAGCGTCAACAAATCTTATTTGTATCTTTTTTTTTTTTTTGTTTGTAGTAGAGTTCGCTGCTTAAGTCTTTTGTTTTGCATACAACTTAATAATGTACTAGTATGTATGCTTTAGTTATGTAGATACAAAATCCTGTTAGCTGCAGGCGTAACAAATTTTCTATATTCAATTTTAATTAATTATACAAACTTAATTGTTTAACATTCAGCTCCATTGTGAAGTTTGGCCTCCTTTCGCATCAAAAAAAAAAAAAAAAAAAACAAAATTGTGCAGCGCATCTTAGCAAATTATTAATTAATCGAAATGGGGCACACGCCTTTATGAAAGGCCTAAAAAGCCGCAAAATTCATTAAATTCATTAAGCCAAAAATAAAGAAGAAGAAAAAAAATCACTGAAATTGTATAAAAATTAAACGCAACAATTTAAACATTTTCTCAGCACAATATTTCACGCAGCGTAATTAAATATCTTTTGTTGTAAATTTCTGTTTTGAATTCATATTTAAAATTTGATTAACATCATTTCTTAATGGATGCCACACTTTTTTTACGGCTAATGAACGTTTGTGCAGAACACAATTAGCAATTTTATGCCTACTATTTTATTAGTGTTTTACAATATAAAATTAGGCTTTAAGTTGGCCCTTTATAGGCGTTGTAATCTTCTATGCTTATAACGCTTATAAACACATTTCATGCTTCGGAATAGTTTTCACGCAACTTTGAATTACAACAATTTAATATTTAATTAAACTGTCTTCATTTTCGAATTTGGTTGGCTTAGTGAAGCTCTCATATGCAGCAACTTAAAGTCTCTAGAAATTGTGAGTGTTAGTGCTTACTCGCATATGTTCCATTTACGAAGATTTCTAAAAGAGTATAACACAAAAACTGCCTACACTATAAAAATAAATTTAAAAGTAGAGTCATAAGATTACTCTGCTACTCATTTCCCTACTATAAATTGGTTGTTCATTCAAGATTGGATTACAAAATATGGTGTATTTTTTGCTAAAATTACTTCATATGCAGTTTTCATATAGTTATTAAAGTACATTCCCAATTAAAACAAAGTTCCATATTGTTCAAACTCCACGTCATAACCAACAGGAATTCGATGGCATCATAGCCACTGGGATAGATTAATTAATGGATTGACAGTGCGCAAGGCATTTAGTTGTTAATATCCTTCAGCACATTTAACTAAACCAAGCACTGCAACGTGCATTCTATGCTGGAGCTAATTTAAGGCTGGCCAGTGGCAGTGTAGAAGTTCGGACATCATTCCGGAATTGGAATCGCGTTCCTCTGGGCAACTTTTATAGTGTGCATTGTAAGTTAAGCCTCCTTTTTTATGAAAATGTATTCTGATGCGACAGTGTTGCAGAGTCTTGCCTTAGTCAGGAACACGGTTGCCTACTATACAATTGCCAGCTACTTCTAACAGTTTTGCAGCTGAAGACTGTTGGCAGTTCTCTGGCAATTACACAGAATAAAGATTTTGACTGTACCTACTAGTATTGTTACTTTTGTTCTTAGGCTATGTAAGATAGACACTGTATGTATCAGTTCTTCGGCACTATATTTCCCGACACTCTTACTGTGCCCATGTATCAATCTCAGCAAGATCTTATTGCGGTTGTCAGTCATATTAAACATCTTCTTACAATTCGCAAAAAACCGAATTAATGTATCTATCCATAGACAATTGATATTCGCTGTTCATTTTGATATTTTACTATTGTTCAAAATTCGACCCTCTTCGCCGATTTTTTACCGAGGAAATAATGCGGAATTGAATGAATTTTGTTTTTCGTAAAAACTTCAAGGTAATCATCTGCTTATTAAAAAATATTATTACTCTAATGTGTTATTGAAATCTATCGTACAAGGCTCTATAATTGAAAGTATATCAATCCGTAATCTGCTAGAACGGCCTCCATACCGCAATTCATCTTAAATTCATCTATGAAGAGGGACATTTCGTGAAAGTTGAATTTCGATTCATTATCACAGTCTTGTCTGATAGGCAATAGCGTCGGGAATTTTTCTTTTATTGAAATCAATGTTTGAGAGATTGGTATATTCTGCGGCTCTATCGTTTTAATGATGTCTACTTCTTCAGCTTGAAAACACCTTGGAATGCTTTATTTCTAGTTGCCTCTTTTTAGTGCAAACAAATAGATGGTTTAATATCAATCAGTTCCGATCACGGAATTCATGTGCAAGCGAACGATGAAATAAAATTACAAGTCAGCATATTTTCGGATGAACTTTTGGCTGAAATCTCTTCTTGAGTATAAAGTGAAATCTAGCTGTTCTTCTTGCAAAGAAACTCTGCTTTTCCTAGGATCTAACACAGCTGTAGCCACTGCATTCAGTGCCACAAACATTCTCGAATTCATGATCTCATCTGAATTTGACAATCGTTGGTTCGATTTAATTTGATTATAATGAATAATCACTTTCTCGACAGTCATAGAATGAGGCGTAGTAATGAACACAGCAGTTTCTGCAAAGTGTCACATGTGACTTTATAAGTCATTTTTGACCATTCAGATCTTCGTCCGTAGGGTCGAGATCTTCGATTACTTGTATTGCTGGGCAACAGTCGCAAATGTTCAACTAAGAATCGACACTCTTCAATCATCTCTCGGGTAGATTTGCCTATTCAAAAGGATGTAAACCTTTTGATTAGTAAATTTTGTGACAAGAGATTGCGATACTTAGCGTCTTTTTCTGTCACGTTCTTCATTGTGAGTGTATTCTTGTAAATTCTTCTCCTGTCGACCTGCATATGGATTATAAACCATGAGCTTCAACTTATGCAGAGCGTTTTTTTTTTTCAATGTTAAAACAACGTGCAGAATCAAACGTGCTTTTTGAAGATTCTTCCGCAACTCTTGCGTGACCAGTAAAACATCTGCCATCAAGCATGTTTGGAGAAGTTGTTGGAAATCGGATTTCTTCCAAATATTGAGCATTCCAACTGTCACACTTTTTGTGCATTAGTGAATCAGGGGTGATTAAAAGATGACGCCAGTACTTCAAACATTCTGGTGAAATGTGTAAGCGATGAAATTACCGACATGCTCAGCAAATCTAACTTAAAAGTAACATGGGAATGAGTGATAATCTGGGCGAAATGTCAGCATTTCTTTTAGTTTTGAAGATGATGTGTTAAATTTCAAGAACCATTGAACCATTTTTCAGGAACCATTGCAAGTGCTGAATCCGTCGCAAGATCAGATCAACGACAGAAACACCAAATTGCTGTTAGTTTGTATCCCAGATGATCTTCAGCAAGTTTTCATAGGCACGCTGCAGTTCGTGTATTAGCAGCTTCACCATCAGTTGTGACTTCCACTATCAAACCAGTTGGAACATTGGTAACCTCACAAGACTTGACCGTAGATTCATGCAATTCTTCAGCACCCGTCTTTTCTGGTTGTATTGCCAAAGTGAAACACATTGCTTTTTTCAAATGCTGTTCTTCCGTTTGGCCACCTAATTAAATATAGTTAAAAAATGGCCTGCGTTCAATTGTATTTTTTCAGAGCAAGCAAACATATCTGCACTTCGTAAAGCTCATAAAGAGTTAATGAATGCACTCAATAGCTTCATCTTGCATCATTTGCTCTTTAGCACTTTGACTGCATTCCTCTAATAACAAATAAATTATATTATATTAAATATCTTCTTGTCATATTGCGCATAGACTCGTACAATAATATTGAATAGCAGCTTCAAAATATCTTAAGTGCTAATTTATTTTATATGATCCACTGCATAAATTGCTAGCTGTATCTGAAGCTGTCTTTGTACAGAATTATATAGCTCAATCACATATAATAAATGAAAATATACTTATATCGTATATACTTGTATGTAGACAGTAGCTTGTTATGCTTATTACAAACAACAAATGCGCTTACATATGTAATCAATTTGCAGCATAAAACTACCGCAACTATTTGCACTATACCCAGTAAGAGTGCGAGTGCGAGTACGAGTACGGATAGTAAATGTATCTAGTAGATACAATACTATGCAGTAGTTAACAATACAAATTCTTGACAACATTTATAGCTGCATTCTTCTGCATTGAGTGCAATTCTTTTGCCTTGCGGCAGCAACAGCAACGACAACAACAACAGCAGCAACAACAATAATTGCTTGCATGATGAGTCAACAACATTTTTCGCCTTTTTGTTGCAAGTTTTTATTTATTTTTTGCTGTTGCTGCCAACTTGTTTTTTATTATATTTTTATGTTTTTGTGGTTTTCATTGTCTAGCTGATCTTAAAGTGCTTTAATTAATTTTGTTTCGTTTTTTTTTTTTTTTTTTTTGCTTTACTGGATTTTTCTTCATTTGTTGTGTTGCTCGATTTTTTTCCGCTTTTCTTTGAAATGTTGTTGCAAGTAATTTATTGAGCTTTGCTTGTTATTGTTGTTAGTATAATTGCTAATGTTGTTGTTCTTGTTGTTGTTGTTGTTGTAAGTACGCGCAATTGTTGTAACGTGTTGCATTTGATTTGCTATAATTGCAATAATGACGCATGTGGTGAGACGTTGTGGTAAGTTGTTGTCTTGAGGGGTAAAAAGATGACAGCGATTTAGACAAGCGGCAGCCCCAAGCTACAACAACAAAAAAAAAAAAACGCGTTGCTCATTAGTTGTCATACAGTTTATTCGTCTGTCTGTCTGTCTGTCTGTCTATTTACCTGTACCGCTGACAGTTACTCAGTCAGCAGCTGTCGTCACCGTCACCGTCACCATCGTCGTCGTTGCCGCCGTCGTCAGTCAGTCTAGTCGTCGTCATTGTCGTCTGTCCAGCATTGTTCTGTTCTATTATGTTCTGATTGGCTGCGCTGCTGCCGTCTTATCTAATTGGCATTTGACGCTCTACCGCTGACGTAGTCGTTCCGGGCAATGTCAAGCGGTTTTTGCACTTTATGGTTCAAGTGCTACCCGATTTGTATTAGTATTTTCATTTATTTATTTCTGTTCTTTTTTGTACGCTATACACTTGATACGCATAGTATAGTAAATTTGTCACAAATTTTGTAACAAACAGAGACTATCTATATCTCAGCATAATGTAAAGAGTTTATATCACAAATTTTAGAACAGCGTTCTGCACGAGTGGAGTCAAACTAGCAAACGTATGCATCATATGACTTTTGACTCACAATGAATGGTATGAATCATTCTGGTGACTCATTGTAATGGTACGATTCTGTATTACTCTAATGCTTGTACTCTTTGCATGAATACGAATGAATGATGTAATAATGATTCATGTGATTCAATGTGTTTCCTTTTTCTATATCCGTTTCTTCTTTCACAAAATTTGATGTCAACGACGCGTAAAAGACGTCGTGTTTGCTCAAAAATATGTTAATGCTTCTCTAATATCCTTTGAAATGAGCGCTTCCGTAACTTGGCAAACTATTGGTTCCAAGGGAACTGAGATTTCATGTGTTAGCAACAAAAGAATAATTCTAGAATGCTTAATTTTTTCGTACATGTTGAGAATAACCAGCCTCTTTTCCGCATTGCAGACACATTCAATGGTAAGGTCTTGTTTTCTAATACAAATTGAAGCAGTGCATATTAGGAAGTCCACTACTGCACGGTCGAAGGCAAAAGAATACTGTAATACGTATTAGCTTCGGCATCGTCTGAATACAAATGAAAATTTACTGTGGACTCATATGATTCAATGTACAGTACAGTGATTTATAGTTTTTGAAATGGCAGCATATTGATTCACGCGAGTCATTGCCATGCAGCTACTCACTGCGAGTCATTCGTTTGGAAATAGTGCATTGCTGTATTTGAACTCGTTTCGTATTGTGTCTTTGTGAGTTATATTCTCAAATGCAGATAATTGTTTTGTAGAATTAGAGTGCAATTGAATGAGTGCACACAGCACAGTATACATACTTTTCATTCCACTCGTGTAGTGCTCTATTTTGAACAGAGAATCACAGTCTTATATGCTGACACACGTATACGCTCGTATAATGCTCGCTTGGGTGTTCCATTGCTCAATAAAAGAGTATTTAAGAAAGCTCTTTACATACAGATTAGAGTCGGTAAGGAATCAAGGAATCTCCCAGATATATTGTCTAGTAGCTAAGCAGATGGGAAGATTTTAAACAAATTTGTCTGGTAAACTGAGATTTATTGAATCTTTGGTCAGTATAAACATTCGCGTAGTTTTCTTCTACAACTGCTATGATGAGGAGAAGAACTATATTAAGCGTTGTATTGCTTCCCAAGACACATTAAACATAACAATTTGATTACCGATCAGTGGTCGACAGATTACTAATCAGTGATTAGCTACTGGTAAATTATACCGGAAATCAATGCTGTTCGATTTTAATGGTTAGAATGTTATACGAATTTAACGAAGGCGTGAGAGTGTAGCCTCTACAGATAGTTGCTAAATGCAAAAAGAAAGTATTTCTATATGAGTGATAGTGCCTTTACACCAATATTTTTCATATTCTAAGTTAATGCTGAGAATGTATAATGAATGTTCTCTGTACAATTTCCTATAAAAGCTAACATTCTGTACATTCTCAACACTCTCGAAGATTCTGTCATTCGCCCTAAATATATTATGTATTCATCGCAACAAACTGCTGATATTTAAACAAAGCAAAAAACAGTTTGCCACTCACATGTAAACGACAAATTGAATTTGCCAGTAGAAAAGCAAAATGTCGAAAATGTTCGGCAAAACAATCTTAGCCAAATCTAATCCAATTTATTAATTATTAATACACATTATTCTAGATGCTAAGTCGAGCATATGTAACTATTTCAACCGCCTGGTAGTTTCGCTGTTGTCAAGAAGTGTGCCAGTTCGTTTTCATGGCTACTCAGTCAGTTCATTGCTACTTGATGCCGTTGAAGTATTTCTATATTTGAGTTGCTTGTAATAGCCCTAATCTCACTTTTGGACACGACTTCATTTTGAAAAAGCAATGTGTGTTGATTTTTTGACGTTCACCTTTATCTTTCAATTTTGAAACCAAGTCTCTTATCAATTTTAGAAGAAAGTTGAATAAACGTACAAAATTTTAGCCGCAAAAGAGATTTATTTGATTTGTTTATGTTTTGCTTCTTAAATTTTTTACAATTTTACAAAAGTTGGTATTCACATACATTTTTAGATATTTACACGACTAGAGATCAAAGTTAACATAAAAATGCCAGACCATTTGGTAGCAACTCTAAATTGTTTATTGGTACGAAATGAATTTAGAGTCGACACTAAAGTGATAGCTGGTACTACAATAATTTAGTCGACTTTTTCTTTTGATTATTAGTAAGGCTGTTAGTGTATTCTTGCGGAATACTACCATTAATAGAATGTAGGGCGGATGATGCACTTTGTTGCTGAACATAGAAGTAATTGTTTGCTTTTTTTAAAGGGATCATGAGCAGTAAATGTACTTGTAATCGTGAACATTTTCATTCACCAGAAAAATCAGTGATTATCAACAATATATAACAGAACAGAACAGAACGGAACACAATTATTTCTTGGTCTTTTAAAACTTCACACATAATTGTATCTTTTCTTAGAACTTTTTGATGATTTGCATCATTTCTTCATATTAATGTGAAAAGTGTTTTGAGAATTTCTGCTGCACACATAAAAGTGTAGAGTGAATATTATAGTCGTTAAGCACGGAATTTCGCTTTCTTATTTATTTATACAATATTTATTTCGCACACTTTTGCTTCTCTGTAAAAGTTATGAACTTTTTTTGTTTAAGATCAGCTGCGCTGTATAAATTTGGTTTTTATCTCATGCTTCATGAAGCGCACAGGCGCGTGTAGCGCGACACACGCAGCGTTGATTTTTCGCATCTCATTGCGCTCAACTCGTTGTTGTTGTTGTTGTTGTTATTGTTATTGTTAATTTGACATTTGTGTTGATTAATCGGAATTTTATGCGTTTGATGTCATCGCAATGCTCAGCTCAGCTGTACTGAACTGAACTGAGCTGTCGTCGTCGTCGTTGTCGATTCTGAACGCTTGTGCGCTACTTGAAGTTTTCGCACTCGTTTAAAGCAAACAAAATGCCAAAGTTGCTGCCGCTTGAACTTTAAATGTCACATAACTCAATGCAGCATATACTCACTCACTCACTTACTCACTCAGTCAGTCAGTCAGTCAAGACAATTATGCACATGAAACAGTTTCATTTGCTGCTAAACTATGACGCATTTAATGCAAAACTTATTAATTATGCCGATAACTATATATAATCGTTCTACACAGGGTGTTTTTTTTTAGAGTTTCTACTTTCCGGCGGAGACTAAATTATTAGTTTGATTGGTCATTTTATCATGAATAGACTAACGCCAGAAAAACGCTTGCAAATTGTGCAAAAATTTATTTCGAAAGTCGTGTTTCAGTTCGGGAATGTGACCGTGCGCAACATTCATTTTACGGTCGACTTAATCGTTCATACGTGCGCCTAATTCGATGAACCATGTATATATTTTCGCACAGACGTCATACACTGCACACCGACGAAACAAACTTTACTGTAGAGCGTAGTATTGAGCAGGACCCAAAAAAAGTCGATGCACCTTTGCGTGTAGCAGTTGAATTTATTTCGTTCGTTACATAAAATAACACTAGTTTACAAATTGCAACTTTAAAAACATACTCATTTATGCATTTGGGGCATTCACCTACATAACGGTATATTTGGCTTCTACACAAACCACCATCCAGAGTTAACGGTAAGCTCTACCGAAATGAATGATAACTCGTTAGATAGGTGATTACATTACACGTCTAACGGTTCACACCAAAAAAATGACTAAGTTATAGCTAACGAAGGTTTAAACCCATGCAATTTCTAGCGAATTTCATCGATTTTGGTAATTTTTCATTTATTTACAATTTTTAATCGATAGTTTGTTCGATTCCTAAAATTAAAGTTTCAAATCCAGGTGAATGGTCAAAATGAAAAAAAAAATATATTTTTCGTATTCAACGCACCCAAATTTCTCGCAAAAAGTGTTAGAGCATGATGCCTTTTTCCTGAAAACCAGTGCAATATAAGCAATAAAGAAATAACTCCTCTCATTGAAGCTGTTAGGGAAGATCTTAAAATACGTTTTCCTAGTCCTAAGGATTGATTTGTAGAACGTTTCAATTGTATCCATGAGGGCAACAAAGAAATGCAGACCTTGAAATTAAGATTTCTTTTCTTTTTCGTTAGAGTTCCTCCCAAGACTAAGTTACTTTAAAGTTCGCCCAAAAGAGTGATCTGGATTCGCACCTGACCATGATTAGCGATTATTTCGTGCCCCAATTGAATGGGATGTTTATTAAAGATATGTTTTTACAATAAAACAGCGTCACATGCCATACAGCGCGTCAAACACTCGATTTGTTAAAGGAACCATTGAAACAGTTAATTGGCCACTGATAAGATGCTATATAATGCCTTTGAATTAATTTCTCTAGGGTTACGTGAAGTCATTGGCTTATGCGAACAAACCCGCAACTTTGCAAAACTTGAAAGACAACATTGTTCGTTTCATTGCCGAGATACAACACTGCCATTTCTTACAAAAGTGGTCGAAAATTAGAATTTCCCACATCCGACTCAGCCCAAATTTAAACACTAATGAGATAAAATTATCCTTCTAATAAAGCTAATAAAGCCAGTTTGAAAAAATTTCCAATTCGAAAAAAGACACCCTTCAAGTTCGTTGCTTAAGTCTTTCGATTTGTTTTTCTGGCAACATGAAATCTCTACAAAAGTTTTCACTATAATTTAATGAGTTTTTGTCTTTTTTTTATATTTTTATTTGTGTATTTTATTTTCTCGCTTCAAATAAAAGTAAAATTAAATGGCAGGCAAATATTTTCTTGTCATGGCTATCAGATTACATGCGGCAGCGCATCGTTTGTGTATCTACAAGTATGAGTATCTTTTTTTCTTTGGCGTTTTTTGTGTATTTTTGCAGCTGCTGTTGGGGTTGCCACACTCAACTTTAACAAACTCCAAGATGCCATCAAATGCTTGACGATAATGATGCCTCGCGTTGACATTGATGACGCTGGCCGTGGTGAGGCGTTTGAAGTTTTACCACTCAACAAGCAACGCATTAAAGCTGTATGAGGATATACGAGTCGTTATATTATTTTCGGCGTTAAGGCATAATTTATGGTTCGGTTTTATTTTCATTTGGCACACGCCGCCAATAAAATATTTAGTTTGTTTTTTTCAGAAGGATACTTCACTGCTCAAAATGTTTTAAAAATGAACAACAAAAGATTGCCGATGTAGTAGTTGCTAGTGATGAGCTAAAAGGGTGAGTTTTCAATTGCAGTGTAAGCAGTGATTGCGCTTTTCGTATCACAGTTCTATATTATGTCTGCAGAGTATAATACAGTCAAACAAATTGGTTAGCGATATAGTGTGGGAAAATCGAGCTACTTACAAAGTAGCTGTCACACACAAAGAGTTGTTTGCAAAACTGTGAGTAGCAATCACAGTTTCGAAAATCGTTAAGACCAATTACAGTTTTGTGAACAAACCAATCACAGCGAATCATTGTAATACGCCAATCACAGTGAAAATAACACTTAGTGTGAAATATTGTTAACCACAATTGTTTTTAATTGTTTTGTAAGGACAGTTGGCGATTTTTGCAATAGTATTTATTTTATTCTTAATTGGAGTTTTCTATAATTGGAAAAATGTGTTGAATTCAAGGTTTTAGTTTAATAGAGAAAATCAATCTATATTCGAATGCCGATAACTAAACCAATAAAATTTAAAAGCTTAATATGAGACTGAATAACACTTTTGAAAACTTTTCTCTCGCGTTTGAGTTGTAAAAACTAATAAAGAAGACAAGCTTTCCAACTTATATTGGCAAAATTGTTAATCAGCTTAGTTGAAAGCTATAAAACATTTAAATGGAAAAAAAGTTTAACATTTTTGTTGTTCTGTTGGTTGACTGATGCAAATAGGATTCAGGCTTGAAAGTTTACTCGGATAAATACCACTGGGGCTGTTGTTCATTAACATCATCATTCAATATAACTGCAGCTATACAGCTTATTAGACTACGGCATAAAAGTAATCAGTCTCAAGTCAACTTATAATTATAAAATAAAAGTGTAAACTCTGAAATTACAAGTGTCTACCAATAAGAATAACCAATTTTGGTTCAGTTCTAAACACAAACAAATATCAACAAACAAATCGATGGCTCAAAAGTCTCAGTCGAAAGTCAACAAATGTTTTATTAATTGAAAAGCGCAAGATGGAATAGTGAGTCGACAAGATGAGTCGACAAGATGGAATAGTGAGTCACATTTTTAAGAAACATATTTAAAAAAAGTAGCATAGATGCAGCCATATACTAAAGGAAGGTAGAACTACTGCTTGGGTTAGACTGACGTCAGTGTGCACTGCAAACCACTACTACTTTCACTGTACTTTTTAATGTGATCACTGAAAAGATGTCAAAGTGCAAGTGAATTGGAAAGCGAATGCAAGCGATATAGCGTGAGCGAAGCGAGTTAGCAGTTTGAAAACAGCTTTATCGCTTTGCTTTGCTTTTGCATTCTTGTTATCGTTTCATAATTGCATGATTTTGTTTTTGTTGATGCAATGTCTCGGAGAATATTTCTTTTATAACAGAATTTTTTTGAATTATATATCGGTTCATACATCGTATTGCTTTCTGTGACATCAACCTTAGACTTCCTAGCTTAGATGCTCATTTACATTTAAAACATTTCCCTGCAATATGTAAATCGTCTTCGTCGTCGACTAAAGACGTATCATAAACTGCATCACTGAAAACATTTGTTCATTATATTTCAAGATATTACCGTGCTGGCACGAAAGCATGCCAATAATAGCGAGGGCTGTCCCAAAAATACTAGACTTCATGGTGGCAAATGATGTGCGTATTCCCTCATTTGTTTAAATTTCGCAAACCGTGTTGACCGAATCGGTGTGGCCCAATTACCGATTCAATTTTCATACAAAATGATTCGTTTTGAATTTAAAATTTGATTTTAGTAGAGTTGCCTATATCACGAGAAGTAAAGATAGTAACTTTGATCTTCATTTATATGTACTTTGCTCAAAATGATGGCGGCAGAAGTATGTACAAGCTGATTTGTTAATAAAATGGGAGAAGCGAAAGAATTAAAAGCATCAAATTTATAAAAACGGTGCCTTCCATCAATTTCGTAAGATAGAATCAGTTTACGCAGTTAATCGATTGAGGAAATACCACTAATGTGTTGTACACAGTGTACAGCATACGTCAGCGATATAAAACACATATGAAGCGATCACTCGAACATGCAAATACAACCGAAAGCACTCGCGTAATTAAATACGATGCTACATGCACCACTCGCTGAATTTCTACTCAAAAAGTTCTAGGCTTTCCTTTATTGTTTTTTCTATACTTCTCTCGTCTCGTTGTTTCTAATCACATATTAACTTACTCTCTCAATTTGTTCGTCTAAACCGTTTGCATTTGTTTATCTTATTCCTTTCTGGCCATCGCGCATCTGACATTCGCAGTTGAGACCACATGGAGATGTATGGCACGGATTGAGTGGTACTGGTGGTTGTTTGACTGAAGGTATCTCTGATGCTGGATATCATCGAGAGAACAATTCAGCGGTCAAATGAATGGGACAGCTGCGGAATGGGGCTATGATTGATGACAGATACCCTTGCATGAATTAGCGCATTTAAAGCGATGGCACGCCTTATTTTGAGAACACACAGCATTCTTAATAACACTAGTTTTCAGCAAAAAAAAAAAAAAAAAAAACTATCTTACATTTCTATAGAGTATTTTAAGTGTGCTGCACACGAAAAACATACTGATTTGTTTTTCATTTGGGCTGTTCACCTACATAACGGTATATTTGTGTTGTTCGATGTATGAATTTACTTAAACCAGCGTCCAGTGTGAATGACAAGCCCGATCCAACTGACATATTGCTAGCAGGGTGCTTAAATTACACGTCTAATGGTATCCAATTCATTTGGATCGAATGAAAACTAACAGAATTACAGCTGATAAAAGTGCAAGTTGCAACGAATTTCATATATTTTTCTTATTAGAGTATTTTTCTCAACAATAAATAAATTGAATATAGCAAATTTTGGCATTTTAGATCTCAATCAATTACAAAAATTTCAAGCGCAATGAGTCAAAGATCGAATGAAAAATGAAAATATTATAGAAGAAAGAAAATTTGTATTTGTGTAGTATGAAATACGTAAAAAACTTTGCATTGTGCGGTTTGTCGAGTGATGAGAACTTGTAGCTGAGCTCAAAACAAATATCTCCGTGTCTAAAGCATGCTTTGTGTAACAAAAAATGTTTGCAAATCTGTAAGCGTGTAGCGCATTTTGAGTTCGTGAATGCACAAATGCTGCATTCTTACTTGTTTCAATAGAAGTTTTTGTATGAACAGCTTTCAGCTTTCAGCTTTCACATCATTTCTTCTACATTTCTACATTTTATGCATAATTTCAGAAACAACACAATACAAAAACTTTAATTTACTTATGGAATATGCAATATTTTGAGAGTATGCGAAGTTCGATTCGTATAAATTCAATGACAAAATAAATAAACTAGAAAAGGGTGTGACCAAGTGAAACTACACAACTGAATGCAGTAGAAACTTCAGCGTATGGATTTAATTAACATTACAATTAACTAACGAACTAACGAACTAACTAACTAATTAATTAACGACGACTGACTAACTTCCTTACTCTATGACTATGACAACGTTTGGCTCCGTTTGACTATTGACTATTCATGTTGACGTTTCGATGCCGCTGGTGAGAATTAAAACAAATTTGATACGAATTAACGAAACAATTTTCCGCATTTTTTGTTTTTTTTTGTTTTTTTTTTGTTTTTACTCTGTAACATTTTTATATTGCGCATATTTATATTAAAAATTCTAAATCGTATGCACAAATTAAGAGAAAAACTGAAAGCCATTAACGCTTATGCAATGCACATGAATATCGGAAAAGGCGCATACTGGTATTGTGCAAATTTTCAATATAATTATTAAATAAATAGCTAAATAAACCGCTGCATTTTCTCTACACTTTGTAATTTACATTTAATAATTTTCAAACTGACTGTATACTTTGGTCTGTTACATTCGAATTATAACACAGCAGAGAGTCATTCAGTTAGTCAGTCAGTCACTCATGCATTCAATGAATCAATCAATTCAATTCAATCCAATCCAATCCAATCCAATCAGTTCGGTTCAGTTCATTTCAAGTGAGTGAATCATTTAGTAGAGCTTTTCGTTAGCAGCGCATTAGTTTGATTTTAGTGCTCGTTAAATTTACGAGAGAGTGTGTTGAGTGTGCTTCTATTGTATTCATTTAGTAAACAAAAATAAATCTAGTTAATAAACATTTTTATTTTTACAAATAATCTTACGCTTTTGTTATATTTAACTGCTACAGCGATTTACTTTTTGTTGTTGTAACTTATTTGCTATAAATTATAAAATTGGTTTTCTTTTTTGCAATGAATATACATTAAAAGGGGGAAAAAGCACTGATTCGCATAAATTGTTTTCTTATGCAGTCTCTGGATCTTCGTCTTACAATAACAATAAGAGTCAATTTATTGGCACAAAAACACTTTATAACTCGTGTTCATGTCTTAAAAGCGGTTTTAGCGCAAATAACCAATAATTAAAATAAAACATTGTCTATAAATAATAACATAATCGTTCGTTTTATAGTCTATATTGTCTGTTTATGTAACAGTTTCATATATAATTGTTGCATTTATTATTATATTGTACTACTACAGTTTAGTGCTAATGTACATTAATAAATGTTTATGCATTTTATAGATACCAAGGCTACTGCGAAGAATGTATATTAACACATATACATAAATCGTAGAAACTTTATTTGGTTCTGTACAATTTGTTTGGTCATTTGTGGAAGATGACATCAGGCAAATGTCCACTCTCAGTGGCAACCAGAGCTCGGAAAATATGCTCAACAAATTTTTCTATGCTGTCTGCTCACCGAAAAGGCAGAGAAAAATGAACCAGACTCGCTCACGCTCACAGCAGAACACTTTTTTTTGATTATTTCGTGTCTTCGGTTTCAAGCTTCTCGATGAACAAAACACAAAACGAAAATCTCTTACTATAATGGCTTGATGGTGACACTTTCGTTCGACTCTCAGCAACTGAGCATCAGCAACTGAGCAAAACGAACCAAGTGGAAGTGTAAAGTGTCTTTTTTGTTGTTGTTGCTTTAAATAGTTCATCGCTAGCAAAGCGTGGAAGAGGGTGAGAGAAAGAGAAAGCGCGCTAAATTGTGTACATAAGTTAAAATAGTGTAAGTAACACACATACATACGCAAAAGACATTTTCGGCAAATTTTGCGCAGCAAAGTGTCTCAAGTGAACAAATGCATAAAATGAACGACAAAAAACTCTCGTTGCTTGCACAAAGAACACGATGAGAATAAACAGAGTTGAAATGTCTTTTCGCTTCTATTTTAAATCGTGTCCGCTCGCAGCAGTTTTTTTCGGATTGCCTGTAAAAAAAAAAGACGACATCTTGCGAGCTCTGATTCCAGGAAATGAACAGGCGGACAAGCTTGCAAGACAAGGAGCGGCAATGCTATTAATAGGACCTGAGCCGTGAGCCGTATTTTGGCGTCCCGAGACATATCATATCGGAAGTAATCCGCAAAGAGAAGTATATAGAAATAGAACAACACTGGGCTACAAGTCAAGTACTAAGAAAAGCAAAGTTACTTCTAGGCGGTTACAACCCAAGCAGAACTAAAACTATGCTCCAACTAGGTAGAAACCAATTAAGAATACTAACAGGACTGCTATGAGGCCACTGCAGACTAAAGAAATATTTATATGTTTTGGGAATACATACCTCACTCGAATACAGATTCCGTGAGCACGAAGAGGATACCCCCTCTTCACATGCTTGCTGAATGTGAAGCTTTAGCCAGAAGCAGACTGCAGACGCTAGGTAATCACTTTATTCGAAAGTAGCAGGGAAGTATTAAGATTCATTCAACATAGCTATAGGCTTAGGGTAGGTCATCTAACTCAGTAGAATAAACAATAGATCGCAGTTTTGATATGTTCCCATTTATACAAAATATTAATAATAAACTTCAATTCCAATTTTAAAGCAGATACTTTAGTGTATTTCAGTAAAGTAAATCACTAATTCATTTAACTGTGCAAAATCATCCAAGGCACTCGGCCCAGGCGGCATTTCATTGCTGATGCTGCAGCACCTTCGACCTATAGCGGTAGTAAATCTTACGCATGTGTTGAACCTTTTCATTTCTAAACTAATTGCCTCAGACGTATGGAAGGTAGCAAGGATTGTACCTCTCTTGAAACCTGGCAGTGAAGCTGAACTTGGTGAGGTCGGGATATCGAAAGTTAAAGATGGGTGTTAAACGGGATGGAGTTCTCTCCCCTCTCCTGCTCAAACTTTATTTGGCAAAGTTGCCACTTCACCCTCCCTATATAAAACTGGTGACCTATGCAGATGATTGTTCCATTTTATGCACGGGCGTGAACCTCGATGATATCTGCGCGAGAATTAATATTTACTTGGAGAATCTATTAAAATTTTTCAATGCTCGCAACCTCAAGCTTTCAACACACAAGTCAATTGCCTCCATTTTCACCTCATGGACTAAGGAGATGAGGATGAAACTAAATGTCTTTGTTGGAGGTTTGAGTATTCCGACAGTTCAGTACGATACGACGATACGACGACTTGGAACAACATTTTACACATTACTTAGATTCACGACTCATGCCATCAAGATATATAAACGTTTCAAGTAGAGACACAAATTACTGAAAGCGCTTGAAAGGGCTGTGTCTTCTTGGGGTAAGTACAAAGAGGCAATAATAACAACTTACAAAGCTATCGGACGTTCTATACTGCTCCTCTCTGGACTCGCTACCTAAGTAAGACTGCAAAGAAGTCAGAATAGTGCGCTGAGGACTGCCACTGGTTATCTGCAAATAACCCATGAAGAGCATTTGCATGAAGAAACGATGATGCTATCTGTTCATCAACATAATGTGCTGTTTTCGAAGCAGTTGTTGTTAGGTGCGTACAGAAGTAATCATCCAAATCATGAACAGCGCCTAACCGAATAAGAACAGACATTAGAACCTATAAAACGAGTATTAATCGTTTTTATCCTGATAGTAGCATAGAGGAGTGTGATTATACTTCTGGAAGGGCTCAATTGCATAAAGATGCAATTGAACAATCTATACGCTCTTATAGGGACAATGTAAATTATTAATGAGATTATATTAATGAGAGCGAAAAACGTTGAGTTCCAGATGGAGCAATTTGCTCGAGTGATCACCGCACGATACAATTCATTTGTTTAATTGCCCGTCCCATCCGACTCAATTGAGTCCTTTAGACCTCTGGTTGCGACCAGCTTCTTTCCTAGGCCTTCGGTCTAGCTTTCTGTCGCATTCAAAAACCGCTTTGCACAATACAGTCCATTCATTATATGATAAATTGTATACATATATGAATTTCCTGATGCAGCCCAAACCAAGCTGTTACAACAACAACAACAACATTTCGTTCTGAAGTATTAAAGTACTAAATCCATAGAAGTGTGCAACTCTGCGCCTATGCCAAATGATGTTGCAAATTGAAATAGTAGTGCTGCATGAATTGCACAATTTACACAAACGATTTGATATCATCAATTAATTTTACATTATGACACATAAAGTAGTATCTTGCTATACAAAAAAGAAAAAACACAGAATACGAATAAAATAGTAGGGTAAAAGAGCAGCACACTCACCTTATGAATTTTGTAGCAGTTCCAATTAATCGACGAGCAAAGTAATTGCCGCGCATAACAATTCAAAGCGCTGACAATTGCAGCAATTAACACACTTTTTTTAAACTTTAATTTTTTTCTTTTTAATTTTAGCTGCAATGAAATGCACTTTTTTTTTGCTTTTCTTATTTTTTTTGCTACGATTTATGCAGCAAAAAAAGAACACTGGCAAGAATTTTTTAAATGATTTAAGCGCAGAATGCAGAGCGGTTTGCTTTAAAACAAAAACAAAAAACAAAAAATGGTAGCGAAGATCAGCATAGAAAGGTTAAAGGTTATGGATACTTTTTATTATGATAGATACAGATACTTTTTACATTGTTATGTTGCACTGTAAGAACTGCAGACTTTTTCTGTGTTAATAAACTGCTTTATACGGCAAAGATATTTGGCAGCACACTTTTCGATGTTGCAGCATTTGTTGCACTGACATAAAATACTTATAAAAAAAATGTTATTCAACGTTAACTGACAGTTTGCATCAGTTTGACTGTATCAACTGATTCGACTCGATTCGATTCGATTCGATTCGATGCGATTTGATTTGATTTGTTTGAAGAAAACTGGCTCTTTACTCTCTGTAATAAAAAAGATAGAAAGAAAGAAAAAGAAAAAAAACAGTTACAATAGTTGTTATTGGCAGGATTTGACTTGTCAATTAGTTGCTGTATCACTTATCGATGTGTTTTTTTTTTACTTTTTTTGTTTTTTTTTGTTTTTTGTTAGCTCTTTAGATACAAATTTCTATTTTTTCACTTAATTAGTTTGATTCACTGTGCTTGCACAAGTTTTGTCGCTTTTCTTTTTTGCAAATAACTTTTTTTTATGCTAACAATATATGTAAATAATTTGTTTTTTATGCATTTAGTATTTAATTCGTTAGCGAGCTGAATAAATGAACAGACACAAAAATCAATCAATTTTCTTTCCGGTCTGTTGTCAAGTGAAATTGTTTTGCTTTTTAATAGCTTCTAAAACAAGTTCGTTGTTTAAGTCTTTTGTTGTTGATTTTTTTTTTTTTTTTTTTGTATATAAATAGTTTCTTTTTTTTCTATTTATATTTTATATTTACATTTTATATTTTACAAGTATTTTACTCAACTAAATTATTTTCTTATTTGTACATTTTTATTTAAAAGCCTTTTGCTTTCTATATACATATGGTTTGTTCGTACACTTGTATAGAATATTCCAGTCTTGATATTTAGATTTGAGTCACTTCAACATATGCGATTGAGTTGTAATTTGATTTGTTTAAGTCATTTGTTTTTTGTCATATTATGTTAATTGTTTGTATAATTTATTTTTAA
The DNA here is from genome assembly GCA_035044765.1 of Leucophenga montana. Classification (NCBI taxonomy): domain Eukaryota; kingdom Metazoa; phylum Arthropoda; class Insecta; order Diptera; family Drosophilidae; genus Leucophenga; species Leucophenga montana. Next base: position 1,227,846 of record JAWNNQ010001912.1, on the reverse strand, counting down.
ATATTTGTACGCTTCAAACTGTGAGTAAATAGTAACATAATTTGATCACAATGTTTGCAATGACTTAATGCAAGCATCATAGAACCCATAAAGCATTTATATATATTGATATATACGTGATCAGCACGACAGGACGAGTCGAACTAGCAAAGCCTAACTAGTATCTGTCTGTAAGTTTCTTTGAGCTGTTTGACGTGATAACGTCTTATAAATTGATTTACGCGAAAAGGCCATGCCCATTTCTGACGTTCCGCTTGTGTGTGTGTTTGCGTATTAGTGTTATCTAGCGCGCGGTGGGGTGCGGTATGCACATGTTAGAGTACATGAAAAAAAAATATTGTAAGCGTAGAATAAGTTTGTTTCAATAAAATCTTTTTTCTAAGTTCGTCCGAGGTTTGAACTCGCAACAGCACTGCACTTTAGCAAGCAACGCCAAAAACGTATTAAAGAGTTAACGAACTAAGAACCAATAACCACCGCATTCACCAGATTTGGCACACTGTGACTTTTTATACCATTCACATATCGTGTGAAATGGTATTATCTGTTTGTCTGAAACTTTATATACTCTTGATCAGCTCCACGAGACGAATCGATCTAGCCATGTCCGTCTGTCTGTCTGAATGTTGTTGCGCATTTTTTGGGGACCAATTTTTATGCTATCCAGTTGAAATTTAGCACACACAATTTGTTTTACTACAGTTTAATAGAGTATAAAGATTGACCCGCCACGCCCACTTTTTTGGGTAGGCCCCATACAAACTCACCGCCCACTTTTGACTTTATGTATGAAAAACATTTTTATTGTAGTCAATATCAACCTAATAATTGATATAGTAACTTAAAGTAGACGGATGCTTGACATATACATTAATGGGGGCAGCCGCCCACTAATTGGGGTAGCTCCCATACAAATCTACTGCCCACTTATCACTTTTTGTAAGTAAACTTCTTTATTAAAGTCAATATTAAGTTGAAATGCAATGTGGTGCCTTTTTATGGTCAGCCGCTTAACATACATAGACAATTGGGCGTGGCCCGCTCACTATTTGGGGTAGCTCCCATACTACAAACCTATGGTCCACTTTTGACTTTTTGTAAGAAAAACTTTTTTATTAATGTCAATATTAAGTTGAAATGCGTTATGTTGCCTTTTAAGAGACAGCCTCTTAACATACATAGACAATTGGGCGAGGCCCGCTCACTTTTTGAGGTAGCCACCGTACAAACCTACCGTACAATTTTGTGTTTTTTATGAAAAAATTCTTCATTTAGATCAATATTTGCTTGAAATTTGATTTTGTGGATTTTAATGGACAACCGCTTCATATACATATACAAATGAGCGTGTACCGCCCACTTTTTGAGTTAGTCCCATATCAACCCACAGTTCGCATTTGTATGGAAAACGTCAATATCAACTTTAAATTCGATATGGCGGCATCCTACACATCTACTAGTGAGCGTGTACCACCCACTTTTTGGGGTAGTCCCTATTTAAACTCCCACTGTTATGTATTACAATACTAGTATTTAAGGTTTGGTAGTATTAAATGGTAGTATTAGAGCTTCGTTTCAACCGAAGTTAACGTTTTTACTTGTTTCTGTTTCCGAAACTTAAATATCCGTTCCGGGGAACGCGTCATGAGTCGATTGAGAACATAAAAAAAAAAAATTTCGCTGAAGGAACTAAAGTCTATTCCGGCCGAGGCGTATAACAAGTGTATGTAGGCTTGTATTGACTCAAAAGGAGCTTACTTTTTTGAAGGCAATAATAAAGATTTGTATTAAAATACATAAAAATTTTGTTTTATTTTTGTTTTGTTTTTTTTGTTTAACCAATCCGGGTCCATTTTGATCTGAAGTTAAATCTTGAATTTTTCAATAATTTTTTTATTTTTATTAATTTTGTTTTTAGCTTTCGATGTATTTTACATGTTTGTACTATTTATTTTGTACGGCTAAGCCAGTTCAGCATACATACATGGCTGAGTTGCGATATTTATTATAGTATTTTAATGTGAATTGACTGTATTTCACTTAAGTCTTGGTATTTAGTTAAGATAGACTTTATGATTGAGTTAAAATTTTTAAAATTCGATTTGACTTTATTTAATTGAAGTCTTGGCACTTTACTTTCTGCCACTTCAACATAGTAGCTAGATCGGTGGCAGTGCTTTCTACCCAAGCATATGATACTATAATCCAGAGTTGAAATTGAACAATTGAACTTGATTTGTGTATTGTGAACTACAAATAGCTTAAAACTCAGAGTGCGTTTATTGTTTACAGTTTGATTTTGGCAAAAAAAGTATGTAAATACCTTTCGGTTACCAATGAATAATATTACTATTAACGTTTTTTTGGTTTATTTTTGATATAAAAGCTTATTTTGAAATATTTTTTCACTAATTAACTTTTTTATTATTTTTAATTAATAATAATTTGATTTGACTTTATCTCATTCTTGACTTAACTTGAATTTAATACACTTCAACACTTTCGTTTGTTTTATATTTGACTGCGGTTGATTGTAGTTTTTTAACTTAATTTTGATACACTTCAACACATATGTTTGTGCTGAAATTTGATTTGTTTAAGTCTTTTGTTGTTTTTGTTTGCATATTTTCTTTTTATTTAAATAATTAATTTATTTTTGTATATATATTTTTATATATGTTTAAAATTTCACATTTATTGTTTCACCTCTGAACTTTTATTTATTAGATCAAAACATTTGGATTGGAACTACTTCAAATTTGGATTGGAACTACTTCAAAGTTCCAAATTTCATTTGGAACTACTTCAAGTCAAAATTTAAGTTTTTTTTTGTGGTTTTTTCTTTTTTTATGTGTATAGCATGTATATATCTGTTCTAGTTATTTAATTTAGATAATTTTGATACACTTCAACATATACGTTTGTGCTGAATTATAATTTTTTTAAAATTTTAATTTTCATTGCAGTTGCTATTTATTTGCCAACAATGTACTCAATGAATTTGCATTACTTTGCTTGATTTAAAGACCGCATTCTAAACTAGTGTATTATAGAAAATTGAAGTAATTCTTTTTCTTTTAGTACTGTTTGCAAGTTTGTGTCTTAAGTCTTTCGTTTAACTTGCGTCTAAGCTTTAGAGCAATAATTACACTGGTTTACAGCAAAAATGTACATTCTAAGCCACTATATGTATGTATATGTACCTTTTATGGCACACTAAACTCAAAAAATCACAACGAAGAATTTTTTTTCTGTATAGATTTGCGAGATACAAAATATTTAATTGTTTTTTTTTTTTGAGTTAGTTTTATATTTTAAATCATTTCTCAAGTTGCAAACGTCCGTTTATGTTATACAGTGCCGCATATTAAAGGTAATAAAATATGCAACTGATTTAGTGGTTTAGGTGTTATGTGCCAAAATAGTCTATGAGAGAAATGTTAATTGTTTGTCTACAAAAAACGAAATCTAAAATTCACACTATTGCCAGTCAAAAAAAAAAAAAAAAAAAAAACGTCAAAGTATGTTCACTTTCTTATTTGCGTATTTTTTGCGTTTAGAACGAACTTTTATAAAGAAAACAAACTTTACCGATGAAGTAAATCTATTGCTAAAGACCAAAGTTATGTTTAATTGAGTGCAGGTAGCAAAATTTTAAATTTTACTTTGTTTTGTATTTTTCCTCTATTTATAGCAGTTATGGTGTTCAAATGTGTCTCAAGGCCTAACTTTTCTAAACAGCAAGAATTATTTACATATTTATATAAATTTGATACACTTCAACATATGCGTTTGTGTTGAAACGTGTTTTGTTTATTAGTCAGTCGTATTATTGTTATTATTTTTAAATTTTATTGCATTGCATTTATTATGTTTAACAGTTTATTTCTTAGATCGTTTCTTTTAAAACGGGTCTGCTTATTTTTTTTGATGTAATGAACGTGTTCTCTACTATATGCTATATTAATTAAACTATTTCTTCTTCTACTATTTGCAAGTTTGTGTCTTCAGTCAATCGCTAAAGTTTTCTATAGAGCAACATTTTACAGCAACAACTTTTCTTAAAAAAAAGTTAAATAATTAATTTTCATTTTTTTTCTTTTCTTTTTTTTTTTTGAATACTAACAATTCCAACAGAGCCAAATTTGCACAAATTATTTTTTATATTTATTTATTTAAATATTTTTAATTATTTATAATGAACACTTTTCGAACGAAGAAATTTTGTACGCGCACGAAACGCTTCACGGCACACGCTACGCAACAACAACAAAAACAAAACAAAAAACTCTTATAGAAAAATTTATAAAAGAAAACTAAACGCACGCGAAAAAATATCTTTGAAGCGAAAAATAATTCAAATCAATTTACGGCAAAAATATTATTATATTTTTTTTTTTATTTTTTTTATGTTTTATGTTTTAATTCAGTTTCAGTTTTGCGGAAAAGAAAAAATTTGCAACGCGCGCAAATGCAAAAAATGTAAACAGTCCCGCAAGAAAGTCGCAAAGAAACTGCAAGAGGATCTTCCAATTGGAGTTGAGCGCTTCGCGGTTCATGCGCGAAACTGAACTAAACAGAAAAATGCAATTGGAAGTGCAGCGAATTGCAAAAGCAAAACGCAAAAAACGCAACAACAAAACAAAAAAAAAAAACAAACGAACAAGCAAAAAGCAGCGGCGCAGGCGCAAACGTTTCAAAAGCCAAAAACAGAAAAGCAAAGCAAAAGAAAAAAAACAAAAACAAAAACACGCTCAGTGAGCCACTCGGTTATAGTCAAGTTAGTGCTCGGCTTAGCTTAGTCGTTTAAACGAGTTGTTGTTGTTGTTGTTGTTAGTGTTGATGCAGGCCTGCATGCAATTGCCGGTGCAATAACAACAACAACAGCAGCAGCAAAAACAAAAACAAGAGCAACAAGTTGCAAAAACAAAATAACACCAACGAAGCGCAAATACAAAACAACGAGAGCAACAACAAAATAACAATAACAACAACAACAACAACAACAACAAAAAGAAGTGCAAAAACAAAATAGCAACAACCTCTCAAAGACCAACTGACCGACTCTCGAAGCAGCGACGTTGACGCCAGCAGCAGAACAGCGCTGTTAGCAGCATAACCAACACGTCGACCGAATGAACTAATACGACACGAACAGCCAAACCAGTAAAGTAAAGTAAAGTAAAGTAAAGTAAAGTAAAGTAAAGCCGAAACGAACCGAACCGAACACGCGATCGTCAGTCGCAAGAGAGTTAAAGAGCAGAGCGAACAGAAAACAAAAAAAAAACAAAAAAACGAAAAAAGTGCCGCTACAAAAGCAAAAACCAGTTAAGTGCGCTGGCGACGCAGTTGCTGCGCTATGCGACGTTGTGGTCGTCGTACGGTACGCGCGACGGCGTTCATTCGCATTTTCAGCGTTGCTTGTTGTTGTTCTTGTTGTTGTTTTTAGCTGATTTTGCTTTGCAACTGAAACAGTTAGCAAAGAGCGTAAGCCATTATTACGCGAGAGAGTGTGTTTTGTGTTGATGAAAATTAAAAAAAGAAAAAAAAACGTTGTTGAACCTTCCAGTCGCGCTCTTGCTCTCTCGTGCAGTGCAACTGTGCTTTTCCAGTCGCTTTGGCTGCTGTTGGCTCTGCTATCAATTCAGCAATCAGCTTTCGACCAATAAAAACCGTTTACAGACATTTTTTTCTTTTCGTTCGTTGGTTTTTTTTTTTTGTTTGTTTTTTTTTGCGTGACTGGAATATAACGGACAAATGTTTAGAAGAGTAAGAGTCTGCGAGAGAGAGAGAGAGAGAAAAGAGAGCGAATGAGCGAGCGAGCTGACGGAAAATCAAAAGAGTCAAATGTGTTTTTGACTTTGTTTAAAGAGCGGATTTATTTGAATTTTATTTGTGCAGAGAAATTTTGCGCTTTTTAAGAGAAAGTGAATTAGAAAAGCGAAATTATTAAAATTTGTTCTTCTGTTTTTTAAATTAAAACAAAAAAAAAGAAAAAAAACATAAAAAAATAGGTTCAACTAGTCGCACAGTGGTTCTAATGAAGTTCCTAGCGAGGATAAATTCAATTTTCAAACTTTCAAATCCCGCCAACACATTGTTTTTTTTTTTCGATAACTAACACATCAAGAGATTTTTTTTAGCGATTATTGTTATCTTCAGATCTCCAAATTCGCACAGCTGTTAGCTGTCATACTTAACATACATATGTGTAAGCTAACGCAGCAAATCAGTTCTCGTGTTTTTGAAGACGAAATATAATAGATGGAACCTCGACAAAATAGCTACTGGTAGCAACGCGAGTAAATCTTCATAACGATGGAAAAAGAAGCGCTTCACAGGTTGTTTCAATGATAGCATCAGGATCAGAGGATGCTTCAAAAATGCTTAAAACTGCGAAGATAGAGGCTAAAAATACAATTTCATAGCACTCCTGAGGAAGCTCTAGCTCTATTTGTAGATGCAGGTCTTACTAAAAGTACATACGTTGAGTTGATTCGCGATGGAGCCAAAGAATCTATAATAATTCGAATCTTTATCCATGCTATAGAAGTTTGCTTGATGCCAAAAGACAATGCTATCCAAACGGAATTGAAGTAACTGCATCTTCTGCCAAAGTCGATTTGCAAAATCTCGTCGACCACACTGTTGCTCGAGTAAAAAAAGCGTCTTGTTCAGCATTTGACGGGCTTACAACCTGTGACATTAAAGCCATTTATAAATGGGGATGCGATAGTAACAGTGGCCACTCCACTTATAGGCAAAGCTTCAATGAATCAGAAACTGGGACTATTGATGAGCACTTATTTGCCGTATGCATTATGCCTTTACAATTTGAAAAAGAATCTCAAATTCTGTGGCAAAATACACGACCTTCCTCAACTCGATTGTGCAGACCGATTAAACTAAGTTTTGAAAAAGAGACATGCGATTTGGTCAGATTCGAAGTAGAAAAACTTAAAAAAGAGATAATGCAAATACAGCCAACTATAATCAATTGTCTCAAAATCAAGCACGAATCTCATTTAACAATGATCGACGGAAAAGTTTTCAATGCTCTTGCAAATTCAGCTTCATTGCTTTGTGGTATTTGTGGTACAACTCCCAAAATTATGAATGATTAAATCAAATGTGATTCAATTCAAAGAACCAAAAGCACATTTATACGTCTATGGCCTTTCAACACTCCATGCATGATGGATACAAAGTTTTGAGTGCGTTCTTCATATCGGCTACAGACTGCCAATTAGAAAGTGGCAGGTGCGAGAAATTCATTTTATTCTGGTTGAACTAGGGCTTCTGGTTGACATACCCATGGTAGCTTCGGGTACTACAAACAGCAGAAATACTGCGAGAATATTTTTTCAGCAGCCCGCATTGACTTCTAAAATAGCTGGAGTAAGTATTGAATTGATACAACAACTAAGCGTAATTCTGCGTACTATTGCGGGTATTGCGGGTATTGCGGGTATGCAGTAAATGCAGAAGCTTTCCATGTATACTCGTGGGAAACTGCAGAAATATTTGTAGCTGAATACCCATGGTTCTATATGCCGCCGTCCATACACAAGATATTAATTCATGGAGCAGATATAGTTCAAAACTTTTCGCTGCCAATAGGAATGATGTCTGCGAAGGCACTTGAAGCTCGAAACAAAGATTTTCGTGAATGTTGTGAACACCATACGCGCAAAGATTCTAGATCGCATACCATGGAGGACTTGCTACACGCTTTATTAATGTCGTCGGACCCGTTTATAGCATCGAAGCCTAAATATACTTCAAGGTACTCCAAAAAAATACATAGAAATGGATGATAGCGTGAAGCAACTCCTCTCATCTGACAATAAATTTAAACAACCGACTAATGATAATTCCGAGCCATAATATATATAAATTTTTTTTTGTTTGTTTTTTAGGCATGCAATTAGAAATTAATAAAAACATTTAAATTAAAATAATAAAAATAATAATTGTTTATATGTAAGCACATGGATTGGGGGCTTTGTTTTGAAGTTATTATTTAATCCTCGCTAGTAACTTCATTAGCACAACTGTGAGTCCCCTTGATTACGTTCCATTAGCATACATTGCCATCGCTCATGAGTCAACGCCTAATTATCGACTTGATTGACCTAAATCAGTAAAGCACTTAGTTGCAAACGAAACAAGGACTTCCTCACTAAACACATCATATGGCGCATAAGAAAGCATAAGGCTTGTTGTTAGTTTTCAGTACACATTTGTTTTTCGTGGTGTCAAGATGAATAAAGGAAAGCAATTTGATTATCTTTCTGCGAAAGCAGTCTCCAGGTATGTTTTATTTGAATTTTTGGACTAACATTTCTTACATTCGCGTTGTTTCAAAATATGTACATAGATTGTCTTAAGAAGAAAAACAGGAGTATTTTAGAAACATGTTGTGTGCTGAGTTCAACTCTGATGACGATGACGATGATGACGATGATTTTGTGGGCATAATGGAAGCAGCACCACAGCACAGTGACTTAGAATATATGCCTGACGGGCAAGAGGTGGACTCAGCTGGTGAAGAAATCGAAGTATATTGCGATGCACAAATCAATAATGAAAGTGAATCCGAAAACGAGAAAACTGGAAATGAAAAAAAAAACAATTGCCCTTTTAAATGAAGCTTAATATACATAGTAGCAAAGATGGAAGCAAATGATAGAAAAAAAGTAAAACTTTTGCGCGTCAATGAGCCCATAACATCATTCGTGAACCGTCTACAATGGTGCCTCTTCTAACTACAAAAAAAAAAAAAAAAAAAAAATTATCGCCAACGGATACATTTTTTTGCATAATGGATAAGTTTAGTTAGAAACCAAATTATTCCAATTTCCAACAAAAAAGCAGAAGACTTTTAGCGTCAATGGAACTCAAATAATCCAAATCAAAAGTCTGTTACTTTGAAGCCAATTACAGAGCGTGATTTGAAAGCAATTCTTGGAATTTTGCTAGTCATGGGTACTCAACAATCGTCTCAAGAACAGCTAAGTGAGCTTTGTATGCAAAATAGCTTACCTCTTTATCGCGTCACTATGTCTGTCAATCGTTTCCAACATAATTTTACGCTTCATTCGCTTTGACAACTATGTATGTTACAAGAGTTGGCCGCCAGTCCAAGGATAAAGATAAGGGACGTATGTATTTGAAATGGTCAACTTCAATTTGATTTTTCAGGCCATATGAATGCATTACTGTACATGAGCAGTTATACGGATATTGAAGTCGTACTAAGTTCACCCAATATATTCCATAGAAACCATCAAAATATGATATTAAGATTTGGTGGGTTTGCGATTCAACTACTTTTTATTCTCTCAATGGACAAATTTACACAGTTTTTTTTTATTTATTTTTTTTATCTTTTTATTTGTCATCAGTTTGATGCAGGAACTATTTATAATCAAATTTTCTGAGTACTTAATTTTCACATTTACGTTTTACATGATTTTACATATTATATTAACATATAATAACATATAATCTTAACTTAATCTTAATGTCCTTGAACCTGACAGATCTAACGGGTGCACTCGCTGAAGCCGCCTCGTTGTTGTTGAATTCTCAAGTAAATTGATAGCCAGATTGTTACAGTGTTGATTAAGTTTTTCTATGTATCTGTTGCTATGTCTCTACATTTCTTCAGCTATACTTGGCATCTGAAGATCGTTATGAATATTGTTATTGCGTATATACCACGGAGCTCGAGTGATTTTCGAAAGGGTGATGTTTTGATACCGTTGAAGTATTTCGATATTTGATACAGCTGCCACACCCCATAGCTGGATGCCGTAAGTTCAGACCGGCTTAAGTATGGCTTTGTAGAGTCTGACTTTGTTGTCCAGACTAAGCTTAGATTTTTGGCCAATTTTAATAGCCAATACATCCGATACATATGGTCTTTAAAAGTTAGCTAGCTAGATAATTGACTTTGTTTCGTTTAGGAATCACCACGCCATTAAAGCGTGCCCGATCGTTAACCTTTTGTCGAAGTGCGAATAAGACATGAACGGACTTGGCTGCGTTTACTGCGATATTCCACTTGTTCATCCAGTCTTGGGTTTTGTTCAGTTGGTTTTGAAGCAATTGAGTTGCTGCTTTAGCACTGGAAGCTGTAGCAAGAATTGCTGTATCGTCAGCATATGTCACTATAGTTACTTCATTGTGTATGTTTAAAGCAATGGGCCCAGCACGCTTTCTTTAGGCACTCCTGCCTACATGCTTTTTAACTCAGATGTCGTGTTTTCATGTCTCACGTAAATATGATCGAAGAAAGCGGAACTCTGTGCAGGATAATGTCATTTTTATTTTGTATAACAACCCCTTGTGCCATGAAGGCGAGCGTGTAGCGTGAAAGATGTGCTAGCTCCTTTTAAAATTTCTGCTCGAAATATAACAGTAGTTAATTTATTCACTCCTCTGTCGTTGTTACAAGAATTTATAGAATGGAATATGACCATTGTTGGCACCTTAAAGCAAAACAAGCGATACGTACCCGAAGAATTTAAAGCTTCCAAAAACCGTGAGATATTTTCCATCGTATATGGATTTGGGCCCAGGGCTACATTGACATCCCAACTTCTAGCAAAGAGAAAGGCCGTTGTTTTACTGTCGTCAATGCATCGTGATGCAATTGTGTCTAGTACAAAGCAAAAGCCGGAAATTATTCTTTATTACAATTCCGTTGTAATAAATGGTGTCTAAATATACGACCAAAAGAACGACACCTAGCGAAACACTTTGGCCACTGGCGATGTTTTTCAATGTATTGGACATTTAAACTCTAGCTGCATATATAGCTTACCTCACAAACAGTCTGCATAGTAGTGTTAAAAGCTCGCGGTATAGAATGTTCCTTAGCTCATTGGGTACAAATTCCACTCTGGCATTCCACAAATAAGAAACCGAGCTGAAAACCCATTGGTAGTTGGCAAATTTTATATCAATACAGCCATGGAATGCATCTTAAACGAGCCAATCTAGTATGTTTGTTTACATAGCGTGCACAATAGTTCGTCAGATTATCCTGAGTAAGGCACACGCCTGTAATAATTTTCCATTATTAATGTTACAAATTTATCTACCAAACAAAAAACTGCTCATTTCATTAATTAGTATTTGTTTTATTAATTTTTAAATTTAAAGTTGTATAAAATTTGATACTCTTATTTTATATTTCGATGTCATCAACTCAACAGTTGCATTCTTACTGCTTTTTTTTATAAATAAAACCCCTTTACAATGTGTTTTTTTCAAGTTCGTTCCACTGTACCTAACATTAAAGTATAACTTATAATTCCCAATTAATTTATGCTCCATACAAACTAACATATTTTGTTAATAACAGTCTGCACAGAGTTTTTTTTTTACTTCTGCTCAATTTTTCCGGAGACTTTAGCTGTCAAGTGTTGTATGGCTTCGCTGTCCATTCACTTCCGAGCAGCTGACTTCATTTGAGCATATCGACATCCTTATTTTTTATTACAATGTTTTCGCAATTGGAGAGCAAGGCGAGAGCGGCGTGGACGAAGAACTTCACATCCGTGATACGTTCGTAGATGCATATTGAGATCGTTGGGTTCGTTGAAATGCTCCGTACCGTAATCACAATTGTATTTATTGTCCTTATTGTGTTTATACATGTGGCTTAGCAGATCCTGCGCCATAACAAAACTGAAAATATTGAAGAAAAAAAAATATGGAAATGAAGTAATCGAAGTAGATTAAAACTGAAGTGCATCATTTACCTTTTGTCACATTGTTCACATTTAAAATTGTTTTTCGGATTATGAGCTCTGTTTGTGTGCCTTTTTAGGTTGTAGCTGCATGTAAAGGACATACCACAGTTTTCGCATGCATACTGTTTACCAACACTGCGAGACGAATTGCCATTTGGTCGGCAATAAAACAACACATTTGAGGCTCTTAGCCAATTGAAGCTGTGTTGCGATACATTATATGATGTATTTTCTGCGGCAATAACATCATTCCTAAAGTTTCGATTTAGTGTGGATTTCTGTTTTTCAATCAACTCTTCCGATTCAGTTTCACTTTCTGTGGTTTGATTGAGAAAGTCCGTGGTGGTGGTGGCGGTGTCGGCTGCACCAATTTTGACTGTTTCCTTAGCCAATGGTTGATCTAAGACTTCTTTCATTTTCGAAGTATTCACATCTTCTGAGATTTGCTTTGTCTGCTTGACAAGCTTACAGGTTTTATTTTGAGAAACGCCTGGAATTGACTTTCGCATGCTATCTTGCGACTCTTTACACATTTTCTTAAATGTTTTCAATTCGATCATTTTTTCCAAACAGTTCATACAGGTTACTCGTGGTAAATCATCTGTGGAATCAATTTCTAATTCAGGCAGTTCTGCTGAAAATATATCTGCAATGATGTACGTTCCAGATGCTATCGTTGTACTATTGAATATTGACGTGAGTTTTAGCGTTGGCTGACCTGCCTTAGTGTAGTTAAGGCAAAAACGACAAGTCGAATTTAGTATATAACGTGGATCCATATTCGAGGTTCAATATTTGTCAATTCGATGGAAAAGGCTTAACTCAAAAACGTAGATGTTTTCTTATGTAATTTTATATTTTTAAAAATTTGAGCTGCCGAATTTATATCAGTACAAACACATTTGGCATTCGTTTGCAAACTGACTTAATTCTCGGAGAATGCCTCCTTTTATATTAAAATAATTAAAATCTGCGAAATTGCAACAGCTAATTTAAATCCTATTAACTACCTGTATATGCCATAATGTTAAATCTGTTATCATTAGTCTGACGTCAGCCCGTCTAGTTATGCTATTTTAGATAATTATGTCAGGTACCCAAATGAAAAACAGCTGATGTTGATATTCTGCTTAGCTACTTCAGACAGACAGAGTATTACATTGAACTGACCACATATTAATTGATTTTACAACCTAAAAAGGGTTATAGTATCTTGATCCGCTTTGCCTGTGCGTTGACAGCCCAAGTGCTGGTAGGTGCCTGCTGTCATTTCCATTGGAAAGTTTGACCATTTTTTCCTTTGATTTTGTAAACAATTCTTTGAATTGTTTACAATGACTTGAAAAATTTATCTCGACCAGTCTAGAACAGTCTGCTTAATGCTGCTGATATTTTTGCAGAAGAAGGAATATAAATTAGATTCTTTTTTAGTGCACTAAGAAATCAAACAGGATCAAATTGTATTTGATGAACTGTTTTCAAATCCCATTGAAAATAACAGTCGGGTGTAGATAATGTCTGATGGATCTATGTTTGGGCATCGTCGTAGGATGTACGCCATCAGAAGATTGTAAAAGTCACACGATAACGTAACACCCTGTCTAAAACCTCTCTTGGTATCAAAAACCTCGGAGAAGTGTGTGTAATAGCAACATGCCGCAAAGATGGACAATCTTTGCTGAGATAACATATTCACACAGGGGCGTTGGAAAAGGTGGATTGTTTGTTGCACTGAACCGTCGTCTCCATCTGATTTGAAACCTATGTGCTATATTTCATAAGGAATGATTCAAGCTCTAATACCATTCACAGGAAACTTTAAATTGTATTGTGATACATAAAACTGGGGATACACGCCCACTAGTAGATGTGTAGGATGCCGCCATATCATATTTCAAGTTGATATTGACTTTTTCCATACAAATGCATAAAAGTGAACTGTGGGTTTATATGGGACTACCTCAAAACTGTGGGCGGGGCACGCCCAATTGTCTATGTATGATAAGCGGCTGTCTCTTAAAAGCCACCATATCGCATTTCAACCAAATATTGACTTTAATAAAAAAGTTTTTCTTACGAAAAGTCAAAATTGGGCGTAGGGTTTGTATAGGAGCAACCCCAAATAGTGGGCGAGCCACGCCCGTTGGTCTATGTATGTTAAGCGGCTAACCATTGCATATCAACCTAATATTGACTTTAATAAAGAAGTTTTCTTACAAAAAGTCAAAAGTGGGCAATGGGAGCTAGCCCAAATAGTGGGCGGGTCCCACCCATTAATGTATATGTCAAGCATCCGTCTACTTTAAGTTACTATATCAATTTTTAAGTTGATATTAGCTACAATAAAAATGTTTTTCATATGATGAGTTTGTATGGGGTTACCCCAAAAAGTGGGCGTGGCTGGTCAATCTTGACACTCTATTAAACTACAGTAAATAGAAGTGTACGTGCAAAATTTCAACTGGATTGCATAAAAATTGGTACATTGGACAGCCAGACAGACAGACAGACAGACAGACAGACATACATACAGACGGACATGGCTTGATCGATTCGTCACGTCGAGCTGATCAAGAATATATATACTTTATGGGGTCTACGATGGCTCCTTTAATGCGTTACAAACTTTCAGACAAACTGATAATACCATTTCACACTATGTGTGAATGGTATAAAATTTTGGTGTATCTAGCTTAATTAATAACAAAAACATAAATATTCATACTTAAACCCATAAGTAGAGGCAGGTTTGTACGAGGGCTATCGTTTTAGAAGTAGCATGTTAATGTAATATTAATGCAGGTAAAAAGGTACTGAACTGGTTTGCCATCGCTTATTTATAAATAGATATATCACAATTTTCAGACAATAACAGTTAAACTGCGAGGCAATGCATCATCCTATTGATCTATGTATTATAAAACCGTACACAACACGGATGCCCCTACAACCAAAGAAAACTATATATCTATATCTTGAGTATCCATTGTTAAATGCAAAGCATGATTTAAGCGAAAGCTTTCCTGCTAGCGCTTATTTGATACTATCTAAACCAGATACTTCCAGACCAATAGCGCGTTTCAGAAGTTTTTTTCCGGTTCAGGCTACTGACTTTCACGATCAGTACTTAACCCTGCTCGGCAATCGTGTCCTTAAAAAATGTCCGCTATTAGAAGTTTTTAAACTTCCAATGAAAGATAATTGTTTAGAATGCTTGAAATACTATATTTACATATTGAATAAAATAGAATAGAAAAACTAAGTGAAAAAATCCCTTCTCATCAGCATCACTCCAGATGTGAAAAGGTTAAAATAATTTTTTTTTGCTAGGTCAAAGTTTGGTACTAATCCAAACCTGACGGTTTCTGTTCCTGTTCCGTCGGTTTGCGCGTCTCCTCCTTTGCTCTCTCCTTCTACGTTCTTGACAGCGACATTCACGACGACTGCGTTGTCTACGCTGTCTTTGACGCCTCCTCCTCCTTCTAGCAGTGTTACCGCTTGAAGATGGTGTTGAGCCACCGGTACTGGGAGTGGAGGGAGTTCCTGGTGCTGTTGTCGGTGGAGTCGCTGGTGGAGTCGCTGGTGTAGTTGTTGGTGCAGCAGTTGTTGCGTGTCTATGTCATCAGCATATGCGTGCAGCATCACTTCCTTATGGAAGATCATACCTGACCGTTCTATATATGGTGATCAGAGTATGATGAACTCCAATAGAAAATTAAAAAAGTCGCACGATAATCTATCCTATCCCATCTAAATCATCTCTTGGTATCGAAGAACTCGGAGAGCTTCTTCCCATTCTGATGACGCTTTCTGTATGTGATAGCGTCAGAATGCAAACAGAGATATCAAATTCAGGCAGGGCGTTGAAGAACTTCGTTTTTTATCGGCATATATAATAGGAGATTTCGGCGTAAAGTGAAAAACTGGTCACTGGTCGACCTCTCTGGTCTGAAGCCATACTGATACTGTGCTGCGAGTGCATCCGTATCTGGCTTCAGCCGTTTACATAGCACGAGCTACATAATTTTATATCAAATTGAAAGCACAGACAGCGGGCTCTGCCTTCTTGAAGATAGAACAAAGAACACTGACATTCTAATCGTTGGTGCATACGCCTGACAAACTCTTCGGCACCGGTCCTAAAAAAGTTAGTCTTTACCTTATGAATTACAAAGTCGATTTCGTTACAGTTGATGGCTCTACAAGAGAGCCATCAGAAACTGGTGGTTCTAGGAATACTTCTCCATCGGCGATATATTTCCCTTCATTGCCTCCAAGTAGGTTTCCGTGATTTTTGTGCCTCTACCTACAGCCTTCCATTTTCATTCTGCAGATAAAGCTGACTGAAATTCTGGCCTAAAGTAACGTTTTTTTTTTTTTGAGAGAGAGACTAGGCGCTCTATTTCAATATTAGTAATGAGACAAGTGTTATGTTTCTAAGAAGCCAATTTTAATATACTTATTTGTGTGTTGTGCCATCGACTGGAGCGCATAAGATATGTTCACCTGTTTTTTTTTTCTTTTCTTTTTTTGCCAAAATTGTGCACTGTACACAGTGAATATCAGAATTAATTGCATAATGAAAGGTCAAAGAGCAAAAGAATTCGAATCTTGTTTATTGAATCGCAATATGGCAATTTTATTTCTCAGGCACAACTTTTTCATTGTATAACAGCGAAATATCGCTCGTAAATGTCTTAATACAAATTACAATTTTTCGGTTATCAATAAAAATAAGTAATTTATTATACCAATACAATTTGAGACAAGAGAACAAGTGCTGTGTGCAAAGCCATTAAAATAAAATTTCGATATTAATGTGGTAAAATTTAAAACGAAAAACGCCCAGCACAAGCAAAGTTCAAACTGAAACCGAAGACAAGAAAGATTGCTGCAGTCAAGTGTGCTCGACGTCGAGATACGCTGTACTTTGTTTAAGGCTTTTTATTTGAACTACGGCATAAAACCGGAACTGTTAACCGAAACAAACCGATTCAAATTGCGAACCGGAACCGAACCAGAACTTCGGTGGAAACGAATTGACGCAACTTTATGGTATTATTTAACGATGGTTTTGTGTCAGCTGTTTGTAGTATTTTACCACAGAAATTGCATTAAAATAGCAACATTTACTCAAAACTGGACACACTTATCACTAAAACACCAATAGCTTACTCGCTCGTACTATCATGGCACACTCTTTATCCAATACTTGGTTTTTTCGCTAAAAATTTAGCTCGTGTCATAACGGCATTAAGAGCGCTTGCTCCAATTTTCAGGTTGTAATAATCGTCGCACCAGACAGGCTGTGCGTGCTATAGTGGATAAATTGGAGTCAACATATTCACTATTGTAAGTTCCTGTGCCAGTGATTAAACGCTCAGGCCGAAGTAGCAAAAATATTGCATCCTTAAGTGCTTCAGTTCAAATTGATTAAAATCTGTCGATTCCACGCCGTTCACAGAAATTGGGAATCTTTAAAACCACATTGCGTCGAATTTTGCATAACGATCTTAGCCGACACCTATACAAGATCAAACTAACTCCAGAACTGAAGGCTCTTGTTCATTTGAAGTGCCGAAACTTCTCCGATCAAAGCACTGCAAAAGTTTGAAGAAAATCCAAAATATCAACGAAATATCATCTTCAGCGATGTAGCTCATTTTTCGCTTAATGGCTCTATCAATAAGCAAAATATGCATTATTGAACAGCAACAGACCCACATGTGCTCCAAGAGACTTCATTGCAGCCACGAAACGTGACCGTGTGTTGTGGATTTTATGCCGGAGGTGTGATTGGATCATATTTTTTCGTCGGTGAAAATGATCGCTGATGATGTTTCGGTCAATGAAGTTTGCTATCGTTTTATGTTGGCAGACTATTTTTGGTCAGAATTGAATGGACTTGACATCAGTGATGTGTGGTTCCAACGAGATGGTGCCACGTGTCACACAGCTGGTCAAAAAATGAAAGTATTTAAAGGAAAGTTTGGTAACGTTGTAATCGCGAGAAATGTTCCGATCGATAGAGTCCAATTTTATGGGCTTACGTTAAGTCGTTGGCTTCTGCCAAAAACATTAGAGAAACTTAAAAACAATATCGAAATCAAATTGTCAACGTTCCGGCCGATATGTGTGGAAGAGTGGTGGAAAATTGGCTCCAAAGAATCGTTTTTGCGGTGTTCTTATGAACGAAGAAGATTTCTATACTTTAATCTGACATGTATACTGTAGCAGGAATAAATTTTAGCCCAGTATCTCAATTATTCTGTGTTTTGTTTATAAACAATCTTGTTATGCCTTATTGAAAGTCTTTTATAGGGTCTACTAAACCTCTTTCTGTCTGCTAAGTATATTTATTTACACAAACTTAATATACCCTTTTAGCTTGTGGGTGTAGGGTATAAAAATATAAAAGCGAAATGCAATCAAAAGCGATTTATCAGCGCTGAGCGGAAGCTGCACCAGCGAAAAATGCAATTTTTTAAGTGGGCTAAACTAAATTCAAGCTCTGAAAATAAAAAAAACCCCCAAAAAAAAGGAAACAAGAACGCTCGAATTGAGTGATAGAAATCGCGCGTAATTGAGTTGAGTTGAAGTTGAATAAAGAAACTGCAGTTCAAAAATCATTCGATATATATATATATATACAGCTATATAGTATATATATAGAATATTATTTATAATGAAAAGTATATGCCATGCCGCTCGGACGCTTTGGTGTTTGTTGCACTTCAAAAGCGCGGCACGCGTCTGCCACAAAAACTGACAATTTAATTGTCACACTCCCGCTTTGGAAGTCGTCGTCGTCGTCGTACTGCCATGTTCAACTTCTACATCCGAAGTAACTTTGTTCCATTGACAGACACTTGAATGCGCTGCCGCTGTCAGAGTGTATCTGGCCTGCCTGCTTGGCTACTTAAACATGATGGCAAGGAACCAATCCGTATCTTTAGTTATTCACAGCCCACAGCGGTCGAATCAATGTTGATGATGATGATGCTGATGCTGCTGTTCTACTGCGTAACATTGAAAGGATGCATTGCCGACCGAGATATTAACATAAACAAGTGTAGAGGTCGCTCAATAAATGAAAATGTCATAAATAACTCGCCACTAGTCAATACTAACAACTGCTGCTGTTGCTGTTGCTGTTGCTGCTGCTGTTGCTGCTGCTGCTGCTAGTTGAATGCTCATGTGGCACACTCTATACACGGTAGCACTAGATCTCCAAACTGTTGCCCCTCACTCTCGAGCTCAACTGTTAACTGCTGAAGCGTCCTTTGTCTGGTTTCTGGCTGCTATTCGCTTGTCAGTGCCACCGTTTGACGTGCGGCGTTTGCACCTTGCTTAGCACTAAAGTAGCGCCTATGCCCCGTTTTTCAATGCCACGTCCCCCTACACTCCCTACACTACACTCATGATGCCTTGCCACATTTGGCTTGCGCTCCCCTGACACTTGAAAGTGGCGCGGCAGTTGCCATCTTTGGTCTTTGTTTGCGCTCGCTGGCGACAAGTGTAAAACGACAAGATTGTTTTTTTTTCTTTTTTTTTTGCTTCTATCTTTCAAAACAACTGCAGCGATTTAATTCTGATTTGTATACCCTTTACATATAGTGCAACGTAGGGTATTGTCCGTTTGTTTTACAGTTTGTAACACAATTTAGCAGACATTGTGTGTTCTGTGTTCTCTCGTATGAGTAGTAGTGCCCATTGTACGCATAAAATGAGTCTTCTGTGCTGGCACAGAACATCAAATTTTATGTAATAGTGTAATTTATACGTCTTTGGGTATGACTTCCTCTCAAAATCCCAAGTTTCGAAATGTCATAAGAGCCCTGAGTAGTGTCGGAAGCCGGCAGAGTGCGTACTATGCTTTGGGCATGCCTTATGGCGCAAAATCAAGCTCTGCTAGAGTTGGTGCATTAACCGACTTAAGTCGATTGCTTAAATAATTGCTTTATTGATTCTTGAATTATGTTTGCCTATTGTGTTTTTGGAAACGAATTCGGGTCTGTCACACCTATAATATTATCAATACAATCAATTTATGCATTGAATGGAAAATAATAGATTATTTATTTCCGACTATAAATAATCGATTGTATGCAATAATCAACGAAGCTTCGATTAAGTTGAACCATGTATCTTGCCATTTACAACATAGCAACTTTTAGCCAATCACAGTGCCTCAGTTCTTACCTGTCATCTGCCGATATCATTTTATTTCTACAAATCAAATCCCAATCGAGGAGGTGCAACTACAAAATCAATAAATAAATAAAATAAATACAATTTTTAACTGGTTCAAGGTCATCTTTAGTATATTTCTTAAAGTGTTTGTTACTGAAATTTCAAAACCAGAGTAGGAAACAAATAAATATTTAAAACAAAAAAGCGAAAGAGTGGATAAAAATGGCTGAATAGCGTTGATTTAGAGGCGAAAGCGTGTTCCGTGACACTCCTGTATTGCCAATATTTTAAGACAAAAGATCGAATTTTGTATATGAAGAGAGTACGGATACAATTCTTTCAAGTTCAGCTAAGAAACTTTATCAGTCCGCTGGCTGTGACATTGTAAATTTTGTTACTTAACGTATATGTATCATCTCAGAAAAATCGGCTGTTTTTCAAAATCAGTGTTTGGTTTTTGTTCATCATCAGTTTTCATTTTGGGCAGCTAGGAATTTAATGGTTAATTTTGACAAACTAATCCCTTTAACGATCTTCGCACGCATTCATGTTAGCATTTTTGAACTTAAGTTTTTTCAAACTTCTGTTCAATGCAACAATTGTAAACCGCATGATTCATATACATTGTAAAAATATTTTCGTTTAAAAATTTGCTCGACCTCAAGTTTCACTGTGAATGTCAAGCAGTGCCAGTTAACTTGCAGGTATTTGTTTAATAAATTTTAACTGGAGAAATCGTGGCATTTAGTATTTGCGCATTGTAGAGGCAAAGTGCCATTCCGTGCCATTCAGACACAGTGAAGCAAAAGTTGTATACTGCCAGAGATTATGCGATTTGATTGCCGCTTAGTTTCTCTCCCGACAACTTGTTCAGAAGAAATTCAACAGTTACTTTTCAGTAAATAGAACAGCGTTACCAGATTAAATAGGTGATATTACACTCAGATGAGAAGTGCAACAAATTGCTTTTCTATCTATTTATGAGGACGGTGACGGGTATTTACAATTGATTTGTTTGTTGTTGGTGTTATATCTTGTTACGGTTAGACTGCTGTTACTCCAAGTGAAGCACATACTAATATTTGTTTAATACTCACTAAACTATATGAAAATAATTTGGGTAAATTTTTTATGAAAGCCCATAAAAACAAAACATATCTAAATTTTATATAAAACTAGTTACATTGTTTCGATAATCGAAATTGTTTTCCCATCAGACCGATAGGAAATATATGTTTGTAGCAGTATTAATCCTAGTAATGAGATACTTAGTGATACTTGTGATGTTACATCAATTACAGTGAGAACTGACTGTGATTTCAAAATCACATTGTTCGATTTGCCACCAATCCTGTAGCTCATTAACAAGTGAACAACGGAACAATCACGGATTGTTCAATCAGAATTCACAACTGTAATTTATTCACAGCTCTTTGGAATGGCGTAACAAATACTGTGCCAATACAGTGATTGCAGATTCACAATTGAGCAACGGAGCAAATGACAGTAGAGAAATATGCATTGGAAACAGAGAAATCACTACAGCTCTCTGGAATATGCAATCAATCAATCAGCTCCAAAATTATATTTGGTCTTTTTTTGCGAAACTTTCGCTAGGGCAGTTTCCGGTTTACACTTTAAAGAAGATCTAACGAAAATTAGTTTGTTAATCTAGTTTCTTAATGCGGTTTGAATTCATTTCAAATTGAACAAGAAAAAAGTTAATTTCAGTTATAAGTTTGTATTGGGGCTACTGCTAAGAGTGAGCGGGATACACCCCTTTTCGTTTTTTATTCGAAAAAGCAAAAATGGAGTGGAGGTTTGTATGGGGGCTAGCCCAAAAAAATGAACGAATTACACCTTTGATATATTGGATTGCATTGGAAGAATCAATTTTCAAAGTGATATTAACTGCTATAAAAAATGTTCATGTTCAAAGAGTCAAAAATGGTGCGTAGGTTTGTAAGAGGCGTGGCAAGTCTATATAGATACCCCATTAAACTGTAATAAAAAGAAGTCTATGTCCTATGCTCAAAAACATTCAGACAGACAGACTCGTTTCTTCGAGCTGATCAAGAACCACTTCACTTCTTCAAAATATTTACGGAAGTGAAATCCTTAGAAATATTCTGACTTAATTCCATTTCTGCATGGACTATTGGAGATACGGCACTAAAACAGACTACTTTTGTTGCAGATAAATACTATGTTAAAACAGCTTGATAACATATACGAGTATCTAGGAACTTGTAGCTCTGCCATTGTTGAATTCTTCTAGAGAATCTGTTTCAAAACAGTTTAAATAAATGCAGCATAAAGTTGGCTTAAGCTCGTGTAAAGCGTATAACAGTTTCGGTTATACCGAACTTAACATGTTTATTATTATTATTATCATTTTTTCTTCTTTAGATTTTATGTGCTCTCAATGTTGCTTCTACTGCTGCTGAAACAGTTGTTTGCTTTCCTTTTGCAACAATCGATGACAACTTCAACTCGATTCGCATTCGATATGAATTCGTATTCGATTTGAGACTGCAAATGAAATGTTTATGGCAGCTGCCGTTTGATTCGCATTCAAGTGCCGCCTAACATGATTTCGGTGTCATCTTCTTTTCAACTTTAATATTTGTTGTTTAATGTGACATTTCGATTCGATGCTGGCCCAATCGCTGATGACAACGACGCCAGACCAGACCAGACCAGAGCAGACCAGACGAGATGATATGAGTGGCAACCAGTGCTGAACGCTCGATTTCTTTGCTGCACTTCGTTTTCTGTCCTGTTGCTTGAAGATGCATTATTTATGAGCCTCCACTATGATGCTTTCAACATTTGCCGTCGCCGTCGCCATCGACAAACACCAAATACCAATCGCTATGGATGTCGTTTGATGTCGCCTGAAACAGCCTCATTTCCGTCGTCGTCATCGTCGCCGTCTTCTTCTTCTTCATCATCAGCGAATGCAGGAATTTTAAATGTTTTTTAATTTAGTGATGATTGATGTCTTGTCAAATGTGTTCGACACACTCAACTACTGCTCGCAGGTAGTATCGCATCTGCCAACTGGGAACAGTTCCGCCGTTGCGGCAACATCGGCATCAGCACCAGGAGACTTGTCGCTGCGACAATTAAGCGCATTTTTATTTTTGTGACTTTTGTAAACATTGAAAATAATAACATTCGTTTAACTTTTGGAGATACCAAAAAAGAAAATCTTCCGGAAAAAAAAACTTCTTCAATAAGAGTAGCTTTATCCGAACCAGTTGTTGTATCTTCCCATTGATGAAAGGCGCCAAATAAAAGTTGCATGAGAGTCGAAGCCCAGTGGGCAATTATGCTACTCTTCAATTATGCTGCTAATAATTTCAGAATGGAAATTAGTTTAGAAATGTGTACTTAACTTGTGAAGTATCCAAGAAGCAATGATACTTCTTCAGTAGGCTATGAGCACTGTAATTGAAGAACTGCAAAATATCTAGGCACAAGATACGGTAGGGTTGCTTCCGTGCATGATCTCACATGTCTTAAAGATGAAATTTGTGTATGGATTTCATTTTTGAAAAGGCAACCAAGGGTTCGCATTTTGTCTAGCAAGTATACGTATAATTTTGTTACCTTCCCTTCAGGTAAACTCTCTCTCTCTTTGATCTATGAAGTCTTGAATCTATACTTTAACAATACATCAGTAACCATTATATATAGTCGTCTAGATTTCTGCTTAGCGAATCCTACTTTTTCGTAGCGAGTAAGAACATCAACTTATGACTCCATAAGGAGTCACGTAAAATTTAATATTTTTCATTTGACAATCCATGTCCAAGAACAAGAACAAAGCTAATGCCTCTTCACGAGTTTACCATCTGTTAGTTCAAAACCAATGGTTAAGGAGAATCTAAATATTAGAGTTTGAACTCACTAGCTTTTATAGTCCCTGATATCTGTTGTCTGATACATCCAATTATGGCGCTCGAATTCGCATCCGATTTATGGTATATAAGTTAAATCGGTATCCAAGCAATACCACGAGGAGGCCACTGTAAATGCAGTCACATATATTTCAGCGTCTTATAAGTCGATTTGAGATACCTAAATTATAGAAGATGCGTTTCCATGTTCCTAATCCAAAAAAAAGAGAAAAAACCATGATTTACGAAGTGAATTAATACGAACTGTCAAATTGTGTGGAAAACAAAGAATGTTTATTCAGCTTTTGTTCTATTGGTATGGGCTGAATATAGAGCGGCTGCTATTTTGTTTGGCTCTCTATCTGTAGTTCTGTCTTGCTCTAACGCTCACACTGTGGGCGAAGTATTCCTTTCATTGTCTGTTTCTTTAACGTTGGCAGCGTTAGAGCAAGAGAGATTGAATTACGACACCTGTTGTTAAAGAGAGAAAACCAATAATAATTGTATAAATTGTGCTCATTACTCGTACAGCGTTAGTTGCTGTTGTGCTGTTGCTGGGCGCAGTTGGTGGGCTTCATGCGATATTTTTAATTTGCGTGGTCAAAATGACCAACGATGACCTTTGTGTGAGTTTTTTTTTTCAAGACAAATAGATGGCCAATGTGCTCCTTTTTTGGTATGCTGAATATGGCGTTCATAAACTCTTATGTTATTTACGCCTATAACATGTTTCAAAAAGATGAAAAGCCACTCAGCCCTGCTGCTTTCATGAAGAAATTGTATTGTGCTCTTGTAGAAAGCCATATGAAAGACAGGCTAGAAGTGCCAACATTGTCTATGTCGCTTTGATCAAATATTAAAAATTTAATTGCTAATGATGAGAGCGCGGAACAAGAAAATCGTGACACAAACGTAAAAAAAAAACGCAAGATTTGCGCTATTTGTCACGCCCATAAACGACGTAAGACATACGCCTCCTGCTTAAGTGGCGAAAAAAGTCTCTGTGGAGAGCATCAAGTTGTGCTTTGTACCTTTTGCACAAAATAAGAACTGCATTTCCCGAAATACTTTTTTTTGTTTGTTTTTGGTTCAAAGTATTATTTTAAGAAAAAAATACTTTTAATGAATAACAGTTCCATTAATTTACTTATTTTGTATAATACTTTTAATGAATAACAGTTCCATTAATTTACTTATTTTGTATATTTTTTTTACTTATGTTATGCAAAAAAGGCCAAATGGAAATGGAAAAAGCTGTGAAATCCTCATTTATAACTAGAATACTGCAGAAAAGCGACTTGTTTTGTTTACTGACTAAATATATATCAATAAAATAGCACAAAATAACATTTTTTGTGAACTTTTCATGCATAGGGTTTTTCCAAAATGTACTCTAAAAATGCCGTGGTCAATTTGACCAACAATGACCTTTACGTTACAAAAATAATGATGAGCGTCCAGGGTTAATTAGATAACATTCCTTAATACTTAGACCAAGTTGATTAAACAAACATTTGATAGAAATACGTAACTACTTATTCTAGCCGGAATTGTTGCAGTACCGGTTAAATGTTAACATATAAACATTTTCTTTATAAATACTTAGCTACTTACGAGCAGTATCAGTAAATGTTGCAGAACAAAACAACAACAACAACAACAACAACAACAACAAAAACAAAGGTTTTGATTTATTTCTATATCGATTCCGGAATGTTTTCAACGTCAGCCTACACACAACGAATTGCAATGCGATGAATTAAAATCTAGTTTGAAATTAATTAAAATACATTAGATTTGCGGTGTTGAGTAAATGAGCTGATAATTTGTCATAGTGTACACAAAACTTGCTTAGGACAGATACTTGTACTTCTATGGAAAAATGGCAAATGAACTAATTGTTCCGCTTTGGAATCCGTATCGAATATTTGCGAAAGTCATGCTTAAATCCGTTTTAGATTATTTTTCTTATTTGATGACCGCAACCGCATGCAAATGATCCATGGTTAAATCCACAGAAGAGAATGTCAATGGCTGTGAGTAATGAGTAATGAACGAATGCACGAATTGGTTTTCGTTTGCACCTGTTCGAAATGATGACCCCTAAACTGACCCATTGCGTATACTGTTTTTTCTTCTTTTCTTTTCTGTTTTTATTTCATTTTCCTAAGAAATGAGTTCGCATTTGGCGTTTGACTTTCAAGTTCAGAAGACAAATATGCCTCGAAATGGGCGCGACGAATGCACTTCAAGTGCTGCCTGCCACTGATCGGGAGTCAAGTCCATTCGGTGCAATGGAGCAACAGCTCATCGTGCTGCCATTCGATTCGATTCGATTTACTTTTAATTTATAATTTGAAAAACCTTTTGAACTTGTAAGACAGAAAAATGAAATTGCCGATCGGTTTGCAATTTGCGGCTGCGGTGCAGCAATTTCAATTTTTGTAACAAGTTCCACTTGGCTTTCTTGCCATCTCCACTCATCTCATTGCATCTTATCTCAGGAGCATAGCATAGTAGACCATAATCATAAAAATAATAAAATAGTGTAAATAAAATCAGGTCAAGCGCGGCCAATATTGTCTGGTCTGGTCTCGTCTCGTCTCGTCTCGTCTCCGTATCTATATAGCCTAGCCTAGCATGGTGTCCATTAGCAAGTGGTGGCTGTGGCTGCCACTCCTTGAAATTGAATCTGCTGTGGCATCTTTGGTGATTTATGCTGCTCGTGCGGGTAACGCGTGCTGCAAGTGTTACTCCAACTCAGCTCTCTTGCAAATGTTAAGAAGCAAGCAAGTACACTACAGGCAAGCATGTTCGACTAAGCTATATCCTGTACCTGGTAAAAGGTTTGGACGTAAAATGCGCCAAGCTTGATATTTCTAGCATAATTAAGTACTATTATATAAAAATTTCAAAATGGAGAAACATTTTGTAAGTGGGCAGTGGACCTTTGCAGTGGTCCGAGCTGGAACTATGCGACATATTTTATGGTGATTAACATTAGATACAGCAAATTTGGCGTTTCTAGCGTAATACTAGTTATCTGAGAAGGAAAATGAGCATCTAAATTTCTAAACTTGAAGTCTCTATCTCTTATTGTCTCCGAGATTTGTTCGTTCAAGCAGACGGTCAGACGGACGGACGGGCGGACTATCATCTCTATATAGACTCGTCTACCGATGTTTATCAAGAGAATTTGTACTAACTAACTGTCACGCCTCCTATCACGCCTGCCTGTCACATAGATTTGCACAAAATAAATATGCCCTTTTGACTTATGAGTTCAGGGTATAAAAACTCATACACTCGGAAGCAATTTTGTGTAACTTTTTTTTGTCAGTTTAGTTGCCGCTTTTGGCTGTCTGTCGCATGCGCATTTTTTACCTTTTCAACGCTAATGGCTGCCAATATGACTTGAATTTGTTGAAGTTGCCGTATACGAGTAAAACGCTAAGCAGTTTCAATTGTATTTGACTTTGAAATTAAGTTCATTTGCGGTTAAAGCGGAGTGTGTATCTGTGTGTGCGTGTGTGTGTAGCTGTATGCCATACCTAAATTGTAAAGCAATTTGCATCTGAAGATGGTCATTGGCTGCTGCCCAAACTGAATTTGGTACCATTGAAAGCGTGCTTTAAAAATTTACTATATTACACTAGTTTTTAGTCATTTCGCTGAAAAAACAAATCCCTCTAGTCTTTCTTGCGAAAATTGTCTCATTAAATAAGAGAAATGCATATAAATTTTTAGAACATAGCAGATATCATGATTATTATACTTTTTATACTTACTTTTGCAAGCACCAGTTTAATAAAATTCAAAAAAACGAAATAAAGACAAATAGTTTTCATGATTTTTCAGTCGAATTATTTAATTTCCTATTTTTACCATCTAGATTTAGCGTATTTATTGAAAAGATGCAGGAGTACTGGGTGAAAACCAGGCATAACTCACGACTGAGAAAAACTATCGACTTATATTTGAAAAAATCGTACGGATCATGGTTGAAAACCAGGGCCGATGCATGGTTGTAAAAATCACATGACTCATGGTGGAAAAAACGCACGACCCATTAGTGAAAAAATGCACTACTCATGGGTGAATAACGCGCGACTCATGGGTGAAAAAGCGCACGAATCATTGGTGTGCAAAGAACGCACAACTTATGCGAAACAAACGTACATGGTTAAAAAAAGCACAGGACTCATGGGTGAAAAATGCACAAACAAAGCGCACATCTTATGCGAAAAGAACGCGCGACTTGTGGGTGCAAAAAACGCACAACTCATCCGTCAAAAAACGCACGAGTCAAGGGTGAAGAACAGGAATGTCTAAAGGGTGCAAAAAGCTTGAAAATGGTGAAAAAAACGCATTACTCATGGGTGAAAAAACGCAGGACTCATGCGTCAAAAAACTCACGATTCATAGATGAAAAAAGTGCAATACTCTTGTGCGCAAAAAACGCATGACTCATGGGTAAAAAGAAATACAGGGTGTCTCAAAAGAAAGCTCACATTTGATTTGCTGATTGCGTGAACGCAACTATTTCGAGGGGCGCGGGAGGTATGTCAATCGGTAGTCTAGCTTTTGGGAATTTATTCGCTATGGAGCTTTTCTCGGTGGTGGACCGTGCGTTGTGCGTACATGAGTTTTACAACAACGGTAATTCAGCGACTGTACAGCGTAGAAAATTCTGCAGTATTCGACATGTTCGACATTTAAATGATGCGCCAAGCCCTCGACTCATTGGAAATTGGTCGAGAAGTTTGAAGAGACCGGTTCAACGCTGGAAAAATCAAAATCCGAGCGTCCAAGGTCTTCGAGAACGTTCGAAAACGTATACAGTGTTACTCAGTCTGTTCGTGACAACCCGAACCTTTCGATTTGGAAGCGTGCTGTTGCTTTAAACGTGCATAGATCATCATTGTTCCGCATTTTACACAAAGATTTAAAGCTGCACCCCTAAAAAATTCAGTTGGTGCAAGAATTAAAGCCTCAGGATGCTAGAAAATTGATCTCCAGGTGAGGTGACATAAATTGGCCACCACGATGTCACGATTTAACCCCTATGGACTTTTTCCTGTGGGGTTACGCCAAATCTAAAGTTTACGGCAATAAAGTTTACGGTAATAAACATTTTTTCAATAAACTACTTACTTTTTTTATCGATTTTTTTAATGTGAACTTTCTTTTGAGACACCCTGTACTACTACAACACGCACGACTTATTGGTGAAAAAAAAGGACAATTCATGGGTGAAAACCAGACATAACTAATGGGTATGAAAAACGCACAACTCATGCTTGCAAAAAGGCTGACAATATAAATAGAGACCCTCGTCTATTTCAGCTTAAACATTACAAATCAATATTAAATTACTTTGCACTTTGTTCGATCAGATTGCAATCTTATGTTAAATTTCAATTAACATTCAACCTATGCCAGTTTGCACTCTCTTTCTCTCTGTTAAGCGGTCAATTGATTATTTGACGCAAGTGTTTGGCGCCTGCAGCAGTTTCTGCAACAACAACAATAGTAACAACAACAACAACAACAACAGCAGACATCTGTAGATGCAACATTTGCAGTAGAATTTGTTGTTGCCGCCTCCAGCTGCGGCATTGAGCCTTTTTGCGCTGCGACTTCTGTGGCCTGCATTGAATTTCTATTTTTGGCCTCCATTTGCCTATTAACAATCAAATGTAAAATTTTTTACAAGCCATTATGCGATCATTCAGAGTGAACAACAGCAAACTGATCGGTCTGGTGCGTCGTAACTATTTAACAGTTGAATTGACTACTGCACTCTGTTGCCGCCGGAGGTGCTACGCTTTGCGTATCTGATTTATGACACGCAATTTTATTGATGTTCAAGTTTTGCTGCAAGTATTTTGTTGTTGTTGGTGTTGTTGTTGTTGACCTGACTTCATCAACTCAACTCGCACCATGGTTGGTGCGAGGCACCTACGCAGTCCGCGCCAAGCATTAAGTCTGTCATTGTTACAGTTTTTAGTTTGCTTTTGAGTCTTTCATTTAATTTAATTTAAATGAAAATTTTCTAACTTGCGGACATTTGCGATGACAACAACAAAAACAACAACAACAACAAAAACTGCATGGAATCGTGTGCCCATTCGTGGTCAGACATCAACTTCGTCTGTCGCCTCTATTTCTAGCATTAAAACTCCTTCGCTGCATACAAACTGGCCGCCGGCTTCCAGACTTTGCTCTGCTTGACTTCAAACTCCTTCACACATGCAAACTGTACCAGTTTATTTTTTTATCTATTCATTTCATTTGCTGCGGATCTGTCCACTTCACCGAAAACCTTCAACCGCAGCGTGTCCCCTTTTCTATGCCAGCTACAGCTTTTCCAGCTTGTCCAGCGTATCTCATTTCGAGTGTTTTGGTGAAATTTTCGCGTGGGTGTCTTTGGTCTATTTTGATTTTCAATGTTTTCATTTTTATTATGTTTGTATGAGAAAAGTGCATTTCAATTTTGCTGCTTCATGGTTGCCGCTGTCATTTATTATTGTCGCTTGCTGATATTTTTGATCCTATTCAGTAGTTTGGTTCGAGATACATTTTAATTTTCACAAAAACATTTGCAGTCGAATGGTCTTCATCGCTGTTATTGTCGTTGTCAGCAGCCATCGTTAACATGGATTTGAATGGTATTCATACTTTTTGGCAAATGGCTGACAATGTTTGACATTTGTGTTGAACAATTATTGAAATTGCAACGAGTTGTTTATATATTTACGAGATACATATACGATACATATACATATATCGTAGTTGGTGAGGGAGATGGAGTTGGAAGCATATATCGCACAAAACCGTTGAAATTGTGATTGTGAATCTTTAAGCGATTCGCAATAAAATGTTTATTTGCAAACATTTAAATTAAGTTTACGCTGCTGCTGTTGTCTGCGCAGAGCGCTTGTTAACTGTATTAAGTTGTTCTACACTGGAAGTTTAGCGCTTTGAGTTCGCAACACTGTTCGAGCATTTGTAATTGGCTTTTACGCCGCCAACAACAACGAGACGAGGGCCGTAAGATAAATCAGTGGCATATAAATACATGTGATACACAGAAAGCATGTTATAAAATTTGCAGCGTCACAACCAGCGGATTGATGCGTGCTCGTAGCTGAGCACGAAACACGTGTCTGTGTAGCTTAACATTCTTTGTGAAAAAACGTTCTTGTTATTAATCTCTCATCATATTGAAGCAATAGAAAGTACCTATTATTATCGAAACTTAAGATCACACTTAATTAACCTTTTATAATTTAAGTCACCCTACGATAAGCAATCAAAGAAGTCACCATTCTTGCAATATGGATTGTTGAAAATTGGTGTGAAACAATGCTATTTCAGCTAGTTTTCTATTTTGGATATATTCTATTGGAAAATACTGCTGATTGTAGCACCGATTCGAAATATCAACTAGGACATGTATATACATTGCAAATTGTCCTTTCTAGAAAGCATCGAGTGACATATCTCCTCAACAACTTGTAAGAACTAAAACACTGCAAAAACTAAAACGCTGAAAAAGTTACGTTCTGCTGTCATTTTCAAGAAGCGATTGGTCGCCACCTGTTTAAATAAAATATCCCAAAAAACAGAAGCGTAGCTTCAATAATCTTCAATAGCATCTAACAAATTAGTGTCAAGCTCGCAAAATAATAAAATTTTACCAATAAAAATCACAAAGTGGACGGTTGGGGTTTATGTGCGATACCTCTAAAAGTGAGCAGAACATACCCCGTAATAACAGTAATAACTATGTGAAGCTTCTGTTCATTAGAAGTCACCACATCGAATCTATTTTGAGTTGATATGGACTGTAATCACAACGATTTCAAACCAAATTAAGGAAGCAAGTGAGTTTCATAAAAGTGGATGGAACACGCCCATTAATATATACATATGTCAAGCTTCCGTAAAATAAGAAGCCATCATATTGAGTTTCAAGTTGATATGAATTGAAATAAATAAAATTTTCAAATCCGTATTGGTGGGCGGTGGGTTTGTATGGGGCTCCCCCTCAAACTGAACGGAATGCGCCCATTAGTGTATGTATTTTGAAGCGGCCAACCATCAGAAGCCACCAATATGAACTACAAATTGATTTTGAACGTTGTAAAAAAGTTTTTCTTACAAAAAAAGATAAGGAAACGGTTGGTTTGTATGGGGGCTACAAAACTCAAAACACATTACGTGTGAAGAGTATAAAAATAATGTTCTATTAGCAACCCCGTCAACATCTAGTTGTTGTTAAAGTGTGGGGCTCAGATGTCCGCTTCAGTTGATAGCGCGGGGTAGTCACCCACTGACTACTCGCTAAATTTCTTATGGTCCTAAGAGAATCTCTTGAAAAGGTCTGTGAATATCCGACACCGCAAGAGTCGCTGACAGCTCCGATTCAGTTCTGACGAACTCGTCCGACATCTCGTTACCTGCTATGTCAGAAAGACCAGAAATGTAGATGAGTTCAGAGGAGTCCTGTTGGTTAAGCGCTGCCACCGTACTCCGGACTTGTTTGCTTTTTGTGATTTGCGAAGATAGAGCCTTAATTGAATACACTATACCAATCGGGTAGGAAGTATGAGAGCTACGTTGCTAGTTTTTTTGAAAAGACCTGCCAGCACGTGTATTCGTCTTCACATTCGTCTTCACTCCATCGTTTGTTTCGGAGGGACCTTGCTTTCAGACGCCCCAACCCGTTAAAATTACTTCACAATTGTCATTCCATATTATCTCTGGAACACAAGGAAGTTGACTAACCCACCTTGACCTCAGACAGGTTGTCTAGTAAGTGTAGAATTGCACAAGGCTTTAGAAAATTTGGCTTCCGGAGTCAACCAATCCTTTTTTCTTAAAATCAAGCTACGTAGATTTTGAAGAGGGCTTAACTTAATAATTTAAACTCCGTTCTTGAACCAGGAATTTATACTTTTTTTAAGAAAATCCGTACTCACCATACTTTGATACCATTATGCATGGATTCAAATACGGAAATCCTGATTTTTTTTTTAAGTGTACGTTAGTATATGTCTGACGAATGCAGTCTAAGACCAATGAATGATGTATGGATGCATTCTACATTTCCTTTCAAACGTTCTTTGACAAACGTAGAAGGCTTTTATTTCCTTTTTAATTTGTTCCTCAAAGTTTCTGGTCCAATAGAGTTTTGAGTCCAGCATTACACCAAGATTCTTGGCTTCTCTAGCTGAATACTTTCTATATATACCAATTGCTTCCGTAATATATTTTTTTTTTCAAATATTTTCAATATCCCCTCGCACTTAGTTATGCAATTCAAACTCAAAAGCAGCGAAATTCCAAATTGCGTGTTTTAGACCCCAAATTCATATTCATGAACGTAAACTAAATGAGCAAATGAACGAAACTGATGAAAATATTAGCTAATAAGAAAGCTAAGCGGCAAGTGAATTGTTAAGTGAGCAGCAGATTGTGCAAAAGCAAAAAAAGTTTCAAATAATTTATATAAAAATTTAAATTGAAAACTTATAAACTGCGAAAATTTACATTTATGTAATTTAATTTTAATGATTTCGTTAAAAATCTAAGCAAATACTACACAAAACACTTCCTGAAAGCTTAACACAGCTGTAAATAAAAAAAGATACAACATTTTTAAACTTGGCAGATACTTGCAACAACAACCAGACAAGCAACAACAAAAACAACAACTACAACAAAGAAAACAATTAATTTACAGAAACTTAACAAAACATAATTAATCTTTAAATAAACGCATATCATCATCATCATCATTAGAGATACATAAGTACAACATGAAGAGATACAATTGCTGTTGCTGTTGCTGTTGTTGTTGCTGTTGTTGTTGGTGTTGTCAGTTCTATGTTATCAAAAACATCATCGCTATTATTTGAATAGAAAAATCAAAGCATTTGTTAAACACTAAATGCACTTATTTGCTTAAAGCAGCTCAAGTGCACAATGAGATACAAAGACGCACATAGATACTCGTAGATAGAGCCACATAATTTTCGTATTTGCTTAAGAATGCAATCAACTTGAGCTGTTGGGAGCTGTGGCAGCAGCCAAACTTAACTTAAATCGCAATGCGTCGCGTCTGAGTGACTAACTGACTGACAGTAGTTAAACTTCCTACTCGTATACAAATGCACAGATACAAAGAGACATGTATCTGTATCTGTATCTATGTCTACTTCGCAATGGGGAAGCTACTAAGAAAAACTCCCACGTTTTGTGGTCGCATGCCCAAGACGAATCTTGCTCCTAAGCGCTACTATGATGATGCTTATGCTTAAGAATCATGAAGCACTGGTGTAGTGGATTAAGGGGCAAACGTCAAAAAAATATATAAAAAACTGAAATAAAATGTTTGCAAAAAAAAAAAAAAAAAAAGAGTATCTTAACACAAATTGCATTATTTGCACGCTGAAGTTGTTGTTGGGACTATATATAGTGTAGTGTAGTATAGTGTAGTGTTGATGTTGGCTGTTATTATTATCAACATCATCATCATCATCATCATCGTAGTCATTATTATCATAGACATCGTGTTGTTGTTCCGTTAAGTATTTACCACAGTTTCACTTGTTTTCTAAGCTATGTGAAATTTGTACACTGTAAAAAACAAAATATGTAGTTACTTTATTAACAAAATTAAATATTCTTGTAATAGATTGAGCTCAGAATCTGTTTATTAAAATTTACAACAAGTTAAGATAAGATAATTGAATAATTGGACACCCTTTGCACTACGATCATAAGTTGACCTAATATGCATCACATATGACGCTATGGGTTGTTGATTAATATTCAAAATTCCATGAAATTCTTATGGGATATGTTTCCAAACCCTATTTTAGTCTAATTTAACTGTCGCTAGAACAGATCACCCAAATCGTGTGTACGAGTCTATTAACTGTTTCAAGATTTCCTGTTCTTCACTGCAGTATTTACATTGTTTTGAGCCTATTTTGTGTAGTTGGGTAGATTTTTTTCTTCAAAAAATATGAGTCAGTGGCTTTGTTGAAACAGTGAATTAAAAGAAACTGTATAGAGGACCTAGACCTACAAATATAAATGTGAAACCTTTTCTACCTTATACATTATCACCCTCATTTTAGCGTAACTAAGCTACATGCATGTTTGAAGAAGCTAAGATTTTTTCAGAATTTTCAAAAACAATCTGAGTTGAATGTGAAATGCAAAACATCTTAGACCTAAACAGTCGCTGGAAGAGACTACAAAGCAGTTGCATTGCTGCTGCTGAAACATGAAGCTATACATCAGCAAAATAGAAACATGAAAAAACTTTAACTTCGGTGGTACTGCAGCTTTAATACATCTCTCACTTTAATAA
Source organism: Leucophenga montana (assembly GCA_035044765.1). Classification (NCBI taxonomy): domain Eukaryota; kingdom Metazoa; phylum Arthropoda; class Insecta; order Diptera; family Drosophilidae; genus Leucophenga; species Leucophenga montana. The sequence goes on along the minus strand of JAWNNQ010001912.1, from coordinate 1,192,594 downwards.
AAACTAGTCTGCGGTCGACTTAAGCGACCGCAGGAATCGATCTAGATCCGCAATCTAGCAATAATTTAGTACATTATTACGTTTATGCGTTTGTTTTTATTGTTATGTCACCGTGCGCCAAGCACAACAACTATAAACAGAAAGACTAACCGAAGTAATAGCGAAGCGCATATAAAATATAATACGTAATCTATCTCTTCTGCGCTCGTCTTATCAACTTGTAACTGGCTGCTATCGCATGCTATCGTTTAATATTTTTTTTGTGTGTGCGTTTGTATTTCATGTAAATCCTATGTGTGTTTGATTCGCGTGTATGTGACCATTGTTTAAGCTGCTTATGCCTATAATATTCAACCGATTTTGATTAAATATAGATTAGGCACATATGCAAATGAATGCCATTCAAATTGTATAATTTTTGTCAAAGACGTTTGTATACTGTAAGTGTAGCAGACGTTACAAAAAATCAACCTTGTCTCTATAGAACTCAAAAAAATGAGCAACTAAATAACTAAACGAAACAAGCGAAACAGACGGACAGACAGACAGACGAACATTGATTCATATATTCAAGAATTGGTGCACCTGGCATGCGTTGTTACGCCTCCGATTTCTTTTCTATTATATATGAGCGTAGCACAGCTTTTTTCCCCAATAAATATACTTTTCCAATGGCCTAATCTCATTTTATATTTTTCAGTAGATCTTATTTTTCCTAGTACTCTTTACATACCTTATACAAATCCATTGCGAAAAAGCAACGACTGACAATTCGATCTGAGCTCTCAGCCCGCCAATTTTGCTGCCAATTCTCATGGTTATCGTGACACGAAATTTTGATAGTTTTTCGAAAGTTTTAAATATCTGAAAAATCTCAACCATCTACGTCAAATAGCTCCGTCGAAAATGGCCAAACGTGGAAGTTTTGCTGCTTTAGCAATTTTCGAAGTAACGGTGTTGTAAGCCATTGGTGTGGTTTACAACGGGATAAGGCAACAACAATACGCTGAGTGTGAAAAAGAGGAAGAATAAAACAAATGTAACATGCCTGGAAAGAAATTGGGTTTATCGTGGCATATATAGAAATAAGCTGGGAACTTCTTCCAAGAATCATGATATTACTTACTTAGGTGGCGCTACAACCGTCAAAGTCACAAACCGTAGCTTCTTCAGGTCATCATTAACCTGATCTTGCCATTTTAAGCTTGGACATCCTCTCTGACGCCGTCCGCCAATCAAGTTCAGGTTGCCGTCGTAATCCTTTAGACTGGAGCTTCGAGGTTCATCCGGATGAGGTAACCAGCCCAGTACAGCCGCTGGAATTTAATGCGCTGGCCTATGTCAAACTCATCATACAGCTCGTGGTTCATAGAGGTCCTAAACTCGTCGCCAACTCTAAGGGGAACAAAAATCCTGCGACGTGGAACAATTTACTAAAGATATTCACAAGGTCTTGCAACAATAAAAAAGGTGCAAAACTGCACCAACGGCGCACACTTGTGCAATATAAAATGCTGCAATTTTGCACAATCAGCTGTTTGAGACTTTGGTACGTTTATTTGTTTTGAACTGCTATTAAATTTTTGCGAAGAAAATGCCACGAGAGAGTATTAAATACAAATTATTAAAGTATAATGTGAATAAAACTACTCAAGAAATACAATTAGTTGAGGCTATGTGAACTGCAATGAATTCAATGCAAATTTTTCATTTTGATTTTCAAATTTCCAGATTGATTTATGGTTCAATGGTCTGGGTCGAGCAAAGACCCAGATTTTTTTTTTTTTTTTTTTTGTGGAAATTGTTGTTGGTTGTGCAACATTTTTCTTGCATTTTTGCACTGATGTAATGTTGCACTACCTTGTGAATAGCTTAAGTGTTATTATTTTGCATACAATTTGTATGTTTAACTATTTTCTAGCTCACTTACTATTCGAATATGTACTTCATTTAGGAATTTCGTTCAGTGCAGCACCTGATGCAGCCAGAAAGAACATAAAAATGCTTTTGAGCACTTAAAGAACTGCACTGCTGAACTGTTGTACTCCATTGCAATGTTCCTAAGCTAAACTGCTTCGCTTCAAATAGTATTTTAATAGACACAAAATGGCTTTCCGGCTTACTGACTAACTGACTAACTGCCAAACTGACTTGCACGCTGGTCGGCTACCTTCTTAGTGCAATAACTGAGCGAGTGCATGACTGACTAACTGACAAACTTTATGGTGCAACATGTGAAAATTCCTGCTGCAGTGAGTTTTTTGTTTTGTTTTGTTTTTTTTTATTTTTTTATTATGTGCTCCCTTCTGTTGCTGGCAAAATTGCGCGCACACGCTTTTCTAATTTGAAAAGAACTTCGGAAATATAGTGCCAGAGTGGGTGGTGGTGGTGGTGGTGTATGCTGTAGTTAAAGCGCCTGAGGTGTGTGTTTTATGCCAACAGCAGCATTTTAATGTTGGCGTGTTTATTTTCCTCAACTGGAATTAATAGTTTGCAATACTAAAAAAAAAAAAATTTAAAAAAAAAAGAAAAAAAATGGCAAATCCTCCAAGTTCTCTTCATTTTTGTTTTGTTTTCTTTTTTTCCATAAAAACCACGAAGAAAGCGAGCAGTAATCTTCGACTGTAGCTATCCATGGGGCTGGGTGAAATATGCGGAGGTGCTAGAAAGAAAGCAGACAATCTTGAGTACCATTTTCATTTAAGGCTTCTATTTTTTTTTATTTTTTTTAAATTTTTTTTTGTTGGTTACGACTCGATTTAAACGACTTTGGCCTTTGTAACTCTCATGTTTGTTTCTCTGTCTGTCTGTCTGTCTGTCTGTCTGTCTGTTTGTTTGCGGACATTCGATTTAGTTGGTTTTGTATATATATTTTTTTTTAGTGGGTGGGTGTATGCATGTAATGAACTGCAAGCGAGCAAGTGCAGCCAGTAAAAAAAAAAAAAATGAAGATCAACAGTCGCATGCAGCATGCGTCATTGTCCATCAGTGCAAAGTGCTTGGTTTTGTCTGTCGGTTTTAAGTGCGCTTCAGTTTCAGCTGTCATCTGTGGAAATTTGAATGCGTTCTGGACTTGACTGCTTTGCTTTTATGTATTGTACTACTAATCTGGACAGGTTGCATAAGCTTATGAATTCTAGAATGATTAATAGCACAGCACATGTGCTGTAATATATTTCGTAAGTCACAAAATAAATTTTATAACTTTATATTCATAATTATAATACAGCAAATATATGCTTACATTTTCATTAAATAAAAACTTTACCATTACTTTCTTAAGACCTATTTAGACTATGAAATTTCTTGCACAAGTTTATAAAGTTTAATGCCAGTGAACCTTACTTCAAACATTTATTATATATGATTTAATATATTTAATTTAAGATTTAATATTAATATAATCTAAATCGACCTTTAACTTTTATTAAATTAAAAATGCATGACAAATTTTTATTGAACTTGATGTAAATTATATAAACTTCAATTTCAGATTGAACAGCGCTTATAATTCACAACTAGTTCTTACATGTTGTGAAACAAGTAATGTACTCTAGTTTCCTCAATACACCGTATTTTTCATATTATTTTTTATATTTTAATTATTTACTTAGTTTTGCTTATAGAAACTTATTTTCTTTTAATTGATTTTTTTTCGATATGTATAATGTACGGAAACTGAGCAATATTGTTATGCAGATTTTTGGTATTTCTGACATTTATCAGTCGATTTCGGCAAATGAGCAAGATATTTATTTTGCCCTTTTTCAGATCAGTTTTTTTTTTTTTTTTAAATAACTGGCTTTGTTTTTTGGTGCGTTCCGCATAACATTGGCCAGCATTGCAGGCGTTATAGCTGCAGTTTCGGATCGTATGCTAGCTTTGAGTTCGGCAAAATGCTACTTTTTGTGCTTTGTTTTAATTAGTTTTTGAAAATTATGTCAAGCAAATGGTCGACTTGGATGGCAACTAATTCACGTCGGATCTTGCTGTTGTGCTTTGCCAGCGTAAAGTAGGCGATATCAGCACATTCCATAATCGTGTACAGCTCCATAGCAAAAACAGGTCAATAAAACAATTTTTGGTGCCGAGATATTGTTAGTGGTTTGTTACTGGGTGTGCACATTGGCAACATTAAAACTATTTCTCTTTTATTTTTCTTACGTGTAGTTTTGAATCTACCCACAGTTTTGAGTATTACCTTTAATCCGTAGTTTCGTGTGAGTGAGTTGTAATCTTATTGGTACATTTCTATAAATTAATTGATTTTAATATCATAGCTTCATCGCGAAGAGGTTGTCTCAATGATCCAAATGTATTTTGTTACATCTGTGGTGAATATACAGTTAAGAAGTTCAGATAATCTATAACAGATTTTATAAAAGGTGCTTATTTTTCTTACTTCACGCTAACGATAAAACAAGCTGTGGATACCCCAAATTATTTGTAAAATGTGCTGTGAACACTTGAGATAATGGATCCATGCGTAAACCAATCGTATGAGGTTCGGTGTACACATGTAATGGAAAGAACCAATAAATCACTTCGATGACTGTTACTTCTGCTGTGTTAATTTGCTTGGCGTTAACGTTAAAAAATGATTTATCCATATATATCCATAGAATTGCTATTAATGTATTCAGTATAGGGTCCTAAAGTAGAAAAATAATACATCTTCTTGGCAACAAAACCAGTGTTGCGCGGTGTAATAGAATGCAAAGTTACACAGTAAAAGTAGAAGCGGAAAATGTACTAAATTTAACCTTTGATATAAATGACAAAGAAATATTGAAAAATTTAAGGCTATAGAACGATTTAAACACTTTAAATTGTTAATTACTGGTTGTTCCGACAGATAAAGCACAATTTGGCATGTCATCGGCTCATTTGTTTTCCGCAGTAATCGAATATTAGCTCCTAACTTGAATCGCCGGAAAAGACGAGAATTTTTTTCGAGTTGAAATACCACAGTTGCCTGCATAACTTAAAGCCGACCGCTCAATAACACTTAAAACTCAATACTTAGGGCCGCCACACACAGATAGCGAAGTTGAGTTGAGCTTAGTTGAGTTGAGTTTATCAGCGTTGAAAATTCAAATACTGCGTAGTAAGCTGAGAATAGTTCAGTTGACTTTTCCGCTTGCAACCTAGAATGCTTACGTACATTAGATTATCGATTTTTTTTTTGTTTTGTTGTGTTGTGTTGGTACACTCGAACACACGAACATATGTTTACAGTTTCTGCTATGTAGCATGTTTAGTTTGTTTGTGAGTGTCATAACGGTTAGAAGTGTTTTGCGTGCTAGCCGATTTTCTGCTATCGAGCTCAGGTGCTATTGAATGACGTCAACAACGATCCAGATTTGCTCAAAAGGGTCATAACTGGTGACGAATCATGGGTATATGGTTATAACGTCGAAACCATAGCCCAATCGTCCCAATGGAAAAGCCCAGGTGAGCCAAGACCGCAAAAAGCACGCCAAGTTCGATCAAATGTCAAAGTTTTGCTCACTGTTTTCTACGATTACCGTGGCGTAGTACTTCGAGGATTGGAAAAAGCGTTGCCACAAGTGTATTGTATCTGAGGGGGATTACTTTAAAGGGGGGACAACATAAATATTGATGAATAAATAAATATTTTTTCCTAAAAATACAAAGTCACACCTTACTTTTTGAACATACCTCATACATATAGGTTTTCATATGCATTTACTGTTTGTCTGTCATACAGTTATTTACTCTCTCTCTCTCTGCCTCTCTCTCGCTTTTTCCCGTACACATTACTTCTCATTTCTTCTTGAAAAATTCGATATTTTAGAAGGTGATGGCTCTTTGCTTACAATACGCGCTCAGTGTGCGGAACTTTGATAGCTTAGTAAATCACAACATAACGCTTTGATCCTAAACTAAGCTCAACTCAACTCCGCTGTCTGTGTGTGGCGTACTTACAATACAAATGTAACAGAATAATTCATATCAGAAATTTCTAAGTTTTTTCTAAGCCAGATTTTCACTTCATCATGAAGTTTCTTACTTGATACGAAAGTGCACGCAACAAAAAAAAAATACGCCAGTTAGTTTATTTTTTTAATTGATATGATTAATTTTACGTCACATTTAAACTGAAAATACAAGTATATGAAAGGATATGAAAAATAGCACCCAAAGTATGCATGTACATATTATAATAACTACAATTTTTTTAAGAGATTCTTTGACCGTAAGCAGTTCAAATTTTGTATAATTTCGCAATGCAACATTACCATATAAATGATTTTCACACAAGTCGATTACTGCCGCCGATATACAAGAGTATTCCATAATTCATTCATATAAATATTTCTTTCCTCTGCCATAAAAAGCATAAAATATCGAAAAATGGCTTCGATCTAATAAGCGCAATTTATAATTTTATTACACTGACAAAGCGATCGAGTTCTTTGCCGGCGTATTTTGCAATAAAAGGCAACATACGGCTGCCATTACTCCATACTACCCTCTACTAGATAGTATATGTATGTATATACCAAACCCCAATACCCTGCGCTTCATTCATAAGCCATCAGACATCAGGCATGAGGCCGCCCATATTTTCGTCAGTTTGAAGTTGGCCCAAAGCTGTCACGTTGTCTGGCTTAACAAGCGCAAAACGGCAAACAACAACAACAACAACAACCTTTGCAACATTTCTGACTTCTTGTCAGAAATAGTTTACTTACCGCCAATGCTGCATATGCAAAGCCAATTGCCGATGCTGCTCCATTTTGGTATGAAAAGGCGGATGTGGGGGGGGGGGGGGGTGGGTTGTGGGAGGTCAAAATGGTGCAGCGCCTAATGCAATATTTGCTAAACAGGCACACGTCTTGCGCCATTGCCCCGTGGCCATTGAACGGAGTATAGAGTATAGTGTGCGCACTGCGAAGGAGTTTGCGGCAACTGACTCGTTGACGGTGCACGATTTTTCAAAGGACAGACCGAGGGCATCATTATGACAACTATCGACCGCACCGGACCGAACCGGACCGGACGGAATGGCCAACCAACCGGAGTACATGTCAAGCAACCTTTGTGCACCATTAGAAATACATTTTTTTCTGCAGATTGGCAATTCGTAAAACATTTTCATTTTCAGTTGAGTATCTCATTTGACGAAATATTTCTTTGCCATATGCCACATTCATCAAAGACCGACTGACATTATTTCAGTTTATAATGCTGTAAGGCATTATTGCAGCAGCAGCAGCAGCAGCAGCAACAATTGCTCTCATTTGAAGTGGGTTAGTAGTGTGGGCAAGTTTACTCTTTCTATACTCTTCATACGTTTTGTGTGAATTGTACTAAATTTTTTTATGTACTTTGTAACGCATTAAAGGAGATACTGTCGACACCATGAAGTAAGTAAATATTTTCTTTAAATTCGTCGAAAGATTTAGCTGTCTGTCGTTCTGTAAGTCTTTCAGTTTCTCTCGCTGTTCATCCAATACAAACCTTTTTTTAACTTTTTATTTTTTTCAGGACCTTCAATCCTTACATTGACGAACAAAAAACAACAAAAATGAGTAGCAAAATATATAAATATATGGTTCTGAGGATTGCATGGGTCTACTCCCTAAAGTAGAGCGAACTGGCCCAATATTGAATATTTTCAAAGGATTTAAGTAAAATACGTCATATTTGGCATTTCGACAGCAATAGTAAGACTTGGGAGTCTTTTTTCTTCCATGCAGCTAAATTTCTCTCTCGAGTCTCAGCATCCTCATTTTTGTGTACCACATAATGTTTTCGTACTTCGGTGACAAGCCGAAAGTTGCATGGACAAAGATTACAACTATGAATCTCATCACCGAGATGCATTCGCAAATGCGCATGCAGAGGTCCTGATTGTTTGAATGAACGCGTACAGTATTTGCATTTGTAGGGCGTCTCACCGGTGTGTTTTCGCATATGGATGCGCAGTTTTTCCGGTGCAACGAAAGAAAATATTGTAAATAATCTATAATATATAGCAGAAGTTCCGAAAATTGCCTTTCGTCACATTGATCACATTTAACTAGTTTGTTGGTACAGTGAATTCTTTTGATGTGCCTTCTTTAAGCTATCAGCATATTTTAACGTTGCACCACAGGTTGTGTGTACAAAGTTTTTTACATCACCGTGAGTTAAAACGTGAAATATTAGAGTATGTCGGAAAGGAAAGGTCTTTGGACATTCGGGACACTCGAAGCGCCCTTTGCGGCTTTGTTGCAATATTTTATTTTTGCATTGATCTGATGTCTCTTCTGCTGGTTCATAATTAATCGACTCATTCAAGATTTTGTGGTATTAATGTAAGAACGCTTTGTTCCTGAAACAGCATGGGGTGTTCTTGACTTAAGTCTTACGGTTCTTGAAAACGTGCCAAAGTAAACTGAAAAAATGTGCTTGAAATGAGAACATCGCGGTTGAGTAACAAAATTCGCTCTTGATTCTTTTTCACTCTGTGTAGACATTCATAACTGGTTCAAAAATATCTTAACATAGTAGACAAGTAGCTCCAGTGTGAATGCCAACATTGCTATCGCTAAACCGCCCACAAACCAATGCCAAATGCACGCATAATCCTGCAGCTCCAAGGCAAACAATTGACTCTTTCTGCTCAAATCCTGTATGTGCATGCGTCCTGTAGCCACCATATCATAAAAGTTGCAACTCAACCAAAAATCTAGCAGTCCCGATTGTTGCAACTGCAATATGAAATAGTTCAGTATTTGTCGATAAATCGATTGCTCCGATATTAATAACGAAAAACCGCCAAAGTCACTGAAGCAAATATCTGCGGCAAAGCGAAATAGCGGATGTGTAAAGTGCGCCTGCTGATTGTGCAGCAGTTGCCACTTGATGCTGGTCACCGTATAGGCGAATGAAGTATTAAATGCTTGCCGCAACGCATAGTACTCCCGTGGATCATCTGTCAGTTGAAATGCGGTGTCATAACGTGCACGGATATCAACCTCAATGAAATCAAAGTCAACACGATAACCAAAAATATGCACAAGCGATTGCAGCAGCTCGTCAAAGTTTGAGATATGCGCATGCAGCGGCGGAACGATGAGCGGCGATTGCAGCTGAGCTTGATAAATGGCAATCAGAACGAAGACGCTGTCACAGCACAGCAGCGCCAAAAGCTTGGCGTATATGCTGCGAAAACGTTGCAATACTAGGCGTGGCAGCAGGCGATAGAAGGCATACATCACGCAGAGCAGCAGAAAGCGTGTGGCATTGAAGAGACGCGAAAAGAGCTGCGCCGTGCCAATTGTTTGCTCCAGCGGCAACATGATGCACCAACGCCCATAGAGCAACGGATAAGAATATTGATGATAGTGTGTAGTCTAAGTTTTGGCGTATATTGCTGCATGAGTAGGCGAAATACTGAAAATGCTTTATAGCTATAGATACGCAATGTTTGTGCAAAATTTGTAAAATGGAGCATCACATTCGGCATGCCGTGTTCTAGCCAATACTTGAGTATTTCGCTTGTCAATTTGTACTCCTCGAACTGACTCAGTCCCTGTATATTAAGCTCCACGCTGCACTTTTACCTCACACATATAATTCAAGCAGTTTATTAGTTTCAAAAGCGTTTTCAGCCAAACTGTGGCTTGTAGACAAGCACTGACAAATAATCGCTCACATTTCAATTGTTCTTGAAAACTCCAACAATCTTCTTGATGCAAAAGCGGCAGTGTATAATTCTTGGTGCTCAATTGTGGCATTAAATCTAACTGCCAGTTTGCTGAAGCCAAAGGTTTATATATGTAGAGAGTGTCAAACTTGACCAAGTCGCTCAGATAGTGCAGGAAATGCGCCAGAAAACTCAATTCACGCTGTTCCAAAATGCAAAATGTTCTGCACCATGAACCTTAACTCAGACATACTAATTACTGTAATTCAACCGAAACCGAAATACAAATATAAACTGTGAAGCAAATGCTTCATGACACTTCATAAAGCTTCATATTTAACTTAGAATGTTTGATTACCGAAAGAGTTGCGCGGTGTGTTGTCTATATGCCTAACATCGTAGTATTATAATAAACACCCTGTAAATAAATAAGGATTTTTTTTATCGATTTAGCTGTGCTGTATAAATATAATAATTACCCGGTGTTGCTCGGTTTACAAAATTTTGATTGCTATTAAATAAAATGAACTATTAGATACAATTACTCAAGTGCCCCTAATTTTGTGATTTGTCAATAGAAGCTACTAATTTTCATCTTACTTTTCTTAATAAACTTCCAAATGTATTTATGTAAAGGGTCATTTATGGAATGAGCTGAAAATACATTAATTCCATGAAAAGTTTCAAGGGTGTGTAGTAACGTTATATAGTGACATTAACTAGACTGGAGACTTTAATTTTAAGGCTTTGCGAAATTTGAGTTTGTGGAAAAATAATGGAAAACAAGAAAATAAGAGAAAAACCGGCCAAGTGCGAGTCGGACTCGCGCACGAAGGGTTCCGTACCATTATCTATAAAAAACAATCATGTCTGTTGTATGGGAGCGCGACTTAAATATTTGTTTTGTTTTATTTTAATTTAATTATTTATTTTTAAAGTGAATATATATTCTGTGAATATTTCTATATTATGAATTATACTCGTATATGAATTTTAGCTGGCTCAAGTCTTGGAGTATATAATATAGCTACTCCACATTTGGTTTTACTACTTTCATTTTGACTCCAATACTGATCTTGTACAAAGGGGCTATATTAGTGAAAGTTCCCAAGTATTTGTGTGTCTATCCCTAGCAATATTGTGAGGCATGTTATACTATCTCACATCTCTGAACGTTGCGATAAAATCAGTTAATTTTTTTCGGGAAAATAGTTCCTACCTTGAACACATAAACACTTCGTGCATCGTGTTCGAAGTGTTTGACTGTGTCAATAGAAAGAATTCTGGAACAGTGTTGAGAACCATGCCAAAAGCCATGTAAATACTCGTATTATGGCTCTAAATGTGTAAATGTTGCAACTGGTTTTAGTAAGGGAAGCATACTATCTATTCTACTTTTCATTTTGTTTGTGGATAAAGTGATGTGGTTTATTTTGGGAGGCAGGTAAAGTATTCAATTAGATTCGTTTACACATCTTGAGGACCCAGTATACGCAGATGACTTTTGTCTACTATCACACATGTGGTGGGCGTGGGTCTTGAGATCAAACTCAAAAAAACGAAATTCTTATCAACTGGCAACTTACTGCTTGCATGCTAGCACCTTATATAATTATACTATGGCTAATGCATACTTTGAGTGTTGAGAGAGAGAGAGAGAGAGAGAGAGAGAGAGAGAAGTTTAATATTTCTTTGTGTGAGTGTTTATTTCATGTCAATTTTGTTTCGTTGTGTAAGTAAAGATTGTTTAATCATCTTACGCACAAAATAATAAATATATTTTGATAAAATATAGATTGTGGATATCAGCAACACAAAAAAAAACAAAAAAGAAAAACCAAAAATTAAAATTGCTTTTACCACGCTACCAAATACGTACAAACGAACACCATTTTATTTGTATATAGTTATACATATTTAGTGATAGTAACTCATATTATAATTGCGTCAGTAATTTGTTCAGACAGCAAATAAGCAATTCAAATACAAATATGACGCTACTAATTAGTAATCCAGCAAACCACAATTGCAGCGCACCACGCATATCCTTAAGGTTCAGAGCATTGTGTAGGCGTGGTGTGCTCAGCTGCTCAAAGCTTGCACGTCCAGCGGCAACCATATAATAGAAACTATTATTTAACCAATAATCGAACAGGCCCACTTCTCGTATGTGCAGCACAAAGATATCCAGAATGTCACGATAGATAGAATGCTCCGGTATAACCAGCGCAACTGGTACACCATGATAATAGCAGAGTTCTTTCGAATAGCGAAAAAGTGGGCGTGTGCTATACTGCTGCTGTTTTGCATAGAGCTGCCATTGGGCCGAGGTCACCGTATAAGCGTAGCTGGTGTTCAAAGAGTTCCGTAATTGTGCCAGTTCCGTGATATCATTGCTCAGACGAAATGCGGCAGCGTATTTGACGCGCATATTCAGATCGTACAGATCGAATTCGGTGCGTAGTCCAACAATGCGCAGCGCGGAATGATAAACTTCGGCGAAACTTGAAATTGGTGTTTCCGTGGGCGGTGCTATCAGCAGCGAACTGAGACGTCCATGATAGTTGCATATAAGGGATATCCACAGGAGATGCATGAAAAGCCGTATTAAGCTATGGCAGCGTTGATGATCGGCAGCTAAGCATGTAGTACAGAATTTCTTATGCAAATGTCTAATTAATACTGGTAAAAACTTCATTAGGCTATAGAACATAATCAAATAGATACATATCTCCAGCTGCAGTACACGCCGTATTATTTCGGGCACTGTTAACTCCGGCTCCACAGGCAACATGGTACACCAGCTGTCGGTGTGCACTGGATAGCTATACTCGCGATAACTTTGCAGATAACGAAAAATCAGCGGTTGCAAACTGGCGCCTATATCCACACTCTTATTACGCGTCAGATTGAGCATTCGTACGTGACCGAGCGTCCGGCTGTGCTGCAAAGGATTGGCAATTAGCTGCAAGCTGGCATTGTGCCGTGCAGCAAAGGCTTGCAGCAAAAGCCACACGTAGCCTGTCAGTTTAATTGTATCATTATCAGCACTATACAGTATAGTATTCGGCACAGATAGATCCGGAAATGTGCGTATTACTTGATGCTGCAGATTATGTAGTTTATACGGAAATAGCTCCAACTGCTGCGAGTATTTCTGTTGCTGCAGTTTAAAGCTTGGAAATGCATCGAAACCGTAGATATTCAAAGTTGTTCCAAAATTTTCATAGATTAACACTGCATTTAATATATCATTTTGTAGACAATTATTGAGTACTTTTGCAGCTATGGTCTGTCTTAGCGTTAAGTCTTGCGGCGCATCGGTTATAGCAATTATCAGCGGCAATTGACGCATGTATTTCAGATTGTAGACCAATTGTAAAAATGCTGCCTCAAAGTTAACTGCTGCGAGACACACAAACACCACCAAATTTGCACACATTTGCGTATAAAGTAATACATTTTGTAGATTTCTGCTAATGAGCATCGATTTGCTTGTGTTAAGAAGTGCTTTCTTCCAACAAGCGCTGCGTTCAGGATCATAATAGTAAATACTTTCGAATTCCAATGTTGCATCAATGTGCGCATAGAGTAGCTTAAAACTTGAACTTTGATTACTTTGCGTAAGAATATCTAACATTGAGCTGTGCAGAGTTAGTACTGAACTGTATAGATATATTGTAAATGTGCATAGGTATATTCAAATTAGTTCGAAAACTTTATAAAAACTTTCAGTAAAGTTGTTATACTTTATTAGTTGTTTTAGTTATTTCTAGACATGTACATCATTAAGGTAGTTCAGCTCAAATTAAGACCATTGCATACCCAATAACTAATTAAATATGGAATAAAGCAGAAGTCGCGTGTACTCGACTATGAGATATCCTGCACAATGTATAAAATACGCGCATTGTACCATAGACTTATTTGGCGCTATATTATATAAGTATCGGTATCTATGTCAGTTATTTTATTGATATTAAATTAGAGAGCATTCCCTCCAAATTTCGTGATTATAACGAAGTTATTCATAGAAAAATTCAAAGATTATGGTTAGATTTGTATGGTGGGGTACCCTGAATTTAGGTACTTTAACTAAACTGGGACCATTGGTAAGAGTTTCGGGCTAAACAACCCAGCGTTCCCTAAGTTATAGTGCTGCTCATTGTCTAGGATGCCGTAAAGTTGTGTAAAATTCATAAATACATTCCATCCGGGCTCTCAAAACGGCACGACATGTGTGCAGAGAAATTTAATCTGGTAGGTATGTGCGATGTAAGATGGAAAAGTCCCAGTTTGTCCCTGTGTTCTGCTTCTGGATATAATTTCATATATATTAGAAATTTTAGATCTCAGGTCAATTGAGATGGAATTATTATGACATCCAAGATGAAAAAAGCTTTGCTGGAATAGGCTATCTCGGATGAGCTTTTAATAGTCCGATTTAGTACCGAGCACCGTAACCTTACTGCCTTCCAGTGATATGCGCCCTCAATCGAGCTGACAAGTATTGAAGTACGAACATGGATCCACGTTATATACATTCGGTTTGTCGTTTTTGCATTAACTTCAATGAGGAGAGTATTTCTTCGCTGAAACTTACTTCAATATTCAATTGTACAACGACAGCATCTGGAACATTGAGCATTGCAGATATATTTTTAGCAGAAATGCCTGAATTAGAAATTGATTCCACGGTTGTATTACCTCAAGTAACCTGTATAAACTGTTTGGAGAAAATGTACGAAATGAAAATATTTAAGGAAATGTGTAAACAGTCGCAATACTGCATGCGAAAGGTATTTCCAGGTGCTTCTCAAATTAAAACATGTAAGCTGTCTGCAGTCAAGCAGATAGACCAAATCTCAGAAGATAAGAAGAGTGTGAAAATGGAAGTTTTAGATCAACCACTTTAGATCAAACACTGACTAATGACATTCTCAATGAAACCTGAATCGGAAGAGTTGATTGAAAAACAGAAGTCCACTGATATTCAAACAACGAATCAAAATGTTAAAAATTATGTTAAAGCCGTAGAGCAGACATCAGATAATGTATCGCAAAAGAGCCGCACTGGGCTCAAACACCCAAAAGGGTTTTTCTATTGCCCACCTGCTAGATCGTCTCCACTATTAGTGTTGATTAAAATTCTATATTTATTGTATAAGGTCTGCAACGTCTTTTTGTGGCTGTTACATATAAGCTTAGTATACTCATATACCCTTTGGGTAAAGGGTATGTAATTTAATTCTAAAACAATCAAATGTGGTTTGAGTAAATAACAAGTCTTGTTTAAACAGAATACAAAAATAGAAGTTATGTAATCATAACCACCAAAACCGATAGACATATACATTCCTCGCCACTTGAATAGAGCATCCCCTAACTCTGTTTTCTATCGCCCACTGCTCCCAAGCCAAGCATTTTAAAGGCTTAATTTATTTTTAAATTAAAGTTCATTTATTTATTGTAATTTGACCTGAAGGAAGATTAAAGTATTAACTAAATTAAATTATTAACCAAAAAACCGGCAAAATGTGTGTTCCTAATTTTGGGCCACTTGAATAGAATACGCATTCAGTTTGGTCTTTATCTTTACCACGTGGACTCAGACTTACTCACCGGATTTGAATATTATCGAAAATGTTTGGGGATGGTTGATACGGCAAGTATATGGATCAGAACAATAATAATCGAGTATATCCGAGTATATCGAGTGGGCGATAGAATACAGACTTAAGAGGGCGTCCTATTCAAGTGGAGAGGAGTGTATGTATGTAGCATGTTCAAGCATGTGAAAGACGTGTTCCACCATTAACTTGTCCACTCATTGCTGCAACACCATCGTATCCATCGTTAACCAGCCGTTGTGTTTCCGACACGCAGGTCCTTCATCGTTTGAAGAAGTGTTTCTGCTAAAACAGTTTCAGTAACTACGCTCATTGGTATAGAACTAAGAGAGAACTATATAAATTAAAAGTTTAGTGCAATTTCTTCCACTTTTCACATTCAATAATTTTGAAATATAAATAGTAATCATTTGTTTATACAGATTCAGTAATATTATTTAAAAATTAAATCGAATCAACTTTTTATGCAACAATGAGAGCATAGAAACTGGCTATAAACTAGCTTATTATGATAGCCCTCTTCAGTTATACATGATTTATATTTTAATACCAGCCGTCCAAATATAATTTACCATAATAAATAATAAACTCCAGCAGAAAAATTCCGAAACAAATGCACAAACCTAGACCAAAAATATTAAAGATGCGCTTTAAATCATCCACGGTAAGTGCTCGCGCCTGAACCATGTGACTCAGGTCCCCGATATGCATGCGTCCGGCTGTCACCATATCGTAGAACATATCCATAATCCATTTGTACAAAAGTCCATAATCGCGTGTCCTGAGCAAAAATAAATTCAATTCATTTCGATAGATCGAATTCGGCTGCATGATCATTGAGTACAGAACGAGAGGTACATAGCATAAGTCTGTGGTATAGCGAAAAAGCGGATATTTAAAGTAACTCTGTTGCACATCGTACATGGCATATTTGATCGAGGAAACAATATAGCCGTGTGTCGTATTCAATGAGTTACGTGCCGTTACGAATTCATATGCCGATTCTATGGGATTGAAGACCGCAGCATATTTGATACGCAGCTCCTGATTGATATTATAAAAATCATTGCCATAGCATAAAATACGTAAATCTGTGGCCAGCAGCTCATCAAAGTTGGATATGGCATTATATCGCATTGGCATGATCAATTGCATTTGCAGATAGCCCTGACAGAGGCAGAGCAGTATTAAACTGCAGCAGCTAAAGACAAGTCCGTACATACGTAGACTACGCCGTGTGTGGTCCAGTTGCCATATTGCATGCGAGCGTCGTTGCAGATTACGTATAATGATGGTTAAGCGATTATAGCACAAAAATCCAAACAAAAGCAATAAAATACTTTGCCAATTGAAAAATATAAGCGAAAGTGCCACGTGCACCGGCACATGACTCTCCAACGGCAGCATTGTACACCAGCTGCTCACTATCAAGGGATACGAGTATGCATAGTAGTCATTTAGTGAGAGATCACCCACACCCAACACAAAGTCAACAGTTCTATTGTTGACAAAGTCTAGAAATATAAGATCCGCAAAAGTTTTACCCAGCACCGGTTCAACGCTGACCTTCAGCACTGCATTGTGTTCGGTTGCAAATGTGTAGAGCGCTTGCCAAACTGGACCCATCAGTTGTAGCACACCATTAGCATCCTTATAGATAATGGTAAGCGGTTCCGATTGATCGGGCACTATACGTATCTCGTGTCCATACAGATTATGCAGCTTATTCGGAAATAGTTCCAGATTTTCACTGTAGCTTTGCACAAGCAACTGAAAGTGTGGAAAGGCATTGAAACCGTAGATGCGCAGCGTTTGTGCAAAGTTCTTGAAGTGCATTAACACATTGAGCATATCCTGTTCGAGACAATTCCTGAGCATACTGTGCGCTACTACGACTTCATTTTCCTCCAACACAGTGGCTGAAATTTCAATGAGTACTTTGGTCTCACGCATATATGTCAATATATTGGAGAGTACTTTCAATGTATTATCACTGTTTGAGGCTGACAGACATGCAATAACCAGTGTATCCGCATCCTGTTTAGCCTTCAGTTTGAACGGCAGTTCTTCTTGGCCAATTATTAAAGCCTTTTTGTCATAAGCGCTCAGAAGTAAATCGCTCCAACAGTTTTCATGTTGCGGATTATAATAGAAAATTGTACGAAAGTCAATCGTGCTTAATAAATGATTGTAGTAGCTCTCTTTGAAGGAGTTATTAAAGTTCGCAACAACATCGAATGAATCCTTAAAATACAAGATCATGAATTGTTGGTGAGATTAACAATAGGTGGTGTGCTATATTATGTTTTTAATGAGATTTGTGCATTGTTTAAAAAAAAAATTATTTTTAGTCCTTGTTTTTATACCCTGTACCCAAAGCCACATGTGTATAATAAGTTTGTGCAAATGTATGTAACAGGCAGAAGTAGACGTAGTAAATTCCATATGGCAAATTATTGATCAGCATCGAAAACTGAATTGATTTAGCAATGACCGTCCATCCGTCCGTCTGGATGTATGAAACAACAGATCTCAGGAACTATAAGAGCGAGAGACTTAAATGCCCACAACTCTCATAATATGGCCAAAGATGCTTCCTAATAAGACTTGCGATCGAGGCGATGAAGAGAAGAATGCCAACCTTTCAGTTTTGGATTTGGCAAGTCCCACGTAACGCCGAAACACTTGAAGAGCATAGTTAACTTTATCCTTCACGGATATCAGACCAAGGAATACGTGGTGGCGGCTTATTTGAATATAAGACAGGCCTTTGATAGAGTGCAAATATCCAGGGCCTAATGCCACTGCATTTGTTCTGGTTGGTGCGGAGTTGTTCAGCATGGAGCGGAGTCGACAGTGCGAGCAGTGAATGCTGGTGTGCCAGAAAGAAGCGTACTGGGGCCAAAGTTTTACTCGTTATTCACCAGCGGTTTTGCGCAATGGGGAAAAACGCTGGAACATCGGTATGAACCTAGACAAATGCGTCAGCGTGATCCACTCACTGTGCAGGGATTACTGTCCGGGAGTCTACCTCCAGGATCCACTTCTGGATCACTAGCATGGGCACGAATACCAGGGCGTCTATTTGAATATGCAGCTCACTTTCATCACCCACATCAGCATGTGTAATAGTGAAATGATCAAAAGAGAATTAACAAATAAACATTTCTACATTGAAAGAGTAGTCATTTAGTGAGATATAGGGTTGAAATGCACCATATCTCTATGTTGATCGTCACGAACTCAAAACTGTATAAGCTAGAAAAAGCAAATTAATCATAATATATAACCTTAGATCTAATGTAACACCCCCCCCCCACTTTTTTTCTTCCTACATACTTTACTGACATTATTTTAAGTAAAAGCAATCCTCTCCATTGACTACTTCAAATAGCAGTCTTTCAAGGTAATAGTTTTCTTCATAGGACATTTTTTTTTTTTTTAAATACTGAATATGAGTTAACAAGTCACTATAAACACTTAAGAACTTAAGAAAAATACAGCCGACTCTCAACCTACATTGCCTTCCGAAGATTCAGTTAATATTTTATACATTTTAACAAATATTTATTACTTCACACGCGATATATGCTTATAACTGATACACAATTCATTTCGAAATGCTTTTCCTTTTGGAAGTGACTACGTTTTAATAAATGTTAATGTTTACATTGCACATTATAAAGCGACGATATACAAAATTAACAATTATTGTTGTTGTTTGATGGATAGATAAGTTTACATTAGCTGACAATTTGTTATTTGCTGATTATGACAGATTCAATGCACGTATAATTGGGTCCCCGGAGGGGTTTCTGTTTCTGTTTGAAATAATATTGAAATAATTAACTTTTATGCGAGGATATTCAATTATAAATATGAATGTGTGTGTGTGTGTGTGTTTTTAGAGGTGAAACGTATTAATGCTTCATGCACAACAACATAAAAGACTACTTTCATTTAAAATATCTTAAAATGAAAAACAATCCTTTAACCACACTTACAACACTTGAGGCAACAAATTGTACAAATCTTTAAACAAATAAATACATAAATGGTCAAATAGACACAAGCAACACGCGCGCCCGTCAAACTGGCGACAAACAAATAACATTACATGCAGCATGCACTATGCACCATACAGCATGCAACATAATGCATGCAACACAGCTTAAGCAGAGCCAGAAGCAACAACGGCAAAACAAATGCTTAGACTACGCTGGCGACACCAACAACGACACTTGTCCGTCCGTCTGTGTTTGGAATTACTTGAACATACTACACGCCCACAGTCACACAGGCAGATAAACGGACGGACGGCTTGGCTTCCGTGTCATCTGCTAACGCCCGCTCGACTGTTTAAGCGTCCGCACTCCTCACTCGGCCTATATAAAACACTTCTGTACTTCAAAAATCTTCACAAGTCTTTATTGTGGCACATTGTCAATGTTTGTCGTTTGTTTGTGTTTGTGTGTGTATGTGTATGTGTTTGTTTTTTTTTTTTGTTTTTGTTTATGGAACTTCTGCTTCTATGCATTCGATGCGTTTTATCGTTCGCTCTTCAACAATTATTTTTCATAAATTACATTTTATTGTTGTTGTTTGACAAACAACGATGACGGTGGGCGATGCTGGCGCTGTTGTAATGCGCCTCTTGAGCCATCACCAGCCAACTCCAAGTCTTCAGCTACATCATCTCCTCTCCATGGGTTTGACTGTTGACCACGACAACTAAGACGACACGCAAATAAAAATTGTCTTTATTGTTATTGTCATCATTTGTCGTAGTTGTTGTTGTTGCTGTTGTTGTTGCCGCTATTGTAAAGATAGTTCAGTCAGATCCCATCCATGTCAACATTTGTCTAATGCGTTAAGCAGTCACTTCGTTGACATCTTTATGAACGCGTGTGGGCATTAAAAACGCCTTCAAGGCAGTTTCATCCATGACGCATCTTCACTTTTTCACTCTCGATGACAATTAAACAATTATTATGCACTTTTATGCATTTCACAGAGACGCACAAAAGTTGTTTTAGGGTTTCGAGCATATTTCCATTGGCGCAGTAAATCGCAGTAAGCCGCAGTGTGATGTATCACAGTAAATAATGCAAAAAAAAAAAAAAGAACGATTAAAAAGTTGGTGGAAAAACTGAGAAAAAACGAAAAAACCAACCCGAAAAGTATTTCTCCCACTCTGAAGATGGTTTCTGGAGATGCAATTTCTTGACCACGCCATTTATATTCGACATGTGAAATTAAGAAGATGGCATGAATGACCGGATAATTTAATTTGTTTCTCCTCCAAAAATTTCAAAGTATAACTCGATATTTGAGTTGTGTTCCTCTATTCACTTAAGACTTCTAACATACAAATCAATGCAAACTACGCAGAATTAACCGACTTACGTTGTTCTAATGCTACTGTAGCCACATGTTCCATTCTTCCGAAAAAAAAAAACTACCATTTCCTTTACAACGCTGCGAGAACGAACCACTTTTGTTGGCTTTGGCACATCTTGGAAAATCCACATAGGCGTCTGGCTCATAGCCGTATATCTAAAGCTCTTCACCAAGATTTAACTCTTTAGATGAGGGTTGTTGTATTTTTTCAACATTTGTTTGCACCAAATTACAGCTGCTTTTTTTATCCATCATTTATATGGATCCCAACGATGGTATGTATGTATGTATGGTAGGAGCATGAAAGCCTGGGCATACCCCAAACTCACAGTGTGACACATGATAGTTATGGCTTATTAGTTCACGCAAGCTGTTTTTGGAAGACTTTCTCTAGATTGGTCTTCAAGCGAACGGCGACCACTTTTGACCAGTCATAAACAGTATTTTTGATGGCGCTTCATCGCCAAAAGTCAAAATCAGTTCATTTATGCGCTATTGTCGAGATAATCCAAGTCGAAAGTCGAAGAAAATCATCACACTACAAATGTTCACGAGTTAATTCCATATTTTGGCCGAGATGAAGAACATAAATAGTTATCGTGTCACAATATTCTGAGTACGTTTATGCTAAAAAATGTTAAACTTAGACACGAGTTGGCAACATAAGTGTCGCCAGTTCCGGAAACTGTTTTTGGTGCTCCACGAATCTATAATCTTCCGAGCAGAATCTAACATATAAGGGATATTTTTTACAACGAGCAAAAACTATTGTCTCTAGCTTAAGTTACGAGCATTAAAAAACTCAAAACTTTCAGTTGGCTCCTTATGGAGACTAACCCTCATAATGTTAAAAGTATTTTCAAACGCCAACAAATAGTAACTATCCATCAGGCGTACCACTGGAATGACTCAGTTACGCAGTAACAGTTTTACTGCAAATGTTTGCTGCGCACAGTGGAAACGACCTCTAAGCCAAAATAGTTGAATAATTTAAGCAGGCAAACAAACAAACTGAAACCGCTTCATATTAAACAAAGTATTTTGATTTTGTTTTATGCTCACCTTAATGCAATAAATCACAATTTCGTAATTTTTATTGATTTCAATAAATTATTTATTTTTCGTACACCAGGCCCAGAAGCAATACTGCTCCAAATCAATCTCGGTAATTTATTTAAAAGTAAACAATTTACATAATTTGATAAGACAACAACTTTATTGTAATTGAAAAATGCCTAATTTCGGAATGAGCGAAGCTTTTATACACTTTACATGTGCATACTCTCATCAGTCTTTCTTGTGAAATATCATTGGTCGACGCTAGTTGATAAACATTTGTTAAAATATTATCTGATTAATCGATTTCAACGGAACCCAATTGCATTTTCCAGCTTTAGTAACTAAAATGTTGGCTATTCTACTACATCTCTCCTAAAGTAGTTTGTATGTTAATGTGACAACGTTTAAATATAAATTATATTTGCATATATTGTATAATTGATTGGCAAATCATCATGT
The DNA here is from genome assembly GCA_035044765.1 of Leucophenga montana. Lineage (NCBI taxonomy): Eukaryota > Metazoa > Arthropoda > Insecta > Diptera > Drosophilidae > Leucophenga > Leucophenga montana. The sequence continues at coordinate 1,170,385 of JAWNNQ010001912.1, read as the reverse complement.
AAAGACTTCAATTACAAAAAGTTCAGCGATTCTTTTCTTGAACGGTTGGAAGTCGATCCATTTTATTACCTTTTTGCCAATAAGACTAATGGTCATCCAACAAAATACAAGTATTGGTGTTGTTTATACTATAACTTATATGTTTTCTGGTGCACGAAGTTCGCTCGTCTGATGTCCAGGTTCCACTACAGAATATTTATTTGTTTGGGACTGGCTTCGGATGGAAATCAATAGAGTATTTCTGTTTTTAGATTTAGATGGCGATTTATTTCAGTAATCTTAAACTATTTAAAACTATAAAAAGGGCCAGTGAATGAGGCTGTATTCATGCGGCCCGTGAGGATGTACATGCGTGTGTGGCTGAGTGTGTATCGTATGAGTTTATATAAAACGGATGTGCTTCGTATAAGTGTGTGAAGTGAGTGTGTTTCGTATGACTTCATACAGGTCTGTGTGTTAGGTATAAAAGTGTAGGGCAGGTATTAAATTCAAACTATACATGTAAAAATTGGCCCAACCCTAATCGCATGACTATTTTCGCGAAATATTAAGTTTAAATAATGGAGTCGTGAACACTCGTTGGAAAACACTGAAATGCTAGGCTTAACAGAGAATCTGGCAAGCCGTAAAAACCCGCGACGTGAAGCGTATCACGAAACAAGGCTAATAGAAAATCTACCAGCCGTACCGCATAGGAAAACACTGAGACACTTGGCTGAACAGTGAATCTGGCTAGCCGTAAACACCCGCGATAGACAAACTAGGCTTAATAGAAAATCTACAAGACATGTGGTTTCATCGGCCATACTTCTTTCGAAACAAAGAAAATGCAACAGTTAGAGTCAATGGTGCCCGATATCGAGCCATGTTAAACGAAAGTACGTGAACATGGTCTGGATGGATTTGGGTTCAACAGCATACTGTAGAAACCATTGACTTATTGAGGGAAGAGTTTGACGACAACATAAACTACAGAAACGTATGCATTGCCTGACCCGCAAAGTCGTGTGATCTGACTTCATTATACAGCTTTCTTAGAGGATACTTGAAATTGTTGGTCTATGCGAACGAACCAGCATTGATTTCAGCTTTGAAGCTAATATGGAGCGCACTATTCGTGAAATACTGCCTGAAATGATTAAAAAGTAGTGCAAAATGGAACCTTAATGCAAACACAATGGAATAAAATGTAGAAACTAAACCCGCCTGACCCGCAAATTGTGTTAAATATTGAGTTAGTTAACAGTGCTGTTTAAATTGTTTAAACTTCTACTAAATGCAGAACAATATACATAATACACTTTCCAACGTATTAAAAAGATCTACGAATATTATTCCAGTTCATTGGATTATTTAGGAGATATTTTGTTTTGATTTCGGCATCATTTATTAGTACTTCTAACTACGATAGGTTAGATAGAGTCAGAACCAGCCTACGCAGAAGAAGTGTATTTTCAATGCACTTAGTAATTATTATCAAATCGAACTGAGAGAAATGATTTAATTGAATTGATATAAATTTTGAACACTCTCAGAAGAATTGCAATTCCGCTTATGATGTGTTATCTGCTCTGCAGTATGTACATATATATATATATATATATATATATATATATATATATATAGAATGTAGTATATAAACTTCGCACATGTTCCCCGATGCATCAGTGCCTTGTGATGGTGGTGGTAAGCCTGGTAAGACCTTTTCGCTCGTTTCTGGTCGAAGTTGTGCTAAATCAGTCTAGCTTTCCAGTTATGTTGCTATAAAATAATTTCGATTGAGGGTGGTCCCTAACACTCATTATGATTTTTGCCAGTTTGAAAGCGTTCCATTAAAATTTATTAGAATTATAATCAGAATACCGCTCTGGCCATAAGTGAGTAACGAGTATACAACCAACTTGCGTAAGCGTAAAGCGCTTTTAGAAACCACCTCCATGATGTACAGTTCCACGGGTAGTAGTTTGAGCAACGTGGTTGCTTACCATAGTTACTCACATTCTTATTTTTCCTAACATAGTTTTATGAATTAGTATGAGAACGACATATTACACTAACTTTTTAAGTGAGGTTTAGACTTTTCGATAGTATGTAGCATAGTTTATGTTAATCAGACCGCACGGAAGATACAATAGTTGGTTTCATTTGGCGCTCTTCACCTTTGAAAACCATTTCACTAGACTCAATGAAACGTACCAGATCCTCCAGTGGCAGTTTGCTAGATCATTCCTTTTCAAAGAATGAATTCCAGAGAAAGTGTGTGCGTTTTCTAAGAAGTGCAGAGCAGTCACATGTTGGATACTATCCATTTTCTCATGCATACGTTGGTCCGTTTGGTAAATGGTACCGTGTCGTGTGGTGTTAGTCTACATTCTGATCTTGTTATTTTTAAAGTGTAGAAGGAGTTGAGATGTCCGCTTAGCTTGATGTCCAGGTGAGTGCGCTTTTGAGCAATAACAGCCTGTTGGTCCTGTTCTCTGTTGGTCCCAGTTAATCCAGAGACGATATATTGAAAAGTTTTTGGATATCCGTCACTGCAAGAGTCGAGGGTATGTATGTATCTATTTCTTTAGCACGCTCTACGGCGTAAACAGTTTGGTATCGCTAGATTTGTCGTAATTGTGGGTGTAGTATAGCGTAATATATTTATATAAATGCCATCTGCTAATTCAAAAACAACAATTTTAACCAAATTGCTTTAAATAGTACTCATTGAAGTATGCTACAAAATTTAGAAATACAAAATAAATTCGTAGCATATTTTTGAGCTGTACATTTGTTAAGATTTTGCTTTATTACACTCTTCACACAGAGTGTAAATAGTGTCATAATTTAGTCACAATGTTTGCAGCACCTTAAAGAAAGCATTGTAGACCCCATAAAGTATATTTATTCGTGATTGTCTATCGTCTATTCGTCTATCAGTCTGTCCGTCTGTGTGTTCCTTTCAGCTCAGTTCACTTAATCTTTGAAATAGGCATGGAAGTGAAAGTAGGTATGGATACTTTTTTTAACCAGAAACCACTCAAGTACGAAAATGGCCTGAGATTTATCCACTAGAAGGTGTAGCTCCCATACAAAAACACTTTGTATTTATTTTGTTGTATCGAACATGTTTGAATATTACTCAGTTAAGTTCCTCTGTTCGCCATAATTAACACTTGTATTACGATTATACTTCGAACAGAAAAGTTATAGAAATGAACAGACAGATCTAACATATATATATGCAATTTATATATATATATATATATTTATATAGAAAATATATTTATAGGGTGTACATGGCAACTGTTACTGCCTTAAAAGCTATCCACAAAACCATTAAACAAAATATCTTTTAATTAAATGTCTGTTCAATATACAAATAACTAGAACAATTTTGCTGCGGGTGTCAAAAATATTTATGAACATTATTTGGCGTGAATTTTTTTTTTCTCTTTTTCTGGTACAATATTAAAGCGTTTTATCTGCGAACATAATTTTAATGTGGCAACAACAACAGCAGAGCAACAAAATTCAAACGACAGTAGCAAATATGCCTGCAGTAGCAACAGTTCCAAATATACGTTCCACGGCATATTTAACTTGCCAGATAATCTAGTTAACAGTTTTTCAATTATAGACGATTTGGCGTTGCTGATAATAAATGAGATAAATATTATGGTGTGCAGCGACAACCTTGTGCGACGACAGCGACAGGGACAGCAACAGCAACAGCAACAGCAATTGCTGCAATGCAAAACGGTATATAATACTTTAAATATATAGATACGCAGATACATTTGCTGCAGATACATTTGGTGCAGGTGAAGCAGCGGCGGCAAACATTTGTCGATTACATCAGCAACGGCGGCAACGATAAGCGACGCTGCAACAAGCGAAAGCGATAACATTTGACTGGGGCAGTCGACAGACTGTGGTGGCAGCGGGGGCAGATTAGAGGCAGAGGCAGAGGCAGAGGTATTTGTGACAGCGACATCATCCATTAGATGCAATTTCATAAAAACATGCAATAACAATTTAGCGTTTCAATAGACATTTATGAGATTGAATTTTCAATTTTAAAATGTAAAGAAACTTTTCATAGCAATTTTAAAAGTAATTAATCATTTCTGCTACAATGGAGAGAGATAGATGGCTTTGTCTTCTTCATTTTAGATTGTTGCTCTTCAGTTGCTCAAAGTGTTTCGATTCGATTCGTTTTGTTTCGTTTCGTTTCGTTTCGTTTCGATTCGATTGAATGTTCCCATGACAGTTAGCTGTAATGTCATAATTATCAGAAAAACTGGTTCACGCCTCTGCTGCCACTCCATTCGATTCCTCCAAGATGCTTCCTCGTTTATGACCAAGAGTCGATTAATCTTTGCCGCGTATTTTCAATCAAAAATTTAATTGGTAGCCTGATTTTTATGCCAAATTTTAATTTTACGCACATTTTTCCATGCGTTGCATGTTGCCGTCTTTTAAATAAAGTCCACGACACCCCCCCCCCACCATCTTGCCACTAAACAAGGGCACATACAATTAAAGGTTCCAGTTTGCTTGTAAATATGCGTATAAATATACGCCTATTAATTTGCTAATACATAGTTTTTCCGAGCCTATTTGTGCTGCTTTGTCTTTTTGTATCTATTCGACTATTATAATTTGATTGATAGACAACTGACTGACTGACTGACTGCGTATAAAATTCATAATTACAAACTTAAAATTTAGAGTTATAGGTACAATTTAAGGCCGAATTTTGTTGCCTTTAATTAGACAATGTGTTAAATTTTGTGATTTATATTTAGTTACATACATTCTATTAATGTTTTGACTAATTATGAAATTTATGTGTGAGTAGCCATTAAAATACCGTAATGAATTACAAGATTTATGACCTTTACAATTAAAAATTCGATTAGCTTTTGTCGAATGCATTAGCGAAATACTTACTAATACGAGTATGTAGTTTATAGGCCCTTAAATTAAAAATTCCGCATTTACGCAAATTGATTGTGCAAATGAGAACAAGATATTTGTTGAACTTTGAACCCGTTTAAAGAATTGGCATCATACGCATCAATTAAGGTTTTTAAATATTAGGTTTAAAAAATAATTAACGAGAATTTTTAGAAAACTTCGTCTGTTCGAAATATTTATGAAGCGCAAGATCTACTACAAATAAACTAAAACAAATATTTGCTGGAACCGCATTTTCACAGAGAAACAAACCGCCGCCAGATCCAAGGGGGAACTGGGAACGTTCCTCCTACTTTAATTGCATTTTTGTTTAGTACAAAACATTTTTTTGCTTAATTTTCATAAAATAATATGTTTTTTTTTTAGTAAGTTAACTATCAAGAGTAGAAGAGTTCCCCAAGACAGCGTTTTTGATTCGATCCTGTCATTAAAACTATGAAATATCTGCAAATCTTATAATATATCGACAATATGCCTCCACAGGAAATTTTAATCTGTATGTGCGCTGCCCGAACCACGCCATTAAAATCGTGTTTGTCGATTTCAACACCAAAATTGCGAAGCAAGGAATCTTTGGCTCAACAGTTGCAAAATTTAAACTTAACGCAATTACCTGCAGTAATGGAAAGAGGCTTATCGAATTTGGACCACTGCCTTGCCGACTCGTTCTCGGACCACTACCATGTCGTAGCTAAACTTCCCACCAGGTATCTGCAGCAGTGTACGCAACTTCATACATTCAATCATTCAATTTTAATTAAAACTCAAATTCAATAACAAATACCGCAACTCTCAGCACTCACATGACGATGCAATGTTTGAATGGCGGCTATATATCTGGTGTAGAAATAAGTTTTGAGTGTTTATTAACTTTGAAGCTCTTTATTCAGAGAAATTGATACAGTACAATCTTTTCAAAGTATTTGTGGCATCTTTCTAAAAAGTGAAGTGCTGCCTTGCCAGGCCATGATTCATAGTAGTTGGAAGGAGCAATGTCAGATGCATACGGCGATTGTGGTAGGATATCGCATTGGAGCGCGTCCAAAGTTTGCTTGATGACTAATGCAACATGTGGCAGAGTGTTGTCATGACTTTTGGCACATTGGAGGAGTTGGTAACGCTTCCCAGTAAGCTGTTTCACCAGATGCACAGCATTAGCTTATTCGCATGAATATTCGGTTTGGCCGTTGAAGTTGATGCATGGCCGGACTTATGCCCGATTTTCAGCACTTTGGAGTATTGTAGTGGATCCACTTTTCGTCCTTCGTAACGATTCGATGGAAAAAACCCTTCCGAATTTGCCGTTGGAGCATTTGTTCGCACGTAAAAACATTGCGTTTGACATCTCCTGGCTTAAGTTCATAAGGAACGCAATTTTTTTGTGTTTGCACCATGTCCAAGGCTTTGATACGATTTGAAATCGCTTGTTGAGTCGCTCCCAAGGTTTCAGCGAACTCCTTTTGAGTTTGGCATGAATCTTGGTCCAATATTTCTTCGCGTTTTTGTCACTGCTGTCAAAATCATCACTTTTAAAATGACAGAAGTAATACTCGCATATTTTTATTTATATAGCTCGTTCCCCATACGCTTCACACAGCAATCGGTGTCCATCAGCTGCACATTTCTTCAAATTGTATTTTGTTGGCACAAAGGTTGGCATGGTTACAGCACAAAGAAAGTATGTTGTTTACACTTCAACATGATTATAGTTAGTTAGTTTAATACTTTCTAGTTATTTCATCTTTTTATATTTGTACACCCAATATTATTAGTGTATGTTTTTGATTAATGGAGAAATATTGGTATGAGTGGTATGGTATGAGTATTTTTCATTACCGAAAATCTTTTCTGTGAAATGCTTTGCGAGATCTATCAACACCGATTCACCTCACACCCTTAAACCCCACTTAACGCACCCACTCTCACCCCCTCCCTCACTATGCGCGGTGTGGCAGGTGGAGCCGTCCTGTTGAAACTACACGCCGTCCAGATCCACACCTTCCAGTTGAGACCACAAGAACTTCGTTATCATGTTCCTGTAACGAATGTTATTCAAACTCACTACATATTCGGCCTCATTTTAAAAGAAGTAAGGTATATATGTAGATGTTACGGCTGTCAAATTTCAGTGTTGCCATTTGCACAGATAAATGGTGCCAAATTTGAATCGTGCACTCTTCTTGGGACACCCTGTATAAAGAGAGCACGCAGTAAGGAAGTGAAGCATATAGAAGTGATGCAGATTCGAGGATTCGTGTCCGACTTCTGGAGACAAAAGTCAGCAGTGGAAACATATCTCCAAATCCATGGATACGGTTGCCAAGCAGGTCATTGGTTACACCAGACCATTGATGAACTCTTATAATGACGATGAGTGTCGCCAAGCGCCTACGGAAGAACTAAGCAACGCGTGCTGTTATTGGAAAGATCTAGTACGCGAAGAATCTTGTAGACTTGTTATTAACAACAATTGGCGCCAGTGTGCAATAGACTTTAGCAGTAGTTGCGCTTTCCTATGTACGGCCTTCTCCGATAAACGAGTGTAGTGCCACATTAGTAACTAACTAATGATTTAAACTAGTATTAGGCTGAAGTCATAGTGTGTGCTAGAAACGATATGATGCGGGAAGCGATAATATTTCCTGGTATAAAGCAGGGCTTATGTCAAACTGAAAACGACAAGCAAAATCATGAAAATACGAAACTATAACAACAAAGCGGAAACCAAGGCGAGGCGAAGAAACAGTTTCGAAACGATTTTCTCGCGTCGTTCTCGCTTTGTCGATTGCACTCGCTTTCGGTTCGCTTTTTGTTTAATTTTGGGCGTCAAGGACTAGAAATTCTTTAATACGTTCTTTGGCGATCGCTCCACCAACTCAGTGAGTCGGTTCCAACCATTTTTGTGAGTTCAATTCGTCTGCTCTTCAGTGAGTGATTCAACATTTTACCTTCATCATCAGTTCAATTTCTTGCTTCAATACAAACATATCTACTGATATAAGTCTTTCAGTATTTGTAAAATATCTTCTGTCCAATGAGTTTCTCGTACTACAACAACAATAACATTTTGTTCTTTCCGATGACTTCTTTAATAAGTTCCAAATTCCGTGACAAAATTATAATACTATTCATACTATAAGTATGTGCGAAGAGTATAAAAATAAATCTTCTTTATTTACACGATATCGGCCCAGTTGATCATTCACGCAGAGCTTAGGAAATTTGCATAAAATGTAAAATTCATAACAAAATGTTTCACTTTGACACGTCAAACTATGAATCCAAACGGCCAACCAAAACCAGTCATAAATCATGCAGCAGGCGACAGTTTAGTATCATCCACAGCTGTCAAATTCATGTTGTGGTGGAGCAAGGTAACATTTCCATCAAGTGCCACAAGAAAATGCAACAAGGACGGCACACTGAGACTGAATGCTGTCAAATTAAAGCCAAAATCTACACAGACAGCTTGAGCCAAAGCATTTTCCATTTTTCAAGATGCATCATCGTCAAACCACAGCCTGAGACCTGAAGAAGACTTCGGCTTGGCTGCATGCACTCATTTAAAATTGAAATTAGATGAATAGTAAAGTGATTTTTATTTCGTTTGACGGTGATTTGTTCATCGTAACTCTTTTATTCGCTTTATTGTCATGTTTTTGCAGGTGTTTTGGGAAATAAATAAAACAAAAAAACAAAATTTCTAAATCGTGAAATGAAATTTGTAGACGTCGTTGCCTTTAGATACTATTCCATATTATGAAGTCTACTCTCAAAAAGAAAAAAAAAAAAAAATAAAAGACATTCCTGCTGCAAGGTTGCAGCACAAATCGAGCTGCTGCCAATGTTGCTGTAAGTTGCAACAACGCGCGCAGCAAATGCAGCACAGCATGATTTCAATTTGTTGCTGTTGCATTTGCAGATTTGTTTCTTATTTATTTAAAATAAAGACTCAAATTTTACATCATTTTAGTTATTTTTTCTTTTTTTTTTTTCTTTTTGTGGTTGGAGCTGTTGAAGCTTCCTTGTTCTCTCAATTGTTGATGTTGTTGCTGTCTGCAAATGAGTTCGTGTCTTTGTCAAAACGTGTCATGAGGTTTTTCATCAGCTCAGGAACCACACTGTCTGCAATTTCGCATGTAATTTGCATTAATTTCATTTGCAACAAGTTGCATCAAAGTGTAAGACAGTAGTTCGCTTTTTGTTACAATCCACTCTCTGCAGCAGTTGACCTTCTTTTATAGTCTCTTTACTTATTTGGTTATCTATTACAACAGCAGAGCAAAAATATAATAATAATTTTTGCATTTGACCCAATTTATTTGACTTCATTTCTGTTTTAATGTGGAACTACATTTTTCCTTAAACTTATTTGAAGTTTTTCAGGTTATATTATTGTTTTCGTATTAAAATCCATTGAAAAAGTAAGTGAAATTGAGCAATGACAAGAGATCACACATGTCTGAATTGAACAATCTTAAACAACAAGAGAAACATAAATTATGCGTGCGCAATGCAAATGTTAATGAGGTATTGCAACATCTTCTTTATATATAAAAATCTTTTGTACGTGTGTACGTAACTGAACTCCTTCTAAACGGCTGGATCAATTTTGATGAAAATTTTTGTGTGTGCATACGATAGAGTGATAAAATTGTGTTTACATGTTAATGTGATCGACGGGAATGGCAGGGAAGGGCAAGGGAAGGGATAGTAGCTAGTTATTTTATGAAATTAAAACGAAAAAAAAAATATTTTTTTAATGAAGATGAAAAAAATGTTGATGGGGAGAACGTTAGCCAGTTTCCTCCCCTAGATCCTCCAATGAAATATATGCATGTAATCTGCATGCAAGACAAATGATATACTCGTATATGTATGTATATAGCGTCAAGAAAAGATATTGGTTATAATAATCTAGCACACATATTGCCATAAATTGGCATGTACCTACTTATTATATAAAAATAAATGTCTGTGTCTTATATCCTGTACCATAAGTTAAAGGGTATATTAAGTGTGTTCGGCACCATAAAGTATACAATCTTGAACAGTATCAGAAGACACGTTGATATAGACCTTTCCGTCTGTGCATCCGACAGTCTGTTTGAACGAAAAGATGTCAAAGACTATAAGAGATATGAAGAGAACATGTCTAAAGAAACCTGACCTGACCTTTCAAAAATAATTTAGTGTACTGATGCTGGCATAGCATCTAACCGAAGGATTTAAGCCTGGTGTTTCTTTCTGCAAGGACGACAATCAAAGGCCGGTTACAGATACACAGGCATCACTGAAACTATGCAGAAGTCACTTCTCTAACCGACGAAGGAGAAGTATTTCTAGAACTGCTAATTTATGATGGCGTTCTTGTAGAGCCACCAGACTAGAACGATGTCGACTAAGTAGTCAAAAATTAAATCTGCCAGCTGAATTAAGCAACACCGGTCGCGAAAACTTGGTAAGGTTTACGCAACAACTGTTATGCAAGATATGGTCTAACGAATACATGCTAAACGATTGGAATCTCAGTTTTCTTTGTACTACCTTCAAGCAAGGAGAACTACCGCGTTTAAGTCTCCTCCTTTCAATTGGATATAAAATTCTGTTCGCGTACTGCGTAGGCGACTGGAGCCATGCACGGAGGCACTGTAAAGAAAGTATCAGTGCGTCTTCAAACCATAAATGTCGACCAGTGAGCCATGCGACGAATTCTGGAGAAGACCCGTCAGTACGTACATCGTTCGTCTTTAAATGATGACACTATCGTTCACACATAGCATCATCAGAGTAGGAAAGAACATATCCGAGTTCTTTGATGCCAAGAAAGGCTTCAAGCAGGGTGATGCTTCATTGTGGAGGTTTTTCAATTTCTCTATGAAATATATCCTACGCCAACGCACATAAGTAGAACAGTCGGCACGATCTTCCATAAGGAAGTGATGCTACTCGCATATGTTGATGACATTGACATCTTCGGCACGAACGAACAGCGAGCTAGTAGAGCGTTCTCGGATATTGAGAAACTTTCACGTCTCATGGGCCTAGCGGTGAACGAGGCCAAGACAAAGTACATGGTGTCTACACGCAGGTTCCTCTTGGACTTTCTGTGAGTACGGAGAACTTTAACTTCAATACTGTCGGAAATTTTGTCTACATGGGAACAGAGAAAATCAGCAACAACAATATCAGCATGGAGACCAGGCGTATAATGGGCTGTTACTTTGGACTCATCAAACATATTAGAAGTCCTCTATCGATGTAACAAGATGAAAATCTACAAGTCGCTGATAATCACGGTACTACTGTGTGGCGTAGAAGCATGAAACCTGACAACATCTGCGTCTTTGGGAGTGCTCGACAGAAAAATGTTTTGTAGCATTTTTGATCCTGTTAAAGTTGGCAACAAGTTTTGAATCCGTATAAGCCTAATTGGTGAACGGCGTCAGATCTTACGATGATGGAACCAGATCTATGATCATCACCTCATGATGCTTGATATAGCCATTGTTTGACGCCGGCGCGTAGAAGACTATAGCAACTGGTGTGTCTGTCTCTCCTTATCATATGTAAAATATTGCAACACCAATGCTGATGGAGAATTTTGATTTCAGGCGTTTCAGTTCTGTCCAGCAACTTCTTCTTTTGCTTTTTTTCTATATAGGAAATTGTCTTCAACTTGAAAAATATTTTCACTCAATTCACAAAGTTCATGTTGCACATCACGATTCAATTAGTCGACACTTAGACAATAAATACACACAAACTTGTGCACACACAATGTCATAAATTACAGCGTCACACATGCGGCGTCTACAGCGGCTTCGGCATAGAGATATTTGCCACGATTTGTTGACAAATTACCAACACTCGATCATAAATTATGTGACCGATCTAATACAACTCCCCCAGCTTAGTACAGCTTGCCTGCTGAATTCTTCTGCAGCATCCAACAACAGCAGCAGCTCATGTGAACGATAATGTTGACCTCGAAAGAAAAAACAGAATAAAATCCGACAGAATAGACCGCGCTCCAGACTTTCTTCATTGAGGAGATGCTTTCTGCAGGCAGACTCCCACATGCTCAACTCAAGGCGTCTCGTGTTGCATGAATTGCATGCAGCATTTGACTCTTGCGCCGTGAAGTGTACACATACCTTCAATATACTCCGTATACTAATAATAATAGTTGCGAAGAAGAACGATTAAAATCACGACAGCGGCGACACTTTTTCAGCAAGACAGAGAGCAAGATATCAAGCAAGCACACAAGCAAGAAAGAGAGCGCAACAAATTGCCACAGTGGGAACAAATAAAAATCGTGCTGCATATAAACTACATAAATAATGTTGCAGACAATCTGAACCTGGTACTGATACTGACTAAGAAGTATAGCAAGCTGTATGAAGGTCAACATGTGTGGCAGCTTTAAGGGGAGTGAAGCATGAGTTGGTTGCCACGGGACAGCAAGGAGTCATCTGCAACAAAAGCGAAATTAACACCGTCAACGCATACGAACACACATTCCTGACCTAAAAACAAAAAAAGCAGCCAACGCAGCTGAGGCTTCCTGCAATGCTACAAAAAAAACTAAAAAAAAAGCATAAAAAAAGTCACCAATGAAAGAAGCTATACCATATAGTATCGCATAAAAAAAAACTTTCTCCGCAAAAATCACGCGAAAAAAAAAACAGTGTACAAAAATCATATAAGCCGCTTACACAATGTCACACGCCATACTCGCTCCACTCGGTCAGTCATTCAACCAGCCGGCCAGTAGTGTGGAGAGTCATACAGCTGTCCACTTGCATGTCTAAGCCAAACAGCCCCCACACACTGCCCCCACAATGCCGCAATGCAGCTGCCGCTTATGAAGGATCATCAGCAACTGATGCTGCTGCTGCTGCATGCCACTGCTGACTTAAGTTGCACATAAAATTTTATTGATAAAATGAAAGAAATATGCAAAGTCTCATTTTTATTTTTTTTTTTTCGTAAGTAAAAGCATATTGGAATCTTTTGATTTTTTATGTTTGTCGCAGTTATCAAACTGAAATTTATCGGCCACAAAAATTCTTTGCAGCATGCAGTAAATGCTGCCAGGCTATCGGCTATCGCTTGCAGTATATGCTGCAGACGGAAAACATAAATTGTTGCCGGATTGTAAAAAGGATAATGCGATTGCGAATGAAAAGAAAATCAACAATTTTTGTTTTTGTTGCATGTAGCACAAAAATTATGTTGCATGTATGAATGCTGCAGAGTACTTCAACTGCTCCTTTCGGCGATGTTTTATTTTTTTTTTTTTTTGCCTGCAGCAACTTAAACCAATATGCCTCTGCAAATTTTTGTTGCTGTCTCTTTTGTGCAAAGTTGAAAGGTTGCAAATTTATGTTCCAACATAAAATCTTCTTTTGCTTATTCGATTTCTTCGCATTTTCTTGCTGTTTATACGATTTTCGATTTGATCTTTTGCCTCATTTTTGGCGCTCTTGCGTTGAGTTTATCAACGCTTAAATTTAATGCAGCAAATTGTAATTTTTCACCAAGCAAATTGTCAAAAAACACCAATGGCAAATAAATTAAAAATCACAAAAAAAAAAGCAAATCGTAAAGGAAATCTTTCGTTGTGTTGCATGTTCGGTGGTAATAATTCTCAGACAACACGGTAGCCTTTTGTGCAATTGTCAGTATGATTTTCTGATTTTCTGATTTACACAAAAAATATTTATTGCACAAAAGTTACAATCTTTTAGTAAAACACATTTTTACGATGAAGATTTCGGTTGGGTAATATTTACTTAAAGTATTAACTTATGGAAAATTCGACGAGTTCTTTTCAATGGAACATGGTCAAAATAATGATGTTTCTCGATGTTAGATAACACCCATAGATAGAAGATATGAAGGTCGACAACTTATGCGATGTCTACACAAAAAAGTAGTTCGTTTTAACCTAAGTAGCTTTTGCAAACACAACACTATGCTAAAAAGTCAAATTAAACTACAACAACTCAGTTTACAAAAGTGTTCTATGCTTTTCCCTACCTCTCAGGGAATTTTGAAAATCCATCTAGAAAAAATGTATCCTCTTTAGAGGCGATCCAAATAAGGCAACGATGACAACGATTGACCTGGCATAGTGCAGTTTTTTTTATACCATTCACACATAGTGTAAAATCAGTTATCAGTTTGTCTGAAAGTTTGTAATGCATTAAAGGAGGCATCGTAGACCCCATAAAGTATATATATTCTTGATCAGCTCGACGAGACGAGTCGATCTAGCCATGTCCGTCTGTCTGTCCATCTGTATGTTGCTGCGCATATTTTGGGGACCAATTTTTATTCTAACCAGTTGTAATTTAGCACATACACTTCTTTTTATTGCAATTTAATAAAGTATCAAAATTGGCCCGCCACGCCAATTTTCTGTTTTTATGAAAAAAAATTCTTCATTTTAATAAATATTAGCTTGAAATTTGATATGGTGGATTTTAGTGGGCACCGCTTCATACAGATCTACTAATGGGCGTATCCCGACCACTTTTTGAGGTCGTCCCATAAAAACCCACAGCGCACTTTTATGCATTTGTATGGAAAATGGCAATATCAACTTGAAATCGATCTTGTCAAATGATATGAGGGTATCACAAAAGACAAGAGGATTCACATCAAATTGGAAATAATGAAAAATTGTACCAACTCAAGGCGAATGACCGGTCATAGCGCAGTATTTTCTCTTCTTGGTGTTATGGTAGAATATCCATTTTTTATCCCTTTGGCATTTCAACGTCTCTCGTTTTCAGTTCAAAGGCTTTGATTTCGAATTATACCCATGGGTTTTAATTGTACAGAAACTGCTTGCTCCACTTGCGTTTGACTCGGAACTTCATCGAGTAAGGACTCTAATACTTTGTCTTCGAATTTGGTTATGGTTTTGTCTTGAACGTTGAAATCACTATTCTGACATTTATTTTTATTGACGGAGTGAAATTATGTATTTAATAACTTACTAACTTACTATCTTTGGAAATATGCTTTTCAAATTCAGATTCGCCTTCTCGATTTAAAGAGAAAATACAATTTTTCATTATATCCAATTTGATGTGAAGCGACGGTAACTATATTCTTTCTAATGTTAATGACATGATTCCTCTTGTCTTTTGTGATACCCCTGAACCCTTACATCCTTTGACATGATCGACATATCGAAGATGATGTGCCAAACAAAGCGCTTGCCTTTGCGACAATTTAAGTTGTCATATATCGATATGACCCTCACAAGGTTTTCCGCTTCAGACAGTTTAGATATCGGAAATGATGAGACATGTACGGAATTTACTATTGATGGGATATAATTCTCAGTTGAACTTTGGAATATGAATAATTTTGGCCATATCCATATGTCTATCTCCTGAAATTGTTGGTCTGTGCAGCATTGATTTCAGCCTTGGAAGCCAATATTGAACGAAAATTGGACCTCCAGCATGAAGTTTGTCAGATGTTCCGGATGCGTGAAGCCACCCAAAATAATCTTCCATTATTATTTCAATAAAATTATCTAGCGAATAAATAAAAAGCCTCATTCAATTTATTTCTATGTGTTTTTTATTTCATTACAACTTAATTCTAAACATTTTTTAATTCTTAAAATTTTATGTAAGCAAAGTTGCAGGGTATTTTGATATTATCACCTCACCACTGCTGCATTCTTACTATATTTATTAATAAAACCCCTTTGTTACCCCTTTGTTACTTTTTGAAGAGTTCGTCCCACTGTACTTAACATTAAACGTATATCATAATTTGTTGGTGGTAAACATCAGTACTCAGTAAGAGAGAAATAACAGCGTACCCATGGTGTCTTCGAAGAGCTTTTTTACTCTTGGTTAATTTTTCCGCAGATTTTAGTTATCAATTGTCGTATGGCTTCTTGATCCTTTCGCTTCTGAGCAGCTGAATTAATTTTGATCATATCGACATCCTTATTGTTCCTTGGTACCTTAGTACAATGTCTTCGCAATTCGGAAGCGGTGTGGACATCTTCATCTCCGTGATGAGTTCGTAGATGCATCTTGAGACCGTTGGGTTCGTTGAAATACTCCGTACAGTATTTACAATTGTATAATTTCTCACCAATGTGTATATCCCTGTGGCGTACCAGATCAAGCGACGTAACGAAACTTTTGTCACATTGATCACATTTGAAATCGTTGTTCGGATTGTGAAACCTTCTGGTGTGCCATTTTAGGTTGTATTTGCCACCACTGCGAGGCGAATTGCTATTAGGTGGGCAATAGAAGAACCCATTTGGGTGTTTGAGCCCAAATGGGTTTTTTTGCGACACATAAACTGAATTCTTTTCTGCGGCATTAATATCATTTTGAACGTTTTGATGTAGTGTTCGAATATATGTGGACATCGGCTTTCCAATCAACTCTTCCGACTCAGTTTCAATTTCTCTGGTTTCATTGAGAGCATCCGTGGTGGTTGAATCGGCTTCACAAATTTGGATTGTTTCCTTGATCAATGGTTTATCTTTTGGGATTAGATTGGTCTGCCTGACTGCAGACAGCAGTGAGGTTTTAATTTCAGAAACAAGTGGAATTAACTGTCGCATGCTCTCTTGCGACTGTCTACACATTTTCTTAAATTTTAACATTTCGTACATATTATCCATACACTTTTGGCAGGTTACTTGAGATAATTCATCTGTGGGATCAATTGATAATTCAGGTATTTCTGCTAGAAATATATCAGCAGTTCTCAACGTTCCAGTTGCTGTCGTTGTATAATTGAATATTGACCTAAGTTTCAGCGTTGGCACACCACCTTCCATATTGGAGTCAAGGCAAAAACGACAAACCGAATGTATATAACGTGGATCCATTTTAATACTTCAATACTTCTCAATTCGATTGTTTTAGCTCAAAATGTTACTGCTTTCTTATGTAATTTTATATTTTCAAAAATTTTGAATTGCTGAATTTTAATCACTACAAACACCTTGGCATTTGTTTGCAAACTGACTTACTTCACGAAACATGCCTCCTTTTATATTAAAATAATTATTGTCTGCGAAATTGCGACAGCTAATTTAATTAACTACCTGCATATGTCATAAAGTTAAATCTGTTATCATTTGTCTGGCGCCAGCCTGTCTAGGTAGGCACTTCTTTGCCTAGCAGGTAGGTAAGTAATATTTTGCTATGTTAGATAATTAAGTCAGGTACCTAGATGAAACACAGCTGAAGTTGACCTTCAACGTAGCTCATACAGACGGACAGACAGTGCATTGCGCTGAACTGACCACATTTTAATTCATTTTATAACCTAAAAGGGTTTTACTATCTAGATCTGCATTGTATATAGAAGGCTTGAATTGTATATTCTGCGCTTGGGAAACCCAATTGTTGTTAAGTGCCAGCTGTCACTTCCAGTTTAACTTTTTACTGTGAAACGAAAATTGCCTTTGAGGATCTGGGTAAAAAATATGGAACTAGCCGATTGCGATTAATTTGGAAGAAATTGACGCAACTATAGAAAGAACTGTAGCCGACTACAAAACCAGGGCACAATCTTCGTGTGCAGTTCAGAGGCCATCACGCAGAAGCAAAATATTGGTCAAGGAAACATCCCAAACGTACAATTATTTCATACTAATCAATTATAATCTAGTGTACAGGTAACTCCAAATACTCAAAATATTGAAACAAATAATAGCTTAAACGAAATTCCGACAACCGATGGCATTCTATTCTCTCAGCAAACATACTTTATAGTATTATAATATTAATATACAACGTTTAATTGAAAACTCACCAACAGAATGCCAGTCAAAGTGATTAATGTGACCATAAAGAAAAACTACTTATAAAATATTTCTTGCACAAGAATTTACTATATTAGCCAATACCATGTTCAAGTTCATTATATGCGAAAACTGTGTGACCAAAATGGACAAAAAATACAACAACAAAAAAAAATCACAAAACTTTGATATTTAAATAGCAATGCCAGCGAAATGAGTCATGCCAAGCGCACTCCAGGTGTTCAATTAAACGTTGACCTTAATTCGAACGCCTGTCGACATCGCTCCGTCTATATTCCGATCTCACTCGCACGCCTATATCTGCCATAGCTATAGCTAAACTGCTCGCAAGCCAATGCGGATTTTGACAAATTATCAGCAAAGGCGCGTATATTTTTCTTTTATTTATTGAAAACTAGAGAAGGAAATATGGATAGAAAACAGACTTCAATTCAACTCAAGTTTACGGTCAGCTTAGTTGACTGCATGAATTACACATTTGCGACGCATAAAATTCGCCATTAACGAAATTTAAAAATCAATAAAAATGCAAAATCCGACGCAATGAATGAAGTTTCTTCCACTACGAGTCTATGCAGAGGAGAAACATCAACGCCATCAAAGATGACGACAGATTTGTGCAAACAACAGCTAGGTTGGCAGGCTGGCAGGCGGTCATCATAGATTGGCTGATAGGCTGCTCTGCTGCTGGATTGTATATGGGTATATATCGTAAGCACCCCGTTGGTGGTATTCGAGTGCGACTGATGAATGATGTATGGCGCGATACATAAACGCAATGAAAACATTTTCAAAGTTAGGTGATTGAATGCACGTAGGAAAACAAGCTGAAGTAGCTAAAGTCGAATTGAAAAGTGAAAAAATTAATAGAAAAATGTTATAAAACAATGTTACAACGAAACATTTGTACACTTTTAAAGTCTATAGCTTATGAGAGTTTAATTCAACATACTGACGCAACAATTGAAAATTGATATACAGTAGAACTGAATTAAGCTTTTATTAGCGAAAAGAAACGAAGACTGGTTAAAACGAAAAAAAATTCTTTTCGAGAAGTTGTTCCGAAAAAATAGCACTTTCCTCCGCTGCCTGTTGGCTGCGCATTGAAATTCATACTAAAAGTTTTCCATATAAATTTAAGCTTCTGTACTCACAAAATAACTTAACACTTCAACTATTTGAAGTAAATAGTTAACATACTAGTAGGAAAATATCTCACAGAGACATATTTCCATTGTAGGAAATTATTTTTGATATTTGATATTATTTTTGATATTTGCAACTTAAAAAAAAGAGGACTTGTCGGATGTGTTGCAATGCAGAAACGACAGAATGGATCTCATCGTTCGGAATGAATGATGAGTATTATGTCAAGCAAAGTATACATGTTCCTAGCACATCCTACCCTACTACGCTATGATGATTTTTGCAGTTCAGTAAACTTCTCCGAATCAGTTCGGCAATCATGTTCTTGATATGTATGGTGATTTTGCCACTCTCTCTTCCTCCACAAAAAACAAAATCGTCGATATATCAATACTTTTAACTTGAATCAGACTTCATGCTGCTCTTATGAAAAGATGAGAACTAGAGAATGTAACTAATTCCAGAAATATTGTTGCCAAAATCTCTGTTGAAAAATAGAGTAAAATTGAGAGAACCAGAAAAGAATCACAAACTTATGCTAAATAGGCAAATGTGTTTAACATTCTCTGTTTCTTTCACACTCTCTTTCTCGCTCTCCTCGTGTCTTTCATTTCATATGCCTATACAGTGATCTGAACAGAAAGGGAGTGAGTAATAGACATTCACTTAAAACCTAATAGGGGGTGGGGTGCTACACATTCTATCACTAATTTATTATTGATCTGTCACTTGATAATGAGATAAATACACACGCTATAAAAATCGTACAAAATATTTAGTTGAGAAAGGATATAAATTGCGTAAACTTTTCACTATTTCCGTGTTTCCTGGGACAATACTACAATCTAAGCATTTTGTTTTTCATTTCGTAATTGTGTATCTACATTAATTGTACAGCACTAACTAGTAAAGACTCACATCGCAACAACGTCTTCAGCCCTATTACAAAAATCAGCGTTTTGTGAAAAATGTTTTTCGTATACTTAGAGCAACATATGCTGTGCATCATCGAACTTCCGAGCACACTATTGGCAATATCATCAGCAAATTTGAGTCTCAGTATACGTTATTGGATGACACGAGACACAAGCTCATAGGGCGGAGAATTTCGTGGCTGTACGCCAGGATCTTGGCTTAAAAGCTTACAAAATCCAACTCGTTCAAGAATTACAGCCGCCAGACTTGAATTTACGCTTTAATTTCAGTCAATGGGCTCTGCAACAGCTCAATGAAGATCCGAGGTTTCCGTGCCGAATTTATTTCAGTTATAAGGCACATTTCTGGCTGATGCGTACATTAAAATTCTTCGTCTTGTGATTCAAGTCTTGGAAGCCAGCAATAATTCGCGAGATACCGTTAGCAATGCTGGAAAGAGTGATAGAAATTGAACCTTGCGAATGGAACACCTAAATCGGCTTTATTGACTTATTTATTTGACATGTAATCATTGTGATTCTATTTGACTTTAGTTACACACCACTACACAAAAGAACAATACATCTAGCGAATAAATACAAAGACTCATTCAATTTATTTCTATGTGTTTTTTATTTAATTTCAACTTAATTCTAAACATTTTTTAATTCTTAAAATTTTATGTAAGCAAAGTTGCAGGGTATTTCGATATTATCACCTCACCACTGCTGCATTCTTACTATATTTATTAATACAATTTGTTACTTTTTTACTTTTTGAAGAGTTCGTCCCACTGTACTTAACATTAAACGTATACCATATTTTGTTGGTGGTAAACATCAGTACTCAGTAAGAGAGAAATAACAGCGTACCCATGGTGTCTTCGAAGAGCTTTTTTACTCTTGGTTAATTTTTCCGCAGATTTTAGTTATCAAGTGTCGTATGGCTTCTTGATCCTTTCGCTTCTGAGCAGCTGAATTAATTTTGATCATATCGACATCCTTATTGTTCCTTGGTACCTTAGTACAATGTCTTCGCAATTCGGAAGCGGTGTGGACATCTTCATCTCCGTGATGATGACGGAGATGCATCTTGAGACCGTTGGGTTCTTTGAAATACTCCGCACAGTATCTACAATTGCATAATTTCTCGCCAATGTGTATATCCCTGTGGCGTAACAGATCAAGCGACGTAACGAAACTTTTGTCACATTGATCACATTTGAAATCGTTGTTCGGATTGTGCAATCTTATGGTGTGCCTTTTTAGGTTGTAGTTGCATTTAAACGCAATACCGCAGATGTCGCATGCGTAGTATTGGCCACCACTGCGAGACGAATTGTTATTAGGTGGGCAATAGAAGAACCCATTTGGGTGTTTGAGCCCAAATGGGTTTTTTTGCGATACATAAGCTGAATTCTTTTCTGCGGCATTAATATCATTTTGAACGTTTTGATGTAGTGTTCGAATATATGTGGACATCGGCTTTCCAATCAACTCTTCCGACTCAGTTTCAATTTCTCTGGTTTCATTGAGAGCATCCGTGGTGGTTGAATCGGCTTCACAAATTTGGATTATTTCCTTGATCAATGGTTTATCTTTTGGGATTAGATTGGTCTGCCTGACTGCAGACAGCAGTGAGGTTTTAATTTCAGAAACAAGTGGAATTAACTGTCGCACACTCTCTTGCGACTGTCTACACATTTTCTTAAATTTTAACATTTCGTACATTTTATCCATACACTTTTCGCAGGTTACTTGAGATAATTCATCTGTGGGATCAATTGATAATTCAGGTATTTCTGCTAGAAATATATCAGCAGTTCTCAACGTTCCAGTTGCTGTCGTTGTATAATTGAATATTGACCTAAGTTTCAGCGTTGGCACACCACCTTCCATATTGGAGTCAAGGCAAAAACGACAAACCGAATGTATATAACGTGGATCCATTTTAATACTTCTCAATTCGATTGTTTTAGCTCAAAATGTTACTGCTTTCTTATGTAATTTTATATTTTCAAAAATTTTGAATTGCTGAATTTAAATCACTACAAACACCTTGACATTCGTTTGCAAACTGACTTACTTCACGAAACATGCCTCCTTTTATATTAAAATAATTATTGTCTGCGAAATTGCGACAGCTAATTTAATTAACTACCTGCATATGTCATAAAGTTAAATCTGTTATCATTATTCTGGCGCCAGCCTGTCTAGGTAGGCACTTCTTTGCCTAGCAAGTAATATTTTGCTATGTTAGATAGTTATGTTAGGTACCTAGATGAAACACAGCTGAAGTTGACCTTCAACGTAGCTCATACAGACGGACAGACATAGCATTGCGATGAAGTGACCATATTTTAATTCATTTTATAACCTAAAAGGGTTTTACTATCTATCTACCATTGTATATTGGCTTGAATTGTATATTCTGCGCTTGGGAAACCCAATTGTTGTTAGGTGCCATTGGACATTTCGTAGTACAAAATTTGATAGCAGCTTAAGTTTTTACTGTGAAACGCAAATTTCTTTTGATCGCAGGATCTGAGTAAAACTTAGTATGTGAAGCTCGGACTTAGTGGAGCAGAACTAGAAAATATGGAACTAGCCGATTGCGATTGCATTTTTGGAAAAAGGCGTAAGTTGTTGTATTTTAAAACATTATAAAACGTGTTCTATTTCGACGTGTGGTACTTCGTTATCGACTGTAATCTGGTTTATTGACTTTTTATTTGACATGTTATCATCGTGATTCTATTTGACTTTAGTTACGCACCGCTACACAAAAGAGCAATACATCAAAATCATCGAGCTTTGTAATTTAAATTTCCAAAAATATGTTCGCAATTTTTACAGCAGTGAGACTATAGTGTATAGTGTGCAATAGTATATAGTGTGCAATAGTTTCAAAATATTTTACGAAACTGGATCTACTGGGTTTCTGGAACGAATGATAAAGAGTCCGAGTATGATCGAAAATGGATTCCAGCCTTGAAACGGAGCGTTACATCGTTTATTCGGGCCTTTCTGTTCGCAATGCTTGAAAATATCATCGGAAATGTGGACAAAAGTGTCGAGTTCCTACGGAACGCTCGCTGTGCACATATACGGGTAATAAGTTTCCGTAAATAATTATATTGTATGGAATTTCGGACGCAATAAAATATTTGGAAAAAATCGTTTCCATCTGCGTTTAATTGAAAAGAAAAGTACCCACGTCTAAATGGAACACGCTTTATTCACTATATAAACATTTTTATACTGCATTACAAAGTTCTCGACAAACTGTATAATACCCTGTGCATTAGACATATGTGAAGGGTATATAAAGAAATACATAAATGAAAACCGATCAAGCCAAAGTGAAGATATAAACGCTTGATGCACAAATCATCGACGATGCGTTTGGACAGGCGAACCGCTAGAAAATTGATCGATGATGACAGCATAGCAAATGCTTTGACTTAAGAGTGAAAAGGGGGGAGGGGTATAACACTGTTTGAATAAGAAATATAAGAAAAAGAAGAAGAAGAAGATGTTAAGCGCCGCGATAGGACGTCATTAAAATTCCAATAAGCGAACAGTTACTGTTCGTTGTTTAATGTTGCTGCCGCTTATGCTGCTGATGCTGCAACAAATCAAAGCAATGCTGCAGCTGCAACAACAACAAGACCAACAACAACGGCAAATGCATATATATAACCAAAAATGAGCAGCATGCAACAAGAAACAAACAACACACATGTTCGTCCGTCCGTCCGTCCGTCTATTAGACCATTCACTGGTAGTTGTAGTTACTGCATCGATCGGTGGCAGTGCGAGGTGTTAAAATATACATTAAAGTTGCTGCTGCTGTTGCTGATGATGAAGCAACAACATTTGCTAGCGGCAACAGCAACAACAACAACAACAATAGGGTGTAAAATATTTACCATGCCAAAAGTCAAAAGAAATCAATCAAAATGCCAAATTCAACACAATGCAACATACAAACGCGCCACAATAGCAACAACAATAACAGCAACAGCAACCATTGCTCAAGGCGCCAAAAAGGCAAATATTGCAACAAATACAACAACACTGGACAGGCGGACAGACATGGCATACAGAAGCGACAACACATGACGCGCATAAAACAACAACAATGACGACAACGAACGCCCCCGCAGCCGCTGCCACATTCCACAATCGCACGTTGCTGTTGTTGTTGCTTGTAGCAAGTAGTTAGAAGAGCAGTGCAACAATCTGACTTTGTCTTGTCTAAGATACAAAAATTGTTAGTGCCGCTGCAGCAGCTGACCCCAACGTGGCACATTGGACGCCGGCCGCCGCACCAAATCAGCCTCCCCGAAACACTTTAGGCGCGAAACAAATTCCACTCGAATCTGGCGTGTGCAACATGTAGCAACTTCAACCGCTTTGTTCCACACATACTGCCAAATTGAAGTTTTTTTTGTTTTGTTTTGGTAGTTATGTTGCAGGCAAAGGAGTTACCTATTGCACAAAGAGATAAAAACAAAAAATTGGAGAAGGAAGTGAATTTCAAACTCAAAAAGAGATTTCAATTTGCAAGATACTCGCATGGAGTGCAGTCTGCAGTTTTAGCAAACTAAATTTGAACCCTTAATGTTTAGCTATTTGTTTCAATAGTAGCGTTATAAATAACAGCTTAGCGCACCTTGAAACATGTCGCTTGTCGCTCAAGAACAACAATATTCAGGATGTCACATAACCTAAAACCAAATATACAGTGTAGCCTCGCTGCATGGAACTGTTATCAAAGCGTTGGTCACTTCGTCTTATAACAAAATTATCCTTCATAATTATTGTGCATCGTTTTTCGATGCTATTAATAATAAATAAGTGATTTTATAAGACAAGAATATGTCTATGGGAAGGAGATCTCGCATGCAAGTAACTTTTGAGAAGTTGTATCAATGACAAGTGTCAAAACTATGCCTGTGGTTTTGAAGAAGTAACGTATCTTAAATTTGCTTAGCGTAGACAGTTCTCCTAACAAGCCACTCTTTCCCTATCCAAGCTTCTTAAATCTAGAAGATTTGGTGTCGAACTCTCGTAGGGAAGTTTCTGGTGATGGACACATCAGAAACAGATGTGATGACGACATTTACACAGATTTTGCAACAGATTTTTTGTTCGTCGCGGTTCAAAGTTGTTTGAAATCAGTCTTTCCTACATCTATCTAGCTATCCGTCTTCTGTTCATAACTTTGACATTAAAATAAACAAATAGTATTATAATTTAGACACTGTACCTCCATGCTGGATTCACACAAGTACGGTTTTCAAAGAAATTATATTAAACTCACAATCTGCGACCAGAACAAATTTTTAGAAATATAAACATAGTTTTCGAGCTCTAGGCAGAGTTCAGTGTTTGCGGACGAATTCATCTATTTTGAGCTAGCAAGCCCAAGTAATGTAACGTACGGCAGAGTTACTAAAGCTATTCCGAAAAATGGAGTGATGTTCTAAGTGCTGGTTTTCAATGGCATGATTTTCACTTTCTCTCTCAATGGAAATTCGCTGTGATTGTGATGATTCCGAAACTTGGTAAACCGGTGAGTCATGACATAATTTTTTTTGCTAGAATTTTGGCAATTACAGGTGTTCAGAGTGCCATTCCTGAACATCAGTTAGACATATTTTCACTTCCCTTCAAGTTTATTAAGACGCTATAAATGAACACAAAGTTTTTCTACATGTTCACAGTAGGTGCACATAGCACATTGAATTGATTTATACTATGCATATATTATTCCTATATATTACATTTACCATTTATATATTTTCACCATGGTGTGGTGTATACACCAATAGTACTTTTGTGCACTCCATTGTTCTTACTATTTTCCTATTTGATTTGGTGAACTCTCTTCTCTACTCAGGCAAATAACTTCTTCCTCCACCTGTCTATGTGTATCTACACCTCTCAGTGCAGTCAGATATTGGTACAAGGTATTTACTGTACGCTTCATTTCTGTTTCATTCCGATGTCAAAATCCGTGTTTAAACCGATATATGGATGACTTAATATATTTAGAAACATGGTTCTGTGCAACTTAAAAAAACGATTATTTGTTACTCCTATTGCCCTATTAGCTTGCTGTCAACAATATCCAAGATATTTGAAAATATATTTCTTAGCCGAGTGTTGTCGGTGCTGGACGAATATCACATGATTACAGACCACCAGTACGAGTTCAGAAGACACCACGGCACTCCAGAACTATCACTGAAATGTACAGCAGATACTTTAGACCCCAAAAATATTATCAGTTCTATTCGGTTCGCCTTTCTGGATGTTCGGCAAACATTTGACCGAGAGTAATAAGTAATAAGTAATAAGATCTTCACAACACTACTTTTTACTTCAGCTGCAAAGGAAAACCGTCCGAGCTAGAATACCATGGGATAGCGTGTTAGGACCTTAGAAACGGACGGCTGCATCGAGACTTCTTCAGACTTCTTCTAATGAGATTTAGCTCATGAGACAGAATATTGGAGAGAACATAGAAAAATCCTGCCATGTAACAAAAAGAAATATGTAAAACTGCATGAGGTGAGAGTGGATCTAGTGGAACATTTTACTACTATTTTGAAGCTCAAAGATTATGATAGATAATTTGGTAATGTTGGAGGTGTAATGTCTTTGGTCTATCTAACAGTACATTTTATGATTTCACCTGAATTATTATCTCCAAAAACTATGCGTTCTTAGAATCTCAATCCATTCTTTTTAGAAAGTTGCAAAATAGTAGCCTTATCACTTCGATTTCTCATGTAGCAGTGGCACATGTCTCTGAGCAAAAAAAACCTTCTTTTCACATATTTTTTTTTAAGTCTCATCACACTGAGCCTCCACTGTACCGCCCTCTTTCTCAAGCAAGCTAGAAGAAGATGAAAAAAAAAAACAAAATAAAATAAAACCAAAACAAATTTGCAACAAATTTGCAACATTTATTTAAGTTGTACTTCCATTTTCAACGCTTCACTATGCAATATGCAAAAAGCATCTCATCAACAAACTGAGCGCGACACTTGCCTCAAACTGTGAAGCATCAAAGTAAGTAGTTGCACAGTAGCAACAAGTATCTGTCCGTCCGTCCGTCTGTCTGTCTGGCTTTTTATGTTGCTGCAACATTTGCATTTGGGCACTCTTCATTCTGTTGGCAGCTCTGTTGGCAGCGCATTGTCTACTTTTGTTGCACAATTTGAATTTGGCCACAGTTTCTTCGAGACTTTGCATAAATTGAAACTGCGTTTACAAATTCTCAGCATGGTAAGTTCTCAGCGCTAAATTCTCGCGCCCGCTGCCTATACTTAAACTGTGCCTTTATGCCACAATGTCAGTTGAGGCCACATTCATTCTAACTTCCTTATCTCTGTGTGTTATTTTCTTAGCTTCTTTTTTTTTTTTCGTTTTATAATAGTTTTGCATAATTTTCAAATTATGGCGTTTTCAGCGAAATTTTCCTAAAACTTCGCATGCCTAGAAATGGAACAATATGCAAAACAATAGATATGTGATTTAAATCAGTTCAAGTACTAAGTTTTTTTTAGTTAATCGAACTATCGATTGTCTAGAGTTTGTATACAGTTAATGGCATTTGAATATATGATAAAATTGGTTAACAATACTGATTTCGATTTTATATATATTTCAAAATCTGTGCTTATTATTTTTATGTGGGTGGTTCCATTACTCTTGAAATTGTATGCTTGGTCGGAAGTATGCTTCAACAGTAAATAAAGCAGGCATTGAATATGCCTAGAAAGTATTGTGAGCATGATGAGGTAATGGTAATTTTTTTCACTGTGATTCGCGTATCACATTCGTTGTGATTGAACTGTTCGCAAGCATGTGATTGACAGATGGCAGCGTGAATACTTCTCCCTCACTATATAACCACATATTTCAGCCTAGCTGAATGAATTGAAGTAGCCATGCATAATTTGCTGAATAACTTTCTATCCATACATATCCATGACATAAAAATCAGATTTAAATTGCAACTATTTCAGAACCTACAATACGAGTATTCATAATAGCTTTAATAGGTCTAGGTTACTTAGATTTGCATGCATACAAGATACATACATATGTTTCTACGAGTATATATTTACAATAAAACTAGATTTCAAATGGTCGAGCTGAATTTAAAAATACAAAATGTAAAACAACTGTTTGAGATACTTGCAAACAATAGCAGAAACGCCCAAGAAAGACACGTGAAACGAATGAGCAGCGATTGTAATATGCGATATCATTGTGCCAATGAAGCATTTTTTTGGCAACCCTAAAGCCAAAATTTAATGGATCGAACTCTGGTCGGACGGTGTGTGTCAGCGGGTGGTGGCAAATATGAAAAAAATCAGCAAACGAATAAAAAGGCCTAAATTAACAAAACAAAACAAAAGAATAAATTAATTTTGCTGACACCAAAACTTGAATACCCTTCACACGAAATTTAAAATTATAGTTGATACAACATTTTTATGAGCTTTATAGTTCATCCAATTTGTCGGAAATAGACATTTCTATAAAGAGTCAATCCACTGCTGAAATATTTTGATACTCAAAATAGAAGGAACTCATTTGTAGTATACATTAAATATCTCTGCAATATACGTAACCAGTCTAAGGTTGGCGAATCATCAGTCCCTTGTTTACCACCACTTGTTGCCCTTGTGCTGCTGCCAAACGGTTTGATATTTAGTGTACTGTGTCATATCATTGGAAATACCTTTCAATTACCATTTAAAAGAATGTTGTAGCAAAGAGCGCATTCACCAGTGCAATATGATTACTAAGCAATATTCAGTGATTACTGCTCACTTACACAGGTAGTGAGCAGTGCAGTGCAGCTATACTTTCTTTTTTACAATGGCGCAAAACGTTGCTGTAAAAATGCAAAGCTTGGAATTCTGCATTTAGGTGCTGCAAACCAAAACATCTTATGTGATCTTGAGCACTTCAAAATTTGTATATTATCCTACTAATATTATAGACGTGAAAGTTTGTACTGATGTGTGGATGTTTGTTACTCCTTCACGCAATAACTACTAAATGGATTTTAATGAAACTTTACAATAATATTGCTCATATATCAAAATAATACATAGGATATAATTATATGAAGATTAAATTAAATCATTTATTTAATTAATTTAAAAGAAACACATCGCAAACATTTTAACCACGTCTTCTGCTCTGAATAGACGATAAAAAGCTGATAGCTACAAAATTGTCTCGCATTCATGTGTTTGCCTTAAATGGTAATGTGTGCGGGATGATTCTGTTCGTTCTTTCTTCATTAGCCAACTTAGAATACCTAGAATACCCGTTCTGAGCATTCTCGATCGGTTATCATCTTATCGGTTATATTAACCCTAATACAACATTCATGCTTAACCCTAAAACAATATATGACCCTTCATACTAACATTTATGTTTTCAATGTATACATAGGAGAATATTTTTTAATCACGATAAAAATATGAGAGCAACATCATATTTACTCTCTCAGCTGCTCCAATTTCTTCGCACCGACAGTCAATGGAAAAAGAAATGGGCAGTGATTCAGCAACTCCATGTTTAGGATGCCTGTTTTTAGAGGTAGTTAGACCGTGACACTTCTTAGTGCAGTTCGCGTGTGTCATGTTTCGATAGCTGTCCAAACTACAACTAAATTAAATTAGAATTTTCTAAAAAGCAGTAGAGAATATAGCTTGCAGAGGACTAAATTTAAGAATTTCAGTTTCGTCCTTGAACCAAGAATATGTACTCGGTTTTGAAAAATACATACCCACTATACATTAGCTACCGCTATGGATCCATTTAAGTACGGAAATCCTACTATACTACAGAAAGTATAGATTGACCTGGCTAGTTCGTTTCGTCTCGTCGAGCTGATCAAGAATATATATACTTGATGGCAACTCAGATGCTTCCTTCAAACTCCGTTACAAATTCCGTGAAAAAATTATAATACAACTTACACTAAGTGTGAATGGTATACAAATTCAAAATTTAAGACAAATGGGTGAAAAATTTCCACAAAAGAGCTGAAATAATCAAACGGAAACGAGGCAATTGTGGTAGCGCATTAAATGTCGATTTGCTGCTGCCGCATTTGCTGTGAATCGCACCGCTCGAAAACTCGATACATGAGCATCGATACGGCATGGATGGGAGATACGTAGCTCAGAGCACTCATACGTCCTATGTGCTGCTGCAATTGCGCAGGGGCAAATATGAAGTGAATGTGGCATAAATGAATGAATCAATGAATGCGACGCTGCTTTATATGAAAATGAAGACGAAGACGGCGAAGAAGAAGAATAATTCGCGCAGTATATGAAGTTGTCGACGCCCACCCAAATCGCCCAGTAGGCAATCAGATTTCATTGTTCAATTTACAATTTAGGCCGTTTGGCCATTGCATGGCATGACTTAGAGCGGAGGGTTAATGTATCTACAATGTGTGCTGTGAGTGCTGCATGAATGAAATCTTGATTAACATTACATAGCATAAATTATTAGCATTTCTCTGTAGCATTTCATAGTAGAGCATAATATATCCGAATGCGACTAACTTGTTCGGATACGCTTTCGTTAAAATGGTGCGTATTTCAACTACGGAAGAATCTCGTGATTTAAATTCACCTGGAATCGGCACACTGTGAAATTCATATTCTCAAGTTTCAATTAATCCGGATTCCAAAACCAGAGCACGTTAGCTAAATCATTTTTCAATTTCTAAACAAGTTCATTGCTTAGGTCTTTAAGTATTTAGCAAGTTAAATGTTATTTAGTTTTAGTGAAATCCTCGAGAAAATCAATAAAACTAATTTTCATTTGCCACTTAAAGAGTCAAAAGTCAAACAAGCCGAAATCAGTTAACAACCACCACCAACAACAACCAGCAACAACATCAGCAACTGAAACGACGGAAAATAGTAAAACGCTTTGAAATTACACACTTGGCAGGCGCAAAAGCCGTCGTCACTTTTGCCATTCACAGCCAATTTGCCTTGCCTGATCTGGTCTGGTCTGATCTGGCCTGGCTTTGGCCTGGCATGCGTTCACATGTCGCGCCAGCTAATTAGCATCTGTAAGCAAATCGGATTGCGGCGCATGTCGACTCAACTGCTACTGCTACTTAAAGTGCTTAAAACTGAACTCCCCGGCCGCTTCTGCACTGCTGCATTTCAATTGCATTCGGTGTTCCGTCCCGTCCGTTTCAATAAAATGATACTTAACACTTTGGTTTGGTTTTTTCTTTCATTTGTTTTTTTTATTTTTTTATTTGGAGGTTTTCGGTCAAAATGTCTAAGCAGATAATGATAACTTTTTGCACCATTTCAACAGTTGCCGCCGCAATTGCTACACTGTGGTCTGCTTAAGCTATATAGGTAAGTATACACATATGTACGCTGTGTTGTCACACTCCACTTCACCCCTTGCTACAGCCTATACGTTTAACATGATGCTTGCCACTCCCCATGGCGCATTTTCTGTTTTGGCAATTGAATTTTATTGACTTTTTCACTGATTGCTGTTAAAATGCAGTTTTCAAGTACTTAAAAATGAAAAGCATAGACATGTTGGGAAAGAGAGAGTGAAAGAGAGAGAGAGAGAAAGAGTGAGAGCGAGATAGTATTAGAGTGAAACCTAGATTTAAGTACTTATTTGAAATTATACCATTCAATGGAGTGAGTTGCACAGCATATAAGATAAGCTAAAATATTTGTCCAAAGTTTGCATACTTGTTTCATTTTTCAATCATCTATTACCTTTCAAAGTTTTTTGTTGTAGACTCTTCCATACTAAAAATGAGCATGGCCGTAGTTAGTCTAGTCCATGTTTGCGGAAACATGGACAGTGACATACTGCCCCGGACTGTCCAACAGAAGATTCAGGCACCAGGGAGACTTTTTCCTAAATAACATATGACACATTTATACTAAAAGTAACAAATTTAGTAAAGTATGTAAAATCGTGCTAATAGTTGTAAAAGGATAAGGTGAGAAGTCTCAAAGGACATTCATGTAGTATCACCACAGGCCAAGTGCGGACTTAGTGATGGGTGATCATTTTTTAAACATCTGACCATTCTAACCTAACCTACCCTAACATTAGGACTACAGCCGTTTATATAGTACTCGGGACAGATTTTTATATTCGACTTATAGTATAAAGAATAGATGATAGATACGCCTTAGCAACGTTTCGCCACCGGTCTCAGCTCATCAGAGTCTTTCGCTTTGTTATTCTTCTGATTTTTATACCATTATCAACTGGTGATACAAGAAATGCTTCTCTATCGTCGGCACTGTTCCTTTCAATGCTTCCATTTAAGTTAGAGAAGTGACTTCTCCATAGTCTCAGGGATTCCTGTGCATCTCTAACCAGTCCTCCATTTTCGTTATTCCAGAAAGAAACTCCAGAACACCTTAACATGCTCAAGTCATTCTTGCTCCGTTTTTCTCTCTCTCAATATTGCGCTATAATAGCTTCCGTTAAGCTCGATTGCATAGTTTTTCTATAGGCTGCGTCTCTCTCTCTCGCAGTAACTTGGTGGCACTCCTCGTTATACCAAGAGAGCATCAAAGGTATTGTGTAACAAATGACCTACTTGTCAGCCGAATGCATAAAGTGTCTCCACCGCTCACATACAACTTCAGAAGCTTTAGATCATTTCCGTAACAGTAGCCACACCGTCCTATCCACCGAATTTTCCGCGTTGTTGTGACTTCAGCCTTGTATTTATCAAGCAGATCAATCAGCTGGATACTTGCACCATCCATATAAAGTGCTCGGTAGTTCTAAATGCTTATCCGTAAATCATGGTCCTTATATCCTTTGCATGGTTCGGTATCAAATGGGGCTTATAGTGTGTCCTCAATAATAAACATTTTTTGCAGTGTTGGGAACCAAACCCTTGCCATTTCACACGGAAAGCACGATTAGCGGCTACTTAGAAGGATAAGTTGCTTGGATAGTTTGCAAAATAATCATTTTGGCCATTCCCAAGTGAGTGGATATCAAAAATTAATTATGTGGAGATTCTTCAAACGACCTCATCACCAATCGAACCAATATCAAATGATATATTTTCAATGATTATCAATTTTTTTCTCCATTTCGACTGGGGTTTCAATTCACAACTCTGAGTAGGACAAAACTCGTCTGTGCAATAATCACTGCTTTGAATGAAATCTACGAGATTACTGTGACACCTACGAAATCATAAGATCATAAGCCACTAAACAGAACAAGTCTGCCAAAATTGCCGAATATTTTCCACAAAAGATTATTTACCTCAACTGCCCAATTCTTAAAGATGTTCACTCTTTTCAATTTCTACTGCATCTACGCCAAGTTTCTTTTAAATCATTGCAGCTAGTTACCATAAACTAACGACTTGAACAATAGTTGAGCATCACATTCACGAAATCAATTTTCCACAAAAACGAAAAAAGCATCCAAGAAGAAAACTATTTAATTTCAGCTTTGTGGCAATTGCCGCTTAACGCCAACACCTTCGCCTTCGCCGCCTTCATCGACTCCATCGACTTTGAACGCCTTCAACACCTTCGACTTTGCGAACAGTTAATCAAAATGCTACAAATCGAAACGATTATCGTATACTTAACACCGAAAGCACTTTAACCTATACAAAAATAGTTAACAACAACATCTAACTAGAGCAGAATAACAGCTTCATATACGGTATGAGATACATTGTACTCCCTTTAAAAGGTTTCGTCGATCGTTCGTTCCAAATTCAAAAATTGTTTTCAATCAAACTCACAAAACGGGCGGAAAACTGTTCCATGCCGCACGAGCGAACTATTTTATTATGTTGCAGGCATCGCGTTGCACTTGAACATGATTGAAATCGCACCATTTTTACATTTGCAAAAAAACGTTGCACCTCCGAAGACGGAAAAAATACAATATAATACAGCGATGGAGCTATGTGCAACATGAAGATAATGTCGGTGTACAAGTCATAAGCACTGCGATCTGCCCTCGATCCATAAGATCAGGATCATAAATAGCAATAAGCAACTAGACAATGTCTGCTAACTGTTTCGGGCAATCAATCAATCCATCCATCCAACCATCCATCCATCCAACCATCCATCCGTCCAACTAACCAACCAACCAACCAAGCAGCCTTCCAACTATTCAGTTAGTCGAGCAGTAAGTCAGCCACCGATACAGCAAAGATTTGCAATAGCAAAAACTCACTAAGAGAGTCAAGTGAACGCGAAATGAAGTGAATTCCATTTGCTTTCAGGAAAGTTCAAGCGGTTGCTTTACTTAACAATTTTTTATACCATTCACACAGATTGTGTACACAGTATTATAATTTAGTTACAATGTTTGCAACGCTATAAAGGAAGGATCGGAGATACTATATCGATTTAGCCATGTCCGTCTGTCTTTCTGTCAATCTCTCCCTCTGTCTGTCTGTCCGTCCGTCCGTTTGTCTGCGCGTCCTATTCCCTTAATGGGAAACTATGGTTATTCTTTATAACTATAAGCTAAATACTTATACTTAAGGTATTAAATGTTCGTTTCCACCGAACTTAGCGTTTCCTCTTGTTTTTTTATATATACCTACTATATACGTATACAACTTGCTGCTGCTGTTGACGACGTTGACGACGACGTCATAGAAATTATAAAACGTGATCGATTGATTTGTGCGATCGTCGATCGACGCGCCAGTGAGCAAGTTCAATGAGATTGACTGCTGTTGACGAGATAATTGCTCCAGCGAGCTAGCTTCTTGTTCGAGCAGCTGTGCAGCACATTTTGTTTTATTTTTAGTTTAGCTACTTATGAATGTCTATAAGAAAATATTGATATAGAACCAGAATGAAACAAGCTATTCACGGTGACCTCTACAATCTTGATATACTGTATGCATATGAAAATAGCCGTAGATACAAGGAAACTTCGCAGTACTTACATGTAGATACAAAAGTATCTTTCAAACACTTTCTACCACTCGATCAAATCATCAAATGTTAAAGGAATGGAAAGAATTAAAATGTTATGTTGTCGCATTCAATTACATCATTACTCGTACAATACAACTACTGATCTTATAACAGCAATTTTTTTTAGAATTTATATACGAGATTTATTCCAGAAATACCAGACCTGACATTGAATAGCGCTTGTAAATTTAAAACAAGTTTTTTTCTGAAACAGAGCCATTCAACCTGATATTAGCACTTGCTTTAATCGATTTGATATCGTATCTAAAAAGAGTTTTGAAGACTGGACTAATGGTTTGAAATAGAACAATAGAGTCGGAGAAGCAAAATCGTCAGAAAATCTTCAAGACAAGAAGCTCTGGAATCGGCAAAATCATTATGGCCTGGTCACACGGTCTCATATTTTCGAGTCATGATATCTGACTTGTGTTTCATGCAACTGCCAAAATATTACATCAAAACTTTGTGGTTATACGATATGTAAGAAATTCGACAGCAACATTTTCAGTGTCAACCAGTTGCAGCATAATCGCATTTACAACTATAGTATAAAATAGAGAATACCGTGCAACATTAGTTATTTATGCAACAAATAAAAAGCTGCAGAGAAAATGCGAAAAAGTCGTTCACGTAGCATTTGGTGTCGGAAATGGTTGCTGCGACCAACAAGTGCAGCGAAAGAAGTGAAATAGCTGATTTTTACTTTGCTTATTTAAAATCACTGATTACTACTTTTGGCATCAATTCACAACACTGTTAACAAAATGAATCGGAAATCTAACACGCCGTAGAAGTGTAGCTATTTCCAAAAATGTTACGCGACATTGCTGACGAGATACATTTTTTCATGGTCACACGAAGTGGCGCAACTATCGTAGCAATATGACATGTAAATATAAGACCGTGTGACCACGCCTTAAATGATAACATTGAATGAAGTACACATTTACTTGCATACTCTAGTTTTGCTCACCATAAAATCGAATATATATGTGTGCCATATTGCAGAAACATGAAAAGTAACAATATAGACAATGAAATCAAGATCAAATACACGTTCAATCTTTTCTCACAAGCGCGCAAAGAGTTGGGCAAACCGTTTACATCCTCTAAACTAGAAATCAAGAGGCCAACAAAACTTTTAACAGCGAAGCAAATGTAATCTGTAACAAATAACTGATGACAGCAACATGTAGGCATGCAATTTGAGTTCCCTGATACAAGGAAGAACGGCCGGAATCCAGCAGACACTCACTTTGCGTTTGTACTGCACTATGGAGGAGAAATCAGAAGCACTTGCTGCCGGAATTTTGGAAAACTTAGCCACACAGGTCTACATAAACTACTTAGGTTCATCGACTCAACAATTTTGATGAACTAATGAGAAAAACATAGATACTTCGGTGAGATGGGCTGTCAGATCCACTTACCAAACCTAGAATATAACTCTGAACACAGTAAGCTGATTGGATAATTTTAAAAATAATAATAAAAAGCTGATTGGAAGGTGTGGGATTAAAAACAGTAGTTCTGTAGTATGATATTAATTCGAGTAACGATAACAATTGCTTGGTGTATGTAAGAAAATTCGGATGCCAATAGCTTTATTATATGTACAAGCAGGCAATATTTTCGTGTGAAGATGAAAAAAAGCGGCTATTTCATATCGAATATGGTTCTTGAGCTCTTACAGCAGAAAATTGTCTCATCCTGAACCGCCCCCACAAGCGACAATGTGCAATGTTCTGGTGTTTCAATGTTGGTCTGATATCTTTATGTTAAGTTAGCAGACCGACTCGAATTTTCTTTTTTCTTTTGTTTATTTACACACACTAGCGTAAACATTTTTTATTAACTTAGTCTGTTAATTTTATTAACTTCAATAGTTACAAAATGCGGTAGTAAAACCGTAACAGAAATGTGTTCACATCCTTACACAAAAATGTATTTAGCATTGACCATCTAAAAGGTTTTGGTGATATTCAAATTAAGAACGTTCGGAAAATGTTTTTTGGGTAGGTGAACAATCGCAGTGAAGTTCGTATCTAATTTCCTCAAACATCTGGTATTAAGGTATTCACTTCTTGACGATGAGAAAGTTGATGAGAAAATGGGTAGTTTCCAAAAACGAAATGTACTGCGAAAAAGTAACCATACTCAAGTACTACTCTCAACTCTACTCTTACTAGTATTACTTTAAAGTGTTTGAGCACACAATTTAAAGTAAAATCGACAATCAGTTTGCTAACTAGTTATTAGGGCGGATCAATGGAAATGGAACCAATTCAGACTAATGAGAGAAATTAATTACACAGGCCAACGAAATATACCATTAAAATTCAATTTTAAATAGTAAGTACTAATGAATTTTTCGATAAATAAATAAATTAAGTACTATCATGAAATTTTTTTAAAATAATTTCCTCCATACGCCAATATCAGTTACTAATTCATCACATGTTCTACATTTCGCTAACAACTGCTGCAGATCAACTGAAGCGCTTTGTTTTGCTATAATTTCTTCAATATACTCTTTGGGCCTCATTGAGCCTCTTTTTTTTGCTGAGTGTATGCGTCCGTCAAAGGTATGCAGAATGTTAGCGCTGAAAGCAAGCAATCTGTCAGCATGGCAGCGATGCAAACTTATTAGAGAAGCGAAGTAGTGAGGAACATTACAGGAACTCGATGAGATTGCAGTCATTCATTCGCTTAGTCGGTCAGTTAGTTAGTATAGAACTTCAAACGGTCAATCGACAGACAGACAGACAGACAGACAGACAGGGAGACAGACAGACATACAGACAAATAGACGGACGGACAATCTTATAGCTACATGGAAGGCCGCTGCACTTGGATGCGGCATGCTTTACTTGTTCTTGTTGTTGTTCTTGGACTGTCGGCAATTTTATTTGATGATTGATGATTGTTAAAACGCGAACAAAATTATGATTAAATAAGTAATTGTAACTAAATGCAATACATACAGAAGACAATAAGAACATTGAGTACAAATGGAACAGCAACAACAAAAACCACTTGTATCTGTAATGCGGATAAATGCAGTCGTAGTTCATTTGTTTTTGTTGTTGTTACCACTAAGCATGATGATGACTTGAATACCATTTTAACTACTGCATCTTCAAGCGACATTCAATTAGTTATTTTTACTTTAACTAAGCGCTTAAGATACAAAGATTGATCGTAGAGATATATATGTATATTATCGTTAGATATTTTGTAGTTCAACTGGCAAAATTAAATAAAAATTTTTGTTTTAATTTTATTTACGGCGACATGTACAGTTTAAACTCCTTTAATTATTGATATGAAATTAATTTTTATTTATAATCAATAGGGTATTTCCATTCTGCACCACACTCTCAACATTTCCAGTTTTCGCTGACAAATGTTCGTGGTCGTTAACATGTGAGTGGCAAAATGACGGTTGTCTTTTTTCAATATCGACTGTTTTTGGTCATGATTATAAATGTGACATAATTTGGATAATGAAACCTTTATTTCATCGAAAACGTTTAATTTGTTCGGTGCGCATGGCAAGATACTTGTACTTTGAGAATATTAACTCTTATGGGAAAATTTACAGGCAACATTCTTTATAATCTCCACATTCAACGAGAATGTTGTAGAAAAGCGCTAGTCATTTTATTGAGCTCACAAATACAGCACGTAGTTTAATGAAAAGTATTTCCATAGTTAAGTTCTTAAATAAAACCAGTGTTTATTCTTATCGACTAACAACTTTAATTGACTTTCAATTATTCTTGACTTGTGCTTTTCCAGAGACTTCAGCTTCCAACTTCAGTTTGAATTGTGCGTTTTATACCATCCGAGCAGCTAAATTCCTTTGGTGTGTATCAACATCACCATTTTTGTATACCATACAATGTTGTCGCATTTAGGAAGCAAACCGCCCTGTGTCCATGATGTTCATATTTAAATGTTGAATCACATATTTTGCATGCATACTTCTTCACATCACTGTGAGATGAAAGGTGCGTACGTAAGTTTTTTCAATGAAAAAGATCCTTGGACATTTCCGACTCTCCAAGCACATTCTGCTGCTCTGTTGCAATTCACCTTTGTAGTTATGTGATGTGTGTTCCATCGTCTTTATCATTTAGAATTTGGTTTTGAATTTCGAGGGCATCGTTGGACGCCAATTCTTCATTCTGCTCAACCAACTCATCTAATTCAATTTCATTTTATTATTATTAGAATAGTCGTGATCGTTGAGTCAAAAATGAAACAGTCGTTGTTCCTTAAAAAAAAGAAAGAGAAGAATAATTTTGTGAAAGTTCACGTTGTATTGACCAAAAGAAGTTAATAATAAAAAATTTATATATTAATACCGGCAATAATTATCGCTATGCCTATAATAATATAATGAATAACTTAATAAATAGATACAGGGTGAGCATTGTCGATTTTGATTTAACTTTTTAATTTTTAGCTTTACAGAAACTTGATCTGTGTATGTATAACGGGAGTCTAAATATGTGCCAATATAGACCTTGGAATAAATCCTAATGAGGACGCTACGTCCTGGCTTTAAGTTATACATTACAATTTCTGAAATAAATTCCTCTACCGAATTGCTGAAGTTGTCTAAGGAAGAGGAAATGGATCTCACTTTCTATGAGGATACTTGATCTTGAAGTTGTTATTGATACTATAAATTTAAATACAGAACAAAAACAAAAAGAGACTCATTCCATTTAATTTGTATGTGTTTTATTTTTATTTCAACTTAATTCTAAACATTTTTAATTCTTAAAAGTTTACGTAAGCTTTTCAATGCGTTACTTTTCGTCCCACTGTAACTAACATTAAATTATAATTCGCAATTAATTTATGCTCCATACGTTCGCATTTGTGGTAAACAGCTTCACCCAATAAGAGACAAATAACCGAGTGTCCATAGTGCCTCCCAAGAGATTTTTTACTTTAGGTTAATTTTTCCAGAGATTTTAGCTGCCAATTGTCGTATGGCTTATGTGTCTATTCTCTTCCGAAGAGCTGAATTCATTTTGCACATGTCGACATCCTTATTTTTCTTTGGTACCTTAGTACAATGTCTTCGCAATTCGGAAGCAGTGTGGTCGAAGTTCTTCATCTCCGTGATGAGTTCGTAGATGCATCTTGAGACCGTTGGGTTCGTTGAAATACTCCGTACAGTATTTACAATTGTATAATTTCTCACCAATGTGTATATCCCTGTGGCGTACCAGATCAAGCGACGTAACGAAACTTTTGTCACATTGATCACATTTGAAATCGTTGTTCGGATTGTGAAATCTTCTGGTGTGCCTTTTTAGGTTGTAGTTGCTTTTAAACGCC
Organism: Leucophenga montana; assembly: GCA_035044765.1. Lineage (NCBI taxonomy): Eukaryota > Metazoa > Arthropoda > Insecta > Diptera > Drosophilidae > Leucophenga > Leucophenga montana. The sequence continues at coordinate 1,130,126 of JAWNNQ010001912.1, read as the reverse complement.
ATACCGCAGATTTCGCATGCGTAGTATTTGCCACCACTGCGAGACGAATTGTTATTCGGTGGGCAATAGAAGAACCCATTTGGGTGTTTGAGCCCAAATGGGTTTTTTTCCGATACATAAGCTGAATTCTTTTCTGCGGCATTAATATCATTTTGAACGTTTTGATGTAGTGCTCGAATATATGTGGACATCGGTTCTCCAATCAACTCTTCCGACTCAGTTTCACTTTCTGTGGTTTCATTGAGAACGTCCGTGGTGGTGGTGTCGGCTGCACATATTTTGATTGTTTCATTGATCAATGGTTGATCAATTGGGATTAGATTGGTCTGCTTGACTGCAGACAGCTTACATGTTTTAATTTCAGAAACAATTGGAATTAACTTTGGCATGCCCTCTTGCGACTGTCTACACATTTTCTTAAATTTTATCATATCGTACATTTTTTCCAAACACTTTTTACAGGTTACTTGAGATAATTCATCTGAGGGATCAATTGATAATTCAGGAATTTCTGCTAAAAATATATCTGCAATGCTCAGTGTTCCAGCTGTTGTCGTTGCACAACTGAATATTGACGTAAGTTTCAGCGTTTGCAGACCACCTTCCTTATTGAAGCCAAGGCAAAAACGACAAACCGAATGTATATAACGTGGATCCATATTTAAAGTTCAATACTTGTCAATTCGATTGAATGATTTTGATCGATTAAATTAGTTTTAGCTCAAAAATTCTTATGTAATTTATATTTTCAAAAATTTGAAATGCTGAATTTAAATCACTACAAACACCTTGGTATTCGTTTGCATACTGACTTACTTCACGAAGGACGCCTCCTTTTATATTAAAATAATTAAATAATCTGCGGAATTGCGACAGCGAATTTAAATCCTATAAACTACCTGCATATGTCATAAAGTTAAATCTGTTATCATTAGACTGGCGCCACCCAGTCTAAGTAAGCACTTCTTTAACTAACAGGTAGCAGGGTAATGTTTTGCTATGTTAGATAATTATGTCAGGTACTTTTTTTGGTGCACAATATAAAACGGAACCCTCGGACAATTGTAACTTTTGCGATTTTGAATTGTATATTATTTTGTTCAAGCAACACAAAAACCTTTTATATCTTATGATGTGTGTAAATTTTTTGATTTAGATTGTTATTAGGCATGGGATGGATTTCGATCAAAAAAGTTGCTTTAAAAATTCGATTTTCTTTCTTGTTCTTGAAATTTAATACTAATTGAATTGAATCGAAACTCATGACATCCTTGCATATGTAATTTTCAGAGAAATGTTTCCACCACCTCTCCCAAGATATTATTTCATCCATAATATATGAATTTAACTGGCTCAAGGTCATTTTACATTGGGAAATATTTTTTTTTATATAATTTTATATATATTTCCTCAATGCGTCGTCTTGTGTATTTCACGATGTTCTGTTAACGAATGATAACGAAAATGGCAAAACGTTAAACTTTCTCAGCATGTTCTTTTGCATTCTTACAAGAACGGCTCTCTTCATTCTTCTGTCTCTTGTTATTGCATTATTCCACAGTAAAATGATCTTGAGCCAGTTAAATTCATTTATTCACACATTATAGGTCGCCAATTACTTTTTTAATTTTAATTTCAGTTTAGTTTTCTTTTTTTTTAGTTTTGCCTCCTCTGCCTTCAAACAAGCTGCAAACAAACAGGGTTTTATTTTTTTTATTTCAGTTTTATATAAATTGGGATCTATTAATCGAAACTTTTTCTATAATTAAATGAATTTATCTAGCCAGAGAATCGAATTTTTTTTGAAGAAACATTTTTGATCCATCACAATCACAATCTAAATCAAAAAATTTACACACATTATATAAAACATAAGATATAAAAGCTTTTTGGGTTGTTTGAATAAAATAATATACAATTCAAAATCGCAAAAGTTACAATTGTCCGAGGGTTCCGTTTTATATTGTGCACCTAAAAAAGTACCTGACATAATTATCTAACATAGCAAAACATTACCCTGCTACCTGTTAGTTAAAGAAGTGCTTACCTAGACTGGGTGGCGCCAGTCTAATGATAACATATTTAACTTTATGACATATGCAGGTAGTTTATAGGATTTAAATTCGCTGTCGCAATTCCGCAGATTATTTAATTATTTTAATATAAAAGGAGGCGTCCTTCGTGAAGTAAGTCAGTATGCAAACGAATGCCAAGGTGTTTGTAGTGATTTAAATTCAGCATTTCAAATTTTTGAAAATATAAACAATGAAACAATCAAAATATGTGCAGCCGATACCACCACCACGGACGTTCTCAATGAAACCACAGAAAGTGAAACTGAGTCGGAAGAGTTGATTGGAGAACCGATGTCCACATATATTCGAGCACTACATCAAAACGTTCAAAATGATATTAATGCCGCAGAAAAGAATTCAGCTTATGTATCGGAAAAAAACCCATTTGGGCTCAAACACCCAAATGGGTTCTTCTATTGCCCACCGAATAACAATTCGTCTCGCAGTGGTGGCAAATACTACGCATGCGAAATCTGCGGTATGGCGTTTAAAAGCAACTACAACCTAAAAAGGCACACCAGAAAATTTCACAATCCGAACAACGATTTCAAATGTGATCAATGTGACAAAAGTTTCGTTACGTCGCTTGATCTGGTACGCCACAGGGATATACACATTGGTGAGAAATTATACAATTGTAAATACTGTACGGAGTATTTCAACGAACCCAACGGTCTCAAGATGCATCTACGAACTCATCACGGAGATGAAGAACTTCGACCACACTGCTTCCGAATTGCGAAGACATTGTACTAAAAAGAAAAATAAGGATGTCGATATGCTCAAAATGAATTCAACTGCTCGGAAGAGAATAACAGAAGCCATACAACACATGGCAGCTAAAACCTAAAGTAAAAAAATCTCTTGGAAGGCACTATGGACACGCAGTTATTTATCTCTCATTGGGTGAAGCTTTACCACAAATGCGAACGTATGGAGCATAAATTAATTGCGAATTATAATTTAATGTTAGTTACAGTGGGACGAAAAGTAACGCATTGAAAAGCTTACGTTAACTTTTAAGAATTAAAAATGTTTAGAATTAAGTTAAAATAAAAATAAAACACATACAAATTAAATGGAATGAGTCTCTTTCAAGTTGTAGCCTAATTTAACGTTATCTCCTAGTTATTACTTGCACTGGAGACCAAAATTAGGCTAGGTAAACATTTGTTCATATTTCATTCTGAATCCAATTCCACAATTCCTTTAGTCTCAATATTGACCAGAAGCACAGAAGTCGCGTACGATCAATTTAAAATTGCCCACAAAGTCTACAAAACAGAAAAAATTGAATTGTGACATAGATTTTCTTCATCAATATCTTCTTTGCTTCATGAAAGTCCGATCTATACGTAAAAAAATGAAACCGGATAACATTTTTATTTGTTTGCAGCTCGAGATATGACCAAAAATGTGCATCTATCTCCGAAAAAAGAAGAAGAAATATAGGAAAATTATATCTCCCCTGAGTTCCAAAACTTTGCATCACATTGCTTTTAATTTCACCACACGAGAGCAAATGTATCAAGGTGTATAAATACACCTTGAAATGTATGAGCAAGGGCATGGTGTATTCAAGAAAGTCACCACAGCGGAATACGTCACCTTGTATAAATACACCTTGAGCAGGTGTTTTCGCAAGGTGTATTTATAAATACCTTGGGGTTTCGCTGCATAAGCAATAGCTCTGAGCTGACATCATCATTGAAAAACAGTTAGAATCAAGGACCTGCAGTAGAAAAACGAGTCAATATCCGAAACCGTCCAAATGGATAGCACTAACCTAGAAGCAGACCTCAATAAAATTATTAGAATAGTCGTGATCGTTGAGTCAAAAGTGTAACAGTCATCGCTCCGTAAAAAAGAAAGAAAAGAATAATTTTGTGAAAGTTCACGTTTTATTGACCAAAAAAAGTTAATAATAAATAACTTACATTTTTATACCGGCAATATTTATCGCTTTGCCTATAATAATATAATGAATAACTTAATAGGAAAAAAAAAGTAAAACCGTAAGTTAGTGCAAGCCTTTTTTCTCGGTTTGCTCAACTAAAATCCCTGATCTGACAGTAAAGGTGAACGTATTCATCATTGAATATACAGAGATCAATACGATAGATACGATACGCAGCGCGTTTTTTCCTGAGAATCATGCTATAAGTAGGAACAATTTGCAATATACAGAAAGCATACTGATGAGAGCTTATGGCTAAGTTTGAAATACATATATTTGCGCCTAAACACAATAATTAAACACGGTGTAATTAAAAGTTGTTTTTATTATTGTCTATTTGCATTGAGTAAAAATATCTAAAAAAAATTCAAATTGTTGTAGAAAACTTTGTCTTTACCTGGGAACGAATTTTAATTGCTGCTACTTTGATCTCTCGCTCTCTCGAGGTACGAGATAGATTATTCGTCGGATTTTTTATCTATTAGAGTTGGTGATGACTTTAGAATCCGTATGTATCACGTTCTGTGTGAGCCATATGTTGAGGTAGGTATAGTGCAGCTCAACTGGCTTCACCATGGCAATTTACGAGGGGCAACGTCATACGTTGGGAGGACCAAATCTGGTAACACCTGCGCAAACTTGGTATTGTGAACGACTGACCCTAGCGCGCATCTGAACCTCTAGCATAGTTAGAACCTCCGAACTCACCACTGACTTTTTGTATTCATAATTAATGAGCTATCCACTGGAAGCTCCCAGATCTCTCAGCTGCATATGAAGAGTATTAGAGCTTCGGTTATACCGAAGAATACGTAGGCTCATTTTTATTTTATTTAATAGTTTTTGTTACTTTCTACTACATTTGTCGGAGCCTTCAGCCATTAACTTTAATTCTTTTTCCTTCCGAGCAGCTACATTTTTTTTGCGCGTTTGGGCATCCTCATTTTTGTGTACCGCATAATGTTTGCGCACTTCGGAAACTAAACGAAAGTTGAGTGGACAAAGATCACAACCATGAATTTCCGTACCTAAATGCTTTCGAAGATGTTTGTGGAAACCGAAAGTTTGCGAGAAAGCTTGTGGGCAGTATTTGCATTTGTAGGGCTTCTCACCGGTGTGTTGTCGCATATGGATGCGCAGGTTTTCCGGTGCGAAACTGAAAATTTTTAAAGGAAAATATTGTAAATAATCTATAATATAAAGCAGAAGTTCCGAAATTTACCTTTTGTCACATTGATCACATTTAAATTTTGTATATGTACTGTGTAACCGTTTAGTGTGCCTTTCTAGGTGACTTGCACATTTAAACTCAAAACCACATACTTTGCATGGATAGTTTCGCACATCAGTGTGAACAAAAATATGCCTTTTCATGTCGTTTATTTTAAAAAAGGTCCTTGGACATTTGGGACACTCATATCGTTTTTCGCTGCTCTGTGGCAATTCATCTTTTTCCTTATGTGATGTGTGTTCCACAGCTTCATCATCACCTTTATCTTCTTGAATTTGATGGCCATTGTTGGGCGCCAATTGTTCAAGCTCCTCGGACAACTCATCTGCTTCAATTTGATTTTCTGTATGTTGATTAGCGCCAGTAGTGGTGGCCAAGCAACTGAATTAAACAAATTAAAAGGAATATTTTAACATATAAAATATATTGCTTATGAAAATTATAATAGCAACAATTTTTACTCACATGTTTGTAGTGTTTTCAAACGTCGCATTGTTGGCTGTCTCAATTGGCAATGGTTCAGCTAAAAATTCCATATCTGACCACTTAATTTCATCCGGAAGTAGCTGCATCTTCATCGATGCGATAGACACCGTGTTTTCGATTTGAATATTCTCTGCAGTTTGATTTTGATTATTAACTTCAATCATATTTCGCATAATCTCTTGCGAACTTGTACACATTTTCTGAAACTTTTCCATATCCAACATTTTTTCCAAGCAACTTATACAGACTAGTTGCGGTAGTCCATCTGTGGGATGTATTAATAACGCTGGTGTTGTAGCTAGAAATATATCAGCAATGCTTATACTTCCAGGCATTTCTGGTGCATTACCATATATTGACTTCAGTTTCAGTGAATTTTGTTGATAGTCAATTTCGTATCGAAGACAGAAGCGGCACATCAAGTCAAAATTTCTATTCATTTTGATTTAACTTATACTATATAAACGTATATATGTGATTTGTATAGTAACTTTAAACAGTTTAAATAAAACACGTCGGCTTTCGTTTGCAAACTGACACACTTCCTTAAGTGTGGTTCCTTTTATTTATTTTTGCCATCACTTTGACGAAACTTCAAACATTTGCTATATGAAATATTGCAACAGCAAGCGATTCTTAGAACAACACTTGTAACAAAATAAAAAAGAAAAAAACTTCCTGGATGCGCCAGATGTCAGCAAACCATAAAAATAGTTTATCTGGCATCAGCCGGCCTAGTTCAATTCTATAGTTTTCTTTCTTAGGTAGCAACTGCAACTGTGTGTGTGTGTGTGTGTGTGTGTGCACTACTCGTAATTAGTTCACACAGTAGTAAAGATAAGATAAGTAGATAAACTTCTGCATCAATAACAAAAACTAAATCCTTCCAAAAATGTATTCGAAATGGTAAACGAAGCATTTAACGACTTTTTCGTTTTCGTTATACCAAACAAAACAAACCAAACATATGCCAAATCATTGCGCAGATTTAAATCGACATCTACAAGTTATACTTAAGTACAAATGCAAGTGAGAGTAATCGAGCAAAATGCTTTTTCTTATCTTCCTTCGCATAACTTTCTCGCCTCATGTCATCGTTTCTTATACAAAAAATGTATATGTAGAATTTGATGGTTTGTGCTCTAGTATGTAGGAATGACGTGTATGTATGTGTTCATGGGCGTGGTCACGTGTGTTTTGAGTGAACACAAAATAATTAATAGGGTCTTTGCATTGTGCACCACAGTCTCAACATTTCCCATTTCCACTGACAAATAATCGTTTTCGTTAACATGTGAGTGGCAAAATGTCATATGCTTTATTGAAATATCGACTGTTTTTGGTGATGATTTTAAATATGATGTGGATAATCGTTTGGTGCGCATGACATGTTTTAGAATACGATTTAAAATTTCGTGTGAATGGTAGTAGAGCTTCGGTTCAACCGAAGTTAACATTTTTTTTGTTTGTTTGTTTGTTTGATAATACATTGCTTTCTGTATTTTTGTGATTAGTATTTAATATTCAGAAGTCAGCTTTACATTAAATCGGAGGTCTGAAAATAAGGCGCATAAAAAGGCACTATACTAAAATAAAGCAGACACGTTTTTCTAAATCAAAGACTAAAATTTTAGCTAAAGTAGTAATTCTCCTGCAGATACTGCAGCATCATATAGGTCGAGCCCCAACGAGTAGAACAGTCAATTGGTGGCCTCTTTAACTTGTGATCTAGCATTAGGTAGCTTATGGGCGGCTTGCGAAGCTCTTGGAAAAGGGCTCTGGCAGCTGAAATGGCATTTGTGAAACTGCGCAAATATTGCCACATATTGAGTTTGCAATTTCAATTTTGAGCCTACAATTTCTGGTAAAATTCGTGATACCCAATGCACAATTCTTCTGTTTATGCTCTGCGCTGGCAGCTAAGGTTATACTAAGTTATTTATTCTATACCCTCTGCAAATATTTCTGCCTGAATGCTGCTGACTAGTTTCCTTAATGGTTCAAAGTAGTTCATGCGCACAGTACCGGTTTCTTCATCCGTTAGGCAGCCGACAGCCCTTTGTTGTTTTGATGGTGTTACTTTTATTGTATAAATCGGTTACTACTTCGAAGAATCTAATAAATGTGCCAGCCAACTGGCGAGGTCGCGGACTACCTTTTATTATAAATTGCTCTAGCCATTTCCTGATGGGATGTGTTGTCAAAAGCGATTCATAATATACATAAAAGCGCAAAAGGTTGTCTCTGTTATGTCTAAGGCATCTTGAATTATAGAAATCAATTGGTTTATAGCAATTTTAATAGATCTACCTGCTCTATGCGCTGGTTCAATTTTGTGAATTGATGTTCGCACCAAGTTTTTAGCACTGATTTGGATATCATCCAATTTCTTCAATGCTTTGAGCAGAAACGCGGTGAGATTTAACGGTCTGAAGTATTTAGGATAGAAGGTATTTTTCTTAACCGCATTCAGAATAAAGACTACATTTGCGAACCTTCAGCATTGCACAATCGAATCGAGTGACAGACTATTACTAACGATGTTTATTATAAAACTTTTTAAAAGGTTCATGTATGAAAACTTGAAAAGAGATCTTTGTAAACATTTGTCAAACGAGGGTTTTGCGCAATGCGGTAGTAGACGCAGCGATCTTGATCTACAGCTTAATTGATGGAGTGCTTGATTTTATATGTAAATCGTTATAACTTCAAAAATATATGTTTGGAATATCTAAAAAATAATAATGTCATTTTAAAGTTGAATATTTCTAGATAATAAATAGTATTTCACTTATTTTAAAAAAAAAATAAAGTTAAGCAAATTATGAACTAAAAACCAAAACAACTGATACAATTCATTTCACAGCTTATTTGATGCAGCTCAGTTCAGACTTGAGTCTAACTGACATTGAATTTACCAAGTTTTTGCTGTTTCTGGCGTGATTTGCTAATAATACTCAAATATAACCTACTTTTGAGACTTTCTTGTTTGATAACCTGGGTATCTGAATGCTATTGTCAAGCAGCGACCACATATTCTCAATCACATTAGGCTGTACCGGCGGTTTCACTAAGTGGAAGGTGTTTCAGATGAGCCAGGACTACTCAATTCCTGCCTTATGCTTTTGGGTCGTTGTCTTGGACCACATTTTTGTATAAACTATTGAGTTACACAGGGCCATTTTCACGACTTGCACATATCTTTATGGTTTATTTTGTTCACACTATATCCTAGCTTTCAATGTCATATCTGTTATTAAGCCTATAAACGTATTGCCGACTTCTTATCTTCCCAATCTTATTGAGAAATAGAGCATCAAATCCCGCCAGAAACAGCAAAAAGAGGATAAAATCAATGTCAAATAGACTCAAGAATGTTGCAACCAATTAAGATATTAAAATAATTTCACAAAAAAAAAAAAAAAAATATATATATATATATATATATATATATATATATATATATATATATATATGTAGTTCATTTATTTTTGTTGCTTTTGGCAATCGTTTTTGATTATTGGCAATCGTTTATGATGCATTAACAAATAAGATAAAACCTTTTACAATAGTAGCGAAATAGCTACTTAGTTGGCAAACAGAGATGGTTGCACTTATACGAGTACTTAGTCACTATAAGCTAATCTCCACGAAACCGACTCACTTTTTTCTATTCAAATGGCAACCATAACATTTAAATTATCAAAAATTGCTACAAATTAAATCGTAAACTTTTACAGCTACAAATTTGCAGCCATTTAAAAGCTAAAAAATAAGATACAAAAACGTAAAGCATTAAACTGATTGTTAACACAGTATATATATACGATATTTTTCCATATTAATTATTGCAACAATTTATGCAGCAAAACAAAAGACTTAAGCAACGAACTTGAAATTCAAATTCAATTAAAATGAAATCGTGGTGCCACGGCGTTCAAACTTGCAACGATAAAGAGCACGTGTGCAACAGCAACAACAATAACAATAACAAAAGCAACAACAAATAGTTAACTAAACAATTAAAATAAATCTTTTGTTGTTAATCGCAATTTTGGCCAATGTCGTCGAAGAACAAAAAAAAACGATATTTTTTTTAAATTTTTATTCAAAATCGATGTTAATCTTAGAATGTGTTAAGCTCCATTAAACAACTACAACAACAAGAACAAGTACCGAAAAAAAAAATTAATTAGAACAAAATATTCAGCAGAATGGGCGTGGCACGCGGCAACAAAGTCGTCCAAGTCGGCAACTGTTAACAAATATTTTATTTGTTTAACGAACAATTGTGGCGCTCAAGAATTTTTTTTTGTTTTTTGTTTTTGCTTATTAAAACTTTGACAAGCGTTGTAGGGGAATATGTGGTTTATATATGTACAATGTATACGCGGAGTCTAACAAAAGTCCGTTGAGTTGGCTAGAAAAAAACAGACAAAAATATTTTTAGTTCAGTACACTCGTTATATAAAGGTCTTATTGTGTATTATAATTTTTTTTTCACCGATTTTGTAACACATTAAAGGAAGCATCGGAGACTACAGTAAGTATAAACAACATATTCTTGATGAGAAGATTCCAACTAGTTCATCTAGTCCGTCTGTGCCCTGCCTGTGTGAATCAAAACTAAACTCTCAGCTTTTAGCACATTGATCTGAAATAAGTTATGGTGACTTCAGCATGTTTGTTGTGTTTGCTTGTGTTTGTCCACATACAAACCCAAGCTATCACAGAGCATAGAATGTTTTGAACTACAGTAATTTGTTTGATGCTCGTGAAGAGTATTGAAGCTTAGGTGCTACCAAATTTTTAATATACATTATTTCTTATCTTATCTACACAATCAACATTAGTTTCAATAAATACTATCTTTAGACTGCAGATGCAATTGTCAAATCAGTCTTGAATATCGTGGTTTTATAACTACTCAGTTTCTAAATTAACTACATAAACTTCCGCATTGATGCTGAAAACTAGAGAAAAGAAGAATTGCTGCAAACGGCTACTCCAAAGTATAAGTCCATGGATCTCTGTATTAGTATCCTACTCTTTGGGGTAAAAACTGGAGCTAGGTGCAGTGTACACTCTTTTAAGGTATTCCGATGATGGGAAGTTCATACAATTGACAAGAAACTAAACTGGAATACCCATCTTAAGTTCACTATCAACAACAATGCAACAATTCCCCTCTGGACATGTAAACGTCTGTTTGGTCAGACGTTGAGCCTTTCCCCATGGATGATCTTCTGACTATATACCTCGTGGCCCAAACTGCTGCAAGTCTGTGGTAGAAGGCAGCGCAGACTGCCACAGCTAGCATATATTCCATTGCTGCAATGGAGGCGATAACTCCGTTGCACATTTTCACTCAATCGTCCGCCTCAATTGAGGTTTTGAGACTTCAGACTGTTAGTAGTCTGACACTAGCTGAAGTCAGACTAGTCACTCTTCACAAACATTTGTACTCATAGCATCGAAATCTGTAACATAACAGATTGTTTGATTGAAAAACGTTGCAGCATACGCTTCTCACTTTTGTACTTCGCTCAGATTTAGAGTAGAGATCATCGTTCTGGACCCTCAATGATTAAATGGTTCACTGCTGGTTCACAGATTTCTTAGAACCCAAATCAAACATCTCTAGTTGCATGGCTGCCTGGACAAGCTTATTTTAAACATAGTTCCACGCCATTGACTTCTGCGTCTGCTATCTTGTGGATAAAAAGCCTAACGGGCCAATATTACTATCTTTTCAGATAACCAAGCGGCTATAAAACCACTAGCTTACTGGAATTTATCTTAAAAGTTTATTCTATGATGCTACAATACTCTAGAAACACTTTCAATCGGATGCAAAGTCGAGATCTGTTGTATTTCTGGTCACAAGAGTTTCGAAGGTGATGAGCTGGCAAGAACTGAATTGGTAACTTACATTGTGGGTTCGGCACATTTTCGCAGACTTCTTCTGGAATCTTAGAAATCAGCTGAAAACAGTTTGAAGAGATGGTGCTTTGCAATTTGGCATTCATTGCAAAATTTGTACTGGCTTGAGTTGCGATGCTGCATTATAAATTAGACGTTTTCTCGGCTTCATGTCAATCGATTTTAATGAAGTAAAAACATTTCAAGTCAGAACAATTATGAAGCGTCTAACACTTTTGAATATTGTACACCTAAAAAAAATACCAGAAACTTAGCGGACTTTTGTTAGTCCCTCCCGTACCGTACTCGCATACAATGGAACAACAAAGCATGCACGAAGCGTGTTCGCTATCAAGATTTATGTGTCTGCGCATAATTTCTGAAATTATTTGTTCAACATTAAATTGGCGCAGATTGACATTTGGCGCATACAAATAATAATTGAGCATAAAACATGCAGCACAGCACAACGGGCTGCCAACCGAGCTAGTAAAGCTACATAATGCAACAAATTGGCAACTCGTGGGAAATAATTATAGATATTTAAATATGCAAAAAACGATAGACAGTTGGTTGACTTTTGGTTATTACTTTTTTTTTTATTTAAGCAATTGCACAGCCGTAGCCAGGATTTAGTCTGGAGAGAGGTTTTGGTTTCCAGTAATTAATTTTTCTTTGCATTCTTTGATACTTCAAATCTGTGCTCATGCGATTTAGAATATTGCCCCCCGTTGGAGCATTGTGCGGATTTGTTTCTCGAGTGAGTAGCAAGGACGTAGCCCGCTATACACAAAGGTACCCAACATTTATAAAGAAAAACTGCATCAATATGGTTATTAAGTGTCTTTGAGAAGAATACGAAAATCAGTCATCTGTGCTGAAAGAGCTTTGGTTTATCTTTGGGATAAAATCCGTCTCTTTTTATTCTTGACTCAACAACTTCAGCTTTTATGTTGTAGAAACTAAATCCAACTTTTCTCAATGCAATTGGAAATATCATAATATTTTACACATAGAAACCATGTTTTTAATCATCAAAATGTATAAATCTTTCACCTTTCATTTCGTCTCTATTCATGGACATTAGGGATGCACCCTTCGTCCATGTATGGAGACGTTTCTGACAGATCTCCGAAGTAGCTTTGTCTCCATCGAATGAGAGACTTAAGAGCGTTTATTTTATTCTAGGTTCGATTTTCACATGGAGTGGTGTCAAATCTAGGATAGCTTCCAACGCCGCGACTTTGCTATACCATTAGCATTGGTTGCACTACCATGTTTTTGAATCAGAACATGCTCTTCGAATTACACCCCCAAGATTTACCGACCAGCTCCCTGCACACAAGTATTGCCTTTGTGCATTTTCTTATGGATTCCTCCATGTGTGTTTTCCATAGGAGCTTACTATCTAGTGTTACCACCGGATATATGACCTTATTGCTAAGTTCTACTGTAACCCCTGAGAGCCTAATCTCTTTTAATTTAGGGAGCTTTTGCTTCCTAGTGAATGGCACAATGGTCGTTTAGGCAGGGTTGATGTTAAGCCCCACCACACCGCACCAATCTTGTGTGATTTTGAGTCGTCTGTTGATTATGTCACAGAGTGTCTATTCAAACTTCCCACTTGCTATTATAACGATGTCATAACTAGGCTCCACAGAAGGGTAGAAATTACGCCCCCTGCGGGCAACCCTTTACTGTTTGTACTCTAATGCTGGTACTGTCTTCAATAATGTGTGTATCCAGAACACTATGACTGGGTCTACTATATGTAACGCACTAGTAGATAGGGTACTAGTGCGTTACATATTGTCGCGTGACTTGTGTTGTCAAAATCTCCCTCAATGTACAGAAAGGCACATAAGGTTATCTTGTCCTTGAGGCATCATAGACCATGTCCGTTTGTTCATCTTAAAGTTGCTGCTAATTTTTGTCAGCATTTTTTTAGATAACTGGCTGAATGCCGATATTTAAGCTTCGTTTGGTCACAAGTTTATGGAATATCCATATTGTTATGCCACGCCCACTTTCTTTGGTAGCCTCACTCAAACCCACCACACACTTTTGTGTTATTGTATGAAGAACTCCTATATTTAAGTTACTTGTTTAAACAGTGTTACATATTTTAAGTTAAGAAAGTTTACGTTTTGTTTGCAGGGTTGCCATTGTTCAAAACACTTTTCAGCATTCACGTGCAGCTAATATTTTCAAGAGACATTTGCTGCTGCCAAAATCTAATTAGGTGTGGTTGACTGCTAATCAAAACGATTAAAATGCTTTTCATATTATATTTACCATTTTCCACGCCTAATCAGAAATATTTCGCCACCAAACATTTTCATGACAGCAGCGATAGATAGCCTCAAGACTTGACTAGACTCTAGACATCGAGTATGTACGAGTTGTGCTCCACTAAGTAAAAACGATTGGCAGCAGCATTGAACTGCAGTTCAATTTATTAAAACCGAAATACAGATACATTTATATGTATCTACAAGTACATATCGGACTATATTTATATGAGCATATGGCATACATACTACATACGTATACTATATAAACTGTAAAGTATTCGAACGATAGATAACAACTTGTCGAACCACATGTCAAAGCGATTTGCAAATATTTGACAAGCATAAATACTTATTTCTTTCTCTTCGAATCTGAGCTGAGTGTTTTATGCTGCAGTCAAATGTATAAATACAAGAACAAGAAAAATCAAAATGAGCGATAATAATATTGTGTATAAAATAATAAAAATTAAATAAATGCACAGACACATACGCCAAATGCCTGGAAAAAAAAGCGCCGAAAATGCGTTACGCGTATCTGTAACGATCAATCTTAAAGATATTTGTAAAATTTCTGCGTGAAATCCTTCTGCGGAAGACTGTTGTGCGCGGTGAAGCTGTTGCTAAAGTCATCTCATAAAATTTTATTTTATTTTTATTTTCAATTTAATTTTATTGAAAATCATGCACGGCGCTGCGACACCGAAAAAGCTTTGAAATGAACGCCCTGCAACTGACTACGAAATACAGGGTGTTTGAATGAAATACAAACTAAAAATCAGAAGTATAGTAAATGGATTTCTTTTTTACTGATAGTTCTTTCAATGGGTATGAACTTTGAACTGATAATTTTTAGTTGATATCATGCTCTTTGGTAAAAAGAATATTAGAATCATACACAGTTAAGTTTGAATGAAGGCTTCTTCTTATGGTTCGCACGTTCAATTCATATACTCTTTATATGTCTAAAACATTATCAAGAATTTAAACAGAATTGAATTTGTAAAAATGGAGCGATTTACACGACTTCGAGAAAAGCAATGTGATGCAAAGTATTGGTGACATTTGGAGTGCTGGAACTCAGGGGAGATAAAAGAGGTAAAATGTTATCCGGTTTCATTTTTTTACGTATAGATCGGACTTTCATGAAGCAAAGAAGATATTTATGAAGAAAATCTATGTCACAATTCAATTTTTTCTGTTTTGTAGATTTTGTAGGCAATTTTAAATTGATCGTACTCGACTTCTGTGCTTCTGGTCAATATTGAGACTAAAGGAATTGTGGAATTGGATTCAGAATGAAATATGAACAAATGTTTACCTAGCCTAATTTTGGTCTCCAGTGCAAGTAATAACTAGGAGATAACGTTAAATTAGGCTACAACTTGAAAGGATGCTTTCAAACTAGTAAAATATATGCATAAATTAATTTGGCATGAATTTCTATTTTTTTGACTGCTGTGAGCAATTTCGTTGCACATGAAATAATTAGAAATAATAATTTTTTTTTAAAACAAGCTATAGTGTATACGCCATATTTTTCGTCATAGTAGACCTTGATTTCTCTCAACATTTTTGTCTCTACAAATTCCTAAACAAGTTTTTCGAGATGTTGAAATAAAGTGCGATAATTTCGAGTTTTCAGCTGATATAAGTGCTTCGTATTATTACAGATAGGATTTACCATCTACTACGCAACACATTCAACTTATACAAAACCCGAATATCGATAAATGATTGAAAAAACGGTGGAAAATTGAATCTCCAGGATGAATTTCGTCAGACGTTTCCGAGTTGGGAATACACCCAAAGCAGTTTCCATTATTGATACTATAAATTTAAATACAGAACAAAAACAAAAAGAGACTCATTCCATTTAATTTGTATGTGTTTTATTTTTATTTCAACTTAATTCTAAACATTTTTAATTCTTAAAAGTTTACGTAAGCTTTTCATCGCGTTACTTTTCGTCCCATTGTAACTAACATTAAATTATAATTCGCAATTAATTTATGCTCCATACGTTCGCATTTGTGGTAAACAGCTTCACCCAATAAGAGACAAATAACCGAGTGTCCATAGTGCCTTCCAAGAGATTTTTTACTTTAGGTTAATTTTTCCAGAGATTTTAGCTGCCAATTGTCATATGGCTTATGTGTCTATTCTCTTCCGAAGAGCTGAATTCATTTTGCACATGTCGACATCCTTATTTTTCTTTGGTACCTTAGTACAATGTCTTCGCAATTCGGAAGCAGTGTGGTCGAAGTTCTTCATCTCCGTGATGAGTTCGTAGATGCATCTTGAGACCGTTGGGTTCGTTGAAATACTCCGTACAGTATTTACAATTGTATAATTTCTCACCAATGTGTATATCCCTGTGGCGTACCAGATCAAGCGACGTAACGAAACTTTTGTCACATTGATCACATTTGAAATCGTTGTTCGGATTGTGAAATCTTCTGGTGTGCCTTTTTAGGTTGTAGTTGCTTTTAAACGCCATACCGCAGATTTCGCATGCGTAGTATTTGCCACCACTGCGAGACGAATTGTTATTCGGTGGGCAATAGAAGAACCCATTTGGGTGTTTGAGCCCAAATGGGTTTTTTTCCGATACATAAGCTGAATTCTTTTCTGCGGCATTAATATCATTTTGAACGTTTTGATGTAGTGCTCGAATATATGTGGACATCGGTTCTCCAATCAACTCTTCCGACTCAGTTTCACTTTCTGTGGTTTCATTGAGAACGTCCGTGGTGGTGGTGTCGGCTGCACATATTTTGATTGTTTCATTGATCAATGGTTGATCAATTGGGATTAGATTGGTCTGCTTGACTGCAGACAGCTTACATGTTTTAATTTCAGAAACAATTGGAATTAACTTTGGCATGCCCTCTTGCGACTGTCTACACATTTTCTTAAATTTTAACATATCGTACATTTTTTCCAAACACTTTTTACAGGTTACTTGAGATAATTCATCTGAGGGATCAATTGATAATTCAGGAATTTCTGCTAAAAATATATCTGCAATGCTCAGTGTTCCAGCTGTTGTCGTTGCACAACTGAATATTGACGTAAGTTTCAGCGTTTGCAGACCACCTTCCTTATTGAAGCCAAGGCAAAAACGACAAACCGAATGTATATAACGTGGATCCATATTTAAAGTTCAATACTTGTCAATTCGATTTAATGATTTTGATCGATTAAATTAGTTTTAGCTCAAAAATTCTTATGTAATTTATATTTTCAAAAATTTGAAATGCTGAATTTAAATCACTACAAACACCTTGGTATTCGTTTGCATACTGACTTACTTCACGAAGGACGCCTCCTTTTATATTAAAATAATTAAATAATCTGCGGAATTGCGACAGCGAATTTAAATCCTATAAACTACCTGCATATGTCATAAAGTTAAATCTGTTATCATTAGACTGGCGCCACCCAGTCTAAGTAAGCACTTCTTTAACTAACAGGTAGCAGGGTAATGTTTTGCTATGTTAGATAATTATGTCAGGTACTTTTTAGGTGCACAATATAGAACGGAACCCTCGGACAATTGTAACTTTTGCGATTTTGAATTGTATATTATTTTATTCAAACAACCCAAAAACCTTTTATATCTTATAATGTGTGTACATTTTTTGATTTAGATAGTTATTAATCATGTGATGGATTTCGATCAAAAAAGTTTCTTAGTTCTTGTAAGAATGCAAAAGAACATGCTGAGAAAATTTAACGTTTTGCCATTTTCGTTATCATTCGTTAACAGAACATCGTGAAATACACAAGACGACGCATTGAGGAAATATATATAAAATTATATAAACAAAATAAATCCCAATGTAAAATGACCTTGAGCCAGTTAAATTCATATATTATGGATATAAAATAATCTCAACCTAATATCTTGGGAGAGGTGGTGAAAACATATCTCTGAAAATTACATATGCAAGGATGTCATGAGTTTCGATTCAATTCAATTAGTATTAAATTGAATTAAATTAGTATTAAATTGAAATGTTATGAATTTTAATGAGTACTAATTTAGGCAAAGTATAATTATTTAATAAATAAGTTAATTTACAAGTGAGTTTTAAGTTATGTGCGATGCAATATGCCGCCACAATGTGTCGTGCACAAAGTTGGCATCTCTGCTACACTTAACAACAAAGAAATCAGCTGTGACATTAGTCATGAAATGTAAGAAAATTTAGCATATTTGTTTCAAATTTCAAGAATTTTTTTAAAGAAACTTTTTTGATCGAAATCACATGCCTAATAACAATCTAAATCAAAACTGTAGACACATCATAAGATATAAAAGGTTTTTGTGTTTTTTTTTTTAATAAAATAAAATACAATTCAAAATCGCAAAAGTTACAATTGTCCGAGGGTTCCGTTTTATATTGTGCACCTAAAAAAGTACCTGACATAATTATCTAACATAGCAAAACATTACCCTGCTACCTGTTAGTTAAAAAAGTGCTTACCTAGACTGGGTGGCGCCAGTCTAATGATAACAGATTTAACTTTATGATATATGCAGGTAGTTTATAGGATTTAAATTCGCTGTCGCAATTCCGCAGATTATTTAATTATTTTAATATAAAAGGAGGCGTCCTTCGTGAAGTAAGTCAGTATGCAAACGAATACCAAGGTGTTTGTAGTGATTTAAATTCAGCATTTCAAATTTTTGAAAATATAAATTACATAAGAAATTTTGAGCTAAAACTAATTTAATCGAATTGACAAGTATTGAACTTTAAATATGGATCCACGTTATATACATTCGGTTTGTCGTTTTTGTCTTGGCTTCAATAAGGAAGGTGGTCTGCAAACGCTGAAACTTACGTCAATATTCAGTTGTGCAACGACAACAGCTGGAACACTGAGCATTGCAGATATATTTTTAGCAGAAATTCCTGAATTATCAATTGATCCCTCAGATGAATTATCTCAAGTAACCTGTAAAAAGTGTTTGGAAAAAATGTACGATATGTTAAAATTTAAGAAAATGTGTAGACAGTCGCAAGAGGGCATGCCAAAGTTAATTCCAATTGTTTCTGAAATTAAAACATGTAAGCTGTCTGCAGTCAAGCAGACCAATCTAATCCCAATTGATCAACCATTGATCAATGAAACAATCAAAATATGTGCAGCCGACACCACCACCACGGACGTTCTCAATGAAACCACAGAAAGTGAAACTGAGTCGGAAGAGTTGATTGGAGAACCGATGTCCACATATATTCGAGCACTACATCAAAACGTTCAAAATGATATTAATGCCGCAGAAAAGAATTCAGTTTATGTATCGGAAAAAAACCCATTTGGGCTCAAACAGCCAAATGGGTTCTTCTATTGCCCACCGAATAACAATTCGTCTCGCAGTGGTGGCAAATACTACGCATGCGAAATCTGCGGTATGGCGTTTAAAAGCAACTACAACCTAAAAAGGCACACCAGAAGATTTCACAATCCGAACAACGATTTCAAATGTGATCAATGTGACAAAAGTTTCGTTACGTCGCTTGATCTGGTACGCCACAGGGATATACACATTGGTGAGAAATTATACAATTGTAAATACTGTACGGAGTATTTCAAGGAACCCAACGGTCTCAAGATGCATCTACGAACTCATCACGGAGATGAAGAACTTCGACCACACTGCTTCCGAATTGCGAAGACATTGTACTAAGGTACCAAAGAAAAATAAGGATGTCGACATGTGCAAAATGAATTCAGCTCTTCGGAAGAGAATAAACACATAAGCCATACGACAATTGGCAGCTAAAATCTCTGGAAAAATTAACCTAAAGTAAAAAATCTCTTGGGAGGCACTATGGACACTCGGTTATTTGTCTCTTATTGGGTGAAGCTGTTTACCACAAATGCGAACGTATGGAGCATAAATTAATTGCGAATTATAATTTAATGTTAGTTACAGTGGGACGAAAAGTAACGCATTGAAAAGCTTACGTTAACTTTTAAGAATTAAAAATGTTTAGAATTAAGTTAAAATAAAAATAAAACACATACAAATTAAATGGAATGAGTCTCTTTTTGTTTTTGTTCTGTATTTGAATTTATAGTATCAATAACAACTTCAACATCAAGTATCCCACAGAAAGTGAGATCCATTTCCTCTTCCTTAGACAACTTCAGCAATTCGGTAGAGGAATTTATTTCAGAAATTGTAATGTATAACTTAAATCCAGGACGTAGCACATATTTAGACTCCCGTTGTACATACACAGATCAAGTTTCTCTAAAGCTAAAAATTAAAAAGTTAAATCAAATTCGACAATGCTCACCCTGTATCTATATACAATACCTTGTAATACTTAGTTTGCAAAAAATTAAAGCATGAGGACGTCTTTAAACTGGGCGCCCTTCAACTTGGCGCAATTTGCTTCTCATCTTAAAATGTTATTTTTACTTTACTCGATTGAGGTTTTTTTTTCATTCACATGCTGCGTGTTGGATTTGGTCATTGTCAGCGTAAAAAATCTGATAAGTCGTATTATAAGAACATAAAAACACCCAGTCAAAAATCTGCAATAAAAACAACATTCAAAGTTAATAAAAATGCATAAAAGCAAACGAAGCCAAAAAAAAATGATTATTTTCTGTTCATACAAAATAAAGTTGCAACAAGATACTTTACTTAAGGGCTTTTGTAGCGATGCATAAACTGATATTCGGTGCATCATTTTTTGGTAATTTTTCAGTTGTGGTTGTTGTTGTTATTATTATTGTTGCATCCTTAATTTCTTGTGTAAACTTTGAGCAAAAATAAAAAATGAAAAAGAAAAAGACTTATTTTTTTTTTATTGGGCGTTTGCTGCCTCGATTTCAGCTGCATGCTCATTAAAGTCTGAGACTGGCGTTTTAGGTTATTTTTGTTTTATTTTTCTTATTTAAACTGAGGTTGCCGCACAGCATTGTTCGTTGTAGTTTTTTTTTTTAACATAGTTTGGATCGTTAAGATTTTACGTGCACCTCATTTTAAGGTGTTCAATTAAAGTGCAATGCATGCCTTGCAAAAGGAGCAAAAAGAAAAAAAAAGCAGATACAAGAAACAAGATACTCTCTGCCAATAAGAGTGCTGCAAGGCAGGACTGGGTCATGCAACCACATGCTGATTATATTTTGAAATCGAATCTGTGTAGGCACACTTAACGCTCGTGGATCAGGCATATGTTCCTATATAGCTATGAATATTTTTGTTATTGCTTATCATGCTTACCATGAATATATGAAGGAATTATAATTCGTTTATATAATTTAGTGCCCTAACCAGAATTTTGTCCCCATAAACTCTTTAGTCTTGGCTTTTCGAAAAGAACAACACTACATTCTAACACTACATTCTAGATGCTAATAAGCAGCAAAATTTGCAGTGTTGTCTGAGTTTGAACAAGTGTCTGCGTAGCTTAACTTTCGTTGTATTATTCTGTCTTCACATTGAAAAATATGTAAAAACTTCTCATAAGCATTTCGACAACGCGCTCGACAACACGCTCGAAGAAATATTGACTCCTCTTCTTTTAAAACTTTACCAACACAACAACTACAAAGCCGCACTCTCAACTGATGTTCGCCAACATGTTGGCAAGTACGTCTGTTGCTCATTTCTATGGCGTCACTCGCTTAGACTTTTTGGTTGTAATTGAGAGAACTGAGAGAGGGAGAGAGCTTAGGTCTTTGTGCTTGGCCAAGAGCGTTATTTGATTTTTACCTACCTTAAACGAAATATTTTACTTCTCTTTCCAACCAAAAATAATAATTTTGGTTTAAGGAGGTTTAAAAGGCTTTGAATGTCTGTGTGGAAGATCTGTGTATTTTTCACAATAAGTCGTGGTTTAAAGAATAGATAATGGTAACGACAACAATTATCTTATAAAAGCTTATTTTAGTTTATGTAAGTGCAGTGTAAGTGGTATTTGTGCTCATGACGAAACAGAAAGCACCAAAAACATTATTTTTAAAATGAAAAAATATTAACATCTTATTTTAAACTACTTCCTATACCATTATGTATGGTAATCGAGCTCACTCATGCAGAATAAAGTACGTGATTGTATTATGAAATGGCTATACGTCAGTCGTATGCGCATAATCCGAAAGTAAGGACTGTTTGTTCCGTGAAACTTGTTTTCGTCTTCCGTGCAAGTCATAATGCAGCGCTCGTTGGAACAATGGATTGCCATCAAATATATTTTTGATTATTTTTATTTGGTTTGTTGAACTGTCAAATGTATGTAACATAGCGAAAGAAGTATCAAAGAGCAAATAAAGTATAAATAATTGATCTAGCCATGTCCGTCCGCGTCGGCATGTCGAATGTCTTTTGCAGAGAAAAGTTCTAGGACTAGAGTAGAAACTTGCAAAATTTGCAGGCTGCGTACGCATGTCAAATAGTTTTTGTTCTATTTGAACTCATAACAGTTTGAACACTCATATGAGAAGATACAGAAATATGTAAACGCCTACTAAATTGAGAACTCAGATTGGTACAAAAGCAGCTTAATAAATTTATTTGTTTGCTCTACATACAAGGTGGTGTGATCTAAAAGTAACCGAACTTTTAATTTAAATCATAGAACACGTAGCGCCATCTATTAAATGTTGGCAGTGTTAGAAAGGTACATTTTTCTTCTTTCGAAAGCAGCTAAATTCATGCTAATCGTTTGGCAGGTTACAAAATGACACACGTTTTAATAGCATCATCTTCTCAAGTTAAGTCGTAAAAACAAAAGAGCAAATATTACATTTTGTTTTAAACGCTGTAAAAAATTTTCAGAGAGAATGCTGATGATTGTATGAGTTTACACGATTTAAAAACGGTCGTAATGATTTAACTGATAATCCAAGACCATGAACGACCCGAAGCATCTTATCATGCTGAGTTAGTGGAAAAAGTAAGTGAAATAATCGCTATCGATGCAAATTTCACTGTGAGAATGCTGGCAGAAGAATTAAATTCATCTTTCTGTACAATCTGCAAAATATTAACTGATGATTTGGGTAAAAGCATGCTGTGTGCACATTTTGTTCCACATCAGTTAAATGACGATCGAAAAATCGCTCGTTTAGAGCATTGCAAAGACATCATTTCAACAGATGAAAACGATCCAGGTTTTCTTGATTCGATCATAACTAATCACAGCTGGTGATGAAACATGGTGTTTTAAATATGATCCTGAATGGAAGTCAAAAGACGAGCCAAAATATAAAAAAATGCGTTTTCAGAAGTCAAGAATCAAGACAATGTTGATAACTTTTTATGATTCCAAGAGAATTGTTCAAAAGGAATTTGTTCCAGAAGGTCAAACTGTCAATGAAGGATATTTTTTACAAGTTTTACATCGTATGTGGTCAGAGTGTTAGGCCCGAATATTCCAAAGGAAAGCAGCTGTTTTTATTGCAAGGTAATGCACCACCTCACAAGACCAAAAAAGTCAAAGATTTTTTGTTGAAAAAACGGATTTGTCTCGTCGACCACCTTCCGTATTCGCCTGATCTATTACCGTACGATTATTTTCTCTTCCCAAAAATGAAAATTGCAATGAAAGGAGATTCGTACGATGAAATTCCAACCTTACAAGCAGCCGTGTCAAATGTGCTAAAGAACTTTCCAAAAAAAAACGAGTTTAAAAAGTCTATGGATAAATTTGTTGATCATTCCAAACATTGTATTGAGTTAAATGGATCGTATTTTGAATAATATATTAGATCACACGTGTATTATTTATTAAATGCCAAAAGTTAAACACTTTGTATAATTGTGCAATGTATTGGCTTGTTGCAATAATATTCATTATTTCCTTTTATATGGAATAAATTTATAGTGTCAGTTAGCTTACTGAGACTCTAACCGAAGATTGAAATGTCGACTTAAGCACTCACTCAATTCATATCAAGTACGAACAAATTGCTTTCAATTAAAACCGAAAACGTGTTTATAAATTAAAATAAAATAAATATAATAATCTTATTAAGTTTATAATCGTTATGATTTAATTATCTTCTGATTTAATTATCATCTGATTTAATTATCTATCTACTACTACAACTACTACTACTTCTAATACTACTACTACTACTACTACTATACTACTACTACTACTACTACTACTACTACTACTACTACTACTACTACTACTACTACTACTACTACTACTACTACTACTACTACTACTACTACTACTACTACTACTACTACTAATACTACTACTTCCAATACTACTACTAATACTACTACTACTACTACTACTACTACTACTACTACTACTACTACTACTACTACTACTACTACTACTACTACTACTACTACTAATACTACTAGTACTACTACTACTACTACTAATACTACTACTACTAATACTACTACTAATACTACTACTACTACTACTACTACTACTACTACTACTACTACTACTACTACTACAACTACTACTACTAATACGACTACTACTACTACTACTGAGTATAGTGTGTGGTGGTGCCTTAGTGCAAATGTAGCATTGAAATGTAGCATTTTCTAGTAGCATCCTCCTATGTGGGATTTAGTGTGTTGGAATGGTGCATACTTTGCCCAACTTTCAGTCAAAAGCTGTATGATATTTTGTCTACTAGAAGTGGAGTTGTTACTGTTGTGCTGAATTTCCGTCAGGATGTCCGTCGATGTAAGATTTCGGTTGGCTTCCACATTTTCAATACGATAATAAATATCATAAAGTTTGAGTGGCTTCTAACTGTTGCGATAATATATTGTTGCCATTATCGGTTAAGGTTTCCAGGTTTAATAATAAACCAAAACCAACTGTTTGATTGTACATTAGAGATACTTGTGATTTGCCGCTGTCTGATGGCAACATGCATCATAAACCATTATTGCTCTTTATATAAAATCTTCTAATTTCACGCCCTCCGTACAACTTACTAACCGCTTTATTTTTAGTCTTTGTAATTTTTCTTCTAACATTCCATCCACAATGTTCCTTGGTAGTGCGACTTCGAGCTCTGAGTTGAAGATTAAAGGTGTCTTTTCAAAATTCTTTAGTTCTAACATTGAACCAAGCGTAGATTTGTGATGATGTGGTTTGTTGATGAAACTCTTGATGCAATTCCATTTCGTTTCAATTCTACTACACCTAGTGTTAATGATAATGACGTCTTTGAAGCTATTTCAAACCATAATAATTTGCATAAACTTGATTGTGATCGGTTTTCTGCATAGTTTTTGAAGGGTTGTGTGCGTGAAGTATGCTCATCACTTTGTATTTTATTTCGAAAAATCTATGAACTCAGGCGTTTTCATTGATAAAGTAACCACTATTACTCATATTTTCAAAGTCGGTAAGAAGAATGAAAAAAGCTATCTAATATATCTAAAGTTTTTGAACACATTGCTTAATAATTGGCCTATATTATTAAGTTGTACATTGACCTTAACCAGCATGGATTCGTGCCTGGCAGATCAACTGCTACGAATTTGAATGTTGTATTTAGTAATTTCTGCAATAAAGCTTTTCGAGCGATATTGTCAGGTGGATGTTATGTAAAACTAAGGCTTTCGACAAAGTAAATTTAAAATTTGATTTCTGCTCCAATAGGGTTTATATTAAAAACTTATTCAAATCGTTTTATTTACTTAAGCACTAATTAAATTTATTCTATTCTAGTATTTGGTTTATTCTATTCGTTTAATCGTGTATTCTCATTTGTATTTATTTAAATTTTGTTGACTTTGTTTTGCCAATTTTATGAAAATGCCTCGAGCAAAAAGGCTGACAGCTGATGAAAAAGGCAAAATATGCGCGTATTACGGGTCTGGGCTCAATGTTAGCCAAATTTCAAGTCTTTTTGTTCGAACGCGCTGCGTTATCAACAATTTCTTGAAAGATCCAGTAAATTATGTAACAAAGCGCAGTTCTGGAAGAAAACCAAAGATGTGTCTGATCGAGACAAGAGATTGATAGTGAAAAAAGGGAGCAACTCAACAGCTTCATGCAACCAACATGCTGCAGTCAGAACACATTGTCAGAGGTGTAATGAAAATGGCACCGACTTTGCTTCCTCGACATAAGGCAGCTCGTATGCAATTTGCCGTTAATAACTTGGACACGTCTTGGGACTCCGTAAGAACTTTTTGCCACTTCTCACAAAGTGGTGTGTATTATAATTTTATTTCTAATCTAATGAAAAAAAAAATTTAATTTGGATGGTCCCGATGGATTTCGGCACTACTGGCGGGATTTAAGGAAAGAAACTCTAATATTTTCGAAGCGAAATTTTTGTGGAGGATCGATAATGGTGTGTGGTGCTTTTTTTGTTAAACATTACTCTGCAATTACGCTTCATCTACCCCAGAATGAATAGTTCTGAGTATGAGGAAGTGTTGGAGAACAGTTTGGTCCCAGTTTTAACCGAAAATTGGGAACATCCATACATTTTTATGTATAACAACGCCCGTATTCACATAAGTCGTCAGGCAAAAGCGTACTTGGAGGCGTGCTCGGTGGAAACCATGAACTGGCCAGCTTGCTCACCGGACTTAAATCCGATTGAAAATTTGTGGTGCATCCTAACCAGACGTGTTTATACCAACAATAAAAAATTTGAAAGTATGCGAGAGTTAAAATATGCAATTTTAAAAGAATGAAGAAATTTGCAACTTGTCCTTTTGGCAAATTTGTTAAACTCAATAAGGAAACGAGTATTTGAGGTGGAAAAGGTACAAGGAGGCCCTATTTAATCTTAATGGTTGTCTGTAAATGGTTGTATGTAAAGTCGGTTTACGGACTATAATAAGAAAACATAATATAAACATATATATAAAATATTGTAATATATACATATTTATTCTGCCTGTTACATACATTCGAACAAACTTATTATACGCTTGTCCCACAGCGCGCAGGGTACAATTAACTAAAACTTACTGACAGGCGGCAACATCAAGACAACGCTACTGTTATTTTCATATATGTATGTACATATGTATGTGTATATATATATACCATGCGTATGTTCTACCAATACGCAAACACACACACACACATAACTATAGCTTTCATAAGTCAGTGCTTCACAAGTCGAACGCTTTTAACGATCGTGCCTCTCTATCGCTTGTTCCGCGCTCTCGCTTGCACGTACGACAACGTGACTCGCAGGTGTACGTGACAACTTTTCGTATATATCGTTCATCGATTTAATAGACGTTAACATACACAAAACTGTTAAACTGTCGTATAAATATGCTAAGCTAGAAAATCATCTTAAATATGCTACCAATCCAACTTCTCGTATTGAAAGGTAATTACAAAATACATTTAGTACAAATTATGACTAGGGTCCATTTTTCCTGTTTATATTGGCTATTTGGTAATGTTCGTTTAGATAGTATCGTAGTGTATAAAACTTCTTTGAAACTCTCTGGTGAGTTGTACGAGAGGTACTATTTATATTTCGGGAATAGCAAATAATAACAAACATTTTTAAATGAAAATGGCTTTATTTTTTTCCAAAAAATTCCCCTTGATGAGCAATACACTTTTGCATTCGTTCAAACCATTTGTCATAGCAGTTTTTCCATTCCTCTTGAGACACCTCCAAAACACGGTTTTTGAACGCGTCAACTGCTTCTTCGGTGCTCGTAAATCGTTGACCACGCAGTTTACCTTTGATACTCGGGAATGAGAAGAAGTCATTGGGTGTCAAATCAGGACTGTACGGAGATGAGTCATTAATTCGATGTTTTGACTGCTCAAAAATTCACTTGTTTGACGAGATGTGTGAGAGCTCACATCGTCATGATGGAGAATGATTCGTCTTTGGCGGTTGGTTTTACGACTTTCTCAGAAGACTTCTGGCAAACAAATGGTCGTGTACCACTCATAATTGACCGTCCTACGTTGCTCAAGCGTAACAGTGGCCACATGACCACTCATTCGGCCGAAGAAACATTGCTTCTTCCACGAACAACTTTTGTTGGATTTGGCTCGTCTTGGAATACCCACACGGTCGATTGCTGTTTTGTTTCCGGCTCGTACGCAAATATCCATGATTCGTCACCTGTCACGATTTTATACAAGTCTTTTGAAGCAGCACGGGCGAGCCTTTTTTTGAGCGATTGATAAATTATGGGGTATCCAACGAGAGCAAATATTTTTTACAGCTGAGTGTTCATGCAAAATCGAATGTATTGAAGTGGAAATAATGTGCAAGGATGCCTTTATCTCACGATATGTCACATGACGATCTTGCATTACCAGTTCACGCACTGCATCGATGTTTTTGGGCAGTGCGATTTTGGACGACCTTCACGGAAATCGTCAGCGACCGAACTACGACCACGATTGAATTCACTATACCAGCGATATACTGTGGTTTTTGATGGTTAATGGTGCTTTTTCGCCATATAAAGAACTGAGTTCATTGACACATTCTTGTTGAGATAATCCACGTCGAAAGTTGTGAAAAATAAGCCAACGAAAACCTTTTCTTGAAATTTCCATTTTTTGGCCAAATTGCTTTTCTTCACTTTCTCACTCACTGTAAACAAAACAAATAGCAATTGTACATCAAAACTTTGTGAGTACGTTTATGCCAAAAAATGTCAAACTTTATTATGGTGTGGCCAGATTTTTAGCTTTTGACATTAGTGTTGCCAGTTCCCGAAATATAAATAGCAGCCCTCGTACTACAATTAGACTGTGTGGCGCAGTTATCAAGAGTTTGGACTACTACTTGCAATGAAGCAAGACTATAAATGTTAGTGTTAGATAGCGATACCCCACAACTTAAATAGGCTTCTTGAATTGCAAGTCGTGGCTCTTCTTGGTGCATCATGTATTCCGAAACCATGTGATTGCATAAACGTATATAAAGATCATATTTAAAGGTAAAATACTCATTTCTAACAAAATCAATTCTGAAAATGCGCAAAAGACTTTAACTGCTATATGAAATTTTCAATAGATACATTTCACAGTTGATGTATCTCAAAGTTATTAACTTCATTTCGTCAACGTGCTCAAGAGGTGCGGCGTGTGCTGTAAACACATTTATTATTTTATTTGTTTTTTTTTTCGTATTTCTGCAATGGTTTTTTTGGGTTTTTATTCTTTTCGATTTATTTCACTTGACCAAAGTGAAACCGTAAATCGCCTTTGGCCGCCGTTTGGTTTAAATTGCCAACCCAGGCAACCAAGCAGACAAAAGATACACTAAACTACACTGAAGCGCTTCAATTTTGGAGGCTGGCACTGAAGATGATTTCTGTTGATTTCTGTTGATGATTTTTGACTGAATTGCTGCGCATTGTTTTATATAATTCAGCAGTGTTTCTTTGAAGCGGGACGCTCTGATTGATGGCGTCGACAGCGGCATAATTTTGTATGATTTATTTTTAGCTTATTATTATTGCACAGGGTGTGTGTTCTTTTAGAGGTTACATTTTCAGATAGAGATAAAACTATCCGACTGAGTTGCAACGCTCACATGGTAGCATAAAATAAACCTTCTAATCAAATCAATTTTCAGTTTGAAATTATTCAAAAGCTCAGTATTTTAATTTAATTCTCTAAACAAATAGCACCTTTTCTTTTATTGATAGCTAAATATGTATCTTTGATGTGGTAGGTCGCTTAATGTATTTCAACTCGTTTGATCGAGTGCGCCTCGAGTGCGTATTAAATATTTTTAGCTACATTTATGTTGAACAGCCTTTGAACGACGTAGATACATTTTGAATTGTGTGTCGCTGTCATGATTAGATGCGCAAGCACAGCTCAAGTATTTGTTTCTCTTCAAATGGACATTTTTTTGTTGTTTTATTTTGTTTGCTTGTGAGATGACGAGGAAGCGCTTTAAGC
Source organism: Leucophenga montana (assembly GCA_035044765.1). Classification (NCBI taxonomy): domain Eukaryota; kingdom Metazoa; phylum Arthropoda; class Insecta; order Diptera; family Drosophilidae; genus Leucophenga; species Leucophenga montana. The sequence continues at coordinate 1,100,274 of JAWNNQ010001912.1, read as the reverse complement.
TGCCCAAGTATTGTGTATAGATACATACGAGATAGATAGATAGTTAGATAGATATAAAGATAGATGAACAGTAATCTGCGCAGTCTTTGAATTTCGCCAGTTCTCTGACCAAATTCTTTTACAGTGAAATCGCACTTGGTCATAGTCATTAGACTAATTACTTTGGCACTCTGCAGTACAAGCAGCTGACCGAACAAATGTGCTCGGTTCAATGTTGTCTCATTGTGGAATGCTTTCATCTTTGAAAATTCCACCGCTTGCCACATGCAGCAGGCAGGCAAGCAAGCAAGCAAACAAGCATATAGTATCTGCTGCATGCAGCATCTGCAGTATGTGGCAAGTAAAAGCAGTCAAACAATTCGTCGCATTTGTTGTGGCTAACGGCTTGGGTCAATGTGAAACTGATTGCAATTCCAATTGACCGCTCAACTGGCTACCTCAAAACTCAAATTCATGCATTGCCATCCATCGGATTGGTCAACAAGCTACTACGACAGCGCAACAGTTTAAAAATAATAATTGCAATGCCAAAAAGATATTGCAGTTTGCAATGTGAAACCAACCAAAGCTTGAAATTCGTTACCAATTTTGGTGTTAATCAATGGCGAAATGATTTTTCAAGTACCAATCATTCACCCAGTCATTGTCGTCATCGTCGTCTTCACCGTCATCGTCGTCGTCGTCGGCGAAAGGGTGTCGAAGTTGTAATACAATCCTGTGAATGCCTTTAATCTCTCATCTCATTAAAAGTTAAGGCTATTGTTGTGCGCATTCTATGTCTGGAATTGAATTAGACGCCGCCGTCGACTCCGCTCATATTTATTTTAATGTTATTTATGGTCACGTTTTTCCATTTTAATTGAAAGCAATTTGTTCGTACTCGATATGAATTGAGTGAGTGCTTCAGTGCAAATGGGTGGTAGGCGGTGTTTACATGAGTAGCTTTTTATTTTTTTTATTTCCTTTGTTCCTCAACTCCAGTTTTTACTATTTTATTTTCGCTTTTATTGGTTCAATTAATTTTTTCGTTCGTTGGATTTATTAAATTTTTTAGGATAAAACAAAAAAAAAGCAATGTGGAGTTTTGCAGACTACTATATAATTAAGCATTGTGATCAAAACATATTTGATACGTCTAATTTATGGTGAAAATGATTCAGATGTGATTTGTGATTTGTGATTGTGCCTGGTTTCGATTTTTTTAGTTTTGAGTAATTCCAGGTGTTATCACAAATTAATAATCACAAAAATGTATTGATTTAGTTTTCGTGTCGGGGAGCTCTGAAGCGCCTCCTCTGAAGCAAGTCCTTAAAAGACCTGCGCTTAAGTCTACTGACCACTTTTCTCCCGCGCGAGGCCTCTAGCCAGTCGGTTGCAGTGTCTCTGCAAACGTTCGTTATACCTTATTGCAAATGCGCTAACTTGGCTGTCTAAGGTCTCAATTCTGTACACATCTCGTTTGAAGCGAAGCGGCAGTGTGCTGTTAGCGCTGAGCAACCAGTTGACCATGAACCACTTATGGCGACACCGCTTCAGGAGCCCGTCGATGTGCGCTCGAAAGCAGAAGCGTTTGTCCAGAATGATCCCTAGGTATCTGGCGCAACTGCATGGATGAAGAGTCGTGCCCTCAATCCAGACTACCGGGGCCTCACCACGCCTCAGAGTGAAGTTGACTGATTGGCACTTCGAGGCATTCAGTTTAATATTCCACCTGCGAGCCCAGCTCTCAAGTAGATGGATATATTCTTGAATCCCATCAGCGGCTTCATACTCACAATGGGCAGAGTGGAAGATTGCCACATCATCGGCAAATGTAGATGAAGCAAGCTCATCGATTGCTGCCCTCACTTTAACAAACATGCGCTCCGACAAGTATGAACGCAGAAGTGTGTAATAGGGAGCAGGGAAACTCGTCTTTATTTTGTGGAGCAATCCTTCAATCCTGATCAATTTCTTCCGTGGGGGGAAGAAAGTACTTATTCACATATTTCTCAAGTTATTCTTTATTAAGAATACGTAGATAACCTATCATAGAAGACATATGTAGCTTCGTTACTCTGCATGGAACTTCTTAACTATAATTTTTACTTATTGAAAAGTTTGACTTTGCTTTTTCTGCATTCATCTTCTTATTTAAGCTTAATCCTATGAGACAATATGCACTTTGGTAAAACCGAGTAAAAATATCAGCGGTTTAGAACGGTACAAACTGGTAAAATAACGGAAAACATAAATTCTGGATATTTTGCAGCCTGAAAATCATATAACTGAGAAATGTATCGAAATCGATATATATATAAAAATGTTAAGTTCGTTTGTGCACGCTTCAAAAACTCAAAATGTTCTGCTCCGATTGAGCTCAAATTTTAGCCCGATATATAACCCGCCTCAAAGATTGTTTTTATCTATTTTTCGCATCAGTCACACACCCTCGACAGCGAGAAAAAAGTGACCGCGCCATCTGCCAGAAGCGAAGGGAACACTCACCATTCTAGCTAACGACAACCGCAGTTACATGTGAAACAATACCTGTTCCCAATTACATTGTTTACTAACAAAAACAAAAAAAAAGTATCCACCTGCATCTGATTCACATTATTATACAATCTGAATTAAATATTCACTTTAATCGAGGTACTTTTGTGTGATCGTGTCGTGATTGAGCTTCGACTTTCACGGCTGAACCAATTTTGGGGTTTCGAGAATGAAGGATTCCACTGTGAATGCCCACGAGTTTTCCTGGCCTAGCAAATTTAAGATAGAGGGATGAAATGTTGTATATGGGATCGAAGAGGGAAGGAAAAGGTGAGTTTTGGGGTGAGGTGGAAAGGAAAGAGCCGGAAGAGAAAGAGGTGGATTGGGGAAAATGGGCAGGGAAATCGTGTTAAAGACCTGTTGGACGTGTGTGACGTTGCTCCGACCTGCTGGAACCATGTTCTATGCACGTTTAAATCAACAGCACGCTTCCGAATCGAAAGGTCCGAGTTGTCACGAACAGACTGAGTAACACTGTCTACGTTTTCGAACGTTCTTGAAGACCTGTGGACGCCCGGATTTTTCTTATTACAAATTTTGTTTATTGTATTTATATCTATAAATTTAAATGCATTTAATTTACAAAAACACTTCATAAATCTTCGAAATCGCTGTTCAAATTTTTAGTTCCTCTTAAGAGTCTAAATAAATAAAGCTTAAAGTGTGCAAATATTAAAGTTCAACGCCAAAACTGAACAAAAATGTGTAAATTATTTGCGCGGCAGCTTATTCAATTTATTATACATAGAAACAAACCAAAAATTATTTGTATAAAAAGCAAAAGTTTGCCAAAAAAAAAAACTCTACACAATCGACTGGGTGCGGGTGTTCATTTTGTTGACACTTTGTCGTTAATGGCGACATTTTGTCTCGCATGGCAATAAATTTAAAACACACACAAAAAAAAATAGATAAAAAACAATTACCAAAAATGAATTGAAATAAAAATGATTAATAACAAAAATATGAAATTAAATACAAGAGAAGACAAAAAAAATGAACAAAAACAAAATTGAAAAATAATTTATGCATTTAAAAATCAAACGTTTTTTTTTTCGGAAACTACGCCAAAAGAAGCGGCTTATAGCAAAAAAAAAAACATCTGTTAAATATCTGCATGGTTGAATTTTGAAGATCCACAGCGGCATTGAGTACAGCGCACGCGCCAATTGAAAGAAAAAAAATACGGACACCGACCATAGCCTCTTGACCAAGTCGGCCGCCACGAGCTGCCACAGACAATGAATTTAATTTCTTCTTTATTTTCAAAATAACTGACAGATATCGAAATAGAAAATACAAATGATGCGCGGGTGTGGCGATTGTTGATCGTAGATACAAACGCCGCCAATACAACCCGAAAAAAAAGCAGCAAACTCAACGTAAAACGCCAAAAACAAAAGCCGAATTCAACTTGTTACTTTGAACTCCATGACGTTGCACAGTGCTTTGAAACTATGCGAAAATAGTAACAATATTTGCCAAAAGAAGATATATAGAAAAATAACTCATTTATAAAATAGAAATTTATGTTTTTGACCGTCATCGCCAACAGCCAAACTTAGCGCGGAAATTTAAATGGTAAAACATTTTTTTTTTTCGTAATAATTTTTTTTCGCACATAGCTATCACGACTTTCCTGCTAAAAAAATCACATATTACAACAAAGCTTTCACTTTAAACTGCATTATGTGCACAAGTTATCTATAAGTTACATAAGCCATTTAAATAATTAACTGTTTAACATCTAACGCTCTTTGCATGTATTTTCATACGTATAAACAAGAACACAGCGCATGATGCTCATATTGTTCTTTCTATGCAGCTCACCGTATATGTGTATGAATTAAAATACACACAGAGAGAGAGAGAGAGAGATGGAGAGAGAATTTGTGCGTAAGTATTTTGCATACGATTATTGTTGTTGCTTGGTGCTAACTGATGCTTTCTCTCTCTGTGCTCAAGTATAATGGTTTGATGTGCGGCCTTGCACAATAGTTACAACATTTCGAAGATGTGTTTTATGCAATGAGTAAAATTGTTGAGCACAATGCAAACTTCGACAATCGACTTTCTAGTTTCCTCACATTAAAATGTCATAAACTGGAACTTGTAATTCTATGTGTCCAAGTTTTGTTGCGCTAGCTTTTATATTATTCTTGCTTGCACGAACTAAGTACATACCCTTCGCACTTAAGAGCAGGATTTACATTTTTACCCACCAAAATGCGTAGCTCTCGTACTTCATCTGAGGGAAGCAAAAAACTGAAAGGCGGAAACATAGACTTTCTGGCAACGATACCCCAACTTTAAAAAAAAAATGTTATCAAGTATAGCCCAATTCATACATTCAAAATACCAAAAAGACATAGACATGGATAAATGTAGGAAGAAGACATCATGTTCAAAAAAGTCATTCTATCTACCTAGCGTTCAGCAAGCGACTTCTTAACTGAAATTCTTACCTTCCTCCTAGCAGCATACCATTAACCTTCATTACATTTATCAGTAAAACAACACTTGTGAGAGCTGACTATAAATAAATCGATCTAGACAGAATTCAATTTATTTTCTATAATACTCGTATACTCACCATTCAGTCTAACGATGTTACTATTTATAGTCTGAACGTTTTGACTTCATCAAACCATGTATTTTTACGACAATTTATCGTTTTGGATGGCTGGAATGTTCATTGTAAATGGAGAAAAGTCCCATACACTTAGTTCAATCACCCTTCGTTCCCTTTGTATAAAGTTAAAAAAAAAAACTAATTAATTAAAGCTCAATACTGAGATCGTTGAAAATGTTTGATACCGAAAAAACTTCATTTAAAAAAACGCTGTCAAACAACAATCAAAAATTTTCGGCACGAACGATTTTTCATCGAGAGTACTCAGATAACAAAAATATTTGCTACCGAATATTTGCTATACTCAAAAAAATAGTTGAGAAAAAGTGTAATCTTATGTATTTCCGTCAGAAAAGAACAAAAGAAAAATTGCTATGTGTGGAGGGTAAATAAGTTTTTCTATTTGGAGTGTTTTTATACCCCAAAAATAATTCTGTGTGTGTGTGTGTGTATTATGTGGTTGCTACACGTCTAAAAATCATTTAAACAATGCAAAAATCTATTCATTTGTAGTGCTCTACTACTCATGAGTTATCGGTTGCAACAAATGGTAATCGAAAGAGTGTAATGTAGCTGGGATATGACTTTCGATTGGAGCACTTCCAAGTTGATTTGTAACCAGTTTTGAAACATCGGGCCAAGAATTAACATACTAAAAAATCACTTTATCATCGTTTTTTGTACAATACTTGAGTCAAACGCATCAATCGATCGATTGTGATTGTTTTATTGGGTATGTAGTACACCCAGCTGATCCCGCCAAATACAAAACCATGAATATTCGGCTCTGCCAACGAAATTGATGCATGAGCGGGCTTACCCCACGATTTTAACGCTTTGGATTAGCATAGTGAAATCATTTGCCAACACCCGTTAAAATACATTGCAAAAAAAAAACCGTTCAGTTTGTGCTGTGAGATCAGCTGATCGACTGTGAAAGACATCTTCCCGCAAATGATGCTTATTTGGCCAAAATTTTGGTAATCATTCGAAAACAAAGTCATGACACCAATAAAAATTCACAAATGTGTTGCTGCCGAGTTGTTGGCAGATGCCTAACCTAACCATTTGACTTTTTTGATTAGACATTTTTGACCAACACTTGTTGCTGCTGCCATCTACTGGGAAATTGTCAGAACTAAAGTGAACACAGTGTTGTAAGTGTTTTAATTTTGTAATTAATAATTTATGTCAATGCTAATTTCAATATACTAAACACTGTACGTTGTTTCGAACGATTGATCGATCGATCGATTTTAAGCGGCGCTCATCAACAGCAACTCCATGGTTAGACTCCAGCGTTTTGAAAGCGTTTTCATTTTCATTTGTCGTTCACTCGATTGTTCATTTGCGCTGAGCTAAGTTGAGCTGTGGTGAGCATTTTAAGATGCGACCTGTGCTATTAACCTGGCTTAAATGAAAAATCATATTTCGTCTCAAAACTATCGCGCCAAATTGATCGCTCGAGAGGATTTGCTCTAGTCAAAGTGATTTATTTTTCTGACCTGATTTCATTTCGTTGAGGTTAACTAAAGTCAAGATGCACTTGTTGTTGTAAACGCTTCTATTCTGGTTGGTTGGTGTTGTTGTTGTTGTTGCTACTCGATTTGGTCAGCGAAATGTTTTGGCGCATGCAATTCCAAATGGATTTGGACTTCGGATTTGGGATTTGGGATTTCGATTTGGATTTGGATTTCGAGTTGGCATTGCAATTGCTTGGCGAAATTGTTTGTCTAGAAATCGATCGAATCAAATCGTATCGAATGTGCACAGAATGGAGAAATTGTATTGTCTAATTAAGTTCATTTCGATTAATTAATTTAAACTAACTGTAAATTGAGTTTTGGGCGCGGTAATTCAACATTCAAGACATTGCATTCAACCAAAAGATACATAGCTACCTGTTGCATTGTTATTGTTACTGCTGGTTGCTGTGCTGCCTTGTTAAGATACATTTAAAAAAAAAAACAGAAAAAAAAACAGAAAAAAACTTCAACTTCGACTCAGTTTCAGTCGAGCCAAGTTTATTAGTTCGTGCCTTCATTTCGTAATTACTTCAATTGATTTTCGTTGCAGATGCTTGGCAAACTTTAGATACTTCCTTTGAGCCTGCCTGCCTGCCTAACTGTCTGTATGTGTCCCCCCTCACTATGATCATGGTTTTCTGGTCGCCAAAAAGCTAACAAAGCTAAAAAAAAACCTTCATCAGCATCCTCGATGCCGCATCGAATCCGAATCCGAATGGGATTTCTATGCTGCTTCGGTTCATTTGGTTTAGCTTTGGTTGGCTTAGCTTGGCTTTGATTGTAAATCAGTTTATTTGCCATTTAGTTTGCCTTTGTTGTTTTTGTTGTTGTTGTTGTTGTTGTTGTTGTTATTGCTGTTGAAGTTTTTTGTCTTTTTCTGGTACTTACTCAGTTGTACAAAAGGTGAAATCACGATTTTCAAGTGCATCGCCATCGATTCCCGTTCGTTTCTTAAGGAGTTTTGTGTTCATTTCGTTGCACTTTGAAGACAAAACAAAAATTGTAACTCTAACTGTACAACAGGTTCAAAGTATCTTTTAACAGGTTGCGCCTGACTTGAGTCGCTTGTGTCGCCATTTCTTCCATTTAGGATCTCTACCTTCATGCTCCCCTCCTTCTTACATTTCTTAGAACAGCTGCCGACTGACTCGTAGTGCCCTGTGTCTGTATCTGAGTCTGTGCCGCAGTGCAGTGACTTTGCCTTTTGCCTAGTGGCTTATCTGTGCCGCATTGCGATTTGCTGCTAAATGAACATTTAGCTTTGCTTTTAATTATCGAAAAATATTTTAAAGATTTTCCAAGAATTGCACTATATATACTACTCGTAGTATTTTATAGTAGCATAGTAGTATGCAGAACTTCACACTGTATCTATTTATGTAAGTATGTAAGTATATATTTAGGTATTTAAATGTTACTATAGTTAAAAAGAGTCCAAATAAATAGAAAATAAGTTAATTAGTTTTGGTTAAATCACTCAATTAAATCAGTAAGGCTTACTCCTATATTGAATGGTGCACAAGTAGCAGAGACTGAGAAGTTTGCTTTATAAGTTAAGGTATATATACATATATCGTACAGACAGACTGTTGAGCATACCAGTCGCACACATTGCGGACTACTCTGTGTTTATTGATATATTGTTAATTTTCGTCTATTTAAATCTATCCTACTAATATTATAAATTATGGATGTGTTGATGTGTAGATGTGTGGATGTGTGGATGTGTGGATGTTTGTTGCTTTTTCACGCAAAATCTAATGAATGGATTTTAATGAAACTTTACAATAATATAGCTCATATATCAGAAGAATGCATAGGCTATAATTTATGAAGATATTGGTTAATTTGAAGCTTTTTTTTATGGTCAGATACACTTACAACAAGTTATTTCATTTTTATAAAAATTTTTATTAAATTATTTAAATTTAAATAAGTAGTCATTTGATTATTTGTCTTTTTAAATAAAATTTTTTATTAAATTTCATTTTTGAAGAAAATTTTGAGAAAAAGCCACTATACTACGAATTATGCCGAGAAAGCGTAAGTCTAATCTTTCAAAAAGTTCTAATAAAGCTCTAGCTATGAGAGTTGCTAGACGTGACGAGACATTTTCACAAGCTGATCTGCACATAGAGCTGATGAGACACCAGAAGAGTCCCAAGCCCGGTGTCAACAGCATGCTGAATATCTGCCATCTCAACGGGCTGCACAGACATCAGAACAATCCCATGGTTGGCATAAACAGAACGCAAAATATATGGCATCACAACGAGCTGATGAGACACCAACTGCATTATCCGATGATATCTTGTATAGATTTGAAAGGATGGATCAAGTCGACACTGAACTATGTTTCAATGAAGCTCTGCGTCTTATCGAAGACAAAATAATAACGATTTCTGGAAAGAAGTTGTCCGATTTCGGTATGCCTACACCACAGCGTCGAGGAGAGCTGTCGAGCGATTTGATCAAAGACCTAAGCTACGAGCCACGCCTGCTACCTGAGCAAAAAGACAATTATGACAAAATATTACAACGAGTTGAGCGTGGTGAAGGTGGCCTTTTTTTTCTTGATGCTCCAGGCGGAACAGGCAAAACTTTTTTGATTAATTTGCTTCTAGCAAAAATCCGTAGGGATCGTAATGTTGGATTAGCTGTGGCTCCATCTGGAATCGCCGCAACATTACTGACCGGTGGACGGAGGGCACACTCTGTTTTAAAATTATTATTAAATTAATTAAACTGATCGTATGGGACGAGTGTACTGTGTCACACAAACGCGCCATCGAGGCGCTCGATCGCTGTCTACAAGACATACAAATCAATAGAAAGTTAATTAAGTTAACATTACCTGTTATCGAGAGAGGCACTGCAGCAGACGAAATTAACGCATGCCTGAAAGCATCATACCTGTGGACCAAAGTTGAAAAGCTTTATCTCACCGCTAACATGCGCGTCCAGTTATTCCTAAATTCTTAGGATTTATCCTGGGTGCCATCCCATAGGTTGGAATTAAAGGTAGGTGTGCCCGTGCCCCCAAGATTATGCAACGGTACACGGTTATGAGTCACCGAACTAGGAAGGAATATTGTGAAGGTCACAATCTTAACTGGCGAAGCCAAGGGAGACAATGTGCTTATACCACGCATCCCAAATCATACCTAATAACTTACCATTTAATTTTAAGCGCCCGCAGTTCCCATTAAAAGTTTAATTTTCAATGACTGTCAACAAATCACAGGGTCAAACCTTAAAGGTAGCATTAATATATTTGGGCACGCCATGTTTTTCCCACGGTCAGCTCTACTTAGCTTGCTCACGCGTTTCTACATCACAAAAGCTCCATGTTTAGAAGTGCATTGCAGTAATTACCTATTTAATTTTATACAATCTTCGAATAAATATTATGAATCATCATCAAAAATTATCAGTTTCAATTAACATACATTAAACTTAGAACGAGGGCTTCTAGTGGATTCGACAATGTTTTAGATTCACAATTCGATCCACTGGAAAATGGCCGGGACAGCTTGTACTGCTATAAAGATTATTCGATTTTCATCGAACTTTGGATATTAAATTCCAAGTCAACGGTGAAAACGCTAAAATTGATACACCATAAAGCTCAATCTTCACATCAGTGAGACAACTGTGCGCGCTATAGTGTATAAAAATTGCACGAAGCTCTGCTCTACTAGGTCTTTTGGGCTACACGAAGGAGAACGAGGACATTGCAAAACCGGTTCCAGCCTTGAAATGGAACATTACATCAGATATTCGAGTTATTCCGGTAGTAATTCTTCAAAATATCATCGCAACTATGGCCAAAAGAGTAGTGAACATATTTGGGAAATAATTTTTCCATAAATAATCCTATTGTATAATCTTTCGAACGAAATAAAATATTTTGACAAACTTCTAGATTCGAGTCAAGAATCGTATTCGGTTCTCGATTCGAGTTAAAATTTGTATTCGGATCTACATAGTATCAAGTCCAAGTGAATTCGTGCATTCGGATTCATGGATTCAGTTGCTTATTTTGGAATCGTTTGGGATTAATCATAATCGTACACAGCAGTTAGTACTTCTGTAAATTATGTTGACAATCAATTTTTTCTTAAGCAAAAATCTTGGTTGTTTTGTGTCAAATATACCACATGGATTGTCCTATGAGGACACTATTTTTAAATTCTTGACACCTAGAAGTGGGTGTATGCTCTTGAAGATATATAAAGATTAAAATTTTTCAAGGTTAAGATGTCATTTAGCCAATTTTAGTTTGTTATGTCAATATGAAGTGCATAAATGTATTAAGAAGCTACCCTCGCACTTAAAAAAGAAAAAAAACGCTTAGATAAATTAACTATATCCTTGAGCACATGTCTAACCTACTTAGTCTTGCCATAAGCACACAACTGAATAATCAGCAGCAATATAGATAAGTATATAAAGGAAGTCATAACTAAAACTAATTAAATAGATACAATTGCTGCAGTTAACAAACTCAAAATTGCAAACAATATTTCTCGTTTTGACTCAAACGACTTCGAACATAAATTCGCCACTTTCAATCCACCCACTCGACTCAACACCTTTCCAAATCAAAGGTTGCGCATTAAATTTATAATAGTTCGAACAAAATTGTTGCTGCTTTTAATAAGAAATTTACAACCAAATACAAATGTGCGCATAAATTTCACTATTCATTTGGCAAATGTTAGCATTAAAAACCGCACAGATACAAAATATACGAGCATACACGTATGTACTTACTGTAGATACTTTTCATATAAAATAGATGCACTGCTTAACACAAGCAAAAGCAACCATAAGCCTCAACAATCGCTTCATAAAACCACCAACGTGTGTGGTCGAACCGAACGAAGGGTCAGAGCGTCAATCATAGACTTTCAATAGCGATTGATCGCTGTCTCCGGCTGAAACGCTGTATCTAACATACAGCACGTTGACTCATGTGATAATGTGACGAAGAAACGATTTTCCCAGAAGAGCCTCATGATAGAAGAAATAGAAATTGATTTAATAAAGTAGCCAAATGGCAAGCGGCAAGTATAACATTTAATTTTACAGCGTCTAACATTAGAGCAGAGTATATCTAACCATGAGTTCGAACGATAAGACAGGTCAGCGTGTAAGCTATGATGTCCAGATACAAAGGGAGCAGCAGGGGCAACAGGAGCATCGGGTGCAGCAATGGGCTGTTGTATGACCCATAGCTGACTGGTTAATTGACAGTATCGTGACTAAAATCAATTTGTTGCTGCTTGTGATCGTTTGATCATCGTTTATAGGTAAGTTCCTTACTTCAACGGCCAACAAATTTCAACTCTTAGGTTATTTTTTTTTTTTTTTTTTTTGTTTCGTTCATGAATGATTTACGATGCGTTGGCAGCAAAGTTATAGAAGAAGATGCTGCAGCAGTTGAGCTTGCTATGATGACCCTAAAGTTCGATCGGCAACAAAATATTAGCCTCATCTTCAACGCCTAACAATCTTTCTTCTTGATTTTTTTTTCTTGGCTTTTTTTTTTTTTTTTTTTTCATTTTTAGGATTTTCAATTGTGCTTCGTCGATTATAATGATTATGGATTTTATCCATACAAACAACTACAAAGGCAACAACAACGCTGCTTATGAAACGCATAATCAGCGGCACATAAAAAAATTTTTTGACTATCAGTCTCGACCACCACGACCATATTTCCGTGGTTGGTTTAGAGAAAATGCGATTATAATTTTAATATAATTTGTCTATTTAATTGCAGCAGAAATATCTCCAAATGTTTCCCAAATATTGCCACTGAGCATCTTCAAGTTGGAGTTAGACCACGTATACGATGAGTTTTCTAGTACACACATCAAGCAAATGGTTGTACGATTCCCAAAAAAATACGAGTTGAAAGAATTGAGTTCCTTTTACAAATGGCTGACAATAAAAATTCCGAATGACCATCACAGAACAAGCAGGCAAGTCGAGAATTGGATGCCGTTCATGAATTCGGTTGAGTATAGGACTTTAGCGTATACAGACTGAAAATGTTATCTTATTTCATCCAAAATGCAAAATTTTCTTTCGTTAATTACTAACAATTTCTTTAATACTACTCCTCCGTTCGAATGTGTTTATAATTAAAGTGTAAGCCACTAAGCTGGGAGGTAATTCGTATTTGGTTATTTTGCTGGCTACGAAATTATGCGAGTGAGTTTTGGTAAGAGTATAGTTTGTCTACATAACTGAGATGATCATTATATTTCTGACCAGACTGACCTGTTGTCCGAATTTTTGCAGACCGTTTATCTTGCATTGTGTGTGACGTCAGACGCAGGTCGTCGGCTTAAGCAATGTCTTGTAAGCGTACATTAAAGCGCCATTGCATACCATCTGTTGGTTCTATGTTAAGTTTTGCTATCACAAGTAGAAACAGACAAACGTATCCCTATCTCATGCCATACTGGTTGGTAAAAGCATCACTTATCATGCTTTTAAAACCTATCGTACATGTTGCTTCGTGGTATAATTAGCGATTCAAAGCGATATTTTGTGGTATGTCCATATTTTCAAGGCAGTTCCGAATGGCATTTCAAATGAACGGATCAAATCTCAAAATCACCAAAGGTAAGGAAAAGAGGCTAGTTTCATTCCACAGATTGTTTTTATGTAATCCGTAGCGAATTCGTTCAATGGTTTCAAATAGCGTTATTCTCCTTCAGTTCCGGCATTCACTTAGATAACCTTTCTAGGGCATCGAGACTATTAAGCAATTCTAATCGGAGACAGTCTGGTCCTTTGTTGTTCTTCAACTTGAAAACCACATCTCCTTACTTCAGTCAAAATAGGCACATGTATAAAGGTAATCTTCAGATATTATTTCGCAGTAGTGCCACTTAGACTTCGTCAACTGCTTGCTGTGTAGCTACGAATGATTCGAATCACTCAATTTAGCTCGTTAGTTGTTCTTGCAATGCTGCTGACGTTTCCATTGAGTGCTGCACGCTCTGTTTCTACTACCATGGCTTTATATTATAGCAGTATATGCCGCTAAGCAGCGCTCCAATTCGGGGTATTCAAGATTGTTAAGCATGAAACTATTTCTCTGCTGGACGTTTGCTGAGATAGAACTCAAGGACCGTGTGTGTTTTTTGGGGAAGCCGTACAATATCTTTATACTCAATCAAACTCTCCGAGAAAGATTTCGGAGCAGTATTCGAGTTGCTCAAACACAGTCTCAGAGGATACACTTTACTTGTACAATTATAACTTGCATTTTGTAGAACAAAAGATTGTGTGTAAGAATGATGTCTCCCATGTGTGTTCTTATTTTAAGGCAAAGAATCTTATTTAAAAAAAAAAACTATTTTCTATAACTATACATGGCATAAGCTTTTGAACAAACCTCGCATTGATCAAACTCAACAACACTGAATACAGACATCGGCCTAAGCAGTTGCGATGAGCCTGCTTCAACTTCATCAATCTTAACTCAACGCAGCACTTTATATGCTTTAAACGATCCAATGTATCCATGCTTATTCAACTCCCCACCATTTCTTCTCTATTATAATATAATGCCGGCTCATTATTGTATTTTCATTGTTTATTGGCGAAAATTTAGAAATTTATTGGTAGTTTATTATATTTAACTGCAGGGCAGATAAACCACTGTGACGTGACGCACTAATCCCAAAAACGCTTGCTGCGAGTTCTCACACATCTGGCAATAAGTTTATCCACTACTCTGCGAAGATTTGTCGTTGTGGAGCGTTGATTTTGTAACTTATAAAACTTTTTTAATGGCGTGAAAAATGATGTGTTGTGGATGTGAAACATGCATTTTGATGTTATTATTGTAAATCTAAACCGAAAGTCAACTCGCAACTGCAAGCAATATGAATTTTATAGAAAATATTTCAATGCACTTTAATTTAATGAAGCTCAGAGTCAATTTGTGTATTGAATAGAGTTTAAATTCATTGTAATAGTTGCAGATTAAAGCTAATATTTACATAGATTATGGTCCACATTTTAAACAAATCTTCTGGAACATAAATTGACTTAAAGTGTACTAAATATAAGCTATATTCTAATCAGCGATTGCAATAAAAACTCTCATAAAAATCACTTTGAGCGTTTCCATTATACAAATAGAAAGTGCAAACAGGTCTTTTGGCAACCTTAAGGCGTAAATGAAGATCCAACAGAGCTTCGGAGAATGCTTCCTCTATATTTTGTCTGTTTACTTTTTTTTTTTTTTTTTTTTTTGTTATGGAACATTGTCTGGACATAATCTGGAGCAGTTTAAAATCAATATGAAGTACAAAAAACAGCATTTTGATGCGGCATAACTAAAACTTTGGTACTCTTCACATTTGATACAAGATCGTTTTGTGTGGTATACATGATACGTGAAGTAATTCAAAGCTTTGTGCTCAGAATCAATACTGTTTAAACTGCCATTTGCGACCATATACGCGCTCCTTACCCAGTAGACATCATTTCTTCCGGTGCCTTTTTCTTCCGGTGCCTTTTCCTTCCCTTCCTTATTAAATCCCATCCAGTGGCTGAGATATGTGATTTTTGGAAAAATGGTGGATAGATTATTAAAATGCTTAATTTTATGCTTACCAGTTGTACATTTCTCTGCAAAAATAGGGTATTAAAAAACTAGTTTTGACCAGTAGTCGGAACGATTCATCGATTAACAATTTCTACACAGAAAAGGTTTGAAATTCGTGTTTTTATACGAAGTCGTACGTAAAAAGTTTAAATACGATTCGTACTCAATTTTCTTCAATCAAGCGAAACACGAGATAGGTTTATAAATCAAGCGCAGAAATACTTAGAATAGGTGCAAAATTTTTGAAATAAGTGTAAAAATCTAACTCTAAGAACAAATCTGCACTCAAGCCAAGTACAAAAGTTTAAGAATGCAGAATGAAGTAAGTAGAAAATTCTTAAATCAATCCCTGAGAGGATAAAAAACCTGAGAGCAACATAAACTTTACTCTCTCAGCTGCTCCAATATCTTCCCACTGACAGTAAATGGGTAAAGCAATGGGTTGTGATTCGGCAACTCCATGTTTCGGATGCTTGTTAGCGAAGGTAGTTAAATGAATAACACTTCTCAGCGCTGTTCGCATGTAGCATGGTCCGATATCAGTTCCATCCACCAGAGAACAATTTTATAAATTGTGTAAGTTTAACTAGATAAAATTAGAAGTTTCTAAAAATAGAAGAACAACAAAACAAATATATTTCGTTCTTTAGCCATTTTGACCTCAAACCAAACCTATTTTCTTAAAATCAAGCTCGGTTAAACTTAAAGAGTGCTAAATTTAAGAATGTCCGTACTCATCATAGTTTTGCTACCGCTATGTATCAATTCATGTACGGAAATCCAAATTTGTTATCAGTACAGTCAGTGTACGACTAGATTCCTCTCCCTAATCCTGTTTTCAGTTTCTGATATCTGTTGCCTCATTAGACTTACCATTTTGTCGAAGTAAAAAAGACAAATTTTACCTTTCTTCTCATCACCTTTGCGAAACGTTTCTAAATATTTCTGATAACAAGTAAAAAATTCCCAAACAGTTTATTACCATTTTTACCATATTTACCATTATCGGCGGTCAATATAGAAGCGGGGTTTGGTTCTCTTTAGGCAAAATTGGCAGGAAGTTTTGAGTCGAGTCGTCAGCATTGAAGAAAGCTGGATGCATTATTATACGCCAGAGACCAGGTGACATTGATAACAATGGCTATTCCGGTACACTCTGCTCCGAATAAGGTAAAGACCATCCCATCGGCCCGAAATATGATGTCCACATTTTTTTTGGAATTCGTAATAATAATAATTCTCAAGGACTTCTTGCAGAATGGAAGAACAATTATGGAACAGTTATACAGTGAATTATTGAACCGCACAACATTCATCCGGAATTATGGAGTTAAAGTTACGAATTGCTGTAGCATCCACAGTACTTGGTCCAGCAGGTTCCTTGAAATTCCTCTCTCAATTCAATTGGTTCACTCGGCTCAATCGGATTTAAAATCATGTATTTCAATACCTATAAAATATCTTCTGCACTGTAATAGAGTCTGCTGTAAACTGCCACCGACGCAAGAGATACATCGGAGCGAAGCTAAGTGATTAAAACATTAACGAAGTCAATTTGTGCCGCCAGAGCAAACTAGCAATGAGAACTCGAAACAGCAGCAGCAACTGAAGTTTTGAAGTTGAAGAGCGCTACATATTTGTTCTTTCTTTTTTTTTTTTCTTAAATATTTCATAGACTGAAATATTTATTTACACCTCGGGCAAAAGACAAAACAAAATCATTCACAACGCCACAAACTGCAGTTGGAGTTTCGAAGCGAAAAACTGGAGTAAGCTGCCGCTGCCATTGCCGCCGCCAATAGAGCGAATCGCTCTGGCAAAGCTGCGGGATCTAATAAATTTTTAAGTTCTTATTGCTCGTATTTCTTTTCCATATATCTGTATAGATACTATTTCCAGCACAGTGTAGCGCAGCGCAGCGTAGCGTTTCACCATTGATCGTTAAGTAAATTGTTGGCAATTATGCCAAAAGGGAAAATAATAGAAATTATAACGAAATGTTGACTTAGATCGTGGTGTTGCAGCTCGAGTTGTTGCTGCACGCTGCTGGTTTAGTTCAATTTGTGGGAAGCATTTAAGACAGATACAAATGATGCGAATCAGAGTTCAATATGTATCTACAATACGTACAAACTATCTGAGAGAATGAGACTACTGCTATCTGTGAAGGAAACGATCGCTTAAATATGCTGGTGCTCATAATTTCTCAAAAAGGTGGCAAATTGCTGGCAGTTCTCGAACTATTCAATACCAAGCTGACTTGCTAGTTGGCTGACTTACTCATGGACAAACTGGCATATGTGCGACATAACATATTGCTAGTACGAATATGTATCTATATAGGTAGCTGAAGTTTAAAAATGTATTTCTTTTATCGCTTTGTGACTGACTGTTAATTTTCCGACATAGAGGAATGTAGGTCAACGCTGTCAAAGTATATAGTAGCGAAAAATGTGCTCAAATATATTGTTAATAGAATAATAAATATATAGATTTTATGTTAAATTATAACTCATCATATTTCTGCTGTACATATTACTCATTTAAAATACTATTACTTACCATTGGGTAGTAGGCACTCTGACCTTGAAAGTAAGACTTATGCTAGCCTTGCGCACTTTATGGGTCAGCATATCGATCTTGACTTTTGTATTGGGTATAGTAGTAACGTAAAGCGTACGATAACTATTTTGTAATCTTTGTCTAATTGTCAAATTGTTGTCTTGTCCGAACTACAGATTTTGTCTTAGACCAGCAGATACTCATTGAGAAAAAACTCACCCTAAGCAATGTTAAAATATGTCCGTATAAGATAGCGAAGGAGAAATCGGGAACTTTGTAAAACGTACATATATATGGTGTCCCAACAACAGTGTACGATTTAATTTAAAAATATAATGTTGCTCCAAGAAATCCATTGTTTCATGTGTGGCAAGTGGCGCCGTTCTGCTGAGACCATCCAAATCCATACCGTCCAAATGAGGCCACAATTTATCATATTCCTGCAACGAATGCCATTCACAGTCACTACTGCATTTTCCAAGATAAACCCCCAATCAAGCTCGTTGTGCATGCATTTCTTTTTCATGGATCACATGTGGATTTATACGCCCAAAATTTGACAATTTTGTTAGCCTTCAGCTAAAAATGCGCCTCAAATGTGTAGCGCTCAATTTTTAGGTTCCGATTACTAAAAATTGCAGATGCCAGCTGTCAAATTTCAACGTTGCCTCGTGCACTCTTGTTGGGATACCCTATAGATTTAGTTAATATGTTCAAGTTATTATGCTGTGAAGTTATTTTGGCTATGATCATTGATGGCCCCCGTCTTGGTAGTGTAAAAATTTAAATATTCCATACGAGACATTCAAGAGTGGTGAAGGATTTACTTACATTACTTAAATTTTTGGAAGATTGCAATACATTTTGATTTCATATGCCATACTTCTGGAGCAACCATCGATTATTGAGGGAAAGGTTTGACGACAACATAATCTACAGAAATGTTACCAATGCCTGGCTCGCAAGTCCTTGTAATTTGACACCACTGTACTACTTTCAGTGGGTATACTTGAAATCGTTGGTTTGTGGGGCCAAACAAGCATCGATTTTAGCCTTGGAAGTCAATATCGAGCACAATAGCACATGGTCGAAATCAGTAACTATTATTAATGCTATAAATTTATATACAGAACAAAAAAAAAAGAATCATTCCATGTAATATGTATGTGTTTTATTTTTATTTCAATTTCAAATACTATAAAATTTTAAAGTCTTAAACGTTTACATAAGCAAGATTGTAGTTTAGTTGCATTCTTATTTTTTTTTTTTATATATATAAAATCCCAATGTTTTACTTTTACAAAAGTTCGTCCCACTGTACTTAACAATAATATTTTATCTTATACTTCGCAATTAATTTATCCTCCATACAACATATTTTGTTGTTGGTAAACAGCTGCTCGCAAGAAGACAGAGACAATAGCGTGTCCATGGTGCCTTCCAAGAGTTTTTTTTACTTTAGGTTAATTTTTCCGAAAATTGTAGCTGCCAAATGCTGTAGGGCTTCGCTGTCTATTCCCTTCCCAGCAGCTAAATGCATATCGACATCCTTGCTTTTCTTTGGTAACTTATTATGTCTTCGCACTTCGGAACCAAAGCAGTGTGGGCGAAGATCTTCATTTCCGTGATGAGTTCGTAGATGCATCTTGAGACCGTTCGGTTCGTTGAAATACTCCGTACAATATTTACAATTGTATAATTTGTCAACGATGTGTATATCCATGTGGCGTACGAGATCATGCGACGTAACGAAACTTTTGTCACATTGATCACATTTAAAATCGTTGTTCGGATTGTGCGATCTTTTAGTGTGCCTCTTTAGGTTGTAGTTGCACTTAAACGACATGCCACAGATTTCGCATGCGAAGTATTTGCCACCACTGCGAGACGAATTGTTATTAGGTGGGCAAAAGAAAAACCCTTTCTGGTTTTTGAGCCCAGTGCGGCTCTTTTGCGATACATTATCTGATATCTGTTCTGCGACTTTAACATCATTTTTAACGTTCTGATTTAGTGTTTGAATATCAGTGGACTTTTGTTTTGCAATCAACTCTTCCGATTCAGTTTCACTCTCTGTGGTTTCATTGAGAGCGTCCGGAGTGGTGGTGGTGGTAATGTCGGCTACACCAATTTTGACTGTTTCATTAGTCAATGGTTGATCTAAAATTTCTTCCATTTTCACACTCTTCTTATCTGCTGAGAATTGCTCCGTCTGCTTGACTGCAGACAGCTTACATGTTTTATTTTCAGAAGCACCTGGAATTAACTTTCGCATGCCATCTTGCGACTGTTTACACATTTTCTTAAATTTTTTCATTTCGTACAATTTTTCCAAACAGTTAATACAGGTTACTTTAGGTAATACATCTGTGGAATCAATTTCTAATTCAGACATTTCTGCTAAAAACATATCTGCAATGCTCAATGTTCCCGGTGCTGTCGTTGTAGTATTGAATATTGACATAAGTTTCAGCGATGACTGACCTTCCTTATTGAAGCTAAGGCAAAAACGACAAAGCGATTTTATATAACGTGGATCCATATTCGATTGAAATAATAGTTTTAACTGAAAAGCGTAGCTGCTTTCTTATGAAATTTATATTTTTGAAAATTTAAACAGCTGAATTTAATTTTTACAAACACCTTGACATTCGTTTGCAAACTGACTTACTTCACGAAGGACGCCTCCTTTTATATTGAAATAATTAATATCTGCGAAATTGCGACAGCAAATTTAAATCCTAAAAGCTACCTGCATATGTCATAAAGTTAAATCTGTTATCATTAGTCTGGCGCCAGCCTGTCTAGGTAAGCACTTCTTTACCTAGCAGGTAGCAGGGTAATATTTTGCTATGTTAGATAATTATATCAGGTACCTAAATGAAAAACGGCTGAAGTTGAGCTTCAACATAGCTCCTACAGACGGACAGACAAAGCATTGCACTGAACTGATCCCACTTTAAATTATTTTACAACCTGGAAAGGGTTTTAGTATTTTTTATCAACACTGTATATACGAGGAATGCGTTGTATATTATGCACTTGGGCAACCTAAGTGTTTTTAAGTGCCATCTGTCATTTTCATTGGAAAGTTTGAACTCTTTTAGCATAAACGTACAAAGAACGTTTTGATCCGGAAACACTGTTTGCGAAAGCACTGTGTTGCTTTTTACAGTGACTTTGGACATCCTGTCCTGACATCCCAAAACGTTCTGTGGTCGTGAAATCTGTACTTGCCATCCAGCAGATGGCATCAGTTCAAAACTGACGACACACCTGTCCATATGTAACTAGCAATAATTGCGCTCTTATCCCTTTTACATATGTATGTTCAAATAGCAAATTTTCCGTGGCGAAGTTATTGCTAGAGAACAATTGCCAAATCTCATCCATCTGCATCAATTAGTTGCTGACGAAGTATGACGAATTTGATTATTGTCGGGGCTTAACACCACCCATTTTTTCATTCGTCTTATTTCACCCGGTGCCCTTAACATATGAATCGCATCTCATCCATGTGTGTCAAATAGTTGCTGAAATATGTTGATTTTAGGATTGGAGCAACATTTTTCATTGTATCATATTTATCTCGGTGCTCTTTTTCATATATATAGCAAATGTCATCCATCTACTGCAATTAGTTCCTGAGATATGCCAGTTTCGGTGTTACTCTTAAACGGGTGAATCTTCCAGTGGATCTGCACTTTACATTTGTACCAAATGTCATGCATCTTTTTTTACTAGAAACAGTTGCTGAGATATTACAAATTATATTTTATTTCTTATATGGTGGGTTCGTTGGGTTAGTTCCTGAAATAGCGAATGTGCTTATTTCTTATATGAGAAATGGAGAAAAGCGTGACACCATCTATATTCCATTGGATCATATTTATCCCGGTGCTAGTATTTACATATGTACCAAATCTCATACAGTACATCAATAAGTCAAAAAAAACCGACGAATTTGGTAAATCTCATGCGAGGGGGAGTGACACCGCTCATTAATTCCAAAGGGTATATAGCCAGAAACATTCGATTGATCGATAGTAAAACACTTTATAAATCGATAGATCCAATAGTTTAGACGGTTCTGAAGAATATACAGACAAATATTCATTTAATTATATAGAAATAAATAGATTTTATTGTTTGTTTTTTTTGTCTTCTTCTTTTTGTTACTACATATATGTACCACCCAACCCATCGGTTTGCTAAAAGAGAAAAATAGTTTTTTATTTATTTTCAAATTTTAAACAGTCTACGCAACTACTGGCTACACCGGACTAGTCAATTCACTAGACCTCGCTAATGCAGAATAATGATATAAATTTACTAGCGAACTAATGGAATCTCCATAGTGGAATCTCCATAATGCATACTGTTTGCTGTACATAAGTACTACTCTGTACTTGACATTAGGTCTGAATAAGATGACAAAAATAGATCTCAGCGTTGTCCTAGAACCAGCATACTGTAAACGACACATTATTCGCATTTGTATTTGGGAAATTGAATACGTTTTTGCTTAAGACTTTACAGTAAAATGAAAATTTTATTTAAAACATTTTAATAAAAACATGTCACTTAAAATAAACTGCGCCAGCCTCTACTTCTTTCCATTTTGCTGGCAGCATATGAATTCCATGTCGGAACAACGACACTTCTTTGAGAATCTACTTATTTATTTTTTGTATCTTTATAAGAATTAAAGTTATGTTCAGCCAGACTATGCATCATCGATGGATCAAGTGGTAATAAGCATGTTATGGAGAGTGGAATTAACGGTCATATCCCACTGTCCATATACAGGTAGGTTTATACAGTTGTTTTTTTGAAACATGTGGACGAGCGTTGCTCTCTTTTGGTTTCAAGTAGCTCTTAGTGCCTACACAAAGCTGATCCCATCACATACAGAACAGGAGCTTGAGCACGACCGTGCTTACCACCAGAAGCGTTCATATGCGCAAGAAACAAATATTTCCTTTTCAGCCTGTCGACGTCCCTCTATTTGAAATTGTATAAATACTTTGCCCTGTTCATACAATTGACAATAATGTTTGACTTGGAGATAAAAATTACTGTTAACATCAAAATCATTATTTTTAAATTAAATCAGAATCTGTATACGGTAACGGAAATGTCGCCATTAGACTCAGCTACAAATTTTTATACCCTCTACCCAAAGGGACAAGCGTATAATAAGTTTGCTTGAATGTCAGATGATAATTCCCTTGATCTTCATCGGACACTGAACAAACAAGTGGTGAAAAATTGGACCTCGAGTATGCAGTTCCTCACACCCACAGCAGCCATATGATTAGATTAAAATTTATCATTAGATTTAAATTTATTATTAAAAAATATTTTATTCCAATTTTTAAAAATTAATTGAACTTCAATGTTTTTTTATTCTCCACTTGTATTTCCGACGACTTCATCCGCCACCTCCATTGTGCTTTGGTTCAATTTTTCTCTTCGTGCAGCCAAATTCCTCTTTCGAGTCTCAGCATCCTCATTTTTGTGTATCGTATAATGTTTTCGCAATTCGGAAGACAATCGGAAGCTCAGTGGACAAAGATTACAATCATTAACTTCATCTCCGAGATGCACTCGAAGATGCTTCTTGAGAGCGCCATTTCGGGTGTACGTGCGTGAACAGTATTTACATTTGAATGGCCTCTCACCGGTGTGCACACGCCTGTGGAAACGCAGACTATCAGACCGAACGAAACTGAAAATGTTTAAAGAAAATATTGTAAAATCTGGAAGAAAAAATGATATACACAAGTTTAACAATTTACCTCTCGTGACAATCATCACATTTAAATTGCTTGCGTGTAGTACTATGATATTGCCTGGTGTGAATTTTTAGGCTATGTTCCACTTTAAATGCTGAGCCACAGATTTTGCATTTATACCTTCTCACATCACTGTGTGACAAAATGTGATTCTTCAGATGAATTCGTTGGAAGAAGGCCTTCGGACATTTGGGACACTCGAAACGTCTTTCGCGGTTCTTTTGGACTTCTTTGTGGGCTGATGATTGAGCTGACGTCTGTTCTGCTACTTCATCAACATCTTTATCGCTTTGATTTAATGTTTCATTATCGATGGACTCGTCGATGAACTCGTCGATGGACTCCAATGATTCAATTTCCTCAATCAATTCATCAAATTCAATTTCAATATCTGTGCTTTGATCCATAGTGTCAGCGGTGGAGTATAAGCATCTGAATTAAAAAAAGAGAAAAGAAATTTTAAAACTTATAAAAATAGAATGTAGTTGTGCTCACTCACTGGCTTGTAGTTTGTTCGACTATATCAAACTCAGCTGTATCAATTTTCAATGGTTCGTCTATATATTCCACTTCCGACTTAATATTCTCCAGAATAAAATCTTCCAGAATAATATCCTCAGCTTTTTCGATCTTCACAGTCGCAACAGTTTCATTCTGATTATTAACTCCAATCAAACTTTGCATGATCTCTTGGGAATTTTTACACATTTTCTGAAACTTTTGCATTTCTAGCATTTTATTCAAACAGCTTATGCAGATCACTTGCGGTAGACCATCTGTGGGATAAATTAATAATCCTGGTGTTGTTGCTATAAATATTTCAGCAATGCTCATGGTTCCAAACACCTCCGTTGCTTTATCATATATTGACCTAAGTTTCAGTGAATTATGCAGCACGCCCATTTCGCATTTGAGGCAGAAACGACACATTAACTCCAAGTTTTGAGTCATTTTAAACGCCGATGCTGATTCGTTTGAAGGCTTTAAGTCAAGAAGTTATCTCCGTATGTTATGTAAATTGTATATATTAACTGCAAAAATAGATTTATACAATAATTTTATACACTTTGACGTTCGTTTGCTTACTGAATCATTTTTTAAAAGGGTGCGCCCTATTATATGTGGTACTTTAAATTATCTTAAATGCAAAACTACCTGATTGCGCCAGATGCCAGCTAGTTTTCATTAGTCTGGCACCAGCCTGCGTGTTTTCCTAAAGACTTCTGTCGACTGCGAAATTCCTTGCGGAAGATTATCTAATGGCTTCTGAGCGATCGGCGCACTTTAAAGAGAAAGAGAGCAGCAACAAAAACAATCGTAAAGGAGAGCCAGTAAGGCCGTCGTCGCTGACTTAGGAATGACAATATGAACGCTGAAAGATAGAAAGAGAAGCCAGATTATTTGTCTGTTTTGAGTGTTTTTGCATGTGTGTGTGTCTGGCTCTATGAAAATAAAATAACTAGAATTGTGCATCGTTATTATTTACATAAGTTTTCAAATAGAAGAAAGAAATGCAGAAAAAATAAATTTTCAAATAAAAACAAAAATTAAGCTAAAGACTAAAGTAGTAAGAAAAATAAAAGGAAAAATCACGAAAAAAACGCTGGTACCGAAGTTTTAATACCATTCACATGAAGTTTCAAGCTGAAAATTTTGGTATGTATTTGTAAAATCTAATAGGCAAGTTTGTTGAAGTCTTCCCAAAGTGTCCGTCCATATGAAGCGAAATGTCAAATTGATTTTCCTTGAAATGTTAGTGCTTTGCATGTAAAATCCCAAAATTGGGTGGTGGGTTTGCATGGGGATGCCCCTAAAATGGAGAAGTCACATCTATTTCTCTATATCTGAGGCATTCGTTCATAAAAAACCCATAAGTTACATTTTATGTTCATATTTACTGTAATAAGAAAGTTTCGATACAGGAGTTTCTATTGACTGATTTATTATACGTGTATATAGCGGTGGCTTGAGTTCTTAATGCACTAGCGATTTGCTAACTACTGATCGTAACACTTTAGTTCTTAGCTAACAAAAAGGTTTGCTAAAATGTTTGAAAAAAGGTTTCTCGCCTCTACAACAGCAATCAAGGAAAACAGTTAACTGTCAGTAATTTAACTAATCGATGAGTTGGGTGCCTGTTAGCCGCAGTAGCTAAGATGCTCAGCGCCGTTGGTTGTAGTTCAAGCACCACAGAGAAACTAAATTCGAATTTTATAAAAATGGAACAACAAAAAGAGAAATAAGATTTTATGGCGTGGAGTGCAATAAGCTCAATCTGAGTATTGTTAAGAAGATTTAACTATAAGAATAAATAAAAAAGATTAATTATTTTATTAAAATAAGTAAAACGAACCACAAAAAAATGAAACAACCTTTACTCCGCCTATACGGCCTTGAAATTTATGCATAAACGTTTTAAATAGCCGTATTTTAGCCGTGATGCGAGTTGTGGGAGTGGCATCCAACATATAATTTAATAATGTATAATCAAGGGGAATGTAAATGTGAAGCATTTGTAGTTCTTCAGATCTGTTGTCTCTTTCATCCTGACAGCCAGACGGATGGTCGGACAGACGAACATGGCTAAATCGACTCTGTTTTCGTTGCTGATCAAGAATATATATACCTAATGCAAAATCTTCGTTCGTTTTTAGTAACTTCGAAAATCCTAAACCAGAATAAACATTTCTCTTAAATATTCAAGGAATGTAGTCCATCAAGCTAAGCACTTTCTTAAACTTTTATATCGGTATAATTGCAATATGTGCTATTTAATGTATCTCGCTACATCGAACTAGTATAATGAAACTTTTATACATTAAATACTGTGATATCTGTGAATACATTTCATACTTCACAGCCTACGCACTAGATACATTTTATTTTCTTTGCAAATCGAAACTAGGTCAAAATGCAATTCATAAACTTATCCGTTACTAATCTGCAAAATGACTAACTGCTCAATTGAATGAATGACCAACTGATCGAAAGACAGATGGACCGATAGACTGACTGTCTTAACGCTTAAATCGTCAGTTATTGACAGATCATTCATCTGCGCCGCAAAATCAATTAATGCAACTTTGGAGCAGCAGCAACGCACAGTGGTTAATAATGTGTTTTTGAATTTTGAATTTGAAAAGAGAATTAAAATTTTATTTAAGTTGAGTATGCAATATTAGAGTTATTCGTGATATGAAGACTACAGATATAAAACTACAGATATGTAACTAGTTTAGCTGCATGTTAAGACGAAGTGTTTATATGAATGGAAACACCACATAACTTTAAATAAATTAATTAGTAAATAACACTAGTCTACAGCTAAAAAAAAAATTCTTCAACGCCATATTATTTTTTTTTTTTCTTTAAGATTTTGGTCTTAACTCAGAAATAGTCTCCATATAATAAAAAGATTAAAACCAGGGTATTTCATTATCTTAATTGTGGCATAAGTCGCACTCAGATTGGTTGTTTCAGACTTGCAATACCGCTAAAATAGTGGACCTACCTTCTAAAAAATGTAACAGGCAGAAGAAGGCGTAGAAAATCCCATAAAATATATATATTTCTGATCAGCATCGGCAGACGAGTCGATGTGAACATGTCCATCTGTGTTACACCAATCATCTGTTTGAATGAACAGCTCACAGAGACTATAAGATATTTCGAGTTTCGATATTTATACTTTCCCTTTCTCTCTTCAGATAACTAGTATTAAATAAGTCTTAACAAAATATACCGCATGGCTCTAGATCGTCCAGATCATACAAACTTTACCTCAATTTTTTAATTATTGAATGAAGTTTTGTTGTTTTTGTTCTTAACTAAACTAAACAATACAGCTGACCGTAATTTGAAGTCGCTTGTGATAAAATAACATGTTACAATCAACTAATAATCATTTTATCGTGATGTCTATCCATCGCTAGTTATGGTATAGTACTCCATGCTAATTAAAAGTAGTTTTTAAAGTATTTTTCATGATTTTAAGTATCACATTCTTTAAAGTGGGTTTTCTGGGAAGAGTATACTGAGTGTCTAAAAAGTGCACGAATTTCTGGAAGCCTTCCTTCTCAACGATTCGAAATGGTTTGCATTTTCGATAGTATCGTTAGTGAAAAAAAAAAACTATCGATAGTACGGCCCAAAAAAATAGTAATATCGCTACTGTCGATATTACTATCGATAGTTTTCCAGCTCTACTATACTTCATTCTGCTGTTTTTAATATTGTCTGTTCACAGATATGTTAACTTTCGACATCAACCGTACTGTCTATACGATAGTGTTTATGGTCCGTCGAGCCGGATAATACCTACAATTTAGTGATTCAATACGATAGGGTATACTGAATTCGAAATGAAGAACATACTTAAGCACACTATGCATTTGAGCGTAGGAAAAAGTCAATTAATATATTCTTACTGCATCAAGATGTTCCTTCGAGCCGGTTGATTCATACAATTCTATGATTTAATGTGAGTGTCACCTTTTTTTTAGTTAAAAGGTATCTTTAATTCGAAATGAAAAAAACACATTTTAGCACACTATGCATTTGAGAGTAAACAAGAAAAAAAAATCAATTAATAAATTCATATCGCATCAAGATCGAAGCATAAAAATAGAAAACGTCAAAATCGAACCACTGCCACTGTTGCTGCTAATAATAATATTCACAAGCGTAAAATTTGCTGTCAAACTTAAATACACAGAGCAAAAACAAAAAAAAAGAAACGCTACAACTACCAATTCTCCAAGCAACTACACCCAACACCACAAACTCTTGACTTGCAGCTAAGAACTGTCATTCAAAAATCATAAACTCAAACATTCGAACAACGACGAGGCCTAAATCTCAGCAATGGCGCACGGACAGCATTTTGTGTGTTTAAATTTGCATTTTACAAACTAAATGACTCGAAATTCAACAGAAACAGAAATTGTTTTTTTGTGTGGAGAGAGAGAAAAAAAATTGTAGCGTCGGATAAAAAATATCTCAACAAAAAAAATGCTTGTCACCGTCACAGCAACAAGCACAACGAGAACAACATGTATCTTTTTTTTTTTGAAGTTTATTTTTTTGAAGTTTATTTTTTTTGAAGTTTTTTGTTGTTTTTGGAACACTGTCACAAGCCAAATGCTGTCCAGCAATGTCTGTCCTGGAGTGGACTGGATTGGGCTGGCTGCTTACAATTTGAACGAACGCGCCGCGCCGCCCGATTTGAATAGTTGGCCTGTTCAGACCCCGGTGAGCTCTGATGCTGGGCTGTCTGGTTATCTGAACGGCTGACGGGTCGTATGAGCAACTTGTGATTGATGCATGTTCGTGCAGACAAAATGCTTAATTGCGTGCGACTTACTTGCGAATATTCATGACAAATGCACTGAAAAACAACTCGTATTATATAAACTAACTAACTGCCTCACTATAGAAACACATACTGACTGCCCACTCGCCTTAGAGACACGCGTCATTGCATATAACAACTATGTATGTATCTGTAAATCTGTTCGTCTCTCCGTCTGTCCGTATGTCCGTTCTGCATATCTCTACTACAAGTCTGTCTGCTTAGTATTCATTTTTGAAATTGATTTAAATTTGAATTTATGCAAAATTTCAACAAATTCCTGTTTTGATATGTTGTATGTATTTCACAAAACTGATATTCAGGCAAAAAAAAAAAATAGCTGCTGCTGATCTTATTCACGACCTTATCGACTTACGCTCTACAGCAAAACCTTATCAAAAGTCATTTGTCAATGCACTAATCTGACATTCAAGCATGCTCTGATATTTCGGCGTATAGGTATTCGGCTCGTATTTGACATTTATCAAGTCAAAAATAGCGTTGATGATCGATTGATTCCCAAAAGAAAATATATATATATAAAATATATATATAAAATATATATATATATAAAATATATAAAATATATATATAAAATTTCACAAAAAATAAACTCGAAATGTGTGCGACATATTTCCATGCAGCCTGCAATGGGTCTCTGGGGCATCAGTTAAGCATATTTTTCGCTTTCAGTGCACTTTGAGAGAGTGTTGCCGATATGCAAAAGTTGCATGCAACTGTAGAAAAGAGCGAAAAGACTTAGAGTGAGATAGAAACCTTTGCAACAAAACAAAAGCTCACGCGTGGGAGTCGCGATCCGCACGAAATGTGTCGTTAAATAATACGCGATGTCGTCGGCATCATCGTCATCATCATCAACGGAGAACAAAACAAACAAAAAAATAAGAAAAAAGTTTAAGTTTGGTAGAACCGAAGCTTCAATACTCTTCACACACTTTCATTTCATTTTAAGATGGTTTGCTCATAACTATGTGAAGCTTCCGTTGATTAGATGCTACCATATCCACATATCGAATACATATTTAATATTGACTGTAAAGAAAAAGTTTTTCATACAAAATCTATAAAATGGGTTGCGGGTTTGATGGGTGGGTCATACGCCTGAAATTGGGCATGGCATGATTTTTGTGATTTATGTTCAACCTAGGAGAAAAGAAAGTCTCCAAACCCGATTTCAGATCGATATATTTAAAAACTGAGTGACTACTTTTAATTTATACCGACAGACAGTTAGACAGACAAATAAAGAGATAGATAGACAGACAGACAGACAGACCGACAGACAGACAGAGAGACAAACAGACGGACAGACAAACAAACAGATAGACAGACAGCAACAGACAGCAACAGACAAACAAACAGACATACATACAGCAACAGACAGACAGAAGGACAGTCAAACAGACAGACAAAGAAACGGACAGACAGTTAGACATATAGACAGACAGACAAATAAAGAGATATACAGACAGAAACTCAGTCAAGCAGACAGAAAGAAAGACAAACACACACAGAGAGAAACAGAGAGAAAGAAAGACAAACACACACAAACAGAGAGAAAGACAGACAAACAGAGAGAAAAACAAGAAAGACAGACAAACAGAGAGAAAAACAAGAAAGGCAGAGACAGACATATAGACAGATATATAGACACTCAGACAGACAGACACACAGACAGTCAAACAGACAGACAAACATACAAACAGACAGACACACAAACAGACAGACATACAGACAGACAAACAAACAGACAAACAAACAGACAAACAAACAGACAAACAAACAGACAGACAGTCAAACAGACAGACAAACAGACAGATAAGACAGATAAGCAGATAGATAGACAGACAACAAATAGACATACAGACGGACATGTCTAGTTTGATCATCTTGGTCGAGCTGATCAAGAATATATATACTTGCGTTGCAAACTCCTACGCTTAAAGAGTATAAGACTAGAAGAAAGGTTAACTTCGGTAAAACCGAAACATTTCACAAGCTCCTAAACATTTCATTTCGTCTTTTAAGTTATCAACTTGAAAAAATACGAAAGTTCTACTCACACAAATGGGAGGTATTTTCTATTGAGACTATCTCTAAAACTGGGAGGAACACGCCTATTAATATGTACATGAAGCATCCTTACATAAGAAACTACCATATCAAATTTCAAGTTGATATAATTTTGATTACCCCGGTTGAACCCTTGATAGAGGTCATACATAGTCCAATATGATCGTTAGTTGATATAGGTGGGAAATAAACTGTTTTCCATATTATAACTTAGAAAGGACGTTTTGGCCTGTCAATACATAGAGTGAGTCATGCACAGTTATCCAAATGTTAAACATACTTATAGGGACATAGAATTCCCCAACGTATATTTTAAGTTAACATTGACTGAAATAAAAAAAAGTTTTTAATCATAAAACACAAAAATAGGCGTGGAATACTGACTTGAATGCTAGCCCCAGAGAGGCTGCATACAAGATTTTTGAAAATCTTTGATGATAACTGAGCCAATAGTTTCCATATTGACACACTGATCAAGAATATGGAATAAGATACGGAGTATCTGCCGGTTTCTTCTGCGTATTACAATTTTCGTATCAAAATTAATATACTACAGATGACTACATGAAATAACATCTTCTCGGCTCAATTCATACGATCTCAGTAAGGGACACTTTTTCAGTTATGGAAGTCAAATGGTTGTAACTATCGTCGAATCTCTTCGATGGTTGCTTGTACCAGTTCTAGCTCATTCTCTACAGAATATGGTACTAGAAAACGTAAATTGCAGTAACTGATTGTGGTTACGTGTAATATGGTCTTAATCCCAAAGAGATGTAGTGTAGATATGTCAAGATTTGTGCACATAACTGGATATGTGAGCAAAATGGTTGCGATTAACTTCTACTCTCTCTTTCTCTCTCTCTCTCTCTCTCTCTCTCTCTAATGGCTTCTCTTACAATTTTAAGTCAATCATCTCCAGTAAATGGAATTATAAATCGAGTTGGTGGCACATCCTATCACATCCTATCACCATAATCAATTTTACAAGAAACCATCGAATACATTCGGTGATACAAAAACCTTCGAAACTGAGGAAAATGGTATTTAAGGAAGCCTTAAGTTCTTTATATTCTATAGCTTGGATAGCAAAGGTATCTTTTCTGAAACATAGACCATGGAAACCAGCATATTTGTATTAAATTTGCAGCTTAGGATAATAAGAAATTTTCCATTTAAAAGCAAAGTTAACGGTGGGTTTGTATGACTGATTATGTTATATAGTCAACGTACAAGCATATTATCATATGCAAAGATCTTATGAACCTAATGTAGAGAGCTTTAATTTACTTAATTGCAGTTCAATATCTCAAACAACTAAGTAGGTACGACGCATAAATTCAGACAGATAGACAGTCTATCAGAACAAGTCTATACTACGATGCCTTATTAAATGTTTTACGAACCTTCAGACAAACTAATAGTACGCACTTCACACTATGCATGAAGTGTATAAATATAACACACACAAAGCATTACAGGAAAATCTTCCACGAAATTAAGAGGGCGCGTGCTTATAGAAATTTGCAAACCGAAACTGGTTCAGTTCATAGTTTAATGTGGAAAAAGGCAATCGTTGACACACTGTGTGACAAATATTTATATAAGAAAAGAAGAAAGAAAACGAAGATAAATTTTTAAATTGTGTTTACAACGACTATTCTATACACTTCACATGCACTAAAAACGATACAAAGATGCCACAGCAAACGCTTTCACCTCAAATTCTCAAAATATCATTCAATAAACTAAATTTTATATATCAAATTTGGTCATTTTGATGGCAAGGAGTTTTCTGTTTCACACTCGATAATTAGTTTTAATTAAGAATGGAACACTACAAGTTCTCATCAGATTGTTGGTCGAACATTGCAAATTTTAGCTAATGCCACTGACTCAGACAAGAAGTTTTTCAAAGGTGCCTGACTCTCTAAACTCGCAACCACTTTTAATTCTATTACATAAAGCTTATAGCGGCTTTAGAATTCTGAATCCGGAATATTCAATGAACTAAGACGACTGTTTTGTGCATCGCGTATGTAGGGTATTATAGGTAAATAGCATAAACTGTATGCAGATAAATAGAGAAATAAAACTAAGCGAAATTTAAACTAGAGCAACGCTTTTTGGGTGGCCCAGCCACCGCAACATGCAACAACGTTAGCAGAGGATTAGCACCATCATCGGGAGCGGTGCACAAAGCAGCCGTTGTCATCATTCAAGTCTATGATGGCGGCATCGTACGACCGGCCTTGCATTTGATGTTGGCGGTCGGTTTAGGTGAAAAACGCGTGGTATTCTCGCTTTTAATTGCTGTGCTGCAACAACAGCAGCAGCCCACACGACACCATGGACAACGACCACGTTGGAGGCGATGCTGGCGATGACAGACCAGACCGGACTTCTGAAGTACAACGATGAACGGCATGGTGATGGCGATGGTGATTCCACAGTTGCTTCAAATGGGTACCACTTGGCGGCTTGATAAAAAATGAAGGCACGCGATTTGCCTGCAAGCGAATCGAAGTCTGTTGCCGCAGTCGCTTTAAAAAGCTTTAAACGAAATTTGCCGCAGCGCATGCGCAGAAGCACAAAACAATCGATCTCATGCGGTGCGCACGCGCATGCGCAGTCAGACAACGACGCACGCTTGACTCTGTGTTGACAGATTGATGCCGCCGCTGCTGCTGCTGCTGTTGCTGCTGTTGCAAACCGCAGTCACCATTTAGGCTTCATTTATGCACAGGCAGCGGAATTTATCAACGTCCAGCGTCAACGACAGCACCCACCTCCAACGGCAACCAACTGCAACGACCAACAACGACGGCGGCGACATTAATGTTGACTTATGGCCATGTGGGTCTTGCGTTTTCATGTCTATGGCATGTGGGCGTCAAATGTTTTGCAACTATTTGCCGAACATTTAAGATAAGCATTGACTTTCTTTTTGACTTGGGCTCAGGAAGGGTCTATCCATCGAATGAGAGCGCATTTGTTCAATGCCAATAACATAAATTCACATGTGAAACGTACCGCATAAACACACACAAATGTCACAAATCGAACACGAAATGCAACAAGCACGCAACAATTTTGACCTCAAAATTCGTAACGAAATCTGCTATATAGTAATAATGTATCAAATTTTTTGGTTTTTTTTTTTACTAAATGCCAGTAATTAAAACGGATGCAAACATATCTTAGCTGTCTGTGACCGGCTGGTTGGCTGGCTGACTGGCTGACTGCATGTCCAGTTTACTTCAATTCAATTCAAATTTAACTGACTCAGGTCTGACTGACTGACAATCAGTTCGATTCGTCTATGTATCATATACAATATACATACATTCTGATCAAAAAATATCCGGAAAATTTCAGTTATACGAACCTCGCATGAGATATTCTGGTTGATACAACTGTCTGACGTTCTGTCAGTTGATCGCATGGAATAGCTTAGTAAAGAAGTTAGTGTTTGGTGTGTTTTGCGAATTTTGAAGTTAATATACCCACACGAAGAAAGGTATAATAAGATATACCATTGTGTACTCATTTGTCTTGATCTTCTTGTGCGCACTTGCTTCTCTTTCCATCTCGAGTTCATATGAATTGGACTGAGTCTGCACTCAATACGCAACAGGTGCCGCTATTCGCTTAGCTGCTCTCTTTCATGTTCCTATATTTTCAATTCACAGTTTTTTTAATGTCTCTCGCGCTCTAACGCCGCCATCGTCAAAGAAACAGACAATGAAAGGAATATCTCGTCCATGGTGGATTAATGCAAAACACCGTACTCGCTCTATTGCTATAATGATGAGAGCATTAGAGCAAGACAGAGGTAGAGATAGAGAGCCAAACAAAATAAGAGAGTAATTGCACTGCTCTCATTGCCGCCGCCTACTTGTACCCATCGAACACAAGATGAATAAGCTTTCACTTTTGCCCACGCCTTTTAACAGTTCGTATTTTTTAAGTGATACAGTTTGTCTAAAATTGTGTATTGTCAAGAAGCTTGCATATTTTCAAAGAAAGCCTACGGAAAATGGAGAATACCAAAAACCCAGGCATACGAGTGGTGCATAGAATTCAAATCGGGCAGCAGAGTGGTTGATGATTCGCCTCGTTCTGGGCGTCTATACACCTCTTCTACTGACCAAACTATCCAACAAAATAAAAAATTAATATGTTTGATTATAGTCAGGAAGATTGCAACCGACTTTACGGTCTCAGTTCAATCGATGAAGCAAAAGCAATAGACATGATGTGAATTTTAACCGAGATTGCTTACTTTGGCCATGACTCAAATTACCACGCCGCGGAAAGCGTTTTGATTCGATTAGGTAGAAATACGAAAACTCACGGAGGGCTCTGAAAAGTATTCCAAAAATCGGCCTATGCATAATGTTTCGAAGATTGAAAGAAGCGTTAGAATATATGTATTTCATCTAAAGGGAATTACTTCGAAGGAGACAAAATAAATATTATTGTACAGTTAAACCGTTTTCGTTTTATTGATAATTTCCTAAAACTTTTTAATCAGAATACGGTATGCATGCGGTTTAGTTACTCCGTCATGCCGTCAATCATTCCTTTCAGTCATTCATTCAGTCATTCTTTCAGCCATTGAGTTGAGTAAGCCCACAAAGCTGCCATAAATCAACTCATTTGAAATGCATCAAAAAGCGAAAACAGTCAGTTACACAAATATTTTTACACGTTACCAAAGTGACAAAGCGCATTTTATTCCACCATAAAACTAGAAAATTATAGCACATATTTTCAACTATAAAATGCTAGACGAGAACCGTGTACTCCATGGTGTTATTTTGGGATTGGTGTTGTCGTTTGTTATACATTTTCAATTGTATTTGTCAGTTGAGATTAGTTTGCAATTGAATTTTGATTGAAGTTGATACTGTTTGTATAAAGCATTTAGTTTTTTGTTTATAAATTTTTTTTTTTTGTGACCTAAAGTTAGGCTTCGTACAAGTTTATTCTGTTAAACAGCGTTAGACAATTTACTAAATATTTACAAAATACTAATTTCATCCTTTAAAAGCAATCTAATTAGTCTCGATGTTTTTTTGCTCAGTAATGTTTTTAGCGGTTTCGCTGTCATTCGGTCAAAATATGAGTTAACTTAGCAAAGGCTCTAGTCTCTAAAAAATAACCAAACGCTGTTATCCACTGGATTAATAACCGGCGTGTAGAGCGGAAATTTTTATAAAGTGATAGGTTAGAACAAATTTTCATGCACAGCTATTGTTTGTTCTGGAATATATTTTATTGTGAGGTCCTTACTTCCGAACAGTTTCACAATTGTGTTTGCATAGCTTGTGCAAAGCTGAAAAAGCTAGTCGCTAATTTAAATATTTGCGTTAGTCGATTCGACTAACAAAGCCAAACGTTTAAAGTAAATAATCGAACTTAGTACGGTAGCAGACAACTATGATTTCCGTATATACTGCATTAAGTTGTTTATTTTTATGCGACCTCAAAACAAATAAGGAAGTTTCTCTGTTTGCATATACAAAACATTTTTCAATGCGGAGGTTATGTTTAATGAGAAAGAATCTCAGACTCAGATTACCCCTTCAATAGTCTATTTCAGCGGTGGGCAAGCCCTTGCTCTCGTTGCTCGGAGAGCTCAAACCGTTACTTTTGCATGCTTGCGATTTTCAACGATACAACACTAACAACTTTCGGCGCAGCCGAAAACGAAACAACAGCCACACACGATTTTCGTTGCGACGCGGACCGTCACAAAAGTGTTCATTTTGCTATGATTTATGACTTCTGCCACGTCTTGTACACTGAGTAAGAAAGCGAAGTAGGTTTTGATGTGTTACGATTTTTACTAAGTGATTGAACTGCGGATTGTAAATTTAAATGGTTTCAACAATTTTTTTCAGTGTTGAATTTTTTTTACTTTAATAAACCAAACAACAACAATACAGCGAAGGCTCGATTTTCTTCGCGTCGCATAGAATCATAAAAGTGTTCAGTTTGCTTAGATTTATGACTTCAAAAACTCTGTTTGTTGTAGATGTTGTTGTACTGCTCCCGATTCAAAATTTCGTGCCCACCGCTGGTATGGATTTTGGGCTAGTGGCAACATCGGTTTATACTTCTTCAAAAACAAAAAAAAAATAAAAACAGTAGTCACCATCAATGGCGCCTGATATGAAGCCATGTTGAACGATTTTTTGTTTCCAAAAGAACAGACCATAGCCTGGAAGGCCTTTGGTTGCAGCGCCACATGGTAAACAGGCAACAAACTGCAATTAATGGTGACAATAGTCATTTACTTATTCTAATAACTTGCAATTGTAGAAAAATGAATATGTCAAAGCAAAAAAGTCATATCTTTGGAGAAAAAGATTGAAATTTTGGACTATCTTAAAAAGGGTGAAATAGTGGTTCAACTAACTAAATGAATCGACAATTCGTAAAATTAAGGAAAATTAGAATATCATTCGAAATTCAGTTGCCACCGTTGCACGATGCAGTCATTGGACAAGGATCGAAGACAATTGTCAGAAACAGATTCACCTGTCTGGACCAATTATAATGAGAAAAACAAGTTAAAATGATACTAGGATCTCTTTTGTAGCCAGTAAGCGATGGTTTAAAATTTTTAAGCAGCGATTTGAACTGCGCTGTATCACAATAAACAAATATGTACATACTGTGTTCTGGAAAAGCAACGAAAAGGTCGGTGTAACGATAATTCTGTTCAGGCAGTGGTTTTACGAATGTTTTGTACCCGAAGTAGAGCGATACGTAAACACACAAAAATTTAGACTTTAAAATTCTATTTCTGGTAGATAATGCAGCAGCTCACTTGAGCTCTTCGCTTAAGCCAACCAAATGCAAAAACTACATTCTAGCTGAAGCCGCTTGATCAAGGCATAATCGTAACATTTAAGCACTATTACATGAAGCTTACAGTAGTTTGGATTTTGGATAGAATTGAAAATACGTCTACTAACACATTAGAAGCTTGGAAACTATTCTCTCTTAAGGATTGCGTCGATTAAATTTGTTTGACAATAAAGAATTTAAAACCATAAACATTTAATACTCGCTGGAAAAATAATTGGCCAGAAATTTCCTTTTCAAGTGTGAATATTTGTGGAGACATTATCCGTACAGCCATGACTATCGGTGGAGAAGGATTTGACGATATACGGAAACAAGATATTAATGAGCTGTTCGGAGAGGAACAATTGACCGAAGGCAATTTACTTTAAATATTGTCAGTTGACGATTTAGCAGATGATTCAGATAATAAAAGAGCATAATTGATACCTATATTTTAGATAACAGTAGCAGTAGGCCAGAAAAACCTCATAGTATGTAGTATATCAAATCTTTTGCGTATTGATTACGTTTATGATAAGCTTAAACTTTCTGAATTTTCATAGAGATACATCGCCTGCATATCTTTCAATACAATCAATTGCCTTATGATCTACTACTACTACTACATGATACAAATGTTTTTCAGCATGTTTACGCATGTAATACAAGCTCTATTCGAAGCTAAATGAACTCTATATCATCTACGTATATCTATCTGTGTAAATACTTGATTACCCTCAGCTACGGCATGATATGCCATTTTGATAAATCGCAGTTTGGGCGCACTTAATACCAGTCAAATGGCAACGCATGGCGCACTTATTACGGCTGAGACTGAATCTCGTGCGCATGCGTTGATGACTTAAATAAATCGTCATAAATGCAAAATCATGTCAGGTGAAAAATATCGCATTTCAACAGCAGCAGCAGCAGCAGCAGCAACAACAGCAGCAACCGAAGCTCCAACAGACTTTAATAATAAATCGCTAAACGAGTGCCACATCAAGATATTCAGTAAATATTATCAATAAAATTTGGCGAAATGGGAGCGTGTGGCAGCCTGCCACGCCTACGAAATAAATATGCAATTGATAAATCTGCAACAGCATAAAAAACTATGTAAAATATTGTACAAACGCATACGAACATGTATGAGGTTTCAAAGAGAGATGACAAATTGTGCAGCGCCATGAGATACATTTTCAGCAGGCGCTGCTCCTGCCAATGAGGTTTCTTCCGATTGCGTTTTTCTCGAACTGAATGACTATTTGAATGAATGAGGGCAATACTGCGTATGCGCAATATTTGACTTCAATACATTTCGATGCCACAGCAACGACAACGACAACGACAACTTCAACGACGACGACGACGACGACGACAACAACGACGTCTACGATTGCATAAGCTTTTGGCGACTTTTGGCTTAGATCTGTATCTGTATCTACACTCTGTAACTGCAACTGCCAACGTGCAACATACAAGTAGTACGATCGATTCGATCCTGTGTGAGTGAGTGAGTGAGCTCTGTGAGCTGAACAACGAATGCGTTGTTGTTGTCTAAAAACGCTGTCAAATGTTTTTGAGCTGAGCGTGCTCGAATCGAAAGCAATCGCATACGAGATGTAAGCAAATAGATATGAAATATGTTTTCGCATAGTTAGTTTTTTATAATAATTTATTTTATTTTGTTTTTACTTTTATTTTTATTTTTATTTTTTTTCCAAAAACTCACTGTGAATGGTAGTCCCTGCAAGTGATAAAAGCCCACCTGTGTGTGCACGCGCAATAACGAAATTTTTGCTGATAAGTTCGTTCGAGAAGTGTTATATACAATACCATTAAAAAGGTCTTAAAGCGTAAATTCAGAAAAGTTGGACCTACCACCCCCTAATATAATTTTATATTATGAAAGTTTAAGGCGCATTAAAGAAGACTGCATAGACCTCATAAAGTATGCAGATTCTTGATTAGCTCGATGAGACGAATCGATTTAGCTAAGTGTGTCTGTCCGTGTGTTGCGTATTTTTTGGGTACCGCATAGACTTCATCTTATTGCAGTTTAATAGAGTATTCGTATTGATATGCCACGCTTACGTTTTGTGGTAGCCCCCATACAAACTATCCGCCCACTTTCGAATTTTCATATGGAAATTTATTTTATTCCGCTTAATATCACCTTCAAAATTGACACGGTGAAAAGATTCTTCACATATAAATCAAAGGGTGTAATACTTCCATTTTTTGAGGTAGCCCTCATAAAAACAACACGTCCATTTTTGCGTTTTTATATGAAAAACTTTTTTGTTGCAGTCAATATCGACTTGAAATTTGACATGACGGCTTCTTATGGACGGACACTTCATATAAATATTTTGGGGTAGCATCGATACAATGACAACTTTAAGGATTTGAATGAAAAACTTTCTTATTACAGTCAATATCAACTTAAAATTGAATATAGTGGCTTCTTATGAGCCAGCATTTAACATAAGAAAGAAAAATGTGTGATTTCTTCTTTTTAGGTGTAGCCCACAACTTCTTCATTCCGGGCAAAATCAACTTAACTTAATTTCACATGTTAATTTCACTTGGTATGGACGAACGCTTCGCATAATTAGCAAGCGGTATGTGACGCCCACTTTTAGGGGAAGGCCCCAACAAACTTACATTCCACGTTTAGGTTGATCGATTTTACAAATATTTCCGATTTTACAAATATTTTTTGTTTGTACATGCTAAGTTCACAGCCTGATAGTTCGTGTCAATGATATTAAAGCTCCAGTTCCACCGAAGTTGTTTTTTCTTCTTGTTTGTTAAATTTTTTTTTTTTGTTTTTTTTTTTTTTTTTTGGTAATCCGCAATCATGTAAATATGTTTTTAAAAAATAGTCTTGTGCCTAAAGTACATACATGTACAACTGCAGCATTCATACATGCTAGAGCCCAAACCATAAAATTGTACATACATATTTATGGCATAAGAAAAGACAAGAGAGGAAAAGG
This sequence comes from Leucophenga montana, assembly GCA_035044765.1. Lineage (NCBI taxonomy): Eukaryota > Metazoa > Arthropoda > Insecta > Diptera > Drosophilidae > Leucophenga > Leucophenga montana. The sequence goes on along the minus strand of JAWNNQ010001912.1, from coordinate 1,059,273 downwards.
GACATGCGAAAGTTCATATCGTTAGTCTACTCTCATTTGTTAAATTCAGCAAAAATTTCTTTTAATGCAATATATTCTAAGTATTAATTGAGACGTGACACTACCCATTTCTCCAAAGGAACTTATTTCTTCTCTCCTCGTCCTAATAAATAGTTCAACTCATATGAGTCTTGGTCTAAACTAAAATATCTGCAATGACTGAATTCTTCCTTAGGCTTCCTTTTATGACCTGTCATAAAAATCTGCGTTACTTGTGTTAAAGCCAAACAGCTTAGCTTGAATCCTGTGCATCATGTGTGTGTATGTGTGTATCTTAAGAATACACCAATTACCTGTCGCTAATTTTTCTAGGTTTATCATGCTAAATCGATCTGCACTGCGAACGCAACCATCGTTGAGGTAACACATCGACCATATGATGGCAGTTGGTGTTGGCGAGCTACAGTGTCTCGTCCGCATCTACTCTACGATATTTGTTGGGCGATTCCTGCTGCGGGCGGTTACTACTTGAAGAAGATGTTTGTATGTTTCAGCCTTATACGACATAAAAATAACAACAACAGACTGGATTAAGGATACTCTGTAGTCAAACACATTCGATTTTACAGTGCTTGTCTAGTTTAAAAATAAAATTTTTGATTTCATTTTTTATGCTTTTTTTTTTGTTTTGAAGTTTTTGGTTTTTAATTCTCAAATTGTTTTTTCATTTTTACACTCAACTGAAAACAAACTTAGGGTTCTGATACTTGTTTTTTTATGATTGTTTTTTATATTTCAATTTTATATAATTTGGGTTCTATTAATCGAAAATTTTTCTATAAAATTAACAACTCACGTTCGGCTATTTAGTCTGAATCGTATTTTTTATCCGTCAAAACAATTAGTTTATCTGGTATTTAGTAGATACGCCTGAAGATTTTGTTAAATAAGTTTAGTTTTTGGATTCAAAATACAATTTTTTTTTTTTTTATATATGTTTTGAACTTGTGTCTAAGTTTAAGTATTTCTTCGTAGTAATGCGAAATTTATTTCGTTCGACGACAATAAACATAAACGATGGAAACGTTGAAGCAGGGAATCAGTATAACAGAAGTTGATGTGGATGTCGCATATCGGCAATTTTTCAGATGTTTTGGGCATGAAACTTTTGGTAGCGAAGTTTGTTCCGAAATTGGGCACAATCAATACTGGAATAATGCTTCAGGCGCCGCCGGGCTTAGTCCCCTATGACTTTTTTCCTGTTCCCAAAACTGAAAAGACCAATAAATGGACGGTGTTTTACCTTAAACTCCTCCAGTGTTTCGAGTGCTTCGAGGATTGAAAAAGGCGCTGGCACAAGTGTATTATATATGAGGGGATTGCTTTTTCTGCGAACAAAATAGATATTGTTGAATAAATAAATATTTTTCGAGAAAAATATGAAGTCTCCTTTTTTGACTATAGTTAATTTCTTCTTTCTTTCAAGAATTTGAATACTAACCGGTACATAACATTATACCGAAACACAAGCACCGACACCGGAACCAAAAACGAAATACATTTCGGTTTTATTTCCTGTTTGCATCTGTTTTACGCAGCATAGAGATAAACCTGTTCTTTCGTGAAGAACGCTCAATTGCACATTATAATCATTCCCAACAATACAAATGAAAAATACAAATCGTTCGTTACAAAATTGTTATCAGATGTTTCATGAGTTGCAAGTAGACTTTCGTCACTTGGTTTATGCCTCGTCAAGAGGTTTTTTTTATTTGATATATACCCGTACACCTATATTTTTTTCGATTTACATTGAGTAGATCACAAAAATTTATTATAAATCTTGTTTATGTGGCTAATGGCGTTGGTGTTGGCGACGATTTTTAACTTGAAGTCGTTGCTGCATTTACTGTATGGACTATTGATGCTGTTGTTGTTGTTGTTGATGTTGGTAATTACCATCATTTGCTTGCAACTGAGCTGCTTATCATTTATCAATACAACACCGCCAAGTAGGCCGCGTAAACGCAATTAACTCACCTAAGTGTCTAATTAAGTCAACGCGCTGCCGCGGCTACGGCTACGGCTGCGTCTGCATCTGCATCTAAGTAGCGTGCAGCGCGCTAGATAAGCGCCCGCCTGCAACATTTGCAGACTGATCGATCGAGCGATCGATGAGCTAGCTGCGGCATTGTGGCAAGTAGTGGCGGCCGGTGGCAAGTATCTGGCATTAGACTGCTTAAACTGGTTAGCATGTTTGTTGAAATTTATGTTTGCAAAATACTCATAAACGATGCTTATCAATTTTGTTTACTGAAAGCACTCTGTAAATTTGTATCAGCGCGCGATTTTGTAATCAATTTGCAACGCCACCAAGAATCGTTCGGATTAAACAAAAGTTGAAATACATTTTTCGATATTTAACACACTTTTTGTTTTTTTTTTTTTAAACTAGATTAATAAGATTTTGGATATTCAAGTTGTTGCAGGTGTTGAAAATCATAAAAACATTAGCTGTATTATATCTGTACAATACTCAACATGTAAGTATGAGTTTCTCAATGTCTTGTTCAAAATTGAAAGACCCATTATTCTGTCGGTTAATAGCGCCAAACTCTTTGGATGCGGTTTCGTGGTACATAAGAATCCACGCTTACTTCTTTAATATTAGCCTATTTTGTGCGCACTCTCTGACGAAAGTGAAAGAGTATGCGGCCAAAGATAAGATTTATGACCGCATCTAGCAATGGAGAGAGGCTTCGGTAGCACCATATTTCCACACCTTAACATTCACAAAGCTACTTGGCTCAGTCCCAATGAAAACACAACTAATCGCATTGAACGCTCAAAACAAAATATGTAGAACGATACGAATTAAAAATATCGACTAGGAACACTACTTTGTTGCTGCTAAATTTCGCACTAGTGTACGCACAATATGGTGTACGCCGCATGTCCCAAAACTCAACGAAAGCCATACGTCGGAAAGCTGCAAACGCCAGCATTTCAGTCAGACTCTACCAGCTGATCTGGGCATCTTCTTCGGCTTCTGAAGATGTATGTAAGCGATGGAGACTTACCTGTAGCTCTATGGATACGGCTACAAAGAAGGTTTTCTAATTTTTTTCAGCTTGTTCGTCAATTGTTTCATGCACAAGCAGTGCGCAGGTAGTGTCGTTCTGCTGAAACCACATGTCGTTCATAATGCATATAATGCTGACTACAACGATTCTAAGATGTAATTACAATTAAAGAAAAAAACACGTTATTTGTTATTTTTCAGCTTTTTAATTAAGCTGTCGAGATCGTCATATTCCGGTGGCTGTACAAGAAAGCCATCATTAATTAGTTGGAGCAATATCGGCGACATTGTTCCTTTCATCGCTTCCATGTAGGCTAGAGAAGTGACTTCTCCATAGTCTTAATGATTCCAGTGCATCTTTAACCACTTAAAACATTCGGTCGGACGTTTGATATTTAAATAAAAATTTCGAGCTTCATTTCTATCACACAGCACCTTAAAATCCTCGTCATTATTCGGGATTGCGTCATGTAGCCTTGGAGATGTTAACGTGTGGAAATCTAAAGCTACTGATTACCTCTATCCATTGCTGGAGGTAGCATTGTGAATGCTAAATTTTCCAACTATTGGTCCAAAGAATATAATTTTTAATCGAAATGTGTTTCTCTTTCGTCGGCGCGAGTGCACAAATTAGGGTAATGTTAAAATTCTTAACCATATTATACATCGCGGTCAGTCGGCCACCTTCGCACAATTTGCTCACCCCGTAACGATTGTTTAGCGGTTACCCAGGGAGGGCATACGTGTGCTAACGGACTTTTGTGAGCTTCATGGGCAGTTTGCGAATTCCCAAGTGAATGGCAGGCTATAACTTTCTCCACTAATTTGAACTTCTGCAAACGACTTCATTCCCCAAGTATATTGCTAGCAACTAAATCGGAACATTTGTAGCCAATTTTAATATAGTCTTCATTGACTTATTTTACAACGTCCTACTTATTTCTGCTAGTAAATATATTTAAATAATTTTTAAAATTAACACAAGTCAGCATAATCACTCACGCCTGCATGAATTTCATTAATGAAGCCATCAACTTGCTGTTGATGACTCAAACATGGCAATGAGATGCTTACAATAAAACACACAAAATCCGCGTAAAAAAAGCCTACTGAACAACGGCAATAAAACACTCAGAAAAAACAAGCTAAAATTAACTACCAATCAAGTCCGAAAAAAACCAACCTCAGATAGAGGAATAAACGTTGAAACATCGTAAAAGCGACTAAAGTGGAAGCAGATGAAGATGAAGAAGTTGGAACATAACTCATCCATAATCAACACTGTTTACATAAATTTAAAAAATTATTACAAGCGTACAGAAATAGGTCCCACTGTGCCTGCCAAGAATTTACTGGAACGATTGCATATGTACACACTTAAGAAGGCACCGAAAAATGCAACAGGCAAACTAAAAGGGCACAGTGAGGCTAGGGGCTTGAGATCCATGGCTGCAGCAACGCGAAATGGCGTAGCGCATGATGAATGCTTAAATAATGCGCTTAACCCTGTGCGAACATAATTTATGAGACGTATATATATATATATATATATGTACGTATGTATGTATGTATCTATATGCAGATAAGATACACAGATACTTTTTTTATATACCTATATAAATATGTAGATACAGCAGCCGTTACTTATGTATATGCAACATTGTGCTACTTATGCTTACAACTTGCTATACAGATATAAAAATTTATATACTCGTACATTAGCTAGGTTTGTTTAAAAAATATTGTAATGCAGCTGCTAAATGCTGTTGAATAAAACCTTTTAGTTGCAGAAGATGCGCTCAGTTTTGATCTAAATTAAAAGATAGTTTTAGAACAACTTCCAACTGTGGCTATGATACTCAAGGAAGCTTCCTTAAAGAAAATATGTATGAGCAGTCATCAGCAAAGCGGCTGAGATACTTTTGTATCTTCATATGCAAACTCCTACACTAAATCTTCCTTCACCACCTGCCCCAAACTTCATTCACCACAACATTCGCATTGATTTTCAAACAGAATCTGTACACGTATTGATTAAAGCTTACTTCTAAAGCGTTTGACATGAATAATTTCATCTACATTTTCAACTTCAAACTTTGCAGCGCATTTTACAGTTTTTGTTTTCAAACCCGTTCGAAAACACATAAATTTTTAAAACAAGCCTCGCTATTATGTACGATATATGTATATATTCCTAAGAAGATGCGCTTCAAAACCCAAACGCATGCTGAGTTCATTGTTATTACACTTCACTTCATACGATTTGACTGAAGACAACTTCGCGCTGCAGATTCTTGCTTAAATTGATTAATTATGGTTATTTCATGTGAAACTGTGGCGGCATCCTGAACATAAGTAGCGCTGCATAAAAATTGGAAGCAGGAAGCTGCAACAACAGCTAACAGTAGGGCTGTACATAAATATGTATGAGCAGTCATCAGTAAAGCGGCTGAGATACTTTTGTATCTACACATGCAAACACATACACTAAAAATTTGTAGACGCGCGTTGCAGCGCCTGCAATTGATTTAAGTTGTTTTTTGTGTAGTGTGACGTTTTAAAAAGAAAAATAAGCAACCACAACAACAATATCAACAACCAAAAAAGACAAGAAAAGCGGTTAAAAAATTATTAAAAATTACAATTTGCCTCTGGCGAATTCATCGTGTTCTGTAATAAGCATTTTTATGTCGCAACAATCATTTTTTTTCTCTTAATTCTCCTGCAGACTCAATGGTTTTAAGGGCTTTATAGTGCACCGCTTTTGCCTACAATATACACTACATACCCCTTCTGTCCAGAAATTGCAATCCGAAGCGCGCTCGCGACATGTTAAGTTGATGATTTGTCTGCAGGCGAAGTCACTCCATGCAGTTTTAGTTGTGTGGCAGTTTTATATACCCTATACACATATAAAGGTAAACGCTTATATTAAGCAGATGAGCATGTTTGTAATGTTCAGAAATAGGCCTGGCAGAACCCATAAAGTGTACCGATATAAGCATTTTCGTCTACAGAGCCATGAACGTCTAAATCTTAGACACTTTAAAGTATATATGATATATATTTATGATATATTGACTCTACTAAGATCTCTTCTAAAAAGTTAATTAATATCCAAATCGAACCTTTATAATATAAGGCCATCTCCAGTGATCATAAGCTGGACAATTTTCAAGCTGTCGATTAATAAGCTAAGAGCTTGGTATTTAAATTACATAGGTTTTTACCGCAAAAAGTCATTCTCTGCTCTTTTGTGGACTCTAGTAATCAAGGAACTGCAACATAAGCTTAACAATCTCAAATTATGCTTTCGGAATTACTATCTCCATGGTCGGCTGCATATTACAAATTGATGCTGCAAAAGCAAAGGCTTATCCATAAATGCATTAAAAACCGATGAAAATACGTGACCCACCTCAGTAAGAAATGTTTGCACAAATTCAAAAAGCCTATCCTGAGTATGACTTTTACTCTTACAAACTATTGATAGTTTATTTCGCAGCTTTTCAACTTGAATAATAGTTGGAAAGACCACTTGAAGACAGCTATTTGATCTAGGTCCAAAGACTTCAGAGTCTATGCAGTATTTGGACGTATACTTCGAAAATCCGTGTCCACAAAATCTTTTCCAACCATTTTGTAAATCGAAGTCCATAGTATCAAACAATGTATTCGCAGAAGGATAAATGGAGCATAATATATCAGCTAGTCAAACAGCCCTTAAAGATGTTCATGCATTAAAGTGTACCTTGGTTAAATAGTTACAGCATGTTTCAACTTTCTTCATGATATTGTGCTCTATTGGGTGGGTCCCCGTTAAGAAGGGTCTTGAGTGCAACAAGTGGTTGGATTCTTAAGCCAAGCGAAAAGCTCTCAAGAAACTCTTAGAAATTCGGTAGATGCCAAATAGTAACAAACTGGTCAACAAGTCAAGAACAAAGAAAAACAGACTTCAAAATGTCTGCTCTTGCATATTAAAATTAGTAAGAATGCTGTAGTTTTTATTCCGTCTTTAAAATTTTATTAATTAATTGCACACATATAACGGCATTAATATAACAATAGATGGCTCTGCTTTGTGTTACTAGGAAGCGCCATCTATTGGTAAAATATGCATATTAAAAAACGAAAGCCGTACTATGGGTATGGTGTGCATGACAGCCCAAATGTTCTCTAAACTTGTTCTGCATATGTATAAGGCGAATCTTAATGTACAAGTTCGGTGGTTTTATGTTTTATACTCTCCGAGATTTCGGTATTCGTACTTATGAAAGACAGACAGACGAACATATCTTGAGTCGACTTTTTATGTAGTTTGTCACTTCGTCTTCTGCCTGCTAAATGCATTTGTTCAAACTTAGTAAACTCTTGACCCTCCAGAGCATATTAATAAAACGATGCAAAACACATAAACGTTTCAAGCAAAGTACTAATTAAAGAGTACCGCAGAGTCGCTCATTCACAACTTCACAGTTCTTTCTTGTTTATTGTAGTTTTCTTTTCTTTTTGCTTATTGACTTTAATATATTGTATCTTTGCTGTTGTTGTTGTTGTTGTTGTCGTCGTCCTGTTTATGTGAAATATATTGATATTAATAAATTTTGATGTAAATTATTAAGTAATTTTTATGTTAGCAACAAATAAGCGAGCTCATTCATATACGTACTCATTACTTGAATAAGTCGACGTTGCAAACGAGTCGCACGTACATACGTACTGACGGCATTACATGCTTGACATTTATTAAATTTATGCATAATTATTATAATTAAAAAATAAAATAAATTAGATAAAATTTCTGCGTTAAAGCAATTAAGCGATATGCCAATCCAAACCTTATTGACGCAACTGCCCTCGAGTAAGGAAGTGCCAAAAATTGCCATGAACCTGTTCAAGAAAATTTCAGAAAGCAACACAAAAAAAATGTATCTGATTTGTATTTCATATATGTAGTTTTTATGTGCTGAATTGCTTGGAAATGCAGCTTGAAGCCTTGCCATCACAATCAAAAGGGATTCTTTTTTGTTTTTCAATTTTTTTTTTTTTTTATGACAGATCTCACTTTTAAGTTGACGTTCGAACTGACAGAAATAACACTTGACTTGAAGTTGCATTTATTATGGCTGCTCTTCATTTTATTTATGAAGTTTTTGTTGTTGTTATTTTACGATTTTTGGATATGACAACTGCTGCAGTTTTTTGATGTGAAGTGAAGTTAATTTCAGGTGTCAGTCAAAAGAATGAAGTTTACGCAGTGCGGAGAAAACAAAATCAGAAACAAATTTCAGATTTAAATGAAATATTAATGATATGATATACAATACTTTTGATATGCAGCATATTAATAGTGAAATTAAATTAAAAATTTTGCGTATAGTTTAAATTAAAAAGCTTGCTTAGAAGCGTACAATAACTTCTCCAAATATTCTAGCACTAAATAACATCTTGGAAGACGACAAAATATAACAAGGTACTTTAAAAAGCAAAGGAAAAGTAATCAACATCGAAGCTAGTGTTTATAAAAATGCTCTTAAACAACTAATATGAAGCGTTTTCAAACGTTTCTGATTTGAGCAAAACACGAGAAGTGTGTACGTATAGTTTGGTATTTATTAGGGTGAAACAATAGAAATGGAGCCAAGAAGATTTTATTTTCTTAAGCACTCAATTCTTACAACAGATAGTTTTTGGGGATCTATGCAATCACCTTCAATTTTTAGTTTTTCAACGTCCTTTAAATAAAAAAGTTCATTCAAAATTTTTCAAAATTGCGATGACAAATACATAAAAAATAAATTATTTCAAAGAAAAAAGAAAAAGTTCCAAAAATAAACAAAATAAAACAATTATTATAACAATAGATTTGTTGAAAACTGAGTGTAGAAGAGAAAACACAATTTGAGAATTTAAAACCAAAGACTCCAAAAAAAATATAAAAAACTAAAGAATAAAGAAAAGAAAAAACGTTAACTTCGGTTGAACAGAAGCTCTAATACTACCATTCACACGAAATTATAAATAGTAAAACATAAAAGTAAGGATTTAAATAGAGGCTACCCTAAAAAGTGGGCGGTACACGCTCACTAGTAGATGTGTATGAAGCGATGTACTAGTAGACGCAATTATAATGCAAGGCCGAAGAGAGCTCGGCTACAACCCACTTATTCGTTTATAAATAGTGTGATTTTGAAGGCAGGCAGTCTACAAAGCGGCCAAAAGTATACAGACTTGTAATCGAACTGCGAAGGCACTCAGCCTACGTAGTGTTGAAGAGACATGAGCATTTAAGCTGGTGGGTATGATTGAACTTTGAAGCTTTTGAGGTAAACGAGATTTCTTTGTCACCCCTGAATAATAATTTATTTTTGATATGTGAAAAATAAAAAATCAAATCAAAGTGTAAGGCGAATGGCTTTGAGTGCTAAAAACTCTTTTGTGTGAGAGCTCGCGTTGTCGTGATGGAGGATGAACCGTCTTGGCAGTATGGTTTCCTCAATTTTCAGAAAACTACTGGCAACAAATGGTTGAGAACAATTCAGAATTGACCGTCCTATGGTCAACATAGATTGTATATAATGGAACAGTTGCGACCTGACCAGTTGTCTGAAAAAAAGCGACCATTTACTTCGAAGTGCTGCGTCTCCGAATGACTATTGTTGGAATTTGTACGTCTTTGCAGTATATATACAGTTGTTTGTTTCATTTCGCGCATTTGCCTGTTAGGATATCATAAAAATGCTTATAAAATATCGCGGCTGTATTCCTTCCAATCGTTACAAATATTTTGTTGGATGATTGTTAAATTATACGCTATCCAATGCGAACAAATCCTCTTAAACGTGAAATGTGCATGTAATATTAAATGTATGCTGGTTCCACTAATATCCCAGTATGATGCAACCTCACGGTATGAAACATGATGGTCTAATAGCTCAGCATCGATGTTTTCTGGGAAAACAGCTGTTATTGGCAAACGATGGGACTTCATTACCAAAATTTAAAGTAAGTTTATCGATACACTCTTGTCTTGATAGTCCACATCGCAACCCGTAATAAATTATTGTAGGGAAATCTTAACGAGTTAATTCCATTTATTTCTTATTTATGAATTCTTCAAATCTCTGAAATGACAGCTGTCACCTAACAACATTTAGGTTGCCCAAGCGCACAATATACAAGCCTCGTATGTACAATAAATTAAACTGTGGTCAGTTCAATGGAATACTCTGTCTGTCCGTCTGTAGGAGCTACGTTATAGGTCAACTTCAGCCATTTTTAATCTAGGTACCTGATATAATTATCTAACATAGCAAAATATTAGCCTTCTACCTGCTAGGTAAAGAAGTGCTTAACTAGACAGGCTGGCGTCAGACTAATGATAACAGATTTAACTCTATGAGATATGCAGGTAGTTTATAGAATTTAAATTCGCTGTCGCAATTTTGCTGATATTAGTTATTTCAAGATAAAAGGAAATGCCCTGCAAGAATTAAGTCAGTTTGCAAACGAATGTCAACGTGGTTCTAGTGATATAAATTCGGAAGTTCATATTTTTAAAAATATAAATTAAAGCGGATGCATTTTTGAGTTAAAACTATTTTAAGCCTTCAATCGAATTGACAAGTACAAATATGAATCGACGTTATACCGTGGCACATATGATTTGTCGTTTTTGCCTTAAATTCAATAAAGAAGGTCAGACATCGGTGAAACTTAGTCCAATATTTGAAAATGCATCTGGAACGTTGAGCATTGCAGATATATTTTCAGCAGAAATGCCTGAATTACAAATTGATTCCACAGACGAATTACCTCAAGTAATCTGTAAAAACTGTTTGCAAAAAATGCACGAAATGCGAAAATTTAAGGAAATGTGTAAGGAGTCGCAAGATGGCATGCGAAGTATAATTCCGGGTATTTTTCAAAATACAACCTTAAATCATTTTTCAGTCGCAGTCGAGCAGATGGAACAGTTAGAGAAAATATCAGAAGATATGAAGGGTTTGAAAATGGAAGAAGTTTTAGATCAACCATTGGCTAATGAAACAGTTAAAATTGGTGCAGCTGACACCATCACGGACGCTCTCAATGAAACCACAGAAAGTGAAACTGAATCGGAAGATTCGATTGAAAAACAGATGTCCACTTATATTCGAACACTACATCAAAACGTTCAAAATGAAATTAAAGCCGCACAAAAGAAATCATATAATGTATCGCAACGGAGCCGCAATGGGCTCAGTGCCCCAAAGGGGGTTTTCTTTTGCCCACCTAATAATAATTGGTGTCGCAGTGGTGGCAAATACTATGCATGCGAAATCTGCGGTATGTCGTTTAAATGCAACTACAACCTAAAAAGGCACACCAAAAGATCTCACAATCCGAACAACGATTTTAAATGTGACCAATGTGACAAAAGGTAAAGTGATGCACTTCAGTTTTGATGTATTTTGATTACTAATTTTCTTTTAATATTTTCAGTTTCGTTACGTCGCATGATCTCGTACGCCACATGGATATACATATCGTTGACAAATTATACAATTGTAAATATTGTACGGAGTATTTCAACGAACCGAACGGTCTCAAGATGCATCTTCGAACGCATCACGGAGAGGTAGATCTTCGTCCATACTGCTTCCGAATTGCGAAGACTTTGTACTAAGGTACCAAAGAAAAACAAGGATGTCGACATGCTCAAAATGAATTTAGCTGCTGGGAAGGGAATAGACACAGAAGCCATACAACACTTGGCAGCTAAAATCTCCGAAAAAATTAACCAAAAGTAAAAAAACTCTTGAATGGCACCATGGAAACGCTGTTATTTCTCTCTTACTGAGTGCAGCTATTTACCAACAACAAAATAAGTTAGTTTGTATGAAGCATAAATTAATTGCGAATTATAATATATAATATTATTGTTAAGTACAGTGTGACGAACTGTTGTAAAAGTAACAAACACATTGTAACGCGGTTTAATTAATCAAAAAAAAAGAACAAAAAAAAAACAATACGAATGCATAAGTCATAAGTGCATGATATCGATATGATCTGCAACCTTGCAACCTTATGTAGACTTATAAGAATGTTTAAAAATGTTTAGAACTAAGTTGAAATAAAAATAAAACACAATTAAATGGAATGAATATCTATATTTTTTCCTTTTTTTTCTGTTCTGTAATTGTCTATAGAACAACAAAACTGCTTTTCGGCGTCTGCCCGATTCAGGAACATCTGATGAACTTCAATCCTTGAGATCCAGTTTTACAACACTTTTTCAATCATGAACAGTGTGCTACATATAGACCATGATAAAAATCAATGCTGGCTTGTCTGCATAGATCAACGATTTCAAGTATTCCCATAGAAAGTAGTCTAGAGATGTCAGATTGCAACGATCTTGCGGGCCAGCCAATGGTTCCCTTTCCTCAATAAGTCGAATGGTATAAAAATTAATATAAAATTTTTTGGTCCAAATAAAGATTAGTAACTAAAATAAACTATGAAATATTAAAAAAAAAAAGAAACAAAAAAATACACCGCGTGGCACAAGCAGATTTACCACTCGACACCAATTCTAAAAAAAAAACTATTTGCGAATTATAAGTTTTAAGTAAATATTTACATTTCACAGCATTTGAAATAAAAAATCATTTTGTAAAATCGAAAACTAATCCACTGCCAATATACTGGAGCTATATTTAAGATGGTTAAATATCTAATGTAAAAATATGTCAATATTAGTGTAAACAGTTTATTAAATAAAAAGAAAAAAAAACAAGAAAATACCAAATTGTGTTCCTTGAAACAAATGGAAATGACACACACACAAAATACTATCGCAAAACATATGATTATAGAAATCTTTAACGAAGTACCGAGACCGAAAGTTCGAATACCACAAACTGAGCAACTAGTAGTAGTGGGAAATGCTATTTGAAAAAGATTCGTTAGCCGCAGCCGTTATTGAAAGTTTTGTTCGAAAAACCATCGTGAAACTATTCGTTTCTGAACTTTAGGTCGGCTGGGATACGTATTTCATTATGTATTATTATTAATCAGTATCTTCATATTTTAGCGCTGGTTGCTGTCTCCAGAATTCGTTAACATCTGCAGCGGAAAATACTCTTCTGGGAAACGATGTTTTCGGTTCGAAACTTTTGTGAGCGCACTTGGCAACATGTTGACGAGCATCAATTAAGCATGTTTTTGATCGTGTTTCTGTTGGTAAAATTCAAATCAAATAAAAATTTAAAACTTTGCATTAATTATAACTTATTGCAATTCTCTATCTGGCCGTCTCTGATTTAGAGCAGGGTTGTTCAGAAGGAGAGCACTCATTCAGTGTGACTGCATTTGTGTGCTTTGCACTGCGCGATATTTTATGCGAAGATTAAATACTGGCGTTATAATTTGTACAGTTTGCCAAAATACAACACCAATGCAACAAAACGAATGCAAATAAATGTTTCTTTTTAGCATAAAGCAGCCGAGCGTTCGTTCGTATGTGTGTTCGTACCCCTGGGGCTAAGGCTGGACAGCGTTGATTTAGAGGCGAAAGCGTTCTCCGTGACAGTACTGTGTTAATGAAGACAAAAGGTGGAATTTCAACCACTGGAAGAACTCTTGTATTGTTAAAATGGTGTCAATTTTGACATTATAAATATAAGTTTTCCGATCTGGATTTATGTGGGAAATTTCATTCAGTTTAATATAAGTTCCATCCAGATCATTTTTGGATGTTCTGTTTTGTTTTGTTTTGGTGAATAACAAAAAGACCTGTTTACACGATTGTTCGGACTTATGTTAGCTGACAAATTTCACTTTAAAAATATTTTGCGACAAAAGTTGGATTACTTTCTTTTTGACCTGCTAGTATTTATAAGTTTTTTTCTTGAATGTTAAAATTTTTAACGTTTGATCTAAAGTAAGTCAAGTATATTGTGTGCTACATTTCTTTGTTAGTTCGAATGAATAATAAATCATAAAATATTCAATTGAGAGAGCAATTTGAGAGCAAATATATTCTTACAGATACAAATTTCTGAACTTATTTAGCAAGAATAGTAAAAAGTAGTGAGTCATTAGCCTAAATATTTACTGTAGTTTAGACCAACTTCTACTATTTTAAAACAGATTTACAACATTTAAAAGCTGGAACACACACAAAGATACAATTAAAACACGCACATAAACAAAACTCAAATCAATTTCACGCAATTTCCAAAGCGCACAAAGCCACCTTTCACATTTACACATCATTTTTGGAAAGTTTTATGATTTCGTGTGATTTTTTTTTTATTTTAAATTTTTTCCACCAAAAAGCGGCTTTATGCATTCATTCATTCAATCTTCAATCGTACACCCAAAAGAGGCTGATGAAAACAATTTGCAAATGGGCCAAAAATGACCCGGTACAATGTATATTTTTATCTGCTTAATGATGCATAATAAAATTATGCTTTGTACAACAAGAGCAACGTTCAGAAATCAATAAGACAGCTTAATAGGCTTCTTAAGAGAAAGGAGTTAATAGTATGTAGCTAAAGGGTGTATTTTTTGAAGGTTTACGATTTTGTACTGAATTAAAAATTAACTTTTTTAGAAGCTTTCGTTTGTGGAACATCGATATTTTTATTATTACCTTCAGTAGGCAGAAGCTTTGTGATATTATTTCGTAGCGTTGTTGAAAAATACTTATAAACTTAACTTCATAACGAGCTACATCGATAGTTGCTTTAGAAAACTTCTGGAGAACTTACAGCTTAATGCTTCCTGGTGAAACGTCAGGTAAATTTGGTTGCAATTTGTCCACACAGTACTGCAGTTTAGCGTATGCTTGCAGAACATTCAGAAAGATACGTGGAGTAAGGTGACATTCATCAATTATTTTTGTAATTATGTGCAAAGTTATTTGAATTCAGTTGGTATTAGCACTATTCGAAGTCGAATATACCGAATTTTGTTTTTCAATTTTGAACACGTTGTGTAAGTAAATCATGTAGCTATTGAAGTAATTAATCTTTAAATTACTGTAGAAAATGCAGAGCGGCTATCTATTAGTTTTGCACGAGCTTGACACAATGCTGCACATTTGATCTAATGATTCAACACCAGCTTTGCTTTCATTGTAAAACTCTAACATACTCGGCTTTCCAATGAACTGATTGAATTTACCTTGCTCATCGCATGACGGAAGAATATATACCATCTTGCTGGGTTAAGATTTAAAAGTAGAATAGTTATCATAGCAAAACAAAAAAGTTCCAGTTCCAATTCCAATTCCAATTCCTTTAGTGCTGTAGCTTCGGTGTTCATCCGGATGAAGTGACCAGCCCAGTGCAGCCGATGGAATTTTATGTGCTAGTCTATGTCAAAGTCATCATGCAGCTCAAACTGCTAAACTCGACGCCAACTCTAACGGGACCAAAAAAGGAAACCTACGAAGAATCTTTCTCTCGAAGACTGCCAAAGACGCCGAATCCGTTGATGTCAGGGTCCATGCTTCTGCGCCATACAGTAGGACCGGGACTAACAGTGTCTTATAGATTTTTATCTTCGTACTTCGTGAAAGGGCTCTACTTTTTATTTGCTTTATTTATTGAGCCTTAAATTCCAGTGGTTAGCAAGCGTGATTCTTCGTCTGATCTCTAAGCGGACGTTGTTGTCGCTGGTAAATTCTCTTCCCAGATAGACAAAGTTTTTTACAACATTGAAATTAAAATTTTCCATACTAACAGACTGATAAAGACGCGCTGATGGTTTCCGAGTGTGGACAGCAAGTACTTCGCCTTGTTCACATTCACCGCTAGGCCCGAGAGACGCGACTATTTCTCAATCTCCTAGAACGACCTGTTAACTCGCCGTTCTTTTTTTAATGTATTTAGATGCTTTAAAATATCGTTGACTTGTTTCACAAATGTAAACCATTTATCCATAATTATGTTTCGGTTCATTCCGTGAATTGGTTTGGAATGTTCCTTCACAATATATTCTGCGATATATTAGACTGTGGAGTGAGTTCCTTTTTGCTAAGGCATGGCATTCAAACACACATATTATTTGTTCCACTAACTTACATCACAACAATCTTTATTCCATATTTGGCTGGCGTATTGGGAATAAACATCTCAAACTTCGTTTTACCACGAAATGGCAAAGGCTGTTTATCAATCGTCATATAAAAGTCTGGAGTATAATTGTAACAATATATATCCGGGTCCAGGTTTATATATAATTTTGGGCATTTGAACGCCGGGACTGGCTCGGATGTGGCGCATTCTGGAAGTCTCATTTCCGACCACTTTTTCAAGCAACAGGGTCCGTATTTCGGCATTGGTTCGCACAGGATTATTTTCTCTGAGGTTACGTGAAGTCGTTGCTCTATGTAAACAAACCATCACACGTTCTCGGTGGCCATGTGATTGGTCGATTTCGAGAAATAACGCGTTCGTCAAATGTTTCCTTATGTAGGTCGAATGTTTAATGCGAATGTTTTTTTTTGCATGTGGCGCCGTCCTGTTGGGTGAGCATGTCTTCAAAAACCATCCCATTCAATTGGGACATGAAATAATCGCTAATCATGGATCTATAGAGCTCGCCGTTGATGGGAACGTTCTCGCCGATGTAATGGTGCCTTGAGAATCTCTCGTGGATTTTCTTCACTCCAAATGTGGCAATTTTGGTTATTGACATCTCCATTGACGAAAAAATGAGCCTCATCAGTGAACAGAATATTGCGAGAAAACAGTGGGTTGACTACCAATTAATTTTAAGCTCATTGACCGAACGTATGGCGCAAACGATGGACAGTCGGCTTTAATGCTTGTACCAACTGGAGCTTATAAGGTAATTTAATGCACACAGCTTCAATTGCTGCGCGCGATGGCGGATCGACTCATTTGGGTCCTCCTCTGTGTGCACTGTACGTCGTACATGCGAATGCGTATCATCATTTAGAGTATACGTGCTGCGAAAACGATCCACGGTTAATCGAATTAGACGCTCATGTGGATGATTATGTCAATCAAAAAAAAAAAGGGATTTATTTTCAGTATAAATTTGAACTGGAAGTGTTGTTCTGGCATTCCATAATAAAATGTCAAACCAAACGGAACAAAAATGACAATAACGCAGCCAGATCTAACCAATTTATGACAGTTTAATGTCACCATAGAACCTCTAAAAAATGCACCTTGTACTATATATGATCAGGAGAAATAGGAGGAGTCGCTCTGCTGCATAATCAACACTTGTGAAAATCTTATCGTAAAAAAAAAAATTCAAGAAATGCATTCAGATAAGCACGATAAGCGACATCAGAAGGCGGCAACAGCGCTTCAACATGAAAGGATGCATTAATAAGCGCATTCAAACAAATTGAGATACAATTGAACTGCAAGGGCGAAAGAAGTTTTTAAAAAGCAAAGCGCTGCCAAATTACAATACAACGAATCGATTGTATTGGCAGCAGGTCAATGATGATGACGATGTTTTTGAACTGCAACATCATAAGTAGAAGAAAAAAGGACCTACAGCAAAGCACACTGATGATGATGATGACGATGACGATGATGATGATGATGATGATGCACAGCTTTGTTGAGTTTTATTGACGCAAATTGCATATCTGCGCGCTACATAATCAACTCAGGTGCGTGTAATTTCAGCGACAACGACTCAAACGATTGAAATTCGGCTGACGGACTCTCATGCTGTAAACTGGCTTTATCAAAAATTTCTTTAAAAATGAAAAACAAAAAATAATACCACAATTTTTACAAAAAAAAAAAACCAAAAAAAAAAACGTCTGATTATAGAATGATGAATGCCGAAATTATATCTTGATAAATCGTCATCGCCTTCCATCTTTTGCTGGTACGTTAAAATCATAAAATAATGTAAACTGGGTCACTGTGTATGCGCCATGCATTCTTGCCAGACTTGCCAAATAGTATAAACTCAAATCACTTTGATTTAGTTTCGATTTTCCAGCAGCAATGAAAGGTGTAAGGAACATCAGAAATCACTTAAGTTCAATGATTTGGCAGTAAAATTTTATGGGTTTGTTTTTTGGATTAGCGTTGAAAAGTGTTTTTCGGCGCCTATAAATGCTTGCAGGAGAAAAAATAATAAGAGAAATGAATTATGCACAAAAAATGCAAATTTCACAAAATAAAAAAAATGATTATAATAAAAGAAAAAGAGATGCTCGCAACGCCCTCTAGTGGCGGCTTCATAATTAAGATATTAGTCTCAGCTCCGCCCTGCACTTGTCTTGCATATACTACGAGTATTTTCAATTTTTCTTATTTTATTATCTTTCATACCCTACACGTAATGTATGCACAAGTGTATTATTAAATTGTCTATATGGTTTGTAACGACACGTGGTTGTCAATTACACTTTATGTGTGAGTGTCCAATTGTTCAGAGTTATATTCATATTTAATAGTTTTCGGAATTCCCGATGCCTATCTCTCGTTCAAATGTTTCTTAATATGTGGGGCTATTCAAATCTTATTGGTGTTTCAGTTTGACACTGTAACATTTTTCAAGACATTTTTATTCAAATTTCTGTCTGTTATCTGTCATAGAAAACATGTTCATGTAAATCATTGGTCCCTTTTGGAACACAAATATGTGACCAAATGTAACATGGGTGAGGAGAAGTAAAAAAATGGCAAAACATTGCGTTACGTAATACTTGGAATACTATGGACCTGTGCGGTCTTCTCGTCGACGTGTGACTGTCATTTTATATTCCAACATAAAGTTATTACTCAATTGAAAAGTATTTCAACCAAATTGAACTATGTATATTCTAACTTATGTTTCTTGAGCGAACGTTTAAAGACAAAATGAGATCAAGTATAATCATTCTTCTTTTAAGTTCATCTTGCTCACACCGTGCTCCATCGTCGTTTGTCATTTGCAACGGTTTTTACTTTACTGTAGGTTTAGTCTCTTTTGTATAAAGTTTGCAACTATCGTTTGCCGACATTTACTCCAGCTGCACTATGGGATTCATTCTAGAGCATTTATGAAGAACTCGTTTGGAGTATTACGCAGAACTTGCTTAACAGAATTTTTCTTCGAATTGCTACATTTGTTCCCGAGATCATCGTTGGATATTGTTCTTGGCACTCCCATATCTCTAATATTCAACGATACACAGTCCCACTTTCGGCGAAGAGATTCGTCAGTGACTCCTTAACTTTTATTACTCTTCACAGACAGGATGGAATTCGGAAAATAGGCTTATCACCAGTCCTGAGTAATTTTTGCCTTATATAGCGGTGTTGAGTCTTAGTGCAACAACGTTCCACTTTTCCCGAGTGTTGCTGACCCTACGAAAGTACCACAGCATAGAGAATATCACGCCGATACACTTATTGCTTGATTTTGACTCCTTGATCAACAAAATGGGAACCTCAGCGGACCAGCTCCTGTCGTTTCTGAGGATTCTGCACCTGCTCCACGGTGAACAGCTTCTAGTCTGTGAAGACGGTGCGCTCCCACTTAGAAGTCACACACGCTCGGATTCTGGACAAACGAACAATTGCACATTGATTTTCTTCTTTATGAAACAGCTTCAAGAGCGGACATCAATTTTAGGTGCAAATAGTTTTAACAATCTCAGTGCTAAACTTTAATAGACTGTTTCGTTTTTTATCAGCTTTTATTTTACTTACTGTAAGTGTATATTTGTTTGTTTGTACAGTTTTGCTCTTTTGGTCTGTGATTTCAAAGTAGTAGTCACGATAATCACTGCTACTCATTAATCGCTGACTAGCGTATCTCTACTCCACACATGCATTGGACAAGATGACACATCTTTAAGCTTTCAAACAATTTTAACCTACTTCTAATGTTTGGATTGAGCTGAAACTGGACATGCATGTGTGGAGTAGAGATACGCTAGTCAACTATTAATGAGTAGCAGTGATTATCGTGACTACTACTTTGAAATCACAGACCGAAAGAGCAAAAACAAAACTTTTAATATAAAAAGCATATCAACATTTTTTTGTCTAGTTCTTATTTCAAAATAATTGAAGGAACACTTTTCTTCATTGTCTTCTTAAATATAACAAATAAACAGAACTAGATTTGAATCAAGATTTTACTGAATACATTTTGATATGTCACATTTATATCATTTTGATATATCACTAACATTCAGTGAATGACAGTTGCAGTAGTTAGAAGCAACTGATAGTAAATCACTTATATATCTAGTAGCAACTGCTACCAGTGATTTTTCTTTCGCTGTGAAAAAATCACCGGTAGTTAAAGTTAATATCACTCAGCACTAGTATAGATTCGATGGAACAACATTGTTCTATAACTTTTGATGAATAAATCTAAACAGCGGATGGCTAAAATGAAAATTTAATAAGTTATTGAGAAAATTTTAATTAATATTGACTATGTTTGCTAGTTTTAGGGTATTAAAATGTATCTCGTATTTCACTTTGAAACTAATGCCTAATCTATAAAAAAAACTCTCTATACTACATTTTACACTTGTGTGGCGTCTGCATAGCGCATAAAAATTTCTTATCAACCGACCTAAATATTTTCGGTTGATTTTCCATCATTTTGTCGACAGATTTCACTTGGCTGTCGCATCAAGCAATCAGTTTGATTGGCAAGCGAAACTCCTGCGCAGCCTTCGAATGTATGTAGTGTACGATATGTAGATAAGTTGATTTCGAATTTCGAACTGAGATGAGATGAGATGAGACAACGTCCTTGCGCCTTAACGAGCAACAATTACTGGCGTCCGACAGTGTTGTGTTGTATGTACGAGTATGTATAATAATTGCAACTAAATTGCATAATGAGTAGTAAGTACTTATTTTGATGCGAAATCAAGCAATGGTAATTTCACCCATTCAATCACACGTTTTGAGTAGTTTAAATATGCAATAAAATACAAACATTACTCAAGACAGACTCAATCACAAAGTGTAGATCTTTTGCTTTAAAGAAAACCCAAAATAGGAAAAAATTCAACGAATCGAAAAGAAATCTAGCTGCAGGAAAAATTAATTATATAGATACAGCCTAAGTCAAAAAAAAAAAAAAAAAAACAAAAAAAAAATTATACGCTGCTAGCTACATGTAATAAATCTGCGACTTGTCTCTACTATAAAAGTTGTAGATACTTGTGTAGTGGGCGGTTGTTGTCAGCAAGCAAAGTCAAAA
Source organism: Leucophenga montana (assembly GCA_035044765.1). Taxonomy (NCBI): domain Eukaryota; kingdom Metazoa; phylum Arthropoda; class Insecta; order Diptera; family Drosophilidae; genus Leucophenga; species Leucophenga montana. The sequence goes on along the minus strand of JAWNNQ010001912.1, from coordinate 1,037,996 downwards.
GCGAGAGTCCATTGCTCGCCCGGTGGTTGCACGCTTAAACCGCGCTACAACAACGCACGCTCCAGGAGGTCATGTCACGAAAATATCCATTAACACATCATAAAATTAAAAATTAAGAAACCATATGAAGCAGCCAACAACAATAATAACAACAACAACAACAACAGAGTGCAGCGAGTTAATAAAAACAAAAAAAATAAAACCGCATAATGAAAAATAAAACGCCAAAGAATGCACAAAAAGATACATATGTATCTTACGTACGATACATTGAAGTAGCTGAAGAGGATCAGCAAACGACACAACGAATCATTTGCAGTGGTGGCGGCAGTGTATTAAATACAAAAGTGAAACCGGTAATTATGCATTATATATGCATGCCACACAGATACGCACACATACAGCTTTAGATACAGATACATTAAAATGCACAGGATTGCTTTCGCATAGCACATATTTAAATTCACATTGACGCAAAGTAGCCGACGAACGCCCTCAGTTTACAGTTGAGCTCTGTGGTCTGCCCAGCTCAGCTCAGCTCAGCTCAGCTCAGGCGCGTTTGACCCACGCTGTTCTGGTTTTATGGCATCAGGAACTACTTTACTGACAATTTACGGTCGTGTTTGCCTGTCTGCCTGTCTGACCATTGCATATCATCAGCCGTCTGTGAAATCGCAAAGACAAAAACGTACAACAAAAGACTTAAGCGACGAACTTGCAATAACATAAATTTCACTTAATTGCACAGCAAACTAAAATGAAATAAAATAATAAAGGCAAAAAGATACAAAAAAAAAAGATGCAAATGAACGCGAAAAATGGCAATCAACACACAACAAAATGCATTAATTCGTACGAAATTTTACGCGTAAATGCATTCGGCATAAAATTTTTCCACACGCAAGCGAAATTTTAATACGGTTTTTTAATTTTGTATTTTTGAGATACTTTGTTCTTTGCTGCTGTTAAAAGATACAAAGTTTACTCTTTAATTTACAGCAACTTTGTTGCAATTAATTTCGAAATTATTTTATCAAATCTTTTAGCTTTGAATATTCTAAGAAATATTTCAAACGTTTTAAATCATTTTAAGCTATTTCGAAGTATTTCAAAAGTTTAAATCAAAAAAAAAAAGATACATATGTATTTGTTCTGTGCTTAATTTATTTTCTTGTTCACTTTTATAAACCTTGACATAACTTAAATTTTAATGACAATTGACTCGTAATGCGTGCCTTGTATATATGTAAGTACATATACGTATATATACCCTACTCTTTAGATCGCTACAGCACTCCTTCGTTGGCATTTCCATTAAAGTAGAACAAAAGAATTGCCAAAAAATATTTCTTTCTGTTGTTGAACTTTGCTGTATTCATTAATCTTTTTCTTTGCTGTGTTGTTTTGTGTTTGGTTTTGCGTGCTGCGTGACTGTGATATTCATATATCAACTGCATTTTAAGATAGCGCATTTATGCAGCTTAACGATTTTAATAGACTATTTGCAACAGCAAAGTATTGCGGATTGGGTTCGTTTGCAGAAGTCCACATTAGTTCCGAAAGTTTTTGATTGCTATACACAGTTAGGAATGTTCACAAACAAACGGCCCGAGCAGCAGAAAATCGTTCGTTAAACACGTATCCCCTGGGTACCTTCTGAATATGAAAACACAACAACCTTTAATTAAGGGTTTCTGCGCTGGTTTTGGTGTCCGTCACCGTAAACGATATGGTCCTTTAAGGGACACTATTTACAAATATGCACCTGATTCGTCTAGACCCTCTACAAGGAATGTGAACTAACCAGCTGGTTGATGTTCTCGACAATACACCAAAAACGTTGAACAGGCCAGGATTACTTTGAAAAGCATACTGTGACATCGACTGCACTTGCCATGCGTAGAAGCAGAAATTTGGAAGCGGTTTTATTCTTAGTAGGAAACTACGCGGTCTCATCTCTAGATTCATACTTGTGGAGCGAGAGCTAATTACTTTAACATTCGAACAATATCCGCACAAGCCCCGACGGAAAAGAAAGACGATGTGGCCAAAGAAGAGTTTAAGGAGCGTCTAGAACATCTCTACGCGCACTGTCAAATTGGTTAATGGCATTTTCGACGCCAAAATTGGAAAAGAAGGAATCTTCGGTCCAACAGTCGAAACAGGTAGCCTTCACGATGCTAGCTCCAGCAATGAATAGCGGCTAATCGCCTTCGCCATAGGTCAGAGCATGGTAAACAGTAGCACACCTTAACATCCACAATGCTACTTGCCTCAGTCCCGAAACAAACACACGTCATCAAATTCACCATGTTATGATCGACGGTGTTGGATGTGGAACGGTACGAGGTCCCAAAATCGACACGGCACACTATCTTGTCGCAGCCAAAGTACACACCAGGCTTGACATGGTGCATGCTGCACGTCCCAACACTCAACGAAAGCTAGACGTCGGAAAACTACAATCACAACCGACTATCAAAACTTTATCCAGCCAGACTCGCCCAACTGTTCCGCGAATCCTCTCCGGCTTCTGAAGAAATATGTGAGCAGTGAAGACATGTCTCTCACTTCATGAAGGTCTTTAATTACGCCAGACATTTCGACAACTAAGAATGAAAATGAAAACTTGGTTACCGATGCACAGAAATCACTGAAACTTTGGAGTCACTGAAGACAGTTCTCTAAACTGATGAAGAGAACAATGCCGTTGTTAGAGAAGTATTTCTAGTACAACCATATTATGATGGCACTATTGTAGAGCGTTGACTCAGTACCGAAAAAGCTGAACAATAATAAAGCGGCAGGCCAGCTAAGTTATTTAAGACAGGTGAAGAATAGTTGATAAGGCGTAAGCACCAACTCATATGCAAGATATGGTCCGATTGATGCATGCGCGTCGATTCAAATCTCTATGTTCTTTGATCTATATTCAAGAAAGAAGACACCACTGTCTGCGCTAGCTACCATGGGTTAAGTCTTCTTTCAATCGGTTACAAAGTTCCGCCAAGCGTATTGATTAAACGGCTAGAGCCATACACTGATGGACTAGTTGAACGGTATCAGTGTGGCTTTCGATCAAAAATGACGACCACTGACAACATTTATACACTACGACAAATTTCGAAGAAGACCCGTGAGTACAACAAAGTCATCCACCACCTATTTGTCGATTAAGTATGCCGCTTTCGACACGCTGCTAAGAACGAAGGTTTTCAGAGCATTATCTGAGCTTGGTATGATAGTTCGTCTTTACTCACAAGCACAAATTGTCATCAAGGTAGAAAAAAAGAACCACTTCGAGCGCTTTGATACCAAGAGAGGTTTCAGAAAGAGTGAAACGTTATGTATATGATATAACTTTTTTGCTCTTCTCATGGAGTGCATACTACTCTGATACCCATACGCTCAACTCTCGGGCACGATTTTGCACAATCGAGTATCATATCGCATATGGTGATATTGGAACTGCAGAAAGCTGTTGCCTGCGATTTCAACTTGTGAGTACTGGTTTCGTCGGCTTAAAAGTGGTGATTTTGATACGGAGGACAAAGAACGTCCGGGCCAGCAAAAAAAGTTTGAAGATGAAGAATTGGAAGCATTACTCGACGAAGATCCGTGTCAAACCCTTCAAACGCCTCAAAGCCATGGGAATGATTCAAAAGCAAGGAGATTGGGTGCCATACGAATTGAAGCCAAGAGACGTCGAAAGGAGATTTTTCACTTGCGAACAGCTGCTTCGGCCGGAATATGCCAAAAGCCACGACAAGTTGGTTTTGCAACATGACAACGCTCGGCCACATGTTGCAAAATCCGTCAATGAAACGTTGGAGGCGTTGAATTGAGATATGATATGATCTATGATTTAAATAAATAGTTTGGTTATTATTAGATCAAACCTTGTATGTGTTAAGTGTAGAAAAATGTTGGATGTCACGCCTGCAATGCGGCTATATATTCTTAAAAATCACGTTTTTTAAGCTTGATTCAAAGGGAGTTCGTATCCGAGGTCACTAATAAGATTTTTTTTGCTGTGACTGGAATCAAATACGAGCATTACGATATTTTTAACTAAAAGACAAAGCGTATATGACTGTCTGCTAGTCCCTATATAAAGTATCTTATTTGCATATGTATTTTATGATTTTATTGTATCTCATTTTTTGTTGTTGTTGTGTTTTTCTTTTTTCTGCATGCGTTCAAAATTTGTCGCATGCAATTTTGTGTACAGTAGCTCATTGTTGTCACTCTTGTAGTTGTTGTTGTTGTTGTTGCTTTCAGTGCGATTGTTGCTGATGAAGTACAACAACAACAACAAGTTGGCGGCGGCTGCTTGATTATTTTCCATTTTTTTCGTCCATTTTTATATATTTTTTTTTTTACTCGGGGCAATGACAGTGAATATAATTTTTGTTGTTGTTGTGGTTGTTGGTGTTGTTGGTGGTCGTAAGTGCTAAAGTCAACAATCGTGAGAAAAGAATTTTATTGTTGTTGTTGTTGTTGCTGTGGTTGCACTTTTGCGATTATTGTGTTTGTTGTTGTTGTTGTTGTGGGCAACACTTAAATCGCTGAAGGTCATTTAGCCATGGATTTAGTCATTTTTATTTGTATCTTTTTTTGTATCTTTTGTTTTTTTTTTGTATCTTTTTCGTTGTTTTTGTTCCTTTGCGCCTTTTATGTTAAAAATGTTATTTTTTTTTTTTTATTAATATTTGTCTGCAGCGTTTCAGTTGCATGTGTATCTAAATTGTCCAATTCAAGTGTTCTGCGCTTAAATGTCAGCTATAATTTGTAGGATTAAACCCATATGAATTATGCTTGCACAAATTGATTTGAAGGCAATTTAAAATTTAGCGATTTGAATATTAAATCAACAGGAGCGTCGCGTCGCGTCGTTGCCATTGTCGAAGGTGGCTAGCAAAGTATCTTACAATAACTTTAAGATACAATTGTTCAATTGCATTACTTTGGCCGCCGTGAAGGTTTTGTTTAGCCATGATTTCGCGTGTGTGTCAGTATGTGTGTGTGTGTGGTAAATTGAAAATTGGCATAAAAAATATAAAAATTAATGTGCAATTATTTGATTTGATATTAAATATTTCAATCAATTGGTGCGATTTGAATTGATTAAATAATTTCATTGAATTAGTTGAAAAAAAATGCAAAACACAAAAAGACAAATTAAATAAAATTTAACTTTATTTTTCAAATTGTATAATCAATCAAAAGTTGGCCCAACAGTTGTTATAAGTATTTAAAGGTATCAAAAAGTAAAAAGCGCATTTTCAAACATAATTAATAGCACAGACACCTGACGTTGACACGAAGAAGTCCATTAACTATATCTCATAGATACTTATGATAAAATTTTCAACTGGTTTACTAAAATTTTTCTAAACTTTGCTGCGTAGATATGAAATGCTTCCTAATTTTACTTTCTACAAACTATTTTTCAAAATATGCAAATACATTTTTAGGGCAAGGGTAGGAATACTATAAATACAACTATAACACATATTTCAAAAAATATACAACTGAATCACTGCCGTAAAATGGTTGCAAGCTGTAAAATTTCAAGTTACTCTTATAGCAGTGTGGTACCTAGAGACACAATACCGTGAGTTCAGTTTGTCTAAGTAGTCTCTAGACGGAGAACTTTTCGCTTGGACAGACGGATATGGTTATATCGACTCGTCCAATTCTATTTACGAATAAATATATTTATTTATTCATTAATTTTTATTCTGTCCCCTTTAAAGTAACCCCCTGCAAATATAATATAACGGGTTATTCATTTAGAGGTTTTTTTCTGCATTCTGTGAAAAATGTTTTTCTTGCACTTCGAACAACATATGGTGTGCATCGTCGAACTACCCAGCACACTATTGTCAATACCATCCGCAAATTTAAGTCTCAGTGTATGTTATTGTTTGATACGCGACAGAATAAACCACATGCAGCCCGTAGTGCGGAGAATATTGCGGCTGTAGCGGAGAGTGTGGCTGAAGACGATGGCTGACTTGGCCTCTCGTATGGAACAAATTTTAGGACAGGATCTTGGCTTACAAAATTAAACTCGCTCAAGAATTGAACTTTAATTTGCGCTTTAATTTCAGATCTGCTGTTTTCGCGCCAAGATTATCGAACTACAGTTACATTCACAAAAATCCACTGTTTCGTGTGGTTTATGGGCTGGTAGAATCATGGGCACGTATTTCTTTAAAAATAAGGTCGAACAGAACATAACCGTCAATGGCTAGCGCTTCTGCAACATGATAAAGAATTTTTGGTTGGCTGAAATTGAAGTTTCGAATGTAGGCGCCATTTGGTTTCATCAAGACGAACCTATCACACCTCTGAATTTCTTTCTTTCTGGTTATGTGAAGTCAAAAGTCTTCGTCGATAAGCCAGCTACGATTCAAGACTTGGAAGATAATATTACTCGCGTGATTCGCGAGATACCGGTAGCAATGGTGAAAACAGAGATTCAAAATTGGACCACCTACAGCGTAGTCGCAATCCAATATTTGAATGAAATCATTTTTAAAAAGTAAATGTCAGAGATTGTTCTTTAATAATGATTCCGGCATTCATTTCTATTTTAATTGTTTTATTTAAAATTTTAAAAAAAAACGCTAAATTCATCACCCTTTACTTGGGCAAGCGCTTTTCCAATCCTTGAAGCACTACAAATATGCGCTTTTTGGTATGATCTTCCAGCGATATGGTTCATATAGGTCTTTTCAGTTTTGGCATGACGCATAATTACAGTGCTATTTTTTTTGCCAAAAACTTCCGAACAAGAAACATCAAAATTTCACACAATTTCGGAACAAACTTCGCTGCCACACGTTTCATGCCCAAAACATATGAAAAAAATTTCATGGCATGATTCACCCGATATGCCGAAATCCTCAGTAATTTCTTTAATAGTAATTCGACGATTCTCCATAACAATTTTCTTCACTGCTTCAACGTTTTCATCGGTAGTCGCCGTTCTGGTGCATCCAGGGCGGACATCGTCATCAACATCTTCTAAGCCTTCTGTGAAGAGCTTGTACCACTTACAAACATTTTTTTCTTCTCAAATGTATACTGTCAACATTTTAAGTGTGTTGGAAGACTTATATTTATTTTTAACACAAAATGTTATACAGATTCTTAGTTCTCTTATTCCCGATAGCTACAAATCGCTGAGCACACCAAAACTTAATCTTAATCATGTCAACCTATTCTGGGAATTTGTATGCCAACATAATAAAAAATCGAAGAACCTGATGAATTAGTCTGCGAAATTTGAAAAGTCACCTATTTATATGTACAATGTACACATTGAAACACATTTTGATCCAAACTGAATATCGATAATCAAAACTATTGGATCGATTTATTGCAACTTCACAACCAAATAATAAACTTTTGCAAAGAAAATGAATTATATTGCAACAAAATCCATCAATTGGTTTCAAAGTTATGAGTTTACAAAGATTTTACTAACACCTCGGTTCCTGTTTCCGAATATCCCGAAAAATATGCTTTGGAATTTATTTCATTAAAATGGTTAGTTTTTAATTTACAAAAGAATTTTACAGTTTGAAATATATATACTCAATGCTAAGTAAATTCAAATCAGAAAGTGAAAAACGAATCATTTTAATGAAATCGCTCACGAAGTTTTTCGAATTCAGAAACCATAAGAAGGCGTAAAGTTCTACATTTTTGCTGGTTTTAAATTATCACTTTGTACAGAACGTATTGCTAGCTCTAAGTCAGAGCTAATAAGATCCAAGTATATATTCATGTTCAATCAAAATAAATTAATTTATGAGTAGATAAGAAATCACCTTGTAATTTTTGCTCTGCCGTTCAAAGCGCCTACATGCAAGTGTTCGTTGATATATTGTAGGAGGAATGACTCATTTGAGGTACTTACTTTGTTTTTTTTTTTTTCAAAAACTTCATACAAGCGTTAACCAGGAAGTTCAAGCTTTCTTAAAATTTAAAACTTTTTTCAAAAATCTTACTCATGCCACAATCAAGGATTAGTCTCTGATAGTACACATATAAAGAAACTGCCAAAAGATAAAATATGCCACACATATTTGTGATCCAAGGTAGCAGCATACTCGATTTCGTTGAAGTTCGATGTTTCCGATGCCTTTGAAACAATGAAAGCACGAACTACAATATAATTGTGGATGGTTTGCTCAAGAATTTTGCATAGGTGGGTAAACAATACTATTTTTATACCCAATAACCATAGTTTAAAGGGTATATTAAAGTTGCGGAAAAGTATGTAACAGACATGTCCGTCTGTTTGAACAACGAGATCTTGGAGACTATTAATCTATATAGATAAACTTTAAAAGACTAACGTGTTACACTCCTATAAGAGCTATCCCAAATACAAAGAATACGAAAATATTTGTAGTTATTTATTAAATTTATTATGTTAATAAAGCTATATCGCACGTGTATCTTATGTGAATTTCCCCATATTGATCTATGTGTGACATCCATCAAAGGGTTGGCCGGCGTAACACAAACTCAACAAAAAAAAAAATGTACACAGCTGAATAACTAAATTAACAGCATATTTAACTAAACTGGCAAGTTAAATGGATGTCATAGCAAGTACTCTCTATATTGTGTACATAAATACATTATCGATCTGGCAGCACTGTACGTATGTACTTGTCCAGAACGGTAATGTTCTAGATACGCATCGTTGTGGCAACACTGATTTTGCTGTGCTATCAGCTGATTAACCCAAATAATAGAACGAAGAAGAATCGACGCAACGCCGGTAATTTTCATTGTTTTCTTTTCTTTAGTTTTAAATTAATTGTAAAAAACACGAATCCAATTGACCAAAGTACTCAAAATGAATCGAAATTTTGAATTGATGTGTCGTTTCTGTCTTCGATTCGAAATCGACGATCTCCAAAATACACTAAAACTTAAATCAGTACACGACAATGCAACAGAAACGCAAACCATTGCAGACAAATTTATTGCAACAACACCAGATCTATTAATTAGTTCCATGGATGGACTACCACAAGTAGTCTGTTGCAGCTGCTTGGAAAAATTGTTAGAAATGTTTCAGAAAATGTGTAAAAGATCGCAACAGGTCATGCGAAATTTAATTCAAGCACCTATTAAGAACCGATACACTGAGCGTGTTGCATCGATGAGGTCGCCGCACATCTTGGAAGATGTACTATATCCGGACATTGAATTTTTAGAATTTTGATATAATGGGACACACTACACACCAGTGAGTAAAAATAAATGCACATAATTTTCATATGATAAATAATTTTGTTGTTAAATAATTTTATCAATTTCTTTAATTCAGATTCATTAACAATAACGCCATCAATCAAACTACAGAAAATGAAATTAGGATGGATTTAATTGATCGGAACGACACAGAGATGCAAGTTGAATTAAAGGTGGAGGCTGAAGTTTCCGTAAATTCGAGACGAGAGTAAGCAAAATTATTAAATTCGTAAAATAAATAAGAGACAAAGAAATGTTCGGTAAAACTGAACCTTTCATACTCTTCACATGCAACCAAGGCGTCCTTAAGAGTATTTTTAATTGGAGTAGCATGGTAATTATTACTTTCTATCAGCCCATTTCGTAACCATATTTGAAAAACTGAGAGATGGACATGAGCTTAATCGATACGTGTTCTCGAGTTGATCAAATAACAATGCGTTACAAGTACTGAACAGTATAAAAATGTCCAGTTAAACAGAGAATACTACTAAAAACTGCTGTATATAATTTTTTGTAAGTTATATTGACTTTTTTCTGTTTATTTAAAAGTTTACCCACAGCCACTGATGCTATCAACGAAAGCATTGCAAATGAAATACAACTAAATGAAGTCGCTGAGCAGAATGAACAACAGGAGTCTCTGGATATTCAAACAATAAATCAGATGGATAACGAAAGGGATGAGATAATAACAGACATAATAACACATCGATCACAGCTCGCCGGTAAAGTTTATAGTTTTGGTCGTTGTCCACGCAGTTTTCGGTTTACCTCCGAAATGCGACAACTTTATGTGATACACAAAAAGGAGGATGCCGATACTCGTAAGAATTTTGCTGCATGGAAGGATAATGACAGAGAAGGTAAATTAAAGTTGACGGCTAAAGTTCCGGGAAATTCAAGTCGAGAGTAAGCAAAATTAATAAATTCGTATAATAAAAAAGAGACAACAAAATGTTCGGTAAAACCAAACTTTTAATACGCTTCACATGCACCTAAGGGCTTTAGGAGTCATTTTAATTGGCGTGTCCTTTCGGACTGATATTTGAAAAACTGAGAGACGGAGTTGGGCTCAATCCATTCGTTTTATCAAGCTGATCAAGTATACATGGGGTCTCAAATGCAATCTTTAATGCGTTACAAGCCCTGTGAAGAGTATAAAAATATTCATTTAAACATATAATACATACTTCTAAAAAAAGCTACATATACATTTTTATTTCCTTTATTTATTTAAAAGTTTACGTACTACTCGTAACCCTGATGCTATCAATGAAAGCACTTCAATGAGGTGGCTGAACAGAATGAACAACTGGAGTTTCTGAATGCTCAAACAATAAATCAGATGGATAACGAAAGTGATGAGATAGTAACAGACATACCAAGCGAGTGCTCCACATGTCCAAAAACCTTTTCTTTCCTGAAAATGCTTTGAACAATCACAATTTCAATCATAGTGTTGCAAAAAAGTTTTACTGCGAAATCTGTGGTTTTGCGTTTACATTTAAAAATGATTTAAACAGGCACCTTCGCACTTGCCACAGTACCAACAGACTGTTTAAATGTTATCGCTGCGACATGAGGTAAATAGCTGAACTTGTATTTTATTTTGTCTCATATAACGATACATATTTTCTCTTAAAATTTACAGTTTCCGTCGGTCTGATCATCTGCGCAACCACAAGAGAATACACACTGGTGAGAAGCCGTTCAAGTGTAAATACTGTTCGCGATCTTTCGCCTTAGGAGTGACTCTGCGGGGGCATCTGCGATCACATCTCGGTGATAAAGTTAATGCTTGTGATCTTTGTCCACGCAATTTCCGGTTTGCTTCCGAAAAGCGAGAACAAACGAGATTCACCAAAATGAGGATGCCAGAACGCGCAAGCTGAAGTTAGTTAGCTGCTCGTAAGGAAATGAACAAAAAAGTCAAATCTAGCTTATCGGCTGAGGTGTCCGGAAAATTTAGTGGAGTAAATGAAAAGAATAAGAAGACAATATAAAATCTTCGACAGAAATGAAGCATTCATATGCTTCGCATGCAAAGTTGTGCACCAAAGTTTGTGCAAATATATGTAACAGGCATATTCTTGCTCAAGCCCAATACTGAGAACGATGAAAATTTTTGATATCAAAAAAACTTCATACAAAAAAAGAAAAACGTCAACAATAAAAAAATTTCGGCACGAACTGTTTTTCATCGAGTACTCGATATATATATATATAAAATATATGTATATTACTTCAATCTTAATACAATAACATATCCTACATAGGTCTACAAAGGAGTAGTACAAATAGAAATTGTACACAGCTGAATAACTAAACAGCATAATCAATAGGGATATGACGTTGGAGCAGCCAAACAAACTACAAATCTGTGAGTATAAATTATTGCAAATAACTCTTATAAGTTATTTAATTTTTTCCAAATATTTTTACTGCAGAATCTCACCCTGAATGATGGCAATCAAAACACGGAAATTATAAAATGGAATTAGATGAGTTGGCTAAGCAGAATGAACAACTGGAACACAACGATGCCGAAACTAGATCAAAATGATGATGATGAAACAGCAGAACAGACAACATCCCAAACGAACAACCAACATAAATGTGTTTAATGTGAAAAGAGTTAAATTGTAGCACTGGTGCACTGAAAATGATTTACAAGACAGTCGCAAAAGGAACTAGTACGTCTGTTCCATATGTCCAAAAGCCTTTCTTCGCCGAATTCATTTGGACAACCTCATGTCGACTCACAGTGATGTGAAAAATTATGCATGCAATATCTGTGGTTCAAAGTTCAAACTTAATTTACATTAGCCTAGAAAACCACAATAAAAGGAGTCATAGTACGAACTAGCAACATAAATGTGATATGATGTAATTTGTAAAGAACGTGTTCTGATTAAATTGTATTATTAACAATATTTACTTAATGAATTTTCAGTTACGCTACGCCAGATATGCTGCAAAGCCATAAGATAGTTCACACTGGTGAGAAGCGGCACAAATGTAAATACTGTTCGTGATCTTACACTCATAGTAGCAGTCTCCGGAAACATCTTCTAACGCATTTGGGTGCTAAAGTTGTAAATTGTGCTCTTTGCCCACTCAGAAGCAGCTTCCGAGTTGCAAAAACTTTATATGGTATATAAAAATGAGGATGCCGAAACTCGAAAGCAGCACGAAAAGGAGAAGATATCAAAGAGGTTGATGTCTTAAGTATCCAGAAAATCAGAACGAGTAAAAAAATTCAATAAGCAAGAGAAGACATAACCTTTGGCAGTAGCAGTAGTAGTTTATGTACTTTGTATGTATGTACGTCTAAAAATAGGTTGTTTGGTATTTGAATGCCATAATAATGCATTTTAGTTGTAATTACCTTGGAATGCACGAATAAAATTCACAGCAACATCCATTTTTGAACAGCCATAACAAAGAATATGGAAACACATTAATTTATTAGTCCTCTGCAATTTGCGAATAACTCATCGAAATCATGCACAACAAAGTATTATCAGAGATCTGTATTTGAGTGTGAAAAGCAAAGTTTTATTCACTGAGGGAAACATTGATCATAGACTGACAGTCATTATCAGTTACATACGTGGAATGAATCCGAACAGTTTTAGGCTTTTTGACTTTGATACTCAATCTTAGACATATCGGAAAAGACATGACCGCAGCTTTGGTTAAGTATTTGAAAAGCTTGCACAGAGTACAGTTCAAACTGAAATTTGACACGATAACCTTGAAAAATTTGATGCCACCAGCAGTTATTTGCAAGATCCACGATGGTATTTAGTACTGAATCATTTAAGTTTTGAAAGTGTTTTGTCGAATCGAATGCGTTTTATTTCGAAATATATGTAAGCAAGGAAAAAATTGGCGAAGGAGAATTCGAAAATCAAATATATTCAAAAATCTTAATTACGAAAAATCATCTGCTGTCTAGCTATTCTTCTAGTTGTGGACTGCAGGAGAACAGGACAGACTCTTCTTACCAATATGTTGGTTTTGAGTATTCAAAGCGACATTCTGCACGATTTATCTTTTGATATGTACGCGGAAAGTTACTTTATCTTGATTTCGAAAATGTACATAAAAAAAACAAATAAATTTATATTTTTTAATACAATTCGTTCAACATTTTCAAATAGGCCCGACGATCATACTTTGGAGAGGGAATATGCGAGTATATATGAAGGCGTCTAAAACTAAGTCGATTTATCAATATCCGCCGTCCGTCTGAATGTATGAGACAACAAATCTCAGGAACTATAAGTGCAAGTATCTTAGACATTTTTATTCTACTTGACCATACGCAGATGGCTTATATTAAATTTTGTGGATGCCATGCACAACACGCACATACATTTGACCCGTATACTTGTATGCACACTTTTCAAGGCCGCATAGCCGGCATAGGTCTAAATTGACAAGGATGCAGGATATTTCGTAGTCGTAAGCATACGAATGTTTTATTCTTATTTGTGTTGTAGGGATTAATGAATAGGTGACGAAAAAATGGTGGCAGTCTTTTAGTTATTTTAGATTGAAGCTTAATATTATATTAAAATTCACTTAAAACTTAATAGATAAGCGGTCCTCGTACTCATAAAAAGGTCAAAGGCATTATGGAATAAGAGCTTTTTTCTTACCTTCTTAAGCAATGTGTTGCGCTCCTCTTTAGCTATTTTAAGTGCCTGCTTTTATACATACGTACACAGAAACGACCAATTAACAATATCGCACAAGATACACCTTAACAATAAAAACCCGATTTAATTTTTTTTTTAAATTCTTGATGTACGTGCGCACAAACTTCGTTTATTTAAACAATTGAAATCAACAAAAAGTTTGAGTGTCGGTAATGTAGCATACGCGAAGAGATTCGCTGTTCAACTAACCCAACTCGAGTTACAAAAGCAATGAGTGAATAAGTTACAGCGCTCTGCGGATTGAAAATAAAAAGCACATACTTATTACGAAGTCAAATTTGGCGCTAACACAATGTCTTCTTATATAAAGAAGAATGAGTAAAATGAGCCTGGAACGCCCACTGCAGTACGTAGCTCCCATACAAAACCACTGCTAATTTTTTGAATAGATTTTATTTTTATTTATTACGATATCAAAAACCATGCTAGAAAAGAATGGTTTAATTCGAACCACAAATAGCCGGACAAGGAAACTTCAAACATTAACTTTTTTGTTCCTCTAGGGTCATTATATTGAGATATGTATATTCACAGCATATCGTCTGGCCTTTCGGGTTTGCAAAACTTTTTTTTACCCGCTGGGCTCGAGATATTTTAGTAATTTAACACGGCAGTTAATTTGTTTAATACTAACTTGAAATATAATAATGAATTTAATACAAAATATATAGAACATGTGTGCTCGTTGTTAAAATGCCGCGCGGTGTCGCTAACAGAACAGCTGACTGTCTTTTTGTTCTTTTGTGGTCGAATCAATACTTGTGACTCTCGATACTTTGTATTTACACATTTCAACAATAGGTTGTGCATAGAGTTGCCACAATTGTTTTAAAAATTTTTATTTATGTTCCGATTTGTCTCAAATTCACATTTTATATTATTTATAGAAAGAATTTTTTTTTTTTGCAAAATTTGGTAGATGGCGCTGGAGTCGAGATATTTCAATTTTTTACTCATTGTTCGTTTTCAATCAAATTAACAACATATATTATTTAACAAAAAAACATATTTGAACCAGATAAAGTATTTTTCACCCTCCTATTCCCACGCGTCATTTTTTAATTGCGATTTTAGTATTTTTGTAATATGTACAATTTTATAACTCGAGAACGGCTGAAGCGATTTTAATGATCTCTGATTTGATGAATTCGTCATCGCCCCGAAAAGCAGAACAACTATTAAAATATGGAAAAAATTCACGGAAAAAAATATTATAATAAAAAAAATATACGAGTTCATTGGGTCGTGGAGGGTATGGGAAAGGGAGCGGGGAGAAGTTGGAGTGAAAGGAAGGGAAGAAGTGGTGTCTGACGTGGTGGTTGGGGAAGAGGTAGTAGGGAAAGGGACCGTGGAAGGAACGGTAGGGGAAAGGGGAGCAACGCACCGGGTTCCTTTTAAAAAGGAAGAAGAGGTAGGAGAATGGGGGAAGGAAAAGCGAAGTGCTTGGAATGGGGTAGAATGGGAATAAGGGCAGGGGAATCAAGTATGGTAATTTAATGGGGCAGGGTGAAGAGGTGTAGGGGAATGGGGAATGGGAGGTAGGATAAGGGATCATCGGTAGGAGCGGCGGGGGAAATGGCAGCAACGCGCTGGGTAAAATTTAATATACATGAATGAAATGTTGTACACATGTTAATGCAATCGAAAGGGGCAGGGAAAAGGGTTGGTAAAGTAAGGTGAGGTGATGGGGCAGAGAAATGGTGGCAGTGTAAGGATAGTTCGAAAAGGGGTGGAAGAGACATTCAGCATATTTTTCATTCAAACGAAATGAGTTGGGTACCGTTAGACGCGCAATTAAAGCACCTTTTCAATCATAAATCTATATCGGGTTTTCCGTTCGATCTGATTGCTGGTTTAAGTTATATCATAAATCGAAAATCTCAAATATACCGTTAACTTATGAACCCCCCTAAACATTAATATTAAATACGCCATTACCATTATGCTAATACGAGCTTTGTAGTGAATTCCTTAAAGATTATTACGATCAAAATGTTGTTGTTAGTGTTTTTCGGTTTGAGAAAGGAATTTCTCAATCTATTGATATCGAGCAAACCAGAAAAACTAATATATTCATAAATAAGGTCGCTAAATGGGTGTTTCTTTTTTTTTTTTTAAATGTTGTCCACCAAGGATGAGTAAACGAAGTTTAAACTTGGATAAATCTGAACTAACTTTGGACATACATACTTCTGTACATACACTGCGCAAATATAGCAAAAAAAAAAAAAGTTTAGTTGCATTGTAGCATTTAATGTCTGCACTAATTAATCAAAACCATTACAACTAAATTAGTTACAAAAAAAAAATAAAGAAAAAAAGAGAAAAGAAATCAAATCAAATTTGATTGCAACTGCATTTCGCAGCTACATTATAAATATATTTTAATAAATTTGCATAATTTTTCAATTGCCACCTAAACAGCAAAGCCAGCTTTAACCAAAATTCACTTAAACTAAATATCAAATGTAATAAATATAATCTTTTTTTTTCTAGTCTGTTAACAATAAAATGCCACTAAATCTCAGCTACGCTGACAATCCGTACATGAAGCGAACGTTTATTTTCGAGGCGTGTTTTCCACTTAACAATTTTTCTGCGCATTTTTCAAAAACTCGTAGCAAAAAAAAAATTAAATCAAGAAAAAAAGTTTTAGCTTCGGTAGAACCGAAGCTTCAATACCATTCACACGAACTTTCAAATTGTGTACTTAGCTATAAAAAAACAAAAAATATGTTAAAAGCTAAGTACCTAAAGGTGTATATGGCAACTACCCCTAAAACTGCATGGGACATGCTCATTAATATATAGTTGTGAAGCTTCTGTCCATAAGAAACTACCATTGGCTCTATAAATGTTTTATATTTTTCATACAAAAATCCAAAAGTGGGTGGAGGGTTTGTATGGCGGCTGTTCCTAATCCAAAGTTGATATTGGCTGTAGTAGCCATATAATAAGCCTACGGTGGGTTTGTTTCTACTCCTAAAAGTGTGTGACGCACACCTATTGATGTAAACGTGAAACATCTGTTCTTATTAAATTTCAAGTCAATATCAATTGTAATAAATAGATTTTTCATACAAACACACAAATGTGGGTGTGGCACATTGATATGGATGCTCTATCTGCTTAGGATCAAAATGTATGTGCATTATTGGTAGTACAGCCCGTTTTTTGTGTTCAAAAATGCATTTAGTTCAGAACAAAATAATTGAAAAGTAAAGCATTTTCAAAGTATTTTCCAACGCTGGTTACTACTTCTTTCCAACTCTCGGCCAATTTTCGAATTCCATCTTGTAAAAATATCTCGTCTTTAGATGCAACTCAAGTTAGGATCGAATTTTCGATTTCAACGAAAGAAATTAAACGATGAACTGCCAAATCGTGCTGATCCGTCGGAACAACTAACAATTAGAAGGAGCAATGTCCAGAGAATACGTCGAGTGCGGCAAATATTCCACTTGCGAAATGAGGCCGAACGTTGTCATGCAGAAGAATAACTTTGTCATGTCTTTGCGCGTATTCCGGGCGTTTTTCTTGTAATGCAAAGTTCCAACAAATCAATTGTAGCATATACCACCGATCACACGTAAAATTGTAGCAGATCATAGTATACAACCCCCTTTGGGTCCCACCAGACAAAAAACATGACCTTCGAACAATGAATATTCGGCCTTTGGTGTGGATATTGAGGAGTATGGCCACGATTTACCGGTCACAGCGAAGTATTTTTTCTTCTTGCGGCTATCGTACAACATCCATTTCGCATCCTCAGTCACAATTCGATGTGAAAGAAACATTTTTGGTTGTTGTTGCCTTTGAATCAGCCGATCGCAAGTGAAAAATCGCCTTTCAACGTTTCTCGGTTTCAGTTCGAAAGACACCCAATTACAATTTCTTTTGAATCATTCCCATGGGTTAGAATAATACAGAAACTACGTGTTGAGTCACTCCCAATGATTCTGCAAGATCATCTTGCGTTTGACACGGATCTATATCGAGTAATGCCTCCAATTCTAGTCTTTTAATTTGCTTAGCTATTCAGAGCGAGGCTTGTCTTTAACGCTGAAATCACCATTCTTGAAACATTGAAACCATTCTCCACATGATTTATCATTTGGAGCCTTATCACCATAAACTACTTCGATTCGCTTCAGCTACACTTTTCTTTCAATTAAAGCAGAAAACTGCTGCTTAGTCGACACAAAATTTTACATATTCAACACAATCAAAAAACAAGGTATTTATTCTAAAAATAAAGGCTATATAGACTGCCAAATGTCTAACCTCTTTGAAACTACCGAAATCAGCTTTAACTATGAAACATTCACAACAGCCAGAGACATTTTTTGAAAACGGCTCGAACAAATTTTCAAATTGTTAAAGCAAAAGCTATTTTGGCAAGATTTACAAAGAATGAATCAAATTGCCATTCAATTCATTTCGTTTTTTTTTTTCAAAATGAATGATTCAAAAATGTATTCGTAGTGTATTTCACTTTGAATGATTTAAATTGAATATTTTTTTTTTAAGAATTATTCAAAATTTGTTTAATTCAATGCCTGAATGATTTCCAGATGCATTCAAATTTAAAATATTCCTTTACAGCGCTAGCGGCAACACACAGACGGACTGACAGACAGACGGACACATCTAGATCGACACGTCTCGTTGAGCTGATCAAGAATCTGGGGTCTTTATGGGGACTACGATTTAATGCGTTACAAACTTGGTGACAAACTGATAATACCATATCACACTAAGTGTGAATGGCATAAAAATAATAATAGTAAAAAAAACATGTGCAACAGAGTTTTTGTTACGCTCGCGCGAGCACAAATCATACACAACGAAAAGAAACAAATATTTAATACTCATACAGACGACTGCAACTGACTAATTTAGATCTGCAACGTAAATTGCCAAAAATATATTAGCACAAAGATTAAAAAAAAAAAAATAAATAAAATGAATAAAAAATGGGAAAAGATTTTGCTTCCCATGCAACATTGCAGTGCAGTGCAGTGCAGTGCAGCAATTTGGGTGGCGTTCATGCAGCGGCATGCGACATGCGGCAATATAAATAGACGAACGTGCAACATGCGCAACTCAACTTAAGCTGCATGCAGCACATGCCGCAGCAGCAGCAGCAACAGTACGAGTTAAACACATCTACAAGTCAAGTCAAGCAGTCAAACGTACTGCACACCCCCGCAACTTCCAAGTCGTTGCGGTTCAGCGATTTTTCGCAAATAATATTTTAATTTTGCAGCAATACATTTTTTTGCTTTTATTTGTTTTTTTTTTTTTTTTGACAATTTTGTTTGTCAGCGCTCAGTTTACAAGCTCAGGTTAGACACGGCTTAGTTGCAGCTTAGGCTAGTGAAAATCTCTTGAATCGTGCCACAACAAATCATACATAGTATAAACTAAATACAATTTTTGCTCGGGGCCACATACTCGTACGAGTTTATATGTAGCTAAATTCCCTGCAGTGATATTCGAGCACGTTTAGCTAGGGTGACCAGACATATCCTTTGACGGAGACATATTCTGTGTCACCTTTTTTACGAATAAAGATTAATTTGTTAACTGAACAACATTGAAATTCTTGGAAAATGGAAATTTATAAAAAAAAAAACAGAAAAAGATCAGCGCTACAGTTAGACCGAGTGCACCAGTGCACGATTTCAAGATGACATGTACCTGGTTTAAGACTCCTCATATAAACCATAGATTAGTATGGTATACATTCTTTAGTGATCCAAGCTGAATTTTTATTAGAAACGACGAAAGATAGACCAAAAATTGGGTTTTTAGCTTTATTACAATAATTAGAAACATAACATAAAAACGGCGCAGGTTTGTATGGGGCTACCCCTTATAGTGGTCCAATCTAGTCCTATTCCGCATATTTTATTAGAATTTACGTAAGATACACCAGATTTTGCATTTTTTGCACATAATAAACAACAACAAAAAAGTGTTCATACAAAAACTTATTAATGGAAAGCAGAAATGAACGTGCCCGTATATTGGACTCTTTATTTGAACAGGGAAAAAAAGAGTCTGAATATCCAAATTTGAGGTTTCTATCTCTTATAATATCTATGAACTATTTGTTTGAACAGACGGACATCTCTATATCGACTCGACTTTTGATGCAGATCAAGAATATACGGAGAACCAGAGCAGTAGTGACGCAAAGGCGACCCATTGGCTTGCATCTGGGGCTCCTAAATTTGACCGTTTTAAAAATAAAAAATTCAAAAATACACCGTATATTACAGCCACGTCCGTTTTCCTTGATTCACTTTGAGTTTTTATTCAATCGACAAACATTTCTAAAGTTAATCCATGTTTCGAAACCCTAATAAATGAATGAATTTATGAATTTGTTGGGACACAAAGTGAAATCAAAATATAATATTTTGCTGTTCTATTGCACATCACACACAGATGGCACACATGTTATATTCACATTGTTAAAGGAAAGTTTTATTAAATTTATTTGTACTGAAGATAAAACTGAATTGAAGAAATGGCATCTGTTATAATCGAAAAAAAAAGAAAAAGAGATATTCTCGATATTCATGATGTTCGAGGCCAAGGTGTACAAGCACATATCAGCATTTTCAAGTTTTATTTCTCATTCAACGTCACGATGCACAATCTTGATAAAGACTTAGAAAGTTTCATTGAAAGAATAGTCAGATACAAGGTGGTCTTCGAAAGCGAATACAATAAAACCACTGAATTTTGAAATCAAGGAATGAGTGCTGCAAGATATGGTAGCCAACAGAAACAATGCCGACGCAAAAACATCCGCCGAAAACTTGTTCAAGAACATTGATCTAAAGTTGTTCTTCTTTCTAGATGTCTAGATGTCTGGAAACAGATATTGTGTCAAGTTGATCACGTGACCAGAGCTCTGTAAATGCAAAATATGTCTTTGGAAAAAGCTGCTCAACTACTAGTTCACGAATTGATAAACTCATTGCAAGAAATTCACAATGGAGAACTAGTACAAAATTTTACACGCGCCTGTACATTAGCATTTACTCTGCAAGTGGAGAGATCAAGAAAAATGAAAAGAAAATACGAGAAGATTATGGACCAAATATTTCAGAAAAGCCACCACCAACGCAGCAAAAAACTCGTGATGCAATTCTTTATGGCTCTTGGCATCAATTTAAGCCAGTACAAATTTTCAATGAATACCAAACTACTTATGAAACAAATGCATCATCTCCTCAAACTACTTCAAAGTTGTTTCATAAATTCTAGACTGCATATTTTTTGGTAAAGCATGTGCCTTGAGAAGGACGGCAAAATTCTTCAAACGACGAGAGATCTGTGGCCCTACAGTTGACGAAGATCCACGATTGCCACATGAAATGATTGCTTAGGAACTAGGAATATATGTCATGGCTATGCCGTGAATATTGCAAAATGATCTGATGTACACGAAGATATCTGCTCAATGGCTTCCACGAATTTCGAAGAAGGTCCAAAAAGATGCTCGACTTCGTGTTTCCAAATATTTCCTATGAAAATTATGTGAAATTTTAGCAACTTTGTCAAATACGTCACAAGTAATGAAGCTTCGTTTTATAAGTATGATCCGAAAACCAAACATATGGACTAGAGCAAATCCACCAATTAAATCAAGACAATAAAAGGCACTAACAAAAATGATAATGTCTATTTACTTCACCACAGCAAAAACTGTAGCTGCTATTCCCCTAAGTACTGTTCAAACAATAACTGCAAAATAGTATACTGAAGACTGTTTACCAGAAGTTTTCAAAAAGTGGTAGCAAAAAAGAATAACTGCGTCGTTACTTTTCACATCAGAAAGAAACTTGAAGTTCCATTGCCTCTGGCAGCGAGGAAATTCGCACAGCAGCATATTCTCCGGATGGAGCGTTATGATGTGTGGTTATGTCCAAAAATTAAATAAAAAGTATAGGTAAAAATAGTTGCAGTTAATGTATAAATTAAGAGCCTACAAAAGCACGATTGTCATGACTTTATTTTCCGGCCGAAAAACCTCCAGTGTAGCTTGAATCAATTTGAAGCATGATTTCGCAGAATGCTATATATTTCCATAGATTTTCATGAATCAAGTGGCTTACGTGATCGAATCGAAAATGAATTCCTGTGCATTTCTCTAATAAACATTATATTTAAACGGCGAGCATATGGAAACCTCCGTGGTGTTATTTGATTGAATGGGCTTAATCTCTTTCGGATTTTAAGCATTCCAGTTTTTGGTCACATGGATTTGGTCACCCTAGTTTAGCAGTAGAAGTTGTAGGAAATCAAATTCTGCATATTGTTCATACGACCTGTAAGCTTTTTTTTTTTTTGGCTGTCTGTTTGTATGTCTGTCTTGTCTGTCGTTTGCTTGTAAGTGGAAACATATTTCGTACATTTTAACAAACTAATAAATAACTAACGACAACAATAGCTGCATTATATATGCATATGAATCTATTGTATATATCTATCCATCTAACTGTCTGTCCGTCTGTCTGTCTTTTTCTATAGCATACAATGACGCATGCCGCTTAAGATCGATTTCGTCGCATGCCACTGTCTAGCAGCATGTTCCATTTTACCTCTCCCCCCTCTGTATGTTTAATCGCGTGCATTTGTGCATTACAAAACACCCCCAATTCGATGCAACTCGTGTGGCCAACACCAGCGTCTCTAACTGACCCCTTTGTCACCATTCACCACTCCGCTACAAAAAAAAAAAAATATATATATATAAAAGATAGAAAGAAAAAAACAGGATTTGCGTAATGGTTGCCTATGAGCTGTCATGCTGCGCGCTTTTTTGGCTGCCACTGCCAAAATTTTGTGGGTGCTGCACTGCACTCCATTGCAACAAGTCAAGCCAATTTTGACCAATGTGGTCTGCGGCTGTCTCTCTTGGAGCTAAACGACAAAAATGCATTTAACATGTAATTAAACATGCACTGAGTGCTTAAATACTAACAGAATGGAGGCAGATAAAATAATTTTACATACTACCTATAAGAGTGATTTAGTTGTGATGCACGACATTATTATGCCCTACAGAATGATACGAAGTTGTAGGAGAAAAGTGAGACGAAGTCGAAATTTTAAAGACATAATTGTGGATCTAAAAGCTTATACCGCTGTACATAGTAGACTAAGCAAAAGGATACTTTTGTTTTTGAAAGGTATGCATATGAAAGATTCCGACGTTTTAATTCCCACGACTACAACTTTAATATTGCATGCGTTATGGAACATTTTCACTGCACGAAAAACATTTCAATAAGAGCTAATTTCATGCTTAGCTAAATTTATCATAGTGCAATCCCTAAAGAGTATATATTTGGAATTTATAATCCCTATAAGGCATTCTCAAGTACATCATAAGTATTCACATCTGCACCAATACAGATTATATGAATACAGAAAACCTATTAACTATTCTTCCCAATCGCACAAAGTGCCAACTAACTATATACACATTCATTCAGTGATGGTTCGATTACCAAAAAATGAATCTGTGAAGGAACCTATGATCCAGACACTAGAATCAAATATACTAAGCTGCTACTAACAATATATTTCCAGACAACTAAGCGGACCATTTCGCAAAATTGACATATAGTGTTTCGATACGCTTCAACAGATATCGATTGGATGTAAAGTTACGATTTTTTGGGTGTATCGAAACAAACGAGAAGAACAGTATACTTCCTAGTTAAGGCCCATCATCTCACTTCAGTCACATTTCTTTCAAACAGCACTGGAAATAGCAGTAAAAACTTAGACGTATCAATTATTTAGGGATGACACCCTTAAGGGTACCGGATCAATCATAAGTGCCTGTACCCCTTAAGTGGGTGTACCCTCAAGAGGATACCATTAAGTGTGTATACCCTTAAGTGAGTATAACTTCACGGTGATACATTCAACAGAGTACACGAGATGTGGTTCCAACAGAACGGCGCAACATGCCATACAAGTAATGCTGAAGGAGAAATATGGCGAATGGATTATCTCACGAAGCGGCTTTGGAAATTGGCCGTAGCGATCAAGCGATTTGACACATTCCGATTATTTTTCCTGGGGCTACGTCATGTAATTGGTTTACCTAAGTATATCAAAAAACCAGTCTATATTCGCGAAGCCATTGCCATAATATCAGAATCATCAAAAATGTATCTGTTTATTATATTAAGTAGTTTATACAATAAAGTAGGCCTACGTCTCAAGTGGATCATATTTCTTACGGTGTCCTTTAATAATTATAATCACAAACTGAAGAACAGGGTCAATAACTAGTGTACCTGATTTGCGCTACTACACTTCCACTTAAATAGCCCAGTTACTCCTATATGATTACTTGGCGTCATCCATTTTTTTAGTGTTTATAAATTTTTCAGATGCCCTTTACAAATGTACCAAATTTAATCAATCTATCTCAAATAGTTACTGAGATATGACGACATTACCATTTCTTCTGTATAGGAGGCGTGGCACTGCCAACTTTCCATTGGATCTTGTTTCTCCCGATTTCATTTACATGTTTACACCAACAATCTCAAATATAGAAAGCGAGGCACCGCCCGCTTTTCCAGTAGACCTTTATTCTCGCGTTGTGCGTCATTTTAAATCTCATCCAATTGCGTCAAATAGTTGCTGAGGTATAACATATTTTATCTTTCTAGTATATGAGAGGGCTTCGAACCGCCTACTTCTCCATTGGATCTTATTTCTGCTGGTGCCTTTTACATATTACCCAAATTTCATTTATCTGCCTTAAGTAGTTACTGTGTTATGACAAACTTGACTTTCTCTTATATGGTAAGGCGTTTCAACCCCCAAAAAATAAATATTTACAAAACAAAAACAGAATTTCGCATATCCACCGTTCGAATCGTGAGCTATTGTCTTGAGTTCGTACAAAAATCTCATAGAAAAAAACACAATTCTTCCGAATTTTCCCTAATTTCGCACTGCACGAAACCCGTATCGATGAGCAGAAAGAACTTAACGCTCATGCAGTTCCGGCAGAACTCTGCAAAGAAATATTACAATACTTCGAATATTTTCGAAGAGAATTCCCAAAAAACTAAAACTGATGGATCGATATAAGTCGAAATCATTTACTAGTTTACAGGGGTTTGTAAGGAAGTGGAATCACATTTGTGTTTATAAACATTTTGTAAGTACCTACTTAAATATTAGATGGATAAATATATAATCTGCTTGTAATACTTAATTGAGCATTTGCCTTTTTCTTCTACAATATATTCAAAATCATTGTGCCGCCATCCTAAATACTAAATACTTTTTGTAACTACACATAAAAAATTATTACTTCACTTTGCCTGACTTGACGCTGCCCAAAAGTGCAACAATATTTTGATACGTGTTGCACCAACTTAAACCACAATTTTGTTTTGTTTTGTTTTGTTTTTTTTTTTGTTTTTTTGTTTCTGCTTGTTGCACATGCGCACATGTGGGTTAAGGACACGACAACTGGACACCGCTTTAGCACAGCACCGACTTCCAACGCCAAGTTGAGAGTTATGCCGCCACCCTATTAAAAAATGTTGCTCTTGTACTCGTATATTTATTTATTTATTTATTTATTTTTCTTTTGCGCCAACAGATTTTTTGGCAGTTGTAATAGAGTTGCTGAAAATGTTGCACCATTTTTTTTTTATTGTTTTTTTTTTGTTTCTTTGTGGTTGCACAGAGTTGAATTTCTATATTTATGGCTTTGCATATTCATAAAGCAAAAAATAGCCAAAGAATAGACCAACACCCACATTTCATTACCCGCGCAGAGCTTTTGAGCGTTATAAATGCGATAATAAATATTAAAACTGAAGTGTTTAGTTGATCATAAAGCGAATGGTGTTCAACATAGGATTATACATAGGAGTGTTTGATTTGATTTAGTTTTTTGCTCCATATTAATATGTACCCTTTACAGATTGCATGAAAGTGAGTTTTATCAATTGAATGAATGATTTTGTAGATTGAGCTAATACATCTAAAATATATCAGAGTGCAAACCTGTATATCAAATAAATATGCTTTTGGAGATATGATGGCAGCAACACTTAATTCTCTGAAAGTAGTTTAACCCTTTCCAGCCTACTCGGTAAGAGTGCTGCCATATATTCGGAAAAACGAAAAACGTGCTCCCTTACCAGACTGCTTCAGGTGCCTTCTATGCAATGGGATAACGGCAACAGCAATATGTCACACAATTCATTCCCTCGAAATTGAACAACGTAAGTATCTGTGATTCTGGCATAAAAGTTAATGTGGAACGAAAACATTAAATAACCAATTCAGCTCTATTCCCATGTCATCGAGAGCAAAGTAAGATTCTATCCATCCACTGGTCATTGGCAATACACAGTCGTGGTTAGGCTGATACTGCGGAGTATTTTTGTATAGTGGCTGGTATTAGACAGCTTATACATCCAAAAGCAATTGCATGCAATACACAGAAGTGCAGAAGTCTGCAGCTGTGAAGCAACAAACGCACTAAACTACCTTTTTCTTTTAGTCCTACTTGATCTCATTCCAAAGGAGACAGCTACAACCACAACCTTTGACTGTGAGGAGACCTCATCATGGTGCAAAGGTATTAGAGAGTACTACAACTTCTAGAGTCCCTAAATTTTTTTCTGCATACATGATTCCTATAGCATAAGCATATGCAAAGATTAGTAAACTTACTTTGACGTACCATAATCTTAAGCGAATAAAGTGCACTGTTGCTTCAGAAAAGGTCAGCTATCTCTATTAGGAGCCCTTTCACATTATTATCTTATAGGAAGACACGTCACAATAATAAACCCAGTAGATGAAAAGGAGAAATTTATTGGCATCACAATCGGTCATTAAATCACCTACTTCACCTACTCAATTTTAGACTCTTTTTAAATCTGGTTTCGGTGACAGGATTTTAGTTTTTTTTTTTTGCCAATTATTCTATGAAAAAATGAAGTGAAGAAAAATATTTCTTTACTGAAACAAAATGTTGTTGGAGGAGGAGGAGGATGGGTTGGAGGAGTGAGGTTGGTGTGGAGTTAAGTTCCCCTAGATTCACCAATGTAGCAACTCATAAGCCAAGCAACTATCAACAATAAAACGAATACCATTCTAGCGTGAAGCGTATTAGAGCTTCTGTTAAATCGAAGCAAATGTATTTTTTAAGCTAATTTCATTTTTGTATAATTTAGTGTTGATTACTTTGTGAAAAAGAGTTATGGTAACAATTTCAATTAAAAGGATATGATTTTTTATGCTAACTGCAAATAACATTCGTGCTGCAAATAACTACGAATGAATCCACCACAAATGCCACACACAAAAAAAAAAGGTGTTTAATTTGAAAACAAAAGACTTAAGCAACGAACTTGCAAATACATACGATATAGTATATATACTACTTATATAATTGTACAGCATAATGAATGACATGAAACCTGTTGCTGCTGTTGCTGTCGATTTGTACATTTGTTTTTATGTTGCTGAGTGTTATTATTGCTGTTCTGTTTCAGTTGCTGAATTTATTTGTTTGTTTTGTACGCGTTTTTTATTTTTATTTTTGCTTATTTTTAATCACCTTCAGCCACTGATAGTCAGACAGGCGCATTTATTTCGATTTTCTGCTTATAAATGAGCCATAATGAATGGTTTCATTCATTTGTGGCATGCCGCAAATTTTTTACTGGCAGTGAGCAATGTGAATTGAACACTGGCTGATATATGTAATTATGAAACATTTATAATGTAATTTTTTGATATTTACTGAATTTTCAAGGGTGCATTGAATGACTTAAACACTTTATTTGACTTACTTGGAGCATTTTTTTGATATTATGCATATTTGTAAAAAAATTTAAATTTTTTATGAAATACATAAAAAAAATGTATGAAATAACTATGAAAAAGTTTTTGGATAGTTCTTATATCCACTTCAAGATTAATTTTGTTTTTGTTTACAGAAACTCTCTGTGTCATGTTTCAAGTCGATATCTTCCCGCCGTTGCCATGCCGTTGGTCTCGACAATTTAGAATGTCTATGCCCAAGTCTTTCAAATACTTTACAAAAGCTGCCGGCATCTCCTTACCGGTACACAGTTGAGAATCAAAGTAAAAAAAATGTTCAAGTAGATGAATATCTTCCACGTATATATTTGACACCCTTTGACAATTGATCTATGTTTCCTTCATCAGAAGTAGTGTCGACTAAAACTGATTATCTGATGAGACAATACTTTTTTGACCATGATTTCGTTGAGTTCTTCACAAATTGTAGAAGACAAATAATGTTCTTTGAAATGGCTGCCAAGAAATGGAGCATATATCATCAATTATAAGTTGAACTGTGTGCTCAGAAGGTACTAAATGACTTCCTTCTACATTTTAACAAATTTTTCGTCTAGATTTTGCGTAGAATTAATTCGAAAATAATGCAACGTGTTCCAGCAATGGAATATAACACCTGCGCCTGAAAGTATGCAACATAAAACAGCATCTAGTACCATTTTTGTGTGGGAGAAATGCATCGCTTGAAGTGATAAATTTTGTAATGGAAGTTGAATCGGAACCGCTTTTGAACGCTTTCTCTCTCAAAATCGTGACACAAAAACTTGAATTTTTATATCAGTGCTATTGTATGCATGTACGTATGTATGTATCTAAAAAGTGCGATAACACCGTT
Organism: Leucophenga montana; assembly: GCA_035044765.1. NCBI lineage: Eukaryota > Metazoa > Arthropoda > Insecta > Diptera > Drosophilidae > Leucophenga > Leucophenga montana. The sequence goes on along the minus strand of JAWNNQ010001912.1, from coordinate 1,009,238 downwards.
CATTCAAACTGATGCTTCCAAAAAGAATCTCCTATAGACTATTTTTACATTGGATTACACTAGTTAACAGCACAAATTTATAGAAACTTTCTCTTACACTTGTTCAGGTCCATCCTTCCAAGAGCATTGGAAACGATGCTAGGAGTCTACCCTCTGGCGCCTACTCGCAGAAAAGTCAGTGCAACGTCTCTGCACAACAGGCATCTGGACGACAAAAAGCTACAAACACAGCTCAGTAGACAGGAAGTGTGGCAGTAGAACAGACTACATGACACCCAAACACAACTTCGCACAAACACCAAACTCAATGGGACCAGCAGACTGTCACATAAGATTGGACCAATGCACAATACAAAAATTTACAGGCGAATCCAAAATGGTGCAGCGGTATACTGCAGAAAGCCTGGTCTTAGGCTCTCGTATAAACTAGCCGATTACTGATTACAACATATTCCAGACGCAGGTACTCACAATAAGTCAAACAGCACAAGTAGCTCAACAGATGCACAACTCGCTAGAACGAATTAACATATTCATCGATAGCCAAACTGCGATAAAAGCCCTGCAGGCAGCCTCCATCGCTTCCAGAAATGTTAGGGCGAGCAGGGTTGCAGTTGATGCTCTCAGCACCTCAAAAAAGTGCACATCTTCTGCATTCCCAGTCACCTGCGCATAGACGGTAATGAAATGCGAAAATTCTAGCAAAAGAATGCGTCGGCCTAACGTGAGAGGTAACTGGAAGAGCACGCCTGGACCAAAGCTACAAAGCGGTGGAAGAACACCCTTCAGCTGTATAATATCTAAGAAAATGTGCAATGAATGCAACACCAAACTCTCGCACTAGCTGCTGCAGCGCCAGAGGTTACAACTGCAGATTGCTGCTAGGCATTCTAATAGGGCCTCTCATGCGAAAAAGCTAGGCATAACCAACATGGACGGTTGAAGGAAATGAAAGGAAACTGGCGTAGTGGAACTCTGGAACAGCTCATCAGCTGCTGTTCCGCCAAATCAAGATTAACGTACCTTGAGACAATCGGGCTCGCGTCACTGGAGTTTAAAAGCTACTGAACGATCTCCATCGGCCTCACTAAGGATCATATTTGTCTATGTGTGACCTCTGTGAAAGAGTAAGACGGCGAAACCTAACCATCTCCTACACTATTTGAGAATAATTTTGTGTAGAGCGCACGATATTCACCTAGATAACGGTATATTTGTGTTTTTACTTAAACCAGCGTACAGAGTGAGCGAATCGAAATAGCGATATAAAGGTGATTAAATTACTCGGTCATTTCGATTGAATGGAATAACCGAGTAACTTAATTCGGTCATTTCGATTGAATGAAAAATGACTGTGTACAGTGTAGCGGGTGTAAGTTCAAAATTCAAGCAATTTCTCTCTCTACCCCGCCCCCCCCTAACGATATTCATAAATTTTTCTCATTTTAGTAATAAGTTTTTTTTTCAATAAAAACGATAACTTAAGAATTATTTGCGAATTATAACTTTTATAAATTTTTTAATTCGCAGCATTTACATAATCAGATTGATGATGTAAAAACCGAATGAATTTTGTGATGAAAGATTTGTACTTATTTGTATTGTTTGGGATTGATTGTAAAATTTAAAACTCTAATTGTTTTCTGGGTAGCTCTTATTTTATTTCGAAATATAAAAGATAATGGAAACCAATTTGAATCAGAGCAATTCAGCACAACTCCTTATATCCGGGGAAAGTATAAAATAAATAATTCAACTAAAGAGTGTTAAAAGCCGTTATACAATTTCAAATTCGCAGCTAAATATTGAGAAAAAGTATCAATATAAAATATATAATCAAATAAAAACCAAAATAAATTTAAAAAAATAATAATAAATTGCATAAATTTTCTTCGAAAACTTGTTACAGAGGAGAAAAAAACTCAGCACATAAAAATAAATTTTACCTTAAAATTTTGTTAAAAGCCTACTCAGACCATAATATAATTTTTCGGAAATTTTTCAATATTTTTCATTATTATTTTTGTATATTATTGTATATTATTTTGTATATGCCATTTAAATATTCTGTTACTGCCAATTTACTTATCAGACTTCACGCAAATCTGTGCCATGGGACAGTGTCCCATACCTGAACATGGGAGAACTCTTATTCATATTAATCCATTAGCTTCAGCTCTTGCTATTAACACTAGTTTAAGGCGTCTTCCAAGAATATACACTAATGATTTAGTTAGGCGATAGTTGGCATCATCTACACGATGATGTCTTTTGAAGATTTTTGGCTTTGTGAAAAAAAAAAATAATAATAATAAATTAAAACTTTAATTGCCGTTTTCATGACTTGGTTATATCTTTATCGCTCATATTTTTCAGGCGTTATGCTAGTTCTCAATGTCACGACTCTAATTAAACCTATAACCGTATTGCCGAGTTCGGCGAGCCGATAAATTTAGCAGAATTTTTTGCAAAGTGACCTCCCACCTCGATCGATAAAAAACCAAAGCAAAATGAAAACAAACAAAATTGAAATTTTGTATTCAAATTTTAAATGCAAACGTTCGCATTATATTCATAGATTGGCTCGTATTTTTCTACAGCGGCGGCTCTCACTCTCATCCACTTCTTTTCTGCTAATTTATAATTTTATTGTGTTTACGTTTTTGCAATTGGACCTCTTCAAATATTCTCCAGGGCTGCTCAAAACATGATTTATTATAATTGTGATGTCGTTACATGCACTACTCAATATTATTCCGCCTATAGCATATCTTGCCATTTGTTATTTTCTTATGTATCGGTAAGTCGTGAGAACGGCCCTAAGATAAGTAAAACTAGGTCACATTCCGTTTCCAAATATTTGTCTATAAAAAGTCCGTAAAATATAATTTTAATTTTTATTGTTTATTTCGTGCGTACAAAAAAAAAACGCGTTGAGTTGTGCGATCCCTTGCTACACTTATTTCAACTGTCTCTAAAAGAATCAAAAGTACCAGCGATTTGGAAGAAATCATTCATAATTCGTTTGCACAAAGAAGGTAGCAAATCTGACATATCTAATTGTAGAGGTATTGCTAAGCTTTGTACAATTCCGAATGTTTTTGAAAAGATTATCTTAAGCTAAGCATGGCTTTTTAAAAAGTAAATTTGTTTCCACTAATTTACTTGAACTCACATCTAAAAGTTAAATAAAGCACTTGCCAAAGGTTTACAAATGGATATCATCTATACAGATTTTAGTAAGGCATTTGATTGTGTAAATCATCGACTGTGGCTTAAAAAGTTGAGCTGTTTTGGTTTCCCATTGTCCTTGCTTAAATGAATTTCTTCCAACTTAGAGTCTTGCAATCAACGAGTTTCGTTTTTGCACACGTTTTCTAAGAAAATTAATGCCTTATCTGGTCTACCTCAAGGTAGTCATCTTGGACCTTTACTTTTTGTCTTAATTATAAATGATCTTCCTGAGGTTTTATCTCATTGTCATATATTGATGTATACAGATGATGTAAAATTATGTTTATCATTTACTGACTCTACTGGTCTTGATTTATTACAGACTGGTGTCAACATAATTGTTTAATTTTAAACAGCGGTAAATGCAAGGTTATGAAATTTTGTCGTAGAGATGATTTAAATATTGTATACTTTATTAACAACTATGCGTTAGAGCGAGTTTCGTTGTTCAGTGATCTAGGTGTTTTTTTTCTTTTTTTTTATCCTAAACTTGCTTTTATTGCTCACATAGATTTTATATCGAACAAAGCTATGGGTTGCTTATATAACCAAGCTATTATTTACCTCTTTGGTTCGCCCATTTCTTGAGTACTTCTACTGTGTATGGAACTCACAATAGAGTGTCCATAAGACACATTTAGAATCTGTTCAGAAATAATTCCTTCTATTTGCCTTACGTAACTGACGATGGTACCCTAATGTTAATTTATCAACTCTTCTATCTATCTTTCAACTCTTGAAAAGCGCAGATCGATGCTGGCTATACTATTTATGCAAAAGTTTCTAACCGGTGATGTTCATTCTCCTTATCTATTACAGCAATTAAATTTTTCAGTGCCCCGTAGAAGTACTAGAAATTACACTTTGTTCTACCTCATTACATTTACTATAAATTATGCATGCAACGAACCTTTTCGAGTTCTTTGCTCTATATACAACAAGTTTTACAGTTTAAATCTCTCCTGGTCTCTCCTTAAGTTCCTTTCGTAAAACCATTCTACATATATATATTGTTTTTTTTTTTTTTTTTTGTATATTAATATTATTACAATTATTATTATTTTAGTATTATTAACTTTAAGCAACACTCTTATTAATTATATGTTAGTTGCTAAGATTGCAAAATAAATGAATAAATAAAATAAATAAATACTTTTGCATTTCAGTTTTTCATATTTTCTTTTCTTTTAGTGTTGCCTACCTAAGTGGCAACACTAATTGTATTAGTCTGAAACGGTAATCGGTTCTTAAACACACACACACGACACATAAAATCAAAACGAAACGTAAACAAAAACAAAAACAAACTAAGAAGAAAGCCGCTGCTGCTAAAAAGAGAATTAAAAATTTGCATTAAATTTTATTATACTTCTATAATACTAATCTATTTACATAAATACATGAGTACATATTATGCCTCATCTGCCTCTTATCTGTGCCGCCTTTTAGTTTGCTTTACTTTGAGTTTTGTTGCATAAAATAATTTTCTGCTGCTGAATGAACAACTAAAAGGTATTGTATAAAATCTACTACTGCTAATAGAAGTAAACATTTCTTTAAGAATTCAATTAGAAACACAAGTTCCTGAGTGAAACGTAATTTTGGCCAGCAATCTATTGACAAGCGATAAAAATGTATCAACAAGTTGTCGAGATGTGTCGTTTCTGTCTTCAACTCGAAATGGACGCACTGCGAAATTCTATGAAACTGAAATCAATATACGACAAGGCAGACAAACAGAGACTAATGAAACCATGAGCACTGCAGATATGTATGTATGTTTATAGCGACAATTCCAGATCTATTAATTCATTCCACAGATGGACTACGTCAAGTAGTCTGTTGCAGCTGCTTGGAAAAATTTTTGCAAATGGCGAAATATGATGCAAGTTAATAAACGAAATCAAACTGCAAAGCCTATAAAAATCGAACACACTGAGGCTGTTACATCTACGCAGACACAGCAATTCGAGGAAGATATTAGGTTGTCGGAAATGGATTTATTTTTTATGAAATTAATACAACAGAAAAAATGTGCGTAAAAACTATTGTGTACAACTTTCATAAGTTCACGAATTCATTTTTATACTCTTCACATAGAGTGTATGTTGTGTTATAAATTCAGTCGAAAGTTTACAACGTCTTAAATGAAGCATCGCAGATTCCATAATGTATATATATATATATATATATATATATATATATATATATATATATATATATATATATATATATATATATATATATATATATATATATATATATATATATATATATATATATATATATATATATATATATATATATATATATATATATATATATATATATATATATATATATATATATATATATATATATATATATATATATATATATATATATATATATATATATATATATATATATATATATATATATATATATATGTATTCTTAATCAGCTCGTCGAAGTTACTCATTCAGGACATGTCTATCGGTCTGTCTGCGTCGCAATACTCCCTTAATCTTTGATAAATTGTTTTGAAAGTTGATATGTAGACTTTTTATATGCAGCAGCAAAAGATTTGTGAAAAATCCCGTAAAGTGGTCGTTAGAATGTTTGGCTCCCGTACACTAACACTTTCGAATTTATGTAATTGTATTGAAAATGTTTTAATTCAAGCATTTATTTTAATAAAAGATGCTTTCTAACTGTTCAACTACATAAATACAAAACTTGAATCCAATTAAGTTTGATATTAATTTTAATTAACAAGAATTGATATTTTATTTTACACTTATATTAATAAAGACCTCAGACCACGGTAGATTTCAAATACCATTTTTCGTAATTTGCTTTCATTTATTGCCTATTATATCTACTTAGAAAAAAATTATCTTGAACCCTTTATTGATCGATTTAATTTTCTAATCTGACACGCTGCCCTCAACGCACCTCTCTACATTAAGGGTTCATATATGGTACGGTTACATTACAGGGTACAAGATTGCTCCCCGTATGATTTTCTGACGCGCTCGTGTAACGCGCAAAATCTTCGCTTGGGCTCCCCTACTATAAGATATCGCAAATGTGGCGATTCTCTTCCTTCAAACACACATCTGGACGGACGGACACTTCTATATCGACTCGTCTAACGATCAAGAATACATGTACGATATTTTATAGTCTACCACGCCTCCTGCTGCTTGCAGCATACATTTGCACAAACTTATACCATTTTAATCTACAGGGTATAAAAACAAGAAAGAACGCTTACTTTGGTGGAACCGAAGCTTCACTCAAAGTTTCAATTTGTGTGCTTAGCAGATATAAAGAGAGAAAATATTGTTGTAAAACTTAAGAACCTAAATGTGGGTCGTAAGTTTGTATTATGACTTTCTATAGAAGTGGACGGAATACGACTCTTACAATTTATGTAAATCGTCAATCCATTCAGAAACCACAATATCAAAATTCCAGTTGATATTGCCTGCAACGATAAAGTCCTCCATATCAAAATTCAAAAGTAGATGGTGGATTTGTATGAGGCTATACTAAATGTAAGTGGATCAAACCCACTCATACATATGGGAAGCGTCCGTTCGTAAGAAGCCACCATGATAAATATCAAGTTTAAAATAGGTGGATGTTTTGTATGGGGCAACCTCAAAAACGAAGGAATTACACCAGTTGATATATATTTGAAGAGTTCTTCTATAAAACACCAACATGTCAATTTTTAAGTTGATATTGACTGCAATAAAAGAGATTTAAATACAAAAAGTTGAAAATGGGTGACAATAGTAAGACGAATCTTAACTCTAATCACTACGTACTAAGCCACAGGTGGAATCAGCTGCTATTAGAACACATTTATCACTGAACTGGGAGATCATTTTGCTTGAGTCGTGTTTGGTTTTTTCTATGATTGTATGAATCTCCAGTATAAAAAACTATTCGGAATGAGTTGTAATATTCTCAAAGTTTTTCAAATTCAATTGTCTCTGATATATTTTTAGTTGCACACACAATCGGACGTATGGACATGGTTATATCGGCTCAGCTACCTCAACCGGAAAAATCGGACAAATCAAATAAAATTTTATTAAAAAATAAAATTAATTTAACCGCAAATTTTACTGAAGATCTCAACCATGAATTTCATCACCGAGCTGCGTTGAAAGATGCTTATTGAATTTACATTTGTACGTCTTATCACCAATATATTTTCGCTTATCTGAGTAAAAGAAACTCAAAATTTTCAAAGAAATTAATGTACGAGTAAGTAATTTGTATAAAATGAAATAAAATTCCAACACATTGAACACATTTAAATTGTTTGTTTGCAGTGTGATGCCGTTTGATGTGAGCATTTAGATTATATACTTGTTTAAACGTTGAACTACAGATTTTGCAGGTATACTCTTTCACATCACTGTGAGACAATATGTGGACATTTTGAACTTCTTTCATGGCCGTGTTCTAATTCATTATTTTCGAGTAACTTGCTTTGATCTGACGTCCGTTCAGCTAGTTCATCATTATCATTATCTAATTTAGAGTTTCAGCATTATTGGGCTTCAGTTTTTCATTCAGCCAAATCATGCAACTCAAAGCAATACTATGTTTGGCTACCTGGGAGGCGGTTTTCATGCTATCCAGTTGAAAAAATACTTTACTGGACCTCAAGAATTAGTCATATCCAGCTGTAGTTACAATTTTCGTCAAGCTACGTGTCTCACCGACAATAGAAGTATTGTATGACGCCATAGCTGTGTGTTATTATTAGGGAAGGTGGGGGCTGGGATGCCTTAATACAATAAGTAAAATTAATATTTTTATACCATTTACTCATGGTGTGAAATGGTATTATCAGTTTGTCTGAAAGTTTGTAACTCATTAAAGCAGACATTAGAGACCCCATAAAGTATATATAATCTTGATATGGAGATAAAGTATATATAATCTTGATATGGACAGCCGCTTAACATAATCAATTTAGCTTGAAATTTTGATTTGGTGTAATTTAGTGGAAAGCCGCTTCATATAAGTACACATGTATAGAAATGGCCGTGTCCCACCCATTTTATGAGGTAGTCCCGTACAAACCCATAGCTCAATTTTATGCATTTCTATGAAAAATGTCAATATCAACTTGAAATTCGATGTGGATTGGTTTAGCCCCTATTTAACCTCCTCCCCCTGAGAATGGTATGAGAGCTTCGGTTAAACCGAAGTTAACGTATTTGCTTGTTATATTTGGCATTATTAACTTTTAAACGATTTATTTAATGGTTAAATACAAATTTGCAGAAATGAATAATGAGATAAAAATTCTTGATTTGATTTATGTTCGTTCAGCAGCACAGAAATGGCACCTAGATTTAATTTTCACAATGCCGTTTTCAACGTACGTGAAGGTTTCACCACGCTCAGCTGAGCAATGCACCACGCGGGCTTGTCCACATTTCTTGGGTAAATGTCTTGGTTTTCTTGGTTCTGTGTATAGTATAGTGTTATGCGATGATGTCTGTAATAATATAAAGGTAGAATTAGGAATGTAATATGTTTAATGTTTTACAATTACTTACAAGAACATTGAATTTTGCCATAGCTGCAGTGATTTCAGGATTGAGCTTAACGTGACCATTCATTGCCCTATTCTTCATGTGATTAGACACCAACTGCGATGTCAAAAGCGTCAGGAATTCACGACGTTTATCCGTTTTCTTTGAGGGATGGAATGTTTCGTGAAGAATAAATGATGCCAGCCCAGCAACATCTAATATGTTATAAAACATGGCTAGTGGCCAACGATTTGTGCCACGCTTGCAAGAGTAACCACTGAGCAACTGATCCATTGTTTCAACGCTTGCTTTATTTTCATTGTAAGCCAGAACTTGATCGGGTTTGTTTTTGTTGGATTGGTCGACGTTGGATGCGTAATGCTTGGTTGACAGCAGAATGATGGCTTTGTTCTTTGTTGGCACATATGAGCACAATGAAACTTGTTCCTTATAATAACCGAACAATGTCTCCTCCAGCTGACGATTCTTAGACTTTTTGAAATCTTCCGGGACAAACCGTGCGTTGGAGCGGACAGTGCCCACAATTGCGAGTTTGAATGTACGCAGTTCTTCAGCCAAGGCCAACGAAGTAAGGACATTGTCACAATAAATTGTACGCCCGGTTTCGTAGTATTTTTGTGCCAAAGATAACACCACTTGTTTGCCCTGCTGTTCATTTTGTAAGTCACCTGCCAATTTACCGGTGCATATTTCACCCTTCAGTGGATAATTGTTCTTCGCATCACAAATCCACCATACCTTGATTCCATATTTAGCCGGCTTCGAAGGGATGTACTGTGTAAAGCGTGTACGTCCTCGGTATGGAAACAATTGCTCATCAACAGTGAGATTCGCTGATGGCTCATATGCTTTCGCCAAATTTCTGTTTAGGCTTGTCCAAAGGTCGTCGATGGCGGCCGTTTTACTCAATGCCGCCCTTTCCTTTCGATTGTATTTATAGTCAATCCGAATGTAGCGTAAGAGCAGCTTGAAGCGGCCGAGGGACATCGTGGCTTTGTAGATGTCATGGTGGTACGGTTTCCAAAGTTCTTCAACTGGCTGTGTATTTGAATTGAATATACCAGCAAATAATAATAATCCAATGAACGCGTAGATCTCACTCTTGTTTGTTTCTGCCCAAAATCTAGGATTCGACACAGGATTGGCTTTATTCCATTTTCTTATGATTGCTGATGCTTTAGAATTTGTTTCGGAAACAATTATAGAAACCATATCTGGTGAAATTAATTGCTTGAATATATCGATTGGACTGGCAGAACATCGCTGCATATCCCGGGTTGGGCCACTATTGGAAACAAATGGAACATTGGGTGCTATGGCTGGCGGATTTTTCATCCAAAAGACGCCATCTTTGGATCTGTAAAATTCGCCAACAGGCAATTTTGAATATTCCACAGCAGCCGCCTTTCTTTCGACAACTTCCTCCTCTTCTTCATTGTCACTGTCCACCGCAACATTCGTCTCAATGTTCAACTGTTCTTCAACATCTGACGCCGGTTCATCAGGCGGCATGTACATGTACTTGTCACCAAGATCTTCGTCAACTACTATCGAATTCGCTTCCTCAACCTCGATATTCTCACTAGCAAAAAACACGGCCAGTCTGTCCTGTGTGAGCTGCTGTGGGTCTGTCGACAATTTAGAAAAACGCCTATTTACAACCAAGTCAAGATCTTCGCACACTTCGTCGCTTATTTTCGGTAGTTCCATTTTGTTATGAGTACACATATCTAATAGTTCGAGCATCGCTGAAAACAAAAGAAGAAGAAAAAAACGAGGCGATTAATTAAAAGCAGCAACAGTATCACTCAACAAGGCGAAAGCAACCTCCAGTCGAATGGAAGGAGGACAGACTTCACGAGTCGATCGACGATCATAGGTTTTGTGTATTTACATATTTAGTTTTGAACAAGATCCCCCTTGACTCGACATTAAAACTCTACGACAATTAACTGAAATGTGGTGAGGAGGTTATAACCTCACTCAAACCGTCCTCGATATTGCGACATTCGAGCATGTATATTTAAATAAGTGGATAATTCATGTTATAAAGGAGTGAATGTAGGAGTGTTGAAAAGAAGAGAAGAGCGAGAGAATTGAATCTAAAAGAAAATGTTTACCGCGTATATACAGTCGTATACCTATTTGCGTGCACGTGTTGCTAAGCCTTCCAGTGATTCAAGTTAGCCCCTTTTACTTGAGCGCTCCAGTAGTTAGGTAGGCAGAAGTCTTAGGTACAAGTGGCAAGATCGTATTCGTGTATATACTATATGAAAGTTAACGACGCTTGTTATTAATATTAAAAATCTAAATACAAACCAATAGTAATGCTATCATCTAGCTTGTGTTCTCCACCCTCTTCAACGCACCTAACATATTGATATATGTACATATTAACTAATTAAGTAACCGAACTGAGTATTTGTGACCCTGTGACCTAATTGTAAAATGATTTAGATTTTTCCACCTTATATTTTATAATGATAGGATAAAGTATTAATCACTTAAAAATACATGTATGTACGTCAATATGAAAAATCTGTAATTTTGTTTTGACAGGTGTGTCACGGAATTAAAATGGATGCGAGGAGTGGAGAGTTATTAATTATGTAGAGCACATACCATTCTTTTGGGGTCGCAGTTAGCCCTAAAACGGCGACAAAGGTAGATGGGATAAGATTGATCAATACCATTGTTGGTACAGCACCTTCATGAGTCTCTTTGAGCCCTAGTCGGGTATGAAATTACCATTTAAGGTGTAGTATAATAGAAAAGAAATTACTTGCAAAATCCATCCATTTTGGTATCCTTCGTCGATTCCCTCCCTGGTTACGTCTGGGCGAGCTTCCGGAGGCCCGATACCGGAGAGGAGCCGTCGGTGAAAATGTAGCAATTTCTATGCTTTCATTGCTACCGTCAGTGGTGCTGGAAATAAAGGAAAACGTTAATTTCGGTGGAACCAAAGTTTAAATACTCTTCACATCTGTTGTACTCAACGCTGTTCTTCTTCAATTTTTGAATGGATGCTTAGATATAAAATATTCAATGTTACTTATATACGCGATATATATATATATATATATATATATATATATATATATATATATATATATATATATATATATATATATTTAAATAAAGAATTAAATTAAAATTTGAATTCATTTAGTATCGAGCTGGGGCTCACGTTGTCTGGAATGTTTGGCCGCACTCTAGACAGTTGATCTATCGATGCTTAAATATTTACTGATATAAGTATACAATTTATACAATATCTGCTACAATTGGAATCACTTTTTGTATGTAGTTGAACAATTTAAAAACAATTATTATTTTAACATTAATAATTACCTTTATTCAAACATGTTCGATACAACAAAATAAATACAATGCGTTTTTGAATGGGAGATATACCTTCTATTTATTAAATTCACATCCTGTGAAATTCATTCATCCGTGCTTCTGAAGCGAAGTTCATCGGGTGAAGACGTTTGTGTGTCCTCATGCTGTTTTCTAACATGTTTAATAAAAATAAATTGGAAAGGGTTTTTGTATGGGAACTCTATTTTCTTGTGGACACATCAAGGCATATAAAAAGTCTCCATACCAATTTTTCAATGATTGGAGGATATGGCTAAATCAACTAGCCCTGTCGAGAAGATCATGAATATATACATTAGACATATGACTATTTTTTAGATGAGGAATGCTAAAAAAATTTTGTTAAATATTCCTAGTTAATTCTAGGATAAAAATCTACATAATTTTAATTAATTTCGAAATATTAAATTTATCCAGTGTATTTCTTATACCATCATATATAGTGGAGTTGTGTCCATCTTCAAAAAGTAGCGCGTCTAACTTAAGTTCGCCAGTCTAATAGCAATCGCCTGAACTTCTTTTTTACCAAACCCCCAGAGTTTTTGAACAATTTTCTGATGAGAGCAAATTTTGTATTTTCGGATTAAAAGGAAAAAAGAAAACTGATATTGAGAAAGAGCGATACGGCGTTTGAAATAGAAAATTATGATTCGGGGTTGTAGGACAGCCAATGGTGTTGAAAAACTGACATTTATTGAATTCAATTTTGACCAAACAGGTTATATACAAGTTTTAAAGGATAACACAGATCAACATGGTTTAGTTGTTGGAAAGCTAAGGGTCATTTCCGAAGTAATTTGCTGCGTAGAATCCGAGTCCGGGGTCAGATTTGGCCCATCACGTCATAATATTTGAGATATTTGAGGTTATGTACCCGAATGACATCGAAGGGATATATTGCGTAACTTCAAATAGCCATAAACTTGCCAAAAAAAAAAAAAATTGATCTCTTGAACTCTTAAATTAAAGGGTAAGAGTGGTACTAAATGATGTAACTGGAGAGACAGACTACAAACATTTTTTGCACCCTGTACATAACCTCAAAAGTGGGAAAAACGACGTTTTTCGCGTACATAACCTCAAATATGTCAAAATCCTGACGTGATGGGCCAATTCTGACCTCAGATTGGGATTCTACGCAGCAAATTACTTCGGAAATGACCCTCAGATTTCCAACAACTGACATGACCCCGGTATTTGTAGACCTATGTAATTTACTTTAAAGTGCGCAGCACTTGGCGCTTCAAGAAGAGTTCTAGTTTCAGCAGGCACATATAGTAAAGCTTTGGATCTTATATAACATATAACAATCTCCGCACCTGCATCCCATAGAGCATTTGGGGGACTTACTCGAACACAGGATCCGTCAACTTTCCATTGCACATTATAGACATAATAATGAAAGATTGGGGAAAATATTACAAACGAAGAAACAAAAAAACTTTTGTACTCTATGCCAAGACGTCTAACGAACACATCTAACGAAGAGTTAGCCTACAAGTTACTAGGACCACAATTTCTTCGATAAAAGAAGCCTGGTCGCAGATTTTTGCGGTAGTGCTTTTTTGAAATGTTGTAGCAAAAACAAGAAATAATTCAACAGTTGTGAATTCTCGACTTCGAAATACTCTGCCGCAATTTGTAACTAATAATTAATTTTTATTTTTTTTTTAAATAAAAAAAAAAATAAAATTTAAATAGAACACAAATCTAACATAAAAAAAGGAAAATGCGAAAAAAAAAAATCAAAACAAATGCGAACAAAAACTCAAAACAAGTGTTTCCGAATCGTGAATATTTAGGATATGTAGCTCTATTGTGGGCGTGGCATCCAAAAGTACGGAGCGACAGACTTGGCTAGATCCATTCAGCGTTAGATGCTGATCAAGAATATATACTAATATATGTACTTTATGGGGTCTGCCACGTCACCTTCTACCTATTTCAGTTTCACAAACTAAGTATACTCTATTTTTAAGTATAAAAATTTTGTACAAATATTATTAGTTAAGACAAATCCATGAAACATGATATAAAACAAAGTTTAATTCAACACAGAAAACATTAGCTGAGATATTTGCGATTAAAATTGAAATTTCAAATTTTGTTTGTGGTGTACGCAGACTTTTGCTACCAAGTGTACATATTTTGAATTTATACAATACCTTTTCATTGTATGACGAGCGGCAGAAAATTGTTTTTTGCAATAAACCTCAAATTTAAAACTGCAAACTTAACAGTGCCACAGACAAACAGTGAGAGATGATGCACTTGCACGATCTGTTTATGTAAATATATTTAAATAGGTACAATATATTCAAATATAATATTATTTAACAGCAATTTTTATTTACACTTTTAAGTTGTTTCCCATAGGAAGTGAAAAGTTTGACTGAACTCAGAGTAGTTCGAATGCAGACAATGGCGATTTTAAATTCACTTTTCCAGCGCGGTTTATTCTATTTAATTTTTCTTCTAAGAATGTGTGTGTGTGTGTGTGTGTGTGTTTAACCCGATTACCGCTTCGGACTAATACAATTAGTGTTGCCACTTAGATACAAAAGTAATGAAAAGTTTTAATTACTCTGACCACTCCAAGTGCAAAATCATTCAAAAGATGGCAACTAAACGGGACCTTTTTCTAGTTTTTACACATAGCATGAAGAGTATTATTATTATGATTCTAACACCCAAAGGTAGGAGGCAGGGACCTAAGACTGGTCGATCTAGCAATGTAGGGATGTCAATATCGTATCGATAAAACGAAAAAACATTTTAATATTATATTTACCTCAGACGATATTGTCAATATATATATATTTTTTGTTGATAATATCAAAGAAATGTCTATCTAGACATGTCCATGTATATGTTAGGCTGTGTAACTGTAATTTTCTTCGCGTCACATGAAGACTCTCTGAGTCCATCATGTTCCCCATTCGGTATGCCATGCACATTTTTAAGATAAATAAGAAACCAATTTTTTGCAACCAATATCAATGTACGGACGTTCACAACTCTTCAACTTTTATTTATTGTTATTTATAAATCTGTTGTCATTCAGCATTAGTAGACATTACTAAATGGTGTTGAAAAACGTTCAAAGCGTATACTAATTTATTTAGTTCACTATCGAATATCAATATAACCATTTCAATAGAGGTATCTTTTTTAATGTTGGCAACCCTATGACTTTTTAAATTGGGGCAACCCTAATAATTTATGTGGGTGTGTGTGAATACGTGATGTAGTCCCTCAGTTTTTTTAAAACTTTTCTCCAGCAGCAGCGACTAGATTATTCTTCTGTTTCTTTTATTATTTATTTGTGTGTATATATATATATATATATGTGTGTGTGTGAGCGAGTGTGTGTGTGTGTGTGTGCGTGTGTGCGTGTGTGTGTGTGTGTGTGTGTGTGTGCGTGCGTGTGAGTTTAAACCCGATTACTGTTTCGAACGAATACAGATAATATAGCCACTTGCATACAAAAACATTTAAAATATGTATAGTAATATGGCAACTGACCGAGACCTTTTTCTATTTTATATATGTATGTACATTAGGTTTGTAACAAGCAAAAGTAGGCGTCGGAGACCTAGTCGAGTCGATCTAGCCTTGTCCCTCTACCTGTGTAGGGATGCAAATATCTTATGGATATATCAATATTGGCAAAAAAAAAACCAATGTAATATTATACCTGCGTGAAGTTGCAACGAATTCTCAGCATTATAGGGTGTTTGAAAAGGAGTTACGCTGCATAGGATGGCGTTGTTAATAAAATACTTTTTCATTGAAAATTGACATGAATTCAATATAAATATAATAAAAAAAAAAACATAGAAAGATAGATCATTGTTCCTTATTTACTTTTGCACCAATTGTCATGCAAATTTAGGCAAAACCGCTGTAAGAACTGTAAAGAGAAATAGTGTCCGTCTGGCCGATATAATTTTCCGAATAGAAAATAGCCAATAATATAACCATCCTGATATAGATGAGATAACTGCCTTTCCAATGATGTATTGCGCGGTTTCAAAAACTTTCAACTTTTGAACGAAATAGTGAAATGTATCTAAAATATAATCCAATGTACAGACGGTTTTTTGGTGCTGACTCATAGCATATTGGTCAGACGGACAATTTGTTCCATGCTTCCATGTGTCAGCCACAAGGGCCAAGTATTGCCATTCGCAACATGAAAGTCAAATAAATTCAAATAAATAAATATTTTCATATTTTGCAGTTTTTCGTATAAAAGTTGAAAGTTTTTGAAGCCGTACATCATTGGAAAGGTAGTTATATCATGTATTTTACGGTGGTTATAATGTTCGCCCAAAAACTATTTTCGGTTCGGAAAGTGATAATGACCAGATGAACACTACTTCTCCTTTCAGTTCTTACAATGTTTTTGCTTCAATTTGCATGGCAATTGATGCAAAAGTAAATAAGGAAGAATGCACTAGCCATCCTATGCTGCGTAAGTCTATTTGCAACACCTTGTGTTGCTGAAAATTCGTTGCTGTCGTTACGCAGGTAGAATATTTTAATGTGACATTTACCTCAGATAATTTGGAATTATATGAAAAAGGTCGATTTTTACATTGAAGGTATGCTTATTTTTCAATGTGAAGAGATAACAATAACAACAAACGAACTTGCAACTGAGTTCGAAACTCGTATCACCGTAGCTTAACAGTTTTTATAAACAAAAAAGACGTTGTTACTAATCTCTCTTCACATTGAAAAATATGCACATAGTTTTAAGTATAAAATTAAATACGAGTCTAAAGAAGGTCACATAAAAGCAGCTATTGTCTCAGAAAACATCAATGCTCAGAAAGCATCAATGATATGAGAAGAACATCATGTAGGGCCAGCATATATACGATATTATATAAACATATGCCGCATCATTGGATAATCGCCCAAAAAAATGCCCGTATCGATTGGTCCAAAGAAGTGAATCTATGCGTATGAGCCCGAAACAAAACATCAATCGATTGTATGGGTTTTTTCAAGACAAGCCAAATATAACAAAAGCTGTTCGCCAACGACACACTGCATAGCAAATGGTCGTCTGTTGCAACTGTTCCATTAGATCAACGTAGCAGTTCAATTCTGAATTTTACGCAGTCCTTTGTTTGCCACAACTTTTCAGAGAATCTAGGAAAACCAACCTTCGAAAACGGATCATCCTCCATTATATTGATTAGCGAGCTATCATATTCGTACATCGGTACACACAAGAGAGTTTTCGAGTACTTAAAACATCGAATTGATGGGTCAACCGCTTTACAGCGCTGAGTTGGCTCCCTATCACTAATTTTTGTTCCCGTTGTTCATCATTGAAAAAAAACGGATGGGCAACGTTTTTTGACGCCTAAAGAAGCTGTTGAAGTCTTAAAACAGCTCGTTTTGGAGTTATTCACTTCTGAGTGGTAAAAGTGCTTCCAAAATTGTTCATACACTATGCTAAAAAATGTCAAACTTTTCAGCTGGCACCTTACAACTAAGTGCACAATATACAAGGCAACCCTCGCACGAAAACAAAAGACTTAAGCAATGAACTTACACATACTACACGAGCAGGTACCTTACATATACTTAAATAATGAAGTACATGAAATATTTTTATGTTGCTGAGTTTCATTTTTGCTGTTCTGTTTTAGTTGCAAAATTTATTTCTTTGTTTTGTATGCGTAAGTTTTTATCGTTTAAACATGCGCAACAAATTGCAAATCTCGAAATTGTAAATTGGAACATGCCTGATTGTAATTTTTAATACTTACGAATTTTCCACAGATGCATGGAATGACTTGAAACACTTTATTTGACTTACATACGAGAGTTTATATAATTATTGACTACAAACAATTCACAAAAAGTGTATAATTCAAAAATTGTATATTTTTTAAACTATTGTAAAATATTTTCGCGCGCATCTCCCATGGCATGCTCCACGGGCAGAGAAAGTTGCCAGATGAAACGCTTTGAAGTTGCAACACCATTTTTGGAGCGCAACGACGCGTAACCGGAGGAAGATGTTGAGGAATTCGGCGAAGAATGTCGTTCATCGTTGGAGGAATCTTTTAAATTGGCTGCAAATAGTCAAGCGTACAATTAAAATAGAAAATTCCAAGAATAGTTTTTCCATTATAGAAACTTACATAACAAAAGCAAAACACACAGCATTAATAAAAAAAGGAAGACAAATGTTTACAAAGGAAAAACAAATCAATTTATGTAAGGACAATGCACAAACATTGAATTAAACGCAACTGACAGAGTTTGGAAAATGTCAACAATTACGATGCTTGTTCGGAGGGATTGAGCGACATTTGACGCATGGTGAATGTGGTATCTGCGTATGAAAAAAATTTAGAACATTTATTATAGGTATGCCAATTAATTATGAATTTTGCCATAATTTGAAGCCAACGCATACGCACCCGGTGTACGGAAGCCTTCCTGTATCTTGTAGATTTCATTCAATTCGCGTGCGCTGCAAAGCGGCGTATCCACTTGCGTTGTTTCATTGAAGCGTGCATAGTCAATTTCGTAGGCTTGAAAATTTTTATTATACAATACCATCGGATCGAAACGATGTCCCCACAATATCTCCGTATTAACAAAACTGGAACGTGCCTGCGTCGACTGGCCCGTGGACTCCACAGTGCCCTCCAGTATGACAACAATTTCGAATTTATCCTGCAGCAAATCGGTAGCGCTCATATTATACAACGGTGAATTCTCATCGATGCGATGTTCCATAACCATGGGCCAAATGAAGAATAAATCTGAGCCGGATTCATCTGAGCCAATTTCCAGTTCGGTAAAATGCTGCGTCATAATCTCGCCCTCCTTGGTGCTGCGTGTACGTATTAACTGAGCGCGCACACTGGCGCCAATGATGTGCGATTTGCGCATATCGCCAACGCGAAACATCAGCGAAAGACAACCATCACGCTGACAGATGACTGCAAATTTGGAGAAGAGCAAAGTCTGTGCACGCTGCTTGGCGCGCGTCATCTTGGCAAAGACAATGCCTGCCATAAATGCGGAGCACATGACGCCGAATATTGACTGGAAGCACATCATGAAAATGGCTTCAGGGCATTCTGGCGAAGTGGTGCGCACACCATAACCAATGGTGTGCTGCGTTTCAATGGAGAACAAAAAGCATGAGGTGAAACCATCAATGGCTGAGACGCATGGTGCCCAACCGGATTCCTCTGGCGTAAAAAATTTGTTAGTTTAATGCATGTTGAAATTTAAAGTACGCAATATTACCTTGATTGTGCGGCAAATGGAGTTCTTCGAGATCACCGTGCGTGTACATAATCAGCCACCAGATGAGCGCAAAGAACAGCCATGATAGTATGAAACTAAGTGCGAATGCGAGCAGCGTCCAGCGCCATTGTGTGTCGACAAGCGTTGTGTACATGTCCTGCAGAAAGCGGACGCGTCGCCGCTTCAGATTCTTCTGTATCACATTGCAATCACCATTTTTGAAGACAGCGCGTCGGCGCACTTTGCGCATGCTGCCCGGCCTGAAGTTGCGTGATCTGTAAAGAAAAAAACCAATTAAAACGTGAGCGAATAGTTACGATTGAATGTTTTTTACTTCCGCAGTACATAAATAGACGAATACTTTTAAATATTTTCCTCAAAAGTTTATAATTGAAGGATATTTGGAAAATAATTGCAGCTAAATGTGTTTATCAGTACTAAACAAGTAATAGCTGTGGTTAGGTTAGGTTAAACCACCATCATTTAGGCCAAAGAGGCCCGTTGTGCTACCACAAATCTCTTATTTAAGAGAAACCGCTTTTTCTTATGATCATTCTCTCAATGGTCATTTAGAACGTATTCTCCCATAAGCAAGAATCTCCTTCTACTTATGGCCGGGTTCAACTACTCAGCAGGTTCTCAACGCTGTTCTGACAGCTTTGTTACAGCATAGTTAGGATTGGTTGACTCCTAGCCTGATGGATGGCATGTCAGCCTATCAAGCAATGTCCGGTTAGCATATATATTCGAGATATCGGCTCTGTTTAACCTCAAAGTTGATCAGGTTACTATTTTTTTTTTTTTTTCGTATACTGGCCAAATTTGTTTGGAGATACCACATGAGGCTAGACTTAACTACCGTGCTGATGGTTTCCTGTTTGATGCGCATCTTGCATGTAGACAGAGGCATCCCGATGGACTACTTATTGTGAAAAATCTGAACAATGATACACAGTTTCACCAACTCGTCTGCTCTGCAGTTCCTCTCGATTTCACTGTGCCCTGGCACCTAGACGAGTTGTATACTATAATACTGGGCCATCTTGTTAAAAGTTCTACAGCTTACAGTAATGGTTTTTGAATTTAGTGTGCGTATAGTAATGCAATGCTTTACCCTATCGAATGAGATATTAGCACGTATATCGCATTGTGGATGGCTGCAACCTCGGCATGTTAGACACTGCAGTATTTTGAAAGTCTAAAAGAGGCTTCTAATCCCATTTCTTCGACTTGATCGTTTAGCTTAAAGCCATCTGTGTATATATTTACTTATAGAGTCGGTTGTTGGATATGTCATGCTAACAAGGAGGTGACTATAATAGTTTTAGGATCGTTGAACGGCCTATTTCATCCTTTGTCCTTGAATTGCTATCTCTAATTGATATAGTGGCAACATAGGCCATTTCCTTCCATACTAGATCTAGTGGGAGAAAAAGTATGTTGAGATCTGTAGCACATCCAGCGTATTTTATAACATATCGCTTCATTTGTATCCCAGAATGGTATTGCCTGCTGCAGATGAAAGCGAATTCTGGAGACAATAAGCACCGCCAACATTTAAAGATATTGAATTATTTAATGCTGAAATCTGACATGTTCTTAAAATAGTAATACATATGTACTTATATAAGTACGTGTAACAATAAACTTATATTTAACTTTACTTCATTTATTTATTTGTTTCAAATGCTGTGAAATACAAACTTTCACTTAAAACTTAAGAGCACTAACAATTCGCCAATAGTTTTTACGCTAATGTTCTGACGTGTAAAAAATTACCTAGCTTTTATGCTTCTTCTTAAATTTTTAATTTTTTGACGTCTTATAAATCGTTGAACGCCGGCTGCACGCACGAAAAAGCGTCTAAATCAATCGCTGCAAATTGGTTCTAACGTTGCATAGGTTAGGTTAGGATGGCCAACATGGTTCATCCCCACATTGTCACTTAGGCCAGCATAGGCCCCTTGTGATACCATATATATTTCCTATTTCAACCGCAGCTACTCTGAGAACCACTTTGACAGTGTCAAGAACATCTAAAGATATGTTTAATCTCTTTTTCCGAGAGCTCAGTTAAGTTATTTAGGAAGGGGCTCCCTAATAACGTCAGTCTCTTCCTACTGTAGGCCGGGCAGTGGCATAGCAAGTGCTCGACCGTCTCATCCACCTCGGCATTTCCACAGCTTCCGCAGAAGTCCCAGGAGTTTATCCTTAGCGTTATAGCATGTCTCCCTATTATGCAGTGGCCTGTGAGGGCTCGCACAATCTCTCTTGTGCTAAAGTAGTGTTATTGTTCTTTTGAAATTATATTTTGGCCAGGGTAGTCTAGAGATTCTGCACGTTCCAAGGTTGCATTGCTTGCTATTGCTTGCTATACCGATCATCTTTGTTGAGATCTGTAATTTACATGTAGCCATGGCTATACCTACTGTGACCTTCACTGGAAGGATATCAGCAGTGGTACCCTCTCTGGCTAGTTTATCCGCTTCATAATTTCCCTCTATATTTTTTGGAACAGGCACCCAAATGAGATGTATAACATAACGCTCGCCAATCTCGTTAACAGATTTTTTGGCACTCCGTTGTGATTTTAGTGTTGGAGCTGAAAGAGTTCAGCGCTTTCAGGGCAGCCAGACTGTCCGAGAAGATAAACAAATGCTCTTGAGTATGTATTAGGAGATGCGTAGCTTCCTGAATAGCTAGCATCTCCGCCTGATAAACGCTACAATGATAGGGCACACTAAAGGCACCTCCTCCTACCCGACCATTCAGATTAGGACCGTCTGTAAAGATATTAATAGCGTTTTCTCTATAGTGAGGAAGGTTGTCCCATTAATATGTGTGTACATAGTATGCAGATTATATCAGAGTAGAATATGTATTCAATAGAATAAACGCATCAAAATTTGCTGTGCACACAAATTTTCGCAGACAGAACAACAAATGTAAAATTGATCGTGAAAAGTATCGCTATTAATATTTCAATTAATTGACATTGTGCCTATTGCATATATTTAAGCAACAATGAGTCTTATCGCCTTACAAATTGAATTACTTAATTAATTTAAGAAAGAAGAAAAAAAAACGTTTTTCTTATTTTGTAACACGAAATTGTAAAACAATATCATGTCTGCCAAAGTTCATGCATGACTCAATTTACTCAACGCGCTAAATGCTACTCAGCTGTCTTTTTATTTACGATATCTACATATAGAATATATTCAAGCTATGGATAAATGCCTCTAGTAATATTTTAATTGTTTCATTAGATCACTTGTTGCCGGCATCGCAATGAAGCTAGTCCCCTTTCAACAGGCCGCACTTGAAGTTGTCTCAACCCACGTCACTACACACTTTTAATCATTAAATCTCGCTGGCGTGATAAAAATCGCATTCGTTTAAATTGTTGCTAAAAATATACAAAAGTTTCAAATCTCGTCTATTGAACTATTTGATTGTTATAAAATTCGAATACACATAAAAAACTAGCAGCTGAGAAAATTCTATTACAGTTTTATGGGCGTGTTCATTATTGCTACTTAGAGTATTCTATATTATACGAGTCTATAGAAATCGCCTATTTAAATAACTAAATTGTGTTGTATAATTGAAACTAATCGTCCTACGCTGATATTAATATTCAAATAGGCGTTTTGAGATTTACATCTTAGAAAGCCAAATTTGCATCGCAAATCTTTGTTTGGCACGTGTTTATGTCAAATAAATCTTTGACTTAGTTTGTAGTAGGTGGGAATAATTAAATAGGAGATTAGGTTTTTGCGGAAGTTTAGTTATTTGCTTTATAAGAAAAGATAACTAATATATGGGGTTTTTTCTAGATATTCCATTTTCCCCGATAGGGATTTTATAAATTGGTTAGATCTGGTAACGGTATTATCATTTGTACCCACATTTTATCAAACTGAGTTCGAAAATCTGGTTTCAGTTCGGGAACGTTACCGTGCGCTATAGCCAATTTACGGTCGACATAATCGTTCACCAAGCGACTAATTCGATTCACCATGCATCGTTTTCGTACCACATATGCATACTCTGTTGTAGAGCTTAGTATTGAAGAGCACCCACATGATTCGGTGCAACATTCCGCGCAGGAATTTGATCTGCGTTCATCAACTTTATGTAAAATTTTACGTAAATATCTTGGTGTTCGACCTTATACGAGGCATATCCAGAAAGTAAGTGTACTGAATTTTTGTAGGTTTTAAATTTTTTATTTAAATAAAAAAATTACGTGATACTTTAGTATATAATGTAAGCTATTTTTCGACATAGTCACCATTCCTCTCTATGCAGATGGTGAAGCGGGGTATCAATTTTTTGATGCCTTCCTCAAAGTAGTTTCCCGCCAACCATTTGCGACCCGCCTCGCGGACAGTTTCCGACAATTTCGTCAGTAACAATTGAAGGTCTTCTCTGATCATTATGCACAGACGTACGACCGTTTCACCATATGCAGTTTTCACCTCATTATAAATCTCAAACGGAGGTTTTCCCTTCCAAACGAGATAACGGATGACGCCGCGTATTTCGCAATTGGCGGGAGACTGGATTGACATTGTTCACGAATCGTGTTGTCGCGGCGACAGTTCTCAACGCACTGACCTCAAACCGGTCTCGTTGCAACGGGGAGAAGTCAGGCTACACTGCAGTGTTGCCAACATGACGATGAAATAGAATCCCTCCGGCCGTGAGAGCCTCAGTACACTTACTTTCTGGATTACCTCTAAGATCCAGGTGGTGCAAGAATAAAACCCAAACGATCGTTTTCGTCTGAACTGAAAATCAACTGGAAGTCAACCCATCGTTTTATCGCAATAGTATTCTGTTCAGTGATGAGGCTCATTTTTGTCTCAATGAAGAAAATCCACGACAGATTCTCGAGGTACTGTAACATCCACACTTACTTCTTTAAGTGGCTTTTAGTTAAAAAATTCTCCATACCTACTTTCAAACTAACAGACATGCTAATTTGTTATACTATCCACAATCTAAGTTTAGTTTCTAGCAACACAGCAGTATTGATATACATACATACTCCGAACTAATCACACTAATCAAGCAGCAATGTAAACTGCTGTACTCTCAATTCCTATCGCTCCCTACCATCTCTCATGCCACGCACTAATCAAACAACGTCACGTGATGCTTTCTGTGCTTGGTCCATTCCATTATATGCATCCCAGTGAATACGTATATGCAATGCAAGGAACTATACAGGCAAGGAAAATATTGCAAACGTCTCTCGCATGTTGTTGTTTGCTGCTATCTATGATGTGCCCGCAGTTTTCCTTTCTCTCCACGTCATTTTTACAAGCATAATTATTTGTTTCTATGGTGAGCAGACAATTTTTTTTTCAATTTTATAAACTGGCTTAGAATTCTGAACATTTAACTAAGATGTTGATGAGATCTGTTGGTTCCTTATGGATATGTCGTCTCAGTTTCCGATGCTGAACATGTTTAATGGAGTCCGCCATTTTCAGAAATTTATACACTTATACCTTTAGGTATAGGGTATAAAATTTACTTTATAGTGCTTACAAATACAATTTGATGCCGAAAGTGAAACCGAAACAATACAATCGAAGTTACAGCAAGAAAAAAAAAACGCTAACTTCAGTTGAACCAAAGCTCTAATGTCATTCACACGAAACGGGTGTGGATTTGTATAGGCGCTACCCAAAAAGTTGGCAGTACACGCTCATTAGTATTTGTGTGTGAAGCGCCTCCATAAGAAGCCACCATTTCGAATTTCAAGTTAATATTGACTTAAACTAAGAAGTTTTTCATAGAAATGATGTGGGTTAGTATGGGGCTACCTTAAAAAGTAGGCGGGACACGCCCATTTGTATATGTATGCGAAGTAGCTATTCATAAAAAGCCAACACATCGAATTTCAAGCTAATATTGACTTTAATAATGAAGTTTTTCATACAAATACATAAAATCGGTCTTTGGGTTTGTATGGGGGTTACCCCAAATGGGGGAGGGAGTCATACGTATTGATGTATATGTAAAACGTCCGACCATAAGAAGCTGCCATATCAATTAAGCTGATATTGACTGGAATAAAAAAGTTTTTCATACAAAAAGTTAGCACCCTAATCATGTTTACGTTATCTCATTTTAGATTACTTTTTCGCAAAAATATTTACTGTTTACCAAAATACCCGACAACTTTTTATTTAGTCGATTTTTTAATAAAACAAGAGACAACGATCGAGTATGCTCGACTTCGAGATATCCTGTACTTTTTTTAATACTCCCTATATGAACCATAGATTGAATGCTTTAAAAGTCCGATCTGGATATATGCGAGATATTTTATTTAATATATTAAAAACACAACTTTTTCCCATCTTTCTGACAATTTTCGTATACCAGCTCGAAAGAACGACTCGTCTTTTGAGGCAATCCAATCATCGACCCATTTTTTGCATGGTTCATATGAAGTGAACTTTTACTGGGACAGGCCATGTGTCATCGACCGGAACAAGTCGTAATCGGAAGGAGCGTTGTCTGGAGAATACGGCGGATGGGGTAGGACTTGCCATTTCAGCGTTTCAAAGTAGGTCTTGACCGGTTTTGCAACATGTGGCCGAGCGTTGTCATACTGCAAAATCACTTAGTCGTGCCTTTCTTCGTATTCCGGCCGTTTTTGCTTCAGTTCGCGGCTCAAACGCATAAGTTAAGTCCTATAGCGTTCCTCCGTGATTGTTTCATTCGGTTTGAGCTGCTCGTAGTAGATCACGCCGTGCTGGTCCCACCAAGTACAGAACATAAGTTTCATGCCATGAATATTCGGCTTTGCGAAGGTTGTTGATGACTGTCCGGCCAAAACCCATGACTTTCTGCGCTTGGGGTTGTCGTAATGTATTCACTTTTCATCGCCACTCATAATGCGATGCAAAAAACGCTTTCTTTATTGGCGTTCCAGGAGCTGTTCACAATCGAAAAATCGCCATTCGACGTCGCGCGGCTTCAACTCGTATAGCACGCAGTTTGCATGCTTTTGAATCAATACCATGGCTTTTAGACGTTGGCCGACTGTCGAATCATGCACTCCCAATGATTCTGACAACTCCTGAAGCGTTTGGCATTGGTCCACATAGAGCAATGATTCCAATTCTTCGTCTTTAAACTTTTTGGGTTCACCCGGCCGTTCCATAGCTTCGAGCTCAAAATCATCACTTTTAAAGCAACCAAACCACCTCCGACACGATTGTTCAGATAGAGCATGCTCGCCGTAAACTTCCACTAAGATTCGATGACCCTCGACCGCACTTTTCTTCATACTATTAAATTAATGAAGAAGAACTCCCCGCAAAAACACTTTATCTGGTACGAAATTCGACATGTTCTTGGCAATATTTAGTATTGTTGTTTACGTTTCAAACAAATGATAGAAGCTGTCAAAGACGCTCATTGACAATAGGTTTTAGCGGCAAGAAATTGGAAACTCGAATATTGGTTCATATGCTAGTGGCGGCCTCTTGTGTGAAACGCTCATTATTAATTCAATATACGTATATATTTTTTTCCCAATATAGTAAATATTTTATAACGTATGCCCTGCCTCCTGCTGCATGTTACATCCATTAAACAAACTTAATACCTATGAGTACGGGGTATACTAAATATGTAGTATGATAACCTAACTTTTTATTGAACCGCTCTTCCAACTTTCACATTTAGCAATGGTTTTCGTACAATGTAGGTACTAAACCCAATATTATTATAGCATTCATATCAATTAAATTATGTAATCTACGAACAATTGCATGATATTGAATAACGCGGATATCGCACAACGAAATGCGCCACGGAATTTAAGTACCTACGTTCCAAGTTTTATCACAGCGCGAAAATTCTTACATCAATGGAAAATTCAAATTATTATAGCTAAAAAGAAAAAAAAAACACAAATCAAACGAGAAGTAGGCGCGGGTTATACGAGTATATCATGTAAATGTAGTTACGTTTACTACAGATATTTATGAGGGGAACCGTATAGGCTGGTGTAAATTACAACCGCAAGTATGCAAACTAATGAGAATTCAGGGAGTGAGCTGCCAGCCAAACGAGCGGACAAATGCAACAAATATGCAAAAACGTAAATGGCAAACTTTGACTGACTGAC
Organism: Leucophenga montana; assembly: GCA_035044765.1. Classification (NCBI taxonomy): domain Eukaryota; kingdom Metazoa; phylum Arthropoda; class Insecta; order Diptera; family Drosophilidae; genus Leucophenga; species Leucophenga montana. Next base: position 981,602 of record JAWNNQ010001912.1, on the reverse strand, counting down.
TAACTGACTGACTGACTGAGTGACTGACTGTGTGACAACAAGAGCGACTTGTGCAGCTAATCAGTAAATGTTTAGACATTTTATTATGGCATAGCGAAGAATTATTATACCTACATACGGGTTTTGTATCTAATAGAGGAGTATCTAGTGACAAGTTCAAGTTGAATGTCAACGTTGCTGACAAAGAAGGCAATGAGTCTACTTAAAGAAAAAAATGTCTGTCAATAATTATGCCGAACACAATTACAAATTGTGCGCAATTGAAGCGTTTATATACATATATGTTATATATATATATATATATATATATATATATATATATATATATATATATATATATATATATATATATATATATATATATATATATATATATATTATAACTCTATTCAAAAAAAAAATACTTTATATCGCACCCTCTTGCCAGCGAATTACTGGAGCCCTTCAGCGCTTCATAGTAAACACAAGCCTGCGAAGGCGTTGCCGAAATTCCACGCATATATTGACGCTTCCATTGATTCATGTGCTGAAAGGTGTCATCCTTATCGCCAGGATTCGATTCATCGGCATCGTGCTGCACCTGCACATCATTTAATGGTGCATGCATATTGTCAGTTGACTTTAAATTTGGAACACTTAAAAATTATGCTTCAATTCAAAACGCCATTGAAATAATAAGGATCACTTTTGCTAGTATTTTCAATACTGAAATCGTTTTGAACCATTCGCGCACAAGCACCGAATTTAACTAAAGTGCAATTAGCTTTGTCAGTTACCAGCTGAACTAGTTATTTGCCTAATTGATTACTTAAGTGCTGCTAAAATTGGCATTTAAAAAAAAATTGAATATTGTATTAATATATTAACAAATGCGTGCTTGATCCAATATATGTATTATTTACGATATTATATTGTTATGGAGCGCGAAATCACGTGGTCTCACCTGCAACTCGTCTGTCGTTGAAACTGTTTGCCATTGTTGCCCACAACGCCATAGAAGTTATTCGGCCTATTTGGTACTATGGTTATTGGATAGGATTGCGGATTACTGATGACACTGTCAAATGAATTTGGCTCTGTTTCTATGGTCACCTGACGTTTGAGTGCCGTTGTAAGCGGTTCTGTGGATTTATCTGATACTGGCGAGGCGCAGCTTTCACCATTGGCAGGCATCGCTGTGCCAAAGAAGTTGAAGCGCATCTGTAAATAAATGAGATACTTTTTTTTGAATACTGTTTATAGTTCAAACAATAAATGAGTGTGCATGATTCGCATTAAAGCGTGACTCAATGCAAAGCCCTTGATGCATTATAAACACGAAATTTATAGCTTGATAAAAGTATTTATCTGCATCGTTTTTTGTTTTTTTTTTTTGTTTACGAGTATTTATAGAGTGTACCTTGTATATATTGTTAAAAAAAAAAAAGAGTTTTATTAGTTTTTTCAGCAAGCTTATCATACAGTGTATGTGCTTCATAAAATATATATTCTTGTATAACTTGCACATAATATTTGTAATAACTTAACATACACATTACGCAGAAACCTACGATTTTATAAAATAAAATTTAAAAGAAAACAACAATAGTATTGTGGGCAGCAATTTGAAAACCTTTGCAATATCACAGCCAGCGAACTAATGAGCGTTCGCAGTTGAGCCCGAAACAATTGTCGCCGTGTCTAAAAAGTTGTATTGTTCTCGCTTCACATTGAAAAGTTTCTAAATAGTATATATTTCTCGATATAAAAACGATCGTAAATCAGCTAAAAATTTATATATAATTTATTTTAATTATAATTGAAAATTAAAGCAAAACATGGTATACCCTCTGTTCTGGTTTTCGATACCGAAATAAATTGTTCGGAAGTAATTTTGTTAAAATAAAACATTTTTCAACTTCAAAAGCATATCGCGATTTGTTTACACTTGCCCATTTCAATCGAAAGTGGAAAAGTCCATTTAAATGAAATCACATACAAACAATTTTTTTTTTTGGATTTGGAAACTGAAACAGGAAGACTAAAAGAAATAGGAAGCATCGAAAAGTGTTCGACAATGTGCAAAGTGAGCAATCTGCAGTACAATCTAAGGAAAAACTCTTCTAGAATGCTACAGAAACATTATTTTTTAAAGCATGCGCTTCATGTAATTGCTTTTGCAGTGGTACACTGATCTGCGAATGAACAGCCTCCTCTCCGCATTCTGGCATACTTTTGCGACAAATACGAGTAGTTATTTATCACTGAAAACGACTTTAATGTCTTTCATAATATTCTCCATGAAGATCAATACACTTTTGCATCGGCAGTGTAAAGAAGGCATATGCAAAACATGCGTTGTGATGGTAGAGATGAGCTAGTCAGTGATTTTTGAGTAGCAGTGATTTTCTGACTGCTACTTTGAAATTACTGTGATTTTCAACTGCTACTGCGATCACTGTTAAAATAAAAAGCAAGATAAGGAAAATATCATTTTATCAATTTTTTTTTTTCATTAATTTTTTTTTTTTCATTAATTAAACCAACACTTTTATTCATAGTTTTCTTAAATCTGAATATCTGAAATACCCTGTTCCCGCCTCAGTAAGAAGCCCATAGCCTGTTGCGGGAACCCAATGATTTCAACTATCTCCCAAAACATTGAATCGTTTTTTTCTACCATTTCTACGTGAAACCGCAATGGTATGCTGAAAGAGTTGTGTTTTGATGTTATTTTACTAGAGAGCACTGGAAAAACTCAAGAAAATATCAGAAAGAAACATTTCATTTTCCACTTCAGTAAAAGAAACCAGACGTTTGCAGAGATAAAATCCCACGTAGCATAAATATTGAATTCAAAACAAGTGCTTAAATAGCTTTATTAAACATGAAGTACTTGCCTGTGAACACTAGGTGTATGATACAATATTACAATTCAGCGCTAGTCAACTGCCTTTGATTCAATAACGGAGACTAAAGGACAATGATATCAGTTGCCAATCGATATTGTAATTCACGGCGTATTACCTATAGCATGCATCAAATGGATACGTTGATACTGCTAACACTACATGCTTGATATACTTATTAGCATACGCCGAGAATCACAGTGACACTAGTAAGAAACAAATGATACTCAATCACTGATATTTTCAATATCGAGTAGCAACTGCTATCAGCGATTTTTCAATCGCCGTGATTGAATCACAGGTAGTTAAATATCGCTCAACTCTAGTTGTGAGTGCATCAACCGCCTCTTCTGTCGTAGAAAATCGTACTCCAAATAGTTGTTTCTTCACGCTTCGAGACTAAAAGATCTCATATGGTGTTAAATCAGCTAATGACTCATCAATTCTTTGTTTTGAGTGTTGAAGTACTCAGTTGTTTGAGCTGATGTTAATTATTCGCTGTTGTCGCTTGTTTTTCATATTTTTTCGAAAACTTCTAGAAAACAACAAACTAGTTGTGTATCATTCAGAATTGATTATTCTACGTTCCTCTAATCACACGGAGGCAGCATATGCAGTTTTTCCGAAGAAACCGGTGATCATTTGCTTCAAAGTACTACTTGGCTCGTCTTGAAAGACTTATACATTTCACTGCTGTTTACTTTTGGACTCATATGCATTGATTCATGATTCCTCACTTGTTGCGATCAACGTCTTCTTTTCAACATTTGTGTGCACCAATCAATTTGTGCCGTTTTTGAGTGATTGCTAAATAATGTGCAATGCAATACGAACTCAATTTTTGAAAATCAACTGATAATGCAATTTTGGATTGTGTGCTAGTGGAACTAATGCCAAGCGATATTCCAATCTCACTATAAGTCGATCAAGACGATCTTGCATTATCAATTCAGAGCATCTAATCTCTGAAGCACCAATATACTTCGCATGGTACTTCATCATCAAAAATCGAAGGACATTTCCCATTAAAAATGTTAAACTTTTATGATTCTGAAATCAGATGTGGCAACTATTTCTTAAAAATTAACTTATTACGTAAACGAACTATGTTATACTAAGTTCCATATAATCCTACATAATATAAACAGAACAGCGAGTTTATTGGTATATTATGATTGTATTAAGACAATAATTGACACGCTGATGGCAAAAGTGAATGAACTGTGTGGTTTTTCAGTGTTTTAGGTTTCCCTTCTCCGTTCAGCGGTTCAAGTAAACTACTTGCGAATTATAAATCGTCATAAATCTTATAATTTAAGTAGTGTCTCTACCTCGTTAATTTGAGAGACAGTTCGATGTGAGTTTGCTACGATTACCATAGATCAATGAACTTTGTGTATGGTTTAGTGCATGTATGTTCTTCCCATAACTGAATACTCTCATCGTGTACATGTGAGCTATTATATATGAAAATGAAACAGCTGTTTGATACGCGTATACCCATCCCTAGTACACTCTACTCAATTTTTAAGTTTTGGTATGAGTTTTTTAATAAATGAGCTTACACGAATTACGATCTTAGAAGTATAAAAGTTTGTTTTATTTTTTTTTTTTTTGAGAATTTATTTATAGTGAATATGTAATATTTTATACTCTAAGCACAAACATTCAGATTCAAATTGTAACTTGTTGAGATCTTTGCCAAGCAACAAGAAATAGTGGCTCCAAAGAGCCAGTTTGGCTTCTGGCAATTTAAAGCAAGGGACGATTTATAGAGTTGTCAATTACTTTTATCACACAGCAGAAAACCATAATTAAAGCTCGATGTCTCTTTAAATTGATGGAATACTCGTTAAGTAAAAGTTTTTTATAGTACTTGCTCCAAAGGTTCTATACGCATCTCTATTAATAGACTTGACCTTCCCGCACCCACTGTTATGGATTAAATTCTTAATTAATTCTTAAACTTTGGAATATATTTTCCGTGTTTTGACCATAAACCTCTTTTAATTTGAACATGACCTGTATATTGCTAGACTCTTATGAGTTACAACTTTGTCTAAGAAGGTTTTGATTGTATACAATATATCAAAAATATATCAAAAATTATCTGTAGAAGCTTTAACTGTATTTATCCGTTCAACTTATAACTTCAGCTTTAATTTCTTTCCTTTGAAGTAAGTATTTGTTTCTATCTTTCTTTGACCTATATTCCTACAATTTTATATGAAATAAACGAAATACAAATGGATTTTCTGCTACGGCAGTGGTGTGACGTACTATATACAAACTTCGGTCTTACTGCAATAAATGATTTGTTTTTCTTTTTATTTCGCAACATTCTACTTTCGTTCAACTTGAATTTCCTCAAGTGTCATCTCGAGTGTCAACAAGTCGCCGCACTGTGATAAATAGCTGTCAATGGTGCCCCGTTGAAGGTGGCGATAAAAATTGAAGATCTGCCGTTTCCCTTGGCATTCGTGTGCTAAAAATGTATAAGTTGTTTTTTTTTATTATTTGTTTGTTGTACAATATATCAGAAACGTATACACACGCTTTTTATGCCATTTCTCGCCTTTCTGCTAAAATAAATTTACTAGCAAGTACTTACAATATTATGCAATTTGTTTTGCTATAAATTTTGCACAATTTGTTTTTGTTTTTATCAAACTAGTTGAAAATATTTACACGAAACACGTTTCTCTCACCTTTTTTTTTTACAAATTTCTACGCAAATTTTATGCAAATATAGCAAAAGATAAATTTTTTTAAATGCCCTTTTCATATATATTCGAAAAGTAGAGAGTAACAAACTGAGAATCAGTGATGCATGAGATATTTAGTGCTGAGAAATGGATTTACTTCTATCACGCCTATTACAAAACAAGCCAAATTAGGGTTAAATCAGACGAAGCACGTTTGATGTAACGTTCATGATAAAATTCAAGAGTTTATTTAAGATTAAACGAAAAATTCATTTCAAAAATATTTAAAAAACCAAAGTGAAAATCAACCATTTTAAAATACATTTTTTTTTTTTTAAATTTAATTTCATCAGCAACATTCATTTTTTTAAATGGTGTAAAGTATTACACAAAACAAAAATCATTTATAAAGTATTTGACTCTATAATTTAAAGTTAAGAAAATATTGTACCCATAGAAGCATGCGTGACTCTATAGTACTGGGTGTCTCAAAAGAAAGTTCATATTTAATTTGCTGATTGCGTGAACGCAACTATTCCGAGGGGCGCGGCGGGTATGTGAATCGGTAGCCTAGCTTTTGGGAATTTAATCGCTATGGAGCGTATCCCGGGAGCGGACCGTGCGTTTGTGCGTAAGTGAGTTTTACAAAAACGGTAATTCAGCGACTATAGTGCGTAGAAAATTCTGATATTCTGCTCATTGGAAAATGGGTGGAGAAGTTTGAAGAAACCGGTTCAACGCTGGAAAAATCAAAATCCAGGCGTGCAAGGTCTTCGAGAACGTGCGAAAACGTAGACAGGTTACTCAGTCTGTTCGTGACAAACCGGAACTTTCGATTCGGAAAAGTGCTGTTGCTTTAAACGTGCATAGATCGTCATTGTTCCGCATTGTTAGCAACTTCACACACGTCCAACAGGTCGCTGCCACGAGTTCATGAAATTTTTCCTGGCAAATTGATCTCCAGGAGAGGTGACATAAATTGGCCTCCACGAAGTCTCGATTTAACTCCTATGGACTTTTTCCTGTGGGGTTACGTCAAATCTAAAGTTTACGGCAACAAACCGACTTCCCTGGTACAATTAAAAGAAAATATCCGTCACATCTGTGCATTCATGTCTGTCCTATTAGACACCAAAAGTTACCATATCACCACCAAAAGTTGATATTGACTACAATAAAAAAGTTTTCATACAATAAGTCAAAAGTGGGCGGTGCGTTTGTATGGGGGCTACACCAAAAAGTGGGCGTGGCGTGTCAAGCATGATACTCTATTAAACTGCAATAAAACGAAATGTATGTGCAAAATTTCAACTGGATAGCATAAAAATTGGTTTCTTTCTTCATCGTTAGTGCAGTTTTATCCAAGTCAGAACTTCGTTTGTCCAACTTTCAAAAATTATTAAAAAAGGAAAAAAAATCATTACAAACAAATTTAAATTCTTAAGTGTGAAATTTTTTGTAAATGCAGTTCGTTTTTCCAACATTGGTTCAGATTTGTCCAAGGTTAAACTTCGTTTGCCCACACACCAAAAATTGGTAAAGAAGTTAATTGGGCTTAAAATATTAATAAGGTTTTGTAGAGTCTGCACCGCAAAGTGACAAAGGTTTATTTTTGTAAATGAAGTTCGTTTTTCCAACGTTAGCCAAGGTTTGAACTTCATTTGTCCACCCACCAAAAACGAATAAAAGAGAAAATTGGCCGAAGCCGAAGGTTTAAATGGCCCACACGTTCTTAAGCTTAAATTAAAGGAACCTAAGTTCTAAATTCTGTACAGCGTACTGTGTAAACGGCTGGAGCCATACACGAATGCACTGATAGGCCAGTATCAGTGTGGCTTCAGACCAAAGAGGTCGACCAGTGACCAAAATTTCACTTTCTGAACCCTATCTGAATTTGGTATCCCAGCAATGATCGTTCGACTTTGCATGATGACGCTATCACACACCCAAAGCATCATCAGAGTAAGAAAGAACCTCTTCGAACCCTTTGATACCAAGGGTTGAGGTTTCAGGCAGGGTGATGCTTTATCGTGCGACTTTTTTAATCTCCTGATGGAGTACAGCCAATGCCAATGCCCATACGTAGAACGATCGGGCACGATCTTCCATAAGGAAGTGATGCTACTCGCATATGCTGATGACATAGACATCATAGCCACCAACGAACGCCGAGTGAACCAGGACAAGACGAAGTACTTGGTGTCCACTCGCAGACCATCAGCGCGTCTTGAACGGTCTGTGAATATGGAGAATTTCAACTTCAATGTTGTAGAAAACTTCGTCTATCTGGGAACAGAAATTACCAGCGAGAACAATGTTAGCCGAGAGATCAGACGTAGAATCATCACGCTTGCTAATCGCTGCTACTTTGGGCTCAGCAAGCAAATTAGAAGTAGAGCACTCTCTCGAAGTACGAAGATAAAAATCTATAAGATACTGATAATTCCGGTCCTGATGTATGGCGCAGAAACATGGACACTGACATCAACGTATCAGGCGTCTTTAAGTAAGTAAGTAAGTATGTTCTACATACTAGCATACTTTATCCCTGCTCAATAGAAAATCTTGTGTTAGTTTCTATACACAACAAAGTGAATATTTTTAAATCAATATTTTAGCAACGAGAATTTTGAGTGCGATATTACATGCTGCACTCTCGCCCTAGAGAATTTTAGATACACTTGTTTTCAAAGCTTCCACTTGGTCGAACTTTGAATACTTTTACTCCAAAAATCTACAAGTAACTCAAAACAAAACTACTAAATATGATTTTCTTATTTACCCTGGCATCATTTTCCACAAAATCTTCACTAGCTAGCTATAAAATAGAACTCTTACTAGATAGAATTTATCGTTTAATACAGAACTACAATACCAGATATTCCACAAATTAAAATCGTATTAATTAGATTAGGTTTTTAACTTATGTTTTTCAACTAAGTTTTCTATGTGCTTTTGCTCCACAAATATAATAAGTTCTGAAGCTCCAAAATAAGTTTTAAATTATAAATATGTCTAAGCAAACTAGTTCAATTGTACACCTGAACTCTTTGTTATGTAAGAAATGTATCTTATAGAATGTATCTTAAAGCAACGTAAATAAATCGAACGTTGAATTTAACAATGATACTTAAAAAAGGTGCTAAATGTAAATTTAAAAAAAAAATCATACCATTTATGCAAACTTTGTTTAAAAGCTGCTCAGACACGTTTTTCAATATTTTTTAACACGCAGACATAAATTGAAAATTAAAATAAACTAATTTCATTTAGCACATCACTCAAAATAGCAGCTCTTAAAAGCCAATAAATAGATCATTTTTAACACAATACATTTATTGATAAGCTTGTTTATTTATTTATTTATTGTATTATTTTAACACATAGTATAAAAATCTTTGTATCTGTATCTTTTTTTTTCAAAATTTTCAACACTTCGTATACGCAATAAAATATATTATTTTTTTTTTTGTAGTTTGCTGCGCGGCGTTAAAGCTTGCGATTTCAAAAACAACGCCAGCCACGGACAGATAAATAATGAGCAATGATGTCGCAGATCAGCTCAGTACAATACGGAATAGCTCGATGAGCAGCTATGATAAATAAATATATATATATATATATATATTGTATATATATGCATATATATCTCAGATACTATAATAATAAACAGTAAAACTGTAAACGTGTGCCATGGATGTTCATACAACAAACAAGCGTAAATGAGATACAACAAACAGATACAGATACACAAAACAGATAACTGCCGACAGTTACTTGTAAAGAAAAAGTGACAATTTACACACTGTAAAATTAGCAACGAGAATTTTGAGTGCGATATTACATGCTGCACTCTCGCCCTAAAGAATTTTAGATACACTGTAGTGTAACTATCTCACTCTATCTCTATCTCTCTCTAAAGTATCTCAGTTGCCACAATCACCCACACAGTTAAATAGCTTTGAATATGTCAGATACAAAAGCGTTGCGGCAACTTAAATTGATATTTATATAGACTCGTAAAGTTTTTTTTCTTTCATCTGAGCTTCTTAAATGATAAAAAAAACGAGATGCAAAAAATATTAATTTCGGTGAAACCAAAGCTTTAATACACTTCACAATGAATTGAAGAAACACAAAAAAAATAGATAGGCAGGACTGTTTCGGTTTTGAATTTCGGGAACATTTTGCAATAGTGATTGCGTTTAAATGTAAACTTCACAGTGGCCAAATGAACTCATATTGCTATAACTTGCTGAAGAAAAATTAGTTTACTTGTATACAAAATCTTCTCGAAAGTGAAAATCAAAACAGATGAACGAGAACGAGAAAAAGAGGAAGTACTTGGTATTCACTCGCAGACCGTCAGCGCGTCTTGAACGGTCTGTGAGTATGGAGAATTTCAACTTCAAGGTTGTAGAAAACTTCGTCTAACTGGGAAGTGAAATTACCAGCCGAGATATCAGACGAAGAATCATCACGCTTGCTAATCGCTGCTACTTTGGGCTCAGCAAGCAAATTAGAAGTAGAGCACTCTCTCGAACTAAAAATCTATAACTGACACTAATAATCCCGATCCTGCTGTATGGCGCAGAAGCATAGACCCTGACATCAACGAATACAGCGTCTTTAGGAGTGTTCGAGTTAAAGTTTCTTCGTTTTTTGGTACCCTTAGAGTTGGCGTCGAACTTAGGACCCGTATGAACCACGAGCTGTATGAGCTGTACGATGAGGTTGACATAGTCCAGCGCATTAAATTCCAGCGGCTGCACTGAGCTGGTCACCTCATCCGGATGAACACCGACGCTCCAGCACTAAAAATTTGCGACGGCAATCTGAACTTGATTGGTAGACGAAGTCAGAGAAGACTTCCGAGCTTAAGATGGCTTAAGAACAGGTCTATGATGACCTGAAGAAGTTCCGGATTGCCAGCCATATAAATCATATCCCAATACCGGGTTAAAAAATTAAAAAGGTTCCCATTGCATGTTGCTAAATATGGTAGAGCATAATTACTGTGTGAATTGTTTCCATATAGTACGACTTTGAACGAGGTCTTTCAATTCACTGCAGAACTTTCCGTAACTCACATTTATTATGTAGTATTAGGCATCAAGTATCTCCCAGTCGACTGCTACCTTAAGTATTCCATTCCAGCGCCAGTTTGCGCACTTGAATAGTAAATTTACATATACTCGTACATACAGTGTTCGCTGCAGCCAACAGCATTTATTATCTAAACTTCAGAGGCCATTGGAGTATGTCGATTGTCGAATCAGGTCTCGCCGGCATGTAGAAGTATGAACTTTATGTTGGTCCTGAATATTCGATGCTTGGTGATCAATGAGATTGTGGTTACTTACTTAGATCATGATTGATCTCTGTTGACAATTTGACGAATATAGTTTTCACTCTGTCGCTTCTAGCTTCGATGTGGCACTGGGTTATCGTTGTTTTTGGTCACATTAAGCCGAAAATTTTATGTTTTTAAAGTTTAGATGTTGAGTTCTATTTTTCTGGAATCTTCTACCAAGTTGATTATCTTCTTTTGCATGTCAGAGTGACATGCGGGTAGGAGGCAGATGTCGTCCGCATACTTTAGATATTCAAGACGTTCGTTGAATGTCCACTGGATACGTCAATGTTGTTGGCTATTGATCAGTTTCTATAAGCACCCAAAAAATTGGCGGTGAATATTAGTGCGTTTTATTGTATTTTCTGACCATTCCTACAAAATCTTTAAGATACTCCGTCTGAATTTGGCATATTATAGCTTAAATATCTTAATTTGATGACACTATCTCTTATGATAATCGAAATTTAGGTATTCGTACAGACAAACAGACTCGCCTATTGATGTATATTAAGATTACGAGGCACGTCCATAAAGTAAGTTTACTGAAGCATTCGCGTATTGCGAGAAATTTGTTTGTCCAAGTGGTAGTCTGGATTCTCGTTTAGTATGAAAACTCACTTTGCAGTGTCATCATCAGGTTCCGCGAGAAGGAACCTACTAATACTATTTCATGTGTCAAAACTGTTTACGGCGAAGGTACTATCAACCGAATGAAGGTTTTTCAAAAGATGTCTTTACTTTAATGAAGGAAGAACGAATGTTCATGACGATCAGAGTAGTGAAAGGACTTCAGTTTTGTGCAAAGCGCTTTTGGACTCATTTGATTGGAACACTTAGAACCACCCGACATATAACGCTGACTCGATGTCTTCAGACATTCTTTTCACATCACTGAAGACTCACAAAGGTGAAAAACAATGTTCAACCGACAAAGAGATGAAACAAGTTGTACTGAATTGGGGGCAGAATTCTTAGAAAATAACAACAAATAGGCACACAAAAAGGCGAGTTTTCGTAATAACGGAGCCCGCTGGTGATTGTTATGTTTAGAAGAACCCAAACAACCAATCAGTGCTGCCAACCTTGAACAATAAAGTTTTCCACAGCATGAGAGGGCAACCGTAGTCATACTTTCTGGATGTGCCTGGTATATGTGTATATATTTACATGAGAAATATACTAATGTGTACAGGGTGTACAAACAAATAAATAGCCTTCATCAATCTCATATAAACGTGTTATGTGTAAGAGGCGGAGACAAGGTCGACTCGGTCCAAAATAATCTTTTCTAAATAGGACATGAGTAAGAAAGTTTCAAGACGCTTGATGGCTTATGCCTAAAAATTGGCAAATCCGAATGGGACAATTTAGCTAGGTCCATATGAAACATGCTTCGATCTACTAATTTAGTAGAACTCTATTCCAGAATATTAATTATTATTAATGGGCGTTACAAACTTTGCGCAAGAATCAAACTAAGTGTGAAGAGTATAATGCGCTAAGTCGCACTTTGTTGAGCTCTTTCAAGAATGCTGTGCTATAATCAAAATGTGCTGAAACTGAGACTTTATAAGTATCTATACTACATATATATAAATACGAGAGCAAGATACTTTAAACTACTTAACTAGATATCTACCTTCTTCCTGCAAAATTCGCGTCGAGCTTTGTCAATCTACCGGATGATCTGATCTGTGCGCAAAATTCAATGTCAACGCTTGCAAGGCTCCGTCTGGACTGTCTCTTACATTAATATAAAATAGAATTTTTAGTCTAGTATGTCTCTCTATGTCTCTGTATAGAATTATCTTAATGAACTGTTTTAAGTTTTACGTTTCTATAATTGTTTCGTGTTATAATCATCTCTAGAATTTATAAATCTCACATATACTGCGTATGTTCAATTAGACAATGCCAAATAGTCGGTTACACTCTATGTATTTTTCAACTCGTTAAGCTTTGATTTATCGAACTAATTAATTTTAAGCGTGCAGAACATAAATTAAATATTTCTTTAGTTCTAAAGCGTTGTATGTATATTTTCAACATTATTTGTGAACTTACAGAAGAATTTTCATGCGGAATGTGTGACAAAATTTTTGTCTAAATGATTCAATGCTCTTCCGTCAGTTTATGTCAACACAGGGTCTGCGTTTTGGGGCATGGGGGAATTCAAAGTGAGCTTAATTTATGACACAGAATTGTCAAAAAAAAAAGCAAAAAAAAATGTATTGTATATAAAAAAAAAGTTGGTTGTCTGTCAACAATAATATCAGCAGCAGCGTCAGCATCAGAAACCAAGCAAAACACTCGTCTATATAGCTGTGATAATTGAATAATCAGCTTGACAACACATCATGGTTGCAATAGAAAGTGAGAGATCAAGTGGTGGGTGCCCCTCAAACGCAGCCAGTTTGAGCTGACATCGAGTGAGATTAGCCTATGGTGAAGCACAGCTTGATCTACAAATATCCACGTGCGCATTGTACTAGGCCTTCCTCCATCCCCTTCCATACATTTGGCACTAGCGTCATTTAAGTTGCTAATTTGATCCTGAAAAGTGCCAATTATGTAAATTGAAAGCTATTTTTAAATGCTTTGTGATTTTTTACTTTTGTAATTAACTGATTCTAGACTTAAATATTTAATGTGTTATATAATTAGTTAGTAAATAGTTTGAACATTGTATGCAAAAGGCAGGTTTTTCTTTCTAAAATAGAACAAAATGATGTTTGTACATTTGTACGATTGATGTTTAACTGAACTTGTAGATTTTAGGAATTAAAACCGAGAAGCAAGCGACAGATATATAATAATAAGAATATATTCTTGATCAGTTCAATAGAACGAATCGAACTTCTTTTAAACAACCCTTTTTTTTGTCATCTGTACGCATTCAACGTGCAGATCTGTGAGACTATAACGTTCATAGACACAGCTGTCTAGACACTGACGATGAAAAGTCAGACAGATGGATGAACATGAATAGATCAACTTATCGCATCGAGCTAATCGAAAGCTTATCTCCTTTAAATGAAACATGAAGAGCAATTTTTGCTAAGTTAGTAACCTTTTGAATTACGTATTATATTGATTTGATGGTATTCATTGAAGTATCTAATCTGCATCATTAAGTTTGACAGCCATTGAAAGCAGACGTGAAAGGCAGACAGACGAGCAGAAAGCAAAATTGAGCACAAAAGTAATCGTATGATTACTTTGACGTCAGTTTTTGCGCCGTTTCATGAACGTGGATAAAATATGAAACCATTGCAGGACACCCTCGTCACTGGTGTAGATAAAATTGTAGTTTTCGTTGCTCTGCTTTGGGGTCCATCAGTCTGTCTGTCTGTCTTTCATATCCGCTTTCAATTGCTATCAAACACATATTTAATGAAACATATTGCTTAAAATTTCAACGTAGTCTATTAACAGATGGTAGCTGAAAGGAGCAGTATTGCATTTAAAGTTACTACGCGGAAAATTTAAAAAGGTGTCACTGACTTATCAAATTGTCCTCGTATAACACTTAAGAATATACAAGTATAACAGTCTCGTCGATCACTCTAAATGTTCATTATTCAACTAGATGGGTCCATGGCAAATTGTTAGCCAAATGTACTTTCTTAACTTCAAGTGTACGGTATTCTAAGCTCTTCTTCAGTTCTCTTCAGTACCATATTATGGACGCCTACTAATAATTTTTCAATAGTCGTACCAAAATCACATTATCAGTCGGGTTATAAGAAAAAGTATGCATATAACTAAATATAAGCTTTTAAGTCACATGTTGAAATGTTAACTTTATGTAATAACCTCAGCGCTTACGACGTGAAATGTATCGTTTCTCTTCATATTAAAAATATATTCTTAAAAAATTGTTGTTCTCTTCGACATTAAATGTACCAAACTTCAATTTTTTACCTATAACAATTTTCTAACAAAACATGAAACAACGTTAGGCTTGGGTGGTACCAAAACGCAAACACCCTTAGTTTTTAAATTTTGGAATATTCTCATATATGTATGTATTTATCACGGGTTTCTCCTTTTTTTACGGTTGTGAATGAGATAGAGGATTGGTAAAACTTTTGATACTAGTTATGAAAAAATTAGCAATAATTAATTAAAGAAATATATAAAAAATGATTATTTTATTAATAAATATAAATGGTACACCTCGTAGTACTAAAATAGTATAGCAGACTTCGTTATAAAAAGTAAATAATCACAAAATTGTTTGCATGAGGAAGATTACAAGGTAAAATCGAATACATTCACATTTGCTCTTTTATTATATTTGAAAGTAAGAAGATCTAACTTGAGATTTCTGCAATTAGAAACATTTTATACAAACCATAAACAAATGTGTTATATATGTACATATATATTCTATTCTAAATATTTTATCAAACTACCCTCGCCAAACTATTGCCAAAAAGTATACTGCAGTAATTAGTTTAAACAAATTGAAGCTTCAACATAAAAGTATGCTATATAATTTTAGTTTATTTACCAATTTATACAAACACCTACTAGCGCGTCACCAGGTGATCAGTGATCCTCCCGATTTTGACAAAATTTGGTCAAGATGTAAAATATAGTAAAACATCCACAATCTGTAAGTTTGATTGAGATAACCCGAAAACTAACAAAGTTTTTCATACGAAGCACTTTTCTCAATGTGTGAACTTTGGCCCCGAATTTGACCCCCTTGCAATTCGATTTTCACAAATTGTCTCATCTATGTTGTGTGAAAATTTCAGCATCCTAGATTTTAGGGTTTTGGCTGTTCAATGATCAGTGAGTCAGTCAGTCAGTCAGTCAGTGAATGCGGACAAAGAATTTTATATATAGAGATGTATGTATAACCGTCTTGGACGGTCTGTGAGTATGGAGAATTTCAACTTCATGTTGTAGAAAACTTCGTCTATCTGGGAACAGAAATTACCAGCGACAACAACGTTAGTCGAGAGATCGACGAAGAATCACGCTTGCAAAACGCTGTTACTTTGGGTTCAGCAAGCACATTATAAGTAGAGCCCTCTTTCGAACTACGAAGATAAAAATCTATAAGACACTGATAATCGCAGTACTGCTGTATGGCGCAGAAGCATGTACACTGACATCAACAGATACAGCGTCCTTAGGAGTGTTCGAGAGAAAGATTCTTCGTAGGATTTTTGGTCCCCTAAGAGTCGGCGCCGAGTTTAGGATCCGTATGAACCACGAACTGTATGATGAGGTTGACATAATCCAACGCATTAAATTCCAGCGGCTGCACTGGGCTGGTCACCTCATTCGGATGAATTCCGATGCTTCAGCACTAAAGGTTTACGACGGAAACCTGAACTTAATTGCTGGTCGGCGTCAGAGAGGACGTCCGAGCTTAAGATGGCAAGATCAGGTCTATGATGACATGAAGAAGCTCCGGATTGTGCCAGCAATGAGTTTGATACAAAACCCACCGCACACTTACTTACTTACTTACCTACTTACTTACTTTCTCAGTTACTTACTTACTTACTTACTTAGGTACTTACTTACATACATACTTACTTACCTACCTACTTACCTACTTACTTACTTACTTAATTACTTTCTTACCTACTGGATTACTTACTTATTTCCTTACTTACCTACTTACTTATTTACTTACTTATTTACTTACTTACTTATTTACGTACATACCTACTTACCTACTTACTTACTTACTTACTTACTTACTTACTTACTTACTTACTTACTTACTTAATTACTTACTTACCTACTTACTTACTTACATACTTACTTATCTACTTACTTACCAACTTACTTACCTACTTACTTACATACTTACTTACCTACTTACTTACCTACTTACTTACCAACTTACTTAACTACTTAATTACTTAGTTACTTACTTACCTACTCAATTACTTACTTATCTACATACTTACTTTCTTACATACTTATTTACTTACCTACTTACTTAACTACTTACATACTTATTTCCTTATTTCCTTACTTAATTACCTACTTACTTATTTACTAACTTACCTACTTACTTACCTACTTACTTACTTGCTTACTTTCTTACATACTTACTTACATACTTACATACTTACTTACATACTTACCTACTCACTTACTTACTTACATAATTACTTACTTACCTACTTACTTACTTTCTCAGTTACTTACTTACTTACTTACTTAGGTACTTACTTACATACATACTTACTTACCTACCTACTTACCTACTTACTTACTTACTTACTTACTTAATTACTTTCTTACCTACTGGATTACTTACTTATTTCCTTACTTACCTACTTACTTATTTACTTACTTATTTACTTACTTACTTATTTACGTACATACCTACTTACCTACTTACTTACTTACTTACTTACTTAATTACTTACTTACCTACTTACTTACTTACATACTTACTTATCTACTTACTTACCAACTTACTTACTTACATACTTACTTACCTACTTACTTACCTACTTACTTACCAACTTACTTAACTACTTAATTACTTAGTTACTTACTTACCTACTCAATTACTTACTTACCTACATACTTACTTTCTTACATACTTATTTACTTACCTACTTACTTAACTACTTACATACTTATTTCCTTACTTACTTACCTACTTACTTACTTACTTACTTATTTACTAACTTACCTACTTACTTACTTGCTTACTTTCTTACATACTTACTTACATACTTACTTACATACTTACCTACTCACTTACTTACTTACATAATTACTTACTTACCTACTCACTTACTTACTTAGTTAGTTACTTACTTACTTACTTACTTTTATTTGAAATATTTTTGCGTCCATCCGATTCCTTAGCGGATTTATAATAAATTTGAAGCCTGAAAACAAACGCTCTACGCCTACTTGCGTAGCTGGAACTACGAGAGTAACTTTTAACATTTCGAATAGCTCTGCGAAATTTATGGAATGTTCTAACCAACGGTTCCGCTTTTATACCCTGTTTAATATTATTCCAATCGAAAGGTTTGCAAATATATACAATAAAAGTTAAATA
The DNA here is from genome assembly GCA_035044765.1 of Leucophenga montana. NCBI lineage: Eukaryota > Metazoa > Arthropoda > Insecta > Diptera > Drosophilidae > Leucophenga > Leucophenga montana. The sequence goes on along the minus strand of JAWNNQ010001912.1, from coordinate 963,596 downwards.
AAACAAAAAAGGTTTACATTTTTTGAGTTTTCTTTAATCATGTGGTATAAGCTTTTCTCATGTTTTCATCTTTTTTTTTTTTTGCTTCAATTTTGTAAATCTCATCCGATTTTATCGTTTTTTTTTTTTTTTCTTTTTTGTGTTCATTATTATAAACAAAATATATATTATATACTTTCTCACATTTACAATTTTATTGTCCAAAAACGTTTCCAAACTCTGCTGTACAAATTACTTCGTTTTTAATTTCATTTCTTTACAACTTTTTACAATACTTCGCTTGATTTTCAGCTGTTCAACTTCTCAATTTTTGTTACGTCCCAAGATTTTATTTTTCAAAATTAAAACGTCATAAAATTGACACACACACAAGATTAGAAGTCATAAATGATAAATTTAGATAATTTCGGCTTGAAAACAAATTTCTTTCATTTTACACATTTAGTATTTTAATTTAGTTTACATTAATTTTTATTTAACTTTACGTTACTTAACTGACTAAGGAGGAAGTTGTAGCATTTTGGTTTGTAGTTTTTTGTTATTTCATCAATATATAATCGTATCTTTGCACTCTAATATCATTTTGACTTAATAATTTAGTAAATTCTTGACTTACTTACACTTAATTAACTAATTATTATAATAATCATTGTTATATATGAACAGATTTACATAGATTTACATGCTAATTTGCTTTTGAAACATGCACACATTCGCAAGTGTTCTCAGTTTCACTTTCGAAGAAATGCTACGAAATGGTTCGTTTTTTTTTTCACTTTCATATTGACTATGCCGGTTTGAAGCCACTTGCTATGGAGAATATGCAAGTGAATTTAAAACAACTTGAAACCACTTTCGAACTATTTATACGAAATTGAAATTGGGAACACGAGTGATTATATTTTGTTTGTTTTTGTTTTTGTTTTGGTTTTTGTTTGTTTGCTACGTTAGAAGTTTTTGAGTTATTAGTTTTGAGTTCCATTACAGATTTCATTCCGTTGTTGCGCGGAATTGACTTAAATCAATGAAAATTAATTACTGCTGCTTAATATATAAGTTTGATATAGTCTAACCAAAAAAATTAATCATAAATCATTTAAAAATAAAAAAAAAATTGTAAGAAATCTACAGCACACATTGTTGTTTGATTGACTAAACTGGAAAGTAAATTTAATAAATTTTAGCAACTAAATTCCGTAAATATCAGCAAAGGGAGTCAATTGGCAGCTGATCCTGTTTAATCGATAGTCGGCGTGGATTCGCCTGTTTAATGCGGCTGCTATTGCTGACCGCAATGTGTCCATGGGAGCCACCGACAAGTGGTGTACCAAGTGTATTATTGTTGTTATTATTATTATTGCTGCCACTATAATTGCTGCTGTTTATGGAATTACCGGAATTCGTTCTTTCATTAATACTTGTTAGATTGGGTATACTGGGCGCCGTTGTTGTTATTGTCAGGCCGCCCATGGTGAACGAGGCACCGCCTGTATTATTATTAAGCGGTTCCAGCTCACTAGCGAGCACACCGTTGGGTATGGAATGCGAGCGCATTTGTAAGCGACCAGAATCCAAAGATTCATCGCTAGCAGGATCAAGATGATCAACAGAGACGGTGGATGCAATACGCTGAAACATGCCCGCCGATAGAGCGCGATCTGTGAGAAATATTAGCAGAAAAATAAGCAAAATTTAGTATTTATATTTATAATTTTTATAATATTTTTATAATATTACCCAAACCGCTCTTTGCATTTCGCGCATACTCCGACTTCAGCTCATCAAGTTGTTTGGCACTGCACAGCGGTGTATCCACATCGTAGGTGTTATTGAAGAGCGTATAGTCGACTTCATACTCGCCAGTCTCCTTGCGGAATGATACCACATTGACAAAACGATGACCCCATAAGATTTCCGAGGGCAGATAACTGCTGCGTGCCTGTGTTGTCATGCCAGTTGATTCAATGACACCCTCTGCAAGTAAGTACAATTTAATAAAGCTTCTTTAAAAAGCATAAAAAAATAGTATATAGCTTACCCAACATAACAACCACTTCGAAGCGCTCCTTGAGCATATCCGAAGCTGAGAGCATATAGAGCGGACTATTGCGATCGATTTTATGCACTATAGTGGTAGGCCAAATAAACATCAAACGATCCTCACCACCATCGGCACCTATATGCAGCTCCTGTTGATAGAACGGCAGTATTTCGCCTTCTTTGGTCACCTGCAGAGTAGCATAATTATTATTATTAGTAGTAGTAAATCTTCATTTTAGTTTTTTTATTTATTTATTTTTTTTTTTTTTTGTGTGTTTTTCCTGCAGTGAAACTCACCTTCTTTCTAATGATCTGCGCACGCACATGCGCCTCAATAATATGCGACTTGCGCATATCGCCAACGCGAAACATCAAACATGGCACACCATCCCGATGACATATCACAGCATTGCGCGAGAAGAGCAGCGTCTGTGCACGCTTCTTTGGACGCGACAGCTTGGCAAATACAATGCCCACCATAAATGCCTGTATAAAAACGCCTGTAATACACTGCAGACACATGGTAAAGATCGCTTCCGGACACTCCTCGGTCACAAAACGATTACCGTAGCCGATGGTGTGCTGCGTTTCAATGGAGTACAGAAATGCGGACATCATGTTGCGCACCTCCGTGACGCACATTTTATGTGTTACATTCTGCACCATCTCCGGCTCGTAGTCGCGTAGATGTATATACTCCAGATCGCCATGTGCATACGCTATCGTCCACCAGATGAAGGCAAAGAATGCCCATGAGATGAGAAAGCTGAGCGCAAAGACTAAAAGCGTCCAACGCCATTGTGCATCGACCAGAGTGGTGAAGATATCCTGCAAGAGAATATAAAAATTAAGTTTTTAAGTAAGTCATTTTGTAAGGATATAAAATTTGCATAAAATCTAGATATATTGTAAATAGGCAACTGCAAAACGTTCACACCCATTTTAACCCATTTAAACCCAACATATTCGCCTGATTTTTCTTCTTGTTTTTTTTTTTTTTTTGCTGGACAGATTATGAAGAGGAGTATGGACGAATGTTATTATTTTACTAAAGTTTTGCGCCTAAGGTATGTAAAAATCAGATAACACCCTCGGACACAATCACGAAGTCCTGAGCTAGCTCCCTCTATCAGTTCTCTCAATTTGAATTAAGCAACAGACGGATTTGCTAACATGTTGGCGAGCATCTATCTATCTGTCTATCTACATGGACACAAGGAGTAACACTAGTGTCCATGCCAAGAAACGGTATGACAAGAAGGAATGTCTTCAATCGGAACTTCACCATCAAATGATCCGATAAGAAGACTTGAACGTTGGAAAAGTCATATGCGCTAAAACCACATACGATCAAGTGGTATACGGATGGATCTTTGACGACAAAAGGAACTGGCCTAGGAGTCGTAATATATACCAGTATATTTCCAGCTGAACTATGCGCCATAATTAGATGTGCACAGTATAATTATGATAGTAGGAAATTAACTAGCCGATAGATAGGCTTGCCATGAAAGGAGCGGCAATGCGTATGGTAGGACCTGAGCCTTTTTGTGGCACTGGAAGACATACTACACTGGAACTAATCCGCAATGAAACATATAGGGCAAAGAAGCAACACTGCGCCATGAGCCAAGGACTAAGGCAATCAAAAATATTCCTAGAGGGTTTCGACGCGCGCAGAGAGAAAGCAATGCTTCAACTAGGTATAAACCAGCTGTAATTGCCCAGAATGCAGATTTTGAGATCATAAAGAAGAGACTCCTCTTCATATCGTTGCAGAATGTGATGCAATAGTCCTCTATTAGGCAATTACTTTGTCGCTGAAGAACAACTGATGAAGTTAGATCCTAGAACAATACTAAGGTTTATTCAACAAGTTGGACTAAAGCAGGACATCTAAGTAAGAAGCACAAATAATAACTTGAAAATCGATATGGTGGCATCTTATAGTAGATGGTATATCGTCCACTTTTTGAGGTAGCACCTATTTAAACCCCCACGTTTATTATTTACAATACGATTTAAAATTTAACGCTTTCTTGCTTTTTTATACCATTCACACATAGTGTGAAATGGGATTATCAGTTTGTCTGAAAGTTTGTAACGCATTAAAGGAGCCATCGTAGATCCCATAAAGTATATATATATATATTCTTGATCAGCTCGACGAGACGAATCGATCTAGCCATGTCCGTCTGTCCGTCTGTCTCACCGTCTGTATGTTGTTGCTCATTTTTTGGGGACCAATTTTTATGCTATCCAGTTGAAATTTTGCACGTACACTACTTTTTATTGTAGTTTAATAGAGTGTCAAGAAAAACTTCTTTATTAAAGTCAATATTAGGTTGAAATGCGATATGGTGCCTTTTTATAGACAGCCGTTTAACATACATGGACTAATGGGCGTGGCCCGCCCACTTTTTGAGGTAGCCCCCATACAAAGCCACCGTGCAATTTTGTGTGTTTTTTATGAAAAAATCCTTCATTTAGATCAATATTAGCTTGAAATTTGATTTTGTGGATTTTAATGGACAACCGCTTCATATACATATACAAATGGGCGTGTCCCGCCCACTTTTTGAGGTAATTCCATATAAACCAACAGTTCACAATTACAATAAACATAACATAATTCTAAAATTCAGAAAATGTTCTGCACAGTTTTTGTAGCGCATTATATGTATATTGGATATTACTTATACTATAAGTTACCATTGAGAATTTTCAGGCAGGCAGGCAGGCAGTTTATAATTGAACTAACGATCAATGCACAAGTTCGGCTTGAGAAGTTTAGCTTCAGATGAAGTTTCTTATTGATGATTTGATTTGAATCTATTAATAGCATTCTGAACTGATGCTTCCTAAATGTAATACGAAAAATCGCTTTTAAGCAAGATAGTGCATCTTAATTCTAATTTACAAAATAGTTTCGATTTTCAAACCGTAAATTTCACAATAAATTGCATTTTAATTGATTTTGTGTGTAGTCTAAACCGAGATAAGCCAAGCGCAGTTGATTGAGCGGTTATTGGCTCAGATTTATTAAATGTAATACATATGTGTCTGATAAGACTGACACGCTTACGAGTATGTACTATATAGAAATTTGAATTCAATTAGCTGCAAACCTCTAACTGATTATAATACATGGTTCGAACACTAAAGTTCTTTTGTAACAAAGTGCATTCTAGCTATTTATTTTGATATGCGATGGGGTAATAAATCATAGAATAATGAATATTTTTTTTTTTGTTATACATACTACACGTATAGTATATAAACACTTGAAATTTTCTCGAGAATATTCTATATAAAATTATGCAAATCAAATGCAGACGTGGCGACTGAATTCTGTTAAGGTTTTATGTAATTTATGCAGCACCAGCAACTATGAGCATTTTCGGGTATTATAAAACGCTCTCACTTCTCGAAATCTAATATAAGTCAATTTTATGCATATCGCTAGAGATTTTAGTGGAATTGGATGATGTTGCTGTTGCTGTTGCTGTTGCTGACGTTAATATCGCTGTTTGCTTACATATGCATTACATACATATATTAAGTATCTTTTGAATGAATTTTTAATTCAACTGACTTCTTTATAAATAGCGTCATTCAACTCACCTGCAGATATCGGCGTCGTCTTTTAGCGACATTGCCCTGTACCACATTGCAGTCGCCATGCTTAAAGATAACACGTTTCCGTACACGACGCGAGCTGAAACGTGTCTGTCGGTACCTGGAATTTAAAAAAAAAAAAAATAGAACAAAACATTATACTTTAAATATTAAATTATACTTGAAAGCATATTAAAACCGTAGTTACTAACTAAGTTAATATTAAATAGTATTAAAACTAAAGTAAAGTTCGTGCTTGAAATTTCCCTAATCCTGAGTCACGCTGTGTATGAGTTGTTGTATGACCTAGTTAGGTAGAAATCCAATTTTAAATAAAACTTGCCACCCGCAAAAACTGGGTTTTTTTTTCTTTGTTTAAGCACAACAATTTTCAATGTCATACATACATTTTAAGTGTGTAATTAAACTGAAATAAAAAGTAAATGTATAATTTGAAAAAAAAAAAGCTGAAATTAATTTGAAACTCATGCACAGTCGCAAAGCCTTTGTTGCTGCGCTTGAACTGCATTTAAGCAAACTGCATGCCTACTCTACTCACTACGCATATCTTTTGCTAATTACCAAAAACTGTTGCATAAGCCCTCGAAGGCAAGCGCTTGCAGCAGGCAGCAGCCGAGCGGCGTCGGCGTTGGTGGCAATTTGAAACTGAGCGTTTTTGCGCTAGCAAATTGATAAAAAATATAAATAATTATAATAAAATTATATATATATATATATATATATATATATATATATATTTTTTTTTGTAAAACAGTTTTTTGCATAAATTAAGTCAAAGGCTTTCATTTGTAGTGCTTTTAAAAAAAATTACAATATAAATTAATAGTATTTTATACAAAGCAAGACATTTTTAGCGTTTGAATTTACATTAGTAAAAATTATCAGCAGAATGCTACTAATATTATAAACGCGATAGTTTGTATGTAGTTTGTGTGTATGTTTGTTACTCTTTCACGCAAAAACTACTGAATGGATTTTAATGAATACAATTACAATAATATAGCTCACATATCAGAATAACACATTGCCTATAATTTATGAAGATATTGTATAAATTGGCCAAAATATGACAATAAGTGTCACGTAAGTCGCAAAATATTCTGCATTTGGGTGTTGGAATTCGTTTTAAAGGATTCATAAGAGATGGCGTAACTAGCAATAAATCGCATCGGGTAAACCTGCGACTATATTCATGCCTACTTCATAAGCTTCAATTTTCAGTATATGTCTTTTCCACTGAAGTGTAAACAACATAATTTTTTTTTTTTGCTATGTGAACATGTCGACTTTTGTTCCAACAAGCCCAACGTACGCCTTGTGAGACATACGGGGACTATGCTCCATCGATTTTAACTTGTGAGTATATACTGGTCTCGTTGATTTTAAAGTGGTAATTTTGATACGTAGGACAAAGAACATACGGGCCAGCCCAAAAAGTTTGAAGATGAAGAATTGGAAGCATTACTCGACGAAGCTTCATGTCAGAATCATTGGCAGTTGAATTGTCAACAGTTGGCAAACACCTCAAAGCCATGGGAATGATTCAAAAGCAAGGAAATTGGGTGACGTCGAAAGGAGATTTTTCACTTGGGAACAGCTGATTCAACGGCATAATCGGAAGAGAAAAGTGAATGCATTACGACAACCCATAGCGACAAAAAATCATGGGGACCACCCGGCCATGCATCAACATCGACGGCCAACCCGAATATTCATGGTGCCAAGCTCATGCTCTGTATTTGGTGGGATCAGAAAGATGCTGCGGACTATGAGCTACTGCAACCTAACCAAACCATCACTGGTGAACTTTACCAACAGCAATTGATGCAATTGAGCCGAGCATTGAAGCAAAATCGCCCGGAATATGCCAAAAGTCAGGACAAGGTAGTTTTTCAACATGACAACGCTCGATCACATGTTGCAAGATTCGTCAATGAAACGTTGGAGGCGTTGAATTGGAATGTGCTCCCCCGCCTTATAGCCCAGACATAGCCCCTTCTGATTACCACTTGTTCAGATCGATGACCTACGCCCTGGCTGTGCAGCGCTTTACTTCTTACGAGTATACCAAAAAATGGGTCGATTCGTGGATAGCCTCAAAAAACGAGCCGTTCTTCCGACGCGGATTCCATATGCTGCCAAAAAGATGTGAAAAAGTTGTAGCTAACGATGGACAATACTTTAAATAATATACATTGTAACATTTTTTTTTTTTAAATAAACGCTCAAAATCGAAAAAATTCCTTTAAAAAGAATTCCAATACCTCAATATTTTCATCAGGGTTGTCTTTTGTTACTATTTAATCATCTGCGTATGGTTAAGGAGACTGTTCACAAGTTTTAAGCCTCTAGCTTTATATTTAGTTGCTGAGATATGTTTTTTTCATACATCCAGACGGACGGACATAGCTAAATCAACTAAGTGTCCGATGCCAATCAGGAATATATACATATATGTACTTCATGGGTTCTACCACGCCTCCTTCTGCCTGTTACATACATTCGCACAAATTTATTATACACTTATCCATTTGTGTTCAATTTGCGAACAAAGTTAAAGGAACTGTTAACTAGATCAAGAATTGTGTAAAATCCATAATAAAAATTTTCCTCTTTTGGTTAATACTGAATTTGGGTCAACAGCACCTTTACAATTTAAAATTTACGTAATTTTAATGGTGTTCTTATAATTTAATGTAAAGTTTTCGGTTTAAATTAATACAAATGTGCAAGAACAAGCTTTAATAGTCACATTTTCGAAATATATTGAACGAAATACCCGATTTTAATTGCGAGCGTTGTTTCAGCAACAAAATATCCATGTAAATTGAGGTTTTACTGTATAGTAAATGACTTGAAGCCAGCATTCCAATTTTTCTGCTATTAAATGCTTTTAAAATTTATTCAAAAATTGTTCAAAAACTCTTTTCCGACATATTAAATGCACGTCATAAACTTTATTAAATAACTCTAAAATAGGTTTTTAAATAGATTATTTAAGAAAAAAAAAAAAAAACTAAAATTACCAAAATATGAATTGCATTACGCAGGAAAATAATAAAACAAAACCGAGTGCGATAAGTAGCACCATTTAAAACAGGAAAACCGGATAAAGAGTGTATCAAAATAGCAAAACCAAAAACAACAACAAACACAACACACAAAAAAATTATGGAAAATTACAAAAAAAAAACAAAAAAAAAATGTAATAGAAATAGAAATAGAAATAGAAAGAAGAAAAAAATGCGTCCGTAATAGACTCAAAGCAAGGAAGCAAAGCAAATAAAAAAGAATATCAGAAAAAACAAAAAATGCACTTCTTTTTTCTCAAATTTTTAATACGCAGTTAAAATATGCAAAACAAAAAAAATGAAATGTTTCAAAAACACATTCACAAAGCGTTCGCAATTAAATTCCATGTGCTTTTTTGTGCATTTCTGCAGTTTCTGAGTTTAGATTTCTTTAAGAATTTTAAATAATTTGCACATTTTTCCATGCTGCATTTGAGTTTTTTATTCCATTTAATTTGTTTTTTTTGTCTCGTTTTCGTTTTGCTGAAGGGTTGAAACGCGTTTTTCCACTTTTCACCGCTTTTCATTTAATTTCGAATGAGAAAGCCTTCTTTAAAACGCAGTCGAATTCTTACTGATTAAAAATGCGCTGCAGTAAAATAACTCAGACTCGATTTCGTTTCCAGCTCAAGCGACGACGCCGGCGGCAGTGATTCTACAAACAAAACTGTTTTGAGTTATTTGACACTTTGTTTCTATTGTGTTTACTGTTTTTGTTGTTTTGTTGTTGCTATTGTTGCTATTGTTGTTGTTGGTGGTACTCTGTGCCGAACAGCTGTTTTCATATCAGTGTGTTATAATTTTTTTTGTAGTTTGCTTTGATTTTTAATTCGTAAACGGTGCACATTTCAAAATAAAAAAAAAAAAAATTTCAATTGCTGCTCAAAACAAAGCAGCACAAGTCACTCAAAACATGCAAATGCATTGCAGTGCGTGAGTTTTTTTTTAGCTATATTTTTGTACTCTTTACAAGCAGTCTCTCTCTCTCTCTGTATCTCACTCATTGTTATCAGTAACTAAGTGAGTGGCTTTGTTTGCAATTTGCATTTTGAGTCGTTTTTGTTTATCCCGGTTTTGTTTTTTAATAAAACTAAATAAAAGAGGCGCCTGAATTTTTCTTTGATAAGAATAAAAGGCGTTTTTCCCTTTGTCATTTTTGTTATTGTTGATGATTTTAATGTTTTTGTCATAAAGTCGAAAAATAATACAAAGTAAATAGTACACTGATAAAAAAAAAAACAGAATTTCTGTACTTAAATCGATGCATAGCAGTAGCAAAAGTATGTTCAGTAGGGAGGATTTTCTTAACCCAAGTAATAATTTTTGTTTAAGAACGGAGTTGAAAAATGTTTTTTTCTAATTTAATTTAGTTCTACTTACACAGTTTATAAAAATGTTTTTTTCGGTGGAGGGAACTGGTATCGAACCTTGACACATGTGAGCAGCGCTGTAAAGTGTCATCGTCTTAACTACCTCGGCTATCATGCAGCCGACACATGGAGTTGCCGAAACACAACCCATTGCTTTTCTCATTTACTTTCGGTGCGAAGGAATTAGAGCAGCTGAGAGAGTAAATTTGATTTTGCTCTCAGAGTTTGATTTAAAAATTTCATGTGCTCAAACATGTGCTCGATTTCAATAAAAAATTTCTAAAAATCAAAATAATTTATAGAAATTCTGTCGAAAGAAGAACTCAGAACATCCAAAGAAAGGTTAATACGCTTATTTTCGAAACTGAATTGATATGTGCCACAAGCCTGCTAAAATATATCCATAAGATCGTGTGCTCTGCCACTGCTAGATTACTTTTTTTTGTGTGTATACTTGAAATCATTGGTCTATGCGGTCAAGCTAATATCTATTTCAGTATTGGAAGCCAATATCGAGCGTACTATTTATGCTCAAATAATTGAAAAAGTGGTGAAAATTTGGACCTCCAGGATGCAGTTCTTCAAATGTTACCTTGACGACTATATGCCCGAATTCATTTCCCATCACTAACGTCATAAATTTATGTACCGATTCATAAAAAAAAAGTAAGTCATTCCATTTATGTGTCTCATGTAAAGAGTGTTTAGTTTACACGTCTGGTACCTTGAATAAAACTTAAACGAATCTGATTTTTTCGGTCGAAAAGCCATTTTATATTATTATTTACGAAGAATTATATCGCGAAGTTTCTTAGCAGCTCGACTCTTCTGGCCATATTTCCTATGAGTTATTGGAAAATTACGTCAGAGATGGCCTAAATGGCCCGAATAGCGTAATTTAATATTCTATTCAAGTCTGGAATGAATGTTGGATCACCTTTCTGGACTTTATTGTTCGTGTAACTCCAAAGAAAATAGTCCATCGTTGTTAAATCACAGGCTTAGCGTTTTATCCGAGGAATTGAAGATCCAAAGCGTTGCAGAACTGAAATCCTATAGTGTTCCGAAGCATTCGCATACCATTCGCATATCAGTAACAAATGCCCTTCTACGTTTCTATCAGTAAATGGAATGCCCATCTACCTATCTATAAATTTGTTCATCGTTGTTACCCAAGAAGCAAAAACTATTTAAAAATAGCCTCATTAATAAAAGAAACCTGGAACAATTCAATAGAGTAGAAATTGTTGTGACACTGTTGAAATTTTGAAAAAATTTAAAATAAAATTTTTAATGTCGAAACATAAAATATTAAATCACGCATTTTTATTAAATAGGCCATACCATGAACAAACTAATATGAGGTATGGATATTTAAAACAATAAATTACTGTCAACTGTCAACTTTTGACCGAATGTTTCCAACAGATGATGTTTCATATATGTTGTTTAACATATCTCGGTGTACCATAATTTTTTTTTTTTTTAAATACTTCGCCAGGCTTCGAATCTAAATAAAAATGTAGCTGAATAGTAGTGCCACACCCAGTATAAAGCAAAACACCTTGTCCATGCGCGTATTCTGAGATAAGGTTCTTTTTGATGTGAAACATCTTTATTTTCGCCTTCCATATGGGGTACTTGTCTGCGTCGAGTACGCGTCAGACAAGATACTATGACGTATGTTAAAACTGGTTGTGAATTACAGACGCATTAAAATTTGAAATGGATTTACATAATTGCTTCTCTTCTTTATATTCTTATATTCTACGTTTATTTCCTTCTATGAGTGTGTTTATATGTACATATGTCATCAAATCAAATCATATCATCATGTCATATCATATCTAAGCATTTTGAGTGTTTACCACTCACATATTTTTATACCATTCACACATAGTGTGAAATGGTATTATCCATAAAGTGTATATATTCTTGATCAGCTCGACGAGACGAATCAATCTAGCCATATCTGTCTGTCTGCCCGTCTGTCCGTCTGTTTGATGTTGCGCACTTTTTGAGGACTAATTTTTATGCTATCCAGTTGAAATTTTGCACGTATAATTCTGTTTATTCCAGTTTAATAGAGTGTCAAAATTGACCCGCCACGCCCACTTTTTGCGGTAGTCCCCATACAAACTCACTGCCCTCTTTTGACTTTTTGTATGAAAAACATTTTTATTGTAGTCAATATCCACTTAATAATTGATATAATAACTTGAAGTAGACGGATGCTTGACATATACATTAATGGGTGGGACCCGCTAGCTACCACTTTTGACTTTTTGTAAGAAAACTTCTTTATTAAAGTCAATATTAAGTTGAAATGTGATATGGTGCCTTTTAAGAGACAGCCGCTAAACATACATAGACAATTGGGCGTGGCCCGCCCACTTTTTGAGGTAGCCCACATACAAACCCACCGTGCAATTTTTGTGTTGTTTATGAAAAAATTCTCCATTTAGATCAATATTAGCTTGAAATTTGATTTTGTGGATTTTAATGGACAACCGCTTCATATAAATGTACAAATGGGCGTATCCCGCCCACTTTTTGAGGTAGTCCCATATAAACCCACAGTTCACTTTTATGCATTTGTATGGAAAACGTCAATATCAACTTGAAATTCGATATGGCGGCATCTTACACATCTACTACATCGCTTCATACACATCTACTAGTGAGCGTGTACCACCCACTTTTTGGGGTAGCCCCAATTTAAACCCCCAGTTTTGTGTATTGCAATACAATTTAAAGTTTCTTGTCAATGTTATCAGAGCTTCGGTTCAACCGAAGTTAACGTTTTTTCTTGTTTTCTATTAGGTTCGCTTTTAAGAATTTTACAAATTCTAGCTGCTCTACCATTAAATAACCATTCAACTAATGACTCATAGTCATTTTCAGTTCATGCATTGACCAAGGTCAGTGCATACATTTTTCATATCTCTTTCCGGCGTTATAAATTGTTTACTATTATGCTGAAAGTGTGGCTTATCTATCTACACAGTTACTATACACAGCGCATTAAGCAATGCATTAAGCACGCAGACAAATATTTTTATTTGTAGTATTTGACAGTGACGAAAAAATGAGTCAAAAACCAAAATACTCGTAAAATATGTCTATTTCAAATTTTAATCTGTTAAGCACTTCTAACGAAAAAGTTATATCAACTAAAATAAGTTGTAAAATATTTAATCAAATGATTCATATTTGCACGCACACTTGTTTCTACAGTAGCTTATGGAAAGTAAGGATAGAGATACTTTTTAGCGCCATCTACAGTGAATGGAGTCACAGCATGCGTCATTGACTGTGAATACTATTCAGTTTGAAGACCGGTTGCACATCATTTTCAACAACGAAATATCATTTTAAGCTCTGCTGTTCAGATGCAAAACTAATGAACTGCGTTGACATTTTAAATTCGAAGAACAGCTGACAAAAGTGAGACAGGTTTCAAATGAAGCCAAAAAAAAAAAAAACTTCAAAATTTATTAATAAATAAATATATTATATATTTGAATTTGCCTTTGCATTTGCATTTTGTTGATGACTGTTTAAATTAAACATTAAAAAACAATTTGAAATTTCTTCGTAGAACTGGTTTACAAAAAAAGAAAAATCACCGAAATTTCAGTATTCTAAGAAGAAATAACAATTGAGCAATGCTTGTTAATTATGTATAGCTACGCTACGCAAATACAAATTAATGTTAAAATGGCTTTAAACATTTTGTCAGAAAGTTTGAAGTTTTTCGAAGTTTACAGCGAAAAAATTTAAAAAAAAAGGAACTAAATTTAACCAAACTAAACAAAAAAAGATGATTAAGCCCTGCATTTTCAGCATTCTCAATAAATGCTAATAATGTTGGTTATGTTTACCACAACAAATCTCATGTAAAAACTAATAAAAATTATGCTGCTATGTGTAAACGACTTTAAAATACCCTACCCTAACACTGCATGCTAATCTTATCAGCATAAACTGAATGCCGGCAAGCATAGCTATGAGATACAGATGCACACCTTTAATGTTTTAATAAAGAAACACACATATGTCATAGATACAAGATATGTCAGAAGCTAATAACAACAACATCCACAGCAACAAACGCAGCTACTATATATACAACAAGTTTAATGTTTTTTATTTTGTGCGGGAAGTTTTTCTCTTTTTCTGTTTTTCTGTTTTTTGTTTTTATGGCGCCAATTATAAATATTCATAAGCGAGAACTAAGCATTGAACTTGCTTGTTTGCTTGCTTGCTTGCTTGCTTGCTTGCTTGCTTGGGCATGGTTGGTTGTTATGGTTGGTTGGCGTTATGTTTGGTTGTTTCTAGGGTGTCAGCCGCGACGCCGTTGTCTACATGTAAATATGAGTATATGTAGCTACGACAACAATTTGTATAAAGCCAACTACCGCCTCATTTATTTATTTATTATTTTTGCATTTGGAATGCGAATAACGTCAACGCGGCCAACACGCCTATTTGTTGTACATAAATATGCAGAGACAGCGTGCGACAACAACAAAAACAATAATACAAATTTAAGATACATATGTATCTATTAAGTCAACTGTTGCCAAGTGCGCGTAGTAATAGTAGACATCGAGGAAATCCCGTCTCTCTTTTCGCACAATCTCTTTGACAAGTGATAAGCGTTGGCGTTGTTGAAGGCAAACGTAATCGTTATCAGCGCATACAAATCAATCAGTTTAAGCTTTAAAGCAAACATTGCTAAATGAGAACAGATGAATAGATACAAGATGTAAATGTATCTAGAACGCAAAATGCACAAAGCAAAACGCTTACTTTGGCTGGTACCAAATCTTTGATACTCTTGACTTTAATAAACTTGTTCAGATACCTTGGAAATTCAAAAGTCTGAGTAATAACACTGTGTGTATGACAAATCTTTTAATATGAAGTATCTTTAACCACAGTAGTTGATTCTTATATGTTTTTGTAGCCGGTTTAAAATTCTACCAACTAGGAATTTCAAATTATTCTTAGTTTAGTGTAAAAAAGGTAGATTTTAGTATACTCTTTATAGCTTTACAAAAATTCACTAACATTTTAAGTTCACAGTGGAGATCTCATATTTTTCTGCACTCTGAGAGCAAAGAAAAATTCAAAACGTAGAAAGTCTAAGTCTACGAGTATAGCACTAGTTTACAAAGTCATTCTCATAGACTTCTCCAATGTATTTGGGGTGTAGACTCCAAAAATATTTCGAAGACGGTAATTGAAAAAAAAAAAAACAAAAATAATGCGCATTTTAGAATCTACGCCCCAAAATATATATAAAAATATAAAAATTCAATGAGAAACCAGCTCTTTTTTTGCTTAAATTTATGTAATTATTGAGAGAGCAACCGTTTTGTTGTACAGTATTATTAACGGGCTCGCCCACCGGTGGCAGCAATAGATCTTCTGTCAATCCAGCAGCAGTACGTTTCACTGGTTGCTTTAATGTAGAAATAATTCTTGTTTATTGCTTTTCAAATGCACGACAATCACAAAAACAACTATAAACAGAGAGTCACTAAAATACTAGCGAAGCGCATGCAAAGTAAAACATACAAACTCTTAACTCTTTCGCGTTTACAGAGTGTTATCAACTGGAAACTGGTTGCTGACGTGCTATCGCCTTTCATTTTAATACCATATAGTATGTAGCTAGCATTCGTTAAGTGTTGTAAGATAGATGAGAAATGTTTAATATTTGTGTGTGTGCGTTTGTGTTTCTCATTTAAAGTCTATGTATGGCATTTTTTGTTCCTTGTGTGAATGACTTAGCCATTTAGATAAATTGCTATCGTTATCCATTGGTTCAACAATGCACCATCTATTTTTATGCTACATTTTTGCAATTTTTACATTGGAGCTATAATTTCTAGTGTCCATATCTATATATCATCTGATTCTGATTCTAATTCTGATAAAAAAATTAGAGGGTATTGTTCAAACGATAATCAACCCTAGAGGAGAAGGACAGCTGCCTCTCCTGTATTCATTTTTTTTCCCTAAGATATTTTACTTTCACCGACACTCTCAATTGAGGTTGTTGATATCACATCAATATATCGATTTTTTTTAGAAGATGATACGATATTTTGATATGTAATTTTATGTTGGCGATATTTTCAATATAGAATATTCATAGTTTTGAGCGATATAATCGAGCTTTGTAAATATTTAAGCCAAGACCCGGCGCAGCAGTTCTTGAGGGTTGAGACGTTTGAGTCGATCTAGTACGGGGGCTAGCAGTTCTTAGGGCTGCGATACCTAGTCGCCTAGCTAGGCTGTTTGGATTAGATTCCAGCCTGTCATGGTATTTTTTGGCAACCTCCTGGATTCTATCTCCAATTTTAGACACCTTGAGATCGCGTTCTATATCCCTGGTTCTCATGTACCAAGTAGCCCCAGTGATCTTTCTCAGCGTTTTGGCTGTAATTCCATACACCTGAATGCCATAGAAGAGGCCAAGAGCTAATATACACTTGAAAATTCTGACCTTATTTTCAAGAGACAGCTTGTTTTGTGTTGCAATCAACCAAGACATATTTGTAACCTTAGTCCTAAATGATTGTTGCAGCGACATGACATGTCTGCCGAAGGTTAGCCTTCTGTCCAGGATTACACCATGGTAGTTGTATTTGCCGGCTTGTGATTTAGCACTCTTCCGTTAAGTGAAACACCAGGGCAGTCGCGTTTCCGATTTGTGAATGTCACATTTGCACATTTCTCGGCATTGATGCACACGTTCACTTACTTCTCAGCCCATTGCTGGAATGCGCCCAAGTACTGCTGAAGTGCACTTGTGGGCTGGATAATGCAGCTGCTTTTTGTGTGTAACGCAGTGTCGTCAGCATATGTCGCGATTATCACAGCTCCGTCTTCTACCGCAGCGATTGCTGTGTGGGTAGGCATATCCACAGTGAAGATGGTGGATTAGGTGGGGCCTAATACTCCATTGTTTTGTCGGAAGACTGGCATTCATCTGGAAACTCTTTACGAGCTAGAACAGCTGTGGAGTTAGGTGGCTCTTGGCTTTGTTTCAGGGCCTCTAGCGCAAAATAACCTACTCTTACAGTTGTTCTGGTGTGCCATGCTGCATCCGGAAGCCAAATTGGAATTTTGCTATCGCTTTATTTGCTTTGAACTTTGAGCAGTCGGTTGAGGATCAATCTCTCCATCATTTTGCCCAGTGAAGGAAGAAGGCTGATTGGTCTGTAGAAGTTCACCTCAGTTGGCTGTTTTCCTGGCTTCAGGATCATGATAATACTAGCTTCCAGACTTCCAGACTTTTGGAAAGTAACCCGCATGTAAGATGCTGTTGTATAAGAACACTAGGAACCGCAGATATTTCCGATATCGTTATTATTTCATATATCAAGCCTTAACTTCCACTCAACTTGTATCTGACTACGCCCTTTCAATAGTTATATGTACATATCGCAAATGTCTACTTTAATGCCTTACAAACTTTGCAGCAAACTGATAAAGAAAAACACATTATTTGAAACAAGCTGAGTAATAATAATGAAAACAACAATAAAAATTAAATTTAAATTTTATATATATATATATATATATATATATATATATATATATATATATATATATATATATATATATATATATATATATATATATATATATATATATATATATATCTACATACTCGTATACGAGTATATAGTGAAAAGTTTGCTATACTTATTTCACACTCGTCTTTTATTTCAATTTGAAGTAAATTTTGTATATAGCACTTGTATATATACAAAGGCAAGCAAAAAATTTAAATGCAACCTCATTAATTGTTTCATTCGCGTTAAAAATAGAGCAACGTAGGGGTTTCCTTATCACAAACAGTGCCGCAAATATACACAAAAAGGAAGCATAAAGTTTATGTAGCGCAGACAGACAGACAGAAGGACGGACGGACAGAGTGCTCAACATATACAATGTATCTTACAAAAACAAACATAAAATGTATCTAGTATCTACTTAAAATGTTTAAGCGAAAAAAAGCTTATGAAACCAATTTGCGCATTTCATAAAATGCACTCAACTACAACCCAAAAAAAAAAACAAGATAAAAGAAAGAAAAAAGCTTACATATTATCTTGTATCTTATTTTAACAACATTTTGCATCTTTCTACATAAGCAGCGAACTTTATAAATTGACCATGGTCGTGTACGTTGCCATATGAACTGAACTGTATTTGAAAGATACAAAAGTGAAAAACAAATTGACGCCAGCTGTTTTTTTTTTTTTTTTTCTGTTGCCATATATCGTATAGATACATTTTTGTATATAATATTTATGTTGTTGCTATTATTATTATTATTATTATTATTATTATTATTGTTAAATGGTTTGCTGCAATCTTTTATATAAAGTGCAATTTAATTGAAAAGACTTTTAAAATATTTCACATTTTGTTTTTCTTTTTTGCAACTGTCTGCAACTTTTTTTTTCTTTTCTTCTTAAATGTTGCATGCCAAACAACTGCAGCAACAATACTAAAAGCATCCACACAATACAATAATAACCAAAAATCTATATATATATATATATATATTGTAATAATTTGGCATTTATAAAATTATTCAACAAATGCAGTGTGAAAGTGCGCTTTTGATTATAAAAATTGGTTGCAAACACGCGCACGATGAAAGATTGAAATTGCAAATAGTTATTTTAAATAAAATTAATTTTTTTTTGTGTCAATCACATAAAACATGACACGCATATGTCGGGCGGCGGCTTATACAATCGAAGAAAATGAGATATCATGTAGGATATAAAAAGCGCAATGGAAAGTCAGTACATGCACGTATGGCATGATTTCAAGTACACTAATTCCGAACATGTATGGAATAAGTTGCAAATACATGTAAAGGTCAGCCTAGAGAAAATTCCCGGCTTACTCTAAACTCTTTGGATTTGTGAGAAATCAATTTACTGCACAAGTTACCAGAAGCCTACAAGCCGTGTACGAAAATTGCCTAAAGCGGTTAATTTACTCGTTTCAGGTTGTTCTGCAGTTTGCGCCATGATATCGAACTATAAACTATGAACTATGATATCGAACTATAAATTTTGAACTGCATTGAACTATTTTCTTTGAGGTTATGTTAAATCACTAGTTTACATCAACGTGCTTAAAACTTTTAAAAACCTCGAAGCCAACATCCGTGCAGACATTGGTGGCATACCAGTCGAAAAGTGCCACAGGGTCATTGAAAATTGTAGCGACAGGGTGAGCCAGTGCAAGAAGAGCAACAAAACCCATTTAAATGTTAACTTGTTTAAATCTTCAATAGCATAAAATTATCCGTCAAATAAACGTTTCTGATTGAATTTTTCTTCAATACTTTTTGTCTTACCACATTTCAAAGTTTGCACGTTCTTAATACTAGAACCGATACAAATTTTTGAAGGCCTATTTTAGCGATTTACCGAAAACTGAGACCACCATATCGTACGCACATTTCGTGTAATAATCACTTGTAAGATTAGACAAATCTCTTGATAAATAATACACATTTCTGAAAATTCTATCATA
Organism: Leucophenga montana; assembly: GCA_035044765.1. NCBI lineage: Eukaryota > Metazoa > Arthropoda > Insecta > Diptera > Drosophilidae > Leucophenga > Leucophenga montana. The sequence continues at coordinate 943,894 of JAWNNQ010001912.1, read as the reverse complement.
TTTTACATTAGATTTTACAATTTTAGCATGTAGCACAAGGAACAAAAACAAAACCAAAAAGTACGCGTGTGTATACACAAGTTATTTGATTTGTGTGTATCAATAGTGCTACAGAAATCACTTTAAACTGAATTTTGTCTACAGTTGTTTTTATGGTTACAGAGAAGTCGTGTTCGTTATTTAGTTATTCATATGTATTACTGCAGGCTTATTTCCCTAGAAAAGATCTCTGCGTGGATTAAAAATAAGTAGTAAGTAGTTAATGTACAGTTTATTCTTACACAATTACAATTATCGGCCCATGAAGCTTACTTAAGAATTAACTACAATAAATAAATGATCGATTCCTATGATTCACAAATAAGTCGATATTATCGTTGAAACACAAATTATGCTTATCGTTTGGAACAACCAATGAAGTCACTTCCTCTGTAATTATTGAGAAACCAAACACATACCAGTAGTTTGTAACGGCTTCAAATCACTTTCCGATTTAATTTAACGACTTAATACCAACACACATATTTGCCATTCACAAATGTATCATTCACTTTTATTGTAAAATGTGTCAGCATTCATTTAAAACGATTATTAGGACTTGAATTTGCAAACAGAGGGTAAAATAAAAGGCAAATCATAAGGATGTATACAAAGGAGGTACTTCACGGAGCTATTTTCGCGCAATTTCGAATTCATCGAAGAATACAAAAAAAAAAAAAAAAAAACTAACGGAAAGTAGACAGTAATAATAATGAGGATACGTGGCTAAGCCCAAAACAATTCTGGGCAGATTTGCATTGATTCCGTTTTGGTACAATTTCGCTTGTTTCAGTCTTAGAAAAGCCATAAATAAAACAAAAACGCTTTCTATTTGAAGCAAATCAGATACACTTGTATTGATGCCCGCACTTTTGAACATTGTTTTGTTCACACTGTGCAACACGACAAAAACGTTTAGTCTACCAGATGTGTCGGAAAAGAAGAAACAGGACTGTTCGAAAAAAAACAACAAAAATTTTGCAAAAGTGATTTTTTTTATTCAAAACAGTTTCCTTGTGCTTCGATACAGCGTTTTGCAATAAGCATTTCATAAGAGTGTTTTTAATAATTTTTCGGAATGTCCTTGAGAATGTCCTTTTGAATACACTCATACACACACACACACACACACACACACATGAAGTTATCAGTGGTGATCTTTTCGATCACCACTGATTTTGGCCGGCTAGACTTTTCATCGTCACAGAGGTCTTCAGAACCTTCTTGAAAACGTTTAAATCACTCGTGCACATTGCTACGGGATAGATAATTGTCACCATAAACTTGTTTAGAATGTTTCGATGAATGTTTCACCAAGTTTAAAACAGAACTTAATATTTGCTCTTTGCTCGATATTCATTTTCCGACCGATGCCCAAAAGATAATGTCACTTTTAGCGCGATAACTTCGCTTGTAGTGGCCCGATTGCCATAAAATTACATTTACAAGATGTCAGTGAAGGATGTAACTTTCCAACCTACGCATGTACATACCAATAGGTGACGCCACCAGAAACAGCTATTTTTAAAAAGTTCAGTTTGTTTTGCGACACAGCTGTTAAATAGGTCTTTATTACGTTTTATTTGAATTATGATGTTGATCAAATCACTCGAACTAGTAACTCCAGCGGTTGACATAACCGACCGATTTCTAGAGATAATATAAAGTTGTTATTACTTTCTAAGTGTCAAGATTAAACCGGCACTTCTCTACTGCATGTGGTAGAGTGTGCAAAGTGGTCGACTTAGCATACGTAAAGCATTTTGCATTGAATTAGGCAAAAGCAGAATTAAGCGAAAAGCAAGATAAATCAAAAGCATATTAGGAAATGCGCCACATTTTGTTGGTAATTTAGGGTGTTCATTTTTAGACGTGTGTTTTTCAAGAAGAAATAAAACGCATATAATTTAATGTTGTGGCCAAGAATTTAGATAAGGATTTGCCATTATGTTTTAAAAATGATTTCGGGCAAGTGGGCGCCGCGGCTGGCTCGAATAAATTCCAGTCGAGAGGCCCAATTTTCGACCACTTTTTGCAACAATTGGGGTCGTATGTCAGCAATAACGCGCCGAATATTCTCTTCCAAGGCGTCAATCGTCTCGGGCTTATCTGCGTAGACAAGCGACTTCACATAACCCCACAAAAAGTAGTCCAGGCCACAGGCGCACGACGTGAGATAATGCGCTCACCAAAAGTTTCCTTCAATAAATTGATTGTTTCGTTGGCTGCATGGCATGTAGCGCCGTCTTGTTGGAACCAAAGGTCGTCCACATCAACATTTTCCAATTCAGGCACGAAAAAGTCATTAATCATGGCTCTATAGCATTCCCCATTGACTGTAACATTATGGCCGGCTTCATTTTTGAAGAAATATGGACCAACGATTCCCTCTGCCCATAGAGCACACCAAACAGTGACTTTTTGAGGATGTAACGGCGTCTCAACAATGGCTTGTGGATTATCATTACTCCAAATGGAACAATTTTGTTTATTATCCAACAAAAAGTGAGCTTTATCGTTTTTCCGGTGTAAGTCTATTCATTATGAAATGGCAAACCAAACTGAACATAAATCAAGTGACAGCTGCCAAAAAAAAAAAGAACAGCTGCCGAAAACAGTGTTGCCAGATTAAAAACCACACGTCTAAAAAAAATAACATTTATACTTTGATTAGAGCGTGTCGTTTGTTTCCTTGTTGGTTATAGGTTTTTTCTTCCTTGTTTGTTTTTTAACTGTCGCCAAAAATGTGCGAGCGAAGCAACAAAAAAAAAAGTGTGAGAATGTGAATTTTTGTACGTGAGCATGTACGTGTGTTTTTTATCATTTAACATTTTCAAATGGCTGTGTAATCGATTTAAATTTTTATCGATTTTCGCACTGTCAATAGCAAAATACCTTTCGAATGGCTTAATAGCAAAGCCGGATAAAGAAAAATACATGGAAAAGTTATTTAAAAATGGTTGTTGGCAAAGTCCTGGAGACTATTGTTGCTAATAAATATGGAGAAAGTTGCGTGTTGCGCTCTAAACCAATCGAAACCGTGTGTAGTCAATTAATGGAACTATGATTAAGAAGCGATAGATAGCATTAAAAAACTAAACAATTACTTTTGTTTGAGGACTTGAAATTGTAAAGAGAGCGACATTTTTCTACATATGCTACAAATTTGTGCAGAGTTTCATGGCTAAACACATCTCAACAGTTGAACTCTTTTACGCCTAAAATGTATTTTATGAGTTACAGCGAAATTGAATTGAGCTATTTATTATTATTCCAGCTATTAAAGATACATTATTTTATACACCCACAGCAAAGAAGCCAGTACGGGTGGGCAAAATTCGAGTTCAAGGAAAACACCATGACTGATTGAATTAATTAATGAAAGATTTGCTATATACATATCTCTACTTAAATTGAACTGTTTACGCACACCTTGAAACATTTCGATTCCAAAAAAAAAAAAAAAAACCAATCAAAGAAAATATGCACGCAAAAAGCAAAATACATAATACATAAAAGCGACTAAATGTAGCTAAAAACAATCCTTGCGGCTAATGTAAACTTGAAATCCAGATGTGCAAATGTGATGTGGATTCGCATGCGCTATATCGATTCAGTTGTATCTAGATACAATGCTATATGGCTAGGCTGTAGACTATATTTATCGATGCACAACAAACAAAAATGCGTATAAATATTGTTTTTTTTTTTTAATGCGTTAGCTTAATGGCAATGACTTGGTTTGCAATGTAATTTATATGGCTTAAGATTTAAAGCTTGTTAAAGAAAAATATATATAAATTTTAGTTAATAGTAAAATGTAACTCAAACTATTGCACAACACACACATTACAACAAATACGGAATTACCAAATTAGCCATTTAGCTAAACTCATTTATCATAGGCTGTCTGTCTTGTCTGTCTGTATCATAATACACACTGGCAGCTAAAAAAGTTTCTTAGATCCAATAGTGTTGTTTTACCTGAGCAGTTCTTCGCGCCACGTTTGCTCACTGGAATGCGTAGCGCGATAGACAATCATCGACAGGCGACTCAAACTGCGACGCAGCTCGGACATTTTTTTTTTCGTTTCGTTTGGTTTTGTTTTTTGTTTTTATTCTTTTACACTTTAACTTTGGGAAAAGCTTCTGGAGTTAGACAGCAAAGCGGCAGTGACTGCCAGCCCAGCGTCTGTAGCAAATGCAATAAAGTATCTTAAAATTAGCTGCTGGTACACAAAAATCAAGTGTACAGCTGTTGGCGCCTTCTTTTTTCTTTGTTTTTTTTTCTTTCTTTCTTTACAGATGTTGTATGTATATATTTTCTTTTGGATTAGCAATGATTTGTCATTGCGTTAAAAATAAAAAATTCAAATAAATTGTTCGCAAATGTCGCGCTGACATTTTAAATAAAAATCTATGCAGCGACATTTAAATTACATATATTTAAATTATATAAAAAATAGCGTAGTCTATATACAAATACTAATATTAAAACTATTTCGAAAAGGACACTAAAACTTTTGTACACTGAACATTTTTTTTCGTGTTTTTTTTTTTTAAATTTTGTATCTTTTTTGTTTTTTTTTGTTTTTTGTTTTTTCAATGCACTACGAAAACGTTAAAAAACTTTTATTTCGAACCGTTCGATCGTGCAACTTTTTGCCAACTGCGAGCAAAAGATATTCACAGACTGAGCAGTTTTCAAATGTATGAATGAGCGATTGGTTTGAGTGTATATGAGGCAAAAAACAGCAGCGGCAGCAGCTGTTGTTGTTCTTGTTGTTGTTGTTGTGGCTGTTGTCTTTTGCAAATTAATTTTATTGTTGTTGCTGGTGCGCTCTTTCACCTAATTACATAGATAAAACTGCAAATGTATCTGTATTTGTACACACTATATATAAACAAAATTTAATATATATATACAACTTTTTTGTTGATATTATTTCACCGACATTATGCTCTTGTTGTTGTTGGTTTTGTTAATGTCTGCAGATACTCAAATACATATGTAGATACAAAACATCAAACTACATATGTATCTAGATACAAACAGATGTAGTCAGTATTTATCAATACGACAAGTGTATTTGAATCTAATTAATTCTCTATAACAATAACAAAAATCAACAACAACAACAAAATTCATATAGTTATACGAGGGCTGCTATTTATATTTCGGGAACTGGCAACACTAATGTCAAAAGCTAAACTCTGGCAACACCATAATAAAGTTTGCCATTTTTTTTTTTTGGCATAAACGTACTCACAAAGTTTTGATGTACAATTGCTATTTGTTTTGTTTACAGTGAGTGAGAAAGTGAAGAAAAGCAATTTGGCCAAAATATTGAAATTTCAAGAGAAGGTTTTCGTTGGATTTGTTTTCACAACTTTCGACGTGCATTATCTCAACAAGAATGTGTCAATGAACTCAGTTCTTTGCAAGACAATAAAGCACCATTAAAAACCATAGTATATCGCTGGTATAGTGAATTCAATCGTGGTCGTAGTTCGGTCGCCGACGAATTCCCTGAAGGTCGTCCAAAATCGGTTGTTGTGCCCAAAAACATCGATGCAGTGCGTAAACTGATTATGCAAGATCGTTATGTGACGTATCGTGAGATAGATGCATCCTTGCACACTAGTTCCACTTCCATAATTTATCAATCGCTCAAAAAAAAGGCTCGCGTCGATTGGTGTAAGGAAATGATTAGAAAGTTCGACCGTGCTGCTTCACAAGACGTGTATAAAATCGTGACAGGTTACGAATCATGCATATAGAATGCGTATGAGCCGGAAACAAAACAGCAATCGACCGTGTGGGTATTCGAAGACGAGCCAAATCCAACAAAAGTTGTTCGTGGAAGAAGCACAGCGAAGCAAATGATTGCCTGTTTATTCGGCCGAATGAGTGGTCATGTGGCCACTGTTCCGCCTGAGCCACGTAGGATGGTCAATTCTGAGAGGTACACGACCAGTTGTTTGCCGGAAGTCTTCGGAGAAATTCGTAAAACCAACCGCCAAAGACAAATCATTCTTCATCATGACAATGCGAGTTCTCACACATCTCGTCAAACAAGTGCATTTTTGAACAGTCAAAACATCGAATTAATGACTCATACTCCGTACAGACCTGATTTGGCACCCAATGACTTCTTCTTGCTCGCGAGTATCAAAGGTAAACTGCATGATCAACGATTTACGAGCACCGAAGAAGCAGTTGAAGCGTTCAAAAACCGTGTTTTGGAGGTGTCTCAAGAGGAATGGAAAAACTGCTATGAAAAATGGTTTGAACGAATGCAATAAAGCCATTTTCATATAAAAATGTTTGTTATTATTTGTTATTCCCGAAATATAAATAGTACACCTCGTATATCTAAATATATTTGCACATGTGTCGATTAAAAAACAAAAACGTTTTTTTATCAACTGAGCTGGCATTATTTTGTAATTATAAATTAAACATTATAGAAAAATTTATTTAATGATAAAAACAAAATCAAATACGTTTCTTTGTCTGAAATACATTGTAAACTTCGGATAAACCGATCATTGTATCTACTACACACTTACATCATTTAAGTGTTAATCTAAGATATATGTACATATACAAAGCCAACAGCAAAAATTTGCTTTAAAAATTTGAATACAAAATTCTAACCAAAAAAAAGTAGATACCTCTGTAATCGAGTCGAACTCGCGCACGAAGGCTTCCGTACCATTATCTATAAAAATAAATATTTAAGTGGGGCTCCCATACAACAGACATGATTTTTTTTTATAGATAATGGTACGGAACCATTCGTGTGCGAGTTCGACTCGCACTTGGCCGGTTTTTCAATTTTGTTTTCCATGTTAAACAAACAAACGAAAAACAGTGTTCCCAAATCAACATGAAATACAAAAATCATATATTTATTAGTTGAAAAGTCCACACATTTTGATTTTTCTTTGGGTTTTTCTGACGCAGATGCAAAAGGTCACATTGTTTGTCACCTGTTTTTTGAGTAAATGAAGTGTTTTCGGTAACAAACGTTTTTGTTAATCGAATACTCGATGAAAAACCGTTCGTGCCGAAATTTTTTGATTGTTTTTGATTCCCAAGCACTACTAATACTAATACCCTTATCAAATTATATGTATAGAGTGCAAAATTTTACTACAAAATGCTATATTTTTCATCTATCCGTCCGTCTGTACGTTCGTCCATGAATCTCTGTCTAATATTTAATTCACTCGTTAATGCGTAAGCAAAATGTCGTCACTAAGTAGTGCTATCTTGCTTGCTCGCACATGGTTGCCCAAAAATAAAAAAGAAAAAAAAAATTATAAATAAACACTAAAAATTGTGACATATTTCTCAGAGTGTGATTTTGCGTTCTCAACGCATTTTATAAAATTTTTATATTTGTTGCATATTCTTTTTCTTTTTTTTTGCGTCTACGTGAAAATTTGACGTCAGAGAGCGATAATATTGCATCAAAATATTGCGGCATATATAAAGTATTTATAAAGTGTTGCATGCTTAAAGAAGAACACGGCATTATTAGAATAATTTTGGCGCAATGCAGCAAAACAAAGTGAGCACTCAATAATCTGAACGGTATCTGAGGTACCGGATTTGTTAAGAAGTCTATAAAATATATTATAAATATTAAAGTAGAAGTGAGAAAATATCCGGTGCTGAGCAGTACAAATTGTCACAGTAAGAAGAAGCAAATAAATTGCTCATTAACTGATCTATTCTCGTTTTAATTTTTTTCCCTAACTCCAAACACTGATTAGATCAATGTAGTGTTGCCACCAAGCCTTTTTTGTCTCCCTCGCACAGATGTGTTTAATGCTTGTAAGCACATGTGAGTTCATTGACTTGCTCGGTTCACATTAACGCGTCTCCACTGTTTTTGTATATAGAAAATCTCACAGCTACAACTACCGGAAAATCTTCATTGAACCGGTTCAAGCTGCCTGTGAAAATTTTGAACTGAATTATCAAATTTAAAATAGCTTATTAACATAAAGACAATAGCTCTCTTACTCTCTCAGGCTCTCTAGATTTCTTTGCATTTGAGCATCCATGATTGGAAAATGAGTATGAATTTAAACGGAGCACACAAGAGCATATCATCGTATATGCTGGGAAACATATATTAAGTGTATTTAAAAGATATTAAATTAGCGGTCTATGTATGACTCACAAAAAATTTTGTTGCTTCCTTGGTTTCATGGCTACTAGCACAGTAGACTGTGATAATACGTGTGCAGACTAATTTTTGGCGAGATAGTTATTAGTTGTAATATATTTTTCAACTATAGACGAGATCTATAAATGTATGGAATAGTTTTTTCCTAAATCATTGTCGTAGGCAATGATGAATTGTATGCTAATCATTAGGTCGGAACTTCTTCATTCATATTTAAAGGACTTCTTGGTCTAAGTTATTTTCAATGCATTCATTAGAACTTTTGACATAGTTTACCTGAAAAACATTATTGAGTTCGAAAAATTTAAAGCAACTGACAGTTGGGTATGTAACAGCCAATTTGACCCTGGACCAACTGTGGTACCCCCAAAATGAGTTATCACTGAGGGATCGTTCTTTGCTCAAACCAACTGCAAAACAAACCAATACCTTATTGTGGGGATATAACAGCCAAACCGACCCTGACACAACTGGGGAAAATGTGGTACCCCCAAAATGAGTTATCACTGCTTGTATTATATTGCCACAGATGCTGTTAATGCCAGGGAACTCAAAAGAGTTGAGTTAAAATAAAGCTCGCCATATTTAAAGCTAACTAAGCCTCTTTCTATATCTAATTTATGACATAAATGATCATATAAGTCGACTCGATTGCGAATGTCGTCAGAGCAGGAAAGAACCTCTTCGAACCCTTTGATACCAAGAGAGGTTTCAGGCAGGGTGATACTTTTTTAATCTCCTGATGGAGTACAGCCAATGCCAATGCCCATACGTAGAACGATCGGGCACGATCTTCCATAAGGAAGTGATGCTACTCGCGTATGCTGATGACATAGACATCATAGGCATCAACGAACGGCGAGTAAGCAGGGCGTTCTCGGAGATTGTAAAACAGTCACGTCTCATGGGCCTAGCGGTGAACGATGACAAGACGATGTACTTGGTGTCCACTCGCAGACCATCAGCGCGTCTTGAACGGTCTGTGAGTATGGAGAATTTCAACTTCAATGTTGTAGAAAACTTCGTCTATCTGGGAACAGAAATTACCAGCGACAACAATGTTAGCCGAGAGATCAGACGAAGAATCATCACGCTTGCTAATCGCTGTTACTTTGGGCTCAGCAAGCAAATTCGAAGTAGAGCCCTCATTCGAACTACGAAGATAAAAATCTATAAGGCACTGATAATTCTGGTCCTGCTGTATGGCGCAAAAGCATGGACGCATCACATCAACGGATGCAGCGTGTTTAGGAGTTTTCGAGAGAAAGATTCTTCGTAGGATTTTTGGTCCCCTTAGAGTTGGCGTCGAGTTTTGGGACCTGTGCGAACCATGAGCTGTATGAGCTGTATGAGCTGTATGATGAAGTTGACATAGTCCAGCGCATTAAATTCTAGCGACTGCACTGGGCTGGTCACCTCATTCGGATGAGCCCCGAAGCTCCAGCACTAAAGGTTTACGACGGAAAGAGGACGTCCAAGCTTAAGATGGCAAGATCAGGTCTATGATAACCTGAAGTAGCTTCGGATTGCCAGCGATTGGCGCCGGCGCGCACTAAACTACAACGAATGGTGCGCTTTCCTACTTGCGGCCTTGACCGATAGACGGTTGTAGCGCCACCTAAGTAAGTAACTAAGTAAGCACACATATCTTCTGCAAAATTTCTACAAAATTTAAGATACTCGTACCTATATATTTTATCGAACATATCTTTCTAACTGTATCTATCAATCTTTTTATGTTGAACACTTGTTAACACAGCAAAACAATTTATGAAATAAAATAATTACTCTGCGTCATACTCATCAATTTATTTCTACAAATACTTTTAATAATTATATTCAACATTCTGTTATTAGTGAGCTGAAAAGGTCATTGGACTGGCTACGATTTAATAACAATAACAAATATTTGTACAAATATTTGTACAAATAAATGAGCTTACATCAAAAACAAAACAAAAAATTATATGAGATACAAATCGTTATAAATTCGCAAGCAGTCAGATACATTTTACAGTTTCTAAATTTTTCATTGGCGCTTGTCAACAGCGAAACTAGTCAAGTAGTAGTTTAACTTTTTAACAAATATTATCTCGACAGCGCCAAAAAAAACAAAGGAAACGAAACCAACAAAAATTCTAAATTTAATCAGTGACAATCGACGAAGCATTTCAATCAAAATGAAATTATTTTGACGTCATAAGCAGAATGATAACATTTGATAAGCGTGCAATGAGTGAAGGAAATTCCGTGAAACATGCGATAGACGGAGTGTAAAATTACAAAAAAAATGGCACACTTGTATCTTAAATTACTCATAAATAAACTATAGAAAGAAATTACTGAGGCAAACAAACAAAATTGGTACTTTTTTTCTTCGAACAGAGTACGCGAGAATGTTTATGAGAAGTATTATGAGGCGCCTTCTTTTTATTTTTTGTGGATTTTATGTCTCGTTTTGCGATAAACGATGCGAGTGTACTTGACTTTGAAATTATTGTATTTGTAGCACATTAATGTATAGAGGGGATGAAGATGTATTTCATGAAAAATTAGGCCAATTGAGAAACAACCTACATATTATACACATGTGTGTATATGAAGAAGTCTTTCTAATACACAAACAAAACAATAATTTTTTTTTTTTTTTTTGATGAATGACTTTAGGCGTGTGTTAAACCAATTCGAGTCGATTAATTTGTTTGTTTTGATTAACAAAATGATGACCTTGAAGCATTTGTTGTTGTGTATGCGCGACTGTATTAATCCAAAGATTGATTTTTTTTTTTTTAAGTTAATTTGAGTTTGAAATTGCAAAATTATTTAATAATAATGTTCAAATGTTTGTTGTGCGCATTTTCCCCATGCTGAGAGAGAAAGAGTTAAAATGCGTTTCTATATAGTTTCCCTATGCTTTGTGTTCTCTTTGTGCTATGGTTCGTACGTCCACATTACTCTATCGTCATATACGATCTTTTTGTTGTTGTTGTTGTTGTTGTTGTAACAGCTTCGTTTGGGCTGCATCAGAAAATTTATGTACATAATTTATTATATTATGAGTGATGGTATTGTGCAAAGCGATTTTTGAATGTAAGTGAAATATAGACCGAAATGTAACCCTAGGTGTCAAGGTCCAGGAAAAAAGCAACATCAACTGGTCGTAACCATAGGTCTAAAGCACTCAATTGAGTCGGATGGGACGGGCAATTAAGCAAAGGAATTGTATCGTGCGATGATTGACCGCATTCAGTGCAGCAATTTGTATTGCTTATGCCAATTCTTTTCCTGTAGCACTGCAGCATATTGCTCCATTCGAATCTTAACTGTGCAAGTTTAATCCTGGTACTACGAGGGAGATGTTTTTCGCTCACATTAATAGGTGGTGGTCTTCTACCCTAGTGGCTGCATCAGGTACGATCTTTTTGTTGTTGTTGTTGCTGTACTCTATCGTCATATACGTTCTTGTTGTTGTTGTACTTTGTACTTTGGCAACGCCAAAGAAAAGAGTGAGAATGCAGCTTAGTCAGTAGCAAACGCGCATGGTAGAATATACACATATGTACATATGTAATTAATAAAAAATTAACAAAAATAAATAAAATTTCTAAAATAAATGTAGACTAAGTTACTCCTTATTACATCAGCTATCTGTCAGTGAAAGTCCCGTAAAAATTGGTCCAGACGTTTCAGAGATTAGCCGGAACAAACAGACAGACAAAAATTTTAAAAAATATATTTTGGTATATGTACCGTGTAGACATCCATATGCATTTAGTAAAAAGCGGTTATTTTAATATTACACAAACAGACACTCCAATTTTATTTGTCTGTATAGATGAAAAAATATTAAATGCACAAATTAGCAAATGTTTGGAAACCTCACAGTCTGTTGTGGTCTGACTCAAATAACAAATATTTAAGAAAACCGCAGGAAATCTTGTATTTAAACAAAAATAAAGCAAAACAAAACAAATATCTTGTTAATTTTAACGCCTTTTAGTATCTGGTAGGTTTCCATAAAAAAGCGCGTACAACTTCATTAACAACTACAGCTTCTCTAAGCGATGAGTTGTAGTACGTCGTATCTGGCAGATTGGCAGATTGTCAGGCTGGCAGACAAACAGCGAGACAGCTGGCAGTCAGCATGTATCTAAAGCGTGTTCAAACACGCGATGCGAGGTTTTATGAATACGCTAATTTTGATAATAATGTTGTGTATAAACAGTTTTATTGGCAAGTTTGTAATGTAGAGCAGTAAATTGTATTGTAGTAGCTAAGAACTATTTGATTAGATAAATTGAAGTGAGTAGAACAATGCATATTTGTCGCTGGACATACAGTTTTAGTTGATGTTGAGAACTAAAATGTTATACACCGCTTAATTATTTTAAAACTTACAGTACAAAATCATAATTTTGTGTCTATTATATTAAGAAATATTGATCAGATGCTCGCTTTCTATATTAAAATTGAACAGCACTGTTAACTCAAACCGAATAAACATGACGACCGGCCAGACTGTTAGTTGGACATGCTGCCAGACTATGTTTCACTATATCCGATTTATGCTAAAGCTGCAAAACCAGCTACAGCATGTGTTCATACTGGAGATGAGCTAGTCAGTGATATTTCAGTAACAGCAATTATTGTGACTGCTACTTTAAAATCACCGTGATTTTCAACTGCTAATGTGATCACTGTTAATATTAAAATTAAACCAACTCTTTTATTCATATTCTTCTTAAATCTGAATATCTGAAATACTATCTTCCCGCCTCACTTTTCCAAGATCTATTACTTTTTCTGTGACGGTATCCCAATGATTGAGACTATATACAACTCTCTTCTCTTGTTTTTTAAACAATTTCAAACCAATCGTCTCCAGAAAATGGCACCAAAAAGAGAATATACCAGAAACTTATTACGCGGTTTTCTATAGTATGGAATTGTTCCCAAATCAACAATAGTTGGCACTAGAATATATACAAATCAGATGACTACCTAAAATACTACGTTCCCGTCTCAATTCCTACGATCTTCGTAAGGAGCGCATATCCTTCGATATGAGAATGATTCCGACTATTTTCAGCACTATCGAATAGTTTCTTTTGTCATTTTAAGTCAATCAGTTGCTACTCGATATTGTAATTCACGGTAGAGTTTATCGACTGTGATTCAATCACTGTGCGACTGAAAATCACTGATATCGGTTGCAACTCGATATTGTAATTCACGGCGTCATGCATCAACTTGATACATTGATACTTTTTGTGGTGCTAACACTACATGCTTGATATACTTATTAGCATACGCCGTGAATCACAGTGACACTAGTAAGAAACAATTTATACTCAATAACTGATATTTACAATATCGAGTAGCAACTGATATCAGTGATTTTTCAGTCGCCGTGAATGAATCACAGGTAGTTAAATAACGCTCAACTCTAGTTCGCACACCTGGGAATGTATGCGCTTCTTAAATAGCATTTTAGAAATCTCCAAAATTAAGCTTGGTTGCATAATAAAATGCATTAAAATAGTTGTGGAAACAGCGGTATCTTTCTAAAAAAAAACGAATAGGAACAGTTAAATACACGGTACCAATTTTTGCAATCGCACTGCCATGTGATCTTGCGCAACTCTTTGCACTGATATGTGTACGTATTTATGTAAGGAGAAACAAAGAAAGAAGGAGAAGTTTGGAGAAGCAGAGAAAGAAACAGCAAGAAGAAGTGATTGAATATATATTTATTTTGAAGTAAACAAAAATGTTAACCAAATCAAATAGAGAAAATAGTGCGTACAAGTGAGCACGAGAATACGACTTACATACAAGTATCTCTAGCTACTATTCTCTCTGAGAGCTGTTGTTTCATACTGCATGCAATACAGACGGATGGACGAACAGATGAACAAGACTCTTTCGATTCGGCGCACGATTCTGTTAAGAATAGTTATAACGTCTGGCGTATGCTAATTAGGTTGATTAGCTTAGAGTAATGTGAATTTGCAGCTTATATTCTGCAAAAATTTAAATAAAGTTAAAGAAACAAATAAATATGCTTGTACGAATAACAAAGGCGAGAAAGGAAAAATGAGTGCACATCAGATTTAGCAACAAACTACAGCAAAAACGCATGCGAGTAACGACGTTTGCATAATTCACTTTGTCTGTCTCGTTCCTTGCATTGCATATACATATGTACGTATTATAATAGATGATAAGGAGAGAAAGGAATTGAGAGTACAACAGTATACATTGCTGCTTGATTAGTGCGATTAGTTGCTGTATTCAGACAAAGTAAGAATGTCAGAGTACATACAGTTATGTATAAGTAAAAGCGCTAATTTTAAAGTTCGAAAGATTTTAATGATAGAACATTTATGTAAAGAGCTATGATGCATATGATACGCTATTTCCGGATGTCCCATAACACCTCAACTTTCTTATGGTTTAGAGATATACTTTTATCATTGTTGACTATAGTGCTAACCGCTGTCTTGCTGTCCTTCGCAAAATGATTCTGACATTTGCCTACAGTAATTGTATAGAATTCAGCACTGACTTGAGCACTTATTAATTCGCAGATACATGCTTAAAATTTCTACAATATTTGTTTAAACTTAATATTTGTCTAAACTGATTTACTAAAGTGCCTAAAAACTTTGCAGTGATCGAATTTGTTTAGCTTGCTTCGCACTTCCATTTACAAACACCAATTTAACACTTTCAGAATGCACAACCGCAGCCATTTACTATTAGACAAATTATTACCAAAAGATTGTTTTAAGTATCTTACTCTGATAATAACACATCAGGTATGCAGCATGCAATGTCGGTCGCCAATTGTACGAACTGGGCGGCTGTGCATGACTCATGACTCAAGATGGAAACCGGCAGTAAATTTACACCACATGAAGCATTTAGCTAACGTAGATACAAATGTATCTGGTCATTGCGCAGACGCCACTCCCCAGCGCCTGTGAGTTAAAATATGAACATATGAAATGGCTTGCAAATAAAACTAACACACGTTGATGTGTCACGAAGCTGTACTTTATATTTTCCTGCTTGTGTGTACATATGCATGATTCTTAACTTGTTTATGACATTTATTATGCAAAAATATCTGCTTAGCTGTCTGCGTATGTAGGTGGGTCGCTTTTTTTTTTGTTTTTGTCTGTATCTTTAACTTAATATCTGTATCGTAAATTCCCCACGCAGCTGTACAAAGTACATATGTACATAAGTATATATATATACGAGGGCTGCTATTTATATTTCGGGAACTGACAACACTAATGTTAAAAGCTAAAATCTGGCAACACCATAATAAAGTTTGACATTTGTTGGCATAAACGTACTCACAAAGTTTTGATGTACAATTGCTATTTGTTTTGTTTACAGTGAGTGAGAAAGTGAAGAAAAGCAATTTGGCCAAAAAATGGAAATTTCAAGAGAAGGTTTTCGTTGGATTTGTTTTCACAACTTTCGACGTTTTATCTCAACTTTATCTCAACAAGAATGTGAAAACATTGGAAAACATTTTTAAACGAAAATGGCTTTATTGTTTTTCAAAATATTCCCCTTGATGATCAATACACTTTTGCATTCGTTCAAACCATTTGTCATAGCAGTGTTTCCATTCCACTTGAGACACCTCCAAAACATGGTTTTTGAACGCTTCCCGAAATATAAATAGTACCCCTCGTATATATGTATCTACATATTTCAGTACTCTAAATGCTGTACAAATATTGCTGATTTCATGCGTTGACAGCTGAAGAGCAACCTAAATTTACAAAAGCAGTATTTGTCATCGTTGTCAATGTTGTTTGTTGTTGTTGTCTGTTTAGTTAATGACTTACACGCTGTATACTTTTTTTTGTTTGTTTTTTTTTTTTTTTTTGTATCTTAAACACGCTTAGCTGATTGCGCATGCCGCCAGCGTAGCAGTGAATATCTCAGATACAAAAGTACAGTACGCACAAAAGCTCAACAAATGTATCTACTAGTAGTAGCATTTGAAGTTTCTCTTTTCTTTTCAAACAAACTTAGTAAAACAGTTTTTGAGCCACTTTCAACTTCAGCAGCAAATAAATTAAAGCAGTAAATTAAGTTATGCCGCAACTGGATTTTCTGCTGAAGCTGTTTGATAAAATCACAGCGGAAAAGTATCTAAATTGAAAGTATCTGACAACTTCTTTAGAGAGTATCTTATACTAAAGCAACTTATCGCACAAGCATCTACTTAAGTTTTAATGCCTTTAATAATAGTTTTAGTAATATATATATATATATTCATGTGAATGACGAATATCTAAATATATAGCAGTTCCGATACTTAAGTTTCTTATCACAATTGCTTTATTTATTCAGAGTTCTTTGGCATAAAATTGATGACTATTTTTTTTATTTGCTTATTGATTCAATATAAATTTTTATATGGAACTCAAATAAAGTCCAATAGCCTTTATAGCATATTAGTCTTAAACGTTTTTGGTTACTAAGCGCTTATAAAAAGCTATCAAAAAATGCTTAGAAAATGCTTCTTTTTAAATGAATTTTTGACGGAAAGTTTTTCAAGTTTTAATGTGTTAAACAGTTTCAAATGAAAGTGCACACACCAATACATACGCTGGCAGATGGTTTACTTCGGCTTCAAGAACGAAGTCAACAATAGATGCTTTTTCGGAGTTGAGAGAAACAACACAAAATCCCCAGTGGTGTGCCTGAGTGCGCTGTCCTAGAAAACTCTCTGTGAAATAACATGTACGACGGCAACCTCAAATTGAATCTTCCTAGTGGTGTAAATATAATTGGCTTCGCAGATAATAGAGCTATTGTGGAAGTTGCCAAAACTAACCACGATGTCGAGAGTGTATGCAACGTAACTAGTTCGAGGTTTTATGATTGGCTTTATTCAGCCAGCGTGCAGCTCGCTGCGCACAAGACGGAGCAGATACTAATCACCAGTCAAAAAATGGAGGTGTACCAAGTCTTCTAGTGGGTTATACTCGTACCAGCATTATATCTAAGAGAGCTATCAAGTATCTTGGTAACATGATAGACACTCGTCTGTGCTACAAAGAACACCTCCTCTATATAAACGAAAAACCTTCGATAACATGATTCAGATCACTTTCAAGAATCAAGATTAACAACCGAGGTGAGCCAAGACAAGAAAATGCTCTAATGAAGTCAATTATGTTGTATGGTGCACCTATTTGAACGGAGGAGTTATTATTGTCTTATCCGCAACTTAAAAGAAAGCCTTGACACACCACACAGTGAAGTAAACGTCCAATTGAGGCAGCTCCTCATTGGATATGGTTCATATGCGAGAACTCCCCGCTGTCCAAATTTTATGGCAGAACATATACGACAGCTAAAGGATCTCCTTTGGAGAAATGAAGCAATCATTTATGGGTTGACGATTTGGTGCACCTTACGGCACTTGACAGTGGCGTTGTGTATGCATATAGAACAGTGCTGCACAGCCCTAGTCTGTTTCATACAAGAAGGTCGTGAAGATCTCGGTAACGATGAAAAGTCGTTACCAAATTCAGTTTTGTTCGAAAAGAACATTGAAAAAAAGTGCGTGAATTCATACAAAATGAGCCGAAATCTTTGTTGCGTTATATGGAAAGGGAAATAAATATTCCCAAAAATTCGATTCATCGCATTTTGATGTAGAAATTGGGTCTACTTAAGGTGTGTTCACAGTTTGTTCCGCACAAATTGACTGACGACCAAAAATGAGATAATGCGCCGTCTCATCGGTCGACACTTATCACCGATTTTCTCACCAAAAAATGGCATTTTAACCATCAACCATTCACCGTACGCGCCTGATTTGGCTCCATGTGACTTTTATCTATTTGGAAAACTTCATTTGCCGATGAAGGGACACCGATATGCTTGGCTATGAGGACATTGAGGAAGGATTATGAGGAAGATTCATTTTTCGACCGTTGCCCAAAAGATACTGTCACTTTTAGCGCGATAACTTCGCTTGTAGTGGTTCGATTGTCATAAAATTTTTACAAGATGTCAGTGAAGAATGTACCTTTCTAACGCATGTACCTACCAATAGGTGGCGCCACCAGAAAAACCTATTTTTAAAAAAGTCTTGTTTCTTTTGCGACATTTCTTGTATAGTATCAGCAAAGCTTTGTCATTTCTTCTTTGTTCTGTGCTTCACTATAAGCACAAACACACAGACATGTGCATGTACAAGTGGGCGTGTGCTATACAAAAGAGACTACGACTGTGTAGCACTGACATAGAGCTAGATCGCCGTTTACACTGAGTTTACACTTAGAAACTTCTACCCTAGACTCTTTGTACCGAGTTCAAGTTCAACTTGGACGAAGGTGGTCGAGTTGGCCTAATAGTCGAGGAACTTGTCAGTATGTTTGACAAACTCCTAAGCTAAGAATAGACAACTAGATTCGCACAGAATACAATTAAACACCGCGGAACGAGCAACATGATTTGTACGAGTTTGTCCTAGAGCAATGTCTTGGAATTAAAGCAATACGAGTATACTGGACTTAGAAGACCATGCATCAGCATTGATATGTAAAAATCTTGGTGGATATTATGCGGCCATATGCCAGTGAAGAGATGCCAACAGGACAAAGACCTAGAGCATGGTTTGCGACTAATAGGGCCAATGTGCTGCAATGGACGGAAAAGTCTCTCGATCTCAACTCTATTGCAGTGCGATATGATGAAGGCAGTCTCAGAAGTTAAACCAACCAGCAACTAGAAACTTTAGGATATTCTAAAGTGTTAACGATTTCTCTGCAGAGATGAGAAACATTGGTAAACTCTTGGCGAGAACGCTGTGCAGCGAATATTACTAATAAAGATTATTAATAATTTGCAAGCTTCAGCGAACTAGAGAGAACTACACGACTATTTTTTTGACTGTTAATTTTTTCAAATATTTCAACATTTTTTTTAATTTTTAATCTTAAAGATCATTTTGTATCATTTATCTTTTATCTTCTGGAAATACTTTATTAACTACTAAAAATATAAACTTTAACGTAGGGTATTAAAACCTCTTGTTGTTATTTTATTTGTGCTTATTGAAGCGCTCAATGAAATTTGCTCAATGAAAGTGTTTGTGCATGCGTGCTATAAATAACCAAAATTAAAACAAATGTCCTCTATTATAGTATTTATAAAGGCGGCAATTGATCGAAAAATGTCAATTAAAATTCCAAAAACGTTTTCAATTTTATACTTTTTGCAAAGCGGATGCAACTTCCTCAGACCCCAAAATGGCAAAATCAAATACAATTGCAAAGTTAAATGCAAAACAATGCACAGTCAAGCAAGGAAATACTATTGCAAATACAAAATCAAATGCAAACGCAAAACGAAAATTTCTCTTGCTATTTCAGTCATGCAAATGTACATATAAAATTAATTCTACTCCCGCAATTGCTCTTTCCATTCTGCTTTTTTTAGCACTCTTTACTATACGCACTCTCGTTGCGCTACTTTACCGGCGGCGGATGCTCTCTTTTTGGCTTTTCGCACGCATTTATGTACATTTTTTGTTTTTTACTTTTGTTGCCTTGCAACGCGCGCACATGTTTAGCTTACAAAAAAAAAAAAAAAAAAAACATGTACATATGTACTTGTATATACTATACATATTATGTATATAACATTTTTTTTATATGTACATATATTTTTGGCAAAATGTTTGTTCAGTTTTGCCAACTGTACCAATATACATATGTATATATGTAATTATATATAGGTAAAATAAAATGAAAGGCTGCAACAGTTCATGGCATTTTTTTTTGTGTTTGTGTTTGAATGTTTGTTTGTATTTGTTGTGTTTGCGCAAAGCCAAGTCAGGCAATCTGCATGTGTACGAAAGAGAAAGAGGGAGAAACAGAGAAAGCCAAGTCAAAAACACTGCACGAAATTAAAAGGCAGTCAATCCATTTAAATAACTTTCTTTGAATTAATATTAAATTTCTTTTCATTTTACCCGTTAAGCTTAAAATAAAATATTCTACAAATTGTAAAAAACTATTATTGACATGAAAATAGACAAATACGTCTATTGTACTAAAATAATTCCATGGTCATTGTACATTTCACACATTTTCAAACGCTTGACTGAATTGCTTGATACGAAATTTAATTAATTTTATTTAGCAACCGCTAAAATAGCCAAACACGTTACACAGTTACAACTAGGATACAACATTTTTTTTTTAACGATTATCAGGCATGCTCAAAGTTTCACTTACTTTTACGCATTCAGTAAAAACTCTAACAGATTTTTTAAATTTCATTGAGTTTGTTGCCACTTTCAGTGGAGGTTGGTTTAGTTTTGAAGTAAGATTTACGATACACTTGCGCGTGAATTCGCTAAACGCAAATGTAAGTGAAAATGCCAAGATAAAGTAGCTGCATAGTTATTTTAAATTTCTTTTTAACAGAACAAAACGCTATTTCGCATGTGTACGGCTTTGAAATATTCCATTACTTGTCTAAGGATCATTGCTTGAAATGCATTGTATACTACATTGGCGGATGTAGCAGGAAGGAGAGAACTGGGAAACGTCCACATTCCAGTCCGTCCAGTACAAACATATTTTCAACAGTGCAAACTTATTCACTAACAAAGTAGCATACACAAATTGGTATATAAAGTATCGTCTTGTTTTCTCTGGTCTTTTTTTTTTTGTTTTTTTTTAGTATAGTAGACTTTCCCTCAAGAATAGTCGATATTCAAATCTGTAAAACAGACTCCGAGCTATCGACATTCAAAGAGACATAGCTATATAGACTTGGCATGGTAGCTCCTTTGGACACTCGAGGCTACTTCAATTACAAGAAAACTGCATACCAAACATTAACTTCGTTTAGAAGTATGACGTCTTAATACCCACCAGACTGCAATGGGACAACCTTCCTCACTATAGAAAAAAAAACGCTATTAACATATTTACAGACGGTTCTACGCTGAATGGTCGCGTAGGAGGAGGTGTATTTTGAACCGGATCTGGGGATTAGAGAATCCTTTAGCCCAATCATTGCAGCGTTTACCAGCGTTTAGCTATTCATGAAGCAACGCATCTCCTAAGATCATACTCACATACACAAGAGCATGTGTTTATCTTCTCGGACAGTCAGGCTGCCCTGAAAGCGCTGAACTCTTTCAGCTCCAACACTAAAACCACAACGGATTGCCGTAAATTTCTTAACGAGATTGCCGAGCACTATGCTATACATCTCATCTGGGTGCCTGGTTACCAAAATATAGAGGGAAATTGTGAAGCGGAAATTGTGGTACCAGAGAGGGTACGGTACCACTGCTGATATCCTTTCAGGGAAGGCCACAGTAGATATAGCCATGGCTACATGCAAACTACAGATCTCAACAAAGATGATCGGTATAGCTACCAATAGATGGTGCAACCTTGGCACGTGTAGAATCTCTAGACTCACTTGGCCAAAATATAATATCAAAAGAACAATAACACTACTTCAACACAAGATAGATTAGGTAGCTGCTATTGTGGGAGCCCTCACAGGCCACTGCATAATAGGAAGGCATGCCACAAGGCTAGGGTTAAACTCCTGGGACTTCTGCAGAAGCTGTGGAAATGCCGAGGAGGAGGAGACGGTCGAGCACTTGCTATGTCACTGCCTGGCCCACAGTAGGAAGAGTTTGACGCCCAGATAGGAGAGGGCGCCCCTTCCTAAATAACTTAACTGAGCTCTCGGAAAAAGAGATTAAACATATCTTTAGATGTTCTTGACACTGTCAAAGTGGTTCTCAAAGTAGCTGCGGTTGAAATAGGAAATATATATGGTATCACAAGGGGCCTATGCTGGCCTAAGTGATAATGTGGGGATGAACCATGTTGGCCATCCTAACCTAACCTAACCTATGCAACGTTAGAAACAAATTGCAGCGATTGATTTAGACGCTTCAAAAATAATAATTTTGCTATTAAAACTAAAGAATGTGCACCAAAAAATAGATGGATTATAGAATAAGTGCAAATCATCATGAAAAGCAGAACGATAACTTATTCAAGTTATGTATTAAAAATTAGTATGAGAAACCATTGAAGAATACTTTATATTGTGAGGTCATCTACTATGTCCAGATACTCGTAATATCACATTATTTGAAGTTTTGTTAAAATGGTTCAATTAAAAATTATATAACCCAATTGTTAAATCTGAAACGTATACAAAACTGTATTAGGAAAAATATGAAACTCAGAAAATCGCGCTTCGCTCTCTTCAAATAATGTTTTTGGCTTGCAGAAATAAATCAAATATTTAAATTTTTCGTATTTGCCATTTTTTTATTTTATTTTGACATCATAATGTCTATTAAATCGATGAACGCCGCCAAATACGAAAGAGAAATGCCCCAAACGTTCCACCTGAAGGCGGCTTGTGTGTGAAGCATTGGCTTGTGAAAGCTTTAATTATGTGTATGTGTGTGTTTTTGCGTATTAGTGTTATCTAGCGTATGGTGGAGTGCGGCTATACGTCATATACGATCTTGTTATTGTTGTACTTGTGGCTGCTGTTGCTGTTGCTGTAGCTGTTGTTGTTATTTGTTATTGCTTTGCCACTCTTTTCTTGTAGATTTTTGTTATTGTTGTTGTTGTTACATTTTATATGCGTAAATATATTAAATTGCTTATTTAAAATATGCACTCTAAAAAAAATACTTGCTGCGCACACAAACATACAAACACGTATACGAGCCGAATATTAAGAGCGTGAGAGCGAGAGAGTGTTTGAGTTGGAGCTCACTAAAGTAAATGCAAGCGTGAAGCGGCGAGATACAGCTATTAAAGATGCACGAGTAATATTTATTTGTAGTTGTATTTAATTGAAATATTTAAAAATTAAATTTTTTTTGTGTTTGATGCCGGCAACGCTAAACTATATAGAAACGCGTTTTATCTCTTGCTCTCGCAGCATACATTTATAGTAGTGTAGTAATGACAGGGTGAAGGAGTGGCAGCGAATGGAGAGGCAACTGGAAGGGCAGAACGACGTCTGCCAGGGTACAGCTAGGCAGACAACAACAGGCACGAAGTAAAAACGAACAAGCGAAATAATAGAATCAATACAAAACACGAAGGCAGCAGCTCATTTGAACCTAGTCTATTGTAATCAGTTTTCATCAAGGTTTTCTTATGACGTTATCACGTAAAATTATCGTCCGTAAACCGACTTTACAGACAACCATTTTTTTGAATATAAATTATTTTACGTAAGCGTCTTTACTAAAATTTGGTTGAGTGTATGCAAAATGTTTGGCTTGGTTTGTTTGAGGCAGGAAGTTTAAATTGCCGTTTATATTTTTTCTTCTTCCACCATGATGGCACTCCTATTACACACGTTATTTCTCAAACACTTACACTGTTTATAGCAAGTTCAATGCATGCAGAATGCCTGCCTGCCTGCCTGCCTGCCTGCCTGCCTGCATGACTCATGCTGAATTTCAGACAGTTTTGAGTTCAATGCAATAAAAACGAGTTTTATGCATTTGTATCTTTTGTTTTTTTTTTTGTTTTTTTTTTGTTTTTTTTTTTGATCGCGCTTTTCCTTTCAAGTATTACATCAACGGCAACTGCGACAATACCATAGCTACACGTGATGATGGCTTTGCGGCAGACGCTGAGGCTGCCGCTGCTGCATATGCATGTACATACATATATAGCTATTTTTAAACTAAAGCATATTAAACAATTTAATTGACACACATACTTGCATGTATTTAGTAGCTAATTAAAATTAATTGCAAATACTATGTACAGAGTATAACTAATAAAGTAAAATATAAATAGTAAGTAGTAAGTAGTAAAACTAACACAAAATCAACACTTTAAATAATTTTTTGCTTTTTGCGGCAATTTTGTAACTGAGTGTGCAACTTACTCGTACATTGCATCGACAAGATCACGTTCCCAGGTAAGTAGACGCTTCATGGCGGCGGAAATGTTGCTGAATGTGAGACAAATTTTGATGTGATTTGTGTTTCTTTTTGTTGGTTTTCAGCTATATTTGAGAATTTAGCACTTAAAAAGTTGTTGTTTTTTTTTTTTGTATGTTACGCGTAGATTGATTGATGTGCAAGTATCTAGCAGATACTTTTTGCACAAACTTTGTGAGCAGTAACTCTCGCACTCACTCTGTAGCTTTCTTACGTCGGCTGGTTCAAAACGCGGCACTGACTTTAACCTTGAAACAAAGCGTTGTGTTTTGCGCTTATAAAATATTAACTTTTTCTGTTGTTATTGTTGAAATTTTTAAATAAATAATTACAGCAATTAGTTAAAACAGGCTTTAATTAAATTTTAAACGCTTTTGTTTTTATTTATTTTTTTTTTTTTTTATATACAAATAGATTCGAGCAATTTGTTGTTGTTGTTGTTGTTTTTTGTTTTATTTACCGACAGCGGAAAATGGCGTCCGGGAAAGTTTTGTTTTGTTTTTTTTTTTTATGGCGTTGTATGAAGCGGTGAATTAAAAAAAAAACACAATGGCGAAGTGTGAAAAGAACAAACACTAAAAAGAAAAACTCTCTCTCGCACTCTCTCGCTTCAAAAAATTGAGATTGCACTTTTTTATTTGCCTTTGACTTTTACTTTTTTTTTCTTTTTTGCAATAGCAATTTCCTTACGTTTATTTTGTTGTTGTTGTTGTTACAACTGCGTTCTTTTTGTTGTTGGATAGGCAAAAATGGTTTTTATTTTGAAATAAACAAAAACGCGCATATTTTTCACAGCAAATAAACGCAAAATTTTTGCGATTTTTTTAAACAATTGAAACACACAAAAAAACAAAAAAAAACGTTTTTGTTTATATTTTTTAAGCTACTTCTATGCTATTACTTGTAACTGTAAAATTGTATTTGGTTTTGGATCTTCAAATGCAGATCGTATCGCTCTCTCACTATCTCGCGCGCGTGCGTTTTACTTTTCTTTTTTTTTTTTTTCTGTCTGACCCACTCTGCGTGAGCGTAAAT
Source organism: Leucophenga montana (assembly GCA_035044765.1). Classification (NCBI taxonomy): domain Eukaryota; kingdom Metazoa; phylum Arthropoda; class Insecta; order Diptera; family Drosophilidae; genus Leucophenga; species Leucophenga montana. Next base: position 918,604 of record JAWNNQ010001912.1, on the reverse strand, counting down.
GTGTGAATGAATTGTTTGTGTTTGTTGTGCGTTGTATTGTTGTGTTGTTGCGTCAAATAGAAATTTTCAAAAACAAAACGACACGAAGCAACAAACGAGACAAACCGAACACGAAAAAACACAATGCGAATTTACTTTGGCTTTTGTTTTTAAATTTGTCTTCTTGATTTTCTGCTGCTTCTTCTTTTTTTTTTTTTTTGCTAATTCTGCTGCTGCGACAGCCTTTAAAACCAGGGCAGCGCGTCTTCAAAATGTATCTGTATCTTTAGTTTTTCGGTTTTTGTATCTTTTAAATTTTTTTTTTTTTTTTTTGCTGCTGTTTTATTTTTTGGTATTTTTGATGTGGTGCGCTTTCTTCGCAGATGAACGGCTAAAGCGAAACTGAGTTGCTCAGTTGACAAATTTGGTTTCTTTTATAATAATACGAATAAGTGTTGCGATTTCAGCCGCGCACAACAGAGAGTATAAGAGCAACAGGGAGAGAGAAAGAGAGTGTGTGTGTGTGTGTGCTTATGAGATTGTGAGTTGCGTCGCTGTTGTCAGACAGCGCAGCGTCAAGCAACAATGGCGGCGTGCAAAAAGCATGTTGTTAAACACAAATACCAACAAAACAAGACAAGCTGCGAAAATTTACAACAAGCATAAAAGTCAACATCAACATCAGCAACAACAACAATAACAATAAACGTTGCCGCCGTTGACAACGTTGACGGCAACGACGACGACGACGACGTGTGACGTCGACGTCGACAAAGAAGAGAAGAGACTACGACAACAACAAGAAATATTGTTAACATAAAAGCAAAAAAAAAAAAAAAAAATTTATAATATTAAGAGTAATTTTTAACTTCTGCACAACCGAAACTTTAATACCCTAAGCAGGTGCTATAAAAAATTACGGTAACTTACATAAAATTGCACAGCGGATGGCCAAAATGAAAAAGAACTAATTTAATAAAATTCGTCAGAGACACTTGGTATGCCAAGGTTATTGTGGATCACCTGATTCTGGACGTAATATGGTGCTTTGATCAATCTTCGCAAAGTAATGCTTTGAAATCGTTGTAGTATTTCAATGTTGTGGCATGGTAAATTTAAATGAAAGTTCATTTCTTAAAAATTATTTTATAATCATTCCTCATACTACTCAATCAAAGCATCTTTAACAATAATATAGGGTGTCTCAAAAGAAAGTTCACATTTGATTTGCTGATTGCGTGAACGCAACTATTCCGAGGGGCGCGGTTGGTATGTAGTCAATCGGTAGCCTAGCTTTTTGGGAATTTAGTCGCTATGGAGCGATTCGGGATTCGATGCGGGAGCGAACCGTGCGTTGTGCGTACATGAGTTTTACAAAAACGGTAATTCAGCGACTGTAGCGCGTAGACAATTCTGCAGTATTCGACATGTTCGTCATTTAAATGATGCGCCAAGGCCTCGACTCATTGGAAGATGGGTCGAGAAGTTTGAAGAGACCGGTTCAACGCTGAAAAAAAATCAAAATTCGGGCGTCCAAGGTCTTCGAGAACATTCGAAAACGTAGACAGTGTTACTCAGTCTGTTCGTGACAACCCGGACTTTTCGATTCGGAAGCGTGCTGTTGCTTTAAAAGTGCATAGATCATCATTGTTCCGCATTTTACACAAAAATTTAAAGCAGCACCCCTACAAAATTCAGTTGGTGCAAGAATTAAAGCTTTAGGATGAAATTTTTCCTGGCAAATTGATCTCCAGTAGAGGTGACATAAATTTGCCTCCCCGAAGTCCCGATTTAACCCCTATGGACTTTTTCCTGTGCGGTTACGTCAAATCTAAAGTTTACGGCAACAAACCGACTACCCTGGCACAATTAAAAGAAAATATCCGTCACGAATTGGCAGCCATCACGGAGAATACCTGCCGCGCCGTTATAGGAATTTTTGGTGCTCGTTTAAATGAACGCCGTGCACGCAACGGTTTACATTTGTAAAATATTATTTTTAAGAATTAAATGCCCAAAGTGTATATTTTAGTATGTAATAAACATTTTTTCAATAAACTACTTACTTTTTCTTTAATCGATTTTTTAAATGTGAACTTTCTTTTGAGACAACCTGTATTAACGCTTAGCTTAAAACTTTTATTTTTACGTGAAATAGCGAAGTGGACTAAAATAGATAAAATGAATTAGTGTAAATAAATTTCAAAACTAAACTTTTATATCGAGAAAAATAAGAATTCCTAAAAGTTTCAACAAATTTTCAAAAACATATGTTCTTAAATAGAAGCTTGGTCACTCTTTAAAAAGTTGTTAGAAGTGCTACCACGTATAAAGCACAATCCGTGGCTCATACTTCTTAGAATACCAACATCAACAAGCAACATTTTCCGTATTTGGAGTGTAGTAAATCCACATACTATTATTCAGACGCTGTTACATACACAAAAAGTCACTATTTAGTGCTTTAGCTTTATGGGTTGGTGGAGTCATTGATGACAATAATGAAGCAAAGCATTGCAACTTGCTAAACATTGCTCGTCATAATCAATTAGCTGATGGAAACAATCGATTAGCGCATAATTTTGCGTATATATGTATGTATATTCTGTTATTTAAAACCGTGACGAGAATAAGTTTTAGTCTCTTCTTTACAGCGTTAAATCAGAGACAATGCACGACTTGGAACCCAACTCCAGCTCCAAAGCCAAAGTCGAAAATTGAACTTCTTAAGCAATTAAATTGTACAGTTTTCAGAAACCGAAGTTCAAAAGCCGACAAACTACTACCAACAAAAGCCTTGCACAAATGCATTGGTTTCTTAAGCAAAATGCATTATTCACTTTTCTTTCGCTTGCACTAAGTTGTGGGTCAGACATGAGAGGGTCTTTTTGCGTAGTTTATTTGTGCGCATTGCATGAATATCTCCGAAGGCATTCGTTTCATATTTCCAAACTATTTGTGCAAGGTTGTTTACCACCAAACAAACACACAAAATAAATTCACTTTTGGTGAACATCATACACTATATACCTGTGGTGATGAGTGACCTCTAAAGAACTGGTGAAATCACCGATCCCCTCTTTCCGTTAGCAAAACAGCGATAATGCACAAAACAAATATAAGAGTTGTTTTTTTCTATAGTCTGATGGAATCGGTGAGCCACTTCGGCTGCGGAAAAAAACATGTTACTCACAGAGCTGATAAATTCACAGATAAAGTGATTCATGAGTTTCGGTTTCGGTTTCGGTTTCGGCCAAAAATCAAGAACTAACTTATAATTATATTTAATAGGGAAACTTTGCTCCTAAGTGTTTGAATGTTTGATTGGTGCAGTTTAAATCAATGTTGCGCATTTAATAAGCATAGTCTAATCATCTCAACCATTTTCAATCGTATGCAAATTATTTTATTTTACTGAAAATTCACGTAAACATTCTTCTTTTATGTCTTTCCGTTAATATTTTGTAAGATAAGTGCAGGGAATGCTAGATTAGCTTGTGATCTGTTGGATGGAAAGTAACCAATGTACACCCAAGCACATATTGATAGCTTCTCTAGAAACACTTAAACAAACGCTACATGTTGTAGACATATTCTTTGGAAGTTTCTGGCCCATAAAACAAGCAACTGGTTCAGGCATTTACCACTATATAAACCACAGAATTAAACCAATATTCATTAAATAAGGCAATATTATACAAAACCATATTTAAAGAATTCTAGGACACATATTATACACAACACAGCAGAAATAAATTTCAACACAATTTTTTAGCTTAATAATTATTTCAAAAACAAAACCAAAAGCAGACAGACGGACGGACAGACAGGCGGACAGACGGGCGGACGGACGGGCGGACGGACAGGCGGACATATCAATATGCCTACTTTATAGCGTTACAAAATGTCTGAGAAACCAATTATACCTTAACATTCCACATTATATGCGCAGGGTATAAAAATGCTGCCGACGCGAGCGTTGCGGTCAACTTTGCCGGTTTTACTAAAGCAGCATTGTTGTTTATTTTTGGTTGTGGTTGTTGTTTTTGTTGTTGTTGTTGTTGCAAAGTTAAATTAGCGCGAAAGAGTAAGAATTCAAGAGATCATATGAAAATATGAGAGAAATGATGGTGAGAGAGACAAAGCTTTGGCGCGGCAAAACAAAATTTAAAAATGAAATACAACAGTTGATAATTTCTTCAACCTTTTAGGTTTTTTCTTTCAGTTTTGTTAACACACTTCAATAATGTTGTAATTTGTGATTTAATTTTGTATGTAAGTATTATGTACGAGTACGTACATTCAAGAGATACTAGTAAATACATACATGCATACATATATATACATATATATATATATATATATATATATATATATATATATATATATATATATATATATATATGTAAAAGTATAAAAGAGCTGCGCAAATTCGGCTATTAAAAAAAAAACCCTTTAGTCTTAAAATCTCCAAATTTAATTTACAATATTGAGTTTCGTGAATGAAATTTTGAGATATTCAGCGCGTTTTCTGTGACACACCTGAGTGTCGGTTTTTTTCCGACACATACATTTGCCATTCACAGATACGCGCAGTTACGCAAGTAGTGAATTAAAAAATGACAACAAACCACTAAAATTGTTAAAACTGTGTAATGTCCAAAATTTGATTTCACCGCAAATAAAATGCTAGGGCGAAGTAAATGCAACTTGTGATACAAAATAAGGCACCATATACTGCCTAAAGTCGTTTTTGAATGAAACGACATGTTATTGCGTGCACATGTGAATTATGATAATACATACTTCATAATTGAAGAAATGTTCGCGTTCAAACTGTGCAACACAAAAATATAGAAAAAAATATTTTTGTTTTTTTTTTTTAAAGTTGAGGTATCACGGCACACTGTACGCTTTTTCAATTGCACATTGGTCTCTAATTAAAAACTTTAGAGTTAGCACTCTTATGTCATTTTGATTTTCTATGTATATAGCAACTTCACACAATTGTATGTGTGCTCGTATACATACAGATTAGCAACCAATCGCACTAATCCAGCAACAATGTAAGCTGCTGCACTCTCGTTTCCTTTCACTCCTTACCATCAATCATGCTATGCACTAATTTCCGTGCAAGTAGAGAGCAAGAAAAAGAGAATTATGCAAAATGCGATGTATCTAATGTGGCACTCTATTTTTCTTTCTCTCCTCAACATCGATTTTAGCTTTTATGTAGTTTCATTAAATTTTTTCATTTTTTATACCATTCACACATAGTGTGAAATGGTATTATCAGTTTGTCTGAAAGTTTGTAACGCATTAAAGGAGCCATCGTAGACCCCATAGAGTATATATAAGTATATATATATTCTCGATCAGCTCGACGAGACGAAGCGATCTAGCCATGTCCGTCTGTCTGTCTGTCTGTCTGTCTGTCTGTCTGTCTGTCAGTCTGTCCATATGTCCGTCTGTATGTTGTTGCGCATTTTTTGGGGACTAATTTTTATGCTATCCAGTTGAAATTTTGCACGTATACTTCTTTTTATTCCAGTTTAATAGAGTGTCAAGATTGACCCGCCATGCCCACTTTTTGGGGTAGCCCCCATACAAACTCACTGTGCAATTTTGTGTTTTTTATGAAAAAATTTTTCATTTAGATCAATATTAGCTTGAAATTTGATTTTGTGGATTTTAATGGACAGCCGCTTCATATGCATATACAAATGGGCGTGTCCCGCCCAGTTTTTGAGGTAATCCCATATAAACCAACGGTTCACTTTTATGCATTTGTATGGAAAACATCAATATCAACTTGAAATTCTATATGGCGGCATCTTACACATCTACTACACCGCTTCATACACATCTACAAGTGAGCGTGTACCACCCACTTTTTGGGGTAGCCCCTAATTTAAACCCCTACTTTTATGTATTACAATACTAGTATTTAAAGTTTCGTGTGAAAGGTATTAGAGCTAAGGTTCAACCGAAGTTAACGTTTTTTCTTGTTTTTATTTATTATCTTGTTTATATATATTTATATATATATATATATATATATATATATATATATATATATATATATATATATATATATATATATATATATATATATATATATATATATATATATATATAAACTTTCACTTAAAACTCAATAGCAGTTATAATTTACAAATAGTTTTTACATATTCTTTCACTGATTTATTGCTTACCTAATGATTTTCTATATATGTTTATCTACACTATAACCAGAAACGGTAACACCAATAGTCTAAAAAGGTCTTTAGTTAGCAAAACATGCTTACAATCATTCTTCTACATATACGTCGAACTGCAGACAAACTCACAACTGTTGATTTATCGTTCTAAAACACATGTGTCCATCGTCTTTTTTAAATCTTTTATTTAACTTTAAGTATGTGTTTGTAAGTCTGTAGCGTATGCGCAAGTCAATTAATTTAATTTTAACACACTTCAATTGACCGGTTTGAGCTGAAATTGAATATATGTACATATGTGGCGCCAAACACTTCTTAAATTAAAGATAATCGAACTTCACTAACTCAAACTACTATAACTCGTATTTTCTATAACTCAAAACCAATCCGACTTTGCGTAGCGCTTAGCAATTTTTCTTCTTTAATTCGAACAGAAGAATTGACACGGAAATTCTTACGATGATTAGTATTATGTTTTCTTTTGAAACCTCAAATTGTGAAGAACATTTTTCTATGTCTGCCCGTCGACTCGAAAATATTCCGAATATTCAATTGCTACACAAAGTATCTTAGCTAAACAAGTGTGCCCTGTTTGATTTAAAATTGTTGACTGCATACTACTTTTCATATATGATAAATGTGTTCTACAAATTTAAAATGAAATCTTAACATTGTTAACCACAATGCTCGTACATTTATAGAATTATCAACACGAATCATCATGACAGAAACGAAACACTAGAAGTTTTAGCATTAAATTTTCTTGGAATTCAATGTAGCAAACATAGTACATATAAAATCCATTTAACCGCAACTAGATTGTACATACATACATAAGTATCGTACATACAACACACATTTTAAGATCTCTACCACTATTCTGAGAATTTCTAATAAAATGTTTATTTATAATTTTTACGTTGCTGTCATTTTCGAAAACTGGTAAAGCGCTCTTCAGTTGCTTCATTTATCTGCGCCTGTTCACTACTATATAAGATACGAGTAACTGTAGAGCTTGCTTGCGTATCTGTATCTGTATCTGTATCTGTATCTGTATAGACATGTCCATCCGTCTGTCTGTCTGTCTGTCTGTCTGTCTGTGTGTGTTTGCTAATTTAACTGACACTGCGTTGGTACAAGCAAAGTAGAATGAGCGAATGACAAATTGAATGAGTGATAGCAGCAGTGAAGCGCAAATACGCATACAACAAACAACAATAACAACAACAATAATAATAATAATAATGAGTTAACAATGCTGTGCTGGTCAACAGTAATGATGAAGTTATTGGCGCCGTAGAAATAGGCGGGGAAGATGGAAGTGACAGCTAACCGCGTAGTAAAAAAAAAAAAAAATAACAATAAAAAATTAAAAATTAAAAAAAAGAAAATTACAGCAGAAACAGCAACAACAAACGCAACAACAAACAATGAGAGCGTTAAGAACATTCTAACTGTTATTATTAGTTAGAATTTTATTTAGCGCCGACGCCGACACCGACACCGACACCGACGCTGATATCGCTGCTGACTTATGATTGTTGTTATTGTTGTTTTTATTGCTTCCTCTTGTGCGCTGCGACGCTTGTTGTTATTGTTATTGTTGTTTTTTTAATCATTGATTTATAAAACAGTTATTAACATTAATTAAGCAAAACACAGAAAATATAAGCAGAGATTTTTTGTCTTTTTTTTTCATTTAATTTATGATAAAATTCTTGTGCATACTCTCCTTGTCTTATGCTCTCTTCCACTCCCTTTGACATACTCTCTTTCTCTCTCTCTCTCTCTTTCCTAATTATAACCGTTCGCTTTTGCCCAATTATAAATCGCACACGTTGCGTATGCGTAATATTCATAAAATAAATTTACATGCGTATAAAAACAAAAAACGAAGCTAATACTCGTAAATACGAAAACGAAACGAAGCGAAACGAGCTATAAACGAACATGCAAATAAGACGCATTTCATATAAAAATGTCAGTTCTCAGTTTAATAAAACTTATCACCGTTAATTTACTTAACTGTTTTAATTCGCAAGTTTATATCAATTTCAATAAAAATATTTCAATTTTATTGCTCATATAATGAGGTTAACAAACGATAATTAGTTAATAGAGAGAGAGAGAGAGAGACAGACAGACAGAGATAGAGAGCAAAATCAGTTTTAAGGATACACTGCCGCACAGCTGATTAGGTTCAACATTTTTAGCTAACACAAGTTTATCTAGCTTAATATGCGAGTACAAATTAGTTCTGTCCATTTTTTTATGGTAAAAAAATGCATTTATTTCAGAAAAAATTATATGTAACAATTAGTCAAAGTATTTTCCAACGCTGGTTACTACTTCTGTCCCACCTGTAGGACAATTTTCCAAATCCATCTCGTAAAAATTTCTTGTCTTTAGAGGCGATTCAAGTTAGGAGCCAATTTTGGATTTATGCGAGAGAAATAAGCCGACCAAATCGACATACATTCGACGGAACAACCAGTAATCGGAAGAAGCAATCTCCGGAGAATAATGTGGGTGCGGCAAAATATCCCACTTCGAAGTAAATTCAAAGAAACTAGTTGCTTTTATTAAATCGGAAGAACCTAAGTTTAAGTTAGTTTTATGCAGTTCGGAATGCTTTAATTTAAAAACGAAATTTATTCAAATTTAGAAATACACAGTGTAAAATGCAGTACAGATACAATTGCAAACATAACAAGCAAAAAGAGAGATTCATAAAGTACAAAAAAACTAAAAATATAAAACAATTAAAACATAAATCGCTGTTTAACAACTTCATCAACAAACCAGACATATGCACATATGCATTTTCTTTGCTAATTTAAATTTTATTATTTCTTTACATTCAAAAAAGAAAAAAAAATGCACTTTTATGGGTTTTAAATTGTTTATTACAATTGCTATAAAAACTTACAATACATAATTTGTTTTTCACTTTTAAAGCACTGCAAATGCTTTTACTTTTTAACTATAAAAAAATTGTTATTCACAATTGTAGCTTCTTCCTGCATGCCATAACTTTCCCATGAAGTAGCTCTTAAAAAAGTATACTCGTACAAATATAAAATTAAGCGTTTTTAAATTGATTTACAGTGGCAAAAAGTTGCGCAAGAATTTTATGACATTCACATGGCTTTTTTGTTATTGCACAAAACAAAAATAATTCCCGAAATCTGCACAGTGTGCAAAAATCACATGATGACAGCAAAAAATAAATGCTAGTAGAAGACATTGTCTTGAAACTACAATATGCGAGTTAATGCGATAAGCGTGCAAAATTTATATTAGTTTAAATGGAATGACAGCAACAAACATTTTAATTACTCATTAATAATAAATATATTCATTTTTGAAATAAATAAATGCCTAATAAATTAGCACACACACACAAAAAAAAAACGCCATGAACTACGGCGTAGGTATGATATATTTTTACAGCAATTAGCAAATCATAAAAATAAATCATGCAAGATGCTATCGAAGCCAGACACGACGACTAAATGCGAAAAAGCGTGACCAGACACGAGTCAGATTTGGCTTAGCTTGGCTTGGCTTGGCCCAAATTAGAAATTCCTGATATAGCTCTATAATTGAGATAAAAATGTACTTGAGCATAGCTATCCATCTATTTGTTTAACATTTTGCAAGCGGTCCACTTAGCATCGACGCTGCGCAAATTAATCATACGCCGCGTGTGTAGAAATTTTTCAGCCATCAATACTCAAGGCAAACGAAAATCGCTGTTTACTTTGTATGCACAAATAATTATTGCACTACACTCGAATGGTAAAAATAAAAAGTTTAAATAAAGAATAAATTAAAAAAAAAATGTACTTCCATGGAAACGAAACTTCAATACTCTGCATAGTACATGGATGCTTCAATACGATTGTATTGGAATCACGCTACCACACGTCATACACTTTTAGAACTCGTACAATAATGCCGTCTGTCTCGTCCGAGCTTAAGATGACAAGATCAGGTCTATGATGACCTGAAGAAGCTCCGGACTCCCAGCGGCAGGCACAAAACTACACCGAATGGTGCGCTTTCCTACGTGCGTTCTTGACCGTTAGACAGTTGTGTCATTGCAGGTGGGTCTCAATTAGAACTCTCTAAATTACTATTCACTCGCAGCTTCACTAGTGGTGGCTAAGTGGATATTAGAACGAGATTTCACTAGTACATACTGAGCAGCCAAAACAAATTCTTCAAAAATCATTAGGAAGTAAGTAAATTTATTTTTTTACTAGAGCCAGTCTCGGTGTACACTAAAAAAAAAAGTTTAATTATACTCTTCATAGCCAGGCGGCTATTAAAGCACTAACCTCTTGGAATTTTTCCTCGAGGCTGTTTCTTCAATGTTACGACATCCTCCAACAACTGTCAATCGGCCGTAAAGTCGCGATTGGTTGGGTACCTGGCCATACGGGTATCGCGGGCAATGAAAGTGCTGATGAACTAGCCAGGACTGGTTCGGCAACTTCCTTTGTAAGTTCGGAACTTTTTTGCGGACTTAGTTGGGCTAAGTCAAAATCTTTCATAGCAGATCGTTTTAAAAGCACTGCACTGGATACAATATTCTGGTGTACGGCAGGCCAAGCTACTAACACGTCCTATATACCCAAAAACAAACACACAACTCAATAGAGCTGACCTGAGGTTGCTTATGGGCTAACCCACTGGCCATCATCCACTGAGATATCACCTAAATAAACTAGGTCAGACTCTGTCTAGAAGATGACGAAACTAGTTTACATCTGCTTTGAGATTAGCAGCCCTTGGTCAGGCTCAGAATTGAGTAGAGGAATAGACCCTTCACTACACCTGATAAGGTCACAAACACCTCGTCTAAAGTTATTCTGCGTTTTATAAAAGAGACGGAGAAGATTCTAGATAAATTAACTTAACCATAACCGGATTAGGGTACAAAATTTCCGATATGATGAGCCTCCACACTTTAATTTGAAGCAAAAAGCAGCTGAAGCCCATCGTCGGCTTTGTGAGGCTTACGGAGACTATGCTCCATCGATTTCAACTTGTGAGTACTGTTATCGTCGGTTTAAAAGTGGTGATTTTGATACGGAGGACAAAGAAAGTCCGAGCCAGCACAAAAAGTTTGAAGATGAAGAATTGGAAGCATTACTCGACGAAGATCCGTGTCAAACCCTTGAAGAATTGCAAGAATCATTAACTTGTCAACAATTGGCAAACGCCTCAAAGCCATGGGAATCATTCAAAAGCAAGGCAATTGGGTGTCGTACGAATTGAAGCCAAGAGACATCGAAAGGAGATTTTTCACTTGCGAACAGCTGCTTCAACGCTATAATCGGAAGAGTTTATTGCATCGTATTGTTACTGGCAATGAAAAGTGAATGCATTACGACAACCCATAGCGAAAAAATCATGGGGACCACCCGGCCATGCATCAACATCAATGGCCAACCCGAATATTCATGGTGCCAAGCTCATGCCCTGTATTTGGTGGGATCAGAATGGTGTTGTGTACTACTATTAGCTGCTGCAACCTAACCATCACTGATGAACGTAACCAACAACAATTGATGCAATTGAGCCGAGCATTGAAGCAAAAACGGCCGGAATATGCCAAAAGACACGACAAGATGGTTTTGCAACATGACAACGCTCGGCCACATGTTGCAAGATCCGTCAAGGAAACATTGGAGGCGTGCTTTATAGCGCATACATATCCCCATCTGATTACCACTTGTTCAGATTGATGACCCACGCCCTGGCTGAGCAGCGCTTTACATCTTACTTCCTAGGATACCCTTAAAATGAGTCGATTCATGGATTGCCTCAAAAGACAAGTCGTTCTTCCGACGCGGAATCCATATGCTGCCAAAAAGATGTGAAAGTGTTGTAGCTAACGATGGACAATACTTTGAATAATATAAATTGTAACATTTTTTTTAAATAAACGCTTTAATAATTCCATCTTCTTTGAATTATAAGAATTCTACCACTGAAGTTTTTTTTAAGACGTATCAGTTTTTGTTAGTTTGTTTTTTTAATTTTATAATTATAATTGATGAGAATCAATGATATTAATATACATTTCACACCTTTATATGAATTTATGTACAGTTTTTTGCTCACTCATACCACTGTGCGAATTGTTAATCATATCATATATCATAGAGTGGGAACTCCGACGACTTGCTCAATGTGTTACAAACTTTCCAACAAACTGATCGTAGTCTTTGCAAACTATTGGTGAAGCGTATAGTATGTAAATCGCAACAAAATTAACGCTAATGAGTCAATTGTTGCGCGAGTGGCGTGCTCAACTGTGATTTTTTTCATTCGCTACTGATTTTTTGCAATGCTTTTTCGCCGAAAAGGACGCGCGACAAAGCTCTTTTATTTTTTGTTTTGCTTATTTTTAGCACTTATGTAAAATTTTGTAATAAATAATAATGAAAATGTTGGCTAGTTTGTTCGCCTAGAAACAACGCCAGCAGCAAACTCAGCGACACTCAAAAGAATGAAAAGGAAATCCCCGTTGGCCTGCTGCCAGATCTTCGAGTGCCCAAACGTTTTATTTTGAGCCATTGCGGACTCTGCTCGAGATGAGACTGACTGACTGACTGACTGACTGACTGACTGACTGTGTGAACCACTTTGGCTGCGGCGCATTTAACACAATTTGGCTATAATTTTAAAATTCTTATTAATATGATAAATAAGATAATAAAAAAGATTGAATTATAAAATTAATTTAATTGGAATTTACGTTATTAACGCGATACACATACACCGTAGCTATCTACTCCGGCGCTTTATAAAATGCTACTGCATATGTATCTGTATCTTAGTTTCTGCTAAAATGGTAAATGTTTTAGCTGACAGTTGAGGAAGTACAAAGTCTGCGCTTAGTTAAATAGCTTAAATGCACTACTAGTTTTTGCTTGAGTATCTTTTACTATTTACTCGTAGTCTAAGCATGAATTTATGTCAAGCGTTATTTATTTACTTAATTTAAAATTGTTTACTTTCGCTGCTTTCTGAAGATTCTTAAATTGTATGTATTGTATTAACTATGCCAAAATGTTTTTAATGTGCTAAGTTCGTTGACACGTGAGCGCTCATCTGTTTATCATTTGATTTCAATGTCACCAAAACGAGGCAAAAGAAGTTTCGTAATTGAAATTTAAATTTAAAATAGTTTAAAATAGTTTTGACTGTTTAAATATAAACTCGAGCTGAATTCAAGGTCATGTATGCTTAAATTTATAAAGAATTTAAACTATGTACTGAAATTACATAGTTTTACGAGCAGTATTTTTTGCAGATTACATTATAATTACAGTATAATATTCATATGATCTCATATTGCATTGAAAATGGTGTCAAAAGTCTACAAATTTCAATTAGAAGTGTTATCAAACTCAATGAAATGAAATTGATTAAAATTCCGACTCTATTTCACATAACAGGATATAAGCCAATAGACCGCCAAAGCCTTTTTTGAGCCAGAGTCTGCCAACTGTTCCGGGAGTCCTCTCCGGCTTCTAAAGATATAGGTGAGCAGTGGATACATATCTCCCACTCCATGAATACGGCAGTCAAGGGGGTTATTGGGTACACCAGATCTGTGGCGCACCCTTGGTATGACGTGGAGTGTCGCCAATCTACTGCAGAGAAACGAACTTCGCTTACAAACGAACTCTGCATTCGGGAGCAACGCGAGCTATTAGAGGAGCGATATCGTGAGAAACGCCTTTTCAGACGCAAAAACAAAGCAACAAGAAAGGCGTCAGCTTGAGCATGTTGAGGTGTTATGTCAAAGAAATGAAACTCGCAAGTTTTATCAAAAGGTCAAGCGTCTGACCGAAGGTTTCAAGCCCGGAGTTTCTTTCTGCATGGAGAAAGATTCTTCGTAGGATTTTTGGTCCCCTTAGAGTTGGCGTCGAGTTTAGGAGACGTATGAACCACGAGCTGTGTGAGCTGTATGATGATGTTGACATAGTCCAGCGCATTAAATTCCAGATGCTGCACTGGGCTGGTCACCTCATCCGGATGAACCCCGATGCTTCAGCACTATAGGTTTACGACGGAAACCTGAACTTGATTGGTGGACGGCGTCAGAGAGGACGTCCGAGCTTAAGATGACAAGATCAGGACTATGATGACCTGAAGAAACTCCGGATTGCCAGCGACTGGCGCCGGTGCGCACTAAACTACACCGAATAGTGCGATTTCCTACGTGCGGCCTTGACCGATAGACGGTTGTAGAGCCACCTAAGTCAGTAAGTAATTATATAGGCCATCTTCGAACATATTAAGATGGCCCCAAATGTCTACCTATATCTTTTTTTAAATTGATAATAGATAATATTAGAGGATGCATTAATTTTTATCGTTTTACTAATATAGTGTGCTCTTTTTTTTTGTTGGCAGGTAAAATTTTATCAAAAAGCCGATTGCTTATCCAATACAAAGACTTCAGTAACTGAGCACTTGAATGGATGCAATTCATCGCAAGATTTTGTGCAATGATGACACTCATTTCTGCCGCATTGGCTCTGTCAATAAGCAAAATTGACGCATTTGGAGCGAGAAAATAAAATGATGTTCTATCAACTACCGACACACTCTGCTTTGGTGCGGGTTATGGGCTTGTAACTTCATACTTCTTCGAAAACGAAGAAAATGCAACAGTCACCATCATTGACGCCCGATATCGAGCCATGTTGAACTGGTTTTTGTTTTCAAAAATATTTGAACATGTTGTGGAAGGTGTTTTGTTTGAACAGAATGGCGCCACATGCCATACTTCTGGAGCAACCATCGACTTAACGGGCCCATTTCCTGGCCCCCAAGAACTACTTACTGTACTGAACTTGAAATCGTTAATATGTGTCAGCATCTATTTTAACTTTGGAAACCAAACACTCAAATGTTCGAAAAAGTGATGGAAAATTGGATATCTAGCATGCAGATGTTTGTCAGATGTTTCCGAGGCGGCCGAAATCTACGAAATCATTTTCCATCCTTAATCTGCGCATCTTGAATAACGTCAGATACTATATTAAATTTGTTTTGTCAAACAAATACAAGTTATTGGAGCATGCCTTTTATTGGAGCATGCATTTTATTGGAACATGCCTGAGCAAGATTTGCGGGAACTCTTACTTCACTATTTCATTTTGAAGACTACGGCTGGATTGCTAATGGAAGCTTACGCAAAATATTCACTTGTCGAGCTAATCTATTGTGAGTGCCTTAAACTACTTACACACCAAAAAGTTTTGAAGATGAAGTATTGAGACATTGCGAAATGAATATTAATAACAAATGCAAGAAGAACATACAGAGTCGCTTAGTGCTGATCTAAACACAATTTTCAGATGTTCGAAAGCAATGGGAATCATTGAAGACACGACAAAGTCATTATACTTGACTATATATTGCAGACAATGATATATCATTTGATTCTAACGAAGACGCATGACCTGACTGAATAAAGCTTTCATCGTTAAAAAGATACAAAAAAAAAATTAGTCTATTCGTGTTTAGCTGCATAATATAGCTCCAGGAGTATACTCAAACAATATATATAGTATAGCTCTCCGAATAAAATATATTACAGCATTATTATAAACATTTTTATACACTGTACCCAAAGGGTGTCACAAGCATCGCTAGTGATTTGCCAATTCGCCTAAAAAAGTACCACTATGCCACAGAACTTCGAACGATTGCATTTTTATAACATTTTCACAAACCTTTTTGCACTTGGCAATATATGGGTAGACACTAGAGATGTTCACGGAACGGGAATCTCGCGGAATCCCGCGTACGTAAATGACAACACACAATGTATACAAAAGAAGAATATGTACAGTGAATTGCAATCAGCAAGTGGCACCAATGAAATGCAGTCGGCTTTGGCTGTCGCTAGTGAATGGCAAATTCAAACAGCGATTTACTAGATGTGGTAGTAAAATGGTAATTTATTAATTAAAACACATAAAATGTTTAATTATACTAATGTAGATTAAACAAAAGTTTTACACACTATCTGCAACAAAAGGCTTTTTTATTTACAAAATGTATTTTATTATAGAAAATGAGAATTTTGGCATATCAGTGACTGACAAATTTCACATGATTCTTTCTTTATAGTACACAAAGTAATTAAAATACACAAAAAATATCAACTACCGGCATTGATTTAGCATTGATTTTCTGCGAAAAGGACATTTGGAGCAGTAAAAAAGAGAGCAGAAGCGTCTTAGAAGCGTAACCGTTCCATTGTCATGTTCAGACACATTTTATAACTTCGAATATCAACTCATTTTACACAGCAACAAACAACAAGTATCAAAACTATATCACTTTGTATGTCGTGTATAAACAATTTCGCATAGCTCATAAAACAAAAATACAAACAAATAAATTTTGTATCTCAAGCATAAATCTGAGTAACTGACACACTTTAAACTAATAACAATGAAAACAATAACAACAATTATCACAACAAAGTACAACAACAAAAAAAGTATATATCGTATATATATCGTATATAGTAAATAAATTCCAAAAAATTTTCGTATAACAGCAGGCGGAAGCGCTCTATATAATTGTCCACCCACAGAGCACGTCTAATTGAATAATATACTATAATTTAATTTTTACGACTATTAAGCCAATCAGTAGCAGTTGTAGTACGAGTAGCTGCTCAAACAAAATATAATAGCATGAGATACTCTTGCGATATGACAATGGCACGCGTACACATATGCTCGTAAAAGATACATTTCTGACACTGATTGTATTATCAATAAACAAAAATCTTTTATGCACAAAGTAATGTGTTTAAAGCTTATTTTTCATATGTGCAACGAAAGCAGATTCTATGTATATACTATTAGATATTCGTTGTAGTTACAAAGTTACAAATTATATATACAATTCAAAGTAGAATGGCGGTAAATAAAATGATTAGTTTTGAAAGAGTTTTATATGGAAAAGATATTTGAATAAAATTAGAATACAAATTGCGACATAGCGTTGCAGAGTAAAAGGCGTAAATACAATAGCTAACTTAAGGCTACAATTTAATATAAGTATTAGACGTCACAGTGCGCTGCATGTGGCAGCCATAAAATCGCTTTGAAAATAAATTCCAAAAATATCACACATTCGAAATTTTCCCAATTGGCTGGCAGCATACAAAGTGTGTCAAAGTTGATACTATTATGCTATATGCAAGTCATTTTCGAAACGAAACGAAAAACGTTTTCAAATATAAACTGAAAATAGTTTTACGATCAGCTATAAAGCATTGCATCGAACGCATTTGTATTTTCAACAAATTCAAATCGAAATTGTAATGCAAATAAACAAACAAACAAAAAAAAGCGAGAAAAAAAAACCATTGGTTACGGTGTAAACGACGCTTCAATGCACTTCACTTCGCTTTATTACACTTACGATTTATGCCTCAACCACAGAAACTAAAAATTATATTTATAAGTAACAATCTGTGTCCATAGTTTACTTCACTATTGTGGTACGGTGACTCATCTGTGTAGGATCTACAATATATGGCATAACAATCCATACTTCCATTTCAAAAACATCATCATCCAGTTGGGTTTTCATTTCGCTGCAAACACTCTTCAAATTCGGTCATCAAATTGGTAAAAACTCTTTAGCACATTGCTCGTGGAATAACGGTTATTTCTTTTCGGAAGTTGGTCTTCAGATGAGCAATAGTGTTTGGATTATTACAGAAAAAAGAAAATCACTTGGAGGCAGTACTAAACCCCGTAGCCGTAGTCATAAAGTAGTATCTTGTCGTTTCGAATACCAATGAGGCATATCGCAATATCTTGTTGAAACTACAAGTATGTCGCACGATTACGAACTTAAAATTGTTGTAGTGGCGGAAAGATATGTTATCGTACATGATTGTGTACCGGTGGGAAGATTGCTCTCGAAGAACTAGAAACCGATGTTCCCTCGCGCTTAAATAAACACCTAACCTGCTACTTTACTCGAATTCAAACGCTCTTCACTGTAGTAAAGACACCTATTCAAGTGAACATTGTCCTTTTCAGCATTTTTGTTATTATTTTTTAAACAGCTTGCACGCTGAGCATCGGTGAAACGTTCCATGATTATTCAATTTTCCAGCACCAGGTAGTTTTTTTGGGTACTAGATATGATCCCAACTCAATAAAATTAAGTTTTTCTAAAGAGCATGAAAACTCACAAACAAATTTTTGATTAATTTCTTGAAAAATTTAAAAAACCATAAACATAACTGCTTGGACTTGTCTCGGTGTTTAGAATATATTAAAACAAATTAAGAAAAAAACGTTGACTTCGGTTGAACCGGAGTTCTAATTTCGTTCATTCACACGAAATTATAAATCGTATTGTAAAACATAAACGTTTGTGCGGTTTAAATAGGGGCTATACCAAAAAGTGGGCGGTACACGCCCATTAGTAGATGCGTATCAAGCGTTCATCTAAAAGATGCCACCGAATTTCAAGTTGATATTGAAGTTTTTCATACAAATGAATAAAAGTGAGTTGTGGGTTTGTATGGGACAACCTCAAAAAGTGGGCAGGACATGCCCATTTCTATACTTTTATGAAGCAGTTGTCCATTAAAATTCACTAAATCTAATTTTAAGCAAATATTGTTAAATCAATATTTGCTTAAAATTAGATTTAGTGAATTTTAATGGACATAAAGAATTTTTTTATAAAAGACACAAAAGTGGGAGGTGGGTTTGTATGGGGGTTATCCCAAAAAGTGGGCGGTACACGCCCCCCCCCTTTTTTATGTATATTAAGCGCCTGTCCATAAAAAGGCACAATATCGCATTTCAACCTAATATTGACTTTTATAAAGAAGTTTCTCATATAAAAACATAAAATTGGGCAGTAGGTTTTTATGGGGGCTACCCCAAAAGGTTGGCGGATCCCACCTATTAATGTAAATGTGAAGTGTCCGTGCACAATAAGCTACCATATACATTATTAAGTTGATATTGACTACAATAAAAAATATTTTCATACAAAAACACAACAGTGGGCATTAGGTTTGTATGGAGGCTACACTAAATAGTGACCGTGCCTTGTCAATCTTGATACTTTATTAAACTGCAATAATTAGAAGTGTATGTGCCAATTTTCAACTGTATAGCATAAAAATTGGTTCCCAAAAAATCCACAACAACATACAGACTGACAGACAGACGAACAGACGGACATGGCTAGATCGACTCGTCTCGTCAAGCTGATCAGGAATATATGTATAAACTTTATGGGGTCTACGATGCGTACTTTAATGCGTTACAAACTTTCAGACAAACTGATGATACCATTTCACATTATGTGTGAATGATATAAAAAATTTGAATCATTTTGCATGCCCAACCCCAATATCTTTAAGAGATGGGAGCTTTCAACAATTTCTATTATTATGGCTAGACACATATACTCCTATGTTAAATGAGTCTAATCTGAATTACTATTAAAATGTAAATTTATAAGGTTTCATATGTGTGTAACATCCATTCTATATCTCTTGCTTTGTTAATAAAAACGTGTCCTGTGTCACAACTCCATTCTGCACTTGTAAGTAGAGGGTGGAGTAAACTTACCACCTTGCGCCCCTTGCTACTTCACTGATTGCTAAAATGATTCAAGATTATTGATATATCTTAAACTTCTCCGTTGTCCGCTTAAATACATTGCAAACTTTTTGACCAACTGCTAATACTTCTTATATGAAGTTTATAAAAGACTTCTAGCTTCTTTACCTGTCTTACATTTTAAATATCTGTGATGCATAAAAACAAAAAAAAAAACAACAAAAACTTAAAACACTCACCTCGTTATCGGTCCCGGTGATTCGCTGACAGCTTTAATCGATCTTCTTAAATGTCTATGGAATGTACCCAGTATGGATTCTTTACGTGTTAACGATGCACCACCACCATTGTTTAGTTCACCAGCATTTACATCTCCAACGCCTGCAACTGTTCCAGTTACACCACCGAGTATACCGCCACTACTACCAGCACCAGCACCAACAGCAACACCAACACCAACACCACCCGCACAAGCATCCTTCATGCACTTGCCGCCCGTCAATTGTTCGACATTCAGAGGCGTCGTCATACTCATAATGGCGGCCATTGTGGTGCCCAATGTTGTGGTTGTTTGAGTTATATCCTTTGAGCAATTCTGTTCTTGTTGTTGTCTATAACTTGTACTATCACTACTACAATTGCTGTGTCCGTTTTCTAGCGTTGTGGTCGCCATTGGCATCGTTGTCATTTTGACAATCACAGTTCGGTTATCTGTGCTACCACATAAATTCTGCTTCTCTTCATCCTTCTCCTCCTGTTCTTTATGCTCATCGAGCAACTTTGTCCAGGCGTGTTCGCCCATATTTTCCGACTTATCCACTATCATTTCAAGCACAAATTAATTAGTTATTTAATTTTTTTTTTTTTTTTTTGGTGGGAAACGTATCTTTGGAGTTTTAGTTGGGAAGTTTCCCTTTTTATAATTTTTTTTTTTTTTTGTAAGGATTTAGCTATTCGTTATAATGGAAAATTTTGCGAATAACGCGTTTTCCTTAGCTCTAATGTCCTAATTAGCTTGATCATCGATTTGGTGTTCTTGTTTAGGTTGTTCTTGTGATTTTTGCTGTTGAGTCTTTTCATTCAAACGAAGTTGAGCGGAAAATCTATAATTGAGGGAGAATTAGAAGTTTAATTAGTTAGTTTTCAAAGTTACAAAAGTAATTAATGTAATATTAAGTTAATGTCTAACGCGTTAACTAATTCTGTCACAACAAAATTCAGATCTGTGATTGTTGAGATTCTTAATAATGTTGACTGTAAATTTTCCCCTGAGCCAACATTCTAAAATTTGCTGAATATTCCCGAATAAACTAATGTGCGTGTATTTCATCGAAAAGTGATTTATTATCGATATCATATCATATTTATTAACATCAACACAAACAGCTGTTATTCAAAAAATAAAGCAAATGTCATTTTGCCACTCACATGTTAACGAGAACAAATATTTGAAAGTGCAGAGTGAAAATTCTGAGAACGCGAATGTTGTGAATTATGGGCCCAATGGAAAGCCCTTCTAAGTGTGCTTTTTGAAAAGCGAGCCACTGCATAGTGGTTCCGTCCATAGGTCAAAAATCAAAAATCACAAAGTATTGTAAAACTTAATGGCAATCTGGAAATCTAACGGGACTTTCTAAAAATAGAATTACGTAAAAGCATGAACACGTGTTCATTTTCGAAACGCAGCTGAACGCTTGGCGAATAATCCAAAACTAAAGTGCACTCCAAATCGGTCTGGCAATTGCTTAAGTCGACAAAATGCAATTCTGGATTTTTTTTTAGGATGAAACTAAACAAAAAACATTATTATTTTAAAATATGAATCCTATTTCAAAAGCAAAAGCCAAATTTTTTGCCAACAATTTAAATGCCAAATGGAAGAAATGCAACAGGAGTAAAAAATATTTTGAAAAAAAGCATTAAAATTGGTTAATGAGCACAACCAAATTATACGTTAACGAATCAAATGGCATCAATAATCGACAAATTGGGCGTCCAAAGTTGGCTTACTTGTTGAAAGGAGGAGAACCGAGGCGGTTGAACCTAAGCTCTAATACCATTCACACGAAATTTTAAATATTATTGTAAATCATAAAAGTGAGGGTATAAATAGGGGCTACCCGAAAAAAATATGTTAAGCGGCTGTCTAAAAAATGGCACCATTTCACATTTCAACCCAATATTGACTTTAATAAAGAAGTTTTCATAAAAAGTCAAAAGTGGGCAGTAGGTTTGTATGGGGCTAGCCCAAATATTGGGCGGTGGGCTGGTACCACCCATTAATGTGTATGTCAACAATCCGAAAACTAGAAGTTACCATATCAATTCTTAAGTTGATATTGAATACAATAAAAAAGTTTTTCATACAAAAAGTTAAAAGTGGGCGGTGGACTTGTCTGGGGGCTACACCAAAAAGTGGGCGTGGCGGGACAATCTTGACACTTTATTAAACTGCAATAAAAAGAAGTGTATGTGCAAAATTTCAACTGGATAGCATTAAAATTGGTTCTCAAAAAATGCGCAAACAACATACAGACGGACAGATAGACAGACAGACGGACATGGCTAGATCGATTCGTCTCGTCGAGCTGATCAAGAATATATATACTACGATGGGGTCTACGATGTCTCCTTTAATGCGTTACAAACTTTCAGACAAACTTCACAATATGTGTGAATGGTAAAACAAGCAGCAGCTCTATCAAAATTTTGCGAACAGACCCGAAAAAGCAAAGGATGTTAGGCATATTTTGACTAAACCTACAGAAAGGCCTATTCGAGCATCTAAAGACGAAGCATTAGCTTTTATTTTGGATCAGAGCTTGTCAAAGATGCAGTATTGCGCAATTAGAGAGGATGCAAAGAATAGAAATGCAGACATTTATCATCTGTATAGAGATGTAGCTAACCAAAAAAAAAAAAAAAACATTGCAGACCTGCTAATATTTAAATTAACGAAACCGTTGCTAGGATCCACAGATCCAATTATTTCATCAACAAACCTTGTGAAGCGAGTTCGAATGCATAAAGGTCTTCTTGCCCTTCCCATCGATGTTATAAATCACTTATCATGTGTAATTGAAGGCCCAGATCAAACTTTTGAGGAATTCGAAGATGAATTTAATGTTTCATTTTTTACGTGTGATCAAGAACTGGAAAATGAAGAAAATTACTATTAATTTCAATTACGAGTATTGTTTCGTTAGCTTCTGAATTTCATCAAAATTATGTTTTTCCAATAGTAAATTTTTATTTTTATATATAAAAGAGTATTATAGTAAATAAATATTCATATAGATATTTTTCCAAAAATATGTCTGAGGATGTACATAACATTAATAAAAAAAACCGCATCAAAAAATCTTGATCTTAGTTTTAAAGTTATTAATTAATACCCGAAAAATTGGAATTTTCGCCATAGTGCAGTGCAATGGAAAGCCCCTCTTAGTATGTGTTTTGAAAAGAGAACCGCTGTTGACTATTTTTTTACGAAATAGTTTTAAAAGTAAATTTCAAGTTTTATTTTAAATCTAGATATTACATACGAAAACTTTCTATAAGGAGTAACTAAGCACTTTAACACTGTCTAGCAAGATTGTTAGTCTAACTTAGATTTTTAATATGTTATACACTTTATTGTTAAAATCGGCGAACTAACTTTATATTTATGCAGTTACAAGTGTAATAAATTTTATACATGCACTTAAATCATTACCGTGTTTTTTGTTTTTTTTGTTTTAGTTTGACAAATGATTTCACTCAAATTGCATAATTACGTGTATATTATGTACATAATTATATACTACAATATAGATAAATTAATTTAAAAAAAAAAACGTGACTAACACAAAGCTTACGCCGTAGTCTATTGTACAAATTAATTTCTATTTTGTTTAAAGTGACAGACAGACAGACAGACAGACAGACAGTCAAGGTTTTAATACATACTAACTTCAAATATATCGTTTAGTACACGTACAGCTCAGATTATTTAACACATACCATTTTGTTATACCCTCTTTACATAATTTAATTAGTCTATCTATCGAATTGATAATATGTCTCGTACATTTAACTAAGTAAATGCCAACGGTTTAATTAATTAGATATATTTTTTATCAACACGATAAGAAGCATTTATTTAAACATATCCGTTTGACTTTTGGTCTATATGCAAACTAGTTAAATATAGTTAATATTCCTCTCCAATAAAGCATATTTCTAAAGAAATATGTGCTTTCAAAACAAAATAAAAACAAAAAAGAAAAAACGTTAACTTCGGTTGAACCGAAGCTCTAATACCATTCACACGAAACTTTAAATACTAGTATTGTAATACATAAAAGTGGGGGTTTAAATAGGGGCTACCCCAAAAAGTGGGTGGTACACGCCCATTATTAGATGTGTATGAAGCGATGTAGTTGATGTGTAAGATGCCGCCATATTGAATTTCAAGTTGATATTGAAGTTTTCCATACAAATGGATAAAAATGAACTGTGGGTTTATATGGGACTAACTCAAAAAGTGGGCGGGACACGCCCATTTGTATATGTATATGAAGCGGTTGTCCATTAAAATCCACAAATTCAAATTTTAAGCTAATATTGATTTAAATGAAGAATTTTTTCATAAAAAACACATAATTGCACGGTGGGTTTGTATGGGCGCTACCTCAAAAAGTGGGCGGGCCACGCCGAATTGTCTATGTATGTTAAGCGGATATCTCTTAGAATGCACCATATCGCATTTCAACCTAATATTGACTTTCATAAAAAAATGTTTCTTACAAAAAGTCAAAAGTCGGCAGTAGGTTTGTATGGGAGCTACCCCAAATAGTGTGCGGCGCACGCCCTTTAGTCTATGTATGTTAAGCGGCTGACCATAAAAAGGCACCACATTGCATTTCAACCTAATATTGACTTTAATAAAGAAGTTTTCTTACAAAAAGTCAAAAGTGGGCAGTATAAAAGTCATAAGTGGGCCAAATAATGGGCGGGTTCCACCCATTAATGTATATGTCATGCATCCGTCCACTTTAAGTTACCATATCAATTATTAAGTTGATATTGACTACAATAAAAATGTTTTTCATACAAAAAGTCAAAAGTGGGCGGTGAGTTTGTATGGGGGCTACCCCAAAAAGTGGGCGTGGCGGGACAATCTTGACACTTTATTAAACTGCAATAAAAAGAAGTGTATGTGCAAAATTTCAACTGGATAGCATAAAAATTAGTCCCCAAAAAATGCGCAACAACATACAGACGGACAGACGGACCGACAGACAGACAGACGGACATGGCTAGATCGTTTCGTCTCGTCGAGCTGATTAAGAATACATATACTTTATGGGGTCTACGATGGCTCCTTTAATGCGTTACAAACTTTCAGACATTTCACACTATGTGTGAATGATATAAAAATGTGAAATATTGCCTAAAAACATTACTCATCATTATTTGTCATCCGCACACATAGCAAGCTATCGAATGTCTGTAATAACGAAACCAATCGAGTCAATTTTTAGCTATCATCAATTATTAGCTATCAATTTTTTAAAAGTTCTAAATAACATTCTAGCTCTGACACTGTGTCCTAGTTAGCGTTATAGGATGATTGAGTCTAATACGCAGTAACCACTTGCTTGTCATGCGGCTTTGGCCCAGACACTATATCACGCACTGGTTATGCTTATGTCGAAATATACCCGATACGCACACTTTATGTGTTTGCTATCATATAATCCCAGCGCACACAACCAATTTCAACATGCATTTGTTAAAGGCATCTTCGTGTGTATCAATGTTTTCAAGAATGTTTTTCTCTGTCAAGAATAGAGATTTTCTGTCTGTCTGTTACATCGATGTCATATGTGCTGATTTTAGCAAAACATTTGAAATCGAATTTCAAACCGCTATATATATTAATTTGAAATATCCACCTTCTTTTGTAAATGGAATACAGTTGCCAAATCTCAATCATCTTATTCAATAGTTGTTTAACTTAAACTATAGATGACTTTTTTGTTCCTCAAATCGTGCATCTTGGTTCACTACTCATTCTATTGTCTATTATTCGTTATACATCTTGACTTGATTCGTTATACATCTTGACTGAACAAACTATATTTACCTAAATATTTCTAAATACAGATGCATGTTCTACCAACGCGGAAAAGCTTTTATTATGTACTACTTTCAGATATTTATAGTATTAGTAGGGAAGTTTGTGTCATTGCCGTCTTTTGGACCCTTGAGCTATAAAAATCATATTTCTTCTATGATAAGTACAACAAAAGAAACTTTATAAAGTGTTGATCTAAGAAATCTGTGATGACTATAATCTAATTACTAAATTTCTGTATACTTCACTTGTTCTTCCGATCTTAGAATTTGTATCTTGTATATATTGGCAACCCATATTATGTTATGAAATTCATCTGTTCAAAGTTTCTCCGGTTTGCACTAAGAAATCCCAATTGGGCTTCTGATATATATCTCCCGCCATATGTGGATCAATTGAAACTAATTGAACTTCCAACAATGTCTGCACGACGGTTAATGGTTTCTGTCATTTGCATTTATAAGATTATAGATGAATTGATTCTTTATTTTTAATTCAATCTTTATTTTAAAATGCTATCTATTGCCTTTAAGGATGTCTCTTTGCACAATAAATTATGCCTATCATGACTCACTTCGATCTTTTTGCTATATTTACAATATTTACAATATTTACAATATTTACAATAAACACTGTCATCTATTTTCGTTTGGTTCTACTTGAAACTA
This sequence comes from Leucophenga montana, assembly GCA_035044765.1. NCBI lineage: Eukaryota > Metazoa > Arthropoda > Insecta > Diptera > Drosophilidae > Leucophenga > Leucophenga montana. The sequence goes on along the minus strand of JAWNNQ010001912.1, from coordinate 891,960 downwards.
CAATATAGTATAAAAAAGCTACTCATAATTCTGAATTATAATAAATTGTAATACAAAATTTTGTTACTCCTAGATAATGCATGGTTAAAATTTAGCAATTAGGTTACGTACCTCGCTTATTCGCTCGGACGCTCAGTTTCTATGTATTTTTATACCTTGTAAACAAAGGAATAGGTATAATAAGTTTCTGCAAATATACATGTATGTAACAGGCAGAAGGAGGCGTGATAGACCACATAAAGAGTATACATATATTCTCTATCAGCATCGGAAACTGTGTACACTATGCCATGTACGTCTGTTCGTCCCTTCGTCTAAGTTGTTTGAACCAACAGATCTCAGGATCTAGAAGAGCCAGATATACCAAATTGTGTGGATGTCATGACCACAACGCACACCAGGCGCACACTAAAGCTATTTGACCCGTATATACAGGCTTTTCAAGGCCGCAGAGCCTGAAAATAGTGTTTATTCCTTTTTTTTTCATTTTATTTATTAGTTTTTCAAAATCTGTATACGTCTAAATTAGCAAGCATGCAGGGCATACGCAACAGCTTCATTCATATTTGTTTGTTTCTAAAATTGAAAGTTTTGCTCGGAGGTACTAGGTCATCTCAGCTACTCTGGCACCAATGCATGAAAGCGTTTAAAGCGTTTAAGTAGGGATTATGTTAAAAAAAACAAAAGTAAATCATTTATTCTGCGTTGTTATGCACAATAGTTTTTGAAGTTTCCACGTATAGAACTTAATTTTTGATAGATGTGTTTACTTTATTACTTTGTACTTTGATTTTTCGAAATATTTTGTACATAACTTCAATACTTAAGGCAACTAATTACCATGAACATTATTGCAATTCGTCCTCTAAAGATTTATGTTGCTTTTATATTTTATAAAATAAATCAATGGTTCGGATACCGGACAATGTAAGAAGTTTTTTGTTTCGAAGTCTGTAAAAGCTTGTTGCATAGTTCTGTTATGATATTAGCTTGTAGTTGTTAAATGAGCTTTGGGAATATGCCAAGTTTGATCTTTTCAAATGTTATTTAGCATATTTTCCACAAATATAAATAAAACATCTGCACTGCTACTGTTAGGCGAATAGTTTAACATTTTTGTTTTGAATTTTAAATATGCCAAAATATTTTTATAGCGCCAATAATAATTTTATAAGAACATAAAATGAACATAAATAAAAACATGTTTCCTCAAAAAAAACCAAAAAAAAAAAACATTCTTGACGACATTTTTTATTAATATTTAATGAAATCATCATCTGTTCAATATCAACATCAACAACAACAAAAATAAATTTACAAGATAGTATTTGCTTACTTCAGTAAAATATGAAAACAGCAGTTTAAAGTCGTACAGCAACCACTGAATTGAATTTTTTAATATAAATTATTCAAAATCACTGTCAAACACAACACAATTTATCTATTTTCGATTTAATTTTGTTGTAAAGCATAAATTCGAAAACGATTTTTTAAAATGCATTAAAATTTCGAAATGCTTTCGAATATTTCGCGAGTTGCACAAAAAAGATACAATATCTCAAAAACACAAACAATAAACAAACAATTAAAGATACTTTCGTTGAAAACCGCGCTTTTTTGTTTTTGTTTCTGTTTTTCTTTTTTTTTTTTTTATGTACAGAATTTGAGCTGCGCTGAGCTGATTTTGTTGTTGTTGTTGCTGTTTATAAAACAGTTCTAAACTCTGAAATTTTATTGTATCTCACACTCGATGCCGCTTTACGTTTTTAACTAACTGAGTATAGAGTAACAAGCTGGTCTGATTGAAAGGGCAGACTGAATGGACTGGCTGGCTGGCTGTTGTTACCGCGCGGACAGCATTTGCCTTATTAACTTGGCGTTCGAATGCGCGATGCCAGTTTTATTTTCTTCCAAAAAAAAAATCACAAAAAAAAAAAAAATTATAAAGCACAACAACAACAACAACAACAACAACAGCAGGTACCGTAACCGCTGCCGACAGCAACTGCGAGCGACATCTAGCGTTCGTATGTCGCATTACACGCGCACGAGACAACGCATTGAAGTAAACGGCACGTTAGAGAGAGAGAAGTTTACGTTGCGCATCGTTTTGAATTGGTTTTTGAACGACTGCTGCGACGTCCGCTGCTGTCATTGTTATTTTCTTTGTTGTTGTTGTTGTTTTTGTTGTTGTTGTTGTTTTTGTTGGTGTCTTACATTTTCGACTGTCAAAAGTACTTGAAGCATAATCTGCCGACACCGCTGTCGGCAGCTTCAACGAAAGCGCCACCAAATCACAAAACCATCCATAAGTAACCATCACAATTGACACCACCACCATCATCTGTGCTGGCACAGCGTTCTACTTGCACTGCGTGCTATGTGCGTTCGTACAACGAAAACGATAAATAGATATAGATAGATATAGAAAACCGAACCGAACAGACGGACGTACGGACGGAAGTATTGACGATTGTAGTCGCCGCTGGGCGCTCTTAGGCGCTCTTTGTGTATCTCATTACTCATGCACACTCGTATATCATGCAATACCGTATGAGCAAGTAGATTTATTTAAATTCTTTAAGAATTTGCATATGCATAGCTACTTGAATGTATTTCAATCTTTTAAGCACACTATAGTATATTTACATAGCTATATAAATCTTGTAATAAGACGGAAATGGTTTTTATAGATTGTGTCGTATGGATATGAAACTTCTCTTATAACAGATATGAACGCATATAGCCCGCACAAACCAAGCACGAACCAAGCACGAACCGAACTCTGCTGCTCTCTACTTGTGAGAAACAAAATATCGTAAATTAGTAGCTGCTTAGCTGTAAAAGGATTAGGGTATATGTAATCTCTAAGCGCAATTCAACATTACTGGCGCACAAAATAACATACACAAAGCGCTTGCTCCAAATTCAGACTTTGGTTTATTGTCTATCTGTCTAGATCTGGCAAGGGATATATCGAGTAGATATAATTTTGAAACAAGTCCCTAACATACAATACAATATATAAAGTTTACTTTTGAAAAGTAGTATTGGAAACGCCTTTAACGCCTAAAAGCATGCAACAGTTAATGACGTAATACCTGGATAGAATTCAGCAATAATGATGATGACAAGGACGAATCGACGGAAAGAAATGCTCTACCTTGCCACAAAAAACATTTTTTTTTTTTTGATTGTGCGCTCAAAAAAGTTGATGCTAAGACACCATTCACATTTCTTAGGGTTTTCACCAGTATTCGAAACACCTTTTACGAATTCCACTATTTTTATTTTATACCTTTAATGGACTCAAAAAGCGTTCCACATAGCGTCAGTTTTTGTTTCAGGAAAAAAGAAGTCATATGGAGCCAAATGAGGTGAGTACATGATTGATCTATGGCATTTGTCGCATTGTTGGCCTTAAGTTCGGTCACATTCAGTACCTTTTTTGTAGAAAATTCAGCTGTTTTAGAACAAGCCGAGCGGCGTCTCATCAACTTATGTCCAAATTATCCACCAAAATCGACAAAAACGAACTCATGAGAAATGGTCTGGTAAGCTGTAATCTTAAGCACAAATTATCGAGCACAATTTTCTCCACTGTATCAATGTTTTCGCCTGTTCAATAGATCGATCGGTCGTCCCGGCTCTGCTTGAACGCTTTGTACTACTCGTAAGTACGTGTTTTTGATAAAAACTATTTGACCATAACACATTTCTAACATTCTTAGCGAGTCGGCACATGAAAGTAGACGTGGTAGATCCCATCGATATAGACATCCATCATTCCGTCTGAGATCAATAAGTTCAAGTAGACTATAATATAGACCCTTTAAATTGTGATATTTAGACTCTCCTGTTCCTTCTTCAGTGTAAGTGTCAGATAAAACGAATGTGTCAACCCTATTTAAAGGGGTAACACCCAAGTTTTTAAATTCTCTAAGAACAATTTTTAGTTTTTATTATTAGGTCAATTCCATTGATATACTCCATATAGGGCATCTCGAAGTCGAACACACTTAACTGCAGTGTTGTTTATATTGTTTCGTGTAGCTTTCGAACAAATATGCAATGCATCAGAAAGAGATTTAAGACCAAAAATGACTAGGTAAAAGAGTGCACGCCTTTATATACATTAATAGGCTCTCGCAATCTTACACTTTGTGCATTTTTGTAAATGAACACGTAGCAAAGTGAGCGAGTTTAACTGAGCGGTACACATATGTAGCAAGAGATAGTGAAAATGAGCAAACATTTGCAATGCAAATGTTAATAAGGCGTTGAAACTTACAAGCTATTGAATTGTACTCAAACTGTACAACATACTGACTTGATTTTAGCTCTGTGATTATTCGATTACACTATGCAACAAAATTAATTTTAAAAATCTTAAATCGATGTTACTATTTTTAATAGATTTTAAGCTGCTGAACATAGAATAGCATTTTTCCATGGTATGATTTAGAATTTGAATTTTTTAATTTTGTTTCCGTTTTCGGAGCCAGACTTAAATATTTTTAAATATATCGATTTATGATTAGTCGACTTAATTTAGTTATCGGAAATGTCATATCAAATATAATTATATCACTTACTCGTACAAAACTTGGTCAATCGCAATAATAAGAAATATGTCGAAGTTATCTGTCAAATTTTAAATCGAAAATTCAATAAATTGACAAGAAAAAAACAAAAATAGCATAAAACGCATAGTTTAGCAAAAAAGACATAAAACTTAGTTTTTGTTTTTACGTAAAGAAGGACTTTTTACGAAGAAAACAGACTAATTTCGGTGAAAATTCATGGTAAGATTATGGTCAATGAGCAAAGGTTTCTTGTCGATTTAATGAATTTTCAATTTAGGGACTTTTTCGCCAAGGCTCATTCGACAAATTTTACCTTATTGCTCCGTAAGTACGGAGCCATTCAACAAATTTGCACCGAAATTTGCAAGTAATTTAAATATTTTTGTATTTTACTTAACTGAACCGGTTAACTCTAAGTCTAGATATATAAAATATATAAGACAAGCTCCGAAAAAAAACGGAAAAAATTTGAAATTAATATTTCAAGAATATTTATGGAGAAAGATACTTTTTTCTATATTCGTATGCAGATCAAAATCAATAAAAAATGGTGTTGCATAGTGTTATAGGCTTAAGTTTGTGTATGTGTTAGTGTTTATAATAGTATATCTTTATAACAAAATTCAAACAAAGTTGTATTCAATCTAGACAAGCTTACGACTACGACTACGACATCTGTGTTGTAAAAAGTCTGCCTTTTCGTACTTAAAACAAACTTTCACTACAAACTAACCTCGCTCAAAGTTCTGTCAGTTTTTTTTTTAATTTACAACTACTTACCTATATATTTTTTACACAAATATTAAAAGCAACTACCCTGCATAAAATAAATCAATCAGTTGCCTGTCAAAATCTCAAAATTTCAAAAAAAAATCACAATTCAGTTTTCAAAAGAAGTACTATGCGCAAGTTCTAATATTATACTTGGCTATTTATCTGTCTCATACGCTGACATTTCTTGTCAGTTTTGGTTTCTCTCATAAATTCTAAACTCTAGAACTGTTTAAATAGCCAAGTTATTTTGCAAACTGAATGACAACTGACTGACAAGACAAGAGTAGATAGTAGCAAAAAATTCGTTCTTGAGAAAACAAAAATCTCTTTGGCGATTTATGACATTTGATAAAACGCAACAAACGGCGAGCGATATCATTTGTTGTAAGCCAGAAATACCGGGGCAAAGTTTGTAGTATCTACGGTATAATTTGCTGCCGTCCAAATACACTGAGTATCTATCTACTCAATCTAGAGTGCAAATGCTGTGCACTGAGTGCGCATTAAGCTTTTTCGCAAATAGTAATTTGTCATCGTCTTTTTTTTCTTTTCTTTATGGTATTTACAGAACGTTCGCAGCTTTTTCTCAATGCGTATGATTGATATTTGCAAACGCGTATTGCGTATACGCTGCGTTGTTCAGCATATGCTGTGAAATAGACTCTTCAGCATATGTAAATTAACATCAACTTATAGCAAAAGTCAACTTTATGCGTTTAATTTAGAAATTTTATTTAAAAGTTTACTCAGTCGTATGAAAGCATCTATTGTTAGCTGTCTCTCTCTATCTCTCTCTGTCTCTGTCTCTGTCTCTGTCTCTGTACATGAATCATGAATCATTCAACAGCGATCTTGTATGGCAACTGATATAACCTGTTGATTATTGTTTAGTTCTTTATGTTGTAGTTGTTGTTGTGTTAATACCCTTTAGCGGCAGTGTATTAAAGCGCTTTATCAGTGTGTCAGTAAGTTTGTATTGAAATTTAGTAGACTCGTAAGTTAGTATGTGTACACGTGTTATTGTTTAACTATTCTAGTGAAGTGGATCTTAACAATCGATTTTGTACACACGTTTGTCTGCCTGTTTATGTACCGTTCTGCATAGCCGTTTGTCAAACTTTATTACTGCAAATAAAACTGAAACTTCTTTAAAAAATTTGTAAATTTTGCTGATTATTTTTAATATTCATTTAACCTCGTGCTAACGCTAGATAGAACTCTTACTTGGAAGTCTCATATCAAAACAAAAAAGGCACATCTCAACATAAAAGCCAGGAGTATGCAATGACTGCTAGGACCAAAAGTTGCTCCTATACAATAGCCTGCTCAGACCAGTGTGGTTGTATGGTTTACAGCTGTGGGGCACCGCTAAGATTAGCAACATTAAACTCATGGAGGCATTCCAATCAAGAATCCTAAGTAGAATCACCCAGGCCCCGTACTTCATCACTAATGAAAATATCAGAGAAGTAACAAAAGTCCCTACTATTCTGAGCGTAATATCTAAAATATCTCAAAAGGCTTGACAACCATGAAAATAAACTGGCAATCAACCTACTTGATAACAGCTAAACGACCAGATGCCTGAAGAGGATTCATCCATTGGACCTAGCATTTAGACCCCCTAATCCAGATCAAAATAGCCCCACTCACCAACTGGACAAGCCATTTAGACTCCCTAAATAAAACTAAAATATACCCACACAACAAGATATAAATTTAGTAACTAACCTAGCCTTAAATAACTTTAAGAGCTCCTAACGAGCCAACGTATACTTATAAAATTTAAATATTATCTCATGTAAAGGATAGATCTTAAATAAATGAAGACCATAGTTAAAAAAAAAAAAATTTTCATTTTTTAATTTCTTACGTTATAACTTCAAATGCCATTAATATACACCTATAAATTTTAAGCAATCTGCATCATTACGCTTATGTTCGGCAGTTATTCAAACAGACAGACAACATTCAAAGAATGTCTGTCCAATTTTCGGTTGTAATAATCGATCCACTAGACAGGCTGTCTGAATTATCCGAAATATTGAAAATATCACATCACTAAGTGCTTAAGTTCAAAATGAACCAAATCTATTGTTTTCACGCCGTTCACAGGAATTTTAAATCTCTAAAATCACGTTCTGGCAAATTTTTCATAAAAATGTTGGCATACACAATTAGAAGATCAAACTAACTGAAGAACTGAAGGTTTTTAATCATTTGAAGGCTCTGCAAAAGTTTGAAGAAAATCTCGAGTTTCATCGAAAAATCAACTTCAGCGTTGAAGTTCATTTTTTGCTCAATAAGCAAAATATTTTACTGCAAAACATTACTGGAAAGCTACAGATCCACGGGTCCTTCAATAGACTCCATCCCATCTACAAAAAGTGACCGTGTGGTGTGGACTTCATGACGGAGTTGGGATTCAACACCATTTTTATGTCGATGATAGTGATTGCATGGTTACGGTCAATAGAGTTTGCTACCAAGCCATGTTCGAAAAGATTTTTCTTGGCCAGAATTGGATGAACTTGAAATTAGTTATATGTGGTTCCAACAATATGTCACACAGCTGGTCAAACAATTAAACTATTGTAGAAGATATTCGGCATTCTTGAGAAGTGATCCGGTCAAACGGCCAACTTACTCATGCGATTTAACGCCGTTAAGATGTTGATTTATGCCAACAACATTAGAGGAGATCGGGAACAATATCAACTGCGAAATTGCAAATGAACTAATTGACTTTAGAAAGAATGACAAACTCTATTTATTGAATCCAAAGATATTTCTATCTATTTCTACAAAAGTAGTATAAAATAGTATAATTCTTCAAAATTGAATCACCCACTTTTTTATCAACATATCAGAAACCACTGTGCAGGGTATAATAAAGTCGAGCAGCTTGAGTATTTCGCTACTGCTTCTTTCTATTATTGTATTTTATTACTACCTATTCAATTCAATTTTATTTGCTTACTTTTGATTTTTGATTCTTTTTTTTTTTGTTTTGTTTTTTTTTAATAAAACGTGATTTGTCTTATGTTAATTAATTGTTTGTTTAATAAATAGTTTCATGCTAGATTTAATAACTATGTAATTTTTAAAAGATGTTAATCTATCAGCAGCATATAATCTAAGCGATTTGAACTTGTTGAACTTTGTTTTAGTATTTTGTTGCCTTTGTTTCCGTGGAAATCTGACTAATCCAATCCCAGCAACAGCAAGAGCGTGTTTTATAGCATATAAAAAGGCGCAGTTGTAGTCAAATAAATTTTCAAGCATATCATTTTCCTTAACAAATTTAGTCTTTTCGATTTCAACTGCATTCAGATAAACTCCTAAATACTGCCACGCGTCACATATCACATTTGATCCGGAACTCGTGCCAAATCGGCGCACTAATTTTTGCCCAATTAAACTGAGTGAACAGTGATTATGCGGAGGCGTTCTGTAGCAGCAGTTGCCAGCCGTGCACACTTCAATTAGACGCAGTCAATTTGGTAGCTTACAAACACGCTACAAAGCGCCCGCACACTCTCTAGTTACACTACCCTTACATACGTCACGCTACATAATAGTAGCTCATTCATACGTTCTGAGACAGTCAATCTGTCATTGGAGTCAGTGTGTCAATTTGAAACAGGTTTTTTTTTTTAGCAAAGCTCGTGTTTTCACAAACGCCTGCTTAATTCTAGCTAGCTTGTTTATTCACATATTTGTTTGTATACACTACATAAATAGTGTAAAATGTGTATTATTAGTTTTTTTTTTTCTAGGAAGTTTGTAACGCATTGAAGAAGATTTGAATGACTACAAAAGGTGTTTTAGATAAGTTCGATACTTATGCTCGATACTTAATATCGATACTCAATACTTGTATAAATTTTGAAATATTTGATATAGTTTTGGTATGCCGACTTTACTCTATTGCAAACACTTAAAGTAACGGGATTTTTTAGCAATATCTTTTACAGATACTTCTTATACCTATTCCCATAAAATATACATCATAAACCAACATCATAAACCCTGTAGCATATAGTCTCCATATAAACTCAAGGGGTAGACTTCTTTATTACACTTGCTACAAATTTCAAATTGGTTATGCATATTTCTAAAATGAATTCCCAAATATTATTCAACATTAGTTCAGATTAAGCCGTTCTAATTAAATCTCATATACCCTAAATAAATGTATCAGATGAAGGGAAGGTTCTTGTGTATGTTATTTCTGAGATACTTAATGTTAAGTTAGCTTGCGATGGCCGACGTGGGAAGATGCTACGCCGTCAATTAAACAATTTTTGATCAATTATTGATACCATATGATCTCTTCTATTACTTTTTTAATTCTTACGTGAACCAATTTGTCTGTACATACATACTTGATCTATTTTACAGATGTCTCTGCAAGATTTTCTAAGAAGAGACTTCCGAGTAGAGCTAGTCTCTTCCTACTATGAACTGGGTAATGACATAGCAAATGCTACACCGTTTCCTTCTCTTCATCATATACACAACTTCTGCAGAAATTCTGAGAACTAACGCCTAGCCTAGTGGCGTGTCTTCCTATAAGGCAGTGAGCCATAAAGTCTTCTACCAGCATATAGTTGTGTGATCTTTTCTGGCCTAGCAGTGCAATTGTTCTTTTAATGCTATAGCTTGGCTTGGAAGAGTGCTACAAGTGCCTAAGTTAACTCTGCTGTTGTTTGCTAAACGGTTCGATCTTAATGTGATAGCGATCCTGATCCTGATGTGATAGCGTACAAGTATTCATAGGTATTCCTACCGTGGTCTTCATGATACCCTCTCTAGCCAACTTTATCTTCTTCAAAACTTCTCTCAATATTTCTATGTCCATTGACTGCTTTTAGAGGCGCTGGAATATCCGAGAATATGTACATATGCTCTTGGTTGCATGCGTGTAGCCTGAAAAGATGTATTGCCTTCTGAAACGCTAACACTTCTGAGTAATAAACACTACAGCGATCGGGTACTCTGAAGTATTCTCTAATTCATAGTTCCGGAGAGAATATACCTACACTGACTCGCATCTCCTGCTTTGCGCCGTCAGTTAATATGTTGGTGACATTATCTTTGTAATGCGATAGTAGGGCGTCCCATTGTAACCTAGTAAGGATGGAGACAATATTTTTTTTTTTTTTTGTCGAAGTTCATAAGCGAACTACAATAATTCTACTTATAGAAGGAGTATGTTAGGGTGCCCTCTGTCTCTTACTCTCTCTTGCAATGAAATCAAGAGGAAGTAAGTGAAGTATGATGGAAAGTGTTTCCATCAGTGTGGTCTGCAGAACATCAATACTTAAAATTTTGTATGAATGTAATTAATGGGAATACGAATTGAAACATATCGGAGCACTATAGCATTTATAGTAGAATATCATCAGACAACAGTTTTATTTGACAGATAGATGTATTAGTTTGTCTCTATTGTAAAATAAACATTTCTTCTTCTTATTATCATTACCAAAATCATATATTTATTGGCCTATATGCAATGCATGCGAAGTTTATTAAAGCGTCGGTTCAACCGAACGTTTTAAATATTCGTTTTTTATTGGTGTGCTTTATTATACTATTCCATTAAATTGCTTAAAGCTGCCTCATTATTTTTCAACACATTTCAAGCTGTTAACAGGAATCCCCTTTGATTATACCAATATACTAGATACATATAATCGTATATATATTAATACCTTCGACGCAGTTTGCATTTCGTGCGAATAAATCTGATTGTTTTCTCTTAATTCCTATTATTTTAAATACGTCTCTAGAACATGAATGTGTCGCACATGTCGCTAATAAAAATATTAAGTGATAAATCTCTAGATTTCAAGCTCATTGCGCTGCAATTAAGACAGACGTTTTCGATTCAGCAATTTGTTAATATTTGAAATTTCATAGCAAATTGCATACAAAACCAATTATTTGCATTTACATATGAACTCATTTTGCATGCGAATATCTTTCTATGGTATTTTACAAGTTTTTTGTACAAGTATCTACAACATATACGATTTAAATATTTACCACGAAGTACAATTTCATGGCGTGATGTACTATCATCGTGCAAACCAATTTTCAAGTTTGACGTCAAACCGAACGTACAAGCTATATCGAGGCATAAATATTGCATGTAAGTATTCGGGCAAACAACCATGTAAATGCATTTATCTACAAGTCTATTGAGAGTTTATATGCAGCGCAATAATTTTTATAAACTGTTCGTATTTGTATAATAAAGTATTTATTTTTAAAATTGCAAGATTTTAAATTGAGATATTCTATCTGAAGCTTTACTACTCAATATAATATGCAGGAAACATCAATATCCGTAAGATGCAACAAAATTTCTACATCTAAACTGATTTTTGTATATATACTAGCAACAAATATTTTGGAATGCAGCCGGATTCTTTTACTTTCGTATTTTTATGCACATAAAATTGCTACGAGTATAAACCAAAAGGAGCAATTTTAATAAGTTTAAAAAGTAAATTCATATATTGTCCTCATATATAACTACTGTAACTAAAAAACCAGCTACTACTGATGAAAATCCATGTATAGACCAAAAGTCAGAGCTCGCAAGAAGTGGTCTTTTTTACAGGTAATCCGAAAAAAAGTGTTGCGAGCGGACACGATTTAAAATAGAAGCGAAAAGACATTTCAACTTTGTTTATTCTCATCGTGGTCTTTGTTCAAGCAACGAGAGTTATTTGTCGCTCACTTTATGCATTTGCTCACTTGAGACACTTTGCGCGCTTTCTCTTTCTGCCTCCCTTTTCCACGCTTCACCTGCGATGAAATATTTAAAGCAACAATAACAACATAACGCAACAACAACAAAAAAAGACAGTTTACGTTTCCACTTGGCTCATTTTGCTCAGTTTTTAATGCCCAGTTGCTAATGCTCAGTTGCTGAGAGACGAACGAATGTGTCCCCATGAAGCTATTATCGTAAAACAGCTTCGTGGGTATCGCTCATGGAGGAGCATGAAACAGAAGACACAAAAGAATCAAAAAGAAGTGTTCTGCTGAGAGAGTGAGCGAATCTGGTTCATTTTACTCTGTTTTTTTTTTTTCGGTGAGCAGACAGCATAGAACTATTTGGTTGAGCATATTTTGCGAGCTCTGCTGAATTATAATACTATTCTCATTCTTTGTGAATAGTATAAATTATATATTGTCTTTCATTAACACTTAATGATACTTATAATTCACAAATAGTTTTAATATATTCTTCCTGAAGTGAGCATTATGTTCGCGCTGATGTTGAGTTTTTTAATTTTTCTTTTTTTTTTTTTGAGTTTTGTTATTTCCTTATTTTAACTAACATTCGACTTTAAAAAGTTACCAATAAGTGTTGGGTCACCTAGGAATCTTTTACTAAGTACACGCGTATTTACACTTAAAACTAAAAGGTGTGATTTCCGTTATTTAGCCCACCACTCACATTTGCAATGTATCACGAAAACTTTTTCATTTCAGGCAAAATAAACTTGACATATGACATGGTGGCTTGACATGGACGTCTTTTAGGGCTGAATCCGAACAAACTTACATGCCACTTTTAGGTTGTTAGATTTTATAACAACTTAAAACTTCGTGTGAATGGTACTACGTTTTTTTTTTGTTTTCTTGTTTTGTGGCGAAACAACTTTTATATTTATATGAATCTATACTGTAGAATGAATATAATTTGACTGGATTGTAATTTTGTCATTGACATCTTAAAGAGAGGAGGAGATACCATGAAGTTATTATATACAGTGCTAGCTGATATAGCTCTTTGTGTCAATTTTTGCCAGAATATCGACTGGATCACCCTTCAAATAGCAACTGTTGATTTTTCAGCCTATTTCGTTCTTAAGTTTGTGTTTGGCAACCTTTTAAATGAAAACATCATGAAAACATATCAAGTGAGTAAGTAAAAAACTGATTGTCTGTAAAGTCGGTTTACGGACGATAATTTTACGTGATAACGTCATAAGAAAACATTGATGAAAACTGATTACAATAGGTTCAAATGGGCTGCTGCCTTCGTGCTTCGTATTGATTCTATTATTTCGCTTGTTCGTTTTGACTTCGTGCCTGTTGATGTCTGCCTAGCTGTACCCTGGCCCTTTCTCTTGCCTCTCCTTTCCCAGCCACTCCTTCCCCCTGACCCAACTACTATAAATGTATGCTGCGAGAGAAAAAGATAAAACGCGTTTCTATATAGTTTGGCGTTGCCGTCATCAAATCGCTTGTGCATATTTAAACGCTGTATCTCGCCCCCTCACGCTTGCATTTACATTAGTGAGCTCCAACTCAAACACTCTCTCGCTCTTACGCTCTTAATATTCGGCTCTTATACGTGTTTGTGTGCGCAGCAAGTATTTTTGAGTGCATATTTTAAATAAGCAATTTAATATGTTTACGCATATAAAATGTAACAATAAAAACAACAAAAATCTACAAGAAAAGAGTGGTAAAGCAATAACAACAACAGCTAAAGCAACAGCAGCCACAAGTACAACAATAACAAGATCGTATATGACGTATAGCCGCACCCCACCGCGCGCTAGATAACACTAATACGCAAACACACACACACACACACATAACTATAGCTTTCACAAGCCAATGCTTCACACACAAGCCGCCTTCAGGTGGAAGGTTTGGGACATTTCTCTTTCGTATTTGGCGGCGTTCATCGATTTAATAGACGTTATTACGTCAAAAATGTTCATACAAGTATAAAAACTTTTTCATGAAATGTAGATTATTACAAAAACTTTTCATGATGAATATAAATTGAGTTGAATGATCTGAATTTATTCTGTTCGCACCACAGAAAGCCCAACGAATTGGCCTACATACCGTTCTGATCCGCCCCCCTAACGTTTTTTATATAACCTTTTTTACGATCTACAAGACCTACTAGATCCTAGGATCTTCTTCTGTCGAGGTATGACAAATTGTTATATCAGTTTGAAACTGTATGTAAACCAATACGTTGGGTATAAGTTTTTGAAAGAACACCTAGCACCAGCAATTCATTTTCCTTAGGATTATCAGTTCTTACAACCCACCATTGGTTTTTTGCTTTAAAATCTCCTCAAATGAGAGAGAGTAGTTGTCGAGTTGTCGAACTTACAAGTCAGTAAGTTCGTAGTGGCAATTGTAAGTTAAATTAACAAAGAACATTCTAAATCTACTATAAGAAATAATGCCAAATGAACTATACTAGATAGTTTCAGATTCAATTTTCCCCGATTTCAATATTTGTGCATGTTTAAACATGTTCAGTTAAGCATTACTTTATCATTGCAATACGCACACGCTTCACTTTTTACAATTATTAATCCGCTTATCGAAACGCGCAGCTTAAATGCATTTTCTTTGGTAAAAATGGAGCCAAAGTACGCAGATACTTTGTCCTGCACGTGCACAGGATATGGCATAACAAATTGATTCCATTTTTATTCATAATTATAAAAAATGCGCCTTTGAGTATTTTAAGCAAATTAAAACGCTGAAAACCAATTGATTACTCATAGTCCTTGAAACTATTTATAAACAAGTACAACAAAAAAAAAAAAAACAAAAACAGATTCCTGAAAATACTGCAAAGAAAATAAAAAGCACATAGTAAACTATTTACCGAGGCTATAAATCGAGAACGACGACGATGACGATGACTACGGCAAGGCAAATGAACTAGAGAAGTTTATGCCTTGCATCAGCATGCAGACACATATGCGCCAGTGACGTGTCAAATGTTTTCCCCATTCGGCACTACTGTCTGCCCCACACAGCCCCACCCCCTATCCCTACAACACTATCAACCATATTAATATCTAGTTAATGCATGCATTGCTTTAACCCAGTTCCGTGAGTTGAGGGTCACAGACTTTATTCGCGCTTCTACTTACTTTGCATTGGCGTCACCATGCGACGTGAGTGGAAAATTGAAAAGCGCCAAGGCAAATAAAACGCGTGCAAAGCGCACTGAAAACGCTTGTACGCGCTGCGAGACTGCATGGCGGAAAATTCAAATTCAAATTGAAATTGAATAAATTTTTGCATTTTAAAGGTTCACAGTGACGTCATTTCTGTAATCCTGTGCGCGAGTGTTCTTTCAGCGACAACTATAAGCAGTGTCGAGCTTACTGAACTTACACAATCCGTTGCTCAATCAGGTGAATAAGTAAATTGTGTCATTTTTCAAAATTAACTCATCTGTTTGCGCAAGTATAATTCCTGGAACTTGCAACGTATTCATTCAGACAGTTTGGCTTGCAAAACATGTTCCATCTGTGCAGCATTTAAGCAGAATTTAATTAGCAATTACTTGTTTGCTTTGAGTGTCGTAAATAATGCCAACCGGAATATGTAGTATTAACGAAAAAAAAAAAACAAAGAATATGCCAATGCTAAAGTTCATTGAATAGCATGGCAGAAATAAAAACAGTAGAAGAGGACGTCAATTTCAGTTCAATCGAAGCTTTAATACGCTTTACATGAGCTCTCGGTTTATAAAAAAAAAAGTTAAACATCTTTAATATGTTGTTAAATCAGTATTTTTGATAATAAATCTATGAAGGATATACATAGACGATATAGTGATATCTGAAGATATCTTTGAATATAGTCAATATAACAACGAGTACTCATTGATTCGGAGTACTATGAATCATTCACATTGCATAATTACACATACATAAAACGAGTACAAACCAGAGTCCTGCATGAATGCAGCCAAAGCAACAAATGAAACATTAATATTGAAATGAATGTGAATTAAAGCGCGTATTTAACTTATGAATGTAAATTGAATGAATGATTTTGAGAAAGCCACTTTTGTTCTAATTCATGTGAAGCCAGTAAATTTACAATGTTCGAACGCTTATAAAGTTTAATGCCATTAATGCTGCAATGAATGAGTGAATGCGTTATATTCGAATGCTTCATTTTATTGTATCGCTCTTTCTCTCATAGGTTTTTTGCTTATTTGCTTCTTCTAAAGTAAATGCGGAATTTCGAAATATCTAAGCATGGATTATGGATTTTAAAATGTAATAAATACTTATATTTTAGCACACAAAAAGTACTTTTTAACAGCATATTTGTTAACTATTTATAACTTTATCCATGTATGTGTCATCGCTGTAAAAGAATTCATTGATTCATTTTTAATTTTTAATTCAAACTAATGCTCATTTAATCATTCCTTTTGAAAAATACTTAAATTGATTTAAAATTTGAATCATTCAAAATGAGTTGCACATTTGAATCATTCTTTTTAAGAACTTAACGAAAAAAAAGTATAAATTGAATTGAATGGAATGGAATTTTTAATCATCTTTTTTAGTAATAATAACTTTTTATACCATTCACAGTGTGAAATGGTATTATCAGTTTCTCTGAAAGTTAAAAACGCATTAAATGAGCCATCGTAGACCCCATAAACCATATATATTCTTGATCAGCTCGACGAGACGAATCGATCTAGCCATGCCCGTCTCTCTGTCTGTCTGTCTGTATGTCTGTCTGTCTGTCTGTCTGTCTGTCCGTACGTCCGACTGTCCGTCTGTCCATCTGTAATTTTAATGCTATCCAGTTGAAATTTTACACGTATACTTCTTTTTATTCCAGTTTAATAGAGTGTCAAAATTGACCCGCCACGCCCACTTTTTAGGGTAGCCCACATACAAACGCACCGCCCACTTTTGAATTTTTGTATGAAAAACATTTTTATTGTAGTCAATATCAACTTAAAAATTAATATAGTAACTTAAAGTAGATGGATACTTGACATATACATTAATGGGTGGGACCCGCCCATTATTTGGGCTAGCTCCCATACAAACTTACTGCCCACTTTTGACTTTTTGTAAGAAAACTTCTTTATTAAAGTCAATATTAGGTTGAAATGCAATGTGGAGCCTTTTTATGGTCAGCCGCTTAACATACATAGACTAACGGGCATGACCAGGCCATTATTTGGGCCAGCGCCCATACAAATCAATGGTCCCCTTTTGACTTTTTGTAAGAAAAACTTTTTTATGAAAGTCAATATTAGGTTGAAATGCGATATAGTGCCTTTTAAGAGACAGCCGCTTAGCATACATAGATTACATGGGCGTGGCCCGCCCACTTTTTGAGGTAGCTCCCACACAAACCCACCGTGCAATTCTGTTGTCAACATATTGTGCTTATGATGACAACAGAAAACAGCGTGAATTTTTCAAGCATCAGCCAAAATCTTCATTGAAATTAATTAAGTTGAAATTGAATATTTCTAAGGCATACAATTTTGCAGTTTTACTGAAATTTTAGCATTCCAAAAGGTTTGCTTCGCACTAATTAACTTCTCGTTAAAAATTATGCACTATCGATCGACACTGGTCGCCAATTTAATTTTACCAAAAAACACATTTTAAACATGTATTCCGACTTCTATTTCTTCGTAAAGCTGCATTTACCGAAGAAAGAACAGTGTTATGCGAATGTGAAAACCATTCAATTAATATATTGTTTTAATAAAAGTGAAGCAGTGCGACTTGGCCGTATGCAGCTGAACAGTGCCACTACTTGCTTTTTTGGTGCAGTTCTGAAACTATTGTCAGCAAAAACTCCATTGGTGTGAGCGGTGCAAATATAGTTTCGACAATGAATTGAGTTGTTGTTGTTGTGGTGTGTTTTAACACATATACATATATATGGCCAATACTTATACATGTACATCGCCCTTTCCACCGCACCGGCTGTAAACATTTAAACTTCCCGCCAAAAATGTACTAGCAATTATTTGAGCATGTTAATCGTGCGCAGTACAGCCTCTAGGCAATTAATATTTTTTATTTCAAAGTTTTGGACAACAGCAGCTTGCATTTTCTATCTATGTGCACATAAATTATTTTAAATCATTAAAACAAAGCTGCACACACATATGTATGTGTAAATAGTGTTGTTAATAAAAACACACAACGCTTAACAACACTATTGGCTGACATTGCACTTTTTCAGTTTCACATTATAAACTTGGAAACACTGCTTAAGCGATTGGTGTTGCAGACAATTCTTTCACGCTAAAGAAGATATAAATTTAAGCGTACAAAAAAGATTTTCATTTGCGAAAAATTCTACGATGCACAAAATCGAATTTGACTCTTGCCCTAATTTACAAATTATTCCGGATTTTGACAAAATGAAGTTGAAGAAAGCGTTGGTGCGTGGCGTGTACGCCTTTGGTAAGCATTTGTATTTTCTCGTATTTTTTTTCTTTCTTTCTTACTCATATTGCATCATTTTGTGTGCATGCACATGTGTGTGTGTGTGTGTGTATGTACATATGTAGGATTCGAGAGACCCTCGGCCGTACAACAGCGCGCCATTATACCAATTATCAAGGGTCGCGATGTGATTGTTCAATCGCAATCGGGCACCGGCAAAACGGCCGCATTTGTCATTTCTTCATTGCAAATTGTCAATACTGATTGCCGCGAGCCGCAGGTGCTCGTGCTGAGTCCAACGCATGAATTGGCCATCCAAGTGCAAAAGTTGGCCCTCGCTTTGGGAGAATTTATGAAAATAACCGCACATTCATGCATTGGCGGAACAAATATTGGAATGGACATTTCCAAATTTGACTGGGGACAGCAAATCATAAGCGGCACACCAGGACGCGTTTATGATATGATTAAGCGGCATGATCTTCGCACCAAGTAAGTAGTGACATTAATTTAATAGGCGAAAATATATACATATATACAAACGTATATTTATATTTATCACACTCAATGTGTATGTATATATAAATACATAAATATAAATTTTGTCGCACAATTTTAATTCGTGAAATTCTGTGAATTCTATATAGTGTTGTATGGATTAATAAGTAGCTGTGCATAAGAAAAAACGTTGCTGCTATTTTGTTTTAAACATTATTTAGAACTTAATAGCACTTATAATTCACAAATAGATTTTACATTATTATACATATTCTTAGTACGCGGCACAAGATTTGTATTGCTGTAAAGTCTTTTTCTATGTTTATTATATTTCTTTCAAAGTTAAATAGCAAATGAGTCAGCATATTATTGAGGCTTTAGTAACGAAATGAAAAATACGTTAGGCGCATGTTATAAGCGCTGTAGTATGTAAATATAAAGAGGCGTAGGCAAACCAGTGCAGTACTGTTTTAACTGTCTTGAAACACAACGCTTGATTCTACTTTTTTATACCCTGTACCCAAAGGTGCAAGGGTATAATAAGCGTAATTGTATGTAACAGGCAGAAGGAGCAGTGGTATACCTCATTGAATAGCATCGCAAACGTGAGTCCGTCCGTCTGTCTGGAACTATAAGACAACAGATCGTAGGAACTATAAGAGCTAAAGACTTCAAACTTGGACAAATAGATGTCTTAAATTAAATTTTGTGAAAACCTCGCCCACAACCCGTATAATACATATATGTACGCTTTTTAAAGCCGGCATAGCCGGAATAAAACTTGTTTTCTTTTTTATTAGCAAAATCGTTTGAATATTTTATACACCCCTTTAAAAATCTTTACACACAAAGCGCATGATTATGATTTGCAAGCAGTTTATGCAGCTATAGAGTTAGGAAAAGCAACTTATTTATCGGATATGTAACTAGGACTTTTGCTTGGGTAGCAGCCAGCATACTTTTCAATTTCAGTATTTCTCTTAAAGATCAACAAATAAAGAAGCAATCAAATCTTATATTTTGTGTTTCGATACATTTGCATCATTGTTTTTCGAAAATTGAGCCTTTATTGCGCAAAAATGGTTACAAATAGATTATACAAACTATTGTAATAATATTGTAGTAATATTTTTTACAATCTTTGTGGCAGCATTCGAATTTCGCGTCTGGAATCCCAAAAATCCATCCATCTTTTTTGCAATCATCATAAGAAGTGCAGCATATCTCAGACAGGGCATGCATCATCGATTGAAACATATGGTAATCAGATAGAGCGATGTTCGGGGGTATACGACGGCTGGGATAGATCCACCCATTTGGCAGGAAAATGATTATGTAACGTCTATCGCCCAATTCCGGCCATTTTTCATTTAATTTTACTCAAAAATATCAATTGAGTTCGGTACCGCTCCCCCGTAATCATTTCATTCTGCTCATAGTAGATCACAGCACGCTAATCCCACCAAATGGCTTCGTCCTTGTTAGTTGGCCATTCTTAAGCCATTACTTTTTGCATTTTAAATTGTCAGTTACAATTCGATACAAAAAACCCAGCCACTTTTGTCGTTCAAGCAGCTGTTCACATGTGAAAAAAACGACTTCACTTGGTTTCAATTCGTACAAGACCTACTTTCACTGCGGTTGGATCATTTTTCATCGCTTTGATGTGTTTTGCTGATTGTTGACACCGTTGATTAGACAAATTCTTAAAGTGTTTGGCATGGATCTTCATCGAGAAATGATACTAATTCTTCATCTTTTAACTTTTCATAACTTTTAAACCAAGCGAACCACTTCCGACACGTTTGCTCAGCTAGGATATGCGCTCCTTACTTCCACTTAAATATTTTCCGGCAGCACTTATCATCATAGTTGATGAAAAAAACTTTAATCGACCACTACCGAAAAATATCCAGTCTAGAAACTTCAAAACCACTTGGAAACAATTTGAAAAGCTGGTGCATTTGTAATATCCTTCACACAGTGCGCGAAATGGTATTATCAGTTTATCTGACAGCTTGTAAGGCATTGAAAAAGGCATCGTAGACCCTGTAAAGTATACAAATTCTTGATCAGCACGGCAAGACGAGTCCATCTGGCTATAAGCGTCTGTCTGGATGTTACGCATTTTTATTAGACCAATTTTCTTGTAAAAGGACCATTCACGTATATATCAAAAGGTTTGATCACTCCACTTTATAGGATAGCCCTCATACAAACCGTTTGCACCGAACGTTCATACACGAACAATAGCCGAATAATCGAGCCATTCGGCTCAATTAAGTATGTATATAGAACTTTCTTCTTCGCGATTTAAAATTACATGTGAGTGATGTTTGAACTTCGGTTTCCCGCCGAAGTTAGCCTTTTTTCTTTTGTGTATTTATTTTTGTTTTACAAATTTTTTTTTCTATTTGTTTGATTTTGCAGGAAAATTCGCCTACTTATCATCGATGAGGCTGATCTTATGTTAAGTTCGATGTTTATTGATGCAATTTATAATATCTATCGCTTTTTGCCACCGTCCACTCAGGTGGTACTTGTGTCGGCTACATTGCCGCATAAGACACTGGAGTTGACTGAGAAGTTTATGACTGATCCGATTCGCATATTGGTCAAACGGTATTAAAAATTTGTGGACTTTTTTTTTTTTTTTGCAGATTCTATAACAAAATTTCTTTTTTATTTGCTTAGCGATGAATTGACTTTGGAAGGCATTAAGCAATACTTTGTTGCCGTTGAACACGAGAATTGGAAATTTGATACCTTGTGCGATATCTACGATCATTTGACTATTTCTCAAGCGGTAATCTTCTGCAAAACAAAGGAGAGAGTCAACTGGCTGGCCAAGCGCATGAAAAAATCGAATTTCAGCATTAGCTCGATGCATGGCGATATGTCGCAGAAGCAACGCGATGCTATTATGGCAGACTTCCGAGCTGGTAGTTCGCGGGTGATCATCACCACCGATATCTGGGGACGCGGCGTTGATGTGCAGCAGGTCTCATTGGTAATAAATTTCGATTTGCCTCGTTGTCGTGAGCAGTATATCCACCGGATTGGACGTTGTGGACGCTTCGGACGCAAGGGTGTTGCTATAAACTTTGTCCACAGATACGATCTTTCGATTATGCGGGATCACGAAATCTATTTTTCCACTCAGATCGATGAGTTGCCAATGGATATCGCAGAAATTTTAAACTTAATGTAATTCTAATATACTCTTACACTATATTAGAAACACATATACAGCATCGTGATACAATAGATCTCTAATAGAAACAACATACTTAATAGAACAACAAACAACAAAAAACATGCGCCATGCGACATTCGACATTCGACATTCGAGGAGTATAAAAACAAAGTTTGAGAACAATCGCATGAACAAAAAAAAAAACTTGCCCCACATTACCTTTCACCACTGTTGCTCCTTGCGAGTGAAATTTTAACAGAATCGGTGAAATACAAATAGAGTTTGAAAACATTTGTATGTAAAAAGAACTCTATCTACATAAACATTATCCCCTCCTTTTCTACCCTTAAGGGAAAATTCACTAAAACGTCGTTTTAGTAAGCATTTTCACCATAAAAGAAAACTACTGTCTCTCGCATTAGCAGTTTTGGCTGTGCCTTGTGATGATGAATCAATAAACCAATTAGATCAAGCAATCTATCGGATAGCTGGACATATATTCTTATTATTGCATTTCTTAGAATTTGAAAATCATTTTCGCACACAGCAAAATGTGCTTAATAATTTTGCTGAACAATTATTTTCGAATTGTCAAAAACTTCGATTTGAATACAATCGAGTCATTACCACTTGGTATGCAAATCTACACTTTTTATAGCGCAGTTAAATTAAAAACGCGCATATTTAATTATATCAGGAAACACGTGCCACCAAATTCAGTTTACACACGAGTTGATTTATAGGTACACATACGTATTTCATAGAGCTCTTATTAAATATTATAAAATAATTTAACTGTACACAATAAAATGTCTAAACGTTGAAAACAAATAGTCGAACTCTTTTGGCCATGTTGCACTTTGCAATATTTGTGCAAAGAAAACAAATGGCGACGTACTTGTGACTCGCGCTTATCAAAAGTAAAGAAATTTTGATATGAAGATGACAACGTTCCTCAAAAAAAAAAAAAAAAAAGAAGAAAAACAAAAGGTTTGTACATATTTACACACAGTCGCATGACTATACTGCGAAGCATTGTGATATTTTATCACATGATACTAAGTAGCTACAAGCATTGTGAGCAGTGGTGATTTCCAGCTAAAAAAAAAAAACTAACTCTACAAAAACACTTCGGGTTCGCTAATCCCAGTTCAATGCGCTGTAAACATTTCAATTTCTAGACAAAGCATACAAAATATTACACTAAATAAAAATCTTACAGCTACAGCAACACAATCAAAGCTCAATCAATCACAGCTGCAATGAATGTATCTATGCTGTCGCATAAATCGCACAAATCGCACAAATCCAGAAGGCGGGCGACGACCGAACAACCGACAGGACGGCCGGCCGGCCGACCATTGATGTAGGTCAGTATGCGTTGATCCTGCACTAAGTGATGGCAGAGCCTCGACTAGCCGTTGAAAATCCATTGAACCAACATACACGAATCATGTACAAATAAATTGATTGCTATTAGGCTGCCAGTGAACTTTGAACTGAGTGCGGATAGCATTACAGCGATTTGTAGATACAAATGTATCTTTTTTTGAACAAATTGTGCATAAAAACTTTGCCGGCAGCAAAACAGTTTGGTGACAGCATCCTTGTTCAATTTGGTTGGGTGGCAAATAAAAAAAAAATGTATATATAGATGTTGTTGTAATGTTAAAAAGAATTTAGAATTTGTTTATTACTACGATATATTTCGGGGTCATTGTCAACTTGCTGCTGCTTTGTCTAATCACACTTAATGAACTTGTCGCAGCTGTTCATTTTATAATGACTTTGATATATTTTTGGCATGAGTTTGTTAGCTTTTTCGACGATTCTTATATAACAGCTTTTGCAGGGGAAGTGAACTGTCGTCGAACTAAACGCTTAATTAGCTGCAAAAACTCGCAAAAATTTTACGAATTGTAGCATGAAAACTTTTATTTAGTACTAGCTGATACCCGGCGCGTTTATGCCTCTCCACTTGCCCCCTTATCCTACCACCCATTCCCCTACCCGTCTTCCCCTTCACCCCTTCACCCCTTCGCCTATCACCCCTTACTTTATCTTATAGCACTTCGATCCCATTAACACGTATACAATATTTCATCCCTCTATCTTAAATGGTACCCTGTGCGTTGCTCCCCCTCCCCCTGCCTCAAATACCTCTGCCTAGCTTTCCCAATGCCTCCTTACCCTACCTCCCATTCCCCTACCCTTCTTCCCACTGCCCCTTTTTTTACCACCCATTCCCCTCTTCCCCTTCCATCTCTTTCGGTTCTTTCCCGTCCACCTCTTCCCAACACTCCACTTTCCCCTCCCACTCCACTACCTTTCTTCCCACTGCCCCTTTTTTAGTCCTTACAAGTTGTAGTGAAGATATGGCACTTGATCAAATCCTGGGAAGAGAGCTATGTAAAAAATAGATGATTCAGTCAATTTTTGGAATCGGAAATAAAATCAGCAATAGTTAGCACTAAAATAAATCCAAAACCGATGATTTCCTCTAATACCCTATTTCCGCCGCAATTCCCAAAATTTTGCTAAGGAATACTTCTTTTATTACGGGAGCCCAATGATCGCGACTCTATCTAACTTTCTCCTATTGTTTTTTTTTTTTGTTATGTCATTTTAAGCTAATCCTCTCCAGAAAATGGCTCAAAAAAAGAAGATATTCCAGAAACTGATGGCGATTTTCTGTAGTTTGGAATTAGTCCCAAAGAATTGTAGTGAAGATATGCCACTTGGAATATATACAAATCAGGTGACCACCTAATTTACTATGTTCTGGCCTCAATTTCCAAGGTTTTTGTAAGGGGTCCATATCCTGTTGCGTGAGCCAAATAATTCCGACTATCTCCCACACTCTCGAATGGTTTTTTGTACCATTTTAGGCGAATCCTCCTCATTGTTAAACATAAAGTTAGATTAAAGTAAAATTTTACGAGAAATTAGTTTCGAATTAATGTAGTCTATACAGATAAATAAAACTGTGTAATATTAAAATAACCGCTTCTTACTAAATGCTGTATACCATACCAAAATACAAGAACGTATATGACGATAGAGTACAGCAACAATAACAACAAAAAGATCGTATATGACGATAGAGTAGTGTGGACGTACGAACCATAGCACAAAGAGGAGACAACGGATAGGGCAACTATACAAAAACGCGTTTTATCCCTTTCTCTCGCAAGATCCTTTTCAAAATCTTCGCACTAAAGCACACTCTACGTTTTCTTTTAGATGGCAATGATCATTATTCATTTTAACTAACTGCGATCATGACATTCATTATAGCGCCTTGATTTAATTAATCTGCTGATGTTTATGAACTAGAAAATATTAAAATGCGTGAGTAGGCTCCTATACGGTTACACACATTAAAGAAACCTACACAGATGTGCCAAAAAAAAAAAAAATATATACATATTTTTTTAGCAAAATCAGGTCAAAATATTGTTCATTCAAAAATCCATTCGCGCCAAATGCTTTTAAATATAGTAATTCTACTAACAAAATTCTGCGGTATTGTACGGGAATTTTATAATATAAACGTACTATTATGATAACTAAAATTTTGTCTTGACGATTCCGAACTAATAAATTTAATTAGACTAATATGGACACCATTTATACTCAGATCATGTCTCTCCCAAAAGGAAGTGCTATTTGACAAAACATTTACCGTTATAGATCACACTTGTTGACAGCCTCTTTTCCACTCGCACTTAGAGCTGCTGAATGCATCACTTGCTTCCTCCAATGCATCTCTATGGCAGTTTTGCTATATTACAAGTTCGATTACAAGTTCGATGCTATATTACAAGTTCGATTTATACTGCTCACACATTGAAGCATTTCATACAACAAAATGAACTGTCTAAAAACGTGCAAATAGTTAGGATTCCATTTCTTTTAAAACCTCTTCTACATACTTTTTCCAATGAGTATTTTGTTTATTTGAATGACACAAGTTGACACATTAAATTGGGTCTCCATTGGAAAATCACTTGGTATTGTTTTGTTATACACAAGTGTTTACTTTCAGTATCCGTTCTTTTCTGCTCTCAGATTTTTATGCCTATATTTGAAAACTCATAAATACAAAATAAATAAATACAACAAAAAAAAAAGAACAATAAGAAAAACAGAATAGAAATTTTGGAGCAAGCCAAAATACTTGTATGGCAACCACTTCCGAAATGAATTTGCGCTGCTCATTAGCGTGCTAAAAATAGTTGAAAACACTACAATCACCCGCCCTCCGCCCACTGCTCCACCAACGCAAATGAGCGCTATTTTTTGCTTTTCGTGTTGCTGTATTTAACGAGTTTATGGCAAATTGTAAATTAATTTGAATTATTTTAATGCGATTTTCATAGTTTTAATTTATGCAAGACGTGATTTTACAAGCGCCGCGCAACGAAATTCTTAATAATGTGGCGAAAGATGTGTGATGGGAAACCGAAGACGAACGGCGCGCCGTGCACATTTTCCAAAAATCAATTTTCACCAATTTAGCTCGAATTGACGTACTTACGTTGTGAAAAGTAAGAATGATTTTGTAAAATTATACAATTTTCGTTTTCCTTGTGGAACTTTAAAGATTTTCAAATTTGTATTTGGTCTTTTGTTTATGAATTTTATCTTGTCAAAACCAAAAAAAAAAAAAAATGTAATAAATATAAACATGTCTTGAAAATTTACCTAAACACAAATCGAACTAGTTACTCACAATTAATTATGTATTCGTATTCCATCTTTTTACTAGTGTCGCATTTAGCACTTTGTATTAGAAATGCGAAATGCTAAAACATGGTTTTATAGCCAGATTCCATCTGATGAATTTGTAGAATTTTGGGCGTAAATGCTGTAAGTGCTACTAACAATAAACTTGTTATGCACGTGTGTGTATTAATGATCCAATCGGTTCAGTAGTTTTAGTGTTATGGACCAAAATACAGGGTTCGGCGCTCGAAGTGTTACCAATTCAAAATACTGTAGCACATACTTTAGGCTAAACATGTCATTGAAGTAAGCGAGAATCCAGCAACAGTATCTAAAATATAGATAAAAATTCCCAACAACACTCGCACTCTTTTATACCACGTAATAACCGATCTGTTGATCTTTTTATGAAACTTTAAATTCGTGAATTCAAAATACACTAGTTAAAAAAAAAAATTATGCTCCATAAACCTGAAACGTATTTAAAACTATTGGCAACCTTGTAGCACAGTCTTTACTTAAAAAGCTAATAAAAAATGTACATGAATTCAAATCCATAACTTTCCATTTTATTTATTTACACGCTGCGTCACTTAAACTAAGTTACTACTCATATATGTGTACAAGTATGTATATAGTTATTAGTACATATATACTTAAGTATGTATATGATATAGCTTCTACGCAACTACGATTGACCCCCAAGGGCAGGAAAGTTGCAGACAAAACACAAACATGCTAACATTCTTTAATATCCTTATAATGTGTGCTAAGCGCATGCAGGACGACATTTGCGCACCGCACAGTTTACATACACTGATAAAAAAAAAAAAAACAGAATTTCCGTAGTGTGTTGAATGGATCCATATCGGTTGCAAAAGCATGTTGAGTACAGTTTTTCATAACGAAGTACAATTTTTTACAAATAACGGAGCTGAAAATCTTAAATTTAGCACTGTTCAAGCTCTACTGAGCAAAAATAGAATTGTTTTGAGTACAAAAGGGCTCAAAAATAAAAGAAATTGGAGCAGCTGAGAGAGTAAATTTTATTTTGCTTTCAGTTTGATTTTAACCTCAAAGATTGATCTAGGAATCTTCTACTTACTTCAAGTCAAAAAGCACTTATTTTATATTCTGAGACTTTTGTACTTGACTTGAGTACAGATTTTTATACTTATATAAAGAATTTTATACTTAATCTAAGGATTTGATTTATAAATTCGTTTTTTACTTGATTCAAGAATGTTGCGTACGAATTGTATCTAAAATTTTTTATTACGCTTTCGCATAAAAACAAAAATATCGCACCTATATTAAAGCCCAATACTGGGATCTTTGAAAATTGTTGCTACCGAAATTGTAAATTATTATTATCAACATGAAATACTAAAATCAGATATATATTAGGTGAAAAGTCCACACTTATTGATTTTGCTTTGGTTTTTTCTGACGGAAATGCAAAAGTTCAAACTCTTTGTCAACTGTTTTTCGAGTAATATAAAGTATTTTCGGTAGCAAACATTTTTGTTATCTGAGTACTCTATTTGATTTTTGTTTGACAGCGTTTTTTTTTTTTTTTTTTGTTATATGAAGTTTTTTCGGTATCATAATTTTCATCGATCTCAGTATTGAGCTTTAGAATGCCTTTTTTCTGTGTACAAATAAATACATCAGCATCACTTTCGAGAAACGACTTTATGCTTAGAGTTGAAGTAGTATTTATTTATTTATTTATCTGTTTATTTCATATTATTTGCATGAACGAATATATTTTAGTTCAGTTGGTCCTGCCTTTGTCAACGTCGACTTCGTCGTTCTCCTCATCGTCATCGTCATCGCCGCTGGGCATCCTTACAGACTGCTTCGCCATAACAATTATGAAAATTGCTTTGCGTCATTTTGATCTGCGCATTTCCGTTTCCGCTACATATACGAATGCCGTTGGCTTTCTCTTTCATTCGCCAGACTTGTGCATATATTGATTGACCTTGAGCTAATGTTGGAGTGTGTGTGTGGGGGCTAACGTAAGTTCGGTAAGCTAGTAATATTTGAGCAGTGCCACATCAACCACGCAGATAGTTGAGATTGGGTACATACTCGTACTTATGTAGATATTGTAATAGAGTTATAAAAAAATTATCAGTGGCACGGCAACGATGCGAATTGACAGCAAAATTGGCGGGCCACTAAGCCAGGTCGAATGGTCAGTGATGAATTCAAAGAGCACTATTAAAAATAAAATCCGCTTGAAAATTAGCGGTGCAACGCCATATAAGGGGGCAGCATAAAAGGGCATAAGTAGAACGAATTTCAGGAAGATCGTCATGAGAAAAGAAGATCGTCATGAAGCAAACACTGTCGCCCGCATCGCAGTCAATTTATTGTTTATTTTATTCCTACCTATTGACAGAAGGCGAAACATTAGCTTCCCAAAGAGACACACTTAACCCTTATATATTTTCGCTTAACACAACTAATTGGTTCCTCTATTTTGACAAAGCCTACAAAGAAATAAGAACGATTATATCTACCAGTTCCCTATAATCTCTATAAGCTCAATGTGACGAGCCAAGCATTCCATATCCGTCTGTCTCATGTCTGTGATGTGGTTAATATTGTATTTGAACTCTTTTATTTTCCGTCCGTCTGTTGTCTGTAAGATTCCAAACTAGTTCATTAATAGAATATTAGATTTGGTATGGTGACTTTTTACAGGCGAAAGCATATTATAAGAATATGAGGCATAGTAGACTCCACAAAGTATATATATTCTTGATCAGCGTCAAAAGACGAGTCGATATAGACATGTCCGTCCATCCGTCCGTCCGTCCGCCCGTACGACCATCTGTTTTAACGTAGAGATCTTGGAACATATAACAGTTAGAGACTTCTTCCCTCTGCAGATAAAATGCATTAAATGAGCACGCCAACGCTACTTTAGCTGTATCCCCTATACAAACTTGCCTACTGCAGCAAAAACGTTAGACAACAGACAAATTGATAACGCATACAGTGGGACAAACGAAGCGTTTTCTACGCGAAAGCAATGATATTGTAATTTTAAATTCAGACAATCAGAATGTCACCGTCGCAATGTAAAAAGAACAATATCATATCAAAATGAAGACCATGTTAAATGATTTGACTACTTACAGACGAATTACAAACGATCCGACGCCATCTTTACAGAAGAAGAACAATGATTTTGTAGACAAATACTAAAACTAAACACAATAACACCAGTCAAAAAAATTAAAATATCTAGTACTACTACTATGTCACCGAGAATTTATGGACTACCTAAGATTCACAAACCAGGCACACCGTTACGACCAATCTGTTCGTCCGTAAATTCAATATCCTACGAATTATGTCGAAGCATCGTCCAAATTCTTAACAACTTGACAATGACTACATACAATGTTAAAGAAGCGATTAATTTAGCAAATTTTCTAAGCACTGATAAAGTTTCGAAAAATGTTAATCACTATATTAAATCAATCCAACATTTTTAATTTGGAAATTCAGGCCATAAATTTAGATAAAATGACCTAAAAAACCTCCAAAGAAATGATTTGTTAACTCATATTGACAAGCGTTTTAATTTTAAGTTCGCCGTTAAGTTCAAACCGTCAACTTGAATTTGAAAATTATGACCACAAATTTGATTTCAGCTACCTTCAAAACCTTATTTTGACATTTTACATTTCGCTTAATCTCATTACATTTTGAATTTCGACAGTTTTTCGTGGCTTTCAGACCACTGTGCATTATATTCGAAGTTTTTGTTGTTGTAATGTTTAAGTACAGATTAAGGGCGATAGCGGACCATTAAATAAAGTACAAGTATTTGTTTTTTTTTTTTGATTGGACCTTGAGCCTGCTAGAAATACTAATAAATATAAAAAACTATATTCAATTATTATATTTTATTACATTTTAGTATGTATTATAACATTATATATATAAGTATTATATTATTTATGTGTATATATACGTATATATATATATATATATATATATATATATATATATATATATATATATATATATATATATATATATATATATATATATACAATATATTATATTGTATATTATATTATATATATATATATATATATATATATATATATATATATATATATATATATATATATATATATATATATATATATATATATATATATATATATATATATATGTATAGATATATATATTGTGGTATACTATATATTAAAATATATTATTATATATTATAAAATAAACACGTTTCTATGCGTCTGTAGGTTTAGGGGCTTTCATAAAAGAAATATGATTGATTCGTTGGCGACGCTTCTCCACCAAACTAATGTAGTTTAACATCAAATTAAGCAACTTTTCAAGCGCACGAACTAGCGTTGGCGATTGGACTTTACTAAGAAGGCTGCAATTGAGTAGATGTTCCTGTATTCTACCGATGAATATCTGAAAGTATAAAATACTTGATATGATTTAAATATCTAACTATATATTGTATAGTATATCGTATATTGTGGAACACTTGCTTGCATATATTTCGCCTCAATTTTGAGTTCAACGTGTTGCGTCATGCTCTTTTCCAGAATAGTTTTAAACACGGTTGGTCTATCCAGGCAATTTATTAAGTGTCCCATAAGTTGTAGCGCATGCTGGCCGTGCCCATGCATTTTCTTAATACGAATTGACATGGTATGCCCACTGCGAAACTCGTTAATTTGCAATTCGAAGTCGCAGAGAAAACTGTAAAGCCCAAATTATTATCTAACAGGATATAAACTCGTATATACGAAAGTAAATGTGTCTTTATTTGTTTTTTATATGCGTCTAAACTATTGGAACGATCGTTATGAAATTTATGGAATGGCTGGCTATAAATCATTTAAAAAAAAATGAGACAAATTCGATGTAAGTCAGTAACTAACTGGCGCAGATGAATGAGACGTGCTGCATATGTAAAGGGCATCGGCAGAACTAGGAAATACTGGAATAAGAAGCAATGCCACGCTTTCAAAAGTGAGCTTGCTACTCGTATATCATATATGACTCCTCTCAATATGATACAAAATTCTGTCCTGCGTACTGTGTAAACGGCTGGAGCCATACACGAATGCACTGATAGGCCAGTATCAGTGTGGCTTCAGACCAAAGAGATCGATCAGTGACCAAATTTCCACTTTACGCCAAATTTTGGAATGAGTATAACAAAGACACACATTCCACATATTTGTTGATTATAAGGCCGCTTTCGACACGCCGATATAAGAACAAAGTTCTTCAACGCCCTATCTGAACCTGGTATACCAGCAAATCCCAGTTCGTCTTTGCATAATGACGCTATCACACACCCACAGCGTCGTCAGAGTAGGAAAGAACCTCTGCGAACACTTTGATACGAAGTGAGGTTTAAGGTATGTTAGCAGGGCATTCTCGTAGATTGAGAAACAGTCACGTCTCATGGGCAAAGCGGTGAACGAGGACAAGACGAAGTACTTGGTGTACACACTCGCAGACCATCAGCGCGTCTTGGACGGTCTGTGAGTATGGAAAATTTCAACTTCAATGTTGTCTTCGTCTATCTAGGAACAGAAATAACTAGCGACAACAACGTCAGCCGAGAGATCAGACGAAGAATCGCGCTTGCTAATCGCTGCTACTTTGGGCTCAGCAAGCAAATTATATGTAGTGCCCTCTCTCGAAGTACAAAGATAAAAATCTATAAGACACTGATAATCCCGGTCCTGCTGTATGGCGCAGAAGCATGGACTCTGACATCAATGGAGAAGTGTTCGAGAGAAAGATTCATCGTTTAATTTTTTTTGGTCCCCTTAGAGTTGGCGTCGAGTCTAGGTCCCGTATGAACCACTAGCTATATACGCTGTCTGATAAGGTTGACATAGTTCGGCGCATTAAATTCCAACTGCTGCACTGGGTTGATCACCTCATCCGGATGAACGCCGAAGCTCCAATACTAAATGTTTACAACGGGAACCTGAACTTAATTGGTGGACGACGTCAGAGAGGACGATCAGGTCTCTGACAACCCGAAGTAGCTTCTGATTGCCAGCGACTTGCGCCGACGCGCACTAAACTACACCTACGTGCGGCCTTGACCGATAGACGGTTGTAGAGCCACCTAAATAAGTAAGTAAATGCTATAGAAAGAAATAAGTTTCTGTGGAAAAATGTGTTTGCTATCACGCTACAAAGTATAAAATTAGTTACATATGTGTAAAAGCACCGGGAATAATAAAATCTACTGGAAAATTAGACGGCGACACGCCCCTACATAAGAGAAAAAGAAAAGTGAACGTTGCAATGCACGCCGGAATACTGGCTAACATGTAGATGATTTGATTATGGTTATGTACAATATTTCTTACCCGTTGTGGATATCACGAGCGATACTTCGTCGCATTGGTTCTATGAGGCGCCATGCAGCTTGCAAAGTGATCTTCTCTGTGAGCGAGAAACCATTCTCATCACGTATAATCTCAGGATTAAGGTGCTTCAGTGGCTTAGGATAAACTACACAAGGATTCTCATTGGGATCGATTTCCAAAAATCCAATCGAGCTAGATGCACTTCGATGCGTCATTTTACAATTTCTTTTTTTTTTTAATTTTTTTCAGTTTTTATATCAATACAAATCGTTTCTTTCTAATGTAATTTTAAAGTTTAATTGACATTGTCAATGATTAAATTTAACTCGCTTGCTATGATTTGCCTTTGATACGATAATATAATAATATGATTTTCCGGTTGTTTACTTTAGACTTTGAGACCACTTAATGGAAAGCCCTTTACTCGTTAACTGTTTAATGGCAAAGCTCATTTTTATTATTAAATATTAAAAATAAGTGTATTACTACTAAATACAGTATTACCTATGCCAACCATCCCTAATCGTCATTTTTTTTTTTGTATCTTATACGTCTTTGTACCAACAAACAAGGCGTGTAATGGAAAAATCAAGCAAGTATGCAACCATATTAAAGAAAAACAGAAACACACTTTATTTCAATGTGTTACATTTCAATTCATGGCAATGTCTGTCCGAATTTGACTACCTTGGAGTTAATATAACATTGTGAAAAGACTTGTCCAGCGAAGTCAGTCCATACGCACAACAAAGAAACCAGAATTTCTGATTGTCTGTAAGATGCTATAAGATATAATAAGGTGTAAACAGTTTAGTTGACAACAAAATGCTTTGTGAAGAAGTAAGTAAACTCAACTAAGGAGGCTAAGTCATTTTTTAAGCACTAAGTCGTGTTGAAAAGGTGTTCACAAGGCTGTATGATTATTTTTAAGTTCTCATTATTAATTGACTAGGTGTGAATATCTTAATTTGATTTGTGGTTTTCCTTTTTTCAATTCAAACTTACCAAACTTTAATTAGCATCCAAATTTTAATGTGATTATTAAACTTATGCGGCTTGTGACAGCAATTAAACTTAACATAATCTTAACTTAATAGGATGTTGAATTTACGGGCGTCGTTCCCAAGGACGACTGGGTTTACGATCTGCACAAGAAGATTTGTGCAGTCAAAGGTTGTCCAACTCAGCCCAAGTGGCTGTATCAGCTCACAAGAAGAAGGAGCTGCTACAACAACTACAACAACAACAACATAATCTTATTAAATATTCAAGTGCTTTGAAATTAGCACCATCCATTTTAGTAAAAATATGTACTATATGGGAGTAGTTGACATGGGTGTAGCTAGGCTTTTTTCATTGGGAACAAAATTCTTTCGAACTCAACTAAAATTGAACAAATTAAAAAAAAAACGTAAGTAAATAATCCCATTAGCTCGCAATGTACATATGTTCCCGCATTTTGAAAAGTCTTCTCCATTATATAGAAAAAAAAACTCAGCTGCTTTTAGCTGCCCCGTTTTACTTTATCGAAGCTTTTCTTCCAAAATTCCAAAATTCCAAACAACATGCGGTTTAACAAGAATTTTGAGCGCAGAAGAGTATATTATTTTCTTGCTGTTACCTCCTTAGCATTGTTGTCAACAAATAGATACTATTATAGTAAAAAATTTAGTGGACTACAAACAGTATAAATGTTGTTTATCAGCTACACACACATATAGTATCTTATAGTACCATCTTATCAGTTTGGCAGCTCGTTAAGCAGATTCAAGCTAGCCATGTCCGTCTGAAGGTTGTTGTGCATTTTGTCGTATAATTACTTATTAAGCTTATTTTGGTTCTAATCCCATAACATGCCACGCCCATATGCAGACGTGCACAACCTATATTTTAACAAAATCAGTTGAATATTTTGTTCGTAAAATGATTAAACAATCGTCACATGAAAAATACAAACGTTCACAAACAAATACTCATTTTAAACGATAGCATGGGAGTAACCAGTAACAAGTTGATACGACCCTGCGAGCGCGAAAGAATTACGAGATTGCGTGTTATACTTCGCATGCGTTTCACTATTATTTTGGTGACTGTATCTCTGTTTGTATTTGTTGTGATTTGTGTGCGCTGAAATAACAAATGCAAACAATGGTACGCATAAACGCAATAACATAGAAAACTATTCCTAGATTTTATATCAAATGATAGCCTGCATACAAACCCACCGCCCACTTTTGTATTTTTAAGTTTTACAAATTTTACTTTTCTATTCACAATTTGAAAGTTCTTGTGAAGAATATTAAGTATAGCGTCGGTTTACCCGGAGTTATCATTTTTTCTAGTTTTGTTATAGTTAAATTACATTAGTTGAATTAGATTATGTGCCACCAAATCTTATTGAGTTTGTAGACAAATAAATATATAGTCCCCATGCTCTGGTTTTCGAACCGAATAAATTGTTCAGAAGTGATTTCGTTAAACTGGTCCATATTTCACTTTCAGCTGAATTGGAATAAATTTTAAAGGAATTTTTTCGATTTTTGAGCGAGTATTGAAAAAAAATGCTACAATGTATATTATTCAAAGTATTGTCCACTTTCACATCTTTTTGGCAGCATATGGATTCCGCGTCAGAAGAACAGCTCGTCGTTAGAGGCAATCCACGAATCGAGCCATTTTTTGGTATCCTCGTAAGAAGTAAAGCGCTGCTCAGCCAGGGCGTGGGTCATCAATCTGAACAAGTGGTAATCAGAAGGGGGCTATATCTGGGCTATAAGGCCAATTCAACGCCTCCAACGTTTCCTTGACGGATCTTGCAACATGTGACCGAGCGTTGTCATGTTGCAAAACCATCTTGTCGTGTCTTTTGGCATATTCCGGTCGTTTTTGCTTCAATGCTCGGCTCAATTGCATCAATTGTTGTTGGTAACGTTCACCAGTGATGGTTTGGTTAGGTTGCAGCAGCTCATAGTACACAACACCTTTCTGATCCCACCAAATACAGTGCATGAGCTTGGCACCATGAATATTCGGCTTGGCCGTCGATGTTGATGCATGGCCGGTGGTCCCCATGATTTTTTTCGCTTTGGGTTGTCGTATTGGATGCACTTTTAACCGCCAGTTACAATACGCTGCAAAAAACTCTTCCGATTATGGCGTTGAAGCAGCTGTTTGCACAACCTAAAAATCTCCTTTCGATGTCTCTTGGCTTCAATTCGTACGACACCCAATTTCCTTGCTTTTGAATCATTCCCATGGCTTTGAGGCATTTGCCAACTGTTGACAATTCAACTGCCAATGATTCTGACAATTCTTGAAGGGTTTGACACGGATCTTCGTCGAGTAATGCTTCCAATTCTTCAGCTTCAAACTTTTTGGGCTGGCCTGGACGTTCTTTGTCCTCCGTATCAAAATCACCACTGTTAAACCGACGAAACCAGTACTCACAAGTTGAAGACGATGGAGCATAGCAAAGCTTCCCGCACATTGCGTTTTGTTGGAACAAAAGTCGACATGTTCACAGAGCAAAAAAAAAATATATTGTTTACACTTCAGTGGAATGATACATACTGAAAATTGAAGCTTATGAAGTAGGCTTTCACATGAATATAGTCACAGGTTTACCCGATACGATTAAGTGCTAGTTACGCCATATCTTATGAATCCTTTAAAATTAATTCCAACACCCAATGGAACATTGTACTGCGTACTATATACTCTCGATTTTTATAGAGGAGGCAATGCGTTTTGTAGGGTGGGCGTCAGCTACGCTATAGCCTCTTCATAGCTACGCACATGGTATTTCAGCATATCTTTTTACTATCTCGTAAAAAAAAACAAAAAAAAGAACTTTCTACAATGTTCTTGAACTTGAATTTCTGCCACTACTTCTGCAGCAGGACTAAATCCATGGTCACGCGTTGTCCGTATATATCATATGTAGTATATAATATATACGATACGTATATGTACAAATGAGCGCGTGTCTGTCACATGTTGATTCGTCACATGGCAATTCGATCCGGAAAATGTTCAAGAAACATGCTAAACAGCGTGCATAGGAAGTGTGTTAGAATGCGTTCGTTCGTTCGTTTGTTTCTTTATTCTGTATACCTATGTACATACAAATGTATTTCTTGGATGAATGCATTTCTGTGCGATAGTACAATAACTATACTACATACTGCAGTAGAAATTTTCTTATCTCAAGTTTCAAGCAAATAGCAACTATGAGTATATGGGTACATACTAGCTTGCCAATCATATCAGAGCTTTTGCTTATTGCGCACTTTTCTGTTTAGTTTATTTGCAAATGGAAAAGTTTTTTAGTTGCAAATACGAAGAAGTTTACAAGTCACTTATTCTATAGATATTCAAATGTGCACCCTCTCTGTGTGTGTGTGTGTGTGGCTGTGTGCAAATACCTGAAAATCTACTTGAATTTATTAGATTTCTTGTCTAGTATACGCACTAGAAACTATAGCTCGTTTACATTTTAATTTGATTTATTGTATTTGCAGGTTAAGTTGAACCATAGAATCAGGAAAAAATTTAGATGAATATGACTATGTGCTGGAGATTATCAGAGGTCACTCAACGGAACCAATTGTCAATACATATAAGCATCTTCGACTTAACTATGGGTCTATTAAGGTCGTAGCAAAGAGGTGTTTTGGTGATTCAAACCCGAACCACTACCCGAGAGAAGATTTCCTATATGTGTTGTTTCTTAGGTTAAGGACACGCACTGAGCGATTGGCGGTTAAGAGACGTGCGTATGTGCGAAGAATCTGAGCGACGAGTGGCCATTTATAAAATGACATTATCCAGTGCGGTTCGTTGAACCTTTTTGCTAGAAAATCGTATTCATATTTTTAAGCATGCTTCACGACAAAGAAAAAAACAAAAATTCGGTGTACACCCTATAAATCGCTTAAGATCCAATTATGGAAAGTTTTTGAGAAAGAAGAGTAGTGCTAATTTCATTGAGGTGTAATTTATGAAATTTTTGGAAACAATTATGAAAAAGTGTAAATGAACTTATCTATAAAAATGTATTTTAATTTTTTGTATTTTCGGATTCTGTTGCACTGGTTTACAAACGCCAATGGACCAAAACTTTCTCTCAAACGACATATCAGGGATCAATCAAGATATCTAAGCAGTACTGAAAAAATGCCATCTCACCTAGTGGAGTTGAAAGGATGGAGGGACATGATAGCCCAATGAACGTTCACTTATACCGTATTACATCAGATTAGTTTCATATCCGTCTGTTTGTAACCCATTGACATAGAATGGGAGAAGTTCAATAACGATGGTTGCAGTATGCACAAAGTAAAGTGTGCTTGAAACAAATATTCTAGTCTTTTTTGTCGGCTAACGATGAAAATACAGTGCTGTCTCTTCAAATGTCCCATGACGTTGGTTTTGTTCTTAGTGATTTGATTATGGAGCGGAGCAATTTGCAGACCGATTGCGTTACAATATTACAATTTATGGTCATCTATAGCGCAGCATGACTTTCTTAAAAGTAGATCAGTTTCTACTAACTGACTGGAACTAATATCCCTTATTAAAGAAGGTTGCGCCAATGGTTTTTAAGTGGTTATCATCAACACTGATTTTAATAAAGCATTTGGCTTTGTAAATCACCAACTACTGATTAATAGGCTTTGTTATCTTGGTGTTCCTTTGGGCTTACTACAATGGATATTGTACTATTTCGAATAGAAGATACGATGCATATCCAGAAAGTAAGTGTACTGAGGCTCTCACGGCCGGAGGGATTTTATTTCATCGTTATGTTGGCAACACTGCAGTGTAGCCAGATTTCTCCCCTTTGCAACGAGACCGGTTCGAGGTCAGTACGTTGAGAACTGTCGCCGCGACAACACGATTCGTGAACAATGTCAATCCAATCTACCGCCAAATGCGAAATATGCGGCGTCGATCTAGCCATGTCCGTCTATTGAAATTTTGCACGTACACTTCTTTTTATTGCAGTTTAATAAAGTGTCAAGATTGACCCGCCACGTCCACTTTTTGGGGAAGCCCCCATACAAGCTCACCGCCCACTTTTGACTTTTTGTATGAAAAACATTTTTATTGTAGTCAATATCAACTTAATAATTGATATAGTAACTTAAAGTAGACGGATGCTTAACATATGCATTAATGGGTGGGACCTGCTCACTATTTGGGGTAGCTCCCATACAAACCTATGGTCAACTTTTGACATTTTGTAAGAAAAACTATTTATTAAAGTCAATATTAAGTTGAAATGAGTTATGTTGTCTTTTAAGAGACAGCCACTTAACATTCATAGACTAATGATCGTTGCCCGCCCACTTTTTGAGGTAGCCCCCATACAACCCACCGTGCAATTTTGTGTTTTTTATGAAAAAATAATTCATTTAGATAAATATTAGCTTGAAATTTTATTTTGTGGATTTTAATGGACAACCGCTTCATATACATGTACAAATGGGCGTATCCCGCCCACTTTTTGAGGTAGTCCCATATAAACCCACAGTTCACTTTTATGCATTTGTATGGAAAACGTCAATATCAACTTGAAATTCGATATGGCGGCATCTTACACATCTACTACATCGCTTCATACACATCTACTATTTAAGCCCCCACTTTTATGTATTACAATACTATTTAAAGTTTCGCGTGAATGTTATTAGAGCTTCGGTTCAACCGAACTTTACGTTTTTTTGTTCCTTTTTATATCAGTTGCTAAGAACTCTAAATACTCTGAAGTCACATTCGATTTATTTGTGAAATTCTTTCACCGATATTTATCACAACTAATCACTGTCGTTATTTGTGATTTTTCATTCACCGTGAAAAATCACAAATAGTGAAATATCGACCAACCCCTAATTGTATATGCTATCAAGTTTAAATGGTTTAAAAAACATGTATTTCTTACAAAATACCTATTATCTTACATACTATAACATAAATAATATGACGCATTCCTATAAAAATGCGTCGCAACAAATGTGAAATGTCAACCCGCATCAAATCAACATAAACTGTTAAAACGCTTTATTTATTATTTATTTATTGCAAATATCAAATCAAATATGTCAAACTCGATAAATGACGACATTGAATGACGGCGTTGGACAAATAAATGTCGTTTTTAATTATTTATTACTGACATGAAAGTATCTCCACACAGGTTTTTAAATACAAAAAAAAAAGAAAAGAGCTGTGTACCTGAATATATACAAATAATGCTTACAATGACTTGTCTAATCTAGCTACTACTTGTATCTAGCTACAAATTATCGCACGAATCCAATGGATTTGAATCAGCAGGGGAAACACCCACCTAGCCAGCCAGTCAGCCAGCCAGCCAGCTAGCCAGCCAGCCAACAATGAACAAGTTCTCGGTCAGCTGACTGCGAAAAAAGTTAATCGCGGGCCCATCATAAATATGCTGCCACTTTGGCAGCTTATCGCACTCTATGACCAAAGTATAGTATTGCTAGGCTTTTGAGCGCCTAATAAAAACAAAATCACTGCTAATTTTTATAACCAACTATAAAGCATGCGTGAAATTCTTGGCAGCACGTCATTGCCCTGGCGGACAACATTCAAATACAGCGAGAAAGTAAAGGATTTTCCATTCTGAACTTTAAAATTGAAAAAGATGAAAAAATTTTAACTTAGGTTGTACCGAAGTTTTAGTACCATTCACAAGAAGTTTCAAGTTAGGTCTACTTAGCAGCTTAAAAAAAAATTTTTTTGTAAAGGCTAACAACATAAACGTAGGTGGTAAGTTTGGTGGGTGCTACCCCTTAAAGTGATCGGAACATGGCAAAAAAACGCTAACATATCAAATTTTTAGTTGGTTTTGCCTGTAATGAAAAAGCTTTTAAACAAAATCCTAAAAGTGAATGTACGTGAATTATGGGGGACTAACCCAAATAAAAGTGGTGGGATCACACCCATTGCTATATATGTGAAGGATCGTCCATGAAGAAGAAGCCGTTTTTATTACCAAAATTCTAAATTGTGCTGGTTTTTTGTATGCGGCTACCCCAAAAAGTGGGCGTGGCATGCCAATGATGATACTCTATTTAACTGCAATAAAAATACGTCTCGGTGCCGGGTTTCAGCTGAATATCTTAAAAAGACAGACAGATGGACGGACGGACAGACGGATAAACGGACATGGCTAGATCCAGCTGATCAAGACTATATGTATATAGTTTATGGGTTCTACGATGTCTCCTTTAATGCGTTACAAACTTTCAGACAAGCTAATAATACTATAGCATAAAAAGAGTTGCTTTTCATTGCAAATTAAAATTCAATACTATTTTGTTTTGGGCTGAATCACACCAATAGTTTAAATGATGTTTTTCTCCAATCGGTCAATTGTTGATGAGTTGGTTGCCATAAACCAGCGACTTAATGTAGTCCCAGAAGAAAAAGTCTAAAGATTACACAAACTTGCCGGTAATTGCACAGCGCCTCTTCTGGAAATAACGTATTTGGAATAATTCCAATGCAGCGCCCGATGTGTGATACGTTGCGCCGACTTGTTGGAATCACAAGTCGTAGAGATACTTGCCATCTAATTGAGGCCAAATAAAATCTGTTATGGCCCGAGGAGAAAATGTTATTTCTTTGGATTTTGAAAGCTCTCGACGAGACAAATTAAACTGCCTTTATGAAATTTTGATAGCTCGATTAGTTTTGGAGATATTGTCGGTTGAATTATGCGAAAAAAAAAGTTAAAAAAAACATCGATTTTTATATCAAATCTTGTCGCCAAAGGAATAACATGCTTGCCTAGCCCGGTACCGTTCACTATTGACATGCACCGTTTAGCTATTATCATTTCTGAAGATGTATGATCTAATGAGACCGCCTGACCAAAATCCACAGCGAACAGTAAGTTTCTCCGTATGCAATGGAGACTCTTGATACAGCTGTGGATTATTCTCTCCTCAAATGCGGCAATTTTGCTTGTTGTTCACGAAGAGTTCAACCAAAAATGATGTGCTTCATCACTGAAGATGATTTTTTTCGACAAAATTTGGAACCGTTTACAGCTGTTAAAATGATAACTATGACGTAAAACAAGCGTCGAAGAATGACAGCTTTGACAACCTGAAACTATTGAAAACCCCTTTGCATAGTTACAATACATCCAACTACTCAAATCTTGTGTTCGACGCCTTGAGTGAAGTATTTTTGCTTGTCGTTTTTAATTAATTGTTAATATTTAGTAATATTTGCGCTTATCTTATCATAAAGTGTTGTCTGACGCTGCCGAGCTGTTCTCTTGACTACTACTGCTACTTCCCTTATTAATATGAACTGAAAATGATGAGTTTATAAAGCGCACAAGTAGCAGCCACTTTTATATTATTTGGCTTTTATGATGTCTGTCATAAAAAGAAAAATGCTGCATTGACGCGTGGTCATGAGACTGGAATAATCTGGTCTTGGTTTTATATGCAGCTTAAAATGTAGAATAATACTATAGAAAAGAAATGAAGTGTGACGGATTTATTTTTTTATTGCATTTCTTATGAATTACCGATTTCTTATGAATTATATACCCTAAGCATATTATATTTTGTGGAAAGGCGTAGAGTCAATATTTCGGAATGTTTGTCTCACACAATAAAGAATGCATCAAAACGGTCATTAAGTATATTTTTTTTAACACAATGGCAGAAGTCAAACTCTTGTCATATACATTAGACTGTAATACTCTTCTGAGATATGAACCTGAAAATGCAAAAACTGTTGAGTTATCAATGCAACAAACTAGTACAAAGTTTATTTTACATTGAGAAATATTTTTGACATATTTTATCTCAATGCGAATAGGTAATTTTAACAACAACATTTAATTACACAGAAAA
This sequence comes from Leucophenga montana, assembly GCA_035044765.1. NCBI lineage: Eukaryota > Metazoa > Arthropoda > Insecta > Diptera > Drosophilidae > Leucophenga > Leucophenga montana. The sequence continues at coordinate 848,625 of JAWNNQ010001912.1, read as the reverse complement.
CTGTTTAGTCGCATATACAACTGTTTCGAACGCAGCCACAAGCTCTCATCAGTATGCTAGCCGCACATTATAATTTTTAAAAATTTGAGCTAAAATGTCTCAAATTAGATTGCTTAAAATGTTTAGAATTTAATTAGATTCAAACAAGCTAGGCATACTAGTTCCAAAGTATCTTTAGAAGAGCTATCTTTAGAACATTTTTCGTATCAGATTTTCTTTTATAGTATACGACGAATCTATGTTTACTATCTATTATTGTCTGTACGACCATCTGTCATTTATGTTGTTGTTAGTGATGCGAATGTTTCTTTCGCTGTCTTTGTTCTTATGAACGGAGCTTTAGTACAATATTATTTTGCGCTAAGTGCCTATCGCTTTTGATAGCTACATAGCGCACTTCAATAGTGAATAGTAATATAGTAATATACTAATTTGTGACGAAGTGTTAACAGCGGAGAAGTGTTCAAAAATGACACAGAATTGCACATTAATCAATACTTGAATATCGATTAATCGATATTTAATTATATCATCCATTTTTGTTAAGGGTTCGCTATAACATTTTTATATACATATATACTAGCTTGTGTACCCGGCGCGTTTCTGCCTTTCCACCTACCACTCCTTCTCTCTGCTACTCCTTCCCCTGACACTCCTTCCCCCTGTCCCTCCTACATCATGCCTCCTTACCCTATCATCCATTCCCCTACCCATCTTCTCCTGCCCCCTTTCACCTCTTCGCCTAACACCCACTACCCTTCACACCGCATCCATTCCCCCTCACCTTCGCCTTCCTCTATCTCCTCTATCTCCCCTTCTCCCTGCCCCCCCCTTCGATCCCATTAACATGTATACAACATTTCATCACTCTATCGTAAATCGTACCCTGCGCGTTGCTGTCTCTTGCCTCAACTACCTATGCCCAACCTTCTCAATGCCCCCTTACCCTAAATACCATTCAACCTCCCCTATTTTTCTGCTACTCTTCCCTACCCTTCTTTCCCCTTCCACCTGTTCCCCAAAACTCTCCCTTCCCTCTTCGATACCACATACAACATTTTCTTCCTCTATCTTAAATTTTTTGAGCCAGGAACACTCGCGGGCATACATAGTAGATCGAATTGTGAATCTAAACCTTATAAAGAAGATATTTCCTGAATGCGAAAGAACATATAATGAACAATATTTTGTTTACACAGAAAAATGATCGCCTTCCGATACACGTGTTTCAATGGTTTACCAAGCCCTTAATCAGTCGGATAAGCCGTACATTGCTAGTGATTTCTTATATAGCATGCTTAGTTGTAAAGTGTCTTGTGTATTTCACGATTTTCTGTTCAAGAATGATAACGACACTGGAAATGCGTAAACTTTCCCAGCATGTTCTGTTGCATTCATGCAAGTATGGTCTCTTTCATATTTCTGTGTTTTATTATTGTATTATCGCCTTATAAACTGCGCCACTTTACTATTCTGTGTAAACAAAATATATATATATATATATATATATATATATTCCTTCTTTCGCATTGAGGAAATATATATATACATACGAGTATATACAATTTATTTCCCAATATAAAATGACCTCGAGCCAGCTAAAATTCATATATTCACACATTATCACAGGCCGCCAATAACAATTACGTAAAGCTATAACTCGTATACTACGAGTATTGTCAACCACAGAGATGAGATACATTTGGAATTTTAATAAAAACAAACTTTTTTCGTGTCTCCTACTACATTATAGGCTTCACCAACAAGCACACTGTCTATGGGTACAGTACTATTGTGTATGAGTATAATAAATATTTCTATACAGCATATTTCTATATTTCTATTCTAGCAATTTAGTTAGCTCTATTAGCTTTGGTCTAAAAGCGTAAGACATGTGAAAGTACTTACCAAAGTATACTATTATCAGTTGTGAATTGTTTTTAATTAAAAAAATATCTCCTTTGTTTATTAATTGTTTTTTATTTTTTTTTTTCTTTCATTGGTTACCTTTGCATACTATTTGGAAGGTTCTATGAATAACTCGTCGTTCTGATAAGCACATCGTATGTTTAAAAATTAATTTATTTTATAAATATAACTTTGAAACATTTCCAGAAATGTTTCCTTCGAAGGAAATTCCTTTAATATTTGTAGTAATAAAAGAACAACAACAACAAACCAATTTCGTGTAAATGCTTTTCCAAAATTGAATTTTCATGTAGCTCAGCTCCGGTAAAATGCATCAGGTAAAATGTACGGGCATAAAAATAGCAAAATTGTAATTTCGAAAATCGAATAAAACTAAATGCATGTTTTGCGTTGGCGTATGCGTAAAATTTGCTAGTGTTGTACATTTTAATTGTGCTATTTACTTATTTGCCATTTTCACTTTATGGATTTCGATTGTTGGTGCGCACGCTTTTCATTATGTTTATTTTTGTTTTCTTACACTACAAAAATAGTGTATCAGTTTGTCAGAAACTTTGTAACGCAATGGAGGAAGGAGTTAGCGTAGATACATCAAATAAAAAAGAGATATCGAGATGTTTTTCTTAATTGATACCAGTCCTTTTAATAGAGCAGATGAATTAAGTGTTCGGCTAGAATATGAATAGTTAGAGGTATGCGGTGAACGTTAATGGAAGATCACAAAACAATATTAAGTCATAGAAACTCAAGAAATTAAAATTTATGCAAAAAAAAGATCCTAATGAAGAACCCTTTACAAGTTAACTGTAAGGCAGAGTTCATTTTTATAGATACCCTCCACACACACAGAGCGTGTTAAGATATTATCAGTTTGTAATACATCGATTTAAAAATTTAAAAACATATATATTCCTGATCAGCTAGACGAGACCAGTCGCTCTAGAACTCTCCTGGATGCTGTTGCGCATTTTATTTAAGTATGTTTTTGAGATATTTAGCTGAAACTCGCTATTAAAGCTTATTTTGTATTATAAGAGTAATACCAATCGATAGGCGTGGCTCTAAAATTTTATTTGCTTACATTTTAGTCGACAGCATGCGTTGGAATAATGTGTATTTCCCGTCGAGACCTACTTTTTTGTTGCTGTTTTCTAAAGTGAGCAACCGCTCACACTTCAAGAGCATCTATGACTGAACACTTCAGGGAGCGCTTCATCTCAATAAGAAACGATTTGAAGTGGAAGTAAAAAAAGGAAAATAATGGAAAATCAACCAAAAATACAACTAAATTTAAAAAGTATGAATACATACATGAAAATTCCCAAAACGTGAAGTGTATAACAGTTATAACAGCTGTCTTTCCATAATGCATATAACAAATGTAACAGCCATTCGTATGACGTATTATTGTAAAAAAAAAAGAAACAAGAATTGCGCAATCTAATATTTTCGATGCTATATCTCTGTTGACAGGATTTGCACAGAACAGTGTAATATATCAAAATATTCCCAATTTCACAACCTATTATCACTCGAAATATAAGCACAACATGTTGGTTTAAATTTTTGGGCACATCACCAAAATGTTCTTTTCAAAACAAATTTTTATCTATATTTTTATACCATTCACACATAGTGTGAAATGGTATTATCAGTTTGTCTGAAAGTTTGTAACGCATTAAAGGAGCCATTGTAGACCCCATAAAGTATATATATTCTTGATCAGGTCGACGAGACGAATCGATCTAGCCATGTCCGTCTGTCGGTCTGTCTGTCTGTCTGTCTGTCTGTATGTTTTTGCGCATTTTTTGGGAACTAATTTTTATGCAATCCAGTTTTTATGCTATCCAGTTTAATAGAGTGTCAAAATTGACCCGCCACGCAAACTTTTTGGGGTAGTCCCCATACAAACTCACCGCCCACTTTTGACTTTTTGTATGAAAAACATTTTTATTGTAGTCAATATCAACTTAATAATTGATATAGTAACTTAAAGTAGACGGATGCTTGACATATACATTAATGGTTGGGACCCATTCACTATTTGGGGTAGCTCCCATACAAACCTACTGTCCACTTTTGACTTTTTATAAGAAAACTTCTTTATTAAAGTCAATATTAGTTTAAAATGCAATGTGGGACCTTTTTATGGTCAGCCGCTTAACATACACAGACTAATGGGCGTGCCTCGCCCACTACTTGGGGTAGCTCCCATACAAACCTATGGTCCACTTTTGACTTTTTGTAAGAAAAACTTTTTTATGAAAGTCAATATTAGGTTGAAATACGATATGGTGCCTTTTAAGAGACAGTCGCTTAACATACATAGACTAATGAGCGTGGCCCGCCCATTTTTTGAGCTAGCCCCCATACAAACCCACCGTGCAATTTTGTATTTTTTATGAAAAAATACTTCATTTTGATCGATATATATGTTTTGGTATAGGCAACTTTAATATTATCCAAGCTATAAACACCAAATTTGAAATTTTGAAAGTTTCTAATATGAGTGCTCATTGATGCTAACTCCAAATGTGAGATGCACTCCATTCAATTTGCGAGGAATTACGTTGAGTATCTTGTAGCTACTTGAAATAGTATAAGTACAGTCTTAGTAGGGTTTACTCTTAAGCCTGTTAAGTCTGTCCAGCTAGAAAGATCTTTTAGTGCTGTTTCCAGCACAGAGTATTTGTGGGAATCCGTCACTTATTGTCATTGGTACTTCATCAGTATTAGCTATAACGCTATAGCCACACTCCTATACGCGCTAAAGCATCTTATCGATCACTAGAACACATACGAGTGGGCATACGACTCCCCTTGGGAGTTGCACCTTTTGATATGCCAGCGAGCGACTGACTCTCCCAGTTCGGTATTCACAGCTCTGCAGCATAGCCTACCAGAGAGTCACTCACTCCGAGATTTGTTGTAGCTTCTGTTATAGCTTACAGATTGACATTGTTTAAAACTCCCTCGATATACAGTAAGGCCACTTTTATTTCCTTCCATGGGTTAGATATGTGGTTTAAATTGAGACAGGCACAACAGCAAATACAGCCTACTTTTGTGGGATGCGATAGTTCCTTCTAAGCTAAAATAGATATTTCTTATACTCTTTTACATTAACTATAAAATACAATTTGATAAAAGGTCCTGTGCAGCGTATTGAAGCTTCGGTTTTAGATTAATACTTTTGTTCGTCATTTTTGTTTTTTTTTTCCATCATAAATGCACATATTTAACTTGGCACAAAAATTCAACAACAAAAATATTTTCTTTCCTAATGTTTTCTATGCCAAAAACAAGCATTTTTTTGCGCCTTCTTGATTCTATTAAACAATTCTCAACAAGCGGAAATGCATTTTGAGCACAAAAAGACGAACGAGGTACAGTCAGCAAATAATTCTTGCTATTCTAAGTATATAAAATATCATAAATTAATCAAGACTAAAAAACTTGATGCAAACTTGTTAAGAAATTGAATGAGTGACAAGTAAAATGCGGCGCCATGCATGACAGCTTTTTATCAAAAGTTTGTCACGGAAAATTTTAGCTCCAGCGCAAGACTGTGGTCAAAGTTTTAGCACATTGTAAAATATACACTATATATATAGATAAATATTTAAGTATTTACACTTCAATAAATAAATCAAAAGAGGTGTGCAAAATCATCAAAAAATCGCACAAAATACCTGTCAAGTCTTATAATTTTGACAAGTACATTTGAATGACTTGCTGACGCTGTTCTCTATCAATATCTTATATAAACTCTTTTTGTGATGTACGCGCACTTTAACAGTTTTATCAATTTAACAGCGTGTACATCGAATCTATCTAAATATCTATCTATTTTTCTATGTATCATAAGTCTAAGTATGTATTAACCGCGCCACATGTGGTACTTATTCAACGCCTTCATGCATACATCATATAATAAATATTTATAGCCACAGACGCAACACGTCGTATACTTAACGTAATATTCGATCTTCCAGCGTATTACTCAAGTGCACGTTAATTATCCTGCAGCGAACGCGCACAGCTAGCGGGGAGCATAGTTTCTTTTTCTTTCTTTTTTTTTTTGTATCTTATATTTATGACTTTTTATTATTACACATTTCTATCTAAAATTACTTTCGCTTTCTGTCTGCGGCAGCCGTTATGAATTCGTTGAGGTTTTTTAGCATACGCATAGCTATATACGTGGGCAATTTGAAAAGTCAGTGAATTTGCCGCGTTGTAACGTTAAATGCAACTTCTACTACAGTCAACTACCATCTGTTAATAGACTACTATCAAATTTTAAACAATCCGCATCATTAAGTATGTGTTTGACAGCCATTGAAAGCAGATATGAAAGGCTGACAGACGGACAGAAATCAGAAACCACTGTTTCATCTACTGCTTGGACGCCGATGTGCTTCAATGGTTTAATATTTTATACACGTTCATAAAACGACGCAAAAACTTGACAATATTGTCCCAAACACTACTTCGAATTAAATACACGTTTACGTTTGATGTCACTTTCAACACCGACCTGCATTCTGTGCGTCTGTCTGTCTGCCTTTCATATCTGCTTCCAATAGCTGTCAAACACAAACATAATGATGCAGATTGGCTACTTTAGGGACTACCCTCAAATCAATATTATTCGATATTCATAAAGTTACTGACTTATCAAATTGCTCTCGTTCATAGGTACATAGTAGTCGATTTCAGCGCACAGCTGAAGGCATTTCTCATCGCAATTTTGAATTTGTATATCATCAATGATAGCAAATCTAAATAAACTGTTTTGAATCGTTAAAAAATAGCTACACAAAATATTTTCATATGCGTATAAATAAAAAGATTTAAAAGCTATCATAAAATTATTGTTTATCAAATGTTTGAGACTTATTGTTGAGAAAAATAAATTTCCTACATTGAAATTTATATTGAAACATTTTCCTTGTTTTGGAATAATAATTTTTTTTTTATGTATAATCATATAGACAAATTTTAATGAAGCTTTTAAATAGCGGAAAACATAAATAGAGTTAAATGTGTAGAGTAAATTTGAACAGCAAAGAGAAAGAGTTCAGGATTATGGTCCGCGAAGTTACTCCCAAGCAGAAATTTTGAAGAAAACAACTTAAAATGCTTCATACTGTGAGTGACAAACCAGTTACAAGATATTAAATATCTATTTGCAGAGCGATTATTTAATGAGTGAGCTATTCATCCTTATACAAAAGGAGTTCTACAGAGAAAAATTATATCTGAAATTTTTAAAAGCCAACTTTTAGGCATGTTCAGATTCAAGCATTTAATAGACTAAAACGGTCGAGCTACCCTGTGCCTTGTATGAAATACAGAAATATGCGGTATATTTTATTAGAATTTTGGCTTTTCTAGCTTAAGCCCAATACTGAGATCGATGAAAATTTTTGATGCCGAAATTGTTAATTTTTACTGCTACATATGTCAAAAAAACGAAAAACAGTGCTCTCAAATCAATATGAAATACTAAAATCAGATATTTATTAGGTGAAAAGTCCACACATTTTGATTTTTCTTTGGTGTTTTCTGACAGAGATGCAAAAGGTCACACAGTTTGTCACCTGTTTTTTGAGTATATAAAGTGTTTTCGGTAGCAAACGTTTTTGTTATCCGAATACTCGATGAAAAACCTTTCGTGCCGAAATTTTTTGATTGTTATTTTTATATGAAGTTTTTTTATATAAAGTTTTATTAATATCAAAAATTTTCATCGATCTCAGTATCTCAGCTTTAATCAAAAATTTTCACAAAAAAACTCAAATGTGCGAGCATGTTACAGTGGTCCGATTTAGAGCTAAACGGTGCGATCTAAAAATAACCGCTCAATTTGGCTCAATTTTTGTTTAGTTTTCTTTTTTTGATCCAGTTTCTTGCAAACAATATAGATCAAAGTAAATGCCTCTTCCAGTTCTAACCAAAAACTTTGCATCACCTACCTTGGCGTCAGTCACGGCGTCAGTTGCTGCAGTTTGAAGATTCTCATACTCTTCCTCGAACTTTTTTGTATCACACTTCGTGGTCCGCTTTTTGTTTTTTGCATAATAAATCAATTTTCAACATTCAGCAATATCTTGGTCTCATTGCAATTTCTCTAGAATCAAATCCATTCATTCAACAAATTATGTATGTTTCAGGCTTAACCAAGTATTTGAAACTGTTCTGTTGCTGATAGTATTAAGTTTCAATTACATCAAAGACTTAATGCAAAGGATGTGTATAAAATGCATTATATCTGCGTTTCTCCAAACATTTCATATAAAGTACAGAATGTCTCAAAAGAAAGTTCACATTTGATTTGCTGATTGCGTGAACGCAACTATTCCGTGGGGCGCGGGGGGTATGTCAATCAGTAGCCTAGCTTTTAGGAATTTAGTCGCTATGGAGCGTTTCTCGGCAGCGGACCGTGCGTTCTGCGTACGTGAGTTTTACAAAAACGGTAATTCAGCGACTTTAGCGCGTAGAAAATACTGCAGTATTCGACATGTTCGTCATTTAAATGATGCGCCAAGCCCTCGACTAATTTGGAAAATGGGTCGAGAAGTTTGAAGAGACCGGTTCAATGCTGGAAAAATCAAAATCCGGGCGTCCACAGGTCTTCGAGAACGTTCGAAAACGTAGACAGTGTAAGTCAGTCTGTTAGTGACAACCCGGACTTTTCGATTCGGAAGCGTGCTGTTGCTTTAAAAGTGCATAGATCAACATTGTTCCGCATTTTTAGCAACTTCACACACGTCCAAAAGGTCTCTACACCGAGTTCATGAACTTTTTCCTGCAGAGGTGACATAAATTGGCCTCCACGAAGTGCCGATTTAACCCCTATGGACTTTTATCTATGGGGTTACGTCAAATCTAAAATTTACGGCAACAAACCGACTTCCCCGGCACAATTAAAAAAAAAATGCGTCACGAAATGGCAGCCATCACGGAGAATACCTGCCGCGCCGTTATAAGAATTTTTAGTGCTCGTTTAAATGAACGCCGTGAACGCAACGGTTTACATTTGGAAAATATTATTTCTAAGAAATAAATTCCCAAAGTGTGTATTTTAATATGTAATAAACATTTTTTCAATAAACTACTTACTCTTTTTTTTATCGATTTTTTAAATGTTAACTTTCTTTTGAGACACCCTGTACTTACGGAATTTAAACTTCTTTCATAATACTAAATGCAATAATTAGCAAAAAATAAATAAATACAATATCCAGCTGCGTGCATTGTTCACTGAGTAATCAGCACAAATGCAAAGATATAAATAAAAAATATTTAAATAGCAACAAATGCAAACTCATTTTCATTTGTATTGCAGTGTCTATAAACAATTGTAGCTGAAAATAACTTAAATGCAAAGAAAATACTGAAAAACATTGCTGAACATTGTAAAGGAAAACAAAAAGGTTAAAAATTTATTGATTTAAGTGACAACTGCGCAAACGACTTAAGCGCAAACGATGTTTATTAAGTTCTTCTCAGCTAATTTACACTAAATAAACTGTCAAATAAATTAGTAAATATTTTGCGCTGCCAAGCAAATAGCATATTTAATTATTCAATAATTTCAAATAGTGTCATTAGACTTTAAATTGCCGATAAACCGCAAAGAAAAAATATTGACATTAAACAAAAAACAAAAAACAAAAAAAAGTAAGTAAATAAAAAGTAAAACCACAATAAACAAATATTTATATAGATACAAAGTAAAAACTAGCGGCAGCAATACGACCTTCTCATTCAAAAAAAAAAAACCATATAAAGCCATATTTATTTGCATAGAAATGCAAATTTCATTATCATTAGCGCATTATCAGTAGATCAGATACTTTATAGATACATAGATACACATATTAAATAGGCAAAGTAATCTGTTATAGATAAATATTTATACGTGTAACACCAAAGCGTACCGCAGGCAATTTCGTTTGCATTATTTGTTATTAAAATATTTATTTGCCATAGGAAAAAGTGAGAATCGTATCTTATAGCTACAAGGACATTTCATATACTGCTAACAATTTCACTTACCTGTTGAGATATAATGCAAGTTGAATTTCTTTCAAATCCATAGTAATCCAAATAGTTACAAAATAAGCACGCATTTCTTATGCTTTTATAGTTAGATAGTTACAATTGATAGCTACAACAACTTTGAGATACTTTTACACTTTGAAGTTTAATATCTTTCGATACAGCTACACACAAGACGCTGAGGTTTTTATTTAAATAAATTAACAAAAAATGCATATTATGTTTATTTTAGGAATTATTTTTATATAATTATTGCACTTTTTTATGATAGAAACTTGGAAAATTAAATAAACAAGCGCTTGCTTTTGTATTAAATACATTTCACACGCTTATAAACTCAGTATTTTTTAAAATTGCGTAACATTTATTGTACAAAATATATTTTTTTAATATATATATATACATATATATAAAATAAATATATTTACAAGTATTTATTTAATAAATTTTTTTTTTTATTTTTTTTTTTTTTTGTTTTATTTTATTATTTTTAAGTCTGTTTTACATCAATGATTTCTGTTTGTTGCACTCCGGCGTAATTTCGAAACGACTTGTCTAGAACAAGAGCAGCGGAAAAACTGAATTAATAAGCGTAAACAAATCGACGAATAAACAGAATAATCAGCATCAGCGGGAAAAAAAAAAAAAAACTAAAGCAGCGGCAACAGGTCCAAAAAGGCAGCCATCGACGTTGCCCATCGACATTGTCGATGCCATATTCCAGCTTCCAGCTTCCAGCTTCCAGCGTCATATGGACAAAAACAGCTGATTCAGTTTAAGCGCATGTGCAATTACAGTTATTGTATTATTATTGTTGTTATTGTAGCTCAGTGTGCAGGCGTTTAGAACGAACGAACGAATGTACGAACGAACGAACGGACGGAGGGGTGGTAGTACATACGGCCAAACGTATGCAACAAGTTTCCTCCGCACGTAGGAGTCTAGTCTAGGGCAGCCAAACGAATATAAAGAAAAAGTTCTTAACAAGAATATGTCATAAAATCAAATTACTACTACTACACACATAGTACATATTATACAGCAAATACGTGTTTAAATCTTGAGTACTTTTCTTGGTATACAAATTTAAGTACTTCATTGATATTTACATACATATGTCGTTTGTTTATTCGTTCTAAAACAAATGCACTTCGGATTTTTTTTTTTAATTTTATTTTTTTGTTTTATTTTTGTATTTTGTTCTTGATAGTTCTAGTAAACAAGCGGGCCATGCATGAGTACTAGTGCATGCCATTCCATGACAGCTGTGCATTCCATTCCAAGAAAATCAAAACAGCTAAAAATGTTAGAAACAAAAATTGGTTGCTAGCTGAGAGAGCTTTAATTTTACCGTTATTTGCAAAAGCTTGCGTTTCATTTGTATCGAATATGAAGAAACAAAAGCGCTAAGCGCGACATAGCTGAAATTTGTAGACGCTTGATAAATTTGTTACCGGGTATAATAGTACATATTGGGTTTGTTGACCGAAGCATCAAAGACTCCATAAAGTATATATGCACTATATTCGTGATCAGCTCGACAAGACGAGTCGATCTAGCCATGTCCGTCTGTCTGTCTGTTGTTGAGCATTTTTTGGTGATGAATTTTTATGCTATCCAGTTGAAATTTTGCACATATACTTCTTTTTGTTGCAGTTTAATAGAGCCCACTTTTTGGAGTAGCAACATACAAATTCACCGCCCACTTTTGACTTTGACACTTTTGAAAAACTTTTTTATTGTAGTCAATTTCTACTTAATAATTAATATAGTAACTTTTAGTGGACGGATGCCTGACATATACATTAATGGGTAGGAACTGCTCACTGTTTGGGGTAGCCCCCATACAAACCTACTACCCACTTTTGACTTTTTGTAAGAAAAACTTCTTTATTAAAGTCAATATTAGGTTGAAATGCAATGTGTGCCCTTTTATGGTCAGCCGCTTAACATACATAAACTAACGGGCGTGGCCCACCTACTTTTTAGGGTAGCCCCCATACAAACCTACTACCCACTTTTGACTTTTTGTAAGAAAAACTTCTTTATTAAAGTCAATATTAGGTTGAAATGCAATGTGTGCCCTTTTATGGTCAGCCGCTTAACATACATAGACTAATGGGCGTGACCCGCTCACTTTTTAAGGTTGGCCCCATACAAACCCACCCACAGTGGTGCTAATGAAGTTCCTAGCGAGAATTAATTAATTACTTCAAAACAAAGCCACCAATCCATGCGCTGACAATTTTTTTATATAGTAAATAATAAATAATTTGAAAAAGCATTGAAAACTTTTCCGTCGTTCATTGTTAAATGAAATTCGGCTGTATTTGCATTATCTCTTTTTTAATTTTTTCTACTTCGAATCTGACCAAATCGGATGTCTCTTTTTCAAAACTTAGTGTAATCGGTCTGCACAACCGAGTTGAGGAAGGTTGTGTATTTTGCCACAGAATTTGAGATTCTTTTTCAAATTGTAAAGGCATAATGCATACGGCAAATAAGTGCTCATCAATAGTCCCAGTTTCTGAATCATTGAAGCTTTGCCTATAAGTGGAGTGGCCACTGTTACTATCGCATCCCCATTTATAAATGGCTTTAATGTCACCGCTTGTAAGCGCGTCAAATGCTGAAGAAGACGCCTTTATTACTCGAGCAACAGTGTGGTCGACGAGATTTTGCAAATCGACTTTGGCAGAAGATGCAGTTACTTCAATTCCGTTTGGATAGCATTGTCTTTTGGCATCAAGCAAACTTCTATAGCTCGGATAAAGGTTCGAATTATGTTCCTTGGCTCCATCGCGAATCAACTCGTATGTACTTTTAGTAAGACCTGCATCTACAAATAGAGCTAGAGCTTCCTCAGGAGTGCTATGAAATTGTATTTTTAGCCTCTATCTTCGCAGTTTTAAGTATTTTTGAAGCATCCTCTGATCCAACCTGTGAAGCGCTTCTTTTTCCATCGTTATGAAGACTTAATCGCGTTGCTACCAGTAGCGCTTTTGTCGAGGTTCCATCTATTATATTTCGCTTTTCCAACTAATTTGGTCGTAAAATTGACAATTTGTTTTTTAATTGCTTGGTGCTGCTCATTATTATTATATTTAATTTTGTCAATTATATGAGCAAACACATAATTTTGTACAGCAGAAGACTTCTTTGTTGGCGTTGGCGTTGGCTCGCTGTGCCAAATCTCAAAAGGTACTCTTTTTGACACTGACATTGTTCCCTAAAAAGTGCAATAAGTGGAAGATCTGCAAGTGATTGCAGCTCATTCTTAGCGGATTACATTCATGATGGACGATTCTCACAAACAAAAGCAAAAACAGCCCGAATACACCCGAATAAATATAACTTTTACTCCACGAAAGTTTGGTGTACACAAGGAAATACATTAAATCGCAAGCAGTTTTTTAATCTACTGAATACCATTAACACAAATAAGAACAGGGCACAAATAAATATTTTTGTTTAATACATACCTTAAACTTTTATTTAAAACACTAAGATCGCAAATAACTAGTGCGTGACGTAGTGTCTGGGCCGGAGAAGCATGACAAGCAAGTGGTCACAACGAAATAGGCTCAATCAGCCAGTAACGCTAACTAAGACTCAGGGTCAGAGCTAGAACTTTTGAGGGCTATCCTAACGGAAACGGGCACTGCGAAATAATTTAATTTATCTAGGATCTTCAGCGTCTCTTTAATGAATGAGGTAGCCCAAAAGCAACCTCAGGTCAGATCTACTAAGATAAGCGTTGCTTTTAGGGTATATAGGACGGGTTAGTAAATTAGCCTGCCGTAGACCAGGATATTGTATCCAGTACCGGGCGGCAGTGCGTTTAAACCGATCTACTATGAAAGATTTTGACTTAGCCCAGCTAAGTCCGCAAAAAGGCTCTGGTCCTATGAAAGAAGTGGCCGAAACCAGTTCTGGCTAGTTCATCAGCAATTTCGTTGCCCTCGATTCCCAACAAATAGCGACTTTATAGCCGCAGTAACATCTTTGGCGAGACCCCACTTTCGGCCAAACATGGTTTTTCAGGACCATAGAGCCATTGTTGCCCTGTTGACGATAATTTTGAGGTCGGTATTCCAATTCAGTCTTTTGCCAAGGGTGACTCCCAAGAATTTTACCTCATCGGGAAGACTCAAAAGAGAGCTTTGAATGTACACTGGACCCAGATCCAATTTGTACTTCCTTGAGAAGCGTACCATTAATCCTGAGGCCCTCCTTGGCACACCAGGTGGTCACAGGCCGAAGAGCTAAACACATTATGTTCGAGACCGTATCCCAGACCGTATAGCTTTACTTATGAAACCCAATTTTACTTGCTTCATCTAAAGATCCTCATTTGTATTCTCTTCATTTTGTGCAAATAAAGTTGCCTTTTTGTACAACAAATAACGCGCTCAATAACTCATTCCGAGCGCTTTATTCTACCTACAATAGAATAAATTTTCTTCATAATTCTCCCTTAATTCTTTCTTAAACTATGTAAAAAACTGTGTACTAACAAATTAATATCAAATAAATTTGTAAATTTCTTAATTTAGCTTTAAACTTCTTTATTTTTGTTATTACTTCCGCTTGTACTAATGGTGAGGATGTGAGCACAGTCGGTCAACTTGGCGACCAAACAAAACTTCCTTCAATGCGTCTGAGTGACCGAAACACTATTCGTTTGGTTTTAAGTTAACTTTTGCTAACGAATAAATATTTGTAATTGTAATTTTAATTTTAATAAATTAATAAATAAATAAGACTAGTTCAAACGGACTGACAGACATACACTTGCTCGAAAAAGTCTGCGTACACCACACAAAAATTTGAAATGTTTAATTTAAACGCAAAAATCTCAGCTAATATTTTATGTATTGAATCAAACTCATATATATTAATATCTCTTAACTAATAATATTTTTTCTAACTTTTTAATACCTAAAATTAAACCTAAACATGGGGGAGAAGGAATTGTGGTTTGGGGTGTATGGCAGCCAATGGTGTTGGTAAACTAACATATATTGAATCAATAATGGATCAAACTAGTTATATCCAGGTTTTGAAGGATAATTTACTATAAAGTTTCCCGAAGTTGGGGCTGCAAGAAGAGTTTTAGTTTCAGCAAGACGACTTCAAGCACAGTACGCAGAAAGTAGAGCTTGGCGCCTTTATAATATAAAAAATCAGTTGAGGACACCTCCGCAATGTCCGGACCTGAATCCCATAGAGCATTTGTGGGTCTTACTCGAACGCAAAATCCGTCAACATACCATTACCTCCAAAAATATGAAAAAGACGTAATAATGAGGAATGGGAAAAAATTACAACTGAAGTAACAAAAACAAGGAAAAACGTTAACTTCGGTTGAACCGAAGCTCCAATACCATCCACACGAGATTTTTAATCGTTTTGTAAAGCATAAAAGTGGGGGTTTAAATAGGGGCTTAAAAGTGGGCGGTACACGCCCACTTGTAGATGTGTATGAAGCGCTGTAGTAGATGTAGTAGATGTGTAAGATGCGGCCATATCGAATTTCAAGTTGATATTGACGTTTTCCATACAAATGCATAAAAGTGAGCTGTGGGTTTAAACGGGACTACCTCAAAAAGTAGGCGGGAAACGCTAATTTGTTAATATATATAAAGCGGTAAATGTATATAAAATCCACCAAATCAAATTTCAAGCTAATATTGTTTTCAATGAAGAATTTCATAAAAAACACAAAATTGCACGGTTGGTTGGGGGCTACCCCAAAAAGTGGGGGACCACGCCCATTAGTCTATGTATGTTAAGCGACTGTCTATAAAAAGGCACCATATTGCATTTCAACCAAATATTGACTTTAATAAAGAAGAATTTCTTACAAAAACACAAAAGTGGGCCGCATCGTTGTATGGGGGCTACCCTAAAAAGTGGGCAGGCCACAACCGTTAGTCTGGCCATAATAAGGCACAACATTGCATTTCAACCTAATATTGACTTTAATAAAGAAGTTTTCATACAAAAACTCAACAGTCGTCAGTAGGTTTGTATGGGGGGCTACCCCAAATAGTGGGTTATAGTGATATATACCCAAAATAGTGACATATACCCACCCATTAATGTATATGTCAAGCATCCATCCACTACCATATCAATTATTAAGTAGGTATTGACTACAATAAAATACTTTTTCATACGAAAAGTCAAAAGTGGGCGTTGAATTTGCATGGGGGCTACCCCAAAAACTGGGCGTGGCGGGTCAATCTTGACACTCTATTAAACTGCAATAAAATGAAGTGTATGTGCAAAATTTCAACTGGATAGCATTAAAATTGGTTCCCAAAAATGAAATGAGGTGAGATCCGTTACTACCTTATAGAAATACTACTTATGTAGTGTACTATAAAATAACAGCTGTAAAAGCGCAAACTGTTTTTCTACATTTCTATCGCTCTTACATAGCGTCAGGCACATATAGCGCAACTTACAGCGCTAAGCATAAGTTAAAAAGAGATGCAAACATGTTGCATGCGCGCACGTGGTAAAACAGCTGTTTACAATGTGCGCATGCCGCAATCTAACTGACATACAACATGCAACATGTTGTGTTTACGTTTGATGCGGTTTGATAAAGCAATAAAAAAGAAATTATCTGCAGAATAAATAATTCAATTTAAAAGATACAAAAACTTATTTTAGACAAGTTAGCAAAAATTTACACTTGCTACAATATTTTAAGTACATTAATACAAAGCAAGCATTTCTGTCAGTGTATGTACGTTAACATAATAATTTTCAGAATTTAAATAAAAAAACAATATTGTAAAAAAAAAACTTTTTGGAAAGCAGCTGCAGATACATATATACATACATACACAAACTTAAGTCATGCCAAAAAAAAAGAAAAAGATTGAAAGAAAGCAAACTAAGAACTGTAGCAAATTCAACCCTATGCATAAAATATTGAAGAAATAAACAGGTTATTAGCGCAAGTCTTTTTTTGTGCATTTGCACACTAATTGCTTTGAATATTTTTTTAAACTAGATACTATAAAGCTTTAATACTTTTATATATTATATCGCAATATACAATCAACTATCATCCATTGAACCTTGTATTCAAGTGAATTCCTTAAATGTCGCTCGGTGACTTTTGCATGCCAAGAAAACTGGAAAAAATAAAAAGAAGAAGATGCGGAAAAATATTATATTGTATAAACGAGATACGAAAGTTATTCTCATATAGAAAAGAAAAAACCATTTCGCAAGTAACGAAGCAAGCACAAAGATACTCAAACGAATACAGTATTGAAATTTCACACACACACACACTCGCACACACAGCAACAACGATAAGCCATATATATAGAGATACCACTGCATTAGTATAGTTTAATATAAAATAATAAAAAAAAAAATGAGTGTATTTGAAATAATTTTTCCAAAACCGCTGTGAGTATTGAAAGAAATAACTAAGCGAAACAATGCGGGACAAAAGCAGCAAATAGCTATAATGCATTTTCACACAATTTTCATTGCATTTTTTTTCGAAAATCTTTTATATTAAGTCCAAAAAAAAAAAAAAATTAAAACCATTTCAATATCAAACAACAGCATATAACGATTTTTGTATCTCACAGATACAAATACAATTAGTAGCTACAATACAACAACACCAACCGATTCGAGAGAGCAAAACCGAGTAAAAGAGCGCGTCTAGTTCTAGAATCGTAGCACAGATAAAAAGCAGTAATGAAGTGGAATAAAAATAATACAACAAAAAACAAAAAAAAAAGAAAACCAAACCAAACCAGAATGGAATAAAATTCGAAGACAGTATAGAAAAACGTTTTCGTAGCTCATCGTCGTCATTGAGAATGTTCTTCCATAGTTTCGTTTCAATTCAATTTAATCCGTTGTCGCACGTTGTAGCTTTGTATCTATTCTCGATTCTCGATTCTGGTGCTTCCACATTCACTTCGGCAACGATTTGACTTGACTTGACTTGACTTGAGCTGCTTACCACTTCCTTCCTGCTTGGCTGCATCCACAAACAGCATCTTCGTCATCTGAAACTGAACTGAAAAACATCATCATCATCATCATCGGCATTTAACGCGTTACATTTCGTTCGCGTTTCGTAAAATTGTATCTATGATATACTATGTACTACAATATTATATTTTCCACATATTTCTGTGCAAAAACACTAAACAAGCAGCACAGCACGGTGTTGTTGGCTTTTCTTTTTCGAAATCAGTTTGAACTCGTATTTCTATCTCGTGCAATGTGAATACAATACCTCTATATATGCTTTAGATATGTATATATGTATATATAAATACATACGTATATAAATATACAAATCTGTTATTTAAATTTCGATTTAATACCATGCCGCGTTCTGCGCTCTGCTGTATTCGTTGCACCGTTTGCCACAAGTGTAAGTTTTGAATTACAGATACTTTGATCTTTGCACATACGGGTATTTTCTGTATCTTATATACTCGTATATTTATAATTATTATTACAAATTGTTTATTGAAATCATGTGTTTGGTATCATTTACTTGCACCTCCTTTGCAATAATTAGTCAATTTTATAATATCATTTTATAATATCATTTTATAATAATCATTTGATAAGCAAAGATACTTTCTGTTGCGCATTTATTTCGTTGTCTATCTCGACAGATTTTCCAATTCTTTTTTTCTTTTTTTTTTTGCCAATTACCTGTTAGCTTTGTCAAAGAATACTACAGTAAAACCTAAAGTCGCGAACAATTCGAATAAACGGATTTGAACAGTTAAAGTTTTTTTGTACCCTGTACACAAATGGACAAGGATATAATAAATTTATGCGAATGTATGTATATAGCAGGCAAAAAGATGGACCACATAAAGTATATACATATTACTGATCAGCATCAGAAATTGAGTCGGTTTAGACATGTCCGTCATTCCATCTAAATGTAAGAGACAACAGAACTCAAGAAGTACAGTATTAAAGTACAGAAATATTAAATTTTTTGATTGCCACGTGCACTAGACCCCATAAAGTATATATATTCCTGATCAGCTCGGCGAGAAGAGTCGATCATGTTCGTCTGTCTGTACGTTGTTGCGCATTTTTTGGGCACCAATTTTTATGCTATCCAGTTGAAAATTTGCACATACACTTCTTTTTATTACAGTTTAATAGAGTGTCAAGATTGTCGCAATACGCCAAGATTGTTTGTATAGCCCCCATACAAACCCACCGCCCACTTTCGACTTTTTGTATGATAAATTTCTTTATTGTAGTCTATATCAACTTAATAATTGATATGGTAGCTAATAGTGGACGGACGCTTCACATATACATTAATAGATGGGATCCGCCCATTTACTGGGGTAGTCCCCATACAAACCTACAGCTCATTCATTTTTACGTCAATATTAGGTTGAAATGCAATGTGGACAGCCTTTCATGGACAGCCGCTTAATATACATAGAGCAATGGACGTGTCTCGCCCACTATTTAAGCTACTCCCATACAAACCCACAGCTCACTTTTATGCATTTGTACGAAAAATGTCAATATCAACTTGAAATTCAATATGTTGCATCTTGTAGATGGTCGCTTCATACACATCAGCGTGTACCGCGCACTTTTTGGGGTAACCCCTATTTAAACCCGCCACGTTTATGTTTAAACGATCTAAAAATTTCGTGTGAATAGTATTAGAGCTTCATTTCAACCAAAGTTGACGCATTTCTTGTTAAAGATATTGTTTTGAAATTCAGTACACATAATAAGTATGTGATGTTTGAACATTTCTCCAAATTTTATTAATATTAAATGATTACATACATGATTTTATCTACCATAAATCCTTAGCGATTCGAGCGATTTAATTTATTTTTTAAGTGGTGCAGTGTATTTAATTGTCGGGCAAGCTCGACTTTGATTTTTATTTACTAGTGTATATTATACTAATTTACAGAACAAAGTTCGAAAATTTCTCTTACATTTTTTAGAGTAATGTAGGTGGGCTGAACACACTTTTTTAATTTGGGCCAATTACCTAGATATCAATATATTGTGCTATTTAAGTAAAATCATAAATTAAAAAACACAAATACCTAAACATGGGTGGAAAGTTTATTGGGTTCACACCTAAAAGTGGACGTGAAATCCCCATTGATAATTATGTGAAGCGTTCGTCCAGAAGAAGCCATCATAACGTAAATACAAATATTCATATATTCAGCTTAACAATTCAATCTACCAATGTCCGTCTGTCGGACTTCCATCCATCCATTCGTGTGTCTCTGTATTAACGATGCTACTAGTCCCGGTTTTCCCAATACCGTTTTAAAAATTAGTAAGGAACCATCAAATGTTTCAAATAGACAATACGGTATGCCTCCTGCACTTTTATAATCTCACCGCCCATTTCTATGTTTTCAAAGAAAAACTTCTTTATTACGGCTAACATCAACTTCAAATGAAGTATGGAGACTTCATATGGAAGATGGCGTATTGGCCGAGACATAAGTGAACAAATTCGCAAATCGCAATCGTAAACGGAGCCGTAATCCGAAATAACCGATAAAATTTGAAAAACAATAACAGAAATTGTGAATTGTGAAAAAGACAAACAGGTTATAAAACGCGATCAATAGCTCGTTCATATTTGAGTAGCTGCTAAGCCACTAGAAGTCCATTATGAAACAAATCTAATCAAAGACCAATCCAGATTCTATATACAGACGGAAAATACACTGTTCGATTCAGGAACGGATCTAGCAGCAAGTTCTCCATAGTACACCAATTATGCAATCTATCACCCATGGTATTCAAGCAATCCCAGCTGGTTTGAATTAGAAACTTGATGAGAAACTTGCCTACCAAGACTACGCTGATGACATTTGCTTTATGACGAAATCCGCAACAAACTGCTAAGTTTGGAAAAAATTTAAAGTCGAGTCGAACTTAAGGTCAACTTAATTAAAACCAAGCTCATGGGCATTGAGACCAGCAACTAGTATGAGCTATTGACCATTGAAAGGCAAACGATTGTTATGGACGATGTTTCTTTCTTCAGTTACCACGAATGTAAATTGACAAAGAACGGTGATGCATCTCTAAAGAGCAGAAGATATTGCATAATCGGAATAAGTTCCGTATTTTAAATAGTAGCATAAAACAAATATTGTGCTTTGTGGGACGGAAACTTGCAAAGCCACACATCAAGAGTGCGTCAAACACTTTGTCAGTAAATGCATGCAAAATAAATAAAAAGACGCAGATGGACCTGTATGTGTCATACGTTTCGAAAAGACGACACAGACAGTGTCATTGTCTAGTGGAACACTCAGTGATCCAAATGTGGATACTATTTTTTTCCTCGTATAACATTTGGCTCAGGCTGTGGTAGGTTAGCCGGTGTCCAGGATCCGTTGCAGAAATTTATATTTGCAGGATATGATCGAAGGTGTTTTTTTTTTCGCTGTTTATCATAATAAAATATATTGGAATAATGCTGATTTGGCATAAGTTCGCCATTTCCTTGCTCAATGGTACGATAAATCATTCTTTAGTAGTACATAAGGTCCTTTGGCAGGACACTCGAAGTCCTTCTAAATGCTTGTCCCATGATTCGTTGCCTGGTCCTGACCTAGCTGTCTTTCATAAACACGCGTGTTCTTTTTCTACACCACCGATGAGTAAACTAACTAACCACGTACGACCGCTCACGACAATAACACAAATTGACTGCCCCAAAGACAACTGCTCACAAGCACGAGTATCCGATTACAAAAATCGACTGCAAAGATTACCCGATCAAGCCTATTTTATCTCTCTTAAAGCATATTACTCTTACCATTACTACCCACCTAGCCCCACCTCCAGCCATGGTCCTTAGCTCGCATGGAGCCGATGCACAACCGAAGCCTCTACTAACTACTATGACAAGAGGTAGGTGCAATGTCTGAAAGCAAAAAGAAGAAAGATTAGTCAAATAATTGGAAGAATATTTACCGAAGACGTCGACTGCTGTCGATAACGCAGCTGAAACTTATGTGCATTTTTGGAAGATATGTTGATACCGTTTATCGTGTGGCGCTCGAAGATATGCTAGCCCATGTTACTATTGATTATTGTGCAAGAGTCGTAATAATTTTTTACCATATATTAACTTTTTTTTACTAGAAACCAGCTCTCCCGTTTTCATTTTGATGCCACTCTTTACATGTCAAGTTGGACTAAGTTAAAAACTAATTAGATTTGAAAAGAAATCATGAAATTGAGAATTTGTGTAGAATTTTTTATTAAACACTTCAAAATGTTCGACAATCTCAATTCATTTTAAGCGAGGTTTCACTGTAACGTCATATTTCGTTTTTTTTTTCGCATAGTTTTTCCGCATTTTTTTCACTTCTGTTGCGTTTGCGTTTCCACTTCTTTGTTGGATTCTTGTTCATCTTCGAACTTCTTTTGAAACACGCTCGCTTTTCACAGTTTTCTGCTCCACTCCACTCCCGACCATCGAATAGTAGTTTCCATACTTGTAAATCTTGTTTTTATGACAAATTTTTTTTCTTTATTTTCGCGCATTTTTTTTTCTTTTTTGGCATTCTGTTCTTAAGCGCCTCTGTTTTCACGAATTTTTTTTTTAATGACGCAATAAAAATATTTTGCTTCCTCATTTTTCTTTTTTAGTTGATTGTCAATTGAATGAAATTTTTCAGAAAGCTTTTTTCTTAGGTTATTATTCTTAAAAGATTAGCTTATTAGACTATATAAACATACATACATACACACGTGTGTATATATATATATATATATATATATATATATATATATATATATATATATATATATATATATATATATATATATATATATATATATATATATATATATATATATATATATATATATATATATATATATATATATATATATATATATATATATATATATATATATATATATATATATATATATATATATATATATATATATATATATATATATATATATATATCTCTCTCTCTCTCTCGCGCGCGCGCGCGCGCGCGCGCGCGCGCGCGCGCGCGCGCGCGCGTCTCTCTCTATATATATATATATATATATATATATATATATATATATATATATATATATATATATATATATATATATATATATATATATATATATATATATATATATATATATATATATATATATATATATATATATATATATATATATATATATATATATATATATATATATATATATATATATATTTTTTGTATAGTTTATTCCAATATACTTGCAGAAAATGCTGGGAGAGTATTCCTTCAGAACATTACAGCAGTACTAGACAATGAAAAAAAAAACACTTTCAAACAGTAGCGTAAAAACTATTTGCGAATTATAAGCGTTATTAAGTTTTAAATGAAATTTTATAATTCACAGCATTTAAAACAAGTAAATGTACTAAGTGAAGCTAAAATGTAAGCTTCAATTCAGTCTCTTTCGGCTAGTTTACCTTGAAAACCTGAATTTTAAGAATATGAGTGTAGCGGTATTGTATGCGTTGTGGACATAATCTAAATTTGATATGCGTGCATATCAGGCGATTCAAAAAATACCAGTTTGTTGGTTGTATATTTTGTAATCTCCGGGACGACATATTTATATAGTATATTTTATAGGACACCTCTTAAGTCTGCTTTCTTTAGAAAGGAAGAAGGAAGATTTAATGCTAAAGTATTAAGTATTAACAAAAGATTATTGAATAGGACACTTTACCGAAAGAAAAAAAAACCGTTTAAAGAATTCTGATTCTATTAACACAAACATTATTTAAATTTAAAGCATTTGGAGTATATTTTAGAATTAAACAAATTTTTTAATAGTGTGTTGAGCCACCTTTGTGCTTCAAAACTTCAGTACAAATCGGCTAAATAATTTAAAATCGAAATCGAGCTCGAAGCTAATTCGATGGCTTGGGTTAATTCGGATAATGTTATAATGAACCGTATACATGACGTGTCAGCCATGCCCAAACATTTTCGATGATATTCAAATCCAGTAAGTAGGGCGGCCAGCTTAATTGGCTCTTTATATACTACGTTTTAACAATCCGCACGGCAGAGTTACAAATAGGTTATGGAAGTATGGAAAAGCCTCTTTCAATATACCATTGTAAGACAACGTGGTTGATAAAAATTGTAATTTACAGGTGCCATAATACGAAATGGCCCCCACACTATTACACCTCCAACTCTGCTAAGTATCCGGTGGAAATAGTAACTATAGCTATCGATGTCTTCGTCTGATAATACCATGTGATGCCACTCTGAAGTCCAGATCACATGTACGCGACAAAAAGTGAGGCGTTGCGATTTTCGAACCGGATTAAGCGGTGGCTTCTTCTTGATATTTAATCATTTTATATGCTTAGCATTCGAAGTAACACGAAGCATAGTTGTTGTTGTTGTAACAGCTTGGTTTGGGCTGTATCAGGAAACATATAGAGTAGTGCAAAGCAATTTTGATTGCGAGAGAATGATAGACCGAAATATAACCCTAGATGTCAAGACCAAGAAAGGAATCTACTACTGTTGGTCGTAACCAAAGGTCTAAACGACTACATTGAGTCGGATGGTAACAAAGGGCAATTGAACAAATGTATTGTGTCGTGCGGTGACTGACTGGGTCTTACTTAGGTAAGGAGTCCAGACAGGAGCAGCATAATTCATTACAGAACGTCCACTAGCTTTGTACGTGGTATTTATTGTCTCTTTATCCTTACCCCGCTTTAGTAATCACAATGGTTTCATGGTTCTTTCCATATTTACAGTCATTACTTAAAAATATGGATATAACGTGTCGGCTGAACGCGATTTTCTTAGTTTTTTGGCAATACTTGTCGATAGGCCAACGTCCTTGTAAGCTTTGATTTGTTCTTTTTCTGTCTCGTTTTTTAAATTAAATCGTCGAAATTTAAATTAAATCGGCGTGTGCAGGTTTTGTTCCACATCAGTTAAATGATGATCAAAAAATCGCTCGTGTAGTTAATGTAAACACAGCTTGGTCAAGTACGCTTGTGGTATTGAACTAATTTAGAAATAGGTTCAATAATTTGTGGGATGCTCATATAGCTATTCATTTAATAACTGGAAAAGGGTTATAATTATTTAAAAATGATAGCTTCAAGCAGTGACGTCGAAGCCTTCTGTACTAAAATATTAATGGTACTCAAGCTCCGTATGGAGACTTCTTTTTATATTTGTTTCACAGTCTATGCATGGGATCTTTTTTTTACTTTTTTCTTTAGATCCTCAATGAAGGACTTTTTTTTTTTTGGTTAGTTTTGGGCAGTTTGATTGATTCGAGCCACTGCTATTTTGTGGTTTTTTGACAATGAAGTTACATTTTTGAGACCATTAACTCACTTTTGATAAAGTTTCGATGTGAAAAGATGCAGTCATTAATATGTTCAAAATTCAATAATTAGTTTTTGTGATATTTAATCATAAGCGCATTTCTTCTAAGTTGCAGAAATTAGCCTCATTCGGGTAACTTGTGCCAGCAAATTCGGGTGATACGTACCAACTAAAGTTTTTTTTGTTATATTTTCATTGAGTTTGCTATTCCTTTCAGTAGGAATTTGTAAGTTTCAAAGTAAGTTTCAACGATAACATGAAAAACTTCGGTGTGGAACAACAACCTCATGGTAGAGAAAGGCTTTTATCGGCAAGGTTATCGCCTTGAAGGAGTTGCGTCGTATTGGTCAAACTGTTTCGAAAGAAAGAGGAACGATGGTGAGCACATCACTTTCAGTCAATGCTGCGGGAATTCCGAGCCCACCCATGTTCTTGTAATCTCGCAAGAATATGCAAAGAAATCAGTACTGTTGGATGTAACAGCAGGAGATTTTAACCTTGAAATAGCAGCCAACGAAGAAATGCCTTTAACATCATGTCTATGCCGTGCGATTGCCTTTCTTTTGGCTGAAGTTAGTTCAGTTTGGGCAAGTAAATCAGCCAAAAAAAAAGCTACGTTTGAAAATACAGATTTGCATCATGATCTATCACCGTGCGATTATTTTCTCTTTCCAAAAATAAAAAACTGCAAAAAAAGGAGCTTTTTACAATGACAGTATACCAGCCATACAAGCAGCCGTGACACATATGCTAAAGAACATCCCAAAAAACGAGTTTAAAAAGTCTATGGATAAATTTGTTGAGCATTCCAAACATTGTATTGAGTTAAATGGATCGTAGTTTGAATAAATATTAGCTTTGAAACATAGTACCATGCTTGTTTTATTTTTTAACTAAAAAGTTCGGTTATTTTTAGATCAACCTTTTTATTTTTAAAATTCTGTATGCTTGGATGCAATTTTATTATAAAGAAATTATAGCAGCGGATGTTTGAAAAAATAAATATTTCTTTTACAGAACTTTGCAACTGTTTTCAATTAAAAAAAAAAAAAAGTTACCATACACAAGCACTTTTGCGCAATACACATTCTAAAAATAAAAATCTGTTTTTTATCTTCCAAAAACACATTGCAAAAAAGAAAAATGAATGCCGCCCTTACCTTAACCCTTACCCCGCTCAAAACAGTAACTACCAGCGCACATACAAACATATACATATGTACTATTTTAAGTATATAGCAAGCACATTTATAAAAATTAATATATATGAAACAGTGTTGCCATGCTGTAACATTTTTTCTACCTATATTTCAATATTTAACTTTTCACCTACACACACACACACACACACACACATGCACACATGCATACGTTGACAACTTCGTTCGTTTTTGTATGGAGCAAACGTTTGAGTAAATTTTCGAATTGAATTTCAGTATTGAAATTGCTGTTGACGGCGTTAGACGGTTGACTTAATGTCGGCGTTTGTTGACAGCCTCTCTTTTCTCACTGTGCTCGCGTTGTGTTGTTGTCTTATGTTGTATATGAAAGAGCGCGTGTAATTGTACGTCAGTTGATGTATATATATATATATTTATGTGCATGCGTGTGTGTGTGCGAGAGAACGCATGGGTATGTTTTGCTTTTATTATTATTATTATTTATTGTTGTTGTTGTTGTTGTTGTTGTTAAATAGTTAAACAAATTAATCTGAAAGAAATCTACTTGTGTGTTTTCTTTTTGATAAAAACAACAAAACAAAACACTCATACAAAAATAAATTTATTCATTAAATTTATGAATGCGCGTAATTTAAATTATTTTCAACCCACTTTGTGAGAGAACATTTTAAAAAAAATTTTTTTGCAGCGGCATTTTCCTTCTCTCTCTCTCTCTCTCTCGACTAGTGTCTTGCATTAATTTGCGCTCTCTTGCATTCAGTTGCCGCTTATATTGTTGTTGTTGTATTTGAATGCTAAGTATGGTTTTTTCTTCCTGTTGTTGTTGTAAATTTTGAATATTCAAAAAAAAATTAACTGGCTGGAAAATTTTTTTCTATTCTTTAAAAAAAATTAAATTAAGTGGTTGGAAGAGGAAGCAGAATCCGACCGAAGACATCGAAAACGAAGCGATAAACGACGTCGACGAACAAGATTCGAGTCTGAATTTGAGTCAGTATTGAATTGAATATTGAGAATGTATGCTACTTATATACATATGTATGTACTATATATATATATATGTATATAAAGTACATATATATGTATATAGTATAGTTTATATAGAACGATTGTTGAGTCGCGACGCAGATTTGAATTCGTTTAATTTTTTGAATAGTTGGATTTATTTTTATTGTGTTTTGTATTGTTCAGTGTTGAATTCACATTTCGACAAATTGTATACGCCTCGTTTGAAACGTCTGAATTGTTTTTTGTTGTCGTCATAAAATAGTTAGTATCTTTTTTCTGTTTCTAATTCCTACACTTTGCTAAGAAAACTCAAATCATTATCTTTGAATTTAGTTTTTTTTTTTTTTAATTTATACATATTTACTATTGTATATAAGTACATTCATGTTTCACTGTGTGTTCTCGGCTACACAACGTCTTTTGTGTTTTTTGCGGTCGTCTGTTTTTTTTTCGAAATTAGTAATCAAAATCGATAAAAATAACAAATTGTGATTTTTTTTTTGTCTTCTTTTTAATAATGTTCGTGTTGAATTTGTCAGCTTCTCAATAACACGTGAGCATTATGTAAGTTATGAAAATTTTTAAATATTATGCTTTAACGTTCAAAAACTGATAAAAAGTGATAACTACTTTAGTATTTGAACTCTGACATTTTTGAAAGACTTGTAAGCTGACATGTATTATATCTGCTTAATAATTGAAACTTTTGAAAAAAAAAAAAAAACATATATTTTAAAACTCTGTTTTTTCTACTGCCATATAAGCATATGTGTAGGCTGTTTTTATGAGCTTCATTTCTCGACATTGATTAAACTGTCATAAATTGCTCAGATCTGGCAACACTATTGTCATTTGTGCTCAGTTTGGTTTGCCATTTTATCATGAATAAACTAATGCCAGAACAAAGCTTGTAAATTGTGCAATAATGTTTCTTAAAATAGTGGTTCAGTTCGGGAATGTTACCGTGCGCTTTTTCCATTTTACGGTCGACATAATCATCAAGCCGAGCGATTAATTCGATCAACCATGTATCGTTTTAGCACCACGTATACTCTAAGTAAAAGGTGGTCTACAATTAAACTTCCGGAATACGCCACATCCAAGCCGAAATGCCTGAAACCATATATAAACACTAATGGCATAAAATTATCTTTCGAATAAAGGCAATTTTAAGTATGAAATTATGTATTTCATTAGTAAATCAAGTAGGGGATGCCTAGCGAATGTGCACCATTACCAACCCCCCCCCTCCCCTCCAACAGCATTTTTGTTCCTATTTGTGTCAATATTTACATCAATTTTAGTTGAGTTTTTACACATTTACAGAAAGTAAGGAGAAACGTCAAGTGCGTTAGAAAATTTCCAACTTTGACTCTTTTCATTTTTCTCGAAAAATATGTATTTAGCTTATTTATCATCAATATCTTTTTAGTCCCCTTAAAATTAATTCTCCTCAGATATAATACTATACTGTGCCAGCATTTTCTACAATGTTCGAAGCACTTTTTATATGCGTATTTTGTTCTGACCTTGAGCTCTTCCAGCGATGCGGTCTTTATCTCCGCACTCTTAGCAAAATGTCGTCCTTTCATGAATCTTTTCAATTTTGTAAACAAGCGCAGGGGACCAAGTCCGCGTGAAAACGGGTGCTGAGGCACGATTATGGGGTTTGCTTTTGTTCAAATAATCACGAACAAGCAAGGTCAAACTTTAGCAATTTCGGAACAAAATCCGTTGCCACACTTTTCAGGGCGAAAGCATTCGAAAGAATTAAATGGCATGAGCAAACCGAAATGACGACATCCTCAGCAACTGTTCTAATAGTGATTAGTAATAGTGCAAGAAACCTAGAGCCGAGATTATCTTATGTCTTCGATATGTATGTATGGAACTCTACTAGAAAAGGTTCCCCGGTTCCTTCCTCCGGAGCTGGCAATGGATAAGATAAGATATTTCAGCAATATCTCGAATTAGAAGCGACCAATCTTACTGCGATATATGCAAAAACAATTTTTAACTTATCCAAAAGTGTATAAGTATTATTGTTCAATGCAATTAGTTGAAATAACGAATAGATAAGAAAGTTTTAGTTAAGCCGAAATCAAGGGAGGAGTTTTTGATGATGCACATATAAGAAAACTGTTCAACGACGAAAAATTCCACATATATTTGTCACCCAATGAAGCTGCACCCTTGAATTCGTTGAATTTAGTTGTTTCTGATTTTCGTGATAGTAGTGAAAATCCGAACTACAAGATAATTGTTGAAAATTTGCCTAAGAATTTTGCAAAGCTAAGTAAGCAAGACTATTTTCTTATTTCATTTCCGTCATATGTCTTGCATCTCTTAACAAAGGCATAAATATGATGAATTTCTTGAATTACCACTTCGATATATTTTCCGAGATAATCTCGGTGGCATTGTGGAAAGTCTGCTCTCTCCAGGGGGAGAACTATAGATATAGCTAAGATAGTGAACTTACCTTTTAAGCAAAGTTCAAACATTCATTTAAGTCTATAATAAAAAAAAAAAAATGGCATCGATGGAACATTTTGACTGTAAACTTATTTAATCAAAGCTTTAATTAATGGCTTTTATTTAAAGTATAGCTTTGTATGGTGATATAAACTGAATCTGTGTCATTTTATTCGCATTGATGTAAGTTTCATTCAAACATAACTTGATACTTTAAGCTTAAAGCCAGATTCAGACAGTGGGAGATATTATTTTCGTTGAATTTGATTTCAGCTTTTGAAATTTGTACATATTTGAAATTATTTTGAGTACAATGAGTCAGATATATTTGAGAGTCCGTACAGACCTTAAGTAACAAAAAAAAATTTTAAAAAACTCGAAAAAAAAATTTTTAGAGACAATAAATTTGTTGGGAATCTATTCATTGCGTATGTATTATGGATTTGGCGCCACCACTTCGTATATTTTATCTGAAAAAGTCGTAGGATTGTTAAAATGTTCAAGTATATTGCCTCCAATATGTTTAGTCTCCGTAATCTCAGCAGACTTTTGAGTTGCCGATGAAAATTATAGCTGTTACATATAATTACACAAACTTAATTACACATACTTAATAATTTAACCATATACACAGAGATTGGAATAACATTTTTGGGTTAAAAATGTTGTAAATTTTTCTTCTTCAATTCCTTGTATAAAAGTTAATATCAAACTATTCCAGAAAACTAACAATAACTAAATTTCTATTCTTATTGCAGATGTAAAATAAAACTGTGAAAAGAAAAAACAAAGCAATACAACATTCCAATTAAAAATGCTGATGTCGAAAGTAAACTCTTCGATTCCATATAAGCACAACATCAGCAGTAAGCATAATTTTAAGCATAACTTGAAAACCAAACTGAAGCCACTGAAACCGCGTCCCAATAAAGTGCTGATTTCAAACGCCATCGCCGCCGTTGCACAGGGCACAGATAAACTGAAACCGCGTCCCATTAAAGAGCTGATCTCAACCGCTGCACAAGGCACGGGCGTCGTGGGTGATGTGGATGGTGGATTGCTAACACCGATGCATAGTCGCAGCTATAGTGTATCACCAAAACCGCGTGCCGGCGATACGCGTCCGGAACGTAATCTATGGAGCAAAGCCGAAATGCTGGAGATGCTGCGCATCATGAGCGAGAACAATGCCATGGAGAAAATTAACGATAAAATGGTCAAAAGCGATTATGTCTTTCGTGATATTGAGGAAATTATGCACGCAAATGGCTATAGCAAAAAATCATTTACACAAATCTGGACTAAATGGAAATTTCTCAAGTCGACATATAATACAACAAAGCGCAGCGGCACCGTGCCAAAGATGATACCAAATGAAGTGTATCAGAAACTGTGTCAACTATTGGAGGGCTGTATGGATAGCAGTGGTGGTGGTGGCGGTGATAGCTCAGTGGGCGATTGTGCTAATTCTATGCAATCAATGGAGGATGAGAACTCCAATGATGTAAATAGCAGCAGCTGCAGCAACAGGTTGGATGCGTCTAGTAATCAAAAGCAAAACGGACAAGTTGAGCAGGGAGACGATTTAAGTATGCCCCATGCAATATTTGGCTATCGTTTGGGTATTGTCAAACCAGAACCAGCGGATACGGGTACGTATTTATTTAGCCATTGAATTTTATATTTATTCATATTTCTAAAATTAATTTCAGGTTATGAAACTGTTGGCAATAATGACAGCAACAGCAATCTTCTACAGAATCCATTTGGATATAGTCAATTGCATGAAACTGCTGCAGACGACGAAAGCTACGAACATGAAACGCCATATAAGATGGAGGTAAAACAGGAACCCGTCGAGGAAAACGTCAACACACCGCCACCCACGGCGCCTGGCTCGCCCACACCGCCTGCTTATGATAGAACACGCGCAGTCGCAATGAACAGACGCCCAAAATGCCTTACACCTACACCGTTGAGTAGTTCCACACCGCAGCTACAACAACAGCCTAGGCTAACACCACTACGTGTAGCACAATTTGCGAAGGAATCGACACCCACAAATAGTGCAACTAGTGGTGTACTAAAAATAGAACGACCTCCGCCACAGCTTTCGTTGAAAACAACAGCAGCAGCAGCAGCTGTGCGTTTTAACAACAAAGTCAGTAGCGCATTCATGCAGCCAGCCACAAAACTAATGCTACCGAAATTACAACAGCAACATCCTTCCCAGGCACAATGTGCCTATATGCGTTTGCCCAAGGACATAAGTGTACAGTCAACACGTGGCGGTGCAAGCGCAACAAACTCCAACTTGGTACGCCTGAAACAGGTGCCTATGCGTAAGACACCATACTCACTGCGCCCGGAACGCATGATACCCGATTTGGAGCAGTCCATATCGCCGCCGCTTTCACCAACAGCTTTTCCAACTTCTGCAGCGACAGCAGCATCATCATCAGCTTCGATGCAAAAGCATTATGGAACATATGACAATGGCGTTGCTACGACAAGTCTAAAAGCACATTTACATATGCTCAATGAACGAAAACGACGTATGGGCTATGATGTAAAACATCAGTCTCCTGTGCCCGTAAAACTACAGCGCATTTCTGCGCATATACCGGCCATGGCAACGTCCAACAACAGCAAACACAATATGGAACAGGATGCGGCATATCAAAGTGATCTGAACGATGAAGAGGATTTGAAGATGCTGAAACGCAAACAGGAAGACTTCTTTGAAAAAGAGTTGAATAAACTATCCGATACAATGCGTGAGGCACAGCATAATATGCTGTTCGATTTCTTTCAACAACAAAAGGAATTTGCACGTCAAGAACATGATTTTCAACAAAAACAGGACATCATCATGATGCGTGCATTCCGCAAACAAACTGAACACTTATCGCAAATGGCTAAGAATCTTTTGGGTATTGATTTTAAAGCCACATCAAAGCAGACAACAGCAGTTTCAGTGGAGGAGCAACTTGTGAACGGTAGGACTGAAAACCAAACTGATTTAAAGCAAGAAAATATTGCTAAACTGAAAGCATCACAAGTGCTTGCAGAAGAATCATGTCATAGTGCCAACACTGAAGCAGAATCAGACGAAGAAGAGGATGCTGCTGAATCTTACGATCAAAATGGAGATGACGACGATGTTACAGGCGAAAGCGCAAACGAAACTGAAGAAGGATTGGATGATGAAATGGAACAAGTAGTACCCGAAATTACATTAGTTGAAGCATAGAATATAAAACTTAAACAGCGCTAAGTATTAGAGAGAAACATTGTGAAAATATTGCTCCAACGCTCGCTTACATTCCAAAACAACTGAGGGTACTCAGAGACGTCGAACAAAAGTCCAGGCCGCTATTGTCACATGCTGTAGCACTAGTGTAAAATGCAATCCCATTGATGATGGGCTTCTAAAAAGCTCGGCACGGGATAATTTACTATCTTTACCAATCCCACTCGACGGGCCTGCATGTACTACACAAAATCGGATATTCGCTGTACAACACATCAACCCCCCCCCCCTCCCCCCCTTAAAAAAATACAAAACCTGATAATTCTAAACCTCTATCTAGTATTATGCGAAAATTCGTCGTTTTAAGTTAAATGTTCTTTGTTTTAGACTTTTAAGTTTAAAAACAAACAAAAACCACAGAAACAACATTACCTACCCACACTGTAGAGACACATAAAAAGACTTGATTATTTTAAGCGTACATTCCAAGCTTTTTTTCAAAACTACTACGATACTATTTATTTAATAAATAAATAAATACATATGTAAAAAATGTAAATAAAAGCGGTATTTTTAAGAATTTTACCATTTTAGATTGGCGAAAGAAAGGTTCGAGAAAAACTATTGAAAACTGTGCCTCCAAAGATTCATACGCTTGCGGAATTACAACATCGAACTAACTGAAGCTATATGATCTATGTCATTCGGTTGGAGTTTGAGCTGAAGGATAATATTTAGAATTGGTTCCGTGAATTTCATCGCTTCACTGATTAGTTCACGTTGGTAAAGATTCGAAATCAGGAAAACATAACCGCCGTAGCGGCCAGTATCGAAGAAGCAGCTGGATCAGCCGAATCGGGGATTGGTAGAGGCAACACGGCGTATGGTGCGTTTTAACACCTCTCGATTATTTTCCCTGATGCTACGTCCTTGGTATATGTCAACAATTTATTAACTTTGCAAACTTTGGCTAGAGTTATCATAAATTGCTCTCAGCACCCATTCGTTTTGAGGTTCTATTCCTAAAACCTTAAAGCAAAGCCCGAAAAAACTGAACTGGTTATTTACAAGGAGCTATAAAGAAGTTATATCAACAAGAACCCTAATGACTGGTGATCAGCAAAGAGCTCGTACTTCTTGTCAGTCATTCTGATCATAAAATTAATTGTGAATCTCTATAAAAGAGCATGCGTAAGTAAGACTTCAGTAGACTTTACAGCTGTAAGCAACAAATTGAACGGAAATGGGGTATGACACCAAAGGCCCTACAATGACTATACTGAACGGTAGTAAGACCCATCCTGATATACGGAGTAGTCAGTCAAAGCTACTTTTAGAAAAAATGCAAAGTAGTATATGCATCAGCGGTGTACTCTACACCAACGGAAGCACTAAGCATGCATGCACTCCAACAATCGATCTGATTAACAAGCGGCCAAAGCGACTAAAAGAACTAATCCACTAAATACATTCAGAAATACTATAGAAGTTACGAAGTTAACAAAAATATTTTCTAAACTTCTGAAGATTAAAGCATTCCTAAAACTGCCGGAACTCTTCACTGTTTTCCAACAGGTAGTAAAAGGCTGTAAAAGAAGCTGCGGTTCAGGCTCAGAAAGTTAGGAGGTCCTAAATGCTCTCAATTCTTTCACCACTAACTCTAAGACAGTTTAACATACATACATGCACCACGTATGTGCCCCAGGTCACAGGTACATTCTGGGTAATGACAGAGCTAACGAGTTATCAGTTAAGGTCAGTCATATCCAAACATCTTGCACACACGTAGAGCAAGGAATCTCTCTTACAACCTGTAAAATGTCTATTAGATGGAACCAACTTCACAACTGTAGCACTACCAAGCAAATGTAGTGGGAACGCAACATTTGTAGAACAATGGAGCACCTCTCTCTTAGTGCGTAGCGCCGTGAAACCGAACAGAACTTCTGCAGAAGCTGCATGGTAAAAAAGAAGCCAATAACCGTGTGACAATTTTTGTGCGACTGTCTCGCATTTTATAGGGAAACACGTAGACTATTAGATGCCATTTCTCTAGTAACCTGGACAACCTAACTGGCTTACAGATACCGTTGCTACTCAAATTCATCAAATACGCTGGCTAAATAAGGAGAAGAGGCCAGTTCTATGTGGTATCATAATTGGAGTTTTTCGTACGAAGTGTAGGCCATAGCTTTAGTTTGTATAGTGTTCACACGCATTTGTGAGTGTGGCACGTGTTCGTCTTTTAGAATTATCTGTACCGAATTTTAAGTTGATATTTATTGTAATAAATAGAAAAGTTATGCATAAGAAAATGTTAAAAGGAATGGTGGAGACTTGATCCAAATAAGAAAGATATGTCCATAAGAATCCAGAATAAAAAGGATTCAACACCAAAATCTCACAAACTAAGAGACGCCGAAAAAACTGGGGAGAACTGAAAGCCCTCGCTCAAAATCATGCTCAATGGAAACAATTCACAGAGGCACTATGCTTCAATAGGAGTTAAAGGACATAACAACAAAACTAAAACAAATGCTTTAAAAATGGTTTCAGAGTAGTGTGCGTATCACATCCATTCAGTCAAATATAAATATTTCGTTCATACATATTAGTCGCAATATAAAATATTTCAATACAAAGACATAAACTTTGACGTAACACATAGGTAATGTGTGCCGGTTCTGAAGAGTTTGCATACCTAATTTCTATCAAACATGTTTAAAATTGGCCGAATTCATACGGGTTTAAGCATATACGTGTACATTATGGGGTCTTCCACATTTCTGTGTGTTACAAAACCCACGTATAAGAGAGTCATGATTTGGAAGAGGTATGAGGTGATCATAAATTGGACATCTTGAATTAACTTTCTGAGACGCAGCAGGACATTTTATAGATTTTTTTTTTTAGCGAATTTAAAATCCTAGTTGAATCTCAATAAAAGAAATACATTAGTTTTCAAATTCTAAACTTACCAGGATTTAAAAATAAAAACAAAATTTGGATAATGTTTTCTATAAAGTTTACAATATGATTCATATATATTTCATTCACCTGCAAATAGGTTGTAACCGCTATTCCGGGTTTCCCTCCAGTTTTATTATGTATGTACGTATGTCACTTTCAGAAGAATTTCGGGATATGCATTCTCTTGAAGTAGACATTATGAAATTCATACACTCAAAGCCTAGTAAATTTGAATCGTGAAATCCTCATTGAAGTCAAATGCAGATTATTTTAATGAAATCACTTCCGAACAATTTATTCGGAATTAAAATCCGGCTATACTATGCGCATATTTCAATTGATTTAGTAATAATTTCTGCAGTTTATGTTTATTGAAAGATTTATATGAATTTTGAAGAAATCTTCTAACGGGTGATTCATTTAGAGATTTTTTTCATTTAAATTTTGTTTTTTTACAGAGCGTGACTGAGGTGTCATATTGTCAACCTATTTTTATACAGTATTGTTTGACAATTCATCATGGATAGACTGGCACAATTACACAGCTGTATAATTGCACTTCGAGCAACATAGTGTGCATCATCGACCTTCCAAACCCACTATTGCCCAAACCATCCCCAAATTTGAGTCTCTCTGTTTGACGCGCGACCAAATAGACCGCACCCAGCCCGTAGTGAGGAGAATATTGCTGGTGTAGCGGAGAGTGTGGCTGAAGACCTTGACCAATCGATTCAACGCCTTGCGCAGCCCCTTGGACTCTCGTATGGTATAACTTGGAAAATTTTACGCCAGGATCTTGGCTTAAAGGCTTACAGAATCCAAGAATTAAAGGCGCCAAACTTGCCTTTACGCTTTAATTTTAGTCAATGGGCTCTGCAACAGCTCAATGAAGATTCGCTGTTTCCGTGCCGAATTTTGTTTCAGTGATGAGGCATATTTCTGGCTCAATGGATACTTCATTACGCAAAATTGCGGCATATACGCTGATGAGCAACCCAAAGAGATTATCGAACTACCATTACATCCACAAAATGCACTTTCCGGTGTGGTTTATGGGCTGGTGGAATCATCGCTCTGTATTTCTTTAAAAGTGAGAATGGACAGACTATAACTGTCAATGGCGAGCGCTACAAGTTAGTGCTATACTACGCGCGAAATAATAGCTTTATTGAGTTATCATTTTGTTGAGCACCTAATTTCGCGTTTTCGTACTGGCCGCCTAGATCGTCAGTGGTTGCGATTCAAGACTTGGAAGCCAACAACAAACGCATAATTTGCGTAAATTAGACATTTGAATGAAATTATCTTTTCAAAATTTAAAAAAATAAAACCTCTAAATGAAAATAGTACATTTGGCGCGCAACTCTATAAAAGACAAAACAAAAAAAAAAGAACAGCTGTAAAAACAGTGCTGTAAAGTACTGCAAACGCATAGCAAACTGTGCAGCTTTCAACACTGTGCTAACACTGCGGAAAAAAAAATAAATGGATTTACAACACTGCATATTTGCTTTATTAGTCACACAGCTTATTTCGGCTATTAATCATAAAAAGAAAGGTGTTGCTGCTGCACTAAATCGCTCGCATAAATTCAATTACGCACCAAAAATACAGCAAATTTGCAGCAACAATTTAAACGAGTACAAAAAAAAGCACTGTAAGTATTAATTACAAATGTGTTCTACATTTAAAGGCGTTGGCTGTTTCGAGGTTTTATAAAACTTACACATATGTAACTTTACTTTACACTTCTCTTCCAAACGCAGCGCCACATCACATACCAAAAAAAAAAAAAAAACAGAACCACAAAAACCGAAAGAAAAAGAAAACAAAAAAAAACATGTCATCCCGCAAAACCGCTACCCGTCGTGGAACAAAGAAACGCGCACAGCGCGCTACTTCCAATGTATTTGCTATGTTCGATCAGGCACAGATAGCCGAATTCAAAGAAGCCTTTAATATGGTCGATCAAAATCGTGATGGTTTCATTGAGAAAGAAGATCTACACGATATGCTTGCCTCGCTGGGCAAGAATCCAACGGATGATTATCTAGATCAGATGATGAACGAGGCGCCTGGTCCGATTAACTTTACCATGTTTTTGACACTGTTTGGTGAACGTTTGCAAGGTACTGATCCGGAGGATGTCATTAAGAATGCCTTTGGCTGTTTTGATGAGGATAATACTGGCTATTTGCCAGAGGATCGACTGCGTGAGCTGCTCACCTCAATGGGTGATCGTTTCACCGATGAAGATGTTGATGAGATGTACCGTGAAGCGCCTATTAAGAATGGTCTATTCAATTATCTTGAATTTACGCGTATACTTAAGCATGGTGCCAAGGATTTGGATGAACAGTAAAGCTGCTTTAGCAGCACATTCCTACAACCCCCCCCCCCCCCTCAGACAAACACACACTCCACTTTACCCCCTAAATTATCCCATGCATGCTAATTTCAAGAATACAGAAATGTATAATTTAATATTACCCAACTCTCTTACCATCTCAATATCATTTTATTATGTACTTTAATTTTGATTGCATTTTTATATAAAAAAAAAAAAACATTACGAATTATATTATGTTATTCATTTTATATTCAGTTTTTATCTTCTTTAAGTATTAACACATGTATTTGATATGAAACGAATAAAAAGAAAAAAACTAACAACAAATCGCGTTGTTCTAAAAATTGCAGCTAAACATCTGTTGCCCGGCCGACCTTGTCTCACTCTGAACAATCCCTTATATGGTAAAAATTCAACGAAGCATATTTCAGTTGACAGTACTGTATTTAGTTTTGTTTGCGATGGGGCCATAGAAAAGCGCATATTTTTTCAAATTATAAAGAAAAAGTGATTTCACTTCTTATCTATGTATGTATATACTCGTTCATAAATAAAAGTAAATAAAACTTGACTGACTCATTATCCCGCTGCCAAAGCTGCTTAAAGTTGAAAACCGAATTTGCTCACCTCTTTTGAGTTGTAGCGACTGAATTAAACCCAAGGGCATTTTATCAATACTTAGCCAAACCAGATAAAAGTAGAAAGCTATAACTACCAGATTCATCGGATTAAAACGGCTACGACAAACTCTGCAACTAGTTCGTTCAATGCAATTGATTACGAGTCGATTTCAAATCTTATGGATAGGTATCTACGAAGTTTTTCAGATGTGGGAGTCATAATCAAAATTAAGAAGCTCACAGTTAAAATAATAATACTTTCTGTTTATAGCTGGGGACCTCTTTTTTTTGATTTTTGTAACTAATTTCCATTAATATAAATATATTTCCGCTGTAATCACTTTAAAGCTGGTTACTGGTAAACTACTCTTCTCCAGTTTCGTACCTGTTGACGAACCTAACCTAACCGCCATACGTATCAAGGCTAAGTATTTTCACATTATCGTTTATTGTGTACACAACACACCTCGACATAGGAAAAGGCAATGCGGCCAAAGATGTTTTACGTGCGCCTGGAACGTCACTACGAGCGCTGCACCAATTACAATATCAAAATCGATTTCTACGCCAAAATTGGAGAAAGATGGAAACTTTGGCCCAACAGTCGGAGAATCTAAACTTCACGACGCTACCTTGAGCAATA
Organism: Leucophenga montana; assembly: GCA_035044765.1. Taxonomy (NCBI): domain Eukaryota; kingdom Metazoa; phylum Arthropoda; class Insecta; order Diptera; family Drosophilidae; genus Leucophenga; species Leucophenga montana. The sequence goes on along the minus strand of JAWNNQ010001912.1, from coordinate 808,710 downwards.
TAGAGAGAGGTTAATCGAATTCGCCACAAGTCAGAACATAGTACACAGTAACACCAGATCTTTAATATCCACAAGGCTACTTGGCGTAGTTCCGATCACTCAGCGACAAATAAACGTCAGAAAGTTGCAATCACAACAGACCAGCGAAACCTTTTTAGCCCGGAGTTTCTCTCTGCAAATGATGAAAATGAAAAGCTGGTTACGGACACAAATATCTGTGTGAACTTTCAATTCGTTATAAAATTCTGTTCCGCGTACTATGTAAACAGCTGAAGCCATGTACGAATGCACTGATAGGAATGCATTAGTGTGGCTTCCGACTACAAAACTCGACCAGTGACCAAATTTTTACTCTACGATAAATCTTGAAGATACTTATCAAGGTACCTATTTGTCGACTATAAGAATCACACACAGAAAGCGGCGTCAGAGTAGAAAAGAAAGAAGAGGTTTTAGGCAGAGTGATGCTACGCCAAAACCCATACGTAGAACGGTCGTACATGATTTTCCATCAAAAACATCATTCAGTATCAGATCACATTGACATCATCGCAACGAACGAACGTCAAGATGTTCTCGGAGATTGAGAAACAGTCATGTGGCATGGGCGATGAACGAGGACAAAACGAAGTACTTAATGTGCAGTCGCAAACCATCGTCGCGTCTTGTGCGGTCTGTGAGTATAGAGAATTTGAACTTCAGCGTTGTAGAACCGGCAACAACAACACCAACCTGAATATCAGGAATCACGCTTACTAATCGATGCTACTGCAAGCAAATTAGAAGTAGAGCCTACTGCTGAAATACGAGAGTAATCCCAGTAACGAGAAAAACGTGGACCCTGACAACATCAACCCTGCAGCGTCTTTGAGAGTGTTCGAGTAAAAGATTTTTTGACCTATCAAATTTGGCAACGAGTTTAGTATTCGCTGTATGATGAAGTTACTGAGCAGGTCATCTTGTTCGGATGAACCCTGAAGGTTTACGATGAAAACATAAATTTATTTGTTGGTCGTCATAGATCGCTCGAACTAACGGTAGCATTACCAGGTCTGGAATGATCTCAACAAACTTTGTATCCCCTACGGCTGGCGACTGATTATCTATATACGGTGTAGTGCCACATAAGTAAAGTTGAGCGCCCCTACCAATTGATGCGCCCCGGAACTTTCAATAAATGCGACACTGGCAATTTATCAACTTTTGTTGTACGAGTTTATGCCCCAATTTGGTCAATCAATGCAACAAATTTTATAAGCGTTACAATCTCATCACATATTACTTTTATTATTTACAATATCTCTTTGTTTTTTATTATTATTTTTTTGTTTAATATTACTCTTCTAGTTGTATTTCTTAGTTTAATAATGATAACGAACTTACGTCTTTGTGGTAAGTTTTGGAGTTGGAAAGTTTCTTTGTTTTTTTTTTAATTAAATAATGATGCGCTTGGAATTAAACACAATGATTCCTTACAAAAGCAAAAACAAATGGTAAATGCTAATAACTACTATCTAGAACTAAGCTTATCAAAGCAATAGAACCAAATAGCAATTCCATTTGTCAAACTACATACGTACATAATTCACTTTTTTAGCTTGTTATAAGCAGAAAACTTATCAGGCTTTTATAGGTAAATACATATTTTTGAGTTACATATTTAAAAATATTTTTCCTGTACGATTTTTGTTGTTTTTTTTTGTATCCACACAAGCATTACAAATTACAATTTATTTATTATATACAATTTTTCAAAACACTTTCCAGAAATAAACCAAAAACTTACCAAAATCACACAAAATACGGTAATACTACGGTTCTTGGAGCGCCACGATAGATTCTAATAGAACTTTTCTTCATAGAACTCGTTCAAATAAGATAATATGAATATAATTTTTCAATATCTCGCTTTGATTTCGAGATATATTTTAGAATTTGATATCTCCATAACTAACTGAGATATTGAAAAATTTTATTTTTCGTCTTAATTTGACGAAATTAAAAAAAAAAAAAAACTATTTAAAACTAAGGTATATAGCGAAAAACTGTATGTATTCGATGTCCCAAAAACTAAGCGATATATCGACTCATTTTTGACGTTTTCTATAAGAATCCATCCTCAGTTCGAGTCGCTCCGGGAATCGTAGTATACCCAAAAAGCAAAGATAAAATAAAACAAAATTAATTCAATTAAAAAATTAAAAACATAAAAATGTTTCTCTTTATATATTTACAAAGTTTAGGCAACTTTCAATTTCAAAATTTATTGCAAAAATAAAAATTAAACTAAATTAATTTAAATATTTTGCAGCATTAATAAAAATATATAATAGCATGCGAAATTCAATAAAGCTAAAGTTCTTAAAAATAAGAAACGTATAATTACATACAGAGAAATCTAAACAAATTCGCAGTTAGGACAAAAATCAACAACAAAATGCCGACTAAGCTCTTGAGCGGAAACTCAAACTTAATTCTTTTTTTTTAGTATTCAAATTTGCTTTTTTTTATAGGTATTTCATACATTTTTTTTTTTTAATTTTTTTCTTGTTAACCTAAAAATTTCATGGTTTCTTGGGTTTTTTTTTTTTATATACTAAAATGTAATTAAAACTACTATTAGTTAATAATTAGTATTCATCATCATTCATTCATTCAATAATTAGGCTCTTAAAATATTTGTTTTGCTCGCTTTGAGAGAGAAAAAGAACGCCAAGTTCGTCCTTACAACGTCTAAAACACATCACATAGATCAAAACAAACAAAGAAACAAAAAAAAAAGTTTTGTTGCGCAATGTTTTTATGATCCATTTTTGTACGTATGTAGATCGATTTAGTCCGGACGATAAATGGGCGTTTTAGGTATAAATTCAATACGTATAACATACTCCATCATGGAATTCGAATCACATTGTTGCTTATGCAGACGCCAGTGCAGACCCAGTTTATGATATAGATGACTGTTCTCCCATTCGAGCAGCTTGTCGAGCGTTATTTGTGTCTGAAAACAAACAAAAAGTGAAGTTGCACACAATTAATTGTCAACTGAATACACACATTTAACATTTAATTATAATAATTTAATATACGCACTCGTTTACTCAGACAGATGACCGGCCAGAGCGAACAGCCTAGGGTGCAGCAACAGCAAACGCAGCCGCAGAACAACCATTTTACATTGACGGGCAGCGTCTTCTTTAGTATGCCATTGATGCGTCCAATCGTCGCTTTAAATTCCTCTGGCGCAACGCGCGAGACCAGTCCGGAGGGGAATTCTGTATTGAAGCGATTACTAAGGCCAAAGCTGAATGAACAAAACAAAAAAAAAAAATCGAAATAGTATTAAGTGAAATTATATTATGCAAATGGAAAATGTAAAATGTTTATTGATTTCACCAAGTAGCAACAAAAAAAAATTGCATGCTAGCCCAGTTAGGCACCAAGGTCAAGAATATACACGGACACACACACTTGGAAGAACCTACATATATGCAAGACTTGATTTAAACAGATACGCACGCTTTTTAACAATATAAAACAATAAAGATACATTATACTATGCAAACGCTTGAGTACTTGTTTATCTCATTACATTTAAAAATATTTCAAATTTATTTTAATCCACCTAAACGAAAAATAACGCAGGCCCACAATTCAGACTAACAAACCAGAATAATTATTTCTCATTAAATTTTTACGGAGAATACTAAAAAAATGTACGCGGAATTGTTTAATCACATCAAGAAAATAAGATATTCTGACTTAAATTAATGAAAAAGAATTGTTGGTGATAACTTTGTTGGGTATGAAATAATTTTAAACAATCGGTAATTAAAGAAAATTGTAACTGATTGGGGTTTGAACTCTAGAATTCTTAGATATTAGCAAGAACGGTAGGCAGGTGAACTATCGAGACCTCTAAAATTTATTAAATTGTATAAATATATAAATTATTTATACAATCATCGTATACGTCTTTTGTGATAGTAAACCAATTTCAAAATAATTATTATTTTAACATGAAACAGGGGTACTATTTATATTTCGGGAATAGCAAATAATAACAAACATTCTTAAATAAAAATGGCTTTATTGTTTTTCAAAATATTCCCCTTAATGATCAATACGCTTTTGCATTCGTTCAAACCATTTGTCATAAAAGTTTTTCCATTTCTCTTTGGGACACCTCCAAAACATGGTTTTTGAACGCTTCAACTGCTTCTTCGGCGCTCGTAAATCGTTGACCACGCAGTTTACTTTTGATACTAGATAACAAGAAGAAGTCATTGGGTGCCAAATCAGGACTGTACAGAGGATGAGTCATTAATTCGATGTTTTGAATGCTCAAAACACTTGGCGGTTGGTTTTACGAATTTCTCCGAAGACTTCTGGCAAACAAATGGTCGTGTACCACTCAGAATTGACCGTCCTACGTTGCTCAAGCGGAACAGTGGCCATATGACCCATTCGGCCGAAGAAACGGGCGATCATTTGCTTCGCTGTGCTTCTTCCACGAACAACTTTTGTTGGATTTGGCTCGTCTTGGAATACCCACACGGTCGATTGCTGTTTTGTTTCCGGCTCATACGCAAATATCCATGATTCTTCACCTGTCACGATTTTATACACGTCTTTTGAAGCACCACGATCGAACTTTTTAATCATTTCCTTACACCAATCGACGCGAGCCTTCTTTTGAGCGATTGATAAATTATGGGGTATCCAACGAGAGCAAATTTTTTTTCATGCAAAATCGAATGTATTGAAGTGGAACTAATATGCAAGGATGCCTCTATCTCACGATATGTCACATGACGATCTTACATTATCAGTTCACGCACTGCATCGATGTTTTTGGGCGCAACAACCGATTTTGGACGACCTTCGGGGAATTCGTCGGCGACCGAACTACGACCACGATTGAATTCACTACACCAGCGATTTACTGTGATTTTTGATGGTGCTTTATCGCTTTATACAAAGGACTGAGTTCATTGACACATTCTTGTTGAAATAATCCACGTCGAAAGTTGCGAAAAATAATCCAACGAAAACCTTCTCTTGAAATTTCCATTTTTTGGCCAAATTGTTTTTCTTAACTCAAACAAATAGCAATTGTACATCAAAACTTTGTGAGTACGTTTATGCCAAAAAAGTCAAAGTTTATTATGGTGTTGCCAGATTTTAGCTTTTGACATTAGTGTTTCCAGTTCCCGAAATATAAATAACAGTCCTCGTATAGTCGAGTTGCTAGTATAGTACACTGGTTATAAAAATATCTCAATCGATGTAATACTACATTAATATGGGGTCTTCGATGCTTTCTTTAAACCATTGAAACTATGGTGCCCAAATTAATTTTGTGAAATTAAAAAACAAACGTGAATAGAACACATCTAAAATGTATTTTTTTATTGGACCACTCACATTATATGTGTGAAATACTATATCATGTAATTGTTCGCCTCAGTATCTATTCCAACAGTCGAACCTTAGACTTAATTTTCGAATACGTTTTTATACATTTTGGTCGGTATCTCGACCATAACTTGACACATGTTGGTTTTTAAGTGATTTAAAGTTTTAGGATCATCCATATAAACACGGTTTTTCACGGATCTACACAAAACAAACCAAAAAAAAAAAAAAAAACAACGTCGGCAAATCGGACGACTTCGAGGGAAAATTACTATTCCTGAAAATTTCTCTCTCAATAATACTAAAATAATTCGTCTTGGGTGGCCTTTGGCACCATCATATTGGAACAGCTTGTCGTCCAAGACAAATTCTTCAATTATAAACTAAAAAATTTGGGAGATTTCTTGTTATTTACGTACACATATTCTATGAAGAAAATTTTTTTCGCTACATTCGCCGCTTCTGTAATATGTTTTAACAATATTAATGAGTTGTTCGGAAGTTAAACGATTCATAATCGTAAATTTCCGACAATTAGCTAATAAATTGACACTTGGACGGCAGGTATTATAGAACTCAGCGTTCTTGTAACGGAATTGTATTGTCAATAATGAGTTTTGTGGTTTTCATGTGGTATAATACCTTACAAACTAACAGTGAAAGAAATGGATATAAAAAAATTCTGTACTTAACCTGCCTATGGTTAAGAGGAATGTGAATATCCAATCAGCGCTTAAAGTCCCTGAAATCTGTTATTTCATAATATCGGAATGACAAAAGGAAATGGGTTCAACTTAAAATGTTGATTAAGATTAAATGTGGCCTGATACATCTAATTATTTATGTTATACACACGTACATTCACAAAAAATTATTATACCCTTATCCCTTTGCGTTCCGGGTAGAAAATGTTCATTTCATTCCACACGCTGTTAGGTAGCACGGCATTCTCCAATGCTTTTCATAAGCGCAGAAGCGCAGCCATAAGAAACTTGCGTTCAGCTTTCAAATATTGGACAATATACAGTACAATGATATATAGCTCCATTAATTGCGGATAATGTTCTTATCATGAAGACAAAATAAACACTTTGTGACTAACAAAACGTATTGAATAAATTTGATATACATAGAAGTTTTCTATCAGACCTTGTACGAAGACACGCAATGGTTGCCCTCAACGACTTGGAGGCACACAACCGCACGTACCGAAGCAAGAAAAACAAAACGAACTAACAAAACACCTTGAACTATTTTCCAAAATGAAAAACAAAAAGCAAAAAAAAAGCGGCACAAGAAAATAGCTACGGCAATATATTGGTTAAACAAATATGGAAACGAGATGTCGAAATATTCTCTACTTACACAGTCATATTGCCAGCGCCTCTTATAATAATCGGCTCCGGAACAGGCGCCACTGTCTGAGGCTCATAGTGTTCAAGCTCCTCCAGCGGTTCATCTTCATAAATGGCATCAAAATCAGCGAAAGACATCTGCACGCTTGTTGTATATGAATGCTGACGTCGTCTGTGCTAAACGATAGACTAAGCAGTGGATGGAAGTGGTGACAACCACTGGGAACGTAGATCACTGGGAACGTAGATCTGCTGCTGGCTGTTGTTGTTATTTTTGTTGTTGTCGGCGGCGGCAGCAGAGTTGGAGTTCAACACATGTTGCTTTTGCTACTTATTTGATTTTTAGTGAAATTTAATTTTTCATATAATACTGCAGAAAGCTGCTTCCGCTCGAGTTGAGGATGATGATGGGTGATACGAAGTCGTTGCCCTTGTTGTTGTAAATGCACGATTAAATCTTATTTGTTGATGCTCTTAGTTTTATGTTAAAAACAATCTTTACATGCGTTCACTCAAAACAAAACCGTTTTTATTTTCTTTATTATTTTTATTTTAAACGACACTTGTCGCACACTTCCTTTGTTTATTTTCGTCTTTTTTTATTTAACAAGAAATTCGCTTTTTGTTTTGCTGATTACACACAACAACAAGTCAATTTACCTAATATATTTACAACAAACAGAAAAAAAAACCAGCCCAGCAGCAGAAATAAAGGAAATTCTCGCGTTTGGCCCTTCTCACCCGTTCGTCCGTGTTTGCCTTCACTGTGAATGACGCGCAATGCACTTCTTCTTTGCCCCCGGTTCCGTTTAACAAAATTTTATTCACTTCAACAGCACGCAATAATACTATGTATAAACTTTGGACAATAAACAACAGCAGCAGCAGCTAAAGTTTGTTTAAGATTATCGCATGTGTACATTTGTTCACTTGAGTACATTATTCAGACTTTTAACTCGTGTATTATTTTATTTGCAATCTACAATTGCACTTCTCATACACACACACGCACACACACAATGCAAATGCAATGCATTTTAATACAAAACTAAACGCACTATTTTCAATTTGCACTGCCAATTAATTAGCATTCTATGTTGCATGTGTTGAACTAGTTATTTATTGCACAAGTTTTTCGCTTATTTAAACCGTTTTCAAGCAGTAGCTAAATGTTTACAATAATATAATATAGCACAATATCTGCTCTCTTGTTGATTTTGTAATCAGCAGTCGAAGAGCAGCAGCAGCAGCAGTAGGAGCAGCAACAACAAAAATTACATGCACAAACATTCACAATAAACAGGTTGTGAATGAATGCAGTGCTGCAAACTGGTTAAAAATTTAAGTGTTGAAACAAAATAAAAAAAATTGTTGGCGCCAATCGAACAAGATTAGCAATTAACAAAACAAAATGCAAAATATCATTGGAAAAAAGCAACTATAGATAATTTTTGCATCGAAAGTTAGGTGGCGACAGCTGCCGTAGAGTAGAAATGTTCTTGACATCAGCTCATATTTGTTTTCCTTCAGCATAAGTCTGATCTGTACTTTGTCAGGATCTCGAATTCTATTTATATACATGTGTATGTACATACTAGTTGGTACCAAGTGCGTTGCTGCCCTTCCGCCTGCCCCACTTTCTCCAGCTCCCTTTTCCATGTCCCTGCGCCCGGCACCTTCTATGCACTATTATATACATGCATATGTATATCGTTATATATTATGTTCTATTCTGACGTATTAGCTATAACATTGTAAAGTTTCATCAAGATCTGTTCAGTAGTTTTTGCGTGAAAGAGTAATAAACATCTTCAAAACTTTCGCATTTATAATAATAATTAAGTAAGATTTTTCCTAATGCGTAGGTTTTTTAGTTCACTCCAGGCTTTACCGGCATTAATTGTTTTTGTATCTACTAATCTTTAGCAGATATTTACTGCTGTGTCCAATCTGTAGTGTCTTTTTAATTATAGTTTTAGCTCTGTAGTTTAAATTTTCTGTTGGTATGAAATAACCAATGTTAAATCGGTCGAACTTAGTATTTGATTTTCTATAGTTCCACGGGTCAGTACACTAGCAAGATTCTTTCAATTGCAAGATTTGCAGCCGTGCAAAAGTACTTTTACCCTGTACTCAAAGAGAGAAGGGTATCATAAGTTTGTGCGAAGGTCCCATAGAGTACATATACTCGTATTCTTGATCAGCATCGGAAACTGTGTCATAACAAGGATGCAGAGTATTTCCATTGGTTGAACCAGTGACTGGAGGGGTGGAACTTGGAAAAGTTACCCCTCCGAAAATGTAGCTTTGATTTTTTTATGCTAGTCAGTTAGCACAAGCGAAACGTTTAGCACTTTTTCACTGGTGAGGTAACTAATCGGTCAGAACTGTGAAGGGGCTAGTTAATGGTAATGCAGAGGGTGGCAATTAATCGTTTGCAATGATATCACCGTGTTAAATTCGGTAGTCGAACTCATTTAAAAGAGATACAAGTGGAACTACTGCTGGTTGCCAAGGGACTGGTGAATCGCCAGTTCTGGACTGGTTCCTGGCTTTGGAGTATTTACTAGTATGTAGATATGTATGTCAAACTTTAAAGCATATTTTGGTTCAATTTTATAAAAATTCATACATATGCAGGTAAGCTTGTCTATTGTCATGGGCTATTGTAGGTTGTGCTCCTATATATAGGAGGAAATCAGACCATCTGAAAGCACAGTGGCTAACTTCAAATCCTGGTTCTTTAAGAACTTCAAATATTAAAAATTCCATTCTCTGCGATTCCCACCTTACACAACAATCTCAAAACATTCTTGTCTCAATAAAGTGAACGGAGTCTCTGCCTACTGACTTGGATTCGGCAGTTGGCTTCCATGTTTCTCTGCTTAACTTGCGCAATTATTCCGTACATATAAACATACCTACATATGCACACATTTGCTCGAGGAAACAAGCGAAAGATTTCTTGCTCAGAGAAAAAACCTGCTTTAACTCGGCTCTGGGCCGTTAGAACCAGAAGATTTATTGCAAAGGGTGCGCGAGCTATGTATATGTTGAATTATAAATTAGCAATGACAAGTAAAATTGAATTCTTACCAATGGGAGTAGCCCATCCTGAATCGCCGTTTTGTCAACAGTAGTCTGCTTTATTTCAGCAATTTAAGTTTGAATTTTCAGTTTCAAGTGGCCAATTTTTTTTAGGATTGTTCGCATAAACTGTATCCTTCAATGGGCGTTAAAGAAAGAAATCGAGTTGTGTTAAATCGCAGCTCCGTGGTGAGCAATTGACATCGAAACAGCTAATTACACGATTTTTAAACTTTGTGCGGAAAAGGTTGATTGTGCATGTGACAAATTGCACTGTCTTGTTGAAACCAGACTACGTCGAGATCGAAATCTTCCGATTTCTGCCACCAATAGTTAGCTTGTGTCGGTTACCCTATCGCTATCGCTACAATTTGAGCAGTAGTCCACTACGCCAGGTTCAATTCGGGCAACGAAGTCGAGCAATTTGTTCTTAACTGGCCCAAACATATCTAGGCAGTATACACCTGCTTGGTGACGCTCCACATAACTCCGAGGACCAGATTATTAGGCACTTGATATTTGAAGTGATGGTTGAGATGTGGGAATGAATACTCTCAAGCCGGATTTGATGTTCCTAGGTGGAAGAATGTATAAAGCTTGCTGCCTGTTCAGATATTAGCTCACAAATTACTGCAAAACATCTTTATTATATAATTTCGCCTTGGGTTTATGTTGTTGTAACAGCTTGTGCGCTGTACCAGGATCAATATACATACAGTTAATTATACATGCATATATATCGACAGGATAGTGCATGGTAATAAGTAATGTTCACACGGACGACTGGGCTTACACCCCGAAACGAGCAGCGGAGAGAGATCTACGCAGAAAAAAATTCTCCACACCAGCACAAGTGCATCAGGCATTTATATGTTCATACAAATCGGCTTGAGTGATCTGTCGCATCTAATTCGTAGTGAGCATGCCAGAGAGGTTTTAAACAGAGCCGCCGAGATAATATCAAAACGCTTCGACTGGAACAAAATCAACAAACTTTTTATGTTATCTAGTAGAAAGATACATACATAGTATGTATGTATGTACATACATACATACATATCTACATTATAAACACATTCTAAAACAATTGGACAACGTTCAAAATAGCACATATATGTATGTACATATGTATGCACTTCTCGCCGATTGCAACGCCGTCGTTCCACTCCAGTTTCAAGGATGAAAGTGTGCCATACGAGCATGAGCAAAAGTTGTGTGTCTCCGGCGACGCTTACTATGTAAAATATGCAATTATGCTGTCGAACAATTACATAACCACATTGTGGCGAGGTATTCGGCGGCTACCTTTAGACATCATTAAGAGCCTAATTATATTATCGTGAATCAACGGCACTGATTCGGTTGGCAACACTGTCCAATATGCTGTGGTTGTATTATATTAGCAAACTACTCCACTTTTGTTGTTGTAAGTGTTCCATGTAATAAGATGGTTAAACATTGTGAGATAAAAATCGCTGCTATGTTTTGCGATTGGCGCCGTTTGTTATTAATTTTCTTGCGAAATTCTTGTTGGTCGTTTAACGTGCTAACATGCTTACTCGTGAATTTTATTAGCTCAAGACCAAATTGAAAGAAGAGCTCCGTTCATGCCCGATTCAGCTAATGGATTGCAGCCAGTTCATGGTATCATCTATGTATTTACAAACATATTTATGCTGTGCGGTATTAGCCGGTGCATAGTTTCGTAATCAAGAGCACTTGTTCTAAAATTGTTTTTCTTTTTTTAATATTATTCCAAAAATATTTCTCTTCCAACAACTGTATACAAACAAACATATACATACATATATGGAGAGCGAAGATAAAAATCTATAAGACGGTGACAATCTCGGTCCTACTATATAGTGTAGAAGCTATCATCGAGAGCGTTAGCATAAGAATTTTGGACATTTTAGAGTTGGCGATTTTCGGATCTGTATGATCCACGAACTGCATGAGCTATATAATGCACTGGGCTGATCATCTTCTGCGAATGAACAACAGAGCATGGAGGATTTACATGGGAAACTTAATTGGTGGACAACGTCCGAGAGCATGACCGTACATGTGTTGAAAACTTATTATTAACAACAACCCCCAACATCGCGCTTTAGACTATAGCTGCTGTTACGTCTTCCTACATGCGGTCATGAACGAAAAATGTTTGTAGCGCCAAATAAGTAAGTATTTTGTCAAGTTGTGCATCCATGAGAGCGTAACCATTAGGCCAGGGAGGCAAACTCTACTACAAAAACAAAAAAAACATGAAAAAAACAAGATGGTACCTTACATACAAATTTTATATGCTGCGTTGTTAGTTTTTTGCCTATTATTTTATGAAAATGAAGAAAAAAATATTTTTGTACTGAATAAAAATGCTGCCCAATGCTGGATCTCAATTACTTGGGTTTACTTTCTCGAATTGGATTGAAAATCATTGACCAGTAGAAATACCACCGCTAAGTCAATCTCGGGCCTCATATCCGATTGCCTCGAGGAACTTGGTGTACATATGTATCTATGCATCTTTGTAATGCCACGAGAGCCCCTGCGAACAGAGGTCCAGCACTTTGGACGTGGCTTCAAACCAATTTTATTTTTTAATCATGCCGATCATCTTTATGATCGTTGCCTTCCATGATTATTAACCAGTATGTGTTAAAATTACACGAAAGTCACCAATTCTGCACTCACGTAATTCAGCTAAGAATTGGAGTCCGCGTTAAGGCTTCAATTGGTTAACACCATTCTTTTACGTGCCATAGCTGCAACCAAATCATTTCGTGTTAATCTTGGAGAGCATTATCGTAAGCTAGTGGTATAGCTATTTTCGTAAATGAAGCAAGTAGCGCATCATGTCCATCTTACGGTGAAGCTCTTGTATATAACGATATACACGTTACACAATTATTGAATAGCAATACCTTAAAGTGTTTTCAGAAGAACCTACTTATTTGTAACATGCCGTAAATGGACACATTATGGCTCATATTTGCACTTATTTAGTATGATACGTTCCAGACATTCCTCCCATTGTAGTATGTGTTAAAATAGTCTATAGTAAGTTTTAATCTCAAAATGTATTTGTGACTCTCATTGTCTTAGCTTAAGCGTAAATTTACCTAAGTGCATATTTTCTTTATAATTAATTTATTCTGCTCCATCAAAATACTGCTCCTGATGGACAATGTATAGATGTAGTCCAGCATAACTTCCGCTACTGGTGCGCAGATACCCTCCAGGAATTTCGTTCGGATTCATTGCCGAGCTGTTCACGAGAAAATAGAGGCACAGTGCACGACTGTTGTGTTCATCTCTAGTTGGTAAGTTGAGTGATAAGCTGTACATTTTGAGCTTAAAATTGCGATGATTTTTTTGAAATGCAATGATTTTAATATCTTGTTTTCGAGTTCTACCATAATACACAGTTACACGTACCAGCCAGAGATAACACTTGATAGTCAACCATTTTACGTGGTACGGATATTAGCCGCTTGGGATGCTGTTGGACATGCTCGCAAGTCCACTTTATTTTTTGAACGCGTCTAATGGCATTATGATGGTTGTCACCCAAAAATATTATACATTACGACCAATGTGTTCCTCAGCTACGGACTGAATATTGATAAGGCTTCAATTTTGGTTGATACAATGACTTCAAAAGGTAATCGTGCGCTGTAGTTGCTATTAATATCTAACTAATCTTTAAACATCACTTTTTATTAGATTAGTTATTTAATTATAGAAAATTTTAACTGTCATAGAAACGTTTTTTACACCATATTACATTTTTGACATTGGAAAAGCTTGATTTAAAGGAACTACTTATGACTATGCTGAATGCGCAGGAATCACAATTTTCAATAAACATCGCTATTGGAAGTTCTATCAGATTCAGCAAAATTGAAGAATGCCAGAAATTTCTGGCTATTGTTAAAATCTATGCGGCAAAGTACTCTTCATATTACGTATAATCATTTTGATTTTATTTATTATAATTAATACAAATTTTCAAACACTTAAACCGTATTTACATTATGTACTTGTTAATTCGTGTGAAAATGGCTTCTTTTTTTTTTATTCGAAAAAACTTCTTTTGAACTTAAGATATATTTTTTTATATGTATGTATGTATTTATGTAAGTCGAAACTATACTCTTAAATTAAACAAATTGTATTGGATATGGCTACCTTATGAATCATCGAACAGATAATCATTATGCATCGTCCTTTCATCAATAACCAAAAAAAAAAAAGAAAACCAAAAATATTATTTTAAAGAAAATGTACAAATGCACTTCTATCTATGCAGACTAACGACGAATCATATTCATTTGTGTTTAGGGCGCCGACCACGTTTATTTGGCACTGGTATTTCAAATATATTGAGACCTGATTTGACTGTGTTAAACTTAGTAGCGACCGCAATGCGTAAATTTATTATGGTAGAATAGAGTTTGACAGCAGGACCAAGCTTAATGTCGAGTATGTCGGTCATATCGTCCTGGCCCATACAAAGTAGAGCACGCCCATCGATATCTTCATCAAAGATAACTTTGGCTATTTTCTCCGAGTTCAGAATACGCTCGACATACTCATAGACATCCCATTTGGTCCAGTAAAGTGGATTTGTAGAAATTGAATTCATGTCAAAGTTTGAGTTTTTCTGCCACAAATTATATTTGCGCGCAAATCGTTTGCCATAGTCGTCGACCAAAGTGTTTGACAATTTCGCACGTAACTCGTCAATTTCGTCGTCGCTGGGACATGATGATGATATTGAAAGATTTACATCTTCAGTTGGTTCCAATTTTACAATGGATATGTCTGGGCAGATTAGTGATTGTTTACGTTGGTGTTTCCTTGTTGGAACAATTATCTCTTGTTTATCCGGTGTTACTCTTTGTTTCTTTGAAGATGTCGCCTCATCTTCCTGCAGCATCAATGTTTGTCTCTTCGGAGTAGTTATCTCCTCTTTTACCGTTATTAATGCTTGTTCCTCTGGAGCAATATTCTCCTCTTTTGACGGCACTAATACTAATCGCTTTGAAACAGTTTTCTCCTCTTTCGCTGGTATTAATGTTGGAGTCTTTGAAGCAATGTTCTCCTCTTTTGAAGGTGTTAATGTTAGACGCTTTGGAGAAGTGCACTCCTCTTTTACCGGTATTAATGTTTGTCGCTTTGGAGCAGAGTTCTCCTCCACTGATTTTTGATTTTTTGCTGTTGCCGGTTGTTGCGAACCTATATACCAGAGTTGGTTTGGCCGTTCATTATCTTGTACAATATCTCTGTGTGGTATACGTGCCGGTCTTACAATTTTCGTGCGCCAATTTTCAGGTGCATATGGACAACAATCGCGTAGCGCGTGAACGTTTAAATGAAAACGTTTGGAGTTGCCGTAGCCTCGACAACCTTCAACATCGCACGGCATCTGTGCAGGGCGCGACAGGAAGCCCGGCGGTGCTTCTAATTCGTAATATGTCGCTTCACACCAGCCAATCGGATGTAAATCTGGACTATCATCCTCTAGCCAGAAATAGTATTCAGGTGGCCAACAGTCAAAATGTAATTGTACGCGATAGCCTTTACGTGTAACTACTGTAGCTGGACGTATAAGACAAGGATTGCGTTGATCGACTACCTCTAGTTTCATGGTAGCTTTGAAATCCATCGGGTCACGTGGCTGAAAGAAATCCACATCAGCAGCTATGCCGCCAACTTCGTCAATGTACTTGGGCCATTTAAAAACAGTGTGATTATAGTCGGGCGGCACAATCAATTGCTGTCTACCCTCGTGCCAACCGCATGGATGTATATACGGTGAACTAACATGCACCCAGAAGTCATAGCAATCATCCCAGCCATCAAAATGCACACGTATGCGTTCATCCAGTACATCAGCGATAGTTGCAACGCAAATCTTGCCTGTGTCATTTAAATCCTCAGCCTCGAGATGCATCCCAATCTGTAAAGTAGACATAGCAGAGGAAACCAATTACAAAACGTTACATTTTGCATAAAGAAATCAAATACTCACTTTAAAGGGATTAGTTACCGGCATTGGCGTTGATTTTAGATGAGTAAATAGCTCCCATGGCGCCGCTTTTGATTGTGTTTTTTCGAGATAAGTTTCCCAGTCAAACGGATTACAATCACTATACATGGGCGGCTGCAATGTACGTTTGGTTTGCATACACCAACCAGCCGGAAAGATATCCATAGAGTCGGCATTGATCCAGAAGTCATACAAACTTTGATAACCATCAAAACTAAGCTTCAAGCGATAGCCGCGCACCTCTACAATGGTACACACACAAAACAGCGAACAATTTTCGGGATCAATTGCTTCCAGTTTCATGCCACGCTTAAAGCAATTCTGCTGGATTGGAAAAGGATTGAAGAACAGATGTATTGGTGCAGCTTGTCCTTGCGATTTATCTTTCAGATATTCTGACCAACGGAATGGCCTTTTAACCAAGCTGTTTATATTTGAAGCCAGGCGACGATGTTTACGATCCTCACGTCCATGTTGTAAATTGCCGACATGTTTACGTTTGATGCTGTTACGGCGCAAACAGGACAAGGAACAAAAATCTGAAAGCAAAAAAATAAACACATGTAAAAAAAAAACAGTTTAAAATGCATTTTTAGCTGTTGGCTTACTCGGTGCCAAGAATTCCGATGCCGGTCCATGACAATTGCAACGTTTACATAGGTACAACAATGGATCTTCCACCTTCTCCACGCGGCGTGTTGTGCGCTCGAAAAGTGGCAGCTCAAAGTAACAGGCAGGACCCTGTCGCTTATCACAGCATTCACGCATCTGCATGAAATTCATGTCGTTCAGTTCGAAACGCATGCTTGAATTCGTTGCAAAGCCGATTTTTTCACGCCAGTTTATCATATTAAAGTGTGACAGCATTTTCATCATATCCACATTTTTTTTATACAAATGTGTTTGACTGTTTTTAGATATAACATACATATGTGCTGGTTTGGCCAATAGTGAACGCGAACTGCCGGTTAAATTACTACTTGATGCAATTGATCTTGGCGTTATGCAAATTGATGATGTGCTAGTTTTGCTAGGCGATTTACTACGATGGCGAATTTTCTCTTCACATAACAACGAGTTCTCAAATTCTTCCTTGGACAGTGGCAGTGTCTCCGCTTTGACTATGCTGAGATTGTTGACTGTAGCTGGCTCCTCTTGAGGCGACGTCTCGTCATTTGCACTTGTACTCATCACTTGTAAGGTGGTGAACAAAGTTTGCTTAGCATTAACATCATCGGACTCATCCTCATCGTCTTCATCGATGAGATCAATACAATTTATGCTCTCCACTTCAGCCTCGTCATCGGCATCACTGGATGCAGTGCTGGGCAGCTTTCTATCAATACCATTAGTGGCTGGTGCAACTTTCTCAACTACATCATCGTCATCATCGTTAATAGTGATGGTATCAACAATAGATTGTGGTGGCGTTGGCTTTACTATATCTTTATCCTTAGCCATCACTGCAACCGAATGTCGACGTTCTATGGCATCCGACTGCTCATTGCCGTTGTTCAAAGATTTCGAGCGCTGCAAACGCTGTGCAAGTAATTTTTGTTGATCTTCGACATCTTGATTTGAGTTTTTAAGCTCTGTACGTTCTTGCTTCGTTGCATTAATGGCTACTACTTGTTCTTTTGCTTGATTGTTCACGTATTCATCCTTTGTGCTATGATTGCCAGCTGGCATTGATTTTCGTGCCGTTAATGCTGACGAAGCAAGCTTTTGGCGTTTTGGTTGATTTAATAATAGATTCGTATCGGCCGGTAATTGTATGGTGGTAAATTTCTTATTCCTATCGAGCAATAGTATTGGTACTGTCTTAATGCTGCTAGTGCTGCTACTATTATTTTTTATCATGGTGGAGCTATCGCTACCGCTAACGCGGTTGCTGCTTATTGATGTTTCTCTAAAAATGTGTCCTTGTTGTTGGTTAGCTGCCGTATGTGAACTTTGTATTGGAATACATTTTGTTGGCGGCTTTTGTAACAAAATCTTTTGTGATTGTTGTCCAACGTTAGGTTTCGCAATTTTTGCTAATGGTGTTGCTGGAACTGAAGCTTCAGTAGCTGCAGCTGCAGCAGCTCCGGCAGCACTTGCCACAACCGTGGTTGATGTTGGTGTAGGTTTTTTACATTCGTCAACCGACGTTATTGTAAGTTCATTAATTTCCTTGCCTACATCAGCATGATTTTGGATTGGTTTTGTCACCATAGGATTGACGATTTTTGCCAATGGTGGTGCAACTTTTGCTCCACCGTCTACCACTGTTGGATTGCTTGCACTTGGACCAACAGTTTTTGTTGTATATTCAATGCAGTATTTCTTAAGATTTTCAACGGATTCTTTAGTCAGCCTTGCGGTATTTGTTGCGGGTATACGAGAACGTTGTTTTAATGCCAGAGCTAAAAGTATAAAAATTGATGTAAATAAGTATTTGAAATAATAATAACAACTAGGCTCAAGCTGCTAATACTGGAGCTAGAGTTCACGAAAAGTAACATATATATTCTAAGTTCTCTAAATACTTAATTGTACTCTTCACACAGATTGTGAACAGTATTACAATTTAGTCACATATTTTTCAACGCCACAAAGGAAGCATCAAGATACCCATAAATAAAATATATTCGTGTTCAGCAGCACTAGGCGAATCGATCTAGCCATGTCCGTAGGTCTGTCTGTGCGTGCAATCTTTAAAATAGTGGTTTGAAAGTTAGTATGGAGATTTTTTATTACCATGGACAAAGTTCTTTAAAAATAACCGCGATTTATGCAGAAGAAGCTATAACTCCCATACAAAGTGCAATAACTACGGTTTCGCCGAAGTTATCATTTTCTCCTGTTTTTTTTTTTTTTATTTATTATAAAATATTTTCGGGTTACACTGAAATTTCTGCATCTTTTTTATAGATAGATTGAGATGTCTGTGTGAAGCTACTTTCCCACGCAAGTAGCGCTACATTTTAATGTCATATTTCTTATCCAGGTACTATATCGTGGCATAGTTTACTCATTTTTTGGATATTTGTTAGATAAGTAAATACGGAAAACGATATTGCAGTGTAGTTTGACATGTTTCTCGTTTAGTTTGCAGAAAATTGTAGCAATCAAGACAACGTATTATGGGAAAACACATTCGTGCTACTTGAAGATCAGTGCCGAAGTATTTACATGTTTGTATAGGTAGTAGGTTTATAAGCTGTAAATTTGCATTCTTTCAAGAAAACTGTTGCACTCAAGGTAAACTATTTCTTGCAGATCAGCCAGCGCACACGGATTTACATGTTATTATGGCTAGTGCTACACACTGTAACAGTTCACAAATGAATGAATACTAAACGATGTTGGAGGATCTTCTCCTCCCTTTCACTGTAGAACTAACCACTCGATTTGACTAGGTTCTGCCAGTTCTATTGAAGATATAACTTGTATTCTTACAAGAACACTGTAGCACTCAACACATGGGAAAACTTATGCGTTTTATTTGAAGATCAGTACCATCGGACGGAAGTAAATGTTAGTTTGGGTGTACTACCCACTAGAAAAATTATCGGCTTTAGTTTGCTCCGCCAGCTCTGTTGAAGTTGTAACTTGCCTGCTAACAAAAACCACTGGAGCAAAGAGTATTGATGGCAAATATAGTTTCAACTGTTCTACTTGAAGATTGGGAAGTATTTAAGTGTTAGTACTTTAAATGGTAGTACTATAAACTGAAAAATGGCTAATTACTAAGCAATGTAGGAGAACCAACTCCACCTTCACTCGGTTTGAGTTTGCTCCGCTGGCGCTGTTGAAGCTGTAACTTCCCAGCACAATAAAAAAAAAAAAACCACAGAACCAAACAGTATTGATGACGAATATGGTTTAGTTTATTTAATGAAAGTAAATAACATTGTAAACTGAAAAATTACACACAGGTATACTGAAAAATTAAGGCTCCTATCAAATATTAATACACAGCACTGTACTGACATCAACAGCTGTTTATAACTTTAGTTTTCCTTTGCGAAAATCCTTTGTTGGATTGGTTGGTTTTACAGAAGAAGAAAAACCGAGTTATATACATATTTGTTTCTTGTCAATTAAAATATGCAGCAAAGTATCTCAACAATTTATATGACGCCCACTTACTTATGACAAATTTACGCACAAGTAAAACAAGTAAAAATACGTAAGAACTTTGAAGACGTGAGAAAAAGTATTTATTTAAACAAAATAAATTAAAAATGATCTTCGCATGATCTTCGAAAGGAAATCCTTTAGTACTAATATTATAGAACATATACTTTTAACAATTGATGATGATGATGATGATTCAACTGCAATACTTCATATGATACAATAGTTTTTTTGTTTTACACTTGGATCCTAAAATTTCATTAGATTCTGCTTGCCACTAGCTGCCTCGAAAAACCTTATCGATATATAGCAGCACGTACGTTGTTGTTTTTATTGTTGTTTCTTTGCTTGTAAAACGTAATCGAAATGAGTTTTATTTTTATTTTTTTTTCTACTACACAATTTTTCATGAATATATATATCTTTTTTCATTTAACGCACTTTAAACAAATAAATATAACAACAACAACAACAACAACAAAAGAAAAATTAACTAAATTAAATTTAAATTATTGAAAATCCCAAAACGCATTGTATACTTCTTAAATATGAACTGCAACGATGGCTACAAAAACAACAACAACAACTAAAATAATAAAATTGAATGAACGACCCGTCCGTCCGACCGAGCAAACGAACAAATAAAGGCAAAAATTTCACGCACACCACACCGCTCGCTCTTCTTCTTCTTATTATTCCGCTTCTCCACTATATGCAGCTTCTGTGACTACTTTTTTTTTTTGTTTTGTTCGTAAAGAAAACGCGTTCGTTTGCTAAAACAAAATTTTTATGCATATAATCAACTAAATACACAGAAATTCACTTGATTTGAATTTGGATAGTAGAGCTCGAGGAGAAATAATTAGGTTTCGTTTCTTTGCGCCCAGTTTTATGACGCGCACTATTTCGACTGAACTGAACCAGCTAACCCAACCAGCCAGCCACTCAGTCAGTCAGTCAGTCAGCGAGCGAAACAAGCATTTGAGTGTATGAGCCAGTTTTCGAGATTGTGCACATACAACTCAATATAAAAAAATTATTTATTTATCGATAGGAAAATGTTAAATCACATGCAAAATATACTTTTTATACATTAAGAAAACTTTCATGCCGTATTGAAATCAAGTATAAGAAACCAAAAAAAAATATACAATATAATTAAAAATTACATAATAAATAAATTACTTACAAAGCTTTGCTCTTGCTGTTGAGTTGCTAGGGATGCCTACGAGTTGTGGTGGCTTGTTCGTTGAGTTTGTGGTGCTACTGTCACCGGCAGCTGCTGTAATGATTTGTGGAACTGGCGCTGATGATGATGATGCCTTTGCTATGTTCGGAGTAGTGTTTGCTGCAACGTTGCCTGGAGGCGATTTGTTGACAATATTTGTTGGAAGCATGGTTGGTTTAGATAACACAGCGTGCTGCTGTGTTGATATTGTTGGTGTTGCTAACACATTCGGTGGTTTTCCCAGAGTTTTTCCAGCCGAAGGCGCTTGTGTACGTATAAGCATTGGTGTTGGTTGCAATGGTGTTGTGGTTGTGGAAGCTGCTGCTGCTGCTGCCGCTCCCACTATATTCTTGGCTGGCAATAGTTTACTGCCAGGAGTTAGTATTGCTAATGCTGGCAGCATAGTTTTCGCATTAGCTCCAATCCCGCCACCAGCAGCACCTGCTGCCAACTGTATTAGACCAGTAGTTTTTGCAGCCATATTAACACCGGCATTGCGATTCTGTGCCATTGTTGTCGTTATTGTAGTTGTGCCAAGTCCCATTGCTTGATTATTATTGTTATTATTCTGGTTGATACCAATGATGTGCTGAATTTGTTTATTCGGCATGTTTGCAATCGGTAAATAACGTAGTTCCTGTTTTATAACATTTGCACTGTTATTATTATTATTGTGTTTATTAATGTTGTTATTCGTTGCCGATGTCGGAGTATTCATGTTATTAGTGTGCTTTGTCGCTTGCACAAATACCGCACTCGGTTTGAGCACTAATGCTGCACCAGGAGCAGCATTTGCTCCTGCAGTATTTGCACCCGCCGTTGGTAGCACAGCTGGTAACATTTTTGCTGCACTTTAAATTTGTATGTTTTTTGAAACAATAATTGTTTATGGTTTTTGTTATACGTTGCCACTTTAAAGTTTTAATTTCGTTTTTATTTCAATTTTTAGTTTAGTTATAGCAGAAATTCCATCTATAGCTGCTGGCCTGCCCCGCTATTGTTGAGTGATGTCTGCTGCTGTTGTTGCTGCTGCTACTATTTTGCGCGGCCAGTGCTTCTGCTACAACTACTACTATTTTTATATAGCGTCTGAAATTTAACGCACGCGAGTTGGTAGTATAAGTTTTTGTTTTGCATGAAATTTTAAACTTTTTGCTACTATTTTATGTACACACAATAAAGAAGCACTTTATTATTTGTTTTTTTCAGCTATTTACTTTTAATGTTTTTCAATGTGTTGCGCTTTGAGCTGCACTGGTGTGTTATCGTTACTATTCAAAGCAAGTGAAAATCAGCTGTACAGTGTTGCATAGTGCTATACACATTTTTATACACTTTTCAAATTCTGCAGCACAGCAACACTAACCAAAATGGCAGCATGCTGTAAACAAAAATTAATTAAAATTATTTAATTATAATTTGTGTTAATTTTGATTTTGTAAATGCAACTGCTATATAAACTAACATTTTATTTAAGATTCATAAAAATTTGTAGCAATAATGCGCATGCATGTGTGTTTTGCACTACAGCGCGACTTGTCTGTCTGTCCAGCATAAATTTACTTATTTTTGCAAAATAATTTATTACTTTTATGTAAAAAGCCACAATTAGCATATAATTAATGAAAATATAATAATTTGTTGCTGCATTACATGATTTTGGCGTATATTTTTAAAGTTTCATGCGCTTCGATTTTCTTTTAAATGGGCAACACTTGCGTCTAGTGGCTAGTTGATATTTAATAGTAAATTACATTTGTTTTATTTATACAGTGTTGTTTTTATAAAGCAAATCAAAATAAGCTAGTGTTATTATTTTAGTTAAACAGTGCCAGTTATTTAAATATGCTAAATTGCACATATGTATATTTAAAATATATGCACACAGCAACCCTCATTAGCTTAAGTACTTTAAAGTACTTTAAATCACAACACTGCATACTATTTTACCCAAAATAAAACAACAACAAAAAGCAATAAAATCCATATTAAACAGTTAATATTGCTAAATTAGTGATGATATTATTAAAATTATATTTTAAAAACTTACCAGTTGTTGCTAATTGTTGATTTTGTCTAATCCTGTCAACTGTATGCACTTCTTGACTTGCCAGTTGACTCACTAGTAGACCATCAAATGAAAATTGAAGTTTCTGAGCAGCCGCTATATTTAATATGAAAGTTTTTTGTTAAAATTATAAATGTATTTCAGTTAAACTTTTTGTTAATGCAATGGCAGCGAATAATATGTTATACAAAGAACTAGCAAAGCCACTTAATACGATACTTTTAAACACATTTCAATTTACAATTACAACTGTAGTTCGTACACACTAATCCAATTCAAGTAATAAAAGCAATTTTAAAATACTCAAATGCCTTGCAATCAACGTGGACACAACGAAATCATATCAATATAGACTTAAATCTAAACAAAATGCAGTATTCCGGTTCGCTTTAGTTACCTTCAGCACCACCTCCATTAACAATCTAGTAAGTAATAATCTAGTAACTGGGGTAAGGGCAAAGAGACAATAATCATAACTTACAAAGCTATTGGACGTCTGTCATGAATTAGGCTGCTCCTGTCTAGACTCCTTACCTAAGTAAGACTCAATGGCAATGTCTGCAAAGAAGTCAGAATAGTGCTCTGAGGACTGCTACTGTTTGTCTTCAAATAACACAAGAAGATATTTACATGAAAAAACGATGATGCTACCTGTTCACCAACATAGAGCTGCTTTCGAAGCAGTTCCTCACTATAATAGCCCCTATCCGAATAAGAAAATATATTAGAAGCTACAAAACGAGTATTGATAGTTTTATTCCTGAGAGTACCATAGAGGAGTATGATTATACTTCAGGGTGGGCTCAATTGCATAAAGATGCAATTGAACAATCTATCATCTCTTATAGGGACAATGTAGTATTTGGAACAGCAAACACTACATCATCACGTCTTGTAAATATGTTTATAACGTATCACATATCCTCTTAAACTTGTTTCAACCTTGATCCTAATGCAGACCAGCAAACTTCTAAAACCTTTAACCAGCTTAGATTCACTTAAAAAGTCATATATATATATATATATATATATATATATATATATATATATATATATATATAATATATATATATATATATATATATATATATATATATATATATATATATATATATATATATATATATATATATATATATATATATATATATATATATATATATATATATATATATATATATATATATATATATATATATATATACCCAGGGATGTCGGGTGAACAAACGGGATCTCATTGACATCGATCCTATAAAAATGCCAGGGCGCGGGGTAATCCAATCCAAGTTCAACAGCACACACTTATACTTTTAAACAAAATCTCTATATCGTTCACTATAAATCATAAATACACTAGTAAATTACACTTGTACTTATTGTAGCTGAAGGCCCTGGCAGACAATTAATTCAATATCATATTTTACAGTTTCAACTCTAAACAGTTTCAACTTCGATGGAAGCGAAACTTTCATACTATTCATATACGGACACGGCAACATCGACTCATCTTGTCATGCTGATCATGAATATATATACTTTATGGGGTAACAATGATTTGCCGCTGCATTATACTTGATTTTTTTGAGTCTTGTGCGCTTCGATTTTGTTTTAAATTTGTGACACTACCGCTCAGCTGCTTATTTATATTTAGTAGTAAATTATATTTGTTATACTTTTACTGTGCAGTATTTATAATGCAAGTGTTAATAAGATAGAATTAGCTATTTTGTTTAAACACTGCCAAATTATTCAAATATGCTATTTTGCACATGTACTATGTATGTATATATGTATGTATGTATATGTATGTATGTATATATATATATATATATATATATATATATATATATATATATATATATATATATATATATGTATATATGTGTGTGTGCAGCACAGCAACACTTATTAGCTCAAGTACTTAAAATCACAACACTGCATAATCTTAGAAGCAAAATAAGCAACAACAACCAAAAGTAGTAAAGACAATATAAAACAGTTAATATTTTGTTAAATTGCTATTTTATAAAAATTTAATTTTAAAAACTTACCAGTATATACTAATAAAGGCAGCAAAATAATTTTGTTGATCTTGGCGTAATCTAGGCAACTGTGCTAACAACTTCCTGACTTGCCACTTGCTAGTTGACCATCATTATCAAATGGAAATTGAAGTTTCTGAGCAGAGCTGAGTTTGATATTGAATTTATAACTTTATTTCAGTTAAACTTTTGTTTAATTTTGCAATGACAGCGTAAAATAGCTGCTATGCTGCAAATGTGCAAAAGTTTTCTACTTGTTCAATATACGCACTATACATACATACGAATATATGTACATACTTACTATGTACGTAAAACTGAAAATAGATGAGTTTTAACTGAAGAATCAAAAATTTATAAATATTTACAATGTGCTTACCAATTTCGTTTCAAACTATCATGCGTAACTGTAAACAATTAATTACAGCGAAATGTTTGCCAAACTTCTAACTTGCCGAAAAATGCAAAGCAAATAGAATTCACAAGCAAAAAAAAGTGTTTATCGTTAAAAGATAATAACAAAAACAAACTTGTTAATAAACACTTTGCTTTATCTTCGCTTTTAGCAGGTTGCAAAATATCCTGGCTCCTTGCTGCTGCTAGCAAGTCCAAAACTGAACTGAATGTTAAAATGTGGATGCTGCTCTGCTGCACTGTGTTCGCTTTTGTTGTTCAGAGTGCATGAGTTGAGATCGATTTCATTTTGCGAACACGGCAACACTGTTGCCGCAAATGCTTTTTCTTTTTCCGGTATTTCAAAATAAACAATTTGTGCGCCAACCAGCAACATTTAAACAATATACTTAATTAAATTTAAACATAATTGTAGTTATTACAGCTGAAATTACATAAAAAAATTAACTAGGTATTATCTCTCGTCTCATTTGTATGCAAAAGACATGAACAAACGAAAAGCGCGCGCACATTTGCAAATTGTCATTTAGGCGCAAAACGCTGCAATTGCAAAAGCCAAATTAATGAATTTGTTTATTACACCATTTATCAATTTAATAACAATAGCAATGTTCTTTTTATACGTATTTATAAAATGAAAGTTTTAAAATAAAAATTTTGCTTAGTATATATGTATGTACATTAGTGCTGTAAAATGTTAGTGTTCAATAGCACAGAAACTGTAAATTTTACAAAACGTAAATATTTTAATAATTTAGCACTAAATGAAAATAATATATAACTATTGCAATAAACAGGCTGCACTTTGTAATAAACTTCTATATTTTATCAGTTATTTAATGTTTAAGTGTTAATCAAACAACAAAACCTCTTGACGCAATGCAAACCTAGTGACGAAAGTCTACGTGCAATTCACTAACGCTTAATTACATATTACAAGCAAACCCAACAATACAAACGGAAAACAAAAATCTTTCGTTTCAAAATTGATATTAGAATTTAAAAGTTTCAAGTAGGCTCTCTGCACTTCGCTTGTTTTTTGTCATATTATCATTTGAAATATGTGCATGAAATTTTGGTACAATGTTCGGCAAAATGTACTTTTCAAAATCATTTTTCGACATATATTTTTCCAAGTAGTGATTGTACAACACCATCTAAGCATTCGTTTGAAAGTAATTTAAAAGAGTTTTTCAACGACATATTACATGTTAAAAAATATTGAGCCGTAAAAATCCTCCGTTGAATAAGTTTTAGAACTAGAGTTTCTTAGTTTCTTGTGTCCTAAATCCTGTATCAAAAAATTATTATATTTTCTAAAATATTTATGCAAACAAAAACACACCGGGAAACAAAAGCCGATTTTTTTACTTTGGGATAGTTAGATCTCATCTCTGTGGCAAGGATTAATATCAAACAAGAAAAAACGAGTTTAACGTTTATATAACGTTGAACCGAAGCTCTAATACCATTCACACGTAATTTAAAATCGTATTGTAAAACATAATCGTGGGTGGTTGACACGCCCCTAAATAATGTGTGCGACGCAACCATAAATAAGACGCCAACATGGGCTACCCAAAAAAGTAGACGTGGAATACCTATATGGATACTCTATAAACCACAGACCAAAAGAAACTTAAAAAAGTGGACGTGAAATACCTATAAGGATACTCTATAAACTTCAGACCAAAAGAAACTTTAAAAAGTGGACGTGGAATACCTATATGGATACTCTATAAACTTCAGACCAAAAGAAACTTAAAAAAGTGGACATGTAATATCGACCGAAAAAAACTTAAATTCCGGCTTTCAGCCAGACAAGAGTCGGACGGACAAACATACATAGCTAGATCGACTCGTCTTGACGAGCTGATCAATAATTTATGTATACGAATATACTTTATGGTGTCTTCTATGATGCCTCCCTTAATGCATTATAAACTTTGAGCCAAATTGATAATACCATTTCACATTCTGTGTGAATGGTTTAATAAGTTTAGGAGCCCCACCCAGGAGCCCCAATAACCCGTTTGGTGGGTATTTTCAACTACATGTATTTCGAACTTAAGTAAACCGATTTAAAATGTTTTAAAACTTTCTGAATGTTATTTTCAAGACCATTTTATTGGTATATAACAAGTCACGATCGAACTTATCAGTAAAAAATTCGTTATTGCGTCTGTAGTAAAGTGTTCTTCCTGTAGCCATACTGAGGTGGGCTTTCGTCACTTGCGTGTACTAACGTCCACAGTCATGAATTAGACACGCGCGCATAGTTACAAATTGTAATGAAGCCACAAACTTCTGCAATAGCAAATGACTTTAATCAAGTCAAGTAAAATGGTAATGTTAGTTTTCTTTTCATTTATTAGTGAAAGTTATGAAATAAATATTTTGCTTAGTATTCATTAGTGTTGTTAAATGTTGGTGTTGCATAACACTTCAAAACTGTAAAATTGACAAAGCGGAAATATATAATTTATTAGCCATAAAATTTAAATGATATACATATATTATTTTCTATTTTCTATATATATATATATATATATCAGTTTTTAATACATATATTCATATATCAGTTATTTAATGTTTCATGGGAAATTATCCAATTCAGCGATATCAGTAGTGTTGCCAATACTTTGACACAACATAGTCTAATTTTAAAAGAATTTACAATTTACAATACCAAATAAAATATAAAAATTATAAACTACTTAAAAATTATTGTATATTTAAATTATCATTTGCGTAGAATAAACTATAGTATTTCTAAAGCAACAAAAAAGAACAGCAAAGTGCCGCGACAACTCTGGCCAGTGTACGTGTTTTAATCCAAAGGGTGCAGGTGAAGTTAAACTTTTGCATTCGACGGCAAACACCACTATACATAAAAACAACAACAAATTTAATAATTATTCAAACAATTGCTGTATTTGTAAAACAAGGAAAATACTAAATAACTTGCATTTAATTGCCATAGCATAGCGTAAATCAATTGCTAAGACGAATAACTTAACAAATACAATGTCGCTAATCAATAATTTGCAAGACACCGATGACAACATACCAGCTATTGATGATGATCCGCAGGGTGAGTTGTCTCTGTATGGGGCGGTGGCTTACATTACAGTATAATAATTAATATATATTTGCTAAAATTATAGTAATCATACACGATGATGAACCTGCACGCATACCAAATGGACGTTCAATGGATTCCTTGCGCTCTTCGTTCACAAATCGTAGTTCCACACCAGATTCGTCTCACAATTCGCTGGATATTGATGTTAGTCCCGACGAGAAAGAGGAAAAGGCACGTTTAATCACTCAAGTGCTTGAACTGCAGAACACCTTGGATGATTTGTCGCAGCGTGTTGACTCCGTTAAGGAGGAAAATCTAAAATTACGCTCGGAAAATCAAGTTTTGGGACAATACATTGAAAATTTAATGTCAGCCTCATCTGTTTTTCAATCGACAAGTCCGAATGCAAAGAAAAAGTAACTTAATTCTTGCGTGGTGATGCTGGAGCAGAACAAAAATATAAAATACACACACATTAAATGCCTTTCTCGAATTTGAGATACACAATACCTACATACATGCATACATATACTGCGCGCTCAAAACCAAATTAATTTGCAATTTCGAATTTATTTATAAAAAGTATTTTAATGGATTCGCTTAATGTTAAATGTGTACGTCTATGCATAAGTTCATTTATTTAAATAATTTAATTAATATCGATGTAGGCTAGTTAATTAAAAACACTTGTAAACTCATAATTACATACAATACATATAATGAAAGCTATGTATTTTCAATGTGCATGTCTATAGTTATTCAAATGTATTTAAAGCCAAATAAAGATTTCATTGTGCTTATATTAATGTTTTGCATTTTATAGCATTAAAAGGTCGGGACTACCCACTGGTTGACTGTTCCTTCAATGATAAATCGTTTGTTATACGTTCAACTATTTTTTGTTTCGGCCACATTGTATCTTCATAAATTTCTGTCGCACTCATGAGCAAGGATGCATCAGTTCAAACGATTTTGTTGTGTAAAGACACAGCAGAATCATTTCGATTGCTGTCTTCAATTACATCGCGCATATATTGCTCCGACTCCAAACACATCTCCTGAAAACTTTGCACTTCCAGTAGTTTTTCCAAGCAGCTAAGGTAGGCGTCCATCTGTAGGGCTAATAATATTTGGTATGTACGCGAGTATCCATCGATGGATCTAACTTTGAAACAAATAATCAAACTTATCCTGTACGACTATATGGCCGTCGAAGAACATGGTCGCCACATGAATCAAATTTTTGAGTGTACTGATATGTGGTAAGCTAGCTCTTCAGGGTTGCAATGTAGGAGCTAACTATATTCGGTGATGACGGTAGTTACAGAATAGATGAAATAGTGTTATGAAAAATTTAGTAAAACAACTTTTACGATATATTTTTATATGTATTTAGGCTAAATGGCAAATATTTTCTAATTTAATATTTCTAATTGAATTTTCAATATTTTCTAATATTTTTGTCTGACTATTCTCCCCGTTTTCCAGTAGAGCTCAAAGTGTGCTTATTTAATCTGAAATGTAAAGCGTTTTAATTAATTTTACAATATCTATATAGAATAAAATATATGCAGGTACAATAAATTTAAAATTCCGTTCCGGACCTTTGTAGAATATTTTATCAGGACTGACATAAGATCCATCCTTAACAAATTTGGTGTTTCTAGCAAAAAGTACAAAAATGTTTCACACAAAAGCTTAAAAATAAAAAAGTTTGGGTTTGTAAAAGGACTTCTCCTTACAAATAGTTGAGTTGGCACGTTCATTTCTTAGATCATATGTACCTGTAGAGGGATTGGAATAGTACTTACTTACTTTTACGTGGCACTACAACCGTTTATCGGTCACAACTGCACGTAGGAAGGCATACCAGCATGATGGTGGCAGTAATTGCCAATATCAAGTTTGCAAAGGTCTTTCCAGACTTAGTAACTCCAACATATGCTCAAAAGCCCCCTATGACGCTGTACACCAATTAAGTTTAGGTTTGGTGCTGGAGTTCCGTTATCCATCCGTACAATATGACCAGACCAGTGCAGTCACTGGAATTTTAACCGCTGGACTATGTCAACCTCATCATATAGCTTGCGGTTCACACGGATTCGAAAATCGTCGCCAAATCTAATAGGTTCAAAAATCTTACTCTCTATTTCTCTCGAATATTAGATCCGATGTTGTAAGTACCTGCATACGATGTTTGTCTGGGATACCAGGTTCAGATGAGCGACAAAAAGACGGTGGGTGTGTTTTTATACTCACGGTGTTTTTAGAATTTGTCGTAGAGTGAAAATTGTATCACTGGTCTGAAGCCACACTACATTATGGCACTCCTCGTGCTTTATGACACTTTAATTTCATAGACTATGTCTGGAATAGTAAATTTTCAAATTTGGTGGCATTATCTTGTATATATAAATAGGCAAGTGTAACTCATTCACCCCATTTTTAACCCTCTTAAACACAACATATTCGCTTGATTATTTCTTTTTTAATTTGTTGGGAAGAATGTGAAGAGGAGCATCGACGAATGTAAGTTTTTTTTTTTTTTAATTTATTGCGTCTAAGGCAGGTAAAAACCAGATAAGGCCCTCGGCTCATCACGAAGACTCTCGAGAGCTCTCTCTCTCTCTCTCTCTCTGTCTTTTGTTCACATTGTAGAGCATGTCGATCGAGCAACTCGACGTTAGGCTCAAAACTGTTGTGGGCGTACTTGTAAACATGTTGGCGCGTCATAATTTGTACAGTGTGCCAAAATACAACACCAATGCAACGTAACTAATTCAAATTTTAGTTTCTCTTTAGCATCAAGCAGCCAAGTTCGGCATGCATTCGTTCGTATGCGTGCGAAAACACGAAATATTTCGTCCCCCTGGGGCTATGACTGGACACCTATGTGTGCAGAGTAAAAAAAAATTGTACTTACATTCAAGGACCTCTAAGCAAATTATATGTTTTCATTGAAAAAAATTTAAACAAAACGTGATACATTTAATATTCTACATCTTATTGTTCGATCGAAGAAATATGATCCACCATCAGACCGCATCAAACAGTATATTTCACTACGTATTATTGTTAATCCCAGCTCAGTCGGTATGGCTTACTGTCATTTATGTTTGAAAATTGTAGAGATTTCAGAGTAAATAAATAATACGTTTGGACGATAGGTCCTCCAGAAAAACAAGTACCTAGGATGGATTAGGGTGGTCCGATATATTTTAAATTTTCTGAATATACGTTTCAAGCCCTTTTGAATGGTATTTTAAACGTTTCGATCGTACTTGTTGGTAAAACTTCGTTAGTGCTCATGCTGCATCCACACTGAGGTGGCTACCGTCCAAAACATATATTTAAGTTGAAATATAAATTTTTAATTGATGTATAACAACTTGAAATGCTCTGGGCAACTAAAACTCATGCATATAAAAATTGTGTCTTTTTTTGGGCTTTGTTTTTTGAAATGATATAGGTACTTTATTTGGTTAGAAACCATGTCTTCTAAAATAAATTTGTGGTGAAGTTTAATCAAAATTCTGATTACTCTATCGACAATATCAGAACAGAACATCAGAACATGACTTATGCGAAATGGTGGCTTCATTCAACTCTGGATATGATCGAAATTCACGAAAAGTAGCCATCTCCAACTGCTGGCTGTTATGTTTTGCATATTAAAAAATATGTATACACATGAAAATTTAACAATTTTTCAATCATTTTTAGTTTTATTATATTACATGAGTAAGAATGAGCAGGCATATGGCTGTGCGACCGAGAAAGTATGCTGCAAAATGTGTGTGACCGTATACCTTAAATAAAAAATGTCAGTATTTTTTAGTATTTTTGATAAAATGTGCTAAATATGTTATATAAAAACTTTGCATCGAAATCACTTTTTGTTCTACGTTCAAGCAGTAAAGTATTATTTTAACTAAATAAATGTGTGTTAAATAATTTGCGCAAACGTTTGTTAAAAGTAAAAATTACAAAATAATGCTATTGAGCAGAAATGTAACATGCGAAATTTACAAGTTTCACTTGAACATTTTTTTTTGTATTTATATCCTTTTTTTTTTTGCTTTCCCATTTTTATTGTAGAAGGTGACAACCCAGGCTTAGTGGTTTAAATTTAAAAATGTAATGGTATGCTTCAATTTATAGATGCATGTAATAGTTTGCGTTTTAGATGCAACTACGAGCGCATTTAGATTATTTTTGTATGTGCTGAGTTTAAATTTTTTTTAAATTTTTCATGAAAAAATAAATATTTCTTGTGAAATTGAATTTCGATTGTCGGTTATATTTAAACGAAATCTAACCCAGTCGTGATGATAGTTTTGTAGTTTCTGCAACTGTGTACGGGAACCAATCTTACAAGAAAGAGTAATTTAGTTAATACTAGTCAACGGGACAACAAGCATTAAATGTACTATTGTGTGCTATGAAATATTAAATTTTGCTCAAATTTATTTTTTGAAGTGAAACTTCTTTTTTAATTTAATAATCTTTTAAGTTTAACTATAGTTGCTATACGAATATAGTTTAATAATTTTATAATTTAAAAATTATTATTTCATTTATATGTGTGTATAGTATATACATATGTATATTTATATACATAAATATTAAAAAAAAAGAGTTGCCGCCTTGTCACAAAAATCGGCAAATTTTAACAGGGTTAGCGAGACTAGCTAAATAAAACGTACTAAATTTCGTCAGTTCTTTAAGACAGATACGTACAGCTCCAGATATACATATTTTAAGAGATTGTAAAAATTGTGTAAAATTAATAAAAGGTGCAAATAGTTTTATGTTGCCAATGTTTCAAGCATATCTACGTAATATTTTGCATAATTAAAACATAAAGTACACTTAAGTAAGGCCTCTTAAACGTCATTTGGAGACACTGGTGCGCCATTTTTTTTTTGTCATTTGACAGCATCGATGCCGATTAGCAGCAAAGCACAGTACACAACACAGCATAAAATTGATTTCAATTTACGGCGCGGTTAAAAGCACAGTGCACACCCACTAAACAAACACACCTGGTCGTTCAAATACGCATTGCACTTATCTTCTATTATGTTTCGTTGTACACTGTGTTGCATTGTTAAAATGATGCCGTATACTATATAATAGAACAGCGCCGCGAGTTTTTTTCCGTGTGAGCACTGCTGTTATCGCGTTGTGTTTATACGAGTAATGTTTCAACTTGCACACATCAAACGAAAATAAAAATAAAAAAACAGAAAGCTAGTGCAAGCTAGTGTATAACGCGTACTAATAAATCGTAGTTGCAGACACATTAAAGAAAATAAAAAAAAAAGTAATTGCCCATTCCCATTGTGTCTCCACTGTGCATTTTATGGCTGGGGGAGCATGTTTTGTTTTTTGTACACTGTACTTTAACATACACTACAGCAATAGCTTAACATTTTTGGCGCCGCTTAACATTTACTATACAATACTTAACAGCTTTAGCAACGGCGGGAAAATATCAATTTGAGTGACCATGTTGACGAAGAATAGTTATAGAAAATAATAAACATTTTTTTCTTCTTCTTGTAATACAAAAAAGAACTAATGGTATATGTTCGATATATTTTTGCAGTTTATGTATATTGATTATCATACAGACATTTGGTTATACCGATAACAGACGTTACGACAATGGAAGAAATATCAAGTCTAGATTCATTTGGTGGTGATGGCGGCGATTCGGGATCAGTACAAACCGATTCGGTAACAGCGGCCATATCAAAGCTAGACGATGAACTAAGTGCACACTCTGCTGAAACACGTGATAAAGGAGCAACACCAACGGTAGATGAGGATGATACTGATGCTGATGTAACCGATGAGCATAACAAACAGCTTGCTGACGATGGCGTGGATAGTGGCGGTGGCGATGGCGATGGCGGTGGTATAAGTACAACAGCGGAAGCAGCGCAAGATGAGGAAGAAGATTTTGAACAAATCTCGGATGGTACATTTGAAGTCGATGAGAATTCACAAACGACAGAAACTGCAGCACCATTACAGGATGAAAGTGCAGCAGAAAAAAGCAACGAGGAGCAAGAGGCGCAAGAGGATGAGCGTGATGCGACGCCCACTGCTGGTAGTAATGGTGAGGAGCATAATGCGCCGGAACCACAAGAAGTTGATGGTGATGATGATGAAGAAGAAGCAATTGCACATGAGGAAGTGGAAGATGAAGAAGCAATGGACGCGAATGATTCTATGAATTCAAAAGATAAAACGGGCGATGAGGCAACTGATGTCTTAGGCGATGCAGAAGCTGAGGCAGCCGCAGAAGCTGAAGCAGCCGCAGAAGCTGAAGCAGCCGCAGAAGCTGAAGCAGCCGCAGAAGCTGAAGCAGCCGCAGAAGCTGAAGCAGCCGCAGAAGCCGATGCTGCTGATGATGATGATGAAGTAGATGCATTGCCAGACTTTGATAAATCAAGTGCAATGGATGTAGACGATGATGAGGTACAACCGGATGAGATTAGTGCCGCTGATATGGCAGATGTTGAAATGCAATCGGCGCATAATTCTCCACAGCGCGAAGATGTGTTCGCAGACACAGATAATACTGCTAACGAGCAGTTGGAAGACGGTAAAGATGTACCCGATGGTAATGTTGATGCAGGCGAGCACGAAGACGAGGATGTTGCAGCAGATAAAGTTGCAGATGATGACACTGAAAACGTAGAAGATGTTGTTGAAGATGCTGTACACAATGAAGATGCCGAAGTTGCGCAAAATGAGAATGACGCAACTGAACAGAACGAGGATAACGCAGCTGAACACAACGAAGATAATAGCGTAGCTGAAAACAACGAAGATGGCGATACGGAACATATCGATGATGTTGAAGAGGACGATACTAATGCACAAGAGCATGCAGATGACGAACAAGGCGAACATGGAGATAGTAAGTGTAATTATAAACTAACTCTCTGTTCTAGATTTGCAAAAAGACTGCCAAATAATTTGATCGGTTCGATTTTATTAAAATGGCACATTTTGTCAATTTGCTTTACGTCGATAAAGATACCGATCAATTTATTCGACTCGAAATCTAGAACAGCTTGGATATTCATATGTATTTGAATTAAGATCGCTTAACGCTTAAATATTTTTTAGATCCAGTGGAAAATGTACAAGAACCTGAGGAATCAGATGTTTGTCTCATACCCGATGATACAGAAACTCAAATGACAGATGCTGAGAAGGAACAAGCCATACTTGCACGTGAAAATGCTGAAAAGGAGGAAGAGGCTGCTGAAGCGGATGCTGCCAAAAATGCAGAAACTGAAGCTGCTGTGGCATTGGAAACATCTGCAACAAGTGAGGGTCAAGCGCCAGATGATGCCGACGAAACAAATGGTAAATTAAAATTTAAGAATTATCTTGTATGTACATCGATATTTCATTTTATTATTACAATTTTTCATTGTTGCACTAACATTATAAAAAAATCTTAATATAAGTAATTTATCTTTCGACAGCAGATGCCGATGCTCAAGCTAACAATCAAGCTGGAGCTGAAGCGGATGCGGCACGAAAAAGCGGTGAAGGTGAGCGCCACTGTCATAGATTCATATTAAATCTAAGCAAGCTTTGAAATCCATATTATTGATTTGATTTACAACAGTTTTTGATTAACTAACTCATTTTTATGGATTTCGCTGCAATGTGTTTTGTATTTGTGGTACATATGTATTAAAATGATGTTTTTATACTTTGGTCAATTAGAAATTTCTGCTGCCAGTGCTGCTGAAACAAACGAAGTTGAGGAACAGCAACCGGAAGAGATCGGTGCAGGCGGTGAGACAGTTGAAATAGGCGCAGCACCGAAAACAATCATCACTTGGATTGTCAGCTCCACACAGAAGTGTAAACAATGCGAACTGGAGAAACCGTGTGGCTTCCGCTTTAAAAATATGGAAAGTGATGCTGGTTTTGATTATCTCTGTGAACTGGCGTGCTGCAATGCTCTAATGAAAGAACAAACGGGCAAATATTTCGTGCGACGTAAGAAGTTCCTTGTCGAGGAATTGACAAACGAAGACGCTGCAGACGTAAATGTTGGTGATAAAGATGCTGCGTCAACGGAGGATGATGATGATGCTGATGAAACAGCGGCCGGACCTAAAAAGTACAACTGTTTACAATGCAAAGAAGCAAAGCATTGCAAGTACTTCTTAAAACAAGATCAAGAAACATATTACATATGCAATGACGACTGCTATAATTTACTAAATGTAGAGGAACCTGACAAGTATAAACTAAAGCGACACTCGATACGGGTGCGCAATATTGGTGCAACAACTATTTCTAGATCAACCGATTCGCCAGCAAAGAAAAATGAATCGAGAGTTATTGCACGCACGGAAATTGAAGCGGAGGCGGCACGGTTAGCACGTTTGGAAAGCTTCCGACGTCGTTGTGCTGATTGTCACGAGGATGTGGTAATGGGTGACTTGAATTTACTGTGGGAGACAATGGATTTCTGCAGTGAAGTATGTTTAGGCAAATATCAACGTAGAATCGGTGCCAGTTGTCAGACGTGTAGTGGTGAAGTCTCACAGACCGCATTGGGCAAATATTGCGTGCGCTTTGGCTTTGATATACGTCAGTTTTGTTGTGCTGCATGCCTTAATGTTTACAAAAAGGGTCTGAAAACGTGTTCGTGCTGTCAAAAGGATATTTCGGGTGGCAACGAAGGTTTTCTGGCGCCCGTGGGCGACAAGGAGCAGTTCAAGGATTTTTGTTCACAAGTGTGTCTGCGACGCTATGACAGCATGTGCAATCCAAAGAAAAAATTGCGTTCCGATGTGTGCGGCGTGTGCAACAACGAAAAGCCGGTACGCGTCGAAATGATATTAGAGGATAAGGAGTACAACTTCTGTTCGAATCCCTGTTTCTCAGCCTTTAAGTTTGTCAGTAATGTGGACGCCGATCAGTGTGGCATGTGCTGTAAATATTTTGAACGCAAAGGCAGCGATTTCTTCACCATTTACACGGAACAAGAGCGCGAAGCAAAAGTATTCTGTTCGCATATTTGTATTAATGTGTACATAATTGTAAATCGACATATCGTATCCTGTCAATGGTGCAAGGTGAAGAAGTATAATTTTGATATGATTTATAAGCGGCAAGAGGATCGCGATGTGCTCACTTGTTCGTTAACCTGTCTCTCCATGTACGGCGTCTCGATGAAGGCATTCTCACGTGCGGTTACCAAATGTGATCAGTGTAACAACCTAACTACGCCGCAATACCATTTGACCATGTCCGATTCATCGATAAGGAATTTCTGCACATATCAGTGTGTAATGCAATTTCAAAATCAGTTTGCGCGTGCACCATTGACACTGGAGAATGAGCTGCCTACAACGTCCTCAACCGCAGCGTCAAGCAAATCATCAGCGGGTCAAAACTCAGGATATACTTCTAACAAGAGTGGAGCACCGTTTCCGACTGGTTTGCCGAAACGCGTTAAACTCAAATATGCTCAACAGGTTAGTGAAAAATTTGTGCAATATATTTTATAACACAATCACCAAACAGAAAAAAAAGGTAACTTCGGTGGTAT
Organism: Leucophenga montana; assembly: GCA_035044765.1. Lineage (NCBI taxonomy): Eukaryota > Metazoa > Arthropoda > Insecta > Diptera > Drosophilidae > Leucophenga > Leucophenga montana. The sequence continues at coordinate 770,235 of JAWNNQ010001912.1, read as the reverse complement.
CGAAGTTTTAATACCGTTCACATGAAGTTTCAAGCTCTAAATTTAGGTAGGTATTTGTAAAATCTAATAGGCAAGTTTGTTGGAGCCTACCTCAAAGTGGGAGTGACACGCCCCTTCATAATTTTGCGAAATGTCCGTCCATATGAAGATAAATGTCAAAATGATTTTGCTTGAAATGATTGTTTTTCATGAAAATTCTCAAAAGTGGGTGGTGGGTTGGTTTGCATGGTGATGCCCCCTAAAATGGGGAAATCACATATATTTTTCTATATATGAGGCAAGTTTCTTTGGAGGCTACCCCTAAAAATGGGCGTAAAGCATCCTTCATAAGAAGCCATCATGCTAATATTTAAAGTGATATTGACTGCAATAAAAAAATGTTTCATGTAAAGGGATTATCATTCATTTTTTTGGGTGCCAAATCAAAAATGATGAATAAATTTTTTTAAAATTGGATAAAACTAAAAATATCAGATCATTTAGTTCAAAACCCAACTTAATCTCAGTGTTGAACACTAGGACAATGAAAGATCGTTTCTTCTTTTTCCCCCAAAACTGTTGAGAAATCTAAAATCGTTTGAAATTTGTCTGAAAACACCGTGATCCAGAAAATAAGAACATTTGGCACACATAGTCATAGTCGAGTAACCAATTCATTGCACAAGTTAACTTTCGGATTTCCGATTTCAAATCATTGACAAGCAAATTGAAGGTGTGACTTGCGCAGTGTAAACGTTTTTCAAAATCAAGGCTCATTCCACGATAAAATCTTTAACATAAGCAGTTATAATCTTTAGTTATCAACTCAATAAATCCGATGAACTTTACGGAAATTATAATTGGTTTGCAAGAGAATGCCAAAATTTATAAAGGCCTCGTTACACGGTTTGAATAAAACAATTTCAAAGAAAAAAGTTAAAAGCTAAAGAGAAATGCGAAAGAGTCGTTTACGTAGCATGTGGTGTCGGAAATGATTGCTGCGTGCGAAAAGTGTAGAGAATGGTGTAAAACAGCAGATTTTTACTTTGCGTGTTGAAAAACACTGATTACTACTTTTGACACCAACAAAATTACTTTGAAATCTAACACTTTCATGATCAAACGAGGTGGCGCGACTATCGTAGTGATATGATACGTAAATATAAGACCGTGTGACCAGGCCTTAAATAAAACCTTTGGCGGCTTCTGACTATATGAAGTTTTTTTTTTCGTGCAGCATGTCGCTCATATGTAGCTGGTAGCAAATTATGTATTATTTTCATTTTGTGTAGTATTATTATCAGCTAAACGTTTACGTGTTGGTTTTTTTCTTTATTTTATTTTGCACTAGCAACAGCAACTGAAACCATCAACAAAGAGCAGTGCCGCTCTCAATGACAACAATAAAAAAGGCAATTCTGGGCCTGTTATACCGGTAATATCAGCTGTTACTTCGCTCGCAAAACCCGGTGGTGATAATATGATAGGTAGCGTCTCAGTGCGCCGCGGGCGAGGACGCGGCCGTAGAATAGAACCGGCACCAATACAACGGTCTACAGCAACACATAGTTTTCCGCCTATGCGCGGTCGTTCACGCAGAAATGTTGATGATTATGTGCCACCACGGTCGCCAACACCACCACCACCGCCACAAACAACTTCAAGTTTCAGCAGCTTTCGTGGGCGTCGCAAGGCACCAGTCGATTATTCTGATCGTACGCCATCTCCAGTGGCACCGCCGCCGCCACCGGCAGCAAATAGACGTACATCTGTGACCACAGCGGCAGCAGCAGCAGCTGCTGCTCACACAGCTGACTACGGTAAAACAACTACTACGACTGTAACGCAAACCGAGACAAAAATCATCACTCTGCCGCCGTACCCGACATCAGTACGTAATGTGGGCGTTAGTGTTAAAACGCGTACAGTTTCCGTTGGTTTTCAATCGACACCGCAAACACGCGAGATTGGAGTACAAACCGATAAGGATTATTCAAATAAGGTATTAATACCAGTACCTGTGCCGATCTATGTGCCACAGCCAATGCACATGTATTCGTCACCGTTTCCAGTGCCAGTGCCCATACCGCTTCCGATTCCTGTGCCGATTTTCATACCAACGACACGCAATTCAGCACAGGGCATATTAAAAGAAATCAAAAAAATTCAAGAACGTACACCGTCCGATCCACTTGAAGCTGAATTGCTAATGATGGCCGAAATGGTTGCTGAAGAAAAACACGATTCAGATTCAGATTCGGATCATGAAATTAAACCCGATCCTGGTTTGGTACAACTACAATACAACAACAGCGTTCAGCAAGAGGTTGAAGTAAGCGGTGCCAATAATTCGTACAACGAAGATGTGCTGCAAATGGCGCTAAAAATGGCAACTGGTGATTATGAGCCCGCACAACCTACTGTCGATCTTGAATCGGCGATGACAGCAAATACAATTACAAATCCACCGCCGGGTATGGTGAGCCACGATGGTAGTTTATCACAGATGAATGTACATCAACAGCTCGAACAGCAACAAATGATGGATGCACAACGGTTAGTATAAATATAGTATACAAATGCAAGTAGTTTAACTTTCTATACTTATTTTCGTGCTAAATTTCAGTGCGGTACGTGGTCGCAAACGTCCTGCTATACTAACGCCAGTGACAACACCAGTGCGTAACAATCGTTCGCCGGTCAAGCGTCAACGTATACAAGATCTCGATTCGCCCATACAAAGTTCACAACACTCGCCGCAGCCACAACAGCCCACTGAGAAACCCGATGCACACATGTGTCTTAAGTACACATTCGGCGTGAATGCCTGGAAGCAATGGGTTATGACTAAAAATGCAGACATCGAGAAGAGTTCAATGCGCAGGCGCACCTTTAAAACGGATCTATTACAAATGACCGCCGATGAGTTAAATTATTCATTGTGCCTCTTCGTAAAAGAGGTGCGGAAGCCGAATGGTACTGAGTATGCACCCGATACAATCTATTATTTGGTCTTGGGTGAGTATAGTATAGAATTTGCTAAAAATTTTTGTTTGTTGCATTGACTTTCTTGTATATTTCTTTACAGGCATACAACAATACCTATATGTTAATGGACGTATTGATAACATATTCTACGATCCGTTCTATGAACGTTTTACCGAATGTTTGGATGAAGTGGCGCGTAAATTCTCAGTTCTTTACAATGACTCTCGTAAGTTTAATTATGAATTGGAATTGCTTGAAACAAACTTAATGGAATATTTTTGATTTTTCAGAATACATTGTAACACGCGTGGAGGAAGAGCACCTATGGGAGTGCAAACAATTGGGTGCTCATTCGCCACATGTGCTACTTAGTACGCTGATGTTCTTTAACACCAAACATTTCAATTTGACGGTACGTACAAATATTTCGTTAATAGCTACATGTATATTTAAATTAAAAATGTACAAATCTTTTTAGACCGTTGAGGAACATATGCAGCTATCTTTCTCACACATCATGAAGCATTGGAAGCGCTCAGCACAGAATGCAAAAGTACCCGGCACTAGAAATGTGCTCTTACGCTTCTATCCACCACAAGCGGGAACTGGTAAGTTCATCGATTTACATTTTATGTACTGTTGTGCTGTATATAGTTTGTATATCCTCTAGTATGATTGTTGATTTTTTATCAATATATCGATTTTATCAATTTTATAATCGATAATATTGATCCGATATAAAGAAACTTGTATTTTCCATTTTCATCACTATCAAAACGGTAATTTTTCCTATAAATTCATGGGTTTTGATACCCGTAAAATACTTGTTCAATAATCTAATACTCGAAAAGTAGAAATAGCACTGTAAAATCTGACAAACTACATATATGGAGAAATTGTACAAAACCATAGAATATAAACGACCGACCCACCTTTAAACAACAAATCACTCGAATTTTCATTGTCGGGTGTACAAACAAGTTTTGAGTGATATTTTTTTGTTGCAAATTTGAAGCTTTATTCAGAGAAATTGGTACAATTTATTTCATTAAAAGTATTGTCCATCGTTAGCTACTAGTTTTTCCCATCTTTCAGGCAGCATACAGATTCCGCGTTGAACAAATTTCTCGTCGTTTGTGGCGATTCAAGAATCGACCTAATTTTTGGTTGCTTCGTAAGAATTGAACTGCTGCTCGTTTAGGCCAGAGTCATTGACCGGAACAAGTGGTAGTCGGAAGGAGCAATGTCTAGTGTATATATGGTGGATGGGGGGGGTGGCGCTGGATTAGGACATCTCATTTAAGCGATTCCAAACTTTCATTAAGAACTTTTGTAATATGTTGTCGTGCTCAATTCAATTGCATCAATTGTTGGTAACGTTCCTCAGTGATGGGGAATCACTCCGAGCTGATTACACCAGATGCACATCGATGTCCATCAGCTGCACTTTTCTTCAAATTAAAACAAAAATCGGCGCATCCCTCAAAGTGTGCATGGTTAGAATACAAAGAAGTAATGTTGTTTACACATCATCGAAATGACACATACAGATTTTTTGAAATGATGCCGCTTTAACATGTATATAGTAGCAAAACTCAAAACTTATATGTATACCCAATTGCTACGCAAAATTTTTTTGAAGATACTCGTAAAAGAACCAGAATGCTGGCCAATTAAATAAACTCTTAGCTCTTCAGTTGAAAATTTACACAAAATCCAAAACCCCAAGTCATTCGAAGAGTGAATATTATCATAATTTATATTACTCTTCTGGCAGTATAAGAAAAACTCTATCAGGCCTGTTCCAAGTTTCGCAATCAAACAATTTTGTGCTTACGGTTTGACTACCAGTTTCGAAAATCCCAAGCCACAAGAATTTTTCGGTTTCAAATGAAAGGAGGTAGACTTTATATACTTGGTCAGCTAACGAGCTCTGTCCATTAGAGCAGTGTTTTTTTTATTTTTATTATTATTTAGGTATCTTGCTGAAGGCCGGTATTTAAGTTTATGTAATGTTAAGAGTTCATAGAATGTCCATATTGATAAGTCAATATGCAAAGAAACATGAAAAATTCAGTGGAACACAATTTTAATGTATTTTTTTTTTATGTATTCGAAAACTAAGTTTAAAACCTTTAAAAATATTTTTTGTCTTATTTACAGAGGCTAATCCACGTAAAAAGAAAGTCTACGAGCAACAAGAAAATGAGGAAAACCCATTACGTTGTCCGGTGCGGTTGTATGAGTTCTATCTATCTAAATGGTAAGCAGCACTACTTTTGACAAATCAATTAGCTTTCTTTAAACTAAATTTTTATTTTTACAGTCCCGAGAGTGTAAAGACACGGAACGACGTATTCTATTTGCAGCCAGAACGATCGTGTGTTCCAGATTCTCCAGTGTGGTATTCAACACAGGCACTTAGTCAAGATGCACTGCAGCGTATGCTGCATCGTGTTAAAATGGTCAAGGAAATCAATATAGCACTATTGACAAGTTAATCAGCAGCAAGTAACGGATCCAATGGAATGTGTAATATAGATCATCAATCTGAGCAGTTTCATTAAAAAAGAAGAAAACAAAATCCAAACAAATTTGGTGCTTAGCACAAAATGCGCCCATTTTCCAAGAATTAACAACAATTCTGTTTTGATTTTTTTAAACAAAAAAACAAAACAAAAAAAAACAAAAGATTTTAAAATTCTAATAAAACAAAAATAAAGTAAAAAAAAAAACAAAATAAAGAAAACCTCATATGTATTATGATTTTCTGCACCTGTCTATAACAATTGAATAAGTTGTCGCTTTCGATTCGATTCTTGTAGTCATTACTTTAATACATTGTAAGCGGTTTATTGTATAAATTGCAAATGTTTTAACGTTAATTAGATATACTTTTAGTTTACATAAATTACAAAACACTTTAATTTCATATTTTTTGTTATTTAGAAGGCCAATTTGCGCCATATTTTTTATTATTGTACGCAATTCTAAGAGAGTATTCTGTTTTGTGTATACATAATATGTAGTTTAATCGGACAATTTTATTATATATATATATATTTAGCATGACCGACCAAACGGTTGTGTACAAAACAAAAATAACAAAATTCGGAACTAAACTAAAGCAAAGTTGTACACTAAATACAAATATACAAACAAAAAAGAAAAACAAATCAGAAAATAACTTCAACATTTATGCTGTTGTTGTTGGTGTTTGTGTTTTAAAGAGAACCTTTGAAAGTAAGACATAAATGATTGGTGGTGCACAAACATAAAAAATGATACGAAAACTTTTGAATTACATATATTTTTTAAGTATACTGCACACGCAAATGAAAATAAAAAGAAATTCATGTATAATAAAATTATGTAAAAAAGCAAAAACAATTGAACATTATTTTATTTTAAATTGAAAATTAAGTTTTTTTGTAGATGAATGTGAAGAGCAGAGCTGTAAAGGAATTATTCATATAACCAACAATGAACGATTATCTAATCATTGCTTTTGAACTAAAATTGAATTATAATTTGAATCATTCAAAAAGAATTGAATTGAAATGAACGAAAATTGAATGTTTCTTTTTAAAAACATTTTCATAAAAAAATAAATTTTATTGAAATTTGATTTTTTTGCTTTGAATGAATGTATTAAATTTTCATTCAATCATTTTTTTTTCAGAACGAATGATTCAAAAATGTTCAATTCATTTAGAATGATTTACATTTAAAATCAATTAATACTTTTTTTTTTCTAAATGAATTATTCAAAAATGTTTAATTCAAGGTCTGAGCGATTCCCAGATTCTTTCAAATTTGAATCATTCCTTTACAGCTCTGATACGAGGGGGGTGGTTGTGTATTGTATCGAAGCAAATAAAAACCAAATACTTTTTTTTTTTTTTGAATTTTCCGTTTATATTTGCAATGGTACATTGTATTGAAGAAAGTAAATTAATTTAAGATTAAATGTATGATCTGTAACCACAAACAAAAATAACGAAAACTAATTAACTGACAACATTTTCAAAGTGAAGAAATATTGACGGCAAAAGTTCAACAAGAACTTTTATTACGTAGCATTTACGGAATAATGTGCATTTTTTAAATGGTTTGCATAGCTGTAGCTGCTACATAATAAAAGTTATTGCCGGGCGTACATAGGCCAATATATATTACAACAGGAATATGTCGATAGTTTCTTATAGAATATATGTAGTAATGCAGCACAATGTCAGCAATTTCAGGCTCTTGTTGGTTTGATTGGTTTTCTTAAAATGATGTTTTGGTTACCACTCAGCATCACCGTTGGACTTTTGGAACACAAAATCTTTGCCGCCCATATTCATGATGCCATCCTTTAAATAAAACTTCCATTTGTTGCGTGAACGTGTGATCTGTAAAGAAAAACAAATAAGATAATTAAAATTTTTGTTGCTTTCTTGGAAATCGGTTAAATTTAAAATACCGGCGAGACAAAGATTTCAATTACACAGGTCAACATGGTTTAGATGTAAGAAAGCTAAGCTACGTAATTTACTGCGTAGAATCCGAATCCGAATACTTTTTGACGTATATATTTCGTAGCTTCGAATGGCCATAACTTTGCGAAAAAATTGATCTCTTGAACTCTTAAATTACAGTATAAGAATGGTACTAAATGATGTAACTGGAGTCACAGACCACAATAATTTTTTACACCCTGTACATAACCTCAAAAGTAGGACAAAACGCCGTTTTTCGGGTACGTAACCTCAAATATCTCAAAATCCTGACGTGACGTGATTCTGACCCCGGAGTCGGATTCTACGCAGTAAATTACTTCGGAAATGACCCTCAGCATTCCAACAACTGACATGACCGCGGTATTTGTAGACCTGTGTTATTGAATATTTCTTAATGAACTATTCAATTAATAATGAATTAAGAGTGAAGAGTAGATACAGACATTTTAGATCAAAATTATGGTTAGAGCACTGAGAATTAAGTTCTTTAAAGGCACGAAAGATTCCTTCACATTCCATTGTATTAAGTAAAAGGAACTGAAATGGAACTTAACTTTACACATAATAAACACAATACTTTGGAATTTCACAATAATAAAGAGAAACAATCTTTAATCTAGAAATTTGTATATACTTCCGTGCTTCGGTTTTCAAATTCGAATAAACTGTTTGTTATCCCGTGTTCCGGTTTTCGAATCAGAATAAAGTGATCGGATTATGTTTCGTTAAAATGGTTCGTATTTCACTTTCAGAATTTACCATACCTTGTATTTCAAGGTCTTGTAAATTTAAATCACAATATTCTTCTGAAAGTGAAATACGAACCATTTTAACGAAACCTAATCCGATAATTTTATTCTGATTCAAAAACCGGAACACGGGATATATATTGCCATGCAATAAAAAAAATTGTTCATACAAAAATGTAAAAGTGGCCGGATTATTTATGTGGGGGGTACCCTAAAAAGTGGAGGACTAAAAAACTTTTTCGTACAAAAAAGCAAAAGTGGGCAGCTGGTTTGTATGGGGAAACCCTAGAAAGTGTACGTGACATGCCAATACGGATACTCCATTTGACTGCAATAAAAAATGTCCAAATACCAGGTTACAGCTGGATAGCTTTAAAATTCGCCATTAAAGTGCAACAACAGATGAACATGGCTAGCTCGACTGAACTCGCTGAGCTGCTCAAGAATATATAAGATCTGTTCCGGTTCTAATTTTCGGGAGTAATGTGAATTGCATTTGAAAAATTCAAAATTATGTTGAATTCGCTTTTGTAAAATTTTCCCGAAAGTGCGAACCGGAACAGGCCTCTATATACTTAATAGGGTATACAATAGATTCTTCAATGCATTGTAGAGTTTTTGACAAACCGTTATTACCATTTCACACTATTTGTGAATGGTATAAAAAAGTACTACTCTATTCCAAAATGTTCAAGAAATTGGGGAGAATATTACAGTCGAGTGATAATTGTCAGTATCGTATGAAGACTAACGCTTAGATTGTAATTGCCTCGTTTCATTTATATGTACGTTTTATCCGTCCAGAGCTTGGTACAATCTATATATGTATTCAAGTTTATTTGTTCTAGCTTTTGTAGTTTTAAAGATCTTAAATGGACAGGCTATATCTATTGGATTTTTAATGCTGATCAAGAATATATACACGTTATGTGGCTTGCAGCACTTTCTTGTAGTGGTAACATATACACATTTCCAGAAACTTAATATACCCCTCTTTCAGTTTAGGGTATACAAAAAAAAAAAAAAAAAAAACAGCCTAATATATAACACAACTTACCTTATCATATTGACACACAATGACATTGTCTGTATCGAACATTTCCGCAGCGTCTTCATCAGTTACATCATCTTCACTGTTCAGCGGTTCTTCCTCGGCGGCATCTTCATTTTCGATTTCGTTGTCATCATCATTGTCCAGATCATCATCGTCGTCGTTATCTAAATTATCGTCACTCTCCTCACTTTCATCCTCATCCGATGTTTCCATCGCACCGTCAAGCTGTTTTGACGAATTAAGGCTTTCTGTAAGTGCAATAAAAAGAGCTTAATTAAATTTTAATCATCATTATAAATACGCATTGAACTTACTTTGCATGTTAACATTACTGAGTGCGGCATTGACATGTTGCTGTAATACCGATGAGGCCAATGTTGTGGGTAGTTGCATTATTGATGAAATCAAATGTGCGGTCAATATTTGAGTAAGCTGATTCTCTTGCAAGGCCGATGCCGGAACTTGTATGGTAAGCACACGAGATTCCGTGTTCATGGTACCAGCCTGTGCGGGAAGTGTAATCTGCAAATGGCACAATGTGCTCTATTATATTAATATACACATATATTACAGGTCTGCATGATTCCACTCAAACTTTAAGTGAAATAAAGCAGTCTTTATCGAGTGCAACAGACAAGCTGTTTCGAATTTTGAATCTTTGAGTTTAATCTTTAATATAATATAATAAAATGTGCATTAACTTAAACTTACATTAACAGGCATAATACGATTTGGATCGAGTGCGGCTACAATCGGTATAGTCGCTGACGATTGTCCCGCACCAGCTGAATTGGCGGCAGCATGCTGCTGCTGCTGTTGTTGTTGTTGTTGCTGCTGTTGTTGTTGCTTTTGTAGCATGCTTACAGCAGCACTTGTTGGATGCAACGGAGGTGGATTCTGTTGGTTTATTTCCTGTTTTATTGGTCCATTCTTCATTCCAGTAGCTAATGTGCTACCACTGCTAGCAAGAACCAATTTCGGTGGTATCATTTTTGATTCCGTTGATGTGATTATACCTCCTGCAACCGATGCCGGTGATGTGGTGGTGTTGTTGTTTTGCTGTGCAGCAGCCGCTGCGGCTGCGGCAGCCTTCTTCGCTTTTGCTGCTGCAGCCTAAATCATGAATTGATGAATTGATTAGCTAATTTTAAACAATAATAACTTATCTAGATTTTTACCTTTGCTGACTTTTATGTGATAGTTGTTGTTGTTGTTGTTGGTGATGGTGGTGTTGTGGCGACATAGTTGTTTGATGTTGTTGGCGCATTGTGAGAACAAGTCAAAAAGCGTTTGTTTATAAGCAAGCAACAAATGAATATTGTTGTAATGTATCGTCAAAATAAATGTTAATTTTATTTTATTTTTGTTGTGGTTGAGTTTTTGATTTGCGTTTGATGTTAATGTTAAAAAAAAAAAAAAAGAGAAAGAAATTGTTATTAGAGTATCAATCACTTGTTCAAATTGAACTCTAAAAGAACGTACACAGAAAAACACGCACAAACATATACATAAATGCAAATATACAGAAATACCCAATATTATCTACTACAGTTGACAAATACATCTATATATATCTTGTCGTATGTACTCATTCATTTTCATATACGTCAACTAGAGAGCGCTAAGCGGTGTACAAGACGTTGCCAGCCAATGAAGCCAGCTTCAGCGCCGCACCAACTGCTAGGACGACATTTCCAAACGAATACACACCTTGCTTACCTTTTGATTGTTCGCAACAATCGGCGGCGGTTGCGTATCGGACTGCTCTGGATTCACATCAACTGCCTTACTTGCCATTAATTTGTTACGCCAGATTTGTTTCATCTCCTGCAGTACCTGTTCATCGACGCCCTCATCCAGAAATCCATCACGCACATTTGTAACAACATCTTCGATAACGGCGTGATAAACTTTCAGCTGTGAATAGACATGGAAATTTATTGATTTATTTTATTTATTAAAAATTTAAAATGTGTAATGCCGAAGCTTATGCGTGAGACGATAGCATACACACAGTGCCCCCCTACTAAGGGTTAGTAGTCTCCGCAGTTGCAATATTTTATATTTTGGTAATATATTTTCAATTGAAAAAAAAAAAACACAAAAAATCGTTCTCATGGTTTCACAATGCTACACAATGGATTCAAATTGAGTTTAAACCAATTAACCCAAATACTCTTAATCAGCTCGCTGAGACAAATTAAATTTAGAAATATCCATCTGTCCTGTCCGTTTGTATAGGTAAAAATTACTTTGTTTTTGAAAAATCATCCTGAAAAACCCGTAACATGTACAACATATCGGAAAACTTGGTTAGTACGACGTTTTGAGATGTACAGTTATTCGAAATCGTAAAGTTCAACATTGTTAATGATAAACGTCATAAAAAAGTTTTCTAATTGTCTTTTTTAATTAAGAAAAATTTGTTTAAGCCAAAAAAATGGTAATAGTATGTCTTGAAGATTATTGTAGATGTTGGCACGTGCCGTTAGTGAAACGTAGAATGATCTATTTTAAATGGTACACAACTATTTGTTGGCCAGAAGTCCTTGAAGACTTCACTAGTGAGAAAGTGAAAGTAGTCTTGCTTGTTGTTCCGTTCATTGACCGTATACAAAAGAAATAAAACCAAATTCAAGTGTGTATACTAACTTAGTTATTAAGCTACAGTCAAGTTCAAAATTTTTTTTTTTTTTTTTGGCAAATAAAAATGTATTTCGAATTTAAATGAATTAATTATTTAGTATGAAGACGACACAAAGCAATTGCGTTCAAAACCGGCTACAGATAACAAATATGATATGTGATCTTATCATGTTCATGAAGCGTAAAAATGTATTTCATTGACAAAAGTAAAGTAAGGCATGAAGAAATGTACAGGCGGAATCAAGAAAACATTTAATATGCTATTCTTTGATAAGATTTTGAAAACACCATAACTAAAAGGGTGGTTTGATTTTTCTACAAGTTGTAATATTGATTTTTACGCGCTTAATCATTGAAGATTTGTGGCTTAACTTGTTGGTGATAGCAACAAACTTATGTATTCAAAATGCTGCACTTGGAGTGGAGAATATAAAAACGTCACTATCTGGTTTAGCAATTATTTGTTGACAGCTAACTCAGTATGTAATACGATATGAGAATGCATGTTTGTCAGAACTACAACTACAACAATACGCTTGTGTTGCGTTATTTAGAGCAATTATATAAAATATAACATTAATACAACGAATATATTGCAATAATACAAGTAATAACAACCACAATATATTATAAATAATACAAATGTACATGTGAGTATCGTGTTAATCTGAAAAAGAAAAATGTATACAAGTACATATAGGGTTTTTCATCTGCTACACTCCAACGTTTGCAATTGTTGTTGCTTTCGACAGAGAAGTGCAGTAGGATTCACCATTTCATTATGGAAAGATATACGATCGAACTGCTACGAAAGCTTGCGTTCTATTGTTAACAAAAAATAATAAAAATCATATTTAACGACAAGACATAACATATTTTTGGCCCATTGGACCGAAGAGAATCAGGAGATAATGGAGATTCCATTACATCTGTATAAAATTACTGGTACAGATATTGTATAGACGCACAGTAGCCGGCGTAGAGCCGCATTTATGCCGAAACGTAATCGAAAATTGAACCAAAAGGATAAAGTTCAACAAAACAAGCCGGTGTGTTCATTTGAATGATGTCATATTCCATTATTAATGTTCCACTCTCAACTTTTGAACGCCTTCAAAATCTGGAAAAAATTGCAAACCATTCGTTTTGTACCACACATCCAAACTGACAAATTGCTAATGAAAAACCCTTTATATACAATATATACATCACTGTGGACGGTAGTTGAAGTTACGAAGTCACTTGGTTTTTACTTCATCAAGGTTTTTTTTATCTGCTATATTCTACAAGTAGACCAAATTTGTGTTGGCATTGTAAATTATAAACTAATTCAGTTAAAAATGGTAGCAGTTTATATTTTTAAACATGGCACGTCACAAAATAACAATGCAAACTTCGTAAAATATTCTGTGAATAATTTAAAGATTGCAATGAGTAATGAGAGCAGCGATAACTACATGTTTAAAAAAGTTAATTTTAGTACACAATACAATTGTACATCTTTAAGTACATATAACTCTTATACATAAGCAGTAAAGCCCAACAAAATAGTAACACAATAAATAACTTGTTCAAATTTGGTAGAAGCAAGTACACAATAGAAAACCTTTATGAGACCGTCGTTTTTCCAGTTTCTGCAGTTTATGCAATCAAAATTATACCAGCAACCTAACTCGAAAAGCAATTAAATGTGAAAGCAAATCTGGAAACTATTCGGCGTTGTCGGCGAATAGAGTTCCATAAAAGTACCTGTTCTTACTGCGTAAATAGTGTATAGTTTTTAGGTGTCATTAGCTAAACAAAAACAACGTTGCCTTCCTAGATATTGCATTTCAACTCTGCAGATTTCACGAAAAACAAGTCGAATTAACTACAAAAGTTGTCAAACATGGCAGTTCGGATACTATGACATAGAACCAATTTTTTGAACTGTACCTATTTGTACATATATAAGGTGATGCTTCCCTACGCTCAGCATGATGTTAATTTGAACCGCGCAAAAGATCAATTATGAGGAAAAAAAAACAGAATAACATTTAAACGAAATTTCAAATCGTATTTTAAAACATAAACGTGGGTGGCGGGTTTTTATGGGTGCTACCTCCAAAAAAGGTGAACGGGACACACATATTAGTTTGCATAATATGTGATGCGGCCGTTAATAAAAAGCCACCTTATCGATATTCAAGCTGATATTGACTTAAATAAAGAAGTTTTTCATACAAAAACACAAAATTAGGCGGGCGGTTTTTATAGGAAGTCATATGGATATAATTAAAATTGGAACCAAAGGAAGTTTAAATACCGGTGTTTAGCCAGACATCTAAACACATGCCAAAAAAATGGAGCAGCAACTAACTGACGGATATGTTTAGATCTACGCGCCTTGACGAGCTGCTCTAGAGTACATATATTTTATATACTAATTGCGTTACAGTTTTAGACAAAATAGTAATACCAATTCACACTGTTTGTGGTATAATGATAAATAAATACAAATTCATTTAATTATTTACTTTAAAACAATAAAAATTTATCAATCTTTCGGTGCTATTATTTTGTTCATAACTGTATATACGGCTATGTTGCATGTTAAAACTGATAACGTAAAAAAAAAAAGTAATTGTTTGGGTATGTGCGGCTTCTGCAAGTAGAACTGAAGTTTGAGGTCAAAAAGATTGGCATGTCGAAATTTTTTAGTAGAACAAGGTACTAACGCCAGAACAAGGTACTGCCATAAATTTAAGTGGCTCATCTCAAGTTGATAAAGACTCAATTTTATTTACACGATCATCATTGCATTATTTCTAGAAGATTTCTAAGACAAAACCCAGGAAATGATGTTCAATCTCACTGCAAATGTAAGAGTATGTATCAGTACGTAAACTTCCATATGTTGCATCAAAACACATGGTCATGGAATGTTAAAAACAGCATCAAGTAACAGCTATATCTTCGTGAAGTAATAGAAGGCACTGTACTTATTTCGAGTCAACCAAAGAACACTTCCGTATAGTTAACTTATCCATATTGGTAGGGAAAAACATATGTCAACAGAGCCCTTAAAATAACTATCAACACTTATACCTATTTGCATTATATGCATGTACTAAAACGCAAACAGGCTGTGCAATAAATTATAAATAAAACAAGAAAAAGCGCTTCAATCGAGCCTGCTCGAATTCGAAGTAACCTGTAACTTATTTAAGGCTTCTTATATGAAACATAGATTCTAATCTTAAGTTGTCCGATCTGACATATGCGCTATATGACGGATTGGTTTGCATGCCGCTAACCCTTAAATTGATTCGATCTGGTGCTACTCGTATAATCGAAAATTTTGTAAGGATTGCATGTTACATACATATGCACAAACTTAATATACCGTATTACCATATGGGTATTGCGTACAAAAATAAAATACAAACCTATCAATCAATTTACATATGTAGCACCACGAGTTGTAAAATTTATAGACAAAAGCATTGCCGTACACTGAAAATGTGGGCAGAGTATTATGGGCCGCCAACTGTTTAATGCTATTATAACTAGAATAACACGCGGGACATTCGCAAGCCTTTCGATCGCTTCTCCGCCTCCACTAGTTCTTCACTATGCACTACGAAAGCAATGGCTGTAGAGAAAAATTTTCCGACAGCACCGATTAAAATTAATAAATCGCCAGACAATCCATGTTTAAACGCTTACTACACCTTTAAATTTTGCTTACCACCGAAGTTTGGCACAATGCCATCTGCTGCACTTTTTTCTCCGCCAGTTTTAAGCCGTATGATGCACGTACGCTTGCCGCCTCGGCGAAGAGTTAAATTTAATACCAAATACAACAAAAACAAACTCAAAGTGCCTACGCACACACAGCGGTCGA
Source organism: Leucophenga montana (assembly GCA_035044765.1). Taxonomy (NCBI): domain Eukaryota; kingdom Metazoa; phylum Arthropoda; class Insecta; order Diptera; family Drosophilidae; genus Leucophenga; species Leucophenga montana. The sequence goes on along the minus strand of JAWNNQ010001912.1, from coordinate 754,428 downwards.
TGCGTTATGACTTGTTGTTTTTACTGTAGTTAAAAAATTTGTTAAACATATGCAAATAAAAAGAACAACAAAAAAAAAACAAATACAATTTTTTTTTTTTTTTTTTGGTATCAATTGACTCAAATTTCAATATCTGCGTCACACGTCCTCTCACATTGAAATGCACTTAACAAATGGTTTGCCATTCACTGCCGTCTACAAAATATTTCAAAATACATATTATGATTGGCTTTTCGCCGTGATTTGTTATTCAAATCAAAACAAAATTGCGTGTTTTGTTTTTTTTGAAATAATGATGCAAAATAATTGCATTTTTTGATTTTCTTCAATTGCCGCTACTATTTGAAACTACAGTAAGCATTTATAATTCTATTTTATATATTTTGCAATAAATTAGCTGCTCTCAGTACGATTTTCAAGTGTACCATACCAATAGTATTGTGCAACACTAAATATTATGATTGCCATCAGGCGCGTAATCACTGTGGACAGTAGTTCATGGGAGTGACTAAAGCACAACGCAGTGTATTTGCAACACGAACATTAACTCCGCTCGTGACATGTAATTAAAAAAAAAATATATATACGATCGAATTGAGAAACCTCCTACTTTTTTGAACTCGGTTAAAAAGGTATTGGAAGGTAATTTCAGAAAATGTTATAAAATTTGAGTATCCCACTTTGAAATATAGGGCGTTGAAAATACCCACCCCAAGCGGAATTATACCTCGTGGGGCATCTATCACCACAAACGTATTTTTTATTTATTCTTGCCACCGAGACGAGTCCACAAGCCCAAATTCAAGTAAATCGTTTAAAAGTTATAGTTGTTGTTTTTGTGTGTTTGAATCCTTTCAAAAACCTAATATTGTTGACACAGGTTTTTAGTAGAAATAAACTATGAAAATTGTTTCACTATTTTTTTAATATTGCGGATTTTGGCAGGGGGAGGGGGCTGAAGAACGTCTCCCCCCAACAGCTTTTTTGTTCAGTACAGTACAGGACAAGTGTGAATAGTATTAAAGCTTGTTTCTATTTCTAATTAATTTAAACTTTTCATCGAATCTAATAAAATATTCCGCATATGTTTAGAACGCCCATAGGCGCGGGATAATAAATTTTTACCGATCCACTCTAGGTCGGATCACTAAACAACATAGCCCCACACAAATCTAAGGTTCATGTAGGAACCTTAAGCAAAGTACGAATTTCATTTACTTTTCTAGCCAAATCCGTCTTTTCTTTTAAAATACTTGATATAAAATAAGTATCATGACGAACGCTCAATTATATATTACAAACATTTCCAATTTCGTCACAAAATTGATAATAGAAGTTTTGTGCGTTAAAAGTAGGCTTTCGTCACTTGGTTTTTACCTCGTCAAGAAGTTTTTTAGTTTGATTTTTCAACACTAGCAATATTAAGCGCTGTTAAAGCTTGCCTGCTGCTTCGTATTGTATGTTGTAATGTTTTTGTATGTGTTGTTGGAATTTACACTTATAATTGAAAGTTTATTTATAACACAATTTAGTCAGTGTTTTACACTTAAACTTTAAGAGCTTTTTATGCGATTGTATGCAGTTTAAGACCAGCGCACGTCTCTGTACATTAAGCACTTTCAGCGACACTGAGTAATCAACAGGTTGTCGAGAACAACAGTTTTGCTTTTTTTATGATGGATTCAAAAAATTTGTATATATATGACTTACCGCTTTCGGTGCGCCAAGAGATTAGCGCTTATATAGATGGACTAAACGCTTGGGAGAAATTAGCAAATGCTATGCAATTAACACAACGCGATAGAGATTTAATACGCATACAACAACGCGACAAATCCGCAGCTAGCGTCTGTCTAGACATCTGGGGACTTAAGTACAATCATACGGCCAATGATCTGCTTGTGATACTGTATAAGTATGTTTCTATAAGCAGAACAAATTATTTAATTACATTGCTATTACAATTGTAGATTACAATTGCCGCTGGCAATGGTGCTGCTGCAGAAATACATAGACGTGCGACATCAACGTTTGCTGCAAAGAGTCTTGACAGCACATGAAGCGCAACAACATGAACTTAATATCAGGAATATTAGTAATACGGATAATGCTATTGAGGGCCACGCTACTAATGAAAATAATATCAATCGAAATATTGTATTGGAACAGCATGAAACTGCACAGAACTCGACATATCTGAGAGAGAGTCAAGTATTGCAAGATGTTAAACCCATACCGGAAATCGATTATAACGAATTAACACGCGGCACAGATAACTGGAGCGAAGCGAATGTTCTAGGCAAGGGTGGCTTTGGGAAGGTGTACAAAGGCATTTGGAGTCAATCGCATGTGGCAATAAAAGTAATGGACTATCGTCGTCCAAATGGCGATCCTAATATTAAGATTGAAATACAGCAGAGTCTTAACGAGCTAAAGCATCTAATGTCGCGTTTACATCCGCATATTGTCTTGCTATACGGCTATTGTATAAAAGGTGGTAAACCATGCTTGGTATATCATTTAATGAAAGGTGGTTCTCTGGAACAACATCTAAAAGCTGAAAAATTCAAGGAACTTACTTGGCAACAGCGCTATAGAATATGTCGAGATACAGCTGCGTAAGTTAGTATTTAGGTATATAAAATATTTAATACAACTAGCTTGGCTCTCGCACCGTTGTGTACGTCCATTTGCATAATATGACGAACTGACAAAGCGTACCTAGCGTCCTCGGTTTGCGTTGCTGCAATCTCTTGTTTTTCTCTTATATGTAATTTTTCTGGTGCTTATAAATTTTCCTAGTGCTCTTTATATATGAAGAAAATCTAATCCATCAGCCTTAAATAGTTTTTCTACTACATACAAGGTGTAGCACCGTATCATCCTCAAAAAAGTAGTTACTGGGATATGTCGAATTTAGTTATACTCTTATGTATAACACAGATGCACCTTCCAACCATTCGCCATGAAAATTGGTGTGTATATGCTTTTAGAAACAGAGAAGGTTTTGCCGATATCAAAAAAAAAAACCACATCCCCCCTTTATTAATCGCGATTTTAGTGTTGGTGTTTGAACAATATTATAACTCGAGAACGGTTGGACCGATTTGAATGATCTCTGACAGGGGGGAAGAGGGGTGAGGGAATGAGAGGTAGGGTAAGGGTTAATAGGGAAGCAGAGGAAATGGCAGCAACGCGTGATGGTTGGAGAAGGGGTGGAAGGGGCAAGAAGAGGTGTAGGAGAATTGAAGGTAGAGTAAAGGAGCATGTGCAAGGTGGGGAAGGAGTGGCAGGGGAAAGGTGAAGGCCGTGTACAACGTCGCGGGGACCAACTGGTTTTATATATAAAGAATATAATGAATTAATTTTTGCATAATTTCAGTGGCATCAATTTTCTGCACACCGATCGTGATGGTAAAGTGATTATACATTGTGATATTAAGCCTGGTAATATATTACTAGACGAAAGCTTTAATGCAAAAATCGGCGATTTTGGGCTGGCGCGCGAGATATCGAGCAATCATCCCATTAAAGTGACTACACTTTTTGGCACTGAAGCATACTTGCCACCTGAATATCTGCGCAACAAGTTACTAAGCCAAACCATTGATATCTACAGTTTTGGCATAGTGCTTATCGAGACATTTACAAATAAACGTACTTTTAAGGAGAAGTACTTGCTTGAAGTAGTATGGAAACAGCTACACAGCGACACACTTTTCTCCAAACGTGCACAAGAGCCTGCTGATATACTTTGGAAACTATTACAAAATTCAAATTCGCTCTTCGATGCGCGCATTGAAGCACCCAGTGCCGGCGATGAGCGCGATATGTGCTGTGACATTATGTGCGAAGCATTTAAATGTACGGCGAATAAATCAACGGATAGACCAGAAACATTGGAGTTGGTCATTAAGACATTCGACAAATATATAAGTTTTCAAAACTGTCCATTAACGTAATATAGTACATACATCTATGTATGTGTATGTCTGTACTTGTAACGTCATTTTTGGTTTGACAGATGTTTTGAAATTGTCGAAATTCAACAAAACAAACAAAAAAAAACCAACATTACTAAATTCAAAATTATATCTAAGCCTAGGCAAACTCGAGAAATATTTTACTTTGAGATCACTAATTTCTATTTAAATATATAAACGATATATTTTCTTTTTTATAAAAAATACGTGTTATTTTAGCAAATTCTACGGAAAAAATTCTTACGGCATCAAAATGAATTTAAAAAATTCGAAATTTTATAAAAGAATACAAGACTTGCGAAACTTTTCCAAAGACAAAATTCGTAAGGAGCAAGAACAGAAAACATGTACAAAACGCAAAATTAATTTAGCGATGTCGGAGCATGTTGATGAAGATTCCGATACAGATTGGTCATCTTCATCACCTGTCGCCAAAACATCTAAACGCGAAAAGACCCCGCCGGTGCCGCAACGCACGACAAAGAATGCCAAAGGCAAGAACGTTGGCACAGGTCATACGAAAAATGTAAAGGGTAAGTCAAACCATGATCGTGATGGTGATGGAGACGGTGCTAGTCTTATGTCCGAGCGCATATTGTCTGTGGGTACAGAGGATGAAGATAAACTCAATGGTTTGATACAGTTAAATAATGTTTGCTTTCGTGTGACATGTGCTACACAGCAAAAGAACTCGATGAAAGATGATGGACCATCGATAAGGTAAATGGCAGAGTGAAATTCTTTATATGCATAAGATGCACTTTAGACTAACTGATCCTTTTTGTTGTTGCAAGTGATGCAAAAAGTAGTATATGTGTTATGAACTCACGTTATGGCATGATTGGAAAAATCTCAAAAGCGTTGGGATTCAAGTTAGTCAGAGATACCAAATTATGGAATATATTATGGTCGGATTCGTTTCCGGGTGTGGAGCTTTTCAAGCATATGAAGCGTTTTCAACAAATTAATCATTTTCCCGGCATGATTGAAATTTGTCGCAAGGATTTATTGTCGCGCAACTTGAATCGTATGTTAAAACTTTATCCGCATGATTATAAAATATTTCCAAAAACATGGATGCTACCAGCGGAGTGAGTATGATGTGAGTTTATGGTTCGTTTATGTTTGCTAAGTGGTAAACTTTTTCACTTAGCTACGGTGATGCCATGTCCTTCGCATTGCTGCACAAGCGTACGTTCATATTAAAACCCGATTCCGGCGCACAGGGCCGTGGCATTTGGCTGACAAATGATTTAAAGACAATTGGCCCAAATGAGCGACTCATTTGTCAAACGTACATAAGCAAGGTAGGTAATGGACTATTTTCTGTTGGATGATTTTAATAGATTATTTCGAACAGCCTCTGCTCATCGATGGCTATAAGTTCGATCTGCGCGTTTACACGCTCATTACCTCAGTTGATCCACTGCGCATTTTCGTCTACAATGAAGGCTTGGCACGTTTCGCGACCAATAAATACGTTGAGCCAACACCGGGCAACAGCAACGATCTGTATATGCATCTCACCAACTACTCGGTGAACAAGCGCAACTTACATTATGATCTATGCGATAATGATGATTGTGGCAGCAAGCGTAAGTTTAGCGCCATCAATAATTGGATGCGTAGGCATAACTATGATGTTGAGGAATTCTGGTCGAATGTGGACGATGTTATTATTAAGACAGTGCTAGGCGCTTGGCCGGTTTTAAAACATAACTATCATGCTTGTTTTCCGTCGCATGACAAGATACAGGCGTGCTTTGAAGTGCTCGGTTTCGATATATTAGTCGATTGGAAATTAAAACCCTACATACTGGAGGTAAATCACTCGCCGAGCTTTCATACAAACGAGCAGGTTGATCGCGAGGTCAAACGTCCCTTAATACGAGATACGCTCTCACTGGTGAGCGCTGTATTGGCTGACAAGAAGCAAATATTGCGCGAAGATCGAAATCGTGTAAAACAACGCTTGCTCAAGACACCGCAAAAAGGCGATCTGTAAGTTCTTTGTTAATAATTCAATTTAAACATAAATAATTACTATACATGCATATACAGTACACAACGTGCCAGTTTCTTCAATAATAATACTACTGCCAACAACAACAATAACACTGCCAAGGCACGTGGTGCAACGCGTTTAGGTGGCGGCAAACAAGATGACGCTGATGCGGACGATCATCCACTGGGTTCGCTGGCGCAACAAATCGCTTGGGAAGAAAGTCATTTAGGCAATTTTCGACGCATAATGCCACCGACAGATCCGGACAAAGTGAACTACTATTGCAAATTCTATGGACAAACCAATCAGGTATCTATCTTTGCCGAAACGGCGGCTAGCAAAAAACGTGAAGACCTGGCCAAGAAGATGCGTTTGCAGATTGAAGAAAAGAAGGCACGTCAACAGGAGCTACTCAATGGGCGTGCACGACGCGAGGAAAGAATGCGTAAAAAGCGTACATTATTGCCGCGTTCAGTTAGAGAGAAGCACCGTTTGCATTTATATCGTCTGCAAGAAAACTGGACTGCAGGTTTTGTATCTGAAGCTGAGGAACGTTTACGTCGCACCTGGTTGCAAATGCGCACAGAAGCCATGAAAAGCCTAAAGATTATGGAAAATGTTGGTTAAAAAATATTTAAATGTGAAGGAGCAATATTTAATTTCAATTTTTTTTTTCTTCTAGATCTATGTACATTTTTATGAATCGGGCTTTTTAAGCAATACCGATATAATAACCTATCCACAGTTATATCATTGTCTACAAAGTGGCATGGATATACTTTCCGAATCGAATGGGAATTAAAGTCGATCGATTTCATAGTAAGGCCAAACAACTTTTAGCAATTTTATGGACAATCTCTTATATAAAAAAGGTATAAGTTCAATATTTTAAGTAGTTAATTCGTGAAAAATTGTTAAATTACAATACCAAAAAAAAAAATAAAAATATTTAAATACAAATATGTAGCGCACTATTTTTTACTGTATAATAGAGATGGACGCGTGTATTATTGTTTAGGCACGGCCCACGAGCACGGCGTTGTTATTTAGAAACACATGCATGCACGGTCAAATCTTAGCATATGCACGACCCAAAACGAGCACGAAGTTAGTGATTACGAGACACGAAAAAGCACGGGTTAGCAAGAAAAAGTTTTAGTTTTAGAGCGATGATGGTCCGTCAATTGAGATCAATACCTTGCCAAGATAAAGTATTATTTTATGGCTAATAATTTCGTGGATAGCACCGAGTCACGATACGATGTTCATCGCATAATTTCGAAAAATGGTGATTTTGTTTGGCCACAGGGATCTAACGATTTGACACCTCTAAATATTTTCCTCCAATCCGCTATCAGCAGATTTAAATGACACGTCACTTTCATTGTCTTCCTCAAGGTTATTTTGGCTCGTGCTACTACAACCACCGTGGCAAACTGGACATGGAAGGTCTTTAAATTGCAATATTGGCTTCGTAACAGATTGCACATCGCCATACACAATATCCGACTTAGTTTCCTACTAAAACCCGAAGTCTTCGTAACCCAAAAGTAACAGTAAATTTTGTGATTACTTGGTTCTCTCCACAACATTGGTGTACCAATTGAAAGGTGTACGTTTTCGCCGGATGACCATTGCAGTTAAGTGATTCTACAGCTCTCACAAAACACAAGGGGAACCCAGTTCTTTTCTTGGTTAGCCACAGAAAATCCGAAATAATGAAGATATGCTCGTTTCAACGATTCTACTATATGTCTTTTCTTTTTTGTAAATATAAATTGTCCACAAACATAGCAAACAAAAGCGATCACAACTTTGTTTACACTTTCTACTCGACATTTTAATTGAGTTAAACAATAAATATGATCTATCTGTGTGTACACAACAACATTCATATAGTCTCATCGGCAGGTTTCGCTTGATTCGGTTTACGTGCGCTGTGCTTGCGACGGACAATGCCGCAGACGGCAAATAGCCATAACTTTGCGAAAAAAAAAATTGATCGTAATTGATCTTTTGAACACTTAAATTAAAGGGTAAGAATGGTACTAAATGATGTAACTAGAGAGACAGATCACAAAAACTTTTTGCACCCTGTACATAACCTCAAAAAATAAGACAAAACGCCGTTTTTCGGGTACATAACCTCAAATATCTCAAAATCCTGACCTGATGGGCGTATTCTGAGCACCGGTTCGGATTCTACGCACTAAATTACTTCGAAAATGACTCTTAAATAGAGGGGTATATAAAAAAAATTAAAATTTGTAAACTAGTGTTATTAATAAAATGATTTGTTTTTTTTTTATTTTGTTGTGTTTGCTTTTAATCATAAATAACTTAGAGTTTCATTAATCTAATGCGGTTTTTGTTTTTTAATTAGTTGTTTTTTTTTTATTATTTATTTAAACATATTCTAATTCTCCCACTTTGCGTTGACTTTTTTAATAAGTCATTTTAAGTTTGCTTGTTTTTATGATTTTAATTTTTTTTTGCTTCTTTTTTATACTAAATTTATTTGCTTTTGTTCGTGATTGATTTGTTATATGTATATATTTTGTTTTTTTTTTTTTTTTTAATAGCATGCTTACAATCAAATATTAATTTATTTTTACTTGTCCTCGAATGTTTGAACAGCCAATCGAATATATTTAGGCCTGTTTTATTTCTTACTTTTGGCCAAATTTTGCGAAAATGAATTAGATAAAATGATATATTTTTTTCACGTATGAGATGATGATTTTGCGATTTGAATTCACTTGCCCTGCGTAATACAATACGAATTGCACTTGATCAATGCCAAGTGAATTCAAATAGCGAAATCGTTCCATACGTCAAAAAAATGTACCATTTTATCGATTTCGCTTTCGCAAACTCTACACGAAAGTGAGTACCGGAACAGGCCTGTAGTATGGTATATGTATTCGTTCAGTTATTCATATACAATATTATAGATCAAACAAAATTAAATACATACATATAAAATTTGCAAAAAATACACGCGCAGGTTGCAACAATTTCACAATGATAATTTCGTTTCGGTACAGATATATTTATATATAATTTTTATTATTACTTGTATAATTATTTTGAAATACAAATGTAGCATTTTTTAAATTTTTATTTCCATTTTTTGTTTTACTTTAAACCTAATTGTTTTATTTTTTGTTTTCCATTATAATTAAACATAATTTCTTTCGTGTTTTTAAACTTTTATAATACAAACTAGATTGTTGTTTCAAACTTATGTTTCGTCACTCAATATTTCCAGCGTAGTTTCTTTACTTTTTTGTTTGTTTGTTTTTTTTTTTTTTTTATCAACTTATTCTGTTTTATTTTACAATATTTTATTTCTGTGTGTGTGATTTTCGGTTGCGCTGTCATGTATACATATATAGACGATATGGGCAAGTCGGGGATTGTGGCATACGTGTGTTCATAAAAATACAATACAAAACAAACAACATTGTACACATACATACATACATACATAGAAGTTGCTTGTTCCGAATGCAGTTCGCAATGAACTTAATAATAATTTACAATTTTTAAACGCAACTAGTTGGTAGGAAACGGGTGGGCATGTTTGCAGAACATCCGGATAACTGTATTCGGTTACGGCTGACTCAAGACCGCATATTTAGCATGTAGATAATGCTATTTTCTTTGCTACAACTCTTCCTTAAATTCTACATTTAAAATAGTTGCTGATGTTTTGTGGTGTTCTGTGTAATTGAGTAATTTACAGTGGATGATGGCGAGCGGTTGTATGAATGCGTCGTGCTTGAGTGAGTGCTTTAAACGTTTTTCGTTTTTTTTTTTCATTTTCGTTATCGTTGTTGTTGTTGTTGTTGTTGCGCATATTATTAGGAATAATCCTTCACTCTGCAGTTGATTTGTTCAGTCATTTGTTGAATCTTCGTTGTCGTTACTGCCGTCAGCGCTTCAACATTTGAACTTGACCATCGGTATATGCTTGGAAGACAGACACTTGTCACAGCACCACTCTGCATAAACTTCTTTACTGAGCATTTGGAACGCCGCCTCCGACAGACCTACGCAGGTTCTATAATAAAAATCAAAATGAATTACATATAAATTTAAAAATTTAGTAATTAATGAATGCTTACCTGTGAAAGAAAAAATTACAACCAGATTCACAAAATACTGCCTCATCGTTGTCATTTACTTCTTTGTGGCACATGCCGCATGGATATATAGGCGGCGCATTTGGATTTTGCGGATTGAAAACCATCGGTTGTCCGGGCGGATACATTTTGCCTGCGCTCATTGGCATTGGTTTGGGACCACCCATTGGCATCGGACCGCCCATGGGTCCCGGTCCACCCATTGGACCCATAGCATTTGGTCCCATGCCGCCCATGTGACCACCTGGCCCCATTGGTCCACCACCGAACATATTCGGTCCTGGACCGCCCATTGGATTGTGATGATGTGGATGGTGTGGTGACAAGCCGTGCGGATGCGGTGGTCCATTCATGCCGCCGTGACCGGGCCCAGGTCCGGGTACGCCGCCCAGATGTCCGTGACCCATGTGCGGTCCTGTACTGCCATGTGCACCCATCATATGTGGATTCGGACCGCCCATGTGCGGCGGCATGCCACCGGGTCCATGCATACCTCCCGGTCCAGCTCCCATCATATGCCCCGCTGGACCACCTGGATGATGATGTGGGTGATTCATTAGTTGCGGATGTGTGTGTGGTGGCCCGAGATGTGGTGGTTGTTGTGGGGGCAGCATTTGATTAAGTCCCAAACCCATACCGCCTACAGATCCATGCGGCCCCTGTTGCATATGTGGACCACCCATTGGCCCGTGCGATTGTTGCTGCTGTTGCATAGGAACGTTTGGGTTGTGCTGTGGACCCATTGGTCCCATCATTGGACCATTATTGTTGCCATTTGGTCCGCCGATATGCGCCGGTGACTGCAACGGACTTGGCCCGGAATTTGAGCCCACTGGACTTGGACCGCCAGCGTTTCCCGCACTCCCGCTTAACGTGTGATGTGGTGACATGGCAGGCGGCGCTGGTGAGGACGTAGGCACTGACGTAACCGTCGATGTTGCAGTTACGGTTGGTGTCGCTGTCGCTGTGGATGGTGTTGAGCATGTCGTTGATGTTGCAGACGACATTGGGCTTGGTCCGTTCATTGCTAATGACGAGGGCACGCCCAATCTTGATGCGGCAGGCGAAAGATGATGATTTTGATTATTGTTGTTGCTGCTATTGTTATTGCTGCTATTGTTGTTACTACTATTGTTATTGCTTGTGTTGCTTGGTGTCATGCCTGCAGGCGATACACCGCCGCTACAAACTAAACCTCCACCGCTACCGGGACCAGGACCGGGGCCTTGTCCTGGCCCACCAGGCAGATGACTGTGATTCGTTGGACCGTTTCCAAGCGGACTGTGCAGCGAAGGCGGTCCCATTTGGCCGTTATTCATGTGTGACGGTGTCTGTTGCGGGTTAGGAGGTTGCGGCGTCTGCTGTTGTGCTTGAGATTGGGGTGGCGGGCCTAATGGACTACCTATGGCATTGCCCATTGGTGAACCCATAGGCAAGGTATGCATTGGCGAGCCCTGACCTGGGCCACCAGCACCACCCATTGGTGAGCCCTGCATGGCTCGAGGCCCGTTCGGTCCATTGGGTGGACCGCCCATGGGAGAAAGTCCGCCCATGCCCATATGATGCGGCGATATGCTCGGTCCTCCCATATTACCCATTGGACTCATGCCACCCATTGCTGCCATTGCCCCCATAGGACTGCCCATTGGCACGCCTCCAGGTCGTCCGTGATTCATGTGCGGCGGCAATCCAACACCTGGACCCATTGCATGCGGATGTACACCCGGTCCCATTGGACTCATGCCACGCATCGGCGGTGGCCCTCCCATATGATGTGGCCCATGCGGATGTGGCGGTGGACCTCCCGGATGATGTGGATGCATGTGCGGATGCATGTGTGGCGGTCCTCCGCCCATGCCCATGCGATCTTCCCAATGTGGATGTCCACCACCAAAATGCCCGCCAGGAACTCCAGCGCCGCCCATTTGATTCATGGCAGCCATTGCTGCAGCAGCTGAACTTGACATGGTTGATATCTGCGGACTGTCATCGAACGGATTCGATGCGACAATAGTATCGCCGAAACCGCCCATTGGTGGCGGCGGCAGCAAATCCTGAGGTGTCGGTGGCGTCACTTGCTGTTGTTGCATTGAATTCGCAGCGGCAGCTGCTGCGGCGGCCGCCGCCGCCGCTGCCGCCGCAGCCGAATTGGCTGCATTTGATGTTTTTCTTCGCTTTTTCGGATTACTCGGCGCTGCGATTATATCCGTCGGCGGCGGCGGTTTAAAATCGGGCGGACACAATCCCCCCGCAGGACCCGGCAAACGATATGGAGCCATACCGAGATTATGGGTCATATTTGATGTATTTTTCTTCCGAATGGTGACAGCTTTTCTTTAACTATCCGGTGTCAAAAATTTTATCCAAAAGGCGTCGCTTTAGCCTCTGCTATGCAGCGCGACGCAGGTCTAGATGATGTGGATTATAGTTTAATTGCTCTTCCACTCGGTCACCAAGCACAAATACACTTTTTAATTAACTTAACAAGCACAATTTCAAACATAAATATACACAATTACAGTACTACCATTAGAATTTACGACTTTTTTGCAGCCTTTTTGCATTTGGTATTTGATAAACGCGGCTGCTGCAATTTTTTAAAAGTCGCCCGCGGCCGAGAACAGCGAAAGCGCACGCTACGCCGTCTTTGTAAATAATCGTTGCCGATTTACACGAGTTGTTTCTGCGTTTTCATCTCGTTTTATTTTTATTTTCGTGTTAACACAGTTAAAATTGTAGAAATTTTAACTATTTTCAGCTCTTCGCGTTGCTTTTGTCGAGTCGTGAAGCTGTGCGTTAGAGCAGAACAGCGTGCTGCCGCGATGCTCACCATACCTGCATTAAGTTAGAGCGAGATGAGACTAACATGCCCGACATGCCAACTTGTTATTTGCGGGTATTTGTATACTTTTACAACACTGTCACTGAATCACTTTAATTAAAGTGGTTATGCATTATTAAAATTGTGTTAATTAAGAGGTTCAAAAAAGAATTGTTTCCTGAAATTTATTTTAAGTTTACAAGTTTACGATTATGGCATGTTCGAACAAATAAATTATTAGTATTCGTTTGTAAGTTGGTCAATTAACCGACATAAAGTTGGCTCTGACTACATAGAGGCGTACATTAACTATGTGAGGTGTTCTTCTTTTAATTGGGATCCCTCCCACCCCCTTGAAACCACCATCACTTAGTTTTTTTTCCGTTTGAAAAACGTTCAACGTTTTTGCTTTTTTATTTGTTTTCGAAATAATAATAATTTCAGTAGCATAGCCATGAATATATATAATTTTTTTTTTGGGTTTTACTGATTACTACTTTTAGAAATAAATCAATGGCTATTACGAAAGCTGGAGGTAAAACAATTGAAACCTAATTCAGAAGAAGAAATAAAAAAAGGCGTTTAAAATATTCTGCTAAAACACACAATTTTTTTTACAGAGCAATGTTTTGTTTCTCTTTGGAGCGTGTTTTGCGATGAGTATAGTGGCGGACATGGTAACACTTGCTTTTAATGTTTAAGTAATATAAATTATACCAAGCAACTATGACGATTTATTTGCAGCGTTGTCAATGCATATTATTGAATAATAAAATTAAAACTATTAAGCTATAACACTCCACTTCTATTTTCAATACATTCTTCACAATGAATATAACTTTGAATAATGTGGTTTCCGGCTTGTCAAACTTTTAAAATTTTGGAATTCGAGCTTTGCCACGAATTTAAACAATAGTATAGTAGGTTGGCAACTCCATTCTCTCTCGCTCGCACCTATGAAATCTTTGAACTGTACAATAATTTTGTACAGACGTGAATCATATATATGCAAGCAGTGCAGCAAATTTTCGTAATTGTTCAACATGTTTTCAGTAGCCCTGCAAAAGCAACCGTTATTAATGGTCTGTCAAAATGGTTTAGAACTTAAATTGAACAATTTTCGATAGGTTACGCCGATTATTTCGCAAAATAAATATAATCGGAGGTGTCACAGAAATCAGTTCTGTCTCAACTTAGTTTAAAGTCGATTTAATGGTGTCACATAATTGAGTATGATTGAGTACATTGCTAAATTACAATAGAAATGCAATAATTAATTTATACCTATGTTAAAGAATTATTTTGTAACAGTCTAGTCGGTTTTTAAATTTTGTGTTTATGCTGTTCTTTTTATGTCATGTGTACGTAGAGTAAGAAGGTATATTAATTTTGTGTAAATCTATGTAATCAGACCTGTCAAGAGAAAATACGGAACCGAGACTAAAAAAATACGGCGCTATTTTACATAGAAATATAAAAAGCAATAAACAAAAAAATTAACAAACATATGCAATCCCATTGATACCGAGACCATGAAAAGCCCGGGCGTGGGGTAATTTATCCCCATTTTACTTAATCGCTCGACGAAGGTGTATACAATGGGCAGGGGTGGCCGTGGTATATTCTAAGCTGATATAGGAATGACTATTTGGACAGAGATTTGAAGTTTGGATATTCAATTTGGATATTACTCCTGTGCGCTCTTCAGTGCACTAAATTAACCTGCCAACCCTAATACAAACCTGCTCACATTTAAGAGTTTATATATAGTGTCATGAACGCCAAGGGTATACTAAGTTTGAGCAAATGTATGCAACAGGCAGAAGCCGTGCATATTGTATATATTCTTGATCAGCATCGAAAGTTGAGTCTATCTAGCTATTTCCGTCTGTTCGTCCGTTCGTCTGTATGTTTGAACATCGAGATCTCGGAGAATATAAACGGTGGAGCCTTCAAACTTTTAGAGTCTTCTAAAATGTATGCAGATTAAGTTTATAAAAAATGTTTGATGTCATGCCCACAATGACCACACTAAGGCAGTTGTGCAAATAGGAGTCGAAAACCGTATATATACCATTCACACATACATACATTTTATGGCTGAAATTTTTTAACGCATTGAAGGAGACAGCGTAGATCGCATAAAATATATTTAATCATGATCAGCTCAAATAGACGAGCCGATCCAGCTATCTTCGCTTGTCCATCTGTTAGTTGTTGAACATTTTTTGGGAGTAGTATATTTTTTCGAATCAACTGAAGTTAACTTTTTTTTCTTGTTTAAAAAAAAAATACTGGAATTTAGTGGCAACGCTACTGGTCATAGTTTCTCTCATTCGCACTCATTGTTCTGTACAGACGTATAGGAGCGGCCGGGACGGCAACTGTCAATCACAGCTGATGCTGCTGCTGCACCGAAAAGAACGAGTCATTTTCATTTCTTCCGGCCGGAAAGCATTTATTTTCTAAATAATTAAGAGGTAAGTTGAACTGCACTGATGTTGTTCAATTGCAACTCGGGATTACTTACTACGTAAATAATATACATATATGGCTAATACACGTCAATACAGATTATTTTTGTTGTTGGTTCTCGTACTAATTTTGTTTGCGTAAATGCTTGCCCAGCGTTCATTTTTTTTTTGTTTAATGTTAAAAAGCAAGCAGTGCAATTAAAACAAATATCGTTTTGTATATCTTATCTTGCTGAGTTAGCAGAATTTGCTCATAAAAACTGTGCACATTACATACAAAACATGCACATAGTAAAATATGTAATTAAGCAACATAAATAAATGCCACATTTGCAATTCTTTGTTTGGCATTTGCATTAAAATCATTTCTCAACTTCATTTGGCTCAATTTCAAAATTAAACATCTAATTTCTTAAATATGATTTCAGTTCGGCTGCAAAAGTTTCAAAATTATCAGTAATGCTTTTAGGAAAACTTCAATTACAAACCCGCTATATACGCGCACTACTTGCCTCTCAGCAACGGTATAGGCCAATTTCAACGTTGCTTAGATCTGACACTAGAAAATCACTTCAGTTAGAAACGTTAGGAAGGCATTATCTAAACTGTACCAACCCACAGCTAGTCAGGTACCAGTTAAGATTACATAAAATGGTTACTTTTATTCAATTTTAATAAGATTTTCTTTAATTCTTACAGATTAACTTCAAACGCATTTCGTAACATGTCCACCAATGCAAAGACTTCGCACTTCGTGCTGCCCAATACGCAGCCCATTGCAGATCTTGAGTGCAAAGGTGCCTTTCAAAATCTAACCGATAAGGAGAAATTTTATGCGCATTACTTCAGCAAAGCGTCCTGGGATGGTGGACTGATAGCACTCATACAGTCCAGTCCGGAGGCGCCGCTTATATTCTCGCTTTTGCATCGGATTTTCGTTGCTGAGCCTCTAGCTGAGCTAAAGGCCAAGGTGTTGGCAGCTGGTATTACTGAGGATGATTTTACGGTAATTTAATGTTAAATTATTGAAAAAAATCTTTCTAATTTATATCTTAAAAATGTGCAGGCTTTTCTGGTTTACACATGCGGCATATTTGCGAATGCCGGTAACTACAAGGGCATGGGTGACAGCAAGATTTTACCCAATTTGCCTACGCAAAAGTTCGAAGAGATTGTGCGTGCCTCTGGCGCCTACACCGAAGATCTGCAAGTGCCCAAGATATACGAGAAAGTAAAGCATCTTATCTATGCACTGGAGCCGCGTAATGAAGTGCTCGGTTTTGCACCGAATGGTATTACTACTTATTGGTCAGACAATTGCACCAAAGAAGATTCGGAAATCGTCAATGAATGGTTGACCTCGAAGCGTATTGAACCATATATGTGCCGCACATTTAAGTTGTCGGACAGTGACAAAACGGTTTACGATATTAAACTGGGCTCTGTAGCCGCTACAGAGAGCGATGGCATTACATTGCCGTTGGAGTCGTACAAAGGTCACAATTTCCGTGTAACGCGCGGTGATTATCACAAGCTGCTAGAGCGTGTGAATAAAAATTTGCGCAATGCTCAAAAATACGCTGCCAACGATAATGAGGTTAAAATGATTGAGCACTATATTAATTCTTTCGAGCAGGGTTCTTTGACTGAGCATAAAGATGGCTCCAGATGGTGGATTAAGGACAAGGGTCCCGTGATCGAGACCTATATTGGTTTCATTGAGACCTATCGCGATCCTGCTGGTGGACGTGCCGAATTTGAGGGTTTTGTTGCCATGGTTAACAAGGAGAGTTCTGCTAAATTCGCTGAGCTTGTTAATCGCGCTGAAACACTCTTAGAATATCTGCCGTGGACACAGGTATATGAGAAGGATACGTATTTGAAGCCGGACTTTACATCGCTGGATGTATTGACCTTCGCCGGCAGCGGTGTACCAGCAGGTATTAACATTCCAAATTATGACGAAATTCGTCAGGATGAAGGCTTTAAGAATGTTTCCTTGGGTAACGTATTGGCCAATATCAATCGCAAAGATCCCATACCTTTTCTCTCCGTTGAGGATCAAGAACTGATGAAAGAATACAAGGTAAAATCATTTGAAGTACAAGTTGGTCTACACGAGTTGCTTGGTCATGGCAGCGGTAAACTCTTCCGCATTGATGAAAATGGAAAGTATAATTTCGATATTGAGAAAACTAAGAATCTAATTAATGATGAACCCATCAAGACATGGTACCTGCCTGGCGAGACTTATGATACCAAATTCGGTACCATTGGTTCGTCCTACGAAGAATGTCGTGCCGAGGCAGTGGGTCTGTATCTGTCCTTGCAAAGAGACATCTTGGAGATTTTCGGCTTCAAAGATGCTCAAGAACAGGATAACATTATCTATATAAATTGGCTAAGTCTCATTTGGAATGGTATGGGTGTAGCGCTTGAAATGTTCAATCCTCAGTCAAAGCAATGGATGCAGGCGCATTCACGTGCGCGTTTTGTCATTATGAGAGTGCTACTCGAGGCAGGCGAAGGCCTTGTTACAATCGAAGAGACTGAAGATGGTAAAAATCTGCGCCTTACGGTTGATCGCAGTAAAATCCATACGGTGGGCAAAAAGGCGCTTGGCGATTTTCTAACAAAGCTGCAGGTTTACAAGTCCACTGCTGACATTGTTGCAGCATCGAAAATGTACGAGCACTACTCCGAAGTCAATGAGAGCGGTACGCATCCATGGGCAAAGTGGCGTGACATTTGTCTGGCACACAAGAAGCCACGCATCATACTGGTCCAAGCCAACACAGAGGTCGGCGAGGGTAATAAGGTGAATTTGAAGACATACGATGCGACACACGAAGGCTACATAAAGTCATGGGTCGAGCGCTATCCCAACACCGATGTCGATGATATACTTGACGAAATTGTTGATCAGGACAAAATCTACTTCCCTAAGGCATTTACTAACTAAAGTTCAAAATACACACACTCAACTCATTTATTTCATATTTTCTAATGGTCAATTTTACTGAAAATTAAAAAAAAAAAAAAGTTTTAATTGCAGAAATTTTCTTTTATGTACAATTTAATTCTATTTAAGCTTGTTTCCTGCTCAAATATAATAGTTCAAGTTAAACTTTGAAATAGACTTTCCAGATGTTATATATTTAGAACTATGTATGCAGCACACCAAAGTGAACTATGTATTTTGCTTATGGCATCATGGCGCAGTATCGGCAGCTGAAAATTGCATCGCATCCGTTCAGCGTTTAACTCGCCCCCGCTTCAGCGTCACGATCGATTGAAAAGTTGACGGAAATGCTGACATAGCTGCTGCACTGTAACTAGAATCAATGCTGACCAGACCAGAGTTCAACTCTGTGTTCTTTGGTTTAATCTTTGTTAAGCCATCATCATTAAACTCTTCTTTGTTGTTGTAGTGCAAGAGTACAATTACAGATGTACAAACATACTTCTTAAAGTTGGCAGCGACTTGGAAGTACATTTGCGCTGCAGATTGCATCTTTATACCCTACCCATATTTGTTTTTGATTAAAGGTATCATTAGTCTGTAGAGCAGTTTGTAACTTGTTAATATTTGTTGACACAAAAGTTCTTCTGAGCATGCTAAGTATTTCTCGAATTATGAAATAACCACGCCCAACCCCAGTAGAAACTATCCAGAGACCATATGATTTCTAGTTACACCTCATTTTCATTTGTCTCGAAGAAACTACATATATGCAGGATGTGTGAAACACTTGCTCTGCCAAAAAAAGGGTTCGTTAGTAAAAGATTTGAATAGAATGAAGAGGTCATTGCTGTAACAAACAACTATTTCGAGTGCTTTAATAAATCATATTAATCAGAGGGCACAGCAAAATTGCAATAAAGTTGGACTAAAGCGTATCGACCGAAAAAGAAATTCAATTTAAGAAATAAAACGAACTCGATTAGTTTTCAGCCAGATGTGGTATTTCGAAAACAAAAACATGCACAAACTCGCTCTCTAATTGAGACATTTAACAAGTGATAATGAATATATTCGAAATTATTTAAAATAGTATTCTAAAGTTGAACTGTCTGGGAGAGATGTACAAAAATTTATTTTGTAACTTTAATTTTTTTTTAAAATATGGCATTAGAGATCGCGTTGCCAGGTTTGAATTCATCGGTTCTCAATTCAACGAACAAAGAAGTCTCATCCATGGACATTTTTTGTACTCTAGTGTAATCAAAAATTCTTTGCTCTGTACTAGAAACTAAATGGGGGCACTAAAAATTATAGTCCATATTCGTCCATAAGAAGCCACCATATCGAATTTCAAGTTGATATTGCCTGTAATGAAAGTGTTTCATATAAAAACACAAAACTGATCGCTGGATTTATATTTAAACTACCACAAAAAGTTGTCGCGGCATGGTGAAATGGATACTATATGGGGCTAGAACCAAAACGCAAAAGAATACAAATTTTTTCAGATATTTTATTAGGGAAAAATAATTTTTTGGATATGTTTACCACGATTTCGGAATTCGACTCTTTTGATCATATTTCGAATATTTTGAAGAATTACGACTTATATGGCCCGAAAAACCAATGTAATATGCCGTTTCAAGGCTGGAATCATTTTTGTAACAACTTTGTAGACTTAAGCCTTTGTCCAAAATTCTATAATATCACGTTGACATTGGCATGTTATAAAAAGTAACACACTTCTAAATGGAACATTATTGGAAGCCTCTATATCGAAATTCCAGAAGATATTTGCTGTAAAAAAAATTGCTCCATACAATAAACGAAAAGTTGATTGGTTTTGTATGGAGGCCATATATTCTCATTCGAATTGTTATGATAATTATGATATTGTATATGTTCAGCTTAGGAACAGTAGTCTCTATATTCGATTTCAAATCAATATCATATCGACAGGAGACAGACGGACAAAGCTAGTTCGATTTGATTCGATCTCGTCGAATTGATCAAGAATATATGTATAAACTTTATGCTTACAAACACCGTAAGAAAATTATATTATAAACACTACTTGTGAAGAGTATAAATATATAATAGACCGAAAAATTCTCTATAACATCTACTTGACTTGCAAATAATTATTTACATACTATATGAACTAATTTGCAAACTAAAAGAAGAATTAAGTAAAGAAGAAGTAAAGGGTATAAAAAAGCTGCAGTTCAACTGAAGTTTAAGGTTTGTGTGTGTGTGTGTGTGTTTTTTTTTCTTTTCTCCAGCGTCTTTATCTTGCTTTCCTGTTTTCAACGATACTCCTTTTCAACTAGTTTCAGCTACGC
The DNA here is from genome assembly GCA_035044765.1 of Leucophenga montana. Taxonomy (NCBI): domain Eukaryota; kingdom Metazoa; phylum Arthropoda; class Insecta; order Diptera; family Drosophilidae; genus Leucophenga; species Leucophenga montana. Next base: position 733,690 of record JAWNNQ010001912.1, on the reverse strand, counting down.
AGCAGTACATATTTTCATCATTCGAACTGAAAACTCGTTTGCGCAGTCAGTTCTTTTTCCTGCAACTTCTTTTTCTTTATATACTCGTATATGTATATACTTGGTGGTATTGTATTATATTGTACTGCGGCGGCTGTGTTCTTCGTTTGCTTCTTTGGTTTAAGGGAGGTTCGTACGTTCGTTCGTTCGCTGTTGGTGAGTTGGTTGGCTTAGCTGCATGAAAATTTCATTTGTTGTTGTGTTGGGAAAGCAATGACTTGAATGGCGATGTCGACGTCGAAGTTTCCAAATGTTCGTTGCATCTGAGTGATTCCGGTGGGTAAAACGGCTTTAACTTTGTTGTTACGGTGCAAAAGTGCGCGAGGGGAATTCGTAATAAGAAAAACAGAAACGGAGTAGAAAACAAAAAAAAAAAAATTGAAATAACAGCACAAAAATTGTGTAAATAGCGTTTCAAATAGCGTGTCGGTATCTACACTTATATATAAATGTATACCTATATATGTATATGTATATATTGTATCTACTGCATTTACATTAACACACAAAAATAAATGTATATTGTATCTGAATATGTTTGCTGCTGCTGCATAAAAAAGTTGCATTGAATAAGAAGCGAAATTATAAATAAAAAATAAAAACGTCATGGGAAATTCAACCACGCAACTGCAACCCTCGCGCCATATTTTTGAATATCTCAACTTACACAAACCATTCGCTATTTATTTTACTACTATTTTTATTTAAAACTCCTTCAACGGTGGTTCGCGATCTAATTTTCACACGCTAAACAAACAAATACAACAACAGCCAAACCAACCAAATGCTGTTGCTGGCCAATTGATTTTGTCATCAGTTCACCAACAGCAGCAGCAGCAGCAGCAGCGCGGCAGGTTTGTTAGTTTGTATATTCGTTCCAGTGCACAAATCGAGGCTTTGTCGCGTGTTATTCGACAATAAATTGCTGCGTGGTAGCCAACATTTGCAACAGCATTAGACATTAGGCAACAATCCTCGCGAATTGTGGATAAGCGGGCTGGGCTGTCCGGGTGAGCACAGCAGCTGCGCTAGATGCGGGTGACGGTGGTGTGGTGGTGGCGGCGCATGCGCTGTCAACGGTTTAATACTCCACAGTAGCTTGATAGCCTTCTTCTCTTTTATTTCGACGTTTTTGATGACTTTGATGAGCGGCTTCTCGTTCTGTGGGAAAACTTTAACGTTTATGTGGGTCGAACAGCGAATATGCATTAACACTGAAATGGGAAAAAAGTTGAAAACAGGAGAAAAAAGATCGTTATGTTTTGGGATAGCTATAATATTATCTTGGAAGTTGTATTGCTCTAAAATATATTTAAAACGAGTAGAAATTCGGATAAAAGACTTACTTATACAAATCTTCAAAATTTGTGTCTCTATACAAGAGCACCACGTGATATGATTATATACATACATCAAGGTCAGTAGCTAGAGTGTGCATCTATATCGTCACCGCGAGGCTGCTAGAAACAGGGTTTTAGAAAGATAATTTATACTACTCTATGCTGGCTAATCTGTAGTCGCGAGAGAATAAACACTCTTAAATAATATTCAATATGTCACTCCTCAGTCATAAAACTGGCTACGTTGGACTAGTGACCAATGACCGTAAAACATACTACTCTTTCAAGTAACGGAACCCCCGTCTTATGCTTCAACTACTCTAAATCGTATGTACTTTTATAGCCATAGTTTGTAAGTATCAAGGAATAAAAGAATATATAATTAAATAAAATAGTATTTGTTAACTTCGATAGAACAGTAGCTTCAATACTTTTCACACGATTTTATTCCATTTTTAAGATGGTTAGCTTAAACCTATTTAAAGCTCCCTTTCATTAGAGACCACAATATAGAGTTTCAAGTTAATATTGATTTGAATGAAAACGTTTTTCATACAAAATACGAAAAGCGGTTGGTGGGTACCCCTAAAAGTGTGTATATTCAGCCTAGAACATAGGAAGTCCGATTCGATTTCAGATGAACAATTTAAAAACTAAGCGACTGCTTTGATTCATACAGACTGGAACAGACAGACGGACATGGCTAGTTCGATTCGTATCGTCGAGCTGGTCGAAAATGTATTGTATATACTTTCTTTATTGGGTCTCCGGTGCTTTCTTCAATGAGTTATAAACTATATTACAAAATTATAATACTATTTACACTACTTGTGAGGAGTATAAAAATTAAAGGAAATTAAAACAACCCAGTCTTCCCAGAGTTCCAGGTTTATAGTGCGGAGAGAAGAAACGAACGAAATGTATTGAATAGTCAACGTAAACGGGCAAAACGAAATGAGCATACCATACCATACCATATATGTCATAATATAACTATGTAATAATAAATAAGATACACGATTAAATGCATTCATTATGAAATGTTAAATGCATACATTTCATGTTGACTATTTTTTGACAAGTAACACATACCAGGGGTATATGATTAATTACGTAAATTTAAATGTATCTTAAAATTTAGTGGCTTCATATTTTTTGCAGTACTACATAGTGTTGTACATAAGTAGTATATTAATTTAGACACCCAGTAGCTGGCGTCAGAGACACCATAAAGTAGATATTTATATTCTTGATCAGCTGGACAAGACGAGTCAATGTAGGCAGGAGGTCCGTCGTCTCTGACTGTGTGTGTGTGTGTGTGAATAAGGAAGCAAGTTGCTTCAGTTCCAATGTATCATTCTAAAGCACGGTAAGGTTTTAAAGTTTTTATACACACACAGAAAACAATTTTATTGCAACCAATATCGCCTTGAATGGTGGCTTCTAATGGTCGGACGCTTCATACAAAACTACCACCTACTTAGTGGATTTTGTAAGTACGATTTTTGTAGAGCTGCGCTCTTTAAAACTCGCTATGAAATATTTAAAAGCGTATGAAAAGTAATATTAGGTTTGGTTCTTGTTTTCTGTTAAATCTTAATATGAAAAATTTGCTGTCATGGACTCAATGGACTTCAAAACTCCATGAAACAATAATGTTATTTCACTCTAATCTCTAACAAAATTAATTGATAAGAGCCATGATAGAGACTACAACAATAAAATATTATCAAAATGTAATGGTTGGTTCTACAGGGTGTGGCGCAAAAGAAACAGAACTTTTTAAAAATAGCTGTTTCTGTTGGCGCCATCTATTGGTAGGTACATGCGTTGGAAAGGCATAGCATCGGTCGAAAAATGAATCTCGAACAAAGAGCAAATATAAAATATAACTGTTTTAAACTTGGTAAAACATTCACCGAAACGTTCTAAATGATGAAACAAGTTTATGATGACAATTGTCTATCCCGTAGCAATGTTCACGAGCAATTTAAACGTTTTCAAGAAGGTCGGGAAGGCCTCTGTGACAATGAAAAGTCGGGCCGGCCAAAATCAATGGTGATCGAAAAGAACATTGAAAAAATTTTCGTTGCGTTATATGACGGAGAAAGTGGTTCTACGGAAGGTGTGTTCACAGTTTGTTCCTCACAAATAGACTGACGACCAAAAATGCGATAATGCGCCGTCTCATCGGTCGACACTTATCACCGATTTTCTTACCAAAAATGGCATTTTAACCATCAACCATTCCTCCATGTAACTTTTATCTATTTGGAAAACTTAATTCGGTCCGATTGTCATAAAATTTTCACAAAATGTCAGTGAAGCATGTACCTTTTGCATGTACCTGCCAATAGGTGGCGCCACAAGAATCAGCTATTTTTCAAAAGTCCTGTTTCTTTTGCGACACACCATGTACTACGCATTGAACTTTTGGGTACAAATAATGAAGAATTTGGCAGTGATCGTCCTCGAGCTATCCAATATTGATACTCTGTTATTAAAATTTTACACAACACTTTTATTTCTCAACACACATTTATCAAACAACTCTCGATCGCTACATTACTGCTGCAAAAAAAAAAAAAATGATCGATATAATTATTTACAATCATGGAATGTAACTATGTCGCAAATATTGTTGTTGTAATTGGCCTTTATAATTTAATATGGGAACATGTATGCGATATCTTTGAACCTTGCAACCGCTCAATGAAGTCACTCAATGTTTTGTTTATCATACTTAAACTTTTTCAAGTTAATGGATTACGAGACGGGGGGAAAAATCGGACTTCCTAGTATCATATCAAAAGAGGCAAGCTCTAATGCGTTAAAAAGTGCTGAGAAAATCATTTAATGTGAGATACAGATTTTTCATTATACGAAAGAGTTCATAATTAATTAATTTCGGAGAATTTGACAATTCGTGTATAAGTATCTCGAGAATATAAATTAAATTAGAGGTTTTGAATAACTGGTAGCTCGTTAACTTTGTTAGTTTTTCCAATAGAGATATTTTAACTGTCAGAAATATATTAATGATAACCAAATGTCAAAACATTCAATATAGTTTGCCATTTCATCATTCAACTTATAAAACATCTAAATATCCGAGATAGGGTGGTTCAAGTAATGCTTCGATCGACTTCCTGAAGGAGAAATTTGGCGAATAAATCAACTCGCGAAGAGGTTTGAGATTCTACAACTCTTGACTACTTTCTACCACTTTTTTGCCTATCATGCTTATTTGGTCAGCAGTTATAAATTTATCCATTCTTTTTACAGAAATTTGTTGAAATATGGGCATATGAAAATATGAATAAAACAATATGAGAAAACGTAAGTCCTACAGAAATATACAACAAAAACGAGATAATGTACGTTTGTGATATGCAACAAAATGATGACCAACACCTTCATAGAAGCTTTTCAAGGAAAGTTAAAATCTTCGCTAAAATGGTCTCTCCAGGATAAGTAGTTTGAAAATTATGCGTAAACAACATCTGAAAAAGTTGAATATTTCATTGGCAGCTGAATGGAAAGATATAAGTTTTGGGTAATGAGTTCATTCGGTGCTGAACTTCTTCTTATCTATACAATTTGCACTATTGTACTTTCAAAATAAATTGGGATGTTATGGAAATCGATTGAAAAATTCCCACAGTTGCAATTAGATTTCAATTGAAATGTTTCATACAAACTCTGTCAAAATTTAGGGTTCACAAATTGCATCATTGAGATTTTAAGAATACACGCTCTTTTACCAACCAGTATTCTACTTCTACTAGCTGTGAAAATTTTACTGGTGGTATTAAAAATTTGAATGTAGCTTTAAAGATGTTGGGCATTATTTGCTCCTCGTTTACGAACACATTCCCAAGTAACTAACCAAGTGTCCGCAAGAAATATTGGTAAAAAATGTTATTCCTTTGGCGACAAAATATCAAATCAGATTCACGAAATTTTAATATCTCGATTAGTTTTCGAGATATCGTCGTTTCAAAGGGAGGGGGGATGTGGTAAGTTTGGGTCCATGTACTATTATAAATAAAATTTATACATTTTAAGCTTTTAGTCAGACAAATTCCATATTTTAGTGGTTTTCGCAACTTTTTCGGAATTGTTTTGCGATTTAAAAACGAACTTTTTGTGTTTTTATTTTTTGTAATCAATTCATTTGTAAAGACATATATTTTCTAATACATATACCTCTTTCAAACATATTTACAAAAAAGTTATGTTTTTGACGTAGAAATCGGTGTTATTTTTACTTTTTTCGCAAAACTTCAAACGACGAAAACTAATCGAGATATCAAAATTTCGTAAACGCAGTTTAAATTGTCTCGCCGAGAGCTTTGAAATAACAAAGGAATAACATTTTTCCCGAACTATTTGTCGCTTTTACAAACAATTTAACGGTAGTCGACCAAAGAACAAAAATAAAATTATTTATATCTAAAAATTTTTGTTGAAGATATCACTTTCGAACTCTCGAAAACGATAATTTTACTGTCACAAACTGAGCAACACATGAATCGTTTTATGATTTTTTGCTGAAAAAGTATCGTTAAACTTTCGATAGCGATATCGTTAACAAACTTTTTGCCCACTGAATAGGTATACATAAATATAATTCCAATATATTTTTCAAACTTACCGCTTTGCTTTTGAAAGACCTCTTACCTCTCGCTCTCTATCTAGCTATACGCATTTCCTTAAAAGAGTTTCCATTGGAGAGTACGCTCTGTGTAACAAATACGGCATTAAACGAATAATAAAATGAAGTAATGTTAATCATTAATGTAGTACTGGGCATAGCTAGAAAGTTTTATAGCAAATAAAATTTTATATTTATTTAAAAAAACATACTCACGATGACAATCCTATCTCGAGTAGTACACTGCTGTGTACTGTCAATTCTGGCCAGATAAAGTATGTATGTACTACAAAATATAAAAAGGAAAGAAAAAAGAAAAATCGCTGCAATTTAGCAGGCATTAACTAAAGTTACAACAAACTGCGCCAGCGCGCACCTTCGCCTACGGCTTTTCTTTCTTCATAGCCAAACTTCGAAGAAATCGCTTCTCTCGTTCGTTGTATGTTGTCTTGACCCAACTTAATAGACGAGCATGAAATCTAGTCACGAACTTAATAATGCCAAACCGTGCACTAGATCCATGTTCGCCGACAAAATAGAGTCAGAGAGGCGATTACGGGCAGACAAGTCAGGCAAGCAGTCTATATACACAATACATACTCACCGAGCAGTGCACAATGAAACTTCCTACTAGCATAAGACAGGAATTCTTCATTTATTTAGTATTAAACTTTCTTGCTATTTTCTCAGCTGTCGTTGCATTTCGTGCAACAGCGAGTTACAATTTCTTTCGTTTAAATCGTTAGTGTTATTGTTTTTTTTTTTTGTGTGATTATTGCCTGGACACGATTTTTTTTTTTGTTAACTGTGACATTTGATGGTTTAAGCTTTTTACAAGCAGTAATGTGCACAGTGTATTTGTTATCGATTATTTAGCAGACCGATTAAAGCTTAATACAGACAACAGCTGCGCGCGCATAGTATTGTACAATAACAACTCAACAGAAGATCGAGATCGTGATCAACTGACATCGACGGTTGCTGCTTTCAATTTAAAGTGATTTGCAGCAGATTAATAAAAAAAAAAAAAAAGGAACGAAAGAAGAAAAAAATCACAAATGAATGAATAAAATAATTGAAAAGAACCATAGCGACGGCGCAACGTCGGCAATTGAATGCATCAAAGAAATATATATATATATATACATATGTATTCCCATTCTCATCTAATTGTACATACGGCTACTAGTATAGGGTGATTTTTTAGTGGTACTTCGTAATTTCAAATTGACTATATTACAAAAATAATTTTAAGCCATTAGTGTTTAAATATGATTTCGGCCATGTGGGCTGGCACAGATACTGAAAGTCCAATTTTCAACCACTTTTTATCGAATTAGTCGCTCGGATGAATGATTATGTCAATCGCAACATAGCGCACGGGAACAGTCCCACAAACTGAACCACGAAAATGGCAAACCAAACTGAGAGTACAAATGACAACAGCATGGCCAGATTTTGTCAATTTATGGCAGTTTTTGTTCCTGCCGGAAAATGGAACCTCGAGATTTCACTCTATGTAGTATATACATGTATATTTATTTATTAAATATACAGCATATACAATATATAAATGCTGATTTTTGCAATATTTATAGCTACTCTAGTTACTAATTCATCGAATGGCGACGACATTTTAGCTAGCAGAAAAATGCATTATTAGTTGTCATCGCTCATTTGCTGCCATTTGTAATTTGATATATTCTTTTTATCTGGCTTTTTTTCTTTTTTTTTTGCTTGGGTAAATTTAAACCAAATAAATTAAATTGAGCAATCAAAGTATTTCGTTGAACATAGCACATTTGTATCAGCGATTTCAATTCACTCTTTCGTTCTTCTTTTGTATAAAGCCTCGTCATCGTTTTGCTGGCAGAAAATTTGAGCCAGAAAATCAGTATAAAAAAAAAAAATGAAAAAAAAAACTAGCTCAGCGTAAAATATAAACATATCTCTAACTACTAATAACTAGAAACACTAAAGAAATTGTGTAATAAAATTGACAGTAGCTAATTAAGTATTTCCCCCTCTCACAGCTGAAAAATACAACTCTAAAAACAATTTTGGTCTTCTTTTTTTTGTTACTGTTTGTTTTAAATTAGTTTTATATGTATCTAGTATATAATGTCTGGCCTTGTAGTCATCTTGCCCCCTTGCAAACTTACTGACGCGGCATAAGTCAAAAGGGTCAGCGCACAGTGGTACAAGAAAAGTTTAAAAATTTGAATTACGATAAAAACAAAAAAAAAAAAACAAGTTTTGATTTTTCTAATGATAAAGGTTTAAAGATAATAAAATCTAAAAAACTTTGAGGAAAAACAAAATTTATTAAATAAATAGACTAGAGATCAACTAGTCAGAGAATGGCGCCTAAACCATGATTAGGACATTTGAGAAACTCGAAACAGAACTGTGTGTCATTATTTTTGAGTTGCTGTAAAGAAATCGCAGTTAAATATCGCTCAACACTAAAACAGATCAACAAAAAACTGTTAATGAGGTTTCTTGGCTGCATTCGAAATAGTTCTAACTTTGTTTTTATAAAATTTCAACAAAACGAAAATATAGGAATGAATTAGTCATACATATGTATGTCACACAAATTTAACAGACCAACAGCTTAAGTTTTACAGTGATTTATATCAAAAGCCAACATTTCGGAAGTTTGAAAACCTCCGATATTACACAGTTTGTTCAAACATCTTTGCATAAAAAATATTTTTTCAAGTTATTAAGAACATAACATTACATATGCCAGTTAATGTTAATTTCATTTACGATATTGCAAAATCAACGGATATTCCCCGCTGTTCCAGATTTTGAACCGAATAATAAAATCTGTTTTGATTCATTATTTTGCGACTTGGTTTCATTGGCCATTGCTACTATGAAATTCATATACTCAATGTGATGTGAAATCAAATCGCAAAATCCTATTGAAAGTGGCAAAACGAAACATTTTAATGAAAACTATTCCGATCAAATTATTGGGATTGAAATCTAAAACAGTGAAATTAATGGTAAAAATTAATGGTATTTCTTGTTAAATCTCTATTTTTGTCAACACAAATAGTGTTAAAAAACAAACAGAAATATTAACGTTTTAAAAGAAAATACCAGTTGATTATACAGCTATTTTTACTGTGACTGAAAAATAAATTATGTTGGTAATGTCTAGTATGTTGAAAATGTCTAATGTCTAATGTTGAAAATTTTCGATATTTTACTGTTTTAAATCTTTTCAAAATTGATGTCAATTTTATTCACTATTTTGAGAACACACGATAATTCAAAAACTTTTCTAAATTAATTGTGAAAATATTTAGTTTTTTTGACTTCAAAATGTTAAAAGAAACTCTTCTATAATTATAAAAATCAATATTGACTCTCCGCTTTTCAATTTTTTATATCATATCAAAATCTGACACAATTATTTTTTAATAAAGAAAAAGTTGCAAGATATTTAATAGTAAATATTTGACTTGTGGCTTCTTGAGCACATTATCTTTGAATTTTGCGTCGATTAGGTTTCTGCTTTATGCTTGGACAAGAAATAGCTTGACTCACCCCCAAAGCATCTATGTAATATATCCACATATTCTTGAGAACGGTTTAAGTCAATAAAAATATATTTAAAAGTGTCATAGAAAATACTTTAGTGTCAAAAACTCCAACATTTTATTAATGAAACGTAATTTTACTATTGAGGTTTAGCATTCTTCCGACGAAAACGAATTGTGCAAAATTTTTTTGACTTTGACGCATTTCGCAGAATTTTAATATTTTGGAATTTATAGAGCTATCTTCCGTTTTCCGGTTTTCGAATCCGAAAAAATGGCTCGGAAGTGATTTCTTTAAAATAGTCCGTTTATTTTCATTTTTAAAAGGATGATTTCAATTAAAAGTGTAAATAGCACTATTTAATTTCTTTCTGAAACTGAAAAAGGTACAAATTTAAACGAAATCAATTCTAAACATTATATTCGGATTCAAAAATCCGACCAGGGGTGTGGGGGGTTGTATAATACAATACATTTTTTTTTTCAACAAAGAAAATTGATTGTCTATATTCGCTATAGTAAATTCTACTACTTAGTACAAAAGATCCAAAGTATGCCTACTTTTCTGCATAAAATGATTTTTTTTTTTTTAAGAATAACGAGACTACATTTCAAACCACTGTAAAATTCTCGCTTCCGACTAATTACATTTTTCGGTAACAGGTGTTTCTTCTGCTTCGTTGGCGACGGCGTCGTCGTTGTTGTCTCTTGCTTCGCTTTTATTTTCAATGTCAGTTCGCCGGAAAGGGATTTTTTTCTCTTGTCAGTGTCTCTCTATTCAAAGAATTTGTAGTTATTTTTTTTTTCATATTATAGTATATAACTTTTTGGTCATTATTACAACTTATTGTGCCGGATGGATACACATACATTAGTCTTGTTCGTGTTCTTCATTTTACATACACATGTATTCTTTCTCTATGTATCTTTTTCTCATAGTTTTAACTGCCGTTTTTAATGAGTGTGGATCTAGTCACAATGTCAAAAATAAATGTGAAACACTGGACCCTCACTCACTAAAAACAGTAGTAGAGATTTCTATATTTTTATTATTTTTTAATTGAAGCGCATTGAAACTATTCCGTTTGTCTTGGAACACACACACACACAAAGATTTAATTTTTTTTTTAATTTCGTAGCGCTTGTGTAGTTGTACATTATTTTGTTCTGATAAGTTGAAACAGCGCGTTATCAGTAAAGTATTACTTGCGGCAGCGGGAGACAACGACGCAGAAAATATTTCTTTCTTACACACAAGAAGAAGAAGAAGCAGGAGAAGGCAGCGCTGTGAAACGGAGGAGGGCATTGCTGTAAAAATTTTGAATTGCACTTTAATTGTAGTGCTTTAAATTTTTTATGATTTTTTTTTTATAGTATATATATATATATATATATATATATATATATATATATATATATATATATATATATATATATATATATCTCGTATATAACAAATACTTATCGCGTATGTCTGTTATTTTCCCACAATTCTCAAGAACTTTATTCGCCGCATTTCATTTTTGCTTATTCGTTGCAAAAATTAAATGGCAACACTATAAAGAGCAACGTTACCCTATGCAAACTCTCGCTCGTTGGATCGCAGTTAGTTGCTGCCGCCACTCTCTTTTTTGCAATACAAAATGAACGTTTCTAACCGTTATTTTTCGCAGTGAAAAAAAGAATGAAAATTTTAAAAAATTATTAAATATTTTCCCATTATTTAATTCAATTACACTTTCTTCTCACGCGCTCTTTGGCTTTACCCATCTACTACGATCTGCTTTAGCTGGCGCGCATTTATCGTTCACTCTTCTCCTCTTGCCATGCTTCACATTTTTTTTTTTTTTTTTTAACGGAGTTAATTAGAAGCGCTGCGACGCTGACTGCGAATTTTGCTGCTTTGCTATTCGGCGAAAAAAGCTTCTCGCCGCTTTGCAAAAGTCACCAATACTAATATAAATCACATAGCCACGCACACATGCATACATTGTATATAGCCGCCGATATATGTATATATGTACATATATATAGTCACGAAAAATTCTCTGTATTTTGTTTTTTATATATACATATGTATGTACTTTTGATTTAATTTAAAACTTTGTTGTATGTACATATATAAAAAAAGTTCGCTTTATTATTAAATTAAAAACGCATTAAATATGTATGTCGGAGCGTAGACAATCACTTTGATTTCGATTAAAAGAAATTGTTGCGCGACATTATCGAATTTTTTTTTTTTCATTTTTTCCGACGCCCCCTTTACAAAATTTCCGTTTGATCATAGAACTTTTCTTTTTTGCGGTTCGAAGTTATTCTTATTCTTTATATTCTTTTCACAAGAAGTTGAGTACAGTTATTTAGAAAAAGAAGAGGCGCAAGAAAAAAAAAACTGTTAATTCGCAAACACATACACGCAATTATATACAAATGTACATATATACGCACACTAAGCCGCATGTATAAAAAAAACTCACGCGATTAAATTCATAAATTGCCAATAATGAAATTGTTTTTAATTTGTATTTAATATCGTTGACGAAAAAGTGTACATTGTATATTTTTTTCTTTCTTCTAGTTTTAGAGCTTTGATTGTTCGTCATTTATGTAGCTTGATGGAGAGAAAAATCACATTACAATATCAAATCAAATCGAAGGTAGCGCGGTTTACATTTTGCGACCCGCTTTAAATCGTCTGACCTGATCCACACAGCATGTCTTATAAGACTAACTCTGGTTTCAAAAACTGATGTAGCAACAAAGCGCGCTTGTTAAAAATACAAAAAAAAATCCAAATACAACAACAACAACAGCAGCGTCAAAGCACAACCGATCATGCCGCTATATGCCGCTCTGCTGCGCTCTTTTCATTCGTTTCTTCGTTCGTTCGTTCTTTCTCTCTCTATCACCTCTCACATAATGCTCTTTCGTGATTTGGTTCGTGGAAGGGTCGTTGCGCTCTGGAATATACACTGAAAATTGTTTCTGTTGCCAATTTATTTAAATTGTTTTAAATAGCTAAACGCAATTAAAAATACACAGATTTTTTTATTAAGTTTAAGTTTATTTACGCCGACCACTAAGGCTACTAAAGAAAGTTAGGAGGGATAACGTCCACCATACAACACTCATTGTCCCTAGTAAAAAAAAGCAGTATATGGTTTTAATTCTTGTCATTAAAAAAATGATAATCAATACTAGTCCTCAAAAATTATTTTATAGTTCTTGAAAATTTTGTTGTTGTGATTTGTTTCAAACATAAGCGACAGATTACAATTAAAGTTTGGAAAGGAAGAGCTTGGAAATTCCCGAGAAGTTATCAAACTATGAAAAATTATTTTTATACAGAGCCAAATGTTGACAAATGCAACACCGTCGAACACTCTACCCGAAGGAAACTGGAAGATAAATATTTAAAAAGGCGATTTGAAAACATAACATTGGTAAAAGCAGTTAGATTTTTTTGTTTTGTTTTTAATACGATTTTCGAGTTCAGCAGACCAAAATCTACATGACAAAAAATAATGGCGTCGACGGAACATTAATTGATTTATTTTGTTGTTGTTGTAATCTAGTGTAATTATTTTTTTATATCTATAGGGAGACGTAGCAGAGCCCATAATCATCAATCTTGATAATCATCGAGTTGATATAGATCACATCTTTGAACAATTATAAGAAATGTTGACTTTAAGGTTGAATATTGAACGTACGCAATTAAAAAGGGTAGACCCCAAACAAACCTGCACCACATTTTGAGTTTTTGTACGAATACATTTTTGTTTTAAACTAGATAGATTTAATAGATCAAACCACTAAAGAATATAGCTCAAAGCATATTTATGATTCAACTAAAGAGCCTTAAGTAAGGTACAGGATATCTCAAAGTCGAGCACACTCGACAACAGCTTTTTTTCTTGTTTTTATGATTTCTTCATACGATTCTTTTCTGGTAAATGCAAGTGGTTTTTTAGCTAAATAAGCCACATATTCAGGGATGTGCTTTCGTCTTAAAATTTTCGATAACATAACATCGATTTACACTTGAATGTAAATTAGATTTTGGAACTTATCTATTGAAAAAAAAAATGCATTTCAAGTGATTTTCAATAATGAAGCAGTTTGAGGTGCACATTTGCTGTGTGGATGTGTGATAAATCGCGCTCTTGCCTACCCAAAGAATTTAAATTTACCGTGTTTTTTATACAAATAAGTTTCTGTTATTTGGTGAGGCCCATAGAAACGTCCATACGTTCGGATTATAAATTTTGTTTCATAAACTGATTAAACACATTAGACATTCAAGGAAAATATATATGTATATCGTATATAAATTTATGTTTATATCTACGGAAAGTTTTGAATATGGACTTGCAATATGTAAAACATTATGAAATAAGCTTCATAAATTCTTGTAGTGTATCAGAAAGAAAAGAGAGCAAGAGAGTAAGAGCGGCGAAATTGGGCATTGATATCGTTAGGTGAGTAAATGCAACTTTGTCTTCAAGAAAAACTTACCCTAACAAAAAAAAAAAATTCAAGCCAACTATAAAGAATTGAACTCTGAATACAGATGGCGGACAGCATACGGACAGACAGGCATCAGCAACAGAGACACACACTTACACAGATGCACAAAGAAAAGGTGTAGAAATGTATATACATATGTATGTACATACATACATACATACATACATACTTACATGTGTATGTATAAAGAAGAATGAGGAAGAAGTAGAAGAAGCAAAGAAAAATAATGATGACGCAGTAAAAAGAGTAGGAAAAAAAAATAATAATTACAATCAAAGAAATGTTGTTGAGATTCTGAAAGAATACTGAGTTGCGGTCGCATTGAATCAAGTTGGAGCGATCTATTCAGCCAACTATCTATTTTTCTATGGATTGTAGATGTACAATATATAGGTATATATGTATATATATATACATACATACATAAATATATACATACATACATACATATGTATGTATGTACGCGTTATTCCAGCACTCGATTCCATATTCCGGGTTAACGTTTTGTCTTGAAGAAATGCTCTTGTTATATGTATGTAACTACACACACACACACATAAGAATGTATGTATGAATGTATATACAGTAGTTAGGAAAAGTATTCACCATGCAATTTTTCTTAAACTTAAAACCACAACGTGCTCACTTCCAAAAAACTTCTTGTGTAGTATAGGGTCATTCATTTTGTGATAATGAAAGTAAACGAAAAAATACACATATTAAATAAAATTTTTTATGTCATTTTTATACCCTGTAAAATGTATATAACAGGCAGAAAAAGGCGTCGTAGATCCCATAAAGTATACATATTCTTGATCATAATTGGAAACTGAGTCGATTTAGATATGGCCGACCGTCCGTCTGGATGTATGAAACAACAGATCTCAGGAACTATACAAACTATTCAATTCAATTTCTGCACTTCAATTTGAAGCTTTTGGACACCTCTGGTTTTAGACCTTGACAGTATGTGTAAAAAACTAAATCATGTAAATAGCCGCTTCAGTAACTATTGCAACAGGCACATATTTTTCACATTTCGGACGGTATCTCGACCATAATATGGCGAAAGTTGTTTATTAAGAGCTCTAAGGTATAACGGCTCCTTACATAAACACAATCTTTCGCGTAGCACCACAAAAAAAAGTCAATTGGCGTTAAATCGGATAATTTTGATGGATAATTGACGTTGGCAGAACGTGAAATTACACGTACTGGAAACTTCTTGTGCAACAATGCCAAAATTGATAGTGTTGTGTGGTTTTTTGAAAAGACACAAGTGAAAGAAATATAATAATATAATATAATCTTTACAAGCATTAATAAACATTAATACTAAGTATAGTAATTATTGCAAGCCTTAATTCCGTTTTCAATGTGTTTAAAAATATTAAAGTATAACCTGCAAAAACACCAAAGTAAACACTTAGTCATTATGGCGAACACCTCTTAAAGTAGGCAGGATATGTCCATTAATAGCTGTGTGAAGCTTCTGTGCATTTGAATCCACCATATCTAACTTTCAGTTAAAATTGACCGTAATAAAAAAGTTTTTCATACTAAAGTAAAGTATAGGACTATCCCTAAAAGTGGGCGGCACACACCCACTAAAATGTATGTGAAGCCTTCGCTCATAAGAAACCACCACATCGAATATTAAGTTAATATTGATTCAGATGAAAGAGTTTTGTATACAAAATCAAAAAACCGGGCGACGCGTTTGTATGGGCTACTCGTAAAAGTTGTGATATATATTCAGGTTAGGAAGTCGCCATACCCGATTTCAGGACAATATCTTAAAAACTGAGTTCAGATACAGACAGAGACATGGCTAGTTTGATTCACCGAACGAGCTGATCAAGAATATATGTATATGGGGTCTTCCTTTATTGCGTTACAAAACCCGGGTTAAACTTATAATACTATTCACACAACGTTTGAATATTATAGTACGTCCTCTATGGGTTTTCTCTTATATAATGACGTGGCACCGCCCGTTTTCCAGTCGATCTTAATTTTTTCCGCATCGCTCTTCTGTAAAATTTGCATCTACGAGATCTTCAGATGCTCTTGAAATAGATGCACTGGTTTGAAGTTGTTCAAGGCGTAATTATAGTTCTTCTTTGTTTTTTTTTTTCAAGAAATGGTAAACTATACTTCACAGGATTTAATTCGTGACATAGCTGAAGTTTGCCCTCAAATTTGAGTTCAATCGGTTGGACGGTTTGGGTGTCTCTAGCTAAAATAATTTTTTTTTCATGTAACAAAGAGCGTTAATCCAGAAATCTGCAGAATACTTGACATAATGGAAAATCATATTTCTATAAGTTTTGACTGCTAGTTTTTTAAGCATAAAAAACACATAAAATGTCCTTACTTTATAACTGTGAATACAAGAGTTTGTAGAGGCATTCGATTGAGATGTTTTCATTTTAATTTAGCTACGAACAGTTTTTTTCATCACTGTAAGTGGAAAAACAACAATAACAAACAGAAATATAATTGTGTCTCTTGCACTGCCCGCACCATCATCACTCCAGGTTCTCTAACATATAATTCATCGCTTGCCAATGATGGACGAACGGAAGGAAGGACGGACGGACGGAACTACATCGACAAATGATAAGACGACGATGAAATCGTCAGACATAGCATACCATAGTAGGAAGGGTCCGTTTGAAGGGAAGCAGCGGGTGAAAGGTGGAGAGGAGCATGCATAAATATCGATCGGTTCGGTTCGTTCTTCTTAATTACAGAGTCGCACTTTAGTCTCACCTTCATCGATGACGATTACAACAAGAACCACAATAACAACAAAAGCAACAACAACAAATATGATGATTTACGCAGTCGCAGTAGCAGTAATTAGCTACCGGAATTGCGATCGAAAACTACGGAGCAGCGGCGTAAATGTGTTCAACGAAGTCTTGGAACAAGTAAAACCTCAAGGTGACACAATTCCGTGTTGTGCGTCTCTTTTTTTTATACACTGTTGTAACCATAGAGTAGAAGGGTATATTAAGTTTATGCAAATGTTTGTAACAGTCAAAAATAGGCGTGGCAGACCTGATTAATACATGTATGTATATTCTCATATAATCCACGATATCTAGCATAATTGAACACATAGATTACGTAGAGCTGTGGTGGGCGCGCCATAACTCACTAGTTAAAAGAGTTAGATGATGTACTACATTGACAACAGTGCTCATCTGTATCTTAGAGTTTTTTCATGTGATTACACTCAAAAAGCCATTTGCATATTTACATATATCCATAATTTAAAGGCGGAACGTGTGAAGAACTGAAAGTTAAATTTTCTACCACTTTTTCAATCAATTGAGGTTTTATCTCATAATAACTCAACGATATTGGCTTCCAAGACTGAAATCGATGCTGGCTTGTCCACTTAGTCCCACGATTTAAAGTATCCGCAGAGAATATAGTACAGCGGTATCAGTGATCACACAGTCTTTTTGGAGATTATGTTGTCGTTCGATTCTTCATCCGGTTGAAACCAATTAGATCACTGAAAATTGTAGTCCCAATAAAATGTTATAGATCCTTAGACTGATTACAGCGTATCTCATAATTTAATACACACAACCGGAGCGTTCTTTCTTGATATTTCTCGACTTCGTCTCACTTCTTTTTACCCTCTTTTTCTTTAACTTTTGATTCACTAGTATATCACTGGTAAAGCGATTCTGAACTGAATCGCCAGCGTTCCATATGCATGAGAAGATACGAGTACATATGTAAAATGTGCGCTTTTTGGTGGCTTGTTGACCGGCTCAGCTGGCTCGAAATGAAATGGATGTGATGCGTAAATGAATGAATGAATGAATGAGTGAGTCTGAGAAGTGCTTTAAAATTCACTTCCCTCTTCCTGCAGTCGTTGATCTCTGTTAGCTGCGATGAGATGATTTGTTGTATGCATTTGTGGCGCGTGCGTTCAACCCACCCAGTTGAATGACTGACAGAGAGACAAACTGAAAACTCTGCTTAAGAGTATTTACATATATTCAGTATCTATCTATCTATCATTGACTAACAGCAAGCACCATCATCACATCACATTGGAAACCATTGCCACCAACATCGTGGCTCACCCGCAGGCAACAGCAGCTGATTGAGTGATTGCATATTTGTTATAAACAAACAATTGGTAATTGATTTAAACATTTAATTGGTCAGATGTCAGATTATGCCATGATAGAGAGCGGAAAATACGATTTATGTCACTCTACGGTGTTCATTGACATGGTTGCGCATTAGTTACATTGGCATCTTATACTGTACCAAGAGTATATTGTAAGATGTAAACATCATTACCAGGCCATTAAGAGAAAGATTTGTCCGCTTTCATTTCCAACACATTACTTAGTAATATATTTAACTTGTCTAATAACATACGTAGTATGTAAGTAAACATAGTAAACAGTAGTGTGAAATATCTTGAATATAATGATCTTAATGTACTACCAGTTTTTGGAAACGTTTATATGAGAACTTCGAAAATAGCCTAACCTAACCTTTTCTCGGATCAGTAGCAGTAAACATTTGGAAGCGCGTCGCTTCGCTATATAGCAGACAATTGCCGATGACCATCCTTTTTCGAAAACTGCGGTCTGTAAAAGCCTCCGGATCATAATGTGTAGCACAGAGTAACTTTTACTATGTGTAACGGCTACTCTTCAATTATTTGAGACTTTTTAGAGTCCCAAACACGACTATTTTGCTTATATACGAGTAAGAAGAAACTTTCTATCGTAACACAATAAAGAAGCATCATTGAGAAAAACTCAGCTTCTTCGGAAAGTTTTTTAGACACTGTTTCATTTCGTTTTCTCAAACTTAATACATAAGGATCAAAAGTAAATAGTTCTGGAGAACATCACTTCAAAGGACTGCATCAATTAATTTATTGTATAGTCTTTGTTTCGGGACTAGAGTAAACCAAGTGGAAATATTGCAAAATATCAAATTTATTATTTTTTTTTTTATATTTTTTCAGTAAACTCCTTTATTGTTTTGGAGAACATTTATGCTTAGCACACTTTTGGACTGTTCTCGATTAAGAGTAACTAGAAAATCTGTATTCCGGTTTAAACATAGTGTGAAGAGTATATGAATTTTGAAACGAAGTTTGTAACACCTGCAAGAAGCCATGTCTATCTGTCTGGCTATGTGTGAATACGGAAATACGACCCTAGTAGATAAGATTTAAGGTTTTACATGTAAAAACATTTTATTACAACCAATAAAAAATGTTTGTTAGTGGTTAGTTTATTATTGATGAACGATTCCCATACATATTAATGGGTCTGTGTCGTCCATTTTTAGAGATAAGCCCATTCAAACCCACCGGTCACTTTGTTATTTTTGTAGGGAAAACTTTACTATTTCTTGAGACGACCACTTAAAACAGGGAACTCATTTTGTATGTCCCCTTCTACCGAGGTTAACATTATGTTAGAAATTGAGGAAGGACACAAGTTAAACTTTACTGCATCCAATAATGGTCCTTTGTTGAATCGATTTGCACCAGAGTTGTATAACAGTATATAATTCTAATATACATTATTAAAAGTGCTTGAAATGGTTTTAAAACATTGGAGAACTTGAAATGTTCTGATTGAGGATTTATAGCATAGTTCTTTTAGATTTCAAAGCTCAATAAATTTGCTAGCTGAGTTTTGTTAATCATATGCATATGGACGGGTAACAATTTCCAATTGTCGCACATAAATACGTGTATAACTATGTATGCATACTTACATGGCTGTCAACGATTTACCATTTATGTAAATCATATGATTCGGGCGCTCCTTCAATGTGGGCTAGTCTCATATGTATCCCTGGTCTCTCGACTTAAAATGCTTCGTGTTCGTGTGAGTACCCGTTAAGGAGCTTAGTCGCCGTCGTCGTTGTCGTTTTAATCAAAACAAATGGCAAAGTTCAAACGAGGTTAATGACATTTCAAAACAAATGGCACTAGAAGATGGTCCAACAGTTTGCCAGCATCGCAAAAGGATGCCATACAGCCAGCGCACTCCAATAAAAAGTCATGTAGAGTTGAAAAAATCTCTGACCAAGCATCTTGGTAAATGTTTAGCTGGCGTACGAAGGCAGACCTTTCTAACGATCATTTACCTCGAAATGTAACAACAAACACAGCAGCAACAACAACAACAACAGCAACAACAACGATGTCTATTTTTGCTAGAGATGCACACAAAAAACTAGAAAAATGAAGCAGCAGCAACTGAAAATACAATCACAACGTCCACTGCCCCCGGGTTCTCCATCTGTGGTGAGGTGAGCTGAACTGAACTGAGCTTGTCCAAAGGAGCGCTGTGAGTAAATTTCGCAAGAGGCGATCTTAAATTCAAACTAACAACGAACGTTCCAATGAACTAGGCACACACACACACACACACATACACTTAGATACACACAGAGATACAAAATAACCGAAATCAGTAGTGGCAATAGGAGCAACAACAACAACAAAACGTTGTACTTACTCTTACCTATGTAAATAAGGTGACCATTTTTTATTGAATCAAAACGAAGTAGCTCTTTTGACCGCACAACATATGTGAGCTTTAAATAAATATGTCAATAAATGTTCAAACACAAAAGTGGTTATCATCACAAAGTAACAACCACACTAATATAAATTTATATTTATTATAGAGTAGTAGGCTCTGCTACCGATTTAAGCCTATTTTGCGCTTACCGCAGTATAATACATACAACAACTCAACCAGCTCCGTCTTCCTAATAAAAGTCACAAAATCCTTCGGATCTAGTGTTTTCACATTCTATACTTTAACTATATATACTTATACTTAGCTGCGATTTTAAGTTCAGAAACTAGTTCAGCTTAAAGAGTTTAAGGTCTAACTGGTTTCTGTCGCCATGTAAGTAAGGCCGGACTGACTGACAATCAACACAATGTCAAAGCAATTTGACACTGTATGTAATAAAAATTGTTTAAGCAAATTTGGTAGATATGGTCACTTTGTGTACATCATCGGAGACTTTATTGACGACGTTGCTGCTGAAGCTATTGCCGCAATTGAAGCTAAGCACTACAAAAACAACTACACACAATCCATACTCCAAGCCAAAACCTTTGCGATCCGCACGATCTTAGAAGCAACAATAATAACAACAAAAACAACAACCACCATCACCAGAGATATATAAAACATTCAAAGACGTCGAAAGAAGCAAACAACAAACCAAAAACGATTTTTTTTTCTTAAAAAATACAAAAAAAAAATTGTATTTTTTTTATGTTGCGCACTTTTTTTTCAATTTTTTTGTTGCATATATACAAGTTGAAATATACGAAAATAATAACCAGTTTTTTTTTCACCAAAAAGCCAAACAAATGAACGTATGTAAGAACTTGGCTCTCCTCTTTTATTTATTCTCTGGACGACAGTAGCACAGCCTCTCGCGCTCTCTCTCTATCTATCTACGTATCTCCTTTTCTACTCCATGCTACTCTTTCGTTATACAGTTTAAAGTTGAAGTGGCTAAATATAAAGAAGAAGATGAAAACAAGTTGAAGTTGCGGGAGTGCGAGGTTCATTGGTTTCTCCCTCCTCTTACTGCGCCACTTTACTGTTTTGCACATTATGCTTCTTTTTTTTTTTTTGCACTGTGCTGGCTTAGCAGCAACGGGGTTCTGGGTGAAATTAGAGGAGGTCACATTAAGCGTTGGATACAAGAGTTCAGCTTGATACAATACACGAGTGTAAGCAAGAGAGGAAAAAGAATGAAGAGCAGCAGTACACCAAGATGTTGCCTTTCTAAACACTTTTCAGATCTTTATCACCATTTGTTGTTGTTTTTGTTCTTGTAAAAAAAAAAAAAAGAACAAGCAGCAGAGAAAAGCCAGAACTGAATTTACTCCTACAAGAAAAAAAAAGTAAAATAGTTGACTACTTGTGCGAAGCATGTAACTCACATTGATAGCCAAGTTTTTTCTATTTTAATGTTTTTTTTTTCTCTTTTTGCTCCTATTAGATGCACATAAACTGTGTGCTACGTCGTGTAGTCCTCCTAATTGGATGTAGCGACGTAATTGGATAGTGCAGGAAGCGATCAAAAGTAAAAGAAATTACGAATCAAAGTCATTGCAAGCAAATGAGTGATCTGCGGCGAGCGAGTGGTAAAAACAAAAAGAGCAATGACTACTTTCCAATTGGAATACTTACGGGTATGTATACTTGCGAGTATATGTACATATGTATGTATGTACATAATGCGGAGTCGGTGGGCACAAGTACACAAACGAATTTTCCAGTTCAATTGCGGCTTTAATTCGAGCGTTCATTCTCTCCCACAAATCAATTACTATACGAGAGCACATGACGAGTGTGGGAGAAGAGTTTTGCGGAAAGGAAGCAACTATGGCAAGAGCCAAAAAAAAGAGGTAAAATTTATGTTGACGTAGTAAAAAAAAAAATAAATAAATAAAAAAAATTACAAAAGAAAAAGAAAACTAGCAACAATCGTGAGAATGGCGCAAAAAAAATATAAAACTAGCTTTATGTAAAGCAAGCTTAGATATACACTGAAAAAAAAAATTATTTTCAAAAAAAGAATGGAGCAATCGAGTGTTTACGACTACGAAATAGCCTGCACCCTTGCTAATGTAGACCTACGCAGCCTTTCAAAAAAAAAAACAAAAAAAAATTATTAATTAAAAAAATTTATTTAATTAATTAAAAAGAAAAACAACAAAAAAATTAAAGCAAACATTTGTTCCGGTTATGCGGCCTTGAAAAGTGGGCGTGGCAAACACAAAGTTTAATATAAGACATCTGTGTATGGTCAAGGAAAATCCAACTGTCACAGTTTGAATTCTCTAGCTCATATAGTTCCTGAGATCTGTTTGCCTCATACATCCAGACGAAGCGACAGACAGACGGACATAGCTAAATCGACTAAGTTTCCGATGTTGATCAAAAATAAATATGTATATATTTTGTAGGGTATGCCACGAACAAACTTATTATGCTTGCCCTTTGTCCCTTTGGCTACTGGGTATACAAATTACCTTTACACTTCTATTAATCCAATAACTAGCAGTTTTATACTGCACTAGCAGGTACCCACCCGGCGTTACCGGAACATTATTGTAATGCAAAGAGGATTATGTTTCTTTTCTTCCATGTAATTTGTAATAAAAAATCACTTTATAACCTTTAACCCACTCGTTACGCCTTTGATGCGATATGAATAGCTTGAAGTCTAGTAACTATAAACAGCTGATAAATAAAATCAGTTGGCTAGTTCTACGATACTCCGTATACATGGCGATATTATTTAAAAATATGCAAATAGGAAACAAATAGCGCTATTGTGGGCGTGGTAAGCAAAATTGTTTCTGCACGGAACCTGCGAATGTATTAGGGAAATCTAGAAACTCAAGGTAGGAAGTTCTATCTATTAAAGTGTCTCCGATATCAAATATTCAAACATACGAACAAGGGACAAACAGATATAGCTATGTATATCGACTCGACTCGACACCTGCTTCTGCTTATTACATACATTTGCACAAGCTTAGTATAACATTGGTCGTTCATGGAGAAAATGGTTGTTCGAGCTATGTGAAAAGTTAGAAGGAAGCTTCGTAATTCAATCCAGACTTATGAAAATAATCGGGATAAAATCTTAAACAAATAGCTGTGAACAACAAAGTGGAAGTTCTTTCAGGACCATGTTGAGACACTAAATTGTGACTCTTCATTTACAGTAGAATTCGTAAAATAGTGTTACCAACCTATGGTCCCAGCAGCTGATATAGTCTTAATCAGTACTATGTATTGTACGACACATTTGAGTTATCATGGTCAGCAAATATACTGATCATTATCATAATGCAGTCGATTACCGGTCAAATATTGCGAAGTTTTTTATGAGGCCACAAGTCTCCCCTGAAGCATAGGACAGACTCTACCTTAACGACGATGAGACTAAATTATTCAAAATCAAAGCCAGACACCTCAAAAGCTTCAAAAAAATGTCTGCAACTTTTTAGTCTTCTCAAAAGCTATGGCAAGGTACAAAAGACTTTTGTCTGGTTTTTATATGATTTTTATCATGTTAGAACAGCAGAAAGTGGCTTGCAAGTTCCACAAGTTTTTAATCCTATTTTGTGCATGAAAAACAGAACATTTGTCTGATGTACTCCATTCAATAACATTCAAATTAAAAAGAAAAAAAAAAAATCAAAAAAAAAAATAGTATTGATGAAGTTTTTTAAGGTTATGTTATTAAAAATGCAGTCAGTTTAAGTATATCTTACCTTAGCTTATCATATACTCATCATCACTATACTCGTACATGAAAATAAAGAGTTGGAATTAAACTGAAATTCCATACTTTGCAATGTAAAGAATTACAAATATGTAACCAACATTTTTTCTGAGATATTTGAGAATTATGTAAATAAATTTTTCTCTGTGTGTTACAGGGACATGTGTGATGAACAGCAGAATAGAGCCAAGTCAGTAAAATACAGTCAGTCAATCAACTCTCAAGAAGAAGAGCAAATAAATATACACTACACTGTATATTTGTCGATGATGCCGCACCGCCAACAACTACGATTGGCGTCTGTCTGCCAACAATAATAACAACAACATCAAAGAGCAATGCGCGCTCAATTTAAGCTGAAAGAAAACTTTTATATACTATATTTTTTACTTTATTTTTATTTTTTTTTTTTTGGAAACGACAATGCTGAAAATCAGCGAGCAACAAACTTTGTGCGGATCACAAGACTACGATTGACTTGATTACAATAATTACAATCAGCTACGCGCGATTCACAAAATGAGCCGAAGAAGCCGACCAAATCAAGACTTAGAAGCTAAAAGTGTATGTGTGTGTGTGTGTGTGCGAGTGGGATAAACTACACTACATATGTACGTACATAGTTGCAATGCGCTACAATAAATTGAGACAAAGCACAGCAAAATTAAAACAAAACTCATCAGCAGCAGATCCAACATCAGTGCGAGCCATAGATACTTTTGAGTAATGGAGAGAAGTGATAAGAGGAGCTACACGTACAAAGTAATGAAAAATCGAGAGAAATAGAGAGAGAGAGAGAGAGAGAGAGTAAGAGCGTACATTATCAGGATAGATATAGTAAAAGTCTGGTAGAAATTTAACTATCCGGTTCTGTATTAGTAACACAGCTAATTTGTATATCCTTCAAGCATCTTAGAAGAAATGTTATTCATGCTACTGTTTTCTTGTCATCCAAATTTGTCCAAATTTATATGAGACCACCCCTAAGCTACACTTTCTACTTAAAATAGATACCGCAGATATACTCCTACTTATGGATGTTTCAAACAAAAGAAAAAATGTTTAAAAATGGTAAAAGCTCTTCACAGAATGCCGAGAAGTTAAAGATGATGCCTGCCCTGGACGTCCCAACAAGTCAACAACCGATGAAAACGTTGAAGCAGTGAAAACTATGTCGGTTGGTTCATGCAATTTTTTCGGATGTTTTGGGCGAAGTTTGTTCCGAAATTGCTAAAATTTTGACCAAACGAACCGTCGCATGAGCATGAATGACTGACATAACTCATAACGAAACTTGCGTATATGGTTTCGACGTCGAAAGCAATTATCCCAATGGAAGCGGCTAGAAGAGCCAAGACCGAAAAAAGGCATGCCAAGTTCAGTCAAATGAGAATGTTTTGCTTACTAATTCACGATATTCACCGGACTTGGCCCCCTCTTCTCAAAACTGAAAAGATCCATGAAAGAACGTAGTTGAGGATTGAGAAGATAAAATAACTGTAGCAACAAACTCTCGCTTCAGTGAATGAAATTGAGTGAGCCGAACTAAACCAACACACATCATTTATATGTGTAAAATCTAAATAGATTTTTCCACTGGTGGCATTATTTGATCTGAACTATAATTACACCATAACAACAAGACCAGTAAAGTTTGAAGACGATGAGTTGGAGGCGTTATGTGACCAAGATTCATTCCAAACAACAAGTCGAGCTCGCTGGAAGTGATTCAACAAGCGATTCCAAACCTTCTCAGGATCATGGGTATGGTGAAAAATCAAGGAAATTGGGTTTCGTATGTACTCAGGCCAAGAAACGTCGATTGCCTCTATTTCATGTGAGAACAACTGCTTCAAAGTCAAAACCGGAAGGGTTTCTTGCATCGAATCGTGACGGCGAATGAAAAGTGGATACACTACGACAATTCAAAGCACAGAAAATGGTGGGATAAGCCCGGCCATGCATCAACTTCAATGGCCAAACCGAAAATTCATGGCAAGAAACATCTGATGAAATCAGCTCGGAATAATCTACAATATGAGCTACTCCAGCCTAATGAAACTATCACTGGGGAAAGTTACCAACAACAATTGATGCAATTGAGCCGAGCATTGAAGTTCAAACGCCCCCCAATATGCCAAAAGATATGACAAAGTGATATTTCAGCACGACAACGCTCGGCCACATTTTGCAAAAGTTGTCAATGAAATATTGGAGGCACTTCAATGGGATGTCTTACACCACCCGCCGTATTCACCTGACATTGCTCCTACTGACTACTCCGAGCAGCACTTTACTTACGAAGAAGCCAAAAATTGGGTTGATTCTTGGATCGTCTCAAAAGACGAGAAATTTGTTCAACGCGGAATTTGTATGCTGCCTGAAAGATGGGAAAAACTCGTAGCTAACGATGGACAATACTTTTAATAAAATACATTGTAACAATTTATCATGAATAAAAAAAACCTCAAAACTTATTTGCACACCCGTTATGTACATATGTATGTGTATGTTTGTATATTAGCACACACGTGCGTTTATCAATTGCTCATGCGTATGTTTGTATGTACAATGTATCTGTGCATAGGTCTGGCGATAAAATAAATTAAGACGAAATTGAAAAGAAACAGTTACAACGTCATAATTATGCAATACACTACAAAGAATTTGCACCACCTTCCAGATAAAAGTACCTATGAATATTGTAGATTAAAAGGAAGCGCATAATTCATCATAAATTATAAGAAAACGGAAATGCATTTTATAAAAAGTGCAGATGAAAGTAGAAAACAATATAAATAATAAACTGGACTTGACTGTACTCACACACACACACACACACGTGCGCACACACACAGCAACGCACCTGAAGATGCTGTGCGCAAGCGTATGGTTAGTTTTTTAGTGGGGAGGGCAGACAACTCGTTGCAGTTGTTGCCTAGAAAAGATATTGTATATATGTAGTTACAACAGCAGCGCAGCTGAAGTTTATTGTGTAGGTAGTAGTTCCACACACACACACACATACACATTCGCATCATAGATACACTCGCTGCTTTAAGCGCCTAAGGTTCTTTCCTTCCTTCGTTCGATTATTTCTTTCGCCGTTCGCTGGGATGCCAATGCCACAAATAAAGTATCTATCCATCTATACAGCATGAATAGTTACTTGATTTTTTTTATTTTTTTCATTTATTTATTTATTTTTGTATGCTTTCATGTATCTGCAAAGAGTATCTATGTATGTACTTAGCTTTTATGCTGGTAACTGGTAAGCTTGATTTTATACAATATACATAGACATAAGGTTACCATATTTTCTTTTTTTGATTGAGAATTTTAACATCACTTGTTGGAAATATATAATATATAATACTACTATAACAAATAATAACTAGATGTACGTTTTTATGCAAATTTTTGTTATGATTTATGATTTCGGTTTATTTTGTAAACGCGGAATTGATTGAAAAGTACACAACCAGAAAGTGCAACTTTCTATGCAAAAATATGCACTTCAATATGCAGAACATATTTCGATGCAATGAGTTTTAAACGAGGAATAAGACCGGATTCGTTAACTGAAATTAACCAATTCAAATTGAGAACCGGAACCGAGGTTTAACATTTTTTTTTAAAACCGGAACCACCGGAGCACATCACAATTCAACGCCTCCAACGTTTCCTTGACGGATCTTGCAACATGTGGCCGAGCGTTGTCATGTTGCAAAGCCGCCTTGTCGTGTCTTTTGGCACATTCCGGCCGTTTTTGCTTCAATGCTCAGCTCAATTGCATCAATTGTTGTTGGTAACGTTCAACAGTGATGGTTTGGTTAAGTTATAGCAGCTCATAGTACACAACACCTTTCTGATGCGTTTGGCACCATGAATATTCGGCTTAGCCGTCGATGTTGATGCATGGCCGGGTTGTCCTCATGATTTTTTTCGTTTTGGGTTATCGTAATGGATCCACTTTTCATCGCCAGTAACAATATGATGCAAAAAACTTTTCCGACTATGGCGTTGAATCAGCAGAAAAATGTCCTTTCGACGTCTTTTGGCTTCAATTCGTACGGCACCCAATTTCCTTGCTTCTGATTCATTCCCATGGCTTTGAGGCATTTGACAACTGTTGACAAGTCAACTCCCAATGATTCTGACAATTCTTGACTGGTTTCTTCGGATCTTCGTCGAGTAATGCTTCCAATTATTCATCTTCAAATTTTTTTTATCTATCTGCATATGAGCACAAATATAAATTTAAGTACATACAGATGGAAACATTCATACATACTAGAGCACAAACCATCAAATTCTACATATATATTTTTTGTATAAGAAACGATGACATAAGCGGAGAGAGTTATGCGGAAGAAGATAAAAAGAAGCATTTTGCTCGATTACTCTCACTTGCACCTGTATACTTATAACTTGTAGCTGTAAATTTAAATCTGCGCAATCATTTGTTCGAAATATGCGCACAATGCTTGCTTTGTTTTGTTTGGTCAAACGAACACAAACGAAATCACGCAAGTCTATAAATGCCTCCTCGTTTGCCATTTCGACTAAATTTTTGCAAGGATTTAGTTTTTGTTTATTGTTGCAGAAATTTATCTACTTATCTTATCCTAACTTACCGTATGTGCGAACTAATTACGAGTAGTCAGGTAAAATTCCCAAACATGCAGTTGTAGGTGCTACCTAAGGAAGAAAACTCTAGAATTAAACTAGACCGACTGATGCCAGATACTAATAAATAAATATTTTTATAGTTTGCTAACATCTGGCGTATTCAGGTAGCTTTTTTTTTGTTGGTTACAAGTTTTATTCTAAGAATTTTTCGCTGTTACAATATCAAAGGCAAAAATGAATAAAAGGAACCACACTTAAGGAAGTGTGTTAGTTTGCAAACGAAAGCCGACGTGTTTTATTTAAACTGTTTAAAGTTACTATACAAATTACATATATACGTTTATATAGTATAAGTTAAATTTAGTTTCCAGCAACTAAGACGATAAGACGAAAAATTCTTTCAATTAAGCTAAGCTTTGATTTTGAATTCGAATAAACTTGAAATTCATTACAAAATGAATCGAAATTTTGACTTGATGTGCCGCTTCTGTCTTCTATACGAAATTGACTATCAAAAAAATTTACTTAAACTAAAGTCAATATATGGTAATGCACCAGAGATGCCTGGAAGTATGAGCATTGCTGATATATTTCTGGCAACAACACCAGGCTTACTAATACATCCCACAGATGGACTACCGCAACTAGTCTGTATAAGTTGCTTGGAAAAAATGTTGTTTATGGAAAAGTTTCAGAAAATGTGTATAAGTTCGCAAGAGATTATGCGAAATATGATTGAAGTTAATAATCAAAATCAAACTGCTGACTATATTCAAATCGAAAACACGGTGTCTATCGCATCGATGAAGATGCAGCTACTTCCGGATGATATTGAGTGGTCGGAAACGGAATTTTTAAATGAACCATTACCATTAGAGACAGCAAACAATGCTACGTTGGGAAACACTGCAAATATGTGAGTAAAAATTGTTGCTATTATAATTTTCATCAACAATATATTTTATATGTTAAAAAATATCTTTTAATTTGTTTAATTCAGTTGCTTGGGCACCGCTACTGACGCTAATCAAACTACACAAAAACAAATTGAAGCAGAAGTGTTGACTGAGCAGATTGAACAATTGGCGCCCAACGCTCTCCATCAAAATCAAATTCAAAACGATAAAGATGATGCTATAGAAAATGAAATTGAAGCAATTGAGTTGACTGAGCAGCTTGAACAATTGGCGCCCAACAATGGCCATCAAATTCAAGAAGATAAAGGTGGCGATGAAGCAGTAGAACAAACATCAAATGAGGAAAAAGATGAATTTCCACAGAGCAGCGAAAAACGATATGAGTGTCCCAAATGTCCAAGGACCTTTTCTATAAATAGCCACTTAAAAAAGCATATTTTGGTTCACACTGATGTGCGAAACTATTCATGCAAAGTTTGTGGTTTTAAGTTTAAATATGCTTATAGCCTAAAAAGGCACACTAAACGGTTACACAGTACATGTACAAAAGTTAAATGCGATCAATGTGACAAAAGGTAAATTGCGGAACTTCTGCTTTATATTATAGATTATTTACAATATTTTCTTTTAAACAATTTCAGTTTCATTGCACCGGAATTACTGCGCATCCATATGCGAAAACACACCGGTGAGAAGCCCAACAAATGCAAATACTGCCCACAAGATTTCATGAAAAGTGACTATCTCCACAAACATCTTCAAAAGCATTTAGGTAAGGAAATCCATGGTTGTGATCTTTGTCCACTCAACTTTCGTTTAGTTTCTGAAGTGCGAAAACATTATACGGTACACAAAAATGAGGATGCCCAAACGCGCAAAAAAAATTTAGCTGCTCGGAAGGAAAAAGAATTAAAGTTAATGGCTGCAGGCTCCGAGACATCTAGTCAAGAGTAACAAAAACAATAATAAAAAAAAAAAATAATGAAACGAGATGGCGTAATGTTCGGTAGAACCGAAGCTTTAATCCTCTTCATATGCAGCTTATAGATCTGGAAGCTCCAAGTGGATAGCTCATTAATTATGAATTCAAAAAGTCAGTGGTTAGTTCGGAGATTCTAACTATGCTAGACGTTCAGTTCATGTTGATGCATCAGCTGCTATAGCGATGTGCGCGCTAGCGCCAGTTGTTCCCACTACCAAGTATGTGCAGGTCTTACCAGACTTGGCCCCCTCGTAAATCGCCGTGCTGAAGAACCCGATGCGCTGCACTATGTCTACCTCATCATATAGCAGAATGTGGTACATACGGATTATGAACTCCAGTGGATCAAAAAATCCAACGAATAAGCTTTCTCGTATCTCGAGAGAGGGTTCTATTTCTAATTTGCTTACTGAGTTCACACTACTTATATGATGGTGGAGTATCTGCTGGAGAAGAACGTATATGACTTCTGCTTCAACTTTGCGGTCTGGAAGTCTGGAATACTATTAATGAAATTGTTAGCATTCTCGAACCAGCTAAAATTTCAATGACTAAACTTTATAGTGAGCAGTTTTGTGCCACTTTACGCTAATTGGCTTCATTGAAAAATTCAAATTGGTAAAAAAAGCTACTAGTACTTTAGCTAAACTTTTATTCACCGAATTAGAAAAACGTTAGTCTACTGTATTCGAGAATGGTCGCTTTTTATGTGTCATATTTTTAGACTCCCGTTATAATGTGAAGCTGACTTCTTAACAGGAAAGAATTTGTAAAGCAGCTTTGACACATAGTCATATTCCATAGTTTTATTCGTTTCTGAAAAAGTGCAACTACTTGAAGAAAGTAGTGGTAGCTCAAGATGGAATTACATTAAAACAAGAAACAATGTTAATTTCGGTAGAACTATTCACACACATCAAACAAATTACTGCCGAGGACGTTGGTTTTATGCGAGCTATCTCTAAAAGTAAGCGAGACACGCCTATTATTATAATATATGTAGCTTCCGTCCACAAAAAGCTTCCATATAGAATTTCAAGTTGATATTGACTGTAATGAAAAAGTTTTTGGTATCGGCGATGCCTCATTTAATGCGTTACAAGCACCATAACCAAATTATAATACTATACACACTATGTAAAGAGTATACAAATTTAAGTATGTTTGTATTTACTTTCTTTTCAATAAATATAATAAGTTATTTCATTAAATTTAAACAACATTATATTAATTTGATATATGGTTTTTGGAACGTTGGCAATAGTAATTATTCTCTCTTTTTTTTTCAAGAAGTTTAATATTGACCGGTACCGGTTCCGTAACAGTATACCGAGACTAAAATCCAACAACCGTACCGAAATAAAGTGGAACCGGTATAAAAACTTATACTGAAACACTAGTTTCGTTATGTATCGAAACTGGAACAAAAACCGAATACTTTTTCGGTTTTATTCCCTGCTTTTAAACATTACACAATTACAGATAATGTGGACAGGATAGTATCAGCACGTCATAAAACTTTTCATACATTAAAGGAGTTATCGGATATACCACAAAGTAGGTATATACGGATATAATCTTCATCAGTTCGGTAATACCTCAATTTTAATACACTTCTAATGGTCGAAATAAGCTGTGATTTGACATGCACTTTTGGATTCGATAACACAATACAATATTATTGAACTTTTGTTAGTTAATTCTAAACCATTGATGATCCAAATGTAAAATAAATAAAATAATAAAAAAAAGCATATTTCAATTATTTGAGACAAATATACCAGGTTGTCGCAAAAGAAACCGAACTTTTTAAAAATAGCTGTATCTGGTGGCGCCACTTATTGGTTGGAAGGTACATCCTTCACTGAAATCTTGTAACAATAGCTATTTCTGGTGGCGCCAGCTATTGGTAGGTACATGTGCTATTGGCTTCATGTGCCGATGAAAGGACACTGCTATGAGGACATTGAAACCACCCAAAAGGCGTCGACCGGCATTCTCAAGGACTTTCCGAAAAATTACTTAAAACACTCATTCGAAATGCTTATTGACCGTGCAAAACGCTGTATCGCTGTATCGAGCACAAGGAAACAATTTTGAATAAAAAAAAACTTATTCAAAATATTAAATTTTTGTTGTTTTTTTCGAACAGTCCTGTTTCTTTTCCGACACACCTGTTATTTGCATTTATTTTACTACTTGTCAATGAATTAGTTTTGGATTTTATGTAAATTTTTTTGGCGAACTACATTACGAACTTTTTAACTGACTCAATGTCATTTTAACAATATTTGTCATTGTATTTTTTTTTTTTTTTTTCATTTTGAGACATCTATCTATTTTAGTGCTGATGACTCAAATAGCTGACACAAATGGTGAAAAAAAAATCGTAAAAATAAGCTGAAAAGTTTGGGGATTAATAAGCTGTGTTGAGATAGTGATATTGGATGGTAGATTGCTCTGCGTGGTGATTACTTTCCTAGAGAGAAAGCCGTAGCTATGGTGGTTTAGGTGTTCTTTAAGCTTTATAAACTATCTGACAAACTGCTATGTAATACCATTCCAGCCTATGTGACATATGTGCCTATGTGGGTACAACAAGTGTACTATACATCTCATTAAAAACTTCAACTAAAAGTTTATAATTCTAGTTGACTTACATGCTAAAAATTATTATAAGGGATCAAGTTTCAGTGTTCGATATAGGCAGGGAATTATTTGAAGAACTAAACGACAATATGAAGAGTAACATACGGATAACAGACCTTCAAAAATTTCCCATCTCATTGAGTTTTCTTACTAAATAAAATCTCGAAGAACCTTCAAATTGTAGTATTTGGATCTAAGTTTAGAGCTTCATTTATTTAAATTATCAGATTTATGTACATAAATGACTCCCAAACATAAAATGAACGTGAAAGTTTTAAAGCGTGTCATATGAAAAGCTAAACTAAAGCTAAACGCCACTCCTCTGTCCCATTTCATAGGCCTGCAAAATTGTATTTAATATTAGCTGGTACCCGGCGCATTGCTGCCCTTCCCCTTGACTCTCCCTTCCCTTGTCACCTCGTCTCCTTCCCCCGCCCCAGATTCTCCCTGCCACACCTTTCCCAAGCCCCTTTACTCTAACTCCAATTCTCCTACCCCTCTTCTTCTGTCCCTTCCACCCCTTTTCCAACCAGCCCTTACGCTGCCCTACCAAAAAACGTAAAAATGGCTTCTATAAAATGGTTTTCTATTCTTTCTGAACTTATTCGGTGACTTTCATGTACATTTAAGTGAGTGGAAATGCAAAATTAGCATAATAACAATAAACAGTTGGTCTAATTATTGCTTCATCGAAGGTATTTGTAGATTCCTGTGCATTATTCTATATCAATTTTTTTCTTCAAAGTTAAGTAAAAATAAAATACAATATCCGAAAGGTAAACATGGTCACTTTTGTGTAGAATAGTTCCAACAAATAGGCAGGAGTAACAGCAGCCGTCGTCATATTATCATTATCATCATCATCGGTTGTCTTTGTCGTGGTTTGAAGTTAGCTTGGTACTCTTTTTTTAGATGTTGCTGGTGCTGGTGCTGCATCTAAAAAGCGACTTTTAGCCTCATGCAATGCGGTGCACAGCATCTAATTTTGCTTGCCTCGAGTGCTGCTCCTACTTCTTCTACAGCTTCGAATGCATGCTGGACGGCCACCAAACAACGTTGGATGGATGGATGCTGTAGCTACTGTTGTTGTTGTTGTTGTTGTTGTTGCTGGCAGGAAACTTGGCCAACTTGTGGCTGTTTTGCTGATGCTGTAATTCAACAGAAGAGAGGAAGCATATTTACATTTATTGCAAAATTATGCATACATACATTCAATTTTATACATTTTTTGTTTTTGTTTTTTTTTTTTTCATCAGTGCTACTTTGTTTGTTCGTTCTTGTTGCATTTTGAGATACAAACGCTTTGTTATATGTATTTCATTTGAATTTGGCTAGAATTCATACATTGAATGCTATACATCTATACATAAATCAATGCATTGAATAGATATGTGCATACGTAGTAGATACAAGATACAAAAAAGTCATGCAATGCCTTTATACACAATAGATACTCACATATACATATACATATATGTACGAGAATGTATCCGTACGAGTATGCATATAAGTAGAAAAACATTAGCAACTCAAATTGTGGCCTAAAAGTGTAGAAAAATAAAGAAAGAAAGTGGGAGGGGGAAAAGCAAGGGCAAAGTTTTTTAAGTTTCAGGCTAGAAAAGTTTTGTGACCCAAGTTGAATGTAAAAATGTTTTATGAAAATTGTACGCCAGTGAAAGAATTATTAATTGAGTTGAGTTGGGATGCAGTCGTCATCGCCGTTGCAGTGACTCTCACCGTGAAACAAATGAAAAAAATATTAAAATAAAACAAAACAAAACAAAACAAAAAAATTGTTTTGTTGGAATTGTTGCGCCTTGGTTGAATTTCTGTGGCAGGCGATACCAGACCAGCGGTGGTATTTAAAGTGTTGCGGGAATTATGCATCGCTGCGCAGCAGCAGAACGAATGAACCACCAAAAGCTGCCAGTTAACTATGCGTGTGAAGCTATGTATGTATGCCTATGTATACATAGATGTGTGTACTAACGTTATTATTTAACATACAAGGGCCGATTCAAAGTAATCAGCTTATTACATATTATATTATACGATCTGGAAGTATTTTGTATGGATTGACGTAATAGTATACGCCTAATTTGGCTTTTCTAGTTTATTTCATACAAAAACTTAAAAATGGAGGTCAAGTTTGTAGGTCCGATCCGAACTATAGATAATATTTTATTAGAATTTACGTTAAAAACACCAAACTTGGCGTTTCTAGTTGTTCAAACAAAAAGTTAGAAATGGGTTCAGATTTGTATGTGTAGTGAACCGATCTATACCAATGCGGTATATTTCGTTAAGATTTACGCAAGATTCACCAAATTTGACATATTTTGCGTAATTAACAACAAAACGAATGCCAAATTCATATACAATTAAAACTTAAAAATTAGGGCCATCTCCCATTATGAGAGATTGAGACTTAAAATTTGGATATTTAAACTCTTCTTCTCACTCTTCAAATAACTAGTATTAAATGAACATGCGAGCTTCTCTTTAAAGTAGCTCGCATGTTCATTTAATACTAGTTATTTGAAGAGTGAGAAGAAGAGTTTAAATATCCAAATTTTAAGTCTCAATCTCTCATAATCTCTGTAATCTGTTCGCTCAAGCAGACGGACGGACATGTCTATATCGACTCGTCTTCCGATGCTGATAAAGAATATAAATACTTTATAGGATCTGGCACACCTCCTTCTGTCTGTTACATACATTTGCACAAACTTAATATAGGCTTTTACCGTATGGATACAGGGTAAAAACATATTTGTAAAACCTACCATCCTAAACGTGGTTGATAAGTTTGGTGGGAGCTTCCCCTTAAATTGGGTGGCACACGCTGAAAAAACGCCATCATATCCAATTTCAAGTTGACTTTGCCTGTAGTGCAAAAGTTTTTAATACAATGTTGATATTGACTGCCATAAAATAGTTTTTCATCGCTACTCCAAAAAGTGATGGGATCACACCCATTGATCCATTATTCGTTCATAAGAATCCACCACAACACATTTTAAGTTGTTATTGATTGTTATTGATTGCAATGAAAAAGTTTAACATACAAAAATGCATAAGTGGGCGGGTGGTTTGTAGGGGCACTACCCAAAACTGTGAGCGTTCACTCCCATTGATGTACATACATGTGTAGTATTTATCAAAAAAAAAGCAACCATTGTCAACATTCAAGTCAATATTGAATGCAATAAAAAAGTTTTTCATACAAAAAATCTAAAGTAAGCAGGTAGTTTGTATTGGCGCAACTCCAAAAAGTGGGTGTATCACGCCAATTGAAATATATGTGAAGTGTCCGTCCCAAAGAAGCCACCCTATCAATTTTGATGTTGATATTGACTGCAATAAATAAGTCATACATAAAGTTAAAAGTGGCCGGGTAATTTGTATGAGGCTACGCCAAAAAGTGGGCGTGTCAGGTCAACATGGATATTCTACATGAGTGCAATAAAAATGAGTTTAGGGTTTCAGCTGGATATGTTAAAAATGTACGTACGCGTATAACAAAGTCCCTACAGACACACTATGTAGATCGACTCGTTTCGTCGAGAATTTTAATGCATTGAAAGAATTTGAAAACGTCATCAAACCTTTTGTCAATGAGACATTGATGCATGGACGCGATGGTATTTCAGCTTGTTCGTCATGTAACTTGCATAAATCCAGTATCTATACTTAGATTCCTCCTTGTCCAGTGTCAAACACGTCAGTAAAACACGATGAAGATTTGTTTGATGTGTACATGGTTGCTTACATCAGTGCTTAAGCTAATAGAATGGGATTTTTTGAGAAGAAAGGTTAAAATTGTGGTCAAAAAAGGAACATTTTTTTTTTGTAAAAACGATGACAGGCAACCGTAAACGGAGACGTCTGGTGACCTTAGTAATATATTTATGCAGTGGATACATTTTTTAAACTAAGCCATGTTCTGTACAGGTTACTACATTCAATTTCAGTTTTCAGAGATAAAGCAAGTTTTAGTACAGTTTTCTTAAGCTAGTTCTTAAAATATCTAAATTATTATTTTTTGACTGTGTTAGACATAATGTATTCCCATACTTGACCATACTGTGGTCCCTTTTTTAAAGATTTGTTGGTTATGTATCCCACTATATGAAGTTTTAATTCTGATATGGTTATCTGTTGACAACAATTGTGTTGCGTATCATTCCTTGCTCAGTTTATTGGCGGTGATCTGGTTCTGGTGTTCTGGATCTGGTGTTCTGGATCTGGTGATCTGGAACCCATACTAGAGAGATGCAGAGTCTTTTGCAGGTTCACATGAGCAGAGATCTGCAATGTTTCACAAATCAGATGACAGTTTGGCTATATCAACTAAAATGTTTGAACTTTTTATTGCTTTTCAATTGAAGGGAAGTAGCCTTCATAAGATTCATTATATTATATTTTCAGTCAGACCACCGTGACTGACGCAATGTACTAATCATGAAGATCAACAGGAAGTATATAACACATGATGTTTATGGCGTCGGTCGGACAGATTCTCATGGTTCACGTAACGCCTACACATGCAGCTCACATAAAGCTTTGAAAACTTTTGAATTAGACTTTGCAGACACAGATACACACACACACACACACACATTTAAAATATGTTAAATACAAAATAACAACAGTAACAACAACAATAATTACAATAAAAGTGTAATAGTGTAACTTAAAAAAAATAACCAAACAAAAAAAAAAAAATTAAGGAAATATAAAAATCAGTTAAAAATTTTCACCAAAATCATTCGTTTCTCTTCCATTGTTGTTGTTGTTGTTGTTGGTGCTGTTGATGACTTTGTGCTCACATAGTGTGAAGCAACACCACCACCAACGACAACCACTAACAAACAAAAAAAAATAATAATAACAAAACCTGTGGTTAGGAAAAAATAAAGCGTAGCTAGATACAACGGGAAATACTCGTAGATGATGTATAGATAGTCAGTCTGTCAGTTAGTTTTACTGCTGTTGTTTCTACCTTTTGTGGGTCGAAAGCGAAGAGATCTTTATGAAAGATAACAAACGAAAGTATCTCATTTTAGTGTTTTGCTTTTTTTCTACTCATTTACTACGATATTTTACAGATAGTTACAGATAAAGTATGTTATTAATTATTTGTCAGAAGCTTGTACTTGTAATACTCAGAAGGAAGTTATGAGAAGATGCGTTGAGTCGGTATTTTCAAATGTGCATCAAATAAAAAATTCTTGTTGATTTAAATGTGTAGAGATAAATTCGAAAAATAATTTTTTTATTAGTCACACTTGTAGTTTTGATCAGACCAAAAAGCGTTACAACAATAATTTTTATAATTAAATAGATTTTTAAGATATGAAAATCCTCTCCAAAAAAATATATAGCCGAGTCATTTTTCGATCCGTGGTCAATTGGACGTGTGGTTGGGGTTTTCTAACCATTAGAAATGCTTTAGTGTCTTAAAGAGCACAGTTGTTGAATACTTTTGAATCCTTTCCAACGCTGTACCTAAGATTGGTGTATGTTCAAGTCTCTTAAAATCGTAGCATTATATTTAGTAATACTGTGTTTCGCCTATTCACATACATATATCCCTAAAAGTAGACAAGCGGCTTGAAACTAAAAGTTCGCTGTCTGATGTAAACAGTAAAAATTTTTTTATGTTGTGCTGCTCAAAATTAATAACCTCTCTATTGGGAAACCGGAAAATTCCAACTCAAAATTTGATGTACAAAAGCATAAACAAAATATTAGGGCCAAGTTTTTGAACATCCGGTTAAAATTAAACTGCCAGTTATTACATAATAAACACAAAGAAAATTGTGTTAACCGGCAGAATAACCGACAGTTAAATTTTTACTGGACATTGAAAAACTCGCACTAAAAGTTATGAACTATGATTAAATTCAAAACTATTTCTGCGCATTTTCTTTGAGCTTTAATTATAAAAATAAAACAAGAAAAATGTTTACTTCGGTGGAATTGAAGCTTTAATATCCTTCACACGAAATTTCAAATCGTTTAGCAGTTATATATTTCGACCATGAAAGAACAAAAATAATTTGTAAAACCTAAAAGTGGAATGTACGTTTGTGTGTGGCAATCAGTAAAAGTGGGTGGGACATTTCCTTAAATATATATGTAAAGAATCCATGGATCATATCAAAGAAGTCAACATATTAAATTTAAAGTTGATTTTGCCTGTAATAAATTAGTTTTTCATACAAAAACCTAAAAATGGTTACCATGGCTATGGGTTTGTTCAAAAAGCATTGTCATTGATTTTATTGTGTATCAACGTCTAACCGTGCTTAGTTCGGTTCGAATCGATGGAGTGCGAAGTCAGCTTACGAATGCGCGTAAGGACTTACTTTTCATTGAAATACGTTTTTGTATCCTGTGCAAGCCGTAGTGCAAACTTCTTAATGACAACGCGCCCGCCCACACAATCTTTCTCGTGATTCACTTCTTAGTCAACAGTGCTCCAGCCGACCTATAGTCCAGAATTTTTTCCAGATTCTTTGTTTCGGTATGACTGACAAAATGAAAGTGAAGTTCATGGCTCTAAAAGACATTTCGCAGCAGCTGCACCTTGACGACGCATTTGATGACAGTAAATCTGACTGCAAGCGATGTCTCGACTCGGGAGAAGCCTAAATCTATTAATTTATTGTACCGAACTGAGATTACTTTTCGGAGAAACCCAATTTTTTCAAAAAGCATTGATGGAATACTTGTATTGTAAAATTTTTCTATAGTTTTATATTTTCTGTATTTAAACTAAAATTGGTTC
This sequence comes from Leucophenga montana, assembly GCA_035044765.1. NCBI lineage: Eukaryota > Metazoa > Arthropoda > Insecta > Diptera > Drosophilidae > Leucophenga > Leucophenga montana. The sequence continues at coordinate 693,241 of JAWNNQ010001912.1, read as the reverse complement.
TGTTTATGGTTTGGTTCTTAGCTCCGTTGAAAAATTAGTTTGCATCTATGGTAGACACCGCAATGTTTGGTGACTCTGTGTCTTGTAATCTCTAAGAACTCGTCTCTTGGTCAGACAAAATGAAGAACGAACAAGCGGTATGCACTTATATCGTCTCGGTGATCATTATTATTTGTATATTGTAGATATATACTTTATGGGGTCTACGAATTCTGTTTTAATTTAAGCAATAATTCTATCATTTACATATAAAAGGTGAAAGGTAGAAGATCCAATTAAGTTTCGATTCAAATATCGATATTTTCAATATCGGGGTAGCTGATACAAATCGGTACCATGCAGACCGATTAATGCAGTCAATGATAGTTTTACGCATAATCATAAATGCGCTATTAGTAAATAGCTAAAAATAAAGAAGAAGAAAATTTGAAAATCGAGTAACAAACTAAATATACATAAATAATATTTGTTAATGAGAATTTTGTAGTTGTGTTAAAATAAAAAGTAAGAAAAATAGAAAACAAATATGTCGTTCTCGTGGTGCCGCAAGGGCTACAAGTTACTAAAAGTTAAATTTGCGCTTAGCAGCAGCCAGCCAATACGCAATATAAACTACAACAAAACTCAGTGGACCTTCGGCAAGAAACATTTACTCACCACGCTCGGTGCGCTCACCGGCATTGGTGCTGGATCTATGCTCTTTGCATTGGAACGGCAAGCAACAGTAGACGCTTCGGCAAATGCAGTGCATCCGCCGCACCAGAAGTGGAATCACCAAGGTTTGCTCTCGGCCATCGATTGTAAAAGTGTACGCCGTGGCTATGAGGTCTACAAACAGGTTTGCGCCAGCTGCCATTCGCTGCACTACATTGCCTTTCGTAATCTCGTGGGCGTTACACATACCGAAGCGGAAGCCAAACAAGAGGCAGAGTCAATTATGGTACGCGATGGACCCGATGACGCTGGCAACTTTTTCGATCGGCCGGGCAAGTTGTCCGATTATTTTCCTTCGCCATATGAAAATGAGGAAGCCGGACGTGCTGCTAACAATGGCGCCTATCCGCCGGACTTAAGTTACATTGTCTCAGCACGTAAAGGTGGCGAGGATTATATATTTGCTTTGCTCACCAGCTATTGTGATCCGCCGGCAGGCGTTCAACTGCGCGAAGGACAATTCTTTAATCCGTATTTTGATGGCGGCGCTATTTCCATGGGTGCAATGCTCTTCAATGAGGCTGTGGCTTATGCAGACGGTACTGAGCCTTCGATGAGTCAGCTGGCCAAAGATGTTTGCACATTTCTACGGTTCACCGCCGAACCGGATCATGATATACGCAAGCGTTTGTTGATCAAGGTAGTAGTAATTATGAGTTTTCTCATAGGCATCTCCTACTACATTAAGCGTTTGAAGTGGTCGACACTGAAGTCACGTAAGATATTTTTCCTCGATAAGAATAATGAGAAGTAGGCGTGTTGTGCAAAGCGATGAAGATATAATTGTTATTATTGTAGCGTTCTCTGTCCATCCGAAATGGTTCTGTAACTTAAAATGCCAAATTATTTTGCAATAATTAAAATTCTATTTGATGTTTTCAATTTTTGGTCGTTATAATCATTTCGCTCTAAACAGCTGTTGCCAAGGACGTCAGGCCAGGAGCCAGTGGGTTATTGCGATCTCTTTACATTTTTTATTTTGGTGAATTTGCCACAGGTTCAAATATATGAAAAGTCAAAGGATTTATAGAACTGAAGTATATTAGATTATAGCTGCTAATATTAAAGATTTTGTTACAGAAATGAGCCTTGATCTTGAAAATGGTTTACTACTAGGTTATAACGGTGCTTCGAAATTAACTGGGCGAAGTCGCTGCGTAATTAATGGTTTTTTGTAAAATCCGAAAAAATATGCTACTGGTCGAAAACCAAAGCTCACCACTCGAAACAAGCGGTAATTTAAAAAAAAGCCGGAAATTACCAACTGTACGATCAAGGTGGTAGGGGGTGCAATCGAGATCGTGTTTAATTTGTCTGCACAAAGCAATGACCGTTTATTACGATAGGTAGATGAGAACTAAAATACAATTTACAAAACTTATGACTTAAGACTCTCGAAACATAGCAAAAACAAATAACTCAAGAGAATAACTGTTATTTCGAAACTTATAGAGAACAAAAAAGTAAATACATTGTATAACATGAAATCTTACCCAGCACCAACTGTTCAAAAGCATCATAAGATGGCCCAATACGAATTTTCTTCTAAAAATCTTGATACGGGCTGGCACCTGGTAAGCAAAATTTTACTAACAACTTGAATGCTTATCATTTATCCGTTTTCTTTCTTGCGAAAGGAATTTCTCATGTTCTCAAAGTTAAATTTTTTTGGAGGCTCAGTCATAGTGTGTGTTGCATTTGTCAAGTGTGACCACCCATCATCCCTTTAAATACGATACATAAGTTAAAGAATGTGAGCATGCTGGAAAATATTCTGGTACGATTTTTATAGAAAATTAGAGAAATACCGTACATTTTTATGTACAATAACGCAAGAATTACAAAAGTCGACGAAAAAAGCTTTTTTGGAATTTTGTTCAGTGGAAACTTTGAACTGGCCTGAGTTTTCCCCAAATCGAACCCCGTTTGAAAACATATGAGGCTTAATTGCTCATACAAAAAGCCATTGTGAGAAAATGGAAAAAACTCGACCAGAGCCTTCTGTCCAACTTAATAAATTCTATGAAGTACAGGTTATTTGAAGGGCAAAAGGCAAGAAAGATCTATAGAATTCGAATTTTAAAACATCCAACCGATTTATTTTATTATATGCTGAATAAAACCAAGTGTCTTATAGATTTGTTATAGTTTAAAACTGCATTTTCGCATGTTTTTGTATAACTTTGAAATTCTTACGAAGTTTTAATGATTCAAGATTAAAAATAAAGTTGTTTCAATATATATCATTAATAAAATTAGATCTTTAGTTATAAGTTTTTATTCAAATAAACAAAAATAAAACAACAAAAAGTGTCGTATAGTTTATTATTTATTAAAAAAAAAAAATGAAAAAATAATGTATTTTTGACAACAATTTATGGCCCCCTTTGTGAAAAGCTGGCTACGCCCTTCGCTGCTGCACAGCTGTTTTAATACACCGCGCACATTTGTCACAACCACAAATAATATTAGAATGGCGCCATCAACACAATTTATGAAATGTTTGCAGTTTGCAGCCCAAAAGCACAAGGATCAACGACGCAAGGATACACTCAACACACCCTACATAAATCATCCAATTAATGTAGCCACAATTCTGTCTGTGGAAGCGCGAATTGAAGATGAATCGGTGCTGATGGCTGCCTTGTTACACGATACTGTGGAGGACACCGATACGAGCTTCGAAGAGATCGAACTGCAATTCGGCAGCGAGATTTGTGGTCTAGTACGTGAAGTAACCGACGATAAGACACTGGAGAAACAGGAACGTAAACGTCTGCAAATTGTTAAGGCAGCCACAGCCAGTCACAAGGCCAAGCTCATTAAGTTGGCAGACAAACTGGACAATCTAAGAGATCTGCAATGCGTAACGCCAGTAGGTTGGACTGAGGTAAGTATAAACGGACTTTTATGTATGTTCATATGTAATATGTATGTTCATATGTAATAATACAGGAACGTCGTGAGCAGTATTTTAGCTGGGCCAAACAAGTGGTCGATAATCTGCGTGGAACAAATGCACAATTGGAGTCGCAGCTCGATGAGATATTCCGTGCGCGTGCATTGCTCTAGCGTTATAAGCCAAAAATATATAATAAATTATGAACATTTACTTACGCGGCGCTACAACCGTTTATCATAGATAGGCGCTCCAGCCGCTACAGTCTTTTGTGCGCCGGGCACTACATTTTGGAAATACCAAGCTTGGTGAGGTTCTCGCAGATCTGATTCTTCCAATGTAGCTTCCGGATAAGATGCCAAGCCCAGTGCAGCCGCTGGACTATGTCAATCTCATCATATAGCTAATACAGCTCGTGGTTCAAACACTGACAAAGGTGCTTAATCCGATGTTGTAAGGGTCCCAGCAGGACCACAATTATCAGCGTCTCATAGATTTTTCATACTTTGATCGTCTGATCTCCAGACTGACGTTGTTGTTGCTAATTATCTCTGTTCCCAGGTAAACAAAATTTTCTAGAATATTAAAGTTGAAATTCTCAATACTTATAGACCGTCCAAGACGCGACGATGGTCTGCGAGTGGACTGCAAGTACTTCGTTTTGTCCTCATTCACCGCTCGACCCATGAGTCGTGACTTTCTCAATCTCCGAGAACGGCCTGTTGACTCGCCGTTCGTACGTGCCGATGTTGACAATGTCATCGTCAATCGCGAGTAGCAAAGATGAAAGATCGTAGCAAACCTGGCATTTGCGTTCGATGTACTCCATCAGATTAAAAATGTTGCACTATAAAGCATCACCCATCCTGAAACCTCTTCACTTTAACTACAGTTGGACCAAAGGGCTTCGTCTTTCCTACTTTTTCGACGTGATAGCGTCATTATGCAACGACGAATGATCCTTGCTAGGATACCAAATTATGAACATTTATGTATATAAGGGACAAGGGTATAATAAGTTTGTGGGAACAGGCAGAAGGGGTCGTGATATAGACATAATATATGTATGTATTCTTGATTAGCATCATAAACTAAGCCGATAAGACAAAAGATCTCAGGAACTATATGAGCTAGAGACTTCAAATTTGAGCATTTAGATTCTCCTGCTCATATTCATCATATTCCTTCTTATATTCAATTTTGTGGATGGCGAGCCCACGACGCCTATAATACTGCCATTTTACACGTATATGCACACTTTTCAAGGCCGCATAGCCGGAAAAAAGTATATTTTCCTTTTTTTTTCTTTCTTTATTTTTAAATATGTTTATTTTTTTATTTTTTCTTCTGCATATGTCTACATTAACAAAGCTGCAGAGTATTTTGTAGTCGACTGCTCCATTCTTATTTGTTATTGTTATAGAACTCCAGAAGAAGTTTACCTAGTTCCTGTGTCTCTTTCAATGTAACTGCATTGTACAGAGATGCGCGTATGCCGCCAACACTGCGATGTCCCTTCAATTGTATCATGCCCGCTGCTTCGGCTTTGTTTAGAAATTCTTTCTCCAGCACATCATCACCGGCGGCACTGCCGATTCTGAAGGGCACATTCATGCGTGAACGCGCATTGCTATCTACCAAACAGGAGTAGAAACCATTGGACTTTTCAATGATATCATAGATATGTGCCGATTTCAATTTAGACTGCTCGTACATGCCTGCTATGCCACCATGACGCTTGATCCACTGGAAGACTAAGCCCATAACGTAAATGCTGTTGTTCAAAAGAAGAAATTTACATCAAAGTTATATATACATATGTATATATACGAACATGACATACCAAAAAGTAGGCGGGGTATTTAAAACCGATTTATTCTCATCTGTCTGCTTATAGCTGAGCACCGATGGTGTCACCTTTAACTCATGTACGAGTAGATCTTCACGTACTATAACCACAGTTGGACCAGCCGGTCCAATATTCTTTTGTGCGCCAGCAAAAATCACACCAAACTTGCTTACATCAAAGGGACGTGACATAAAATTGGATGACATATCGCAGACCAGCGGTATATCATTTGGAATCTCGGGCACAAAATCAAATTCAACGCCATCGACAGTTTCATTGTCGCAGTAGTAAACATAGGAAGCATTTGGATCTAGTTGCCAGCTAGATTGTCTCGGTACACTGAGAAACTTTGCACTCTTGGGCACTACATGATTGACCTTGCCGTATTTTGCTGCCTCCTTGGCTGCCTTCGATGACCATGCACCGGTGATTACATAATCAGCAACGCCTGTACGTCCAATCAGATTGAGCGCAACAGCCGCAAACTGTGCAGTTCCACCGCCAGTCATGATCAGTATACGATAGTTTGCGGGAACTTTGAGCAATTCGCGCAGATCATTTGTGGCCGCATCTATTATCTTGGTAAAATGTGAAGAACGATGTGACATCTCCATAACAGAAATACCGGTGCCATTCCAGTTGAGCAAACTCTTCTGAACCTCGATCAACACCTATTTACATACATATGTATATGCATGTGGGGGTCAGTAGAAATATGAAATTTTTATTGCATCAGCAATTACAATGCTTTTTACAAACAACAACAACAACAAAAAAACTCACCTCCTCCGGCAGCTTAGCGGGTCCAGCACCAAAATTGATAACCATTTTGATAATTTGTTAATAGAAATGGAACTGATTCTTGCTGTTCGAAAAAATAGACCTTCTGATTCGGTGCAAAAATGTAACTGAGCGGATTGAAAGCGGTATACGATTATATGTACATATGTATATGTCGATTAAATACAAGCGGCGTCGGCGAAGTTTTCGCTTCGCTAATAAATACAGCGGCAACCAACAAGTAAACAACAATAATAAGAAAGAATGCGGCTGTAGAGTATGCTCGACTTCGAAATACCCTGTACCTTGTTTAACACTTCTTATATGAAACATAGTTCAGATTCTTTAGTGATCCGATTTCAACATATGACGTAGATTTTATTTTAATTAAAGAAAGATTACAATTAATCTATTACAGAAGCATGGACCGTAACAACATCAGATACAGCGTCTTTGGAAGTGTTCGAAAGTAATATTCTTCGTACGATTTTTGGTTCTGTTAGAGTTCAAGACGAATTTAGGATCCGCATGAGCCACGAGCTGTATGATGAGATTGACATAGTCTAGTTTCGAGTTTTTATACTCTACAAAAAAAAAAAGTTATGTTTTTTGGGTTTTAAAAATTTACCCTCTAAAAGGGGTGAAAAGGTGACGTCAAAGATTATATGGTGGAAAAAATGTTTATTTAATCATTTTTAAACTCGGTTTTCTTTGTCTCTTAGCATATTCAATAAGAATTAATTCGTAAAATTGGAAAAAACACTTTTTATTTGCTCTCGGCGACATTTACATATGTAAAGAGCACTAGGAAAAATAAGATCCATTTGACAATAGGAGGTTACATACTACCAAATAAGAAAAAAACGAAAGGGGGTACAGTTGAGCTTGCGTGGGTAAGATTTTGTACATTTGTAAAGGACAACGGATATCATAAGACTCACTGAGAAAATAGGTTGAGCCATGCGCATTGAACTCTACTAAAAAAACATGAAAAAGAGAAACAAAATGATATACATATGTTAGTTTTTTTTTTTTGTTGCCTATAATTTTATGTAAATGAAGCGAAAAAAAAATTTTTTTGTACAGAATAAAAATACTGTTGCTAGGGGAATGTTCCCCAGCTCCCTCCCTCTGGATTCGTTAATGTATTTACGTTTGAAACACAAAATTTAGCGTTTTTAACATAAAAAACCACAAAACCTAAAGAACTTTCATACAAAAAATTAAAAATGTAGGTCAGCTTTGTATGGGGGTTACCCCTTAAAGTGGGGTTGGCATGTTCATTTAATACTATTTATCTGAAGGGAAAAGAGGAGCCTAAATAATGAAACTTGAAATGTCTATACCTTATAATCTCTAAAATCTGTTCGTTCAAACAGACGACCACACATGCCTATATCGATACGTCTTCCGATGCTGATCAAAAATATGTATACTTTATAGGGTCTTCCAAGCCTCCTTCTGACTGTTACATACAGTTGCACAAACTCAATATACCCTTTCACAATATATGGGTACAGGGTATAAAAATCCGACTGGACAAAGACACAGCGGCAACAATAAATATCAGTAGCGGTAACAGATTGAAGTCACAATGTTATATATACGTCATAAAGCATTTTGTAATAAAATTCAACGCCACTGATCGCCGGAGAGCGAGCGAATAAATGGAAGCCATTGAACGCTGAATTGAATGCGGTTGTCAAGAGCAAACCAAAAACGAGTAAACAAGCCTTAAAAAAAGTGCATTAAAAATCAACAACAAGAGACAATACTGAGTGCAGCGCAAGCGATAATAGCGTATGAGACAGAGAGAGAAAGCGAGTGAATGTGAGAGCTTATCAAGTGAATGGGTAGAGTGCTTCTTCCGTTTGTTGTTTTTGTGTTTGCTGCTGCTGCGTGTGCGCCAACGACAAAAAATTAACACTTGCCTAGTGTCGTCTCGTCTAATATTCATATAAAATCAATGATAAGAAATTCATACGGAAGAGTTTTCGATTACTTTCGTCGAAAATCAACAAAGTGAGATATACATACATACATGGGCATCTGCAGGTTATTTACCTAGAGAGTATTATCATTAATTTTGTATACCCTCCACGAAAAAATTTGCGAACATAAAGTGCATACATACATATGTATATTTCTTCATCAGTACAACACGAGTCGATCTAGCTACATACATATGTATGTACATACATATGTACGTCCGCCTGTATGTATGTTGGGGAGTAGCGGGTTGGCTCAACAGTTAATAAACAATTTCTAATTATTCTTGTTCTAATTAAAGAAGAAGAAATGTTAACTGTATATACATACATACATAACACTAGTTACCAGCAAGTAATTTAGGGTAATTTGGATGCGCTAAAGGTAAAAAACAGATCCATTCTTTACCACTAGGGCTATTCACCTAGCTAACGGTATATTTGTGTTTCTCAATTCCTGATTTTATAAAATTCACGAAACAACGTCTGATCAAGATATATGATATAAATTACTTTTTTAATAGTATTAAAGTTAAAATTAGAAGAATTTTTTTTTACGATTTTCAAGCATTTTTGTCATTTGAATAATTTTTTCCAGCAGCAAATAATTCTAATATCTCAAGTTTCGCAATTTAGCAGTAAATTAAATTAAAATACTAATTTTCTTTTTTCCATCATAACATTTTTTATATCGTATTTTATCCTATCTTAGTCTGTTAGGACTTATAATGCATCGACGAGACGAGTAAACATAGACGTGCTCGTCTGTCTGTTTGTTGTTGAGTATTCGAGTTGTATTAATTTTGGAGATACTTGGCTGAATTCCAGTATGAAGGCTTATGTTGGTTCTAAGCAGATAAGTATGCATATCAAGGTACCACGCCCACTTTTAATGGTACTCCATACAAACCCATTTTTTCAATGGAAAACTTATTTATTTCAGTGGATATCAACTTGAAATTTGATATGGAGTCCTTTAAAAAACTTATGCCTCACATATACATATATCAATAGGCGTGCGCCGTAATTTTTGGAACGGCCCCCATACAAATCCACCGCCCACTTTTGGGCTTTTGTATGAAATCTTATTTGAAATATGATATATTAATGGCCTAACTCACCCAGTTTTAGGGGTAGCCCCATAATGATGTATCATTCATGTTAAGCTTCTAAGGTTTTACAATTTTTTTTGTTGTTGTAGCTGTTAAGTTATCTATTTAAACTTTCGCAGAGAACATCTGACAAGCGTACTAAAACAGAGCAAACCAATTGGTTTGCGATGCAAGCCAGTATGTTTGATAATTAAAATGAAACAAAACATCTTAACTATTTCAAGTTGCTATCTGTCTCTTTAAGAGTGAGAACTAGAGATGTCTTTGGCATGGCACGACCCAAAACGAGCACACAGTGATTACGAAAGAGCACGGCCTAGCACGAAAATATTAAAAATAAAATTTTATACTCTGCAACATTGGGTTAAAGGGCATTCCATGTTTATATAAATGTATATAAAAGCAAAAGAAGGCGTAACAAACACAATATATTGATAGTACATATATTCTTGATCATCATCAAAAGTAATAGGTAATTAAAGCCATTTAAACCTTCAGCTTGTGGCAATACTAGATCAAGAATATTTGAAGCGTCAGTCCAAGCGAACTAGTACCATGGAACAGTACACATCAGCACAACGAGCAGTTTTTCACTTAAAACTACTTCTCAACTGTACAATAAAATTTTCGGGTTTATGCGACTGCAAACCGTCAGGAAAATCATGAGTTACCTTTTCACAACCAACGAGTCACATTTGGGACAAAAAATTGTGCGAAAAGACCGTTCTTCTTCGACGATTGGCGCTGGAGCAACCTGCAGCATTAATAGCTGATAATGTCATGGACACAGCATTTGGTTCCAACAGGCCGGCGTCACAGGTCACAGAGCCCGAGCCACGATCGCTTTATTCCGGAAATTGTTTGTCGATCTCCTGATTTGAAAAAATTATGACTTTCACTGGCCACAGCTCAAAGCCGGCATTTAAGCTTCTTTTGGTCCCAGGTTTATAAACTTCCCATATTAATATGCTACGCTCACTTTTTGGGGTAGCCACCATACAAACTTTATTTAAATTAATATCATCTTGAAATTAGACACATGGCTCCTTATGGACGGCAGTTTCACATGCATTTATTAATGCACATGTCCCGCCCACTTTTAGGGGTATTTCCCATATAAACCTATTGCTGACTTACATATGTGTGGTTCTTCTCTTATTATAGTCAATATCTATTTAAAATTTGACATAGTTTTTTTTTTTAACAGACAGATGTTTCACATTATATATAATTAGGCGTGTTCCACCCTATTTTAGGGGTAGCACCTTTAGAAACCCACCACCTATATAGCTATTATCGATTTGAAAATTCAATGCTATCAGAGTTTCGGTTCAACCGAAGTTAACGTTTTAATATATGTACATATGTTTAGCCTAGGAACATAAAAAGTCACATTATTATTTTTAGATTGATATCTTAAAATTTTATTGAATGAAAAAAAAAAACAAAAAATTTATATGATATAGTGTGATGTGTCAATAATAATAAAAAAAAAATTGTGACCAAATAGGCCAAGCGATGACTGCGTCTGAGCAACGTAATTTGATCTTATTGATGAGTATGTAGTTCATTTTGTTTAGATTCCAATCTCAAAATTAAGTTTGATTAAGTGTCTCGCATTCATATATTCTGGTGACTGTAAAGAAAATTAAAAACAATATTATTATTATTATTCTTTGTATACAAAAAATATATATATATACATATCTGTTTAACGCTTACCTTAAGCACTTCAATGTAATTAAATGGTGGAACAATTGTTATAGTCATCTTAAGCGGTTGCTGACGATTCGAGTCACGAGTTTCATGCAACACTTCAATAATGTCAAATATAAATTGCTTACAATTGACAATTTTTCTGTAAACCAATGTGAAAACTTGCAGTTCATTTCTGTTTTTTACAACGTTCAAGATGCTCGAATTGTTAAATTTGATGGGTGCAGGACATATAAGTAACAATTCTTCCAAATTGTTTTCAAATTTGAAATACTCAAAAAAACGCTCAACAGACACCACGACTGACAGCTTTCTTAGTGACTTCATTTGTGCAAGAAGTCTGGCATTATCCTCACTTAGTTTAGAAACAAAGAGCACTAATTCTTCGAGTTGATTCGACAACGAACTATTGGCTAAGCCGTTTATTACATTACTTGCATCGGTGTGGAATTGAGGTGCATTTCTGACAGTAAGTCGCTTTAACTTGGGTAGTTTTGCTAGTTCTGCGTAATCAACATCATATTCAATAATCCATAATTCCTCTAGACTCTTACAGTGTTCGGTAATAGAATTAAATATCCTTTTTGAGCTCGATTTATCAAAATAATTGAAAAAGTTCAAAAAGCGAAGATTCCGCATTGATTGAAAGCATGCAACAAGATAACCGGGTCTCACGGAGCTCTCAACAATTTCTAGTCTTTCTAGCTTGTTTAGCTTACACAAATGTTTACCTAGAAAAAAAAAGCGAAGCAAATTAATAATAATATAATTCAACTATTGTAATAATGTATTACATACCTCTATATGTGCTCTCTGTAATAAAAACCTCTCTTAAATTTGGAAGCTTTCGTAGCATTAACATAGCCTCCTCTATATCTTTATTTGTACCGTCGTTAATATAGAGCTCTCTTAGGGAATTAAGCTGATGCACGTATTGTCTGCGCAATGGCGAACACGGATAATGAATTGCCTGCACATTCGGACAGTATTTCTCTATTAAGCTCTGCACTTCGTCTGACAATCCATTGACACATTGTGTAACATGCACTCCAATCAATTCCATGTATTGTGCCTTTTGCTCTTTAGTTAAATGAGCTAATGTAATATTCTCGCTATTATTATAATGACGCTTGGCCCAACAATCGAATATAATTCGAAATTTCTGGCACACATTTGCAAAATGCAATTGGGATTTTATGTCTAGATTAGCGAGTATATCTTCTAAACATAAATCGTTTATAATTGCAACGAGTGCCATTTTTTGTGTTCAAATTTGATCTGATTTATGTATCTATTGTATATACATATATGTATATGCGAATGCAACAAGTTGCGTACTAAAAATGTGCAGCAATGCGATGCGCAATTTATTTATTTTTTCTGCTGCCTTAAATCGGTGCTTTGAAATAAAATTGCGATAAATTCGATATTCGATAAATGTATCGGTACTAAAATCGAAAAGTGCAGCTGGTTACTGTTATCGAAAAATTTAATGTGAGCGCGAACGGAACAGTAATTTAAAAATCTGAAAGCTATCGGTTTTTATTTTTTAATTATTAATTTTTTTTTTTTGTATGTAGACAAAAAACAAAAGCATTATTCGAGGTTGTTGTCTGCATACATGCCAGAATAGTTCTTGAATTTCTTTTAATACTGCCTTCCACAAACTATATTAGAAAGTATGCTAAGAAAATATGACAAAATAGCTTTTGAGGGGTGCTATAAAGTTACAACACAAATATAAATTCATAGTTACAACAAATATTACAATGCAATTTTAAATTGACTAATGCGGTTGCGTCTTGTGAAGATAGACTTTAGAGACCTGTTCAGAGACCTGTTCAGTCAATCCTAAATGTATATGTGACAAAGATTTGAGATAATAATCAATATTTGTTGTGTTTACTGCCAATTCTAATTGTAGAGTTTTGAAACTATTTTCAATGCATTGTGAGAAATGTGTTCTTGTTTTGCCTTCAACGTGCATATCAGTGTTTCAAATTTTCTCTCAACTTTTATAAGCGTTTAGGATTTCAATAATACACAATTCTCTATACGTATTAAAAGTACAACAAGCGAGTGCTGTACACCCGGAGACTCCATAAGTTATACAGGAGTATATTCATGATCAGCATGACACGATGGGTCGATCTAGCTAGGTCCGTCTGTCTGCCTATCTATATACTTCTATAAAACTCCATACCATCCAAATGAGCAACTCGACTTATGTTTTTGGTTTGTACTATTATTTTTAAAGGTTCAAAAAATGTCTTCGAGCCCTAACCACAATTAATTGGTACTGCAATTTTTTTTTTTGAAATTCTAAATTAAACTTTTTGGAAAGGTAATTTAATTACCTTTAATTTCATATCAAAACATGCTTAAGTTTTTTATAAAAAAAAAAAAACAGAATATCAATTTAACTAAAATACATGAAATGTTCTTAATACATGAAATATTTTTGATCATTATTTATTTGGTACGGCAACCATTTATTTTTTAATTAAGACTGAGTAACATCTCCTTTATTTTTAATAACGGCTTTAATTCTCTTGTCTAGTATTGACTAAATTTTGACATTGTTCTGGAGTCCCAAATCTCCTGAATTTTTGTCTTTAATCCAGCTAGAGTGCGCTGTGGAACATTTCTCAGCTTGATGATGGCCAATCTAAAACATCAATACCATTGTCCTGAAGCTAATTTTTGGTTGTTTTCGCGGCATGTTGAGATGCACCATCTTGTTGAAAGGTATACTCTCCACAGCCAGAAAGCTTTGGTATTGATGGATTGAGGGAATTTTGTAAAATACACTTGTAATTTACATTTACCTATGAAGTAAAGCTGTCCCACACCTTTGGCTGACATGCATACCCACACCATTGTTCTCGATGGAAACTTTACGGTACGTTTTAGGCAATCTTTGTGGTACGCCTCCTTGCGCTTTCGTATCACACGTTTTCGAGCATCACCGACACATACATCAAATTTGCATTCGTTTTTTGTTTTCGCAATATTTTCAGACCAAATTTAAAATTTCAGATTTTTAAATTACTGGTCCGTTCGCGCTCACATTAAATTTTTCGATAACACCAATGAGCTGCATATTTCGATTTTAGTACCGATATATTTATCGAACGGCCATCGGTCGCAATATTATTTTAAAGCAGTAGAAAGAAAAATAAATTGGGAATCGCGTTGCTGCACGTTTTTAGTTAGCAACTTGTTGCATTTACATATACTCAAATGACAACACAACAATTTGCGCATATTGAATGTTGTGAAAAACAGCCATGAACTGCAAGTTTTCACATTGGTTTACAGAAAAATTGTAAATTTTATACAATTTATATTTGACATTATTAAAGCGTTTCAATAAATTCGAGACTCGAATCGTCAGCAACCGCTTACGATGACTGTAACTTTTAATTACATTGAAGGTTAAGTTACATTAAGTGCTCTGGCGTTATACATACATATATTTTTTATATACAAAGAAAAATAATAATATTGTTTTTAATTTTCTTTACAGTCACCAGAATATATGAATGCGAGACACTTGGTCAAACTTAATTTTGAGATTGGAATCTAAACAAAATAAACTACATTCTCATCAATGAGATCAAATTATCGTGCTCAGACGCAGTTATGGCTTGGCTTATTTGGTGACCATTTTTTTTTTCTTATTATTGACACAGCACACTATCAGTCATGCTCCCATTTGAATCTTTGCATTTTGCGAGTCAATGCGCAAGAGTATCATGTTACTTTTGAATCTTACTTCTTAACGAAACCAACTTCCACTGAAAGTGACAACAAGCTTAATGGAAATTAAAAAGTTTGAATGAATCTTTACTGAAAACGCAAAATGTAAAAGTAAGAGGAACTAGGAGCTCGACAGCATATCATATAAATTTGTACGTGATTTTTTTGCGGCATTTCTTTATTATCATAATATCGCATAATATTTTTTATTTTGTACCCTGCTGAGCTCAATTTATGTATGTGTATACTATATATAGTTTCAGTTAGAGCGCCTGATTTGATTTTTAAATTAAAAACTTTTGATTTTTGAAAATTTATGAAACGTTTATTGAAACATAAAGTAGACATCATGAGGTTATGTATGGTATAACACATCGGCTCTGCTGGAATATACGCGCTCTTTTCGTGAAATTTTCCATAACCATTTTGCATACAAAATCATCTTTAGTGACGAGGCTCATTTTCATCTCAATGGCCTTCGTTAACAAGCAAAATTGTCGCATTTGGGGCTCTGAAAATCCACGAGTGATTTATGAGAAACAAATGCATCCACAGCGTGTCACTGTTTGGTGTAGATTTTGGGCTTTAGGCATCCTCGGTCCATTTTTCTTCGAAAATGAGGCATGTCAAACACAAACCGTAAATGGTGTTCGTTATTCTGAAATGTTAATCAGTTTTTTTTTTTTGCAGAAACTTGAAGATAATGATGTGGAGGACATGTGGTTTCAACAAGACGGTGCCACATGCCATACAGCACGAGAAACAGTTCAAAATTGGCCGCCTAGATCTTGTGATCTGACGCCTCTGGACTTGTTTCTTTGGGGTTTTTTTAAATCACAGGTTTATGTGCACAAGCCCACGACACTTCAAGCATTGAAAGAAGCAATTACACGCTGCATCAATGAAATACCGCAACATTTATGCAAAACGGTTATGGATAACTTCACGAAACGAGCGCGTATATACCAGCAAAGCCTATGTGTTATACCATACATAACCTCATGATGTCTACTTTATGTTTCAATAAAAGTTTCATAAATTTTCAAATCTCAAAAGTTTTTAATTTAAAAATCAAATCCGGCGCTCTAACTGAGGCATCCTATATAAATGAATTTATATATAGTATGTATATTTGCGTACTTTTTTTAAGGCGACAAGGAAGTGCCGCGTACAACGTCGCGGGGATCATCTAGTGTTCCATAATTTCTATCAGAGGCTCGTCGCATAGAGCCATATATGTATATTAAATTTAGAAAAAAAAAAATTGTAAGTCATATTCCTTATCAAGCTTGCATACTTCAACATATAAAAGGCGGTAGGGTATTTTAAAGTCGTGCACACACGACTGCACAACGCTTACTTGTTTTTATTATTATTATTATTTATGTTAATTTGAAAAATGTACAGATTATGAAAGTATGTAATTACATATTTATAGTACATTATGTACATATGTACAAGATTATTTAGCATTAGAAATATGTTACTGTTTACGCAAAGTCTGAGATCACTGGAGCATCCTTAAATTTAAGTTTAATTAAGTGCACTGCATTTTTGTATACTGTTGCCTAAAACAAAACAAAATTATTCATATGCATATGTATGTATATATATTGATAAACCTCTAAAGCTTACCTTAAGCAACTCCTCGTCGTCGAAATAACATTTTGGAATGCAAATCTGAAGCGGCGCTTGAACACTCGAATCTCGAATTTGACGCAGCACATCGATGGTTTCAATTATAAATTGTTGACAATCTTCAAATTTATGCGTTTCAATGGCTTGAAGTTTACGACAATTTCTTATTACATTCAAGATATTTGAATGATGGATTTTTGCACAACTGAAAACTTTTAACTCGACTAAATTGTGTAAAAATTTTAGCTGCTCAAAGCAACGCGCATCGGCAATGCCAAGATGTAGCTTTTCTAGCGATTTTATCTTGGCAATGCATTTGGCGTTTTCATATGTCACTTTAGAATAAGCTAGCGTCAATTCTACAAGTCGATTGGACAAATTACTATCAGCCAAACCGTGTACTATATTGCTTGCATCTTGATTGCAACTGATCACAAGGCACTTCAATTTAGCTAAATTTGCCAGCTTGGCGTAATCAACATTAATTTGGAGGAATTGTATTTTCTCCAGATTTTTGCAGTGATTTGTAATCGTTGCAAATACTTCGTGTATTATCGCAGATTCTACGCCGTATAAATTCAAGTAGCGTAGTTTTTTCATTGTTTGAAAGCATGACTCAAAATTTTCCGTCTTCAACGAGCAGCAACCATTAATTTCAAGCTCTTCCAGTTGACTTAACTTACATAAATGTTTACCTAAAAATAATATTACTTTGGTATTTATATGTTTATCATTTGATTGTCTCTCATACAAACCTTCGTAGCTCACTGACATTAACGTAAGTCGCTTTAAATGTGGTAACTTTTGGATCATTAGTATAGCTTCTTCGATTTTGTCATTTGGTCCATTCTCATGAAAGTTAATGGTTGTTAGCGAAGTTAGCGTAAATGCGATTTTTCGCTCACTCTGTCCCCAAATGGGTGCATATATATCTTGCACATTGGGACAGTACTTTTTAATGAGAAAAAATATGCCATACGGCAATCCATAGCCGCACTTGACAACATGCGCTCCAACTAATTTAAAGTACGATTCCCATTCATTTTCCGGTAATTGTTCAAATACGTTTCTTTCGATTGTTGTATGTTGCCGTCTTGCCCAGCAACAGAAAATGTCGCGAAACCTTTCGCAGCTATTAGCAAATTTTAGCTGTGATTGTATATTTAAATTTGCGAGTATTATTTCGAAACAATGATCATTGAGTATAAAAATGTTGTTGTACGAATGCGCCATGCTTAATCGCGAAATTTGAGTGCAGTCTCTGCGCATACCAGTCGCTGCTATCCGTTCCGTGCCGCCATTTACGTTGTTTTTATTGAATATCGTTTGCTGGTCGCACATGCTCACATTGTACACCACTGACACAAAAACATAAACAGCTGTTTGCAATAGAGAAATGTTCAACACTTTCTTTAATTGTTTTGCAATACTTTGCAACTGTTTTTTTTTTCTTTTAATATTGCACTTGATCAGCTGTTTGATGTTGTGATTCAAGTATGTACATATGTTTGTGTTGTAAATAACGGTTGTGAGTCGTGTTGCCAAACTGATGTCATTTATGTGTGTCATAACACTAAGTAGAGAATGTGTAATAGAGAAACCATCTCATATATACATTTTGTCACTACAAATTTCTTATGCGACAGGTCCCATGCTCTCACGATTGTGAAAGAAAGAGAGCAATTGCTGACTCAACAAGCATTGCTGGTCCCAGAGAGAGTCGTGTGTGT
This sequence comes from Leucophenga montana, assembly GCA_035044765.1. Lineage (NCBI taxonomy): Eukaryota > Metazoa > Arthropoda > Insecta > Diptera > Drosophilidae > Leucophenga > Leucophenga montana. The sequence goes on along the minus strand of JAWNNQ010001912.1, from coordinate 675,053 downwards.
TCGGATTTGTATTCGTCACATCACATACATACGTGCGTACATATACTATGTATGTATGCATGTTTGTTTATTTATTTTCTTTACATGCGCTGGTCGGTCGGTCGCCGCTAACGCATTTTGTTTTCATTTCTTTAGCAAGAGTATGTATCTATGTGTGTATGCATTTAACAGGCTTTTTTGGACATTTATTTAATTATTAGCATCAGCGACTGGAAATAATGATAATAATAATAATTCAATATTTAGTTAAAAAATCATTATGGAATGATTTCTGGGAGAACAAATGGACCTTTATTCAATATTTATATTTATTGAAATAAAAGCAATTATATTTATTTTTGATTTTTAATTTAAGAGACCAAAATAAAAATTAGACAACGATTTTTAAATTGATATAATTTTTTTTTTTTTTAGTTGGACTTTGATTCCACTGTCATAATATACCAATAATCATTGGTTTATCATAAGACATAAATTTTCGACAAAGGTTGTTAAGCTAATTTATCGCTGCACAAAAAAAAAACTTTTAAAAGGTATGACTTTTTAACAAGTTCTTTGATCATATATGTATGTACATACATGTGCTTACATTGAGCAGGATATTATTAGAATAATTAAATTCAAAGTCGCCGCTCGAATTCGCTTCCGATTCAATATGTTTAATCGGTACCCAGGGAACACCACGAGGAGGCCATCACAATTGTTGTCGTTGAGTCAGCAATTGCTCTCTTTCTTTCACAATCGTGAGAGCATGGGACCTGTCGCATAAGAAATTTGTAGTGTCGTTTTCGTATAGTATTTGGTTTATCTATACGTTATATGGTTAGTGGTCATAATCAGTTCTTATTCAAATTAAAAGCAATAGGGTTTCCTCCGTCTCTTTTTACTTAGATTGAGTCATACTTATCCGGTAGAACACAAAATCTCTTTATTTAACAATTCTTTGTCTACGACTATTTTTGTTTCTTCTGGTGTTCGCCAAGGGAGTCACATTAGGTCCAATATTGTTCAACATTTTTATTAATGATCTTCCTTTGTCTATTTATCATGCTCATACACTAATGTATGCAGATGATTTATGCTTCTCATATTCTGATGTTTCGCAGCACAGTTTATTGCAGGCTGACTTAAACTCACTACATACATACATGGTGTCGTCTAAATTTTCTAAATTTAAATTTGTCAAAATGCAAATGTATGACGTTTCACCGCAGAAAACTATTTATATTGATATAATTTTTGAGTAACATTACCCTCGATAGAGAGTTTTGTTTCAATGACCTAGGTATCCTTATGGAACCTAAACTTATTTATAATAATTACATTTGTTAAATAGTAAATAAAGAAAAAGGCGTTCTTGGCTTTGTTAAGCGTTGGTCTAAGGAATTTAATGACCCGTATACCACTAAACTCCTCTATACTTATCTTGTTCGTTCGAATTTAGAATTTGTCTCCTGTATTTGGAATCCATACTATGCTATTCACGAGGATCATATTGTGTCAGTTAAAAAATAGTTTCTTCTCTTTGCTCTTAGGAGTCTCAATTGGGATCATGGTTAAAATTAATTGATCTCCCAACCCTCTTATCACGCCGTTCTATGCTCTCTGTTGCGTTTCTTCATAAAATTCTTATTTGGAGAGATTGATTCTCCCTACTTAGTTCAGTCCATATTACTAAATGTCCCCATTCGGCCAACTCTCCACTTCGTGCCAATTAAGTTGCCTTTTCGTACGACGAATTAAGCGCTCAATAATTCACTCCGAGCTCTCTGTTTCATGTATAATATGTTTTCACCCTATTTTTGTATGTAAAAAAAACTCTTTACTGACAAATCTCTATTCAATAGATTTGTAAAATTCATTTAGCAACTTCTATTTTCTTTATTTTTGTAACTGTGCCTGCTTGGACCACAAAAATTCCTCCAACGAGTCTGATGCAATTTCAAATGAATAAATAAATAAATGTTATGAAAGACACAGCGGAAATGGTAGCTATGATAACTATAGTTGAAGACCTGGACTCCACCTCAATACCTGACAATACAAAACGATGGCTCTTGAGCTATTTTAATGGTAGAAGGGCATACGTTGAGTTCAGTGGTGTGAGGTCGGCATATCGAAAGTTAAAGATGGGTGTTCCGCAGGGTGGGGTTCTCTCCCCTCTCCTATTCAAGCTTTATTTGGCACAGATGCCTCTTATCCATCCCTGTAAAAAATTCGTGACCTATGCAGATGATTAATTCAAGAATTAATTCAAGTCCTTCAAGTAACCGCGTATGACCGTTGAAAGTAAACATCATTCGACTGTCTACTGTGGGTCTACCAACTTGAGCCAATCCAAGAAAATTTTATCGCAGATTGTCTGTTTCTTCGAAAAAAAAAAATTGAATATAGTATTGCCATTAGTGGAATATAAAATGGACCATTCCAAATGGTACACAACTAATTTATTTGTCCAAAGTCTTCGATGCAATAAAGAAAACAAACCAACATTGAAAGATCATTCTTCACCATGAAACGCATCAACTCAAACAAGCGACAATTTGAGCACACAAAACATCGAATTGTTGGCTTATACTTCATCCAGTTATCCTTCAATGCTTTCTTTTTATTCCGAAATGTATGGAACATATTATGTGGTCAACGAATTTCTGCTACGATAAGTAAGTTCCATAAGTTTTTGCTGCAAAGTGAAATAGGAATACTCGTACGTTTCAAATGGACAAAAATAGTATTTTTATTTCAAAATGTTTGTTCTTACGCATAGTAAATACTATTTATGTATGTATATAAATTATTTATGCCGATGTTCATTTTTATGCGCTTCATTCAAACTCCTTCGAAAACGTGATTTGTAAATAAAACAAAGCCAAACAGAAATAAAGAAAAGTTGGCGTGTGCTCCAGTTTACAAAACACTCGAATGCGTTGCGTGATGAAGTGGTGTGAAATATTATGAGATGATGGGACAGTAGGTGTAGGTCTATGGAATGGCGTTGACCATTGTTGGGGTTGTTGCTGAACTGCTGCTAGGCGTTAAAAGTCAATAGAGCTTCTGGCATAACGATAATTGTGCTAAGTAAGTCGAACAAAAAAAAAAAAAAAAAAAAATAGAACGAAGGGGTTTATTATCTGCATTTTATACTGCACTCTCTCTCTGCACAATGGTGTGTACTATGTATGCCAAAATATTGTATAAATTAAGCTGGTGATTGCACTTTGGCAACTATGTCACTCCAGAAAGTGCCATACGCCTGTAAAACGGTGCCACTGCAAAATAGAAGAGAAATAGTAGTGTTTATCATAAAAAATTAAATAAATAGAAAATAGATTTCAACTATCCTACACAAGAATCTTAGAACATTTATTTAGGAAAATTTTGAAAAATTTTCTATAAATTCTGCTCGTAAATTAAAAAAATATACTGAATGCCTTAAATTTAAGAAACAAATTTATAATAAGAAAAAGAAAATATTTCTAAAAATTAGAAACGTTCTTTATTTTAAAAACAAACTTCTTAAAACAGGAAAAAAATTACGTAAAAGGTAGAAATCTAAATAGATAGATAGGGATAGGAAAAAAAGAAGAATAATAATTTGCGGAGCTAGTTAAGCCAAGAAGAACCAACGGGTTACAATTAATCAAGAACTTCTATGTTTTCGGTACATGTCTGCTGAGTTATCTAATACAATGTGTTTTTTTCGCTTCAGCGCCGTGATCATGGTTTGCATTCCGATTTTTTCCACTAATGAAAGTTTTTATATTTTGTGTACATATATGCAACAAAATTTAATTCAAAGAGAATTATATAAAAACTAGAATAAAAACTATATATATATATATATATATATATATATATATATATATATAGAGAGAGAGAGAGAGAGAGAGAGAGAGAGAGAGAGAGAGAGAGAGAGAGAGAGAGAGAGAGAGAGAGAGAGAGAGAGAGAGAGAGAGAGAGAGAGAGAGAGAGAGAGAGAGAGAGAGAGAGAGAGAGAGAGAGAGAGAGAGAGAGAGAGAGAGCGCGCGCGCGCGCGCGCGCGCGCGCGCGCGCGCGCGCGCGCGCGCGCGCGCGCGCGCGCGCGAGAGAGAGAGAGAGAGAGAGAGAGAGAGAGAGAGAGAGAGAGAGAGAGAGAGAGAGAGAGAGAGAGAGAGAGAGAGAGAGAGAGAGAGAGAGAGAGAGAGAGAGAGAGAGAGAGAGAGAGAGAGAGAGAGAGAGAGAGAGAGAGAGAGAGAGAGAGAGATCTCTCTCTCTCTCTCTCTCTCTCTCTCTCTCTCTCTCTCTCTCTCTCTCTCTCTCTCTCTCTCTCTCTCTATATATATATATATATATATATATATAGAGAGAGAGAGAGAGAGAGAGAGAGAGAGAGAGAGAGAGAGAGAGAGAGAGAGAGAGAGAGAGAGAGAGAGAGAGAGAGAGAGAGAGAGAGAGAGAGAGAGAGAGAGAGAGAGAGAGAGAGAGAATATATATATATATATATATATATATATATATATATATATATATATATATATATATATATATATATATATATATATATATATATATATATATATATATATATATATATATATATATATATATATATATACCCGGGCGAGTTTCAGCCTCTCCACCTGTCTCTCCTTCCCCTGCTACTCCTTCCCCATGCCACCTTATCCAACCACCCATTCCACTACCCATCTTCCCCTACCTCCTTTCACACTTTTGCCTACCACCCTTTATTTGCACCCATGTCCCCTTCCATACCTATCCTTACTTTACCTCACCTTCTCCCTGCCCCCATGGATTCCATTAACATGTAAACAACATTTCATCCCTCTTTCTTAAAAGGTACCCTGCGTGTTGCTGCCTTACCCCTGCCTCACCTACCTCTACCCATTCTTCCCAATGACAACTTCCCAATGTCCCCTTACCCTACCCATGTTTCTTTGCCCCTCTTCCCCCATCCACCTCTTTCTCTTCCACCTCTTGCCCAACACTCCCCTTTCCCTTCCCCTTCGCTTTGCGATCCCATATACAACATTTCTCTTTCTTAAATTTTTTTGGCCAGGAACACTCGCGGTCATTCACAGTGGATCGAATTGTGAATCTAAACCATTCTCGTATCCCCATGAACGAACACAAACATTTTTTTGGTGTAATTTTCATTGTACTGTTTACCAACTTCACGACTAATCATTTCAAAAAAAATTGGGTTATTCTACTTTTAAATAACTTCACGCCGAACAATTTGATAAAAAAAATTGCTTTAGTACACTGTTTACCAACATCACGTCGAAAGTTTGTTCAGTATACTTTTACCAACTTCACTCCGTACAATGCTGTTTAACACTAACAATATATTATACTAAAGAAACACATTTTCGTGGTTATTTTGATTCTAGTGGTACCTATCAAACGGAAACTGAAGAGACACCTTCCTGCAGACCAAACTAACATATGTTGAAAGTTTGGTGTCATTTGGTGCAGCTGTTTTTGAGTTTTTGGATTTCTCACCCTGCACGGACGTTTTTATAATAATAAATCAAAAAAATACAAAAAATTACAAAAAAATACAAAAAAAGAAAGAAAAAATCAAGAGAAAATGGTAACTTCGATGGAACTGATGCTTTAATACACGGATTAAGCCTTGTTAGGAATTAGGATAGGATTAAGAATGTTAGGAAATGAATGTGGCGTAGCAACAGTTTATTGGGCCTAGTGCGGATTCTTCCTCGGGGCCTCTCACTTTTACTTATTGACGAGCATTCGACATTTATGTATTGTACATATTGAGCAGCAGTCAATGACATTAATTATATTTTTGAGCTAATTATATAAGTTCTTAACTATGCCTATAACAAGTAACCAATTTAAGGTATTCACACCTAGTCTATTAAATGTGAGAAATTAAAAGCAAACACACAGCTCTGCCCTGTGCCTATATAAAATATCTATCATAAGATCTGTAATAACTGAAACAAACTAGTTTTTCATACAAAGCCCTAAAAGTGAGTGATGGTTTTGTATGTATTACAACCATTAACAGTTTATTGAATAAAAATTGTTTCCCAAAATTTGACTATATTATATGTTGGGAATTATGTAAAACATTTACTGTTTAAAAATAAATTTATAAATTTGTTTTTGTGCAACAACTCCAGAGTCGATAAACCGAGTTTGTTGTATCTATTCATTATATTTAGTTCCTTTCGAAACATTTACTAGGACAGACTCATACCTTACCTTTTATACCTTAGGTGGCTCCACAACCATCAACCATCACGTAGGAAAGCGAAAAGGCTTTCTTTGTGTCTTCACTGATCAATGTTGTTTTTCGGTGCCTGGAACAAAACCCAGCGCATCAACATCAAATTAATTTGAGTGGTTGCGTTCTTACAATTTGCTGAACACAGAGTTTCCGTGGCTTACCCAGGAGATATGTGTCCTGACTGACATTTGTGCGATGCTTGAAACGTTTGTAAAAGAATCGTTATTTAAACATTCCCAAGAGAACGGCCAAAAGAACTTTCTACTTTTGCAAACGACTCCATCTCCCAGATAGGACAGACTCATAAACGGACAAATATGGTTAGACTGAGTCGTCTCGTCAAGCTAATTACGAGTACTTACAAATTATGAGTTCCAAGACTTTTCAATTGTAATATAACATTAATTTAGTCATAAACAGTTAAAATTTTGAAATATTGTAGGTATTGTTGCATTTCTAAAAAAGTAAAGCTGCATGACAAACAAAAAAAAAAAAAAAAGGAAAAGACCAAACAGACGGACGGACAGCTAGATTGCCAAACACATTCACATAGCAAATCCGATGAATTGGCATATTTTATGAATGGAACTCAGTAAACGTTGAAATGTCGTTGACAAATTCAAAAAGAAAAAAAAGAGATACAAAATAAGTAACTAAAACTCGTTTGGCGGCATTACTTTGTAGCAACAAATACCAAAATTGTGTTTGTTGTTGTTGTTGGTGTACAAAATTAATTTCGTAATGCAAAATGTATAAAAAAATTCTACGAAATTAACTACAAATTTTTAATTAGGCGCATTACAACTTCTTTTTCATACCCTGTACTCATTTGGTAAAAGGGTATATCAAGTATGTGCAAATGTAAGTAACAAGCAGCAGGAGGCGTGGTAGACTCTATAAAGAATATAATTTCTTGAACAGCATCGGAGGACAAGTTATATATTTACATATATATATATAATATATATATATATATATATATATATATATATATATATATATATATATATATATATATATATATATATATATATATATATATATATATATATATATATTCTCTCTCTCTCTCTATATATATATATATATATATATATATATATATATATATATATATATATATATATATATATATATATATATATATATATATATATATATATATATATATATATATATATATATATATATATATATATATATATATATATATATATATATATATATATATATACATATCCGTCCGTCTGTCTGTTTGAACCAACAGATTTTATAGACTATAAGAGCATTGGCGGATGCAAGAGTGTGTAAAAATGAGGAACGTTCCCCACAACAACATTTTTGTTCAGTACAAAAAAAAAATTTGTTCGCTTCATTTTCATAAATAGGATAGGATTTTTTTTTTAAATAGCGTTTCCCAGATTAGTAGAGTTCCAACAACCGACCACCCCCCATCTTAAATATAGCGTTCTGAAGCCGCCCCCTAAGAAACAGAGAAACTTCAAGTTTGGATATTTAAACTCTCCTTTTCTCTCTTCATGCAGCCCATATTAAAAAATCATGCCAACCCCACTTAAAGGGGTAACTTCAATAAAAAACTGGTTCGCATTTTTTAAGTTTTTGTACGAAAATGTTGTTGGCTTTGTTGTCAATTAAGCTAGAAATTCCTAATTTGGTGTATCTAACTCGTAATTCTAATAAAATATACCGCACAAGACAAGACCGGACTACTATAAGAGGTAGCTCCATATGTAAACCTGCCAGAGTTGCAAAGGAATAATTCAAAATTTGTATATTTGAATGAATCTGAGAATCATTCAGGCATTGCATTAAACGTTTTTGCAGAATTCTTTTAGAAAAAAGGAGAAAAAAATGCATTGAATTGAATTTAAATTAAATTAAAATCACTCAAATGAATTTTTGAATCATTCTTTTTGTATAATTCAATTCCTTTTGAAAAAAGAGTTGAGTGAAAATTTAAATCATTGCAAAAAAAAATATAAAAATAATGAATGACTCCATTTCTATTCCACTCAATTATATTTTTTTTTGTCACAAAGTTATTAAAAAGAATGATTCAAAATTCATTCATTCATTTTGAATGATTCAAAATTCAAATTTCAATCAATTAAATTTTTTTTTAAATGATTAAATAATCGAGCATTCTTTCTGAATTTAGAATTAAAAAAGAATCATTCTATTACAGCTCTGAAACCTGCCCCATTTTTGTTTGAAAACTTTTTGTTTTTATTTTTAAATAGTTGCAATTGTTCATCAATTCTAATAAAACACCCCGCATATGTACATATCAGGCCACTGAAGCATATAATCTATGGCTCATATAAGGAGCCCCAAACACGCTGCAGCGTATTTCGCAGTCGAGCACTACTACAGCTTGCTGAACTTATTTCTTGCTTTTTTTTAGTATGGTGTAGCTTTTTTACACACATTCTTTTTTTTTTTTTTGGTTTTGTCAGCACTACCTCAAACGCTGCGTATGATTAATGAATTGCGTTGCCATAACTCATAAGTCGCGTATGCTGTCCTCTAACTTACGTAAAGTAAACATGACCACGTTTATTTTGCGGCGCCTTCCAAATAAGTTTAGCACCCAGCTTATCACGATTATCCGAATGTGTTATGGCCGAGCACTCCGGTATTGTCTTGGTATTCTCACTCTGATCCCACTCGCCAATCCATTCATTTGAATTAGCATCGCGTGCTTGTATAAAGAAACCACGGAACGAGGTGCTGCTCTGATGCTGCTGCTGCTGCTGCTTCTGCTGCTGTTGTGCATAGATTACCACAGATATTTGCTGTCCCGGATGATAGGTCTGTTCGCTGGCAACCACTTCGTAGGGATTCGTATGCGCCGGCTGTGTGCGTGCCTGACCGTGATTCGGTTGATTGGCGCGTTGTTTGACGCATGTATCGGCGGGTGCACCATCCGGAAAGCCAGCGACAAGTACGCACAGTGTGCCGCTGCACAGTAATAGTGTAAGATAGTATGTGCTGCGTTCTGTGTACATTGTACTTTATTTATTTATTTAAATAATACGTGTAGGTTTTGTTATTAAAATTTTTTTTTTTTTTTTTTTACAGTCTACCGCTTGTTGACTATTGACCCGCGACGCGTAGTCTTACACTTTTAGTGAATTATCTGCGCGCAGTCGCAAGGCGTCATGCTTTTAAAGACTCGCTGCACTGGGCTTTCGTAGAAAACTTGAGCTGCAAGCTTGGCTGCTGCTGCTCTGCGGCTATGTTTCTTACATAGTTCGACAGTTTGCCGCTCTGGGCGCAAAACGCTTTTTGAATTTTTATTTTTTTTTTATTTTTTTGATTTTTGGCGTTTTTGGCGCGAAAACAAGTTTTTAATGAACACACCAAGCGCGTTCGACTCCTGTCCAAAGCCAACGTGCTTAGGTTGGTAACTGGGTCATATTATGCGATACTAATGCGCTGCCCTCCCGCTTTGCTTTCAATTATTTAGGCGCTTGATTTCTGCGTTTGGCTTTATTTCTTTATATTTTCACGTTAAGTGCTGCATTGCGAAATTCTCTTCTAATCTACGACACTGGTTTCCTTTTTCTGATTTTGTATACCCTACATACACAAAAAGTGTGTTATGAAGTTTTTTTAGTTTATAACAAAGCTTAGTTTATACAATAGTAAAGAATTGGAGAAGCTCATGGTGGATCTAAACAGCATTCATAGGTATATCGACTTACGACGATATGATTGATTTTAAATATATCTGATTAATATGTATTTATATGTTTTCTTTGTCGACAACACCGGTAAACCGGTTACCATAGCTACAATATATATAAATCAATTTTAAATTTAGATAAAGCCAGAGTCAAAATCGAAACTTGCCTTGAAAACATTGAACATAGTTAAACGATTCGTGCTGCAAAAAGATTTTCCCATAGAATTGTGTTTTTACAAAATATTAAAGCAATAATTTAAACGAAAGCATTGATTTGTGCATAGCGTAAAAAAATACGAGTGCGTATAACCTTTACGCGCGGTTGAAGTAAAACTTCGTTGACTGCAGCAGAAATGGAAGATGGAACTCACACATCCCAACGGCTCTTGCAAAAACCGTTATGTGATGCATTTAATCTGCTGGCATGTACAACAGCTAGTGAGGAGCTCTATCTGGCGGCTTTATCAGCTAAACAGTTTCCCTTAATATCTCTGTAACCTGGCACCCAGATGAAAGTAATGTAAAACTATATATAAAAATATAGACATGTTTTGGCTCGTCGTTTGAAGTCCCAACCTGCTTCCTAAATTGCTTAAATCTCTGCCTGAATGCTGTATTAAGGTATAATTCAGCAGAGTAGACGCCGCAGAGTAGGCCGTCCTAGGACATCATTTGAAACATCAGTAAAAATAATGATCGTTTTTGTGCACCACGCAGAGCTAGAGATACAATCATTCCTTGAAGGAAGTAGCATATTGAAAGATGTTTTCAGCTATTCTATTAGGAGGCAGTAGTCATTTACTGCAACTTTGAATTGTTTTCTAGTTAGTATTTTTGAGTGGCCAGTTAAGCCGGTGGCCCAGCACATGACACCACTTTTTCTTAAGTAGTTGCCAATTGGATTTTCCATCGAGTCTAGCGGGAGAAGATTAAGCATAGTGTCAAGCGCATCTATTGGAGTTGTGCGAAGGGCGCCCGAGTTGCACAGTCCCGCTGTTCGTTGTACCTTACTTATTTGTTTGAGAATAGTCTTTCTTATTAAGGAGCGGCCATCATACTCTGACCTCAATAGCGGTGTAATGGGGTTATACACCATCTTAGACCAACGGTCTTCTTACACCAAGAGAGAGAGAGAGAGAGAGGGAGAGAGAGAGAGCGACAGTGATTGTTATAAGACTACACAAAATTTTGGAGTGTTTTCCCTTAAAGAGGATAGCAACATCCTCCGCGCATAGGCATCAACTCGACAGCCATCCCCTCTGTAGACTTTAGCAGTGCATTCACTTTTAGGTTCCAGAGAAGGGATGATAGTACCACTCCCTGAGGTGTACCTCTATCGACGAATCTAGAAAGCTTTGATACGCCATGTGAAGATTTCACAACGCTGCAATGAAATGTGTGACTGTTCAGACTCACCGTCCAACAACTTCCACATCCGTTAAAGCTTTAGGGATAACCTCTGGTGCAAACGTTGTTTAAGTCTTCCTCAATGTTAAGAAAAGCTACCAAAGTGAACTCTTTATCTAGCTTAGATTTTTCCATGGTGGAGCCAATGGAATGGAGGGCAGTTTTTTTGTCTCTACTCTCGGCATGCTGTGATACTGAAATATGAGTTGAAATCATCGTTAGGTGTAGACCTAGTAGCCCTTCAATTGTCTTTAAGAGAAAAGATGATAAGCTTAGTATTTGTAAGGTATTTCCTGCCTTAGTGATGAAGACTATTTGGGTATCGAGGCATTCGTCTGAGATGCGCCTCTGAGATGCACCTCTGAGAGACTCTCTTCTTATAGATTTTAAAGCAATTTTTGGTTCTGAGACCAGCTTTCTAAAGTTGCGCCGGAATTGTATTATCTTACGAAATAATTAAGTACTAGTTGAATTCATAAAACTGCTACATATCATAAAATATAACCTTATATTCAGAACAGTGTTTATCTAAATTTTTGAAACACTGTAAAGAAAAATTCATTTATAATTCATGATTATAATCATATAGATAACTTATAAGTAATAAAACTGATATAGATAATTATCTATATCAGTTTTAGATATTTTGTGGTATTATTATAACTAGGTCCGACTTTTGGTCAAATTTTAACCACCTACATAATTTACTACATAATTTTCCATATCGTATTATACACGAATACGAGTAATATGTTCATTTATCTACCACTTAGTTTTCAAAGAAAAATATCAAACAAACAACTAAAATGAAGTTACAGCACACTGAACAAACAATATGTAAAAACTATTTGTGTATTGTAAGTGGTATTAAGTTTTAAGTGAAGTTAACCATTAAGATTTAAGCCAAAATAATCGAAAATTTTACAAACATAAAAATACTCACGAGTTATGGTTCTTAAGCAACTTAAAATGGTAAGATTAAATTTATGTTTAGTACCATTATTATTATTATTAATATTATTAATATTATTAATATTATTAATATTATTAATATTATTAATATTATTAATATTATTAATATTATTAATATTATTAATATTATTAATATTATTAATATTATTAATATTATTAATATTATTAATATTATTAATATTATTAATATTATTAATATTATTAATATTATTAATATTATTAATATTATTAATATTATTAATATTATTAATATTATTAATATTATTAATATTATTAATATTATTAATATTAGAATTATTATAATTATTTGGTTGATGGCACTGCAAACATTACAGATCTGCTGTATCTGATGCTGAAGAGTTATCTATTGTGTTGTCGGTAAGTCATGTCGCTATTTTTGTTTTTGGTGATTTTGGAAGCACACTCGTTAATAACACTAGTCTACAAAAATTTGCAGTCGATGGCATACTTTTTTGAATGGATGCGTTTTCGCATAACTTTGCAAGGTATCACCACTAAGTATTGCAGCTATATCAAAAATTAAGCCGATGGCGGGGACATTTGTAATGTAAAAACACGTGTAACTCATAAATATTGCAAAATAACGCAATAACATACAAAATGTTTCGGATGTCGGTCATCTTCCAAACAGAATCTACAGCTGCTATCACCTTGGATACCAATTTTTCAAATGTCTTTTCAGTCTGCAAAGTCCAGTCCTCCAGAAATCCATACATAATTCTTAGGGTATTCATCTTGAGTTCATTGCAGTTATGGTAACATTTATCGACATCAATATGAAAAAGGCCAAACTGATATTAATGAGGTACTCATGTGAAGGGTATAGAAGCTGCTTTGTTACCAAAGTTAACATATTTTTTTCTGCTTATATATTTTCTCCGTATTTTTCTTTAATTGACAGCTTAAAGTGGTTGTAGACGTTGGTTGGTCAACTGCATGGACATTGGCTGTTGCTCCGTCGTAGTTGCGTTGCGTTGCGTTGCGTTGCGTTGCGCCAACTGTCGGTCATTACTGCTACTCCGCTTAGCGCCAAATGAGGCGCATTACTGCCTGTTTGAATCATTTTGCATGGCACAACAAAGCAGGCATACTCGTCTATGGAATGGTGAAATCAGCGAGGCAAATGTAGCTTACTTGCAATGCCGCACATTGCGCATGTCCAATGAGTCCTGTGCAAAGCCGCTCGTTGGTGTATTCTTGGCCAGGCTAAGGCAACAAAACGCGCGTTGTTGAAACAAAAAAAAAAAAAAAAAATAAAAAAACAGGACAACAACATTGACAGCAGAGCACCCGAAGTCAAATGGCAAATGCAATTGTAGAGCTCAGAACGAATTCAGAACTCGAGGCGCGTTGACGTGTGAAAAGCGAATAAATTTTTTAATAAGCAAAACGCTAAATATAAAGTCAATTCGAAAGAGTGCAAAAAAAAAAAAAAAAAAAAATACTAGAATACTAGAAGAAAACAAAAAATTAAAACAAGTAATACAAACTGCCTGCAACAACATTGCCGAGGGGGTCAAATAAAGTTAAAAAAAAAACCAACAAAGCAAAAGCAAAACGTGCTCCAACAACGCAACAACAAAGAAAAAGCATTAAAGTAAATATTTTTATATTTTATATATTAGAAAAAATAAATAAAATTAAAGCATGTTTTAATATTAGTTCATATAAAATTAAATAAGTGTCTTTAAAATTAGTCAATACAGTGAAACTTGGCTAAAGTGTTTCAAGCAAACTAAAAAAAAAAAAAACAAAACAAAAAAAAAACACATCAAAAGGAGCAACTGCGACAAAAAAAAAAATCAATGCTTCATTCAAAACGCAATTTTGCAAAAAAAAAGTAAAAAACTTAAAAAAAAACCTAAAACAATAAAATGTGAAAAACTTAAGGCAAAAGCAGTAAACATAAAAAAGAAAATTCTCACGTGACGTACTAGAAAAAAAAAACAAAAAACCAAAAACAAAAAGAAAAAGAAAATAATAAATAATATGGGCCGTGTTGAACTCCAATTTACTCAAACCCAAGTAGCTTGCTCAAGTTTAGCGCCGTGCCAGTCGTCAAAGCTGACGGAAAAGCGTTTAACACACAGATACAAAGGCACAGATACAGATACATATATACAGCTACAGATACGAACGTTCATTTTGTTTGCATATATTCTATGTGTGTGTGTATGTGTGTGTGTAAACTCCATAGCTGCTACTCACCTGCGGGGTATAGAACTGCCGCCACCCGTGACCCAACTTCCGTTGTATCTTTTTGTTTGTTGTTGTTTTATTCATGAGAAAAAGGGGCTAAAAAAAAAAGAAAAAAAAGATACAAGTATGATTTGAATGAATGTAGAGGCATCCTCTTTAGCTGCCATACCAAAGCAACCGGAGCAGCATGCGAAAAGTGACATTTTTAATGTGAGAACTGCAAGTAGCTATGTGTATGTGTGTGTGTGTGTGTATGTGAGTCTATTTAAATATAAGTGCATGCATGTAAGTAAGTATGTATTTGTATCTGCTACTTAATAATTTAGCTGCGTTTAAGCTATAAAATGCTGTTGCGACCCCAATTCAACACAACGACATGAACCCAACGACAAGTGACTATGCTAGGTGTAGCTCCAAATAGCCCCAAATAGCCCCACATAGCTCCACATAGCCCAACCCATTTTGCACTGAGACCAACTTCTCGCTACTTCTTTAGGCTTTGTTACTTGTTACAACAACTGCGCACCGCTGCGCATTCTGAAGCCTACATCTTCATGCCAGCCCATTTTTACAAATCCGATTGCGACTGGAGTCATTGCGCGACGACTACGTCATCCTCTTCTTGCTTTTTGCCGGAGTCAGCTAACGCGCAAGAACATCGCGTGGCATAGCCCACTAGTGAAGTGCAAGCCAAGCCAAGCCAAGCCAAGTCGAGTCAAGGCATCTCTGTAGGCTTGCATGGTGTTGTAGCATGACACGATTGCAGAATGGTATGTGAATTCCGTATATGAGTATATATATATATATGTATATACGCGTTTGTATGCTACTACACATATGTATATTGATTCGCGCTGCCGTAGTCTGGTTGGTCCCATCGATGCCATTGCATGTAATACATTTTTAAAGCGTGCTGCAGTTATTTTTCTGTTGCCTTTATCTTCGCATATAAAGCTTGCCGCTTGCCACCGTTCGTACTGTCATTTATTCGTGACGTCATCAATCGCGTTTCCGTTTCCGTTTCCGTTTAACACTCGCATTTCCGTGTGTGTGTTTTTTTTTTCTTCCAATTTTTGTAGCGATCTGCTTGTCATCAATGCGAATGCGAATATTTCTTTCAGTTCTTTCAGCTCTAGTGCAATCAATAAATCGACGCGCTCTTTCATCGTCGTCGTCGTCGTCGTCGTTGTCGTCGTCGTTGCCGTCGTCTTTGTCGCTGCTAAAAATAAACGCAATCATCTGCATTTAATGTGCAGCGTATAGCGACAGCGGCATGCAACAATATATACTATATACTCGTATATATACTATATACTCGTACATACATATGTACTATATAGTCAAATATAATATATAATCATGCGATTCAAAGCATTTAGCTGCAACGCAAAGCGAAAACATTAAAGCTGAACTATATTTATTCTTTGATTTTGATTGCACTCAGCTCAGACAATAATGTTGCACAGTGTGCTGCAACTAAGTGAATTGCTGATGAAATTTTTTAATTTAGTTGTATTTAAATGTTATATCTAGAAACTTAATATTCTGTTTTGGAGTCCCACCAGACGAAAGTATCACGATCATTGAGCCAACGATCGACTCAATCGAGCACAATGTACACGGTGTGCTATAAAAATACCCGAACTATATAGTTTTAAAATAAAACAAGCATGGTATTGTGCTTCAAAGCTAATATTTATTCAAAATAGGATCCATTTAACTCAATACAAAGTTTGGAATGCTCAACCAATTTATTCATAAACTATTTAAACTCACTTTATGTTCTTTAGCACCTGTGTCACGGCTGCTTGTATGGCTGGAATGTCATCATTGCAGTTTGCAATTTTAGTAAGAGAAAATAGTCGCACGGTGATAGATCTGGCGAAAACGAAGGGTGGTCGATGAGACAAATCGGTTTTCTCAAAATTCATTGACTTTTTTGGTCTTGTGAGCTGGTGCATTATCATGCAATAAAAACAGCTGCTTTCGTTGGGAATGTTCGGCCCTAACACGTAAAACTCTCGACCACAAACGTTATAAAACTTGTAAATACTATTCTTCATTGAGAGTTTGACCTTCTGGAACAAATTCCTTGTGAACAAGACCCTTGGAATCATAGAGAGTTATCAACATTGTCATTCTCACAGTGAAATTTGCATCGATAGCGATTATTTCACTTACTTTTTCCACTAAGTCAGCACGATTAGATGCTTCGGGCTGTCCAGGCCTTGGATCATCATTTAAATCATCACGATCGTTTTTAAATCATGTAAACCACGTGTAAACTTGAGTAAACTTGACTCATACAATCTGATGATCGTAAACTTTTTTTTAACAATTTTTAAGTCTCAGTAAATTTTTTATCGAGTTTAAAATAATTTTAATATTTGCTACAAAAACTGCTGTTATTAAAACGTGTGTCATTTTGTAACCTGTCAAACGATTAGCATAAACTTAGCTGCTCTCGAAAGAAGAAAAGATAACATTTAATAGATGGCGCTACGTGTTCTATGATTTAAATTTAAAGGTCTGTTATTTTTAGATCAGCCCTTGTAGGTACACTCATAAATAAGGGTCGAAAGTCAAGAAAATGGACTTGAAATCAAAACCATACGGTGACGAAAGTAGATCACCAAAATAATAGCGAGGCGCATACAAAGTAAATCTCGAAATCTTTTTTATCAACTGGTAACTGGTAACTTTAATATCTGTGCTTGTGCGTTTGTATTTTTTTGAATGTGTGAGGAACGATTGTTTAAACCTTTTGTATGTAAATATTTAACTGATTTTGATAAAATATAGATTGTGCACATCTGAAAATGAATACCTTTTAAATGGTGTGCATAGTTTTATCAAAATTGGTTGTATACTGTGAGCGCATAAAAACTGCTTGCCTCTCAATATACTTTGTTATATACCCGTACATAGCAAAATGGTTCATATTTCTTCTGCTCCTGTTTCTCATAGTGTAGATATTCAAATGATGCGCTCTACTCCACTGTGATTTAAGTATAACCGAAAAAAACAAATAAATATTTAAATATTTATAATAACAACTCGCTATATTTCGGGTTCAACTTCGCATTCACTGCTCATAACAATACGGAACCCATTTTTTATGTACGAAAATAGATTAATTTGAGAAAACCAAAAAAAGTAGTCATAACATATAACAAATCTACGAATCGTCTCAGAGCTGTAAAATTGTTGAGGAATAGTTCAGATTGTTTTTGTACACAAATGTTTCATCTTAATCTGTCACATTTTACGAGTTGTACAATCTTGTTTCTGACAAGTACCATCAGTCATTAGACTACTGTCAAATTTGGAGTCAAGTTTTTACTCCGTTTCATGACCGTGGATGATTTGTAAATTCAACGCAATACATCAGAGGTCAAGCAGTAGTTGAGACAGTGGGCTTCTCTGGCCGGATCGGCGTGGTAAACTTCTAAATTCTGACCTTTCATATCTACTTTTAATGGCTGGCAAACCGTAGTCTAATGATAGGTGTTAGCTCTCCCAAAAAAGATTTCTTTAAAAACCACAAGCTGCTTTACAACACCGCTATAAAACCAATATCATAATTGCTAGCTTTGGGTTAATGCAAGTGCCACCAGCCATGTAGAAATTATTCAAAGAGCTCAATCAAAAATTCTTATAATTATAACTGGTGCATGCTGGAATGATTCGAAATGAGAACATCCATAATGAACTAAATATTCCATTCGTAAGAAATAAAATTCTACGGAAATACTCAACTACCAACAAGTTACAACATAGTAGTAGCAAATAGGGTCATTCTCCAAACGGAGATTTAGTATGCAGTGCATTGGAATAAGATTTGAAAGGTTATTGTTGGTCTAAAAAGAGAAGATTCTATAAATAATACGACTTTTTTTAATGGCATATATACACAAATATCAACGGTGTAAGTCAAACAACAAGAGCAGTAAGTTCACTCATTCAAAGCAATTATAAATGACTCTATGACCTCGCCTTTTTACGCACACATTCTGAATCCTGTGTCTTTTTCACCCCCATTTAATTACATTTTTTTGTCGGATATATGTTGTCATACATTTCTGAACGATTAATTTTCCGAGTTAGTGTACATCATTGCTGATTTGTGCTATAACATTTAGCTTAGAATTAAGATGTCGATGAGCCGTCAAAAGTCTTTGTATGAAAAATATTCTTTTCCAACTTACAGCACACTGTCTGGATTTGCGAAAGTCACACGATTTCATTGCTTTGTTTCTTGTCTACTTCATCTCTTCCTCCAGTTACTTCTACGGCAGGCTTTCTCTATCGAACTACTAGTAGCTCGATTTTTTCCACAATCTAATCGAATTTTCTTTATGTCCGTCGGTTTGTTCGTATGTTTGCATCTAGACAAGCCATGGCATCAAACAGCATATGGTGGCACTTGTATCTTAAAGTGATGTGGCAAGTGTTGCAGTTACTTTTGACATGACCCTTGACCTTCCTGCCTGCCCGTTGCGTCTTTGACTCTTTTTTTCGTGTTATCTCGCTACACTCATTTCGTACCGTTCCAGCATGGCGCACAAGTGCTCGAAATTGGCATTTATGCTACCATTTTGTTACAGCCGCTCCGCTCCGGTAGCTGATTTTTATATCCTTCTTCTGCCGCCGTTGCCGCTTATGCCGCCGTCGTCAATAGCGGCAATAGAAGAATTTACTAAGCGAAATCATTTGCCATAAAATGGCATGTCTTCGCGCTGCTGCTCCTGTCGCTTCGCCGCAAATATAATTTATTGTGTCCTTGTTTGTTGTTGCCGCCCGCTGCATCGTCGCCGCCACTATCGTTCTGAAATCAGCAAACACGAACGATTTAATAGTGCTTAGCTTCTTTCACCAGTTAGTTTGACTTGAAGGATAACTTTAATTTTCGTTCAAACATTGCGGCGACATTTTTGGGTTTTTCATTTATTTTATTTTTTTTTTTTTTCATAATATTTTATTTATGTTGTGAAAAAACGTGACTCGTCGTTGTTCCTGATTTCCGTTTTAAAGTTTTGCAACTACGTGACTTGATCAGCTGTCTTCTATTCCGAGTTCCGAGTGCACAGAACGGAACAAAATTGATGCACATTTTTTTATAGCATAGCTCTATTTTTGCATTAAGACGCAATGTGCAGGCCATCTGAGTCTCCATTTTGCCATTTCGCTATTTTTAATTGCGTACTTCAACGAATTTTATGACTTGGCAGGAGAGTCGGTGACGCAGTCGTCCCACCAGCGACAAAGTAGACAACGACATCAGAGCCGCTGACAACGAATGTAATTTTTCATTTTAATTACGCACAAACACATTAAAATGCGTTGTAGCAAGTCCGGTACAAGTTGCCGCACAGTGGCTATGAAATTTTATACTTAAATGCATATTTGAAAAAAATGCAAAGTGAATAGTCTTAAAAATACTCGTACTCTTCGTACGTATGGTGCGTTCATGGAACATACAAAAACTACAGCCTTCAGACAGTATGCACGAATTAAAATCTATGCAAAACGAGAAGCTGCAAGATAGTAAATAGTACCCTTAAATCTTAATTCAAGAAACTATTTGAGATTTGTAGACATTTAAGTTTCGATCAAGGTACTGGTAGTCTTTAGTTTCTTGTGTCATTCTAAATTACCTGTAATTCATAGTGTGCCGATCATCTTTCGACACTGTTCTATGTTTCTTACTGTTTGGCTGATGTAATTTATCGAAAGGATGTTGCTCTGCTTCAGATCTTGACTGTCGTTTGGTTTTCACCACGAATTCCACTTTATTCATTCAATACTACTTTACTTACATCTGTAGATTTATAAAGGTATGGGAGACTGAATGCTGATACCCTGCAGATGTATGGTTTTGATATAGTTTCGCAATTGCTAATACATGTCTGCAGCTTTTACACGCAACTAGCTGCACTGTCTTTACCTTAGAACTAAATATCCTAGTTTTATTGCCGTTGAAGAGATGCTTGACATCGTTATGTGGTCCACAGAAGAGGAGTACCACTGAAAACAAATGTCATTTTATTAACAACCAAGATAAATGGAAGGCGGTAAAATGTGTATATTCGTTTTAAGTCAGTAGCGACATTGATTGGAGAGTATTTCGTTGTGAAGAACTAGGCATGTTGAAAACTAGATAATGTTGATATTTCGAAATTTTTTTATCACATCAGAAATTTTTATATGCCGACATTTAAAGTCAACAATTATGATTTTTATAAGATGCAATGCCTGAACTGCTGTTCCCTGACTGTGGTAATGACCTGTATACATATTACACCATTAAACCGATTCGTCGAGATAATATCTGCGCATTGTTTTAATGTTAAAGTTGGGCTATCCCCAGTATCCAGCTGACAAAATAAAAACATAAAATCACCATATTCTACATTTTCACATCTTTATGTAACTCGCAAAGTTGCACCTTCGCAATAAAGTTCCCGGTCGTGGTCAATAATGTTACCACGTATATGCACGTAGTTACAAAGTGCGATCCAAAGTTAACAGAACATTTCGTATAGGGGATTTTCTGGTAGCGCTATGTATATGTGACTTAGTGTGTTCTCGAAGGGTTTTTAATTTCCCAACTTCCAGTCAAAAATTGCATGACACGATTGCACTCGAAGCGGCGTTATTACGTCTGAAGTTTTTATTGTATCGTTTCATCACCATATTTATGGTGAGGATTGTTCATCCCGTGGCAAAGTATATGAGTGGTACACGCGGTTTAAAAACAGTCATGAGGACATAAATGATGACTAAAATGAAATTCATTATCACCGTAGTTTCCATCAAGACTGTGGGTGAATTAATCAAAGATTAGCCAAAATCTTCATTGAAATTCATGAAATTAGATTAGAACATATGGGCTATCGAAAGGTGTCTGCACGCAGAAGGAAGTTGGAGTTGGAAGTATCCGTATTCGTCTCATTAGACACCGTGCGTCTTTTATATTTTCGGAAAATGTATTTGACAATGAACGGAAAGCGTTTGTTGGACGTAGAAGTCATCCAAAAGCCTTTTAACGAAATGCTAAAGAACGTCCCGACCGACGGCAACAACTCCGCGTACATTGGACCAACTGTCATAAAATTTTTGTCTAGAAGTTGGAAAAGCATGTACCTTTCGAACGCCACCATAAAATGCTTCCTGCTTACTTTGGAACGCAAATGTCTGGGACTGTAGAAAATTTTAGTAGTGCTTGTAATTTACTCACCATACATTTTATTTTTGTAGAATAATTGGTTTGAGGTTTAAATTAGCGCTAAATTAAAGTTTATTTTGGCGTTAATAAACTTGATACCTGAACGGACGTTTGTGAGCTGCATGGGCCGTTTGAATCGTTTTTGGACATTCAAAAGAAATTGGCAATCAATAACTTTACCCCGTTAATGTGGACTTATACAATATAGAATAGTTCTTAAATGTAGATAGAGTAAAATATAAAATGTGGATAATTGCAAGAAAGCTAAAATGTCCTGGATACTAATAAAATTTTTGTAGAGATTTTACAATAAGACTTTATCTTGCATTGCACGATCGAGGGAAATGCATTCCCGCAATATATACTTCAGAAGCTGCAAGGAAGAGAACCACTGTAACTCGAAATGAGCCACGCTCAATAAGCAGCCCAAGGCATCTTGGAAAAAGGTTGTTAAATTTCCTGAATTACAACTCCATGATAGGCTCTTTCAAATTATGCTCATTCCAACCGTGCAGATAAGTTATAGAACTCTCTAACGCAGTTACAAAGGTTACAATACGATATAACGGTAATTGCATGGAAAACTTCGATAATATTAAAGTTACATTAAGTTATTACAGCTTCAACTGCAGATATTGTCTTCATTTACGGTCGTTGTACCAACAAATTCCAACTAATAAGGTTCTACTTATTATTGTCTTTCAAAATAGGCACATTTAAGTATGCACATATGCACATACACGCTCTTTCTCGACATAATGAGCAAATGCCAGCACAGCTATTTGCCTACTCCACGGATACGTCCCTTTCCCATCCTCCTCCATCTCTTCCTCATACTTGTCTCTATTGCCACAGCCAGAGTTCAAGTGGTTTGTGTCATCAAGTTCCACCGGGAGGCGTCGCCTCAAGTCTAAAGTAGGCGGTGGCAGAGAGCAACACCAATGTTCCCACTGCAGCCACTTTGGCTTGAACAAGTTGCAGGCTTACCTTAGCTAAATTAATTATAACAATTAAACAAAACAGCAGAGCAACCAGCAGAAATACCATTTATACGCACAAACACACTTAGCTAAGCTATCTCTTTTGCTCCATTGTTTGCTATCATCTTTGTCACTCGTACAACAGGCTGCGGTTGACAATCTTAGATTAGTTGAGGTTAGGTTTCAGTACACGTACTACTCCTACTACAAGAGAAGGGTGTTTTGTTTTTAGACAAGTAGATTTGTAAGCACTGCGAGTGAAAATGTAGCGGATGATACAGTTTTTTTCAATTCGGCATCTATTGCTTCAGTTTGGTCTTTGTTCGTTTACTGTGTAAAAGATTTTGCGTAAATATCTCGGTATACATCATTATAAAAAACCGCTGATGTACTAAAACAAAGATCAGTATTGGCAACTTTAGCTCCTAAAAAGGACGAATATGCCCAGGAAGTATATATACTTAAATGAATACAAGCTTTGATATTAGACTTCAATGCTTACGTTGGGAAGATTCTGCATATTTGGTCGAAAAATCATATATTTGCATTTATTCTGCTGTCCATTTTTCTAGTTTATATAACAGCTTGTCGATTTTCTTGCTGTCCACCTTGAGCACAACAAATGAAATCAATACGTTGAAAACTCGCTGGTCATGCGACTATAAAGCAATCAAAGCATCTGCCTGCGGATATCACCAGATTCAAGAAGGCTTGACTGAGATCCACTTCGAAGTTGCCAGCTGAAGTTGCCAGTTGACAGTTTTCACAATTGAAGAATATAATATCAGCGTGTTCTTTTGGTGTGTATTGACTCATAGATAAAATGATATTGAATGATACTTTAGAATCGTACTCATATGTCGAAATCGGCTAAAAAATGGTTAATCAAATGTTATTCAATGTTGACTTACTGAAGTTTTAGATGACGCATTATGGATGGCGCATCTGACAAACTCACAGACAGAAACACTGACCGACAGACAGACAGACCGACAATCATGGCTAGATCAACTCGTCTTGTCGTACTTATCACGAATATATAAACTTTATGGTGTGCTTTCTTTAGAATCAAATTCAAATACATTCGGTCGAAAGGAATTGCATAACTTTGAAAAAATAATTTAATCACCTTTCTAACGATGTATCACTTACTAGCTGGCCCTCGCAACGAACAGAGAAAGTGTCAGTAGCTGGAGTACACGCATACTATGTATGTATATTCAAACAAATTTCTTTTCACACATTCATATGAGTTGACCACAGATCAACTGCAATCTCATGTACTTTTAAATGTATACAATGGTTTTTAATCGATCATTTCCAATGTGATAAAATGCTTTTACCGCATTTTATTTCGAATATACTTATACTTTCGTTCTTACTCTTTGATCACGCACACATGACCATATGAGACAAACACATGAGCGCTCTACAATCTGTGGCTTTCAGCTATACATCATGTTTTAATTTCGTTCTTTCTCTTTGATCACGCACACATGACCATATGAGACATCATGTTGTAATTATCGCCATCTCGCTCATACTAATTTCTGCCTAATTTACTCTACATTTCATTTACATTTAAATTTAATCGTTACATTTATGTGTATATCATCATATATTATAGCCTATGTGTTATTCTGATATATGAGCTATATTATTGCTAAGTTTCATTAAAATCCACTCAGTAGTTATTGCGTGAAAGAGTAACAAACATCATACACATCCATACAAACTTTCGCGTTTATAATATTAGTAGGGTTTCAATCGGTTTTGCCGTACACTCTTGACGCTGGTTTAAGTAAAATAATAAATCGAAAAACCAAAATGTACCGATATCTAAGTGAATGGTCCAAATGGAAAAAAAAATCAGCATGATTTTCATGTTCATCGCATCCAAATTACTTTAAAAATGTGAGGGATGTGTAATGATACAGACAAAAAAAAAATTAAAATATTAAAGAAACTTCATAGTTAACCCGAGTATAACTAACTCGAAAATAACTGGGCACTATGAAACTGACACTTAATAGCGTATTAGCTTTCATTCTGCACTTTAGCTTTACTTGACTATCAAGCAAAATTGCCATTTACGAAGTGCGCAAAATTCAGAATAGACTTTTTAAGATTCACACAATCATCAGAACAAATTTTTTCAAAAATGAGGCCGCAACTTGCATTACCCGAGTATGATCAGTGACACAAATCTATACGACATTGATCCGAATGATATGTGGTTCAAGCATGAATCTATTGATCATAAAACTATTGAATTACTGAAATTAACCAGTGAATTCGAACCAACGAATTGTGCGATTTGACGCTATACGTTTACTTCCTGTAGAGTTAGGTGAAGTTTTGGTGTAACATTTGGTAATATTATTGAGCGATAAATATATTCAAAACCGCGTTGATGTAATCTCAATTTCTGCCGTTATTATTAAAAAAGAAATTTTGTCTGTACTTCTCTTAAAAAAACATCCTTTAATTTGCCACAACACTCTCCTGTGCTCTATTAACTTGTCTGTGTGTTTGCTGCTGCCCACAAATTAGGTAACCTCAACGCACTACCCTCACTGTGTAATTGTCTGACTTAAACGCTGCCCGGCACTACTACTACTACGACTATGGGTATCTAGCTATTTATAAACTGTCAAAATGGCCCAACTGTCACACGTACCTTGAACGTAATACATTGAAGTAGCCCTGAGGCCTCGTGAGGCATACAAATGTGCGCAACTAATTACACGATCGAGGTTCACTTTTAGCTTATTGAGTTCATTAAGTGCAATGTTCTTCATTAAACACTCAACTCGGTTCAATTTTTTGGGGCACGCATTTGCATGAAAAGTGTCAGTTCGACGAGTGCAATGCTGCGTTCACGTAATATGCGCTTTGACATTTAATATCCGCCTGCGGCACAAGGACAACCGCAACAGCAATGAAGCGGCAGCATTCACGTGTCATTCATACAAAATTGTACTGGAAAAACCAAGGATTCATGCAATTTATAATGAAATTTTGTTGACACAAATGTCAGTTTGTTACACCGGAAAAAATTATTCTAAAATATCAAAAATATAGTATTTTTAAGGTTAAAAGTACATTACGTAAATATCAAGTACTTAATATAAATATGAAATTGCTATCACCTCTAAATGTCCAAAATTCATTAAGACAGCTCACGTCAATTTAAGCAGACTGTTTATCTGTTTATAAGCAAATGTATGACAACGCCCCCAACGTTTCCTTGACGAATCTTGCAACATGTGGCCGAGCGTTGTCATGTTGAAAAACCACGTTGTCGTGTCTTTTGGCATATTCCGGCCGTTTTTGCTTCAATGCTCGGCTCAATTGCATCAATTGTTTTTGGTAATGTTCACCAGTGATGGTTTGGTTAGTTTGCAGCGGTTCATAACACAACACCCTTCTGATCCCACCAAATACAAGGCATGAGCATGGCACAAAACTCTTCCGGTTATAGCGTTGAAGGAGCTGTTCGCACAAGTGAAAAATCTCCTTTCGACGTCTCTTGGCTTCAATTCGTACGGCACCCAATTTCCTTGCTTTTGAATCATTCCCATGGCTTTGAGGCGTTTGCCAACTGTTGACAAGTCAACTCCCAATGATTCTGACAATTCTTGAAGGTTTTGACACGGATCTTCGTCATGTAATGCTTCCAATTCTTCAGCTCCAAACTTTTTGGGCTGGCCCGGACGTTCTTTGTCCTCCGTATAAAAATCACCACTTTTAAACCGACGATAACAGTACACACAAGTTGAAATCGATAGAGTATAGTCCCCGTAAGCCTCACAAAGCGTACGATGGGCTTCAGCTGCTTTTTTTTTTCAAATGATGGCACAAAAGCAAAACTTCCCGCAAATTGCGTTTTGTTGGAACAAAAGTCGACATGTCCACAGAGCAAATAAAAAAAAAAATATGTTGTTTACACTTCAGTGGAATGACATATAGTGAAAATTGAAGCTTATGAAGTAGGCTTTAATATGAATATAGTCACAGGTTTAGCCGATGCGATTTAGTGCTAGTTACGCAATCTCTTATGAATCCTTTAAAAGTAACTCCAACACCCAATATAATAAGCGATTTACCAGAATTTTTTTCTCGATGTAAACAGGCTGCTTATTTTGACTTGAATTACCTAAGGGCTGTTTAATTATTAAGTAACGCGAGATTAGGGGAGACGGTTTCTCGTGATGAATATAAATATGAACAAATATTTAAAATCAATGATATTGAAACTTAGCATCATCCAACAATAATTTCTATAAACTTGTGGGATTTATCAGGCATCATAAAAATATATTAATCCTACATCATGTTCGTTAAATGCATAAAAATTGCACAGGAAATGGTAATATTGACGACGGAAAATTCAACGAGCTAGAGAACTCCTATGCGTACTAAACGAAATCCTGCTCCGATGAAGATGGTCAGTGAATTGACGAAGAGGAAATTGGTGACGAGTCAATAGGCCAATTAAGTTTTCAAGAAACAAGAGAAAATGTTAACCTCGTTGGAACCGATGCTTCAATACTCTTCACACGGCTTCATAACATTTTTAAGATGGTTAGCTCATAACTATCTAAAACTTCCGTCCATTAGAGGGCACAATGTCGAATTTGAAGTTAATATTGATTGTAATGAAAAAGTTTTTAATGTAATATCCGAGGGATGTTACACCTTAAAGAGTGAACGTATCATGGTAATTGTGATATAGGATGTATCCATACCCGATTTCAGATCGATATCTTCAAAACTAAGCGACTTACAGACAGGGGATAGACATACGGACATAGCTAGTTCGATTCGTCGCATCGAGCTGATCAAGAATGAATACATTCTTGAAGAGATGGCGTCCTTATGAAACTCCGAAGCTTCCTTCAATTCGTTACAAACTCCGTGACAAAAATATTATAAGTACTATTCACACTACGTGTAGTGAGGATAAAAAAGATTTCTGGGTACTCTGCCATTAAAGACATTAGGCTTTGACCCAATCTCCATGGACCAATAAAAAAAAAAAAATACTTTTGAATCGAATAAATTTACTTTTTATTATTTCTTATTGCAACGTTTGTAATTGCAGAAATTTGTTTGGTGTTACGTTACTATAAGGAGGGGAGGAACGTATGCAAATTTGTGACAAAGTGTTAATTGGGGAGGGGGACAAACGTGGAAAAACTGTGTTACATAAGGTCATTGGGAAATATTTGTATATATATTTTTTCCTCAAAAGAAAGAAGGAATGCTAGAAGTGTGCTACTACCTATCATCAGTTGACTATTGCAAACAAGTCTTAACTTTGTAACTGCAAAAACTTCTTGCAAATTATAACATACGCTTTGTGCGTAAAAAGGGCAGGCAACAAAACAAAACAAAACAAAATCAAGCGAATAAGTTGTTTTTAAGGCAGGTAAAATGTTAGTGTTTGCTTTCTCTACACCGTATTTCACTAAATTCAAAGCCTAGCCTACTTGTTTATTTATGATTTCATTTAATTACGTACAATTTTGTCTAGTCGGCAACTTTGAAAAGTGTCACTGTCATCTGCCTCTTTCGCACTACAGACTTTACTTCACTTTGTGTTGGTCAAATTTGTAAATTCATTTTTGGGCTATTGATGTGACCGTCAGATCATATTGATACTTTGTCATATTATTTTGCGAAATACCCGTATTAATTTACGTTTTTTATACGGTTTTTGAAAAAGCTCATATGCAGATTAACCAGCGGATATTAATTTGATATTGATCTGTTTTTTTTTCTCGGTGTAGTCGAGAAAGAAAGAAACACGTGACAAGGAAGTGAAGCGCGCATCCGGCAAAAAGGCTACGGAATTGTATGCGGTCCAAAACCGGATAACGCTGGACAGCGCTTTCCCATTGAACATTTACCATTCTGGTTTCCGTTGCCAAGTTTCTGACAAAAGCTGTTTGATGCTTTATGAGCCGGCTGCAGCTGCTCATGGTCCCAGGTGTAAATATCGCTTATGGCGCTCAAATGGAAATCCTAAATAAACACCGAATGACATTCACGCATCAGCAAAATGTGGTGAAGAAAAATAAAAAAAAATATAAAGGAAAACATGTCACGACCCATAAAAGCATGGGTAGATTTATGTTTTGCAAATGTTGTGGCATCGAGTCGAGGTATGGAACGCCTTGTAATAGGAAACCTTTTTCATTGTTGCCTATATTACTTTTTGTGCTTTAATTGTTATGGAGGACTTTAATTTTTGTATGCGAGGAACGACTGTGTTTGCTTTATTATATTATATGTACAATGTACCAGGAGTTGGCTTCTTCAATGGAGTGGGTGATGGCAACCACACAGCATTGTCGTCGTTGAAATCGTTGGTGAACCGTCGCTTGCCACGCTATATTTCGTGATTTGTATTTTTCTGAATCCGTTTCTTGTTTTGCCTTCACTGGTGCGCTCCATATACTCCATATACAGACATGCACATAATACCTACTATATCAACAATACCTATATTCATGTTCGTCTCATGTACAGTGCGCTCTAGACACCCTTTACCCTACACTTGTGCCATGTGCCACGCTATACCCTTTCCGTTTCCGTTCTTGTGTGCCATGTTGGTTTTTTACTATTTTCACCCATTTTTATTTTTGTTTTTTTTTTGTTTTTTTTTTTAATGGTAAAAGTATTTTTGCTCTGTGTTGTTTGCATCGCATTTATTGCTCTTCACGTGGCAACAAAAAATATTTGTATAATAATAATTCATAGCGCATTTCGACGCGTTAATTGTATATTTTGTTGTGGAAGTTCGGGGCAACGTACGTAAACGGGCGACGGAATGCTTTATGTCGATGTGCGACGTTGACGCAGTTTATTATGTCTGCAGTTTTTTCTCTTACAATATTTATGGAAATGGAAATGCGAGTAGCAAATTAATTCATAATGAGCGCAAGAAATCCGATCCGACGACCCTAAAATGCGCCACTTTTTTATTACTTATGTACAGTAGACTACAAAAAAAAAAAAAAAAATAAATAAATAAATAAAAAGAAGAAAACAAAAATCGTTCCATTAATGAATTTGCAGTGAATTCAGTAGAAGCAATGGTGGATTTCTTAGAATATGGTTTTCTTTTTGGTACAAAAGATTTTTTATTTATTTTGAAATATGTACATTTGAAAGCTATCTCATATGAATTTGGTTGCCAATTACCTACATACTTAGTATGAATTAATAAACGCATTTAAAGTAGATGCTTGTTTTTCAAAACATGATACTGCAAAATATTAGATTATAATTTAATATGATTATGTTTGGCGACCTTAATTGTGAATATATGAGTTTTGCACGACCGACTTGAAGTGAAAACATTGAGAACATTTATTCTCCATAAGAAAAGCAACAATAACAACAACATTTTCTACTCATAAATTTATTTGCCGATGAGACACTGTGTTTCGGACACCACAACGAGATCATTAACAGTCACGAACTGTATGAAACAATTTTTGCTACTTAACTTTTAGTTATTTCAATTTAGTTAGTGACTTATATCAAATGTAACACTGCTCTCATTAACTACCAATAGACTACTTTTCGATTTTGAGCGGACTGAACGTCGATGTGTGCTGATATTAACCACTAACTAGAGCCCTGCATGAATGTTGTCAAAACGGCAAATGATGCATTTACACAAAATGGAATTTGAATGAAAGTGCACATTCTTTTAATGAATGTGAATTGAATGAATAAGTTTACAAAGTTCACATTCATTGTAATTCATGCGAAGCTTGTGAATTTTTGTTTTTCGAATGCTTATGAAGTTGTATGTCATGTATCAATGAATGAATGCGATAGCTTCGTATGCTATGAATGCGCTTCATGTTAGTGTGTCTATTTCACTCTGTTTGCTTGTTTCTTGCAGTAAAAATACGTAATTTTGAAAGAGTTAAGCAATACTGGAGGAAACCGCTACGAGTTGCTAAATGAGTTGTGTTGTCATGTAGTTTTCTAGAAAGGATAGGCTATAAAAAATCCAAGTAAATTTCAGAAAGAAGCATTTAATTTGGCTACATCCGTCAAAGAGACCAGATACTGGCATAGATAAGGGCATACCAAGAAGATTGTTCCAAGCAGATACATCATTAGTTTCATTCACAAACTGGTATAAGCACCATTAGCACCATTAGCACAATATGTTAGTCGAGAATAGGCTGTTCATAAGTGAGCAATTCTGAGCAAAAATATCTATACGCCGCCTCATTTTAGCATCTCTCACTCTGCTTATAATGGCTTTCGTTAGCAGCTAGCAACCTTTTTTCTTATATGAATGTATATATATAAGTGAAACTTTACTTCTCTCTTTCTCACTCATTCTACCTCTCGCTAGCTAGCATCCGAACATAAGTTCGGCTGCAGAAGCCCTTCGGCTGAATAAAGACAACGTGTTGATATCACAACTGAACTAATTCTAAACTTCAAAATATTCGAATGAATGAATGATAGTTTCGATTACCCGTGCATTCATAGTGAAATGAATCAACATTCTGTTCATTCATTCAAACTTTAATGAACTTTATTCAGCATTGAATGAATTGAATGAATTGAATGAATTGAATGTTGACATTTTCCAATGTGTTGCATTCATGAATTGAATTTGTATGTATGAATATTCATAGAGTACTTTGAATGAATTAATTCATGCAGCACTCTACCACTAACTCACCTTGAGAAAAGTGTGTTTGGCGTTGTTCAAACAAAGAACACACACCGGAGACTATATAGTAACTATATCAATATTTTACCCATTTATCTGTCTGTCTATTCTTTTAATGCCTTTTAAACACAAACTTAATAATGCATATCGCTCAAAATATGCCAGTAGTCTATTGAATACTCTATTCCAAATGATATAAAACTATAATAATGGACGACATCGAACATTTCCATATTTATACTCTCTACACAGAGTGTGAATAGTATACGAGGGTTACCTTGTCTATTGTGTGCCTTGGAAACCTTAAGTATTATTAACTGACAGCTGACATTTCCATTGGAAAGTTTGGCATTTTTTAACATAAATGTACGCAGAACGTTTTGATGTACAAGCACAATACATCTCATCTCTTTTGAGTTCCAAAAAAACTGTTATTGGGAAAATTCTACCACCAAGGGAAAAAACTGGATGGTTATATGGGGACATTCTCCCTTACAAAATCAATTAAAATTGTTCTATTTTAGTTATTTTTTATTTAATCTCATCTCTTTTTTGACAATAAACAAATTGTTTTATACTTAGAATATTTCACTGGATTCATTGAGTTCCATTGAGCTCAACCAACATAATTTACTGATATTTAGTTAATTTTAAGGAGGGTGGTCCAACACGTGAAACCTTTTTAAACGCCTAACGTCAATACTTTTGTCTAAGCGGTTTATTGCCACGTTATTCTCATGTTTGTGCAATCTGCTTATATACTTCAGAGAGCATCTATTAATTTCTTCTCTAACAAAAGGCATCTTTAGGTCGTTTTCGTTATTGCTCAAGTACCAGGGAGCACCTGTTATAGTACTTTATGTCATAGAGTGCAGGATTTTAATGTTTGAATTGCTTGTCGTTCCTCATAATTGGTGGTGTGACGTATGGGCAAACTCATCTGGCAGGACATCATATTCGCAAACGCCTCTGCTTTCTCATCATACTTCTGCAACGTTGCCCATTGTTGTTAACTATTGTATTATAGTAGATCTTTTGAAGGGTCGCTTCAAATATCTAGTTGCATTCCACTGGCTAAAGTCAAGGTCGGCTGCAAATGGATAAAGACTTCTTAAGTAATTTCCTGTCGCTTCGTTTTTGATTTCTCATAATCTTCTATGTAAATCCTTGGCCGCCTTATTAAATCTCCTTTTGTCACTCGGATTACAAGTTATTTGCCAAATTTTCCATAGCTTCCTTTTTTCTTTAACTTGCTTTCTTAGTTCTGTGCCTAAGGATCTCAATGCCTCAATCTCACGGTATCAGTTAGCACACAGCGTCGGTGTTTTCTGCTTTTTTCAAACTTTAATTAACTTTATTCAGCATTGAATGAATTGAATGTTGACATTTTACAAATAAACGATTATCTGGTTGTATTTAGTTGAGGTGTTAAAAAAGATCCAACATCTTTCCTCGACTTCAGAGATATGTCAAGGCTAATACGATGCTCAAACTAATTTTTAAATGCATTTATGTTGGTTTGTTTTGCAATTACTGCAATAATAAGTCTCAGGAACAGTCGTTAAACCTAGTTGAATTGGACCGTAGAGAGGATTGTTTCTCGCATAGAGAACTTTATGTGGCATGTTCTAAAGTTAGTTCCGCAAGCATTAAGCTAATCTGCAAATGTAGTTTATAGTATAATAATTAAATACATACAAAATTTACGGTTCTGTGTAAAAATTTTGAAATGCGATGGAATGAAAGCAACATGATTCACAAATATGTACCGGGCAGTAGCGTGTGTACGCGTGCTTGTACTATATATATTGAGAAATATTCAATATTGAAAATGTTTTTCTTTTGAGTTACTGCATGTATTATCGCTTTTACGCCCTTCCCCCCCACCCTATATCGCACTAGCGACGCTTTCGCATTGCCGACGGCTTTAAATGAGCTTAATTATTTGTTGCATACTTTCAGGCGCTGCGTAAATTTTCATGACTCTCGACATGCGAACTAAAGTTAATTGACTTTTAATATTAATATATATGTAAATAAAAGGCAAATAATAAAGCAATTGCAGACATACCGACTATTTATACACATTCGTACATTGATTGCACGAAAGAAGAAAACGAGAATTTTCAAATGAATCACATTCGAGCATGGCACAACTTACAAGTTCAAAATAGTTAGCTGTTATTTCTCTTCAAAGGCGTTGGCAATGATTGCCAACCAAGCTAAGTTCAGTCCGGACCAGGCGAACCAAAACAATGCAAGGCTATATGCATATATCTCCGTTTCAAACCAATTATTCTACGCATAAATCTTGCGCTGCATAAATCTTTGCCTACACAAATCTCAAATACCAAGTTAAAGCGACGGAAGTGGAACATGCCATGAAACTATGACAATGAATGGCACGCTGGCAGCCTATTTCAGTTGAGTTACAAGCACCGATTCCGAGCACTTCCTAATCTTGCAAAGCTGCAGTCATGTATAAATGTACTAACCAGATACTTCTACCAGTAGTTATTTGTCTGTCTGTGTGTTAGTTAGCTGTTGTGGTTTATTTAGGCTCTCATAAATGCATTAATATTCACACACACACACACACACACACACAATCAGCCATGTATCTATAGTAATCAATAAAATTCAGCGAGCATTGCTTCATATTTCTCAAACCGTCGCATTTGCAAACGGTTCAAGGCAAAATTTACTGCTTTTGGCGCCTAGCCAAGTGCGTTTCGCATCTATTGTCCCCAACTATAGCACCATAAAATAGTCACTCTATATGACCGCGCCCTCATCTAAATCGACACTATTTGTCTAACAAAACCCCTTGTTATTTTTATTTTTATTTTTATTTTTATTATTGTTGTTGCTGTTGTTCTTCCTTTTGTTGTTGTTGTATCTATTGTTCTCATACAGATTGTAGTACAATGAGAAGAAGCAGTGTAAAAGAATCGTAGATATGTATATACGTACTTGTGAATACTATATATATATCTATATATACCTACTAGTAGTATACATACATACATACATACATACATAGAATTCTACTGCATTCTATGCCTTTGTCTTTCTCAAGCAGAATTTACTACACGAATTTTTCAATTGTTTTTTTCGCTATTTTTATATTTTATGAAAGCTTTTTATACACTTCACATATTGTATGCAGTGTGAAAAGCGTATTATTAGCTTATTGAATATTTTAGAACGTAATAATGAAAAGCTACTAAAAACCTATGATATATAATTCTAAACTGGCAACGTAATTTTGTTGTATTTACAACAGGATTCTGAAAACGTTCGATTAAAGATGTTCTTTTCTCAATTTTTAACACTTCTTAATATGCAAAACATTTATTTAACATTTATCTTAATAAGAAAAAAAACTGGTTTGCTATGTAGCTTGTTTAAGCCTCCTTATATGAAGCTTAGATAATATTATTTAGTGTTCCGATCTGGACATATACTCGTACGGTCAAGACTTCCGAAAACAAAATGGCGAATCCAAAAAGGCGGAGTTTCTTTTTTTTTTTTGTTTTAAAGACATTGAATATAAACAAAATTTAGTATACAAGGGGTCTTGAAGTTGCTGATTACGAATCTGATATAATATTTTCCAAAATTCAAATGGCGGCCCAAAAATAGTGTACAAAATTTGAAAAATATCATGCAAACTGTTTGTATGTTATATGACAGACATCTATAGAGTTGTCTTGGGATGCTATTTCGTGCTTGACTCTTAAAGTTCTCTCTAATTTACTCGTCTAAATTTCTAAGTTTTCTTTACTGTGAATTGCGGTCATCCAGGTTGAGTATCGCATTAGTTTGTTCTTCCAAAATTTGTCATTCACCAAAAAACTGCTTTAGATAAATTAGCAGCTGACTTGCTATTATTTTGGATACTCTGTGGTCTGTCAATGCCATCACTTTGTTTATATAGTTTATGTGTGTCTGTCGTATATTAATATAGGAGTCAAACCGGTCTCTAAGTGTAGCATATAGTTCCGAGTATTGCATAAAGTAGTTTCAGTAGCAGTTTTTCCACTTTTTCAAACGGTAATCTTCAACAAATTTGTGAATATCACCGTATGAAACTACTCAGATACTTATTAAAAAGCAAATTCGAGGTCATAATTGCTCCCAAGTATTGGATTTTGATATTTAGAAGTTTATAAGATTAAGATGCTGATTTAAGATTTTTAAAATTTGATTTGTTTTCCAAAATTTTTATATCAGATTTGAAACCTCGATCTCAAAAACATTTAAAACAAAACAGTTTAAATTTTTTAACATGATCAAGGCGAAGGTTGGCAATCTTCCAGGGTATGCTTTGGGTTTTTCACATCTTCTAATCTCATCTCATCTGCAGAAGTCCACATTAGTGGGAAATTCTTTGCTTGCCATTCACTTGGGAAGGGCTAAAAACAATTATTTTGCAAACTGCCCAAACATCTCAGAAAGCCATGATATAGTCAACGTGATGTTTCCCAGTGGTGCGTGAACTGCTTGGAAGATTCTATCAGTGTACCATTCATTCGGATTGATTTGACTGTTTTTAGCTTGCACTTCTTACACTGATATTGCATTCTAAATATGAAGATGATGAACAAGTTTTGGTACAGTCTCTTGTTTTTCTATTATCACAATTTTTTTTTTTTTGCTATATCCAAGCGTACATATCTTCTAGACCACCTCAATTTTCTATTTCTAGCTTTCCTTGTTTTAGTTTTTTCCATTTTTTTTGTTGCGCATTTTCAAACAATAGACATATGAACTGCTTTTGTTCAAGAGCACTCGACCTTCACTTTATAGCATAAAAAAAACTATTGTCTATTGCCTTCATGTTTTGTTGCAGAACAAGATATTTAGATACTATGTGCAATACTCGTACTACATCAGTGAAGTGATTGCATCTATTCGAATATAACAACATAAAAAGATGCGCTTTTAATTAGAGGCAAAAACATTTCGTTGAATCAGCTTAAATACTTATGAAAAAATATTTAGAATGAACATCAATTTTGCAAACGCTTTAAATGTCGCATTCAAATGGAGCCGCAGCATTTCAAGTTGAGCTGCTGTGTTTAATTCTTAAACCATTTCATGATAAATTTCCTTTTAAGCTTTTGTAAGCGCGCTGCAAGGCGTAATAGCTGACATACAATACATATATCTAGATACATATGTATGTACGAGTATATAGTACAATATATATATCAAGTACAGGATAAAAATACTGAGTCACACAGCCTCGCGCAAGGATTCGATCGCATACTACATCCGTCTGATTATTGTTGTAATTTCCTTTGCTTTACAAGTATTTGTTGGATTTCCTGTGCGCCTTTTATGTATGTCAAGTGGAATCGTTGTCGGAGACAGAGGCAACTCAGCTACCATCCTGTAGCCTGTAGCCTCTTCCATTCACTCCGTTTGGCATGTCAGGCATGCGGCGTTCTTTTGACGGCGTGCGAAATCAAACATATGGCACAAATTCTGCTGGCTGGCTCGTTTAGATTGTTCATTTATTCATGGCCACCCACAAAGCCTCAGAAAAGTCACCATCACCAACGTCGTCACCATTTTGCAAGTAAAGAAAAGCATTCAAGTGCAACACGTTTCAATACAACAATCCAAACATTCTACTGGTGCCAGTACTACTGCCCTGCTCTAGAATATGCTTTCTCAAACTCTATCTAACGATTTTGTTTTTCTATTGTTTATTTATTTTTCAGAGAAAATGTATGATTCACAAGTTTCTGAACTGTTTAAATTTCTATGTATAATTTTTTCCATGCAAGTTTTCTTAATTAGAATTATAGAGTTACGTTTATATATAATAGGTCTACGATCTTTTTCGGGGTTAATTTTTTATAACTTCTTTACTTAAAAAAAGTAAAAATGTTGCACGACTTCACGACTTCGAAATACCCGGCACCCGTGAGACAGCCAGGCACTCTTAACGGCATTTGTTAATGATTCGACGTATCCAATTGCCTACCAGACTGATAGACTTTACAAGAAAGCCATTCCCACACGTTTTTCGGCTACATTTTGGTCCTTTATCCACTTCTTTACCACTCGAGAGGTATGAATTGGAACATTATCATGTTGAAATGTCCAAGGTACTGGTCCAAAAATACTAGAAGAGTATAGAAATGCTTGTTGGAGTAACTCCCTGTAGCGTGTTCTTCTTAGATGAAACGAATTGGAGTTCGAATACCCCAAAATAGGTTATGGAACCCCACAACATTATGACGTGACGTTATGGTGACGGGTCAAATAATGATCTTCCTTTATTATGTCATGGAAATAGTAGTTATAACAAACTGATCCATCCAAAATTAAAGCGTTTTTCATCAGAAAAAACGATTTGGTACCACTTTCTATACCATGTCATGTGACTCCGAGCAAAGGGGAGCGAGCATGCTTAAGAACGACGGTAAACGGTGGTTTTTCCTTTCATTTTAATCTCTTTAGATGTTTGTCTTTGCTTATCACTCGCCATACGGTAGCTATACTGGCAGTTACTCTCAAATTCAGTTTGTTGCTTCTCGGACAATTATTCGCTCTTCGCAACGCGTAAGTGCTTTCCTATTCGGCATTCGCATATTTTTCCCATAATTTTATGAATTTTTTTTAGAAAATGACAGGCAACAGACTGACTTCTAGAGATTTTTTCTGCTAGTATTTGCCTAGTTGTAAGATTGCTGTCTCGTTAGGCCAATATTTTAGCTTTTTCTTCCAAAGTTAGAGCTGCACCACGACCCATTGAATTTACACAATTGAAAATTGAGAGACACAACGATATGCATCTTTTAATTCGTGTAGTTAATCAGAAACTGAAATTACATCCTCTGAGCCTTAGAAACACTAAATAGAAATAGATCATAACTGTAAAATTTCACCGACCAACTCTTATCTCTGAAAGTTGTCTGCTCTAAAGAAAAATAAGAAAGGTTGCGACGATAGTTTACTGCATAAAAGAGAAAATCGAAGTGTAAAAGATGAAACATGTTGAGTCTATTTGATTGATCGGGAGTGTATAGGTACCGTTAGATTCATCTAAATTATGGTAGAGCTATTGTATCCAACGACGCTTTCGCAATCATAACGAATCTAACAACACATCATATGTTAGAGTCCATCAAGCATTTTAAGCTATAGGCCGTGCCAAAAACAAAAACAAAACATCTCTATTGGCAGAAGTTCTATACAAATTAATGGACGGAAGAACAGACGGACTTGGCTTCTATTATAGTTTCTGAGATCGCGTCGCTTAAATAGACATTGAGACAGTCGAACATGTCTCCATCAACTCGAATTTTGATGTCCTGAGACTGACTGACTCACCTAAGATCTTCCAACTTTCGAATTTTATTACTTAAACTAGAGATATCACTATAAACTATACCCTCCCATTATAGAAATCCTTGGTTCTAAAAGCGACCTATAGACAAAACATGTTGAACATGTAAGTTCAGAATATCTTGTAGTCAAACAGCGTTGTTTCTTTTTGTTTTCAGTAAGATGAAACATTTATGCTTTAAACAATCTTTGCAATGTTTATAGCAGACCTTGTAAATACACTGTAATCCGTATTTGTCTTGCTCACCGCCATGCCCCCTACACACACGCTTCCTATCAAACTTGTGCTGCTCGTTTTCCAATTTGATTATTATTTATTGTGGTTTTAGCCTTCTTTATTTTTCGTGTTACTTCACCAGTTTTATTTATTTCAGTGTCATCACTTTGATAATTTCAATTCCAACGGCAATTTTCGCCCGTTTTGCGCCCTCAATCAACGTTCTTATTTGTATTACAGTGTTGCGCTGGTTTCTGGTTTGTTGCGATTTTTCTAAATTAGATTTTTAGCTTATCACGCAATTTCGAATGCTAATTAACATGCAAAACACATAGAAATTATACACAAATCTGTCTAGAATCTCTAATGGAAACGACTAAAATTGCATCGCACACATTATCCACGCAGTCTCCAATTATTTGCCTATCAGTTGTGAATTTCGACATATTTCGTAACTAAATTTTTGTATATTTTCGAATTGAATTGAGTATAGTTTTAATTTTCCACCAATGAGAGACACCACCCACTTGGGCAATTGTATCGCTTGTAATCCAATTAGACAAGCGACAGACGCACAAACGACAAGTAACACGACATCCTGACCTGACACTATGTCGCCTTAATTCCCCGAAATTTAATGCCAGTCAATTTAATTTGGAAACATGTACATCAACATCTCCACTCCACTCCACTCCACTCCACTCCACTCCACCTTTTTGAATACAAGCGAACGTGTCCAACAAGTGTAGCGTGTCATTCACTTGGCAGACGACAGAGAGACACCTTCAGTCGCCTGGCGATGATGTCGCACTCGATTTGCTTGCTTGCTTGAACACAATCAACTGACAAAGTGGGATGTGAAATTCGTTCATCTATTCGGATAGCTGCTGGCTAGTTGTGACTATCTGCTGCTGCTGCTGCTGCTGCTGCTGCTGCTGTTGTGAAGAAACTATGCCGTGGGAGTGTCACACCTTTATTGACGTGTCCAAGTCAACTTGGCTCGCTTGCTTTTAGGATTTGGTTTTTGCAAACACAGCGTGACACTCCCGTAGCGATTTCCTGCCACTTTCGGAAATTGTCTACCATTGCGGTTTGAAATTTCACACTTGGCACGCGGTGTGATTAGATTCAAGCTGGAGCGACGGCTATCGAAAATCGATGTAAATGTGAATGTGAATGTCGTTGTCATTGTCTAGTTGTGTCTTAATCTGTAATCCATTTAGGGTTTCAGTTTATGCTTTATATATTTAGGGTTTTCAATTTACGGTGTCGTCATCGCTCAATGATAAGCTTTCAGACAATAGTAAATACTTTTCATACTCTTCTAACATAATTCGAATTATAATATAACTTTTCAGATTATCATATTTTAATTTATTTGTGAGACTTAGCTGAAAATTTCGTATATTATCTATATATGCGATAGTGTGAACAGCGCTCAAAAGGCTATTTACAGTTTGTCGGTAAGTTTGTTTAGCAGTATAAAGGTGATGTCCTTTCTTCCGTTTATTCTACTCTTTTGACATTAAGAGCGAGTTCTTCAATATCCAGTTAAAATTTAACTGCCTTTTCACACAATTTACTTTGTGCTTGTTGTGCAATAACTGACAGTTTATTTTAAACGGATATAGAAAACCTTGCCCTTATTCATACAGTTTCTTGAAATTTGATATAGATGTTTCTTTAAGCGGGAGTAACATTGTAACAAACGGGAAATGTAATGCGTTGAAAAACTTCGTTCTTATCGGCGTGTTGAATGAAAATTTGGTCATTGGTCGACCTCTTTGGTCTGAAGCCACACTGATACTATCCTAACAGTGTATACGTGTATAACTCTAGCCGTTTACACAGTACGCGGGTAAAATTTTATATCCGATTCAAAGTATAGTTATTCCACTGTAGTTCACGCAGACAGCGGAGTCTTGTTTCTTCGAAATAGGACAAAGAATACTGAGATTCCAATTGATTGATCGGACCATAAATTGCATAAGCGTTGATGCATACGCATTACCAACTGTTCCCAATCGGTCTTGAATAATTCAGCTGACAGCTCATCGAAACCTACCGCTTTGTGATTCTTCAGATTTTAAATATTAAGACGACCTCGTTACTGTCCGGTAGCTTTACAAGAAGGCCGTAATCAATCAGTGATTCCAGAAATACCTATCAGCAGCAAGTAGGTTAGAAAAGTAACTTCTACGTAGACTCTTAGTGTTTCCTGGGTATCTGAAATTAGCCTTCGGTCAGAATTTTCTAGCTTTTTTCTAATGCAAAACATCTCAAACCTACTAAAAGTTTTCGCCATTATTGTTCATTTTAATGGCGTCTGAAAAGGCGATTCTCCTCTCTCTCTCTCTCTCTGTTTCTCACGATATCACTCTGTAGTAGCTTAATGACACTCCTCGTCATACCAAGAGTACGTCAAAGGTCTGGTGTAACCAGGAGTGGGAGATATGTCTCCACTGCTCACATATATCTTCAAAAGCCGGATAGGATTCCCGGAACATTTAGTAGAGTCTGGCTTAAAAGTCTTCGGTGGTCAATTGAGCAATCTTATTTTGTGTGCTTTGGTCGGGATTAAGCCAAATATTCTTATGAATGTTATGGTGTGGAAATCTGATGCTACTGATTACCATTTTCCGACATGCGGTGAAATCGATTAGCCGTTCATTATTGCAGGTAAAGTCGTGAAGGATAATTTGGGGCCAATTATCCTTCCTTCCCAATTTTTGGTTGTCAAATTTTTGACTTAATGATTGGGACAGCGTTCTTAGAGACGTTCCATGCGCTCGTAAAACTCATCTTTGCCCGCATCGTCTTTCTCTTCCGTCGGGGTTTGCACCTAGGCTAAGAAATTAAGTACCAAGTACTTAAAGTACTTACCATTGTAACATAGCGCGGTCAGGTGCTCATCAACAATTACGAAACTGGAGACGAGACCGCGTAGTTTCCTATTCAGAAAACACTAAGAGAGTATGGAGCAGTTACTTCTCTAACCTACTTGCTGCCGATAGGTATTTCTGGAATCACTGATTGATTCTTGTAGAGTCACCGGACATTAACGAGATCGACTCAGCATTTAAAAAGCTGAAGAATCACAAAGCAGTAGGCTAGACGAGCTGCCAGCTGAGTTATTGAAGAGTTGGTAAGGCGTATGCATCAAAGCTTATGCAATTTATTCACGAAACCGCATCCAAATTTGTATTTCAAAGCATAGCAACTACGACAGAGGTCACATGTTGTGTTTTTCGAGCAACCTTGTTCTATTCATTGTATTTCCTGTATTGCGGTCATGTCAGCCTTGTATTTGTCGAGGACATCAACCAGCTGGATAGTGACACCCTCCCTATAGAAGGTCCCAACATTATAGGTGCATATCCGTAAATAGTCATCATTAAATACGGGATCCTTTATGTTTTTTTGCAGTGGTAGGTGCAAAACCCTTAGCACCAACCCTTTACATAATTAGCTCACCGCGGAACGGATGTTTAGCGGCAACCCAAGAACTATGTGACTAACGAACGTGAGGACAGTTTGGACAGTTTGCAAAAGAATCACTTCTGGCCATTCGAATGGCTGTCAATAAGTTTTCCCACTAATGTGCACTTCTACGAACGGCGCCATTTCTACAATTGTTCATTTTGTTAGTTGCTGGAATGTTTTCTACACTTGGATTTGATATTTATACTACATAAAGATTATATTTGCTAGGTTTCATTCAAACTTTTACACTTTTGTAATATGTTTAGCCATATGTGCGGCATGTAAAGCCTTCGGTTTTGCTATATATAAAGTTGACATTCTTACCCATTTATTTGTATATATATATTTGTGTGCTTTGTGATGACATTCATTTAATGGCCTACTTGCAAACCATAACCTGGCTAACATTGACTGGCTGAATGTCGAAGAAGACCCTAATTTCTGTGCATACAAATTGCTGCGCGATAAAACCGCAGCACATTCAAAATAGCAACACAAAATGGCGACGCATCCGCCATTATCATACACATATATGTATACGTACTAATAGGGAAAGAAATGAGCATATGTTCTAAGTGTGTGTATGTGTGTGTGTGTGTGTGTGTGTGTGTGTGTGTGTGTGTGTGTGTGTGTGTGTGTGTGTGTGTGTGTGTGTGTGTGTGTGTGTGTGATTTAGAATGGTTTAGCGCTTTAGATGGCAATGAGTTGGTTTATCAACTTAAGCGAAAGTTTCCGCAGCATTTAGCTTAAATATAAAAGGTGGTTTTTTAGAGATGTAGAGCTTTGAATTGAATTAAAATATTGAGATTACAGAATGTAAAACTGCCTGAAGTGTTATATATGATTTCAGACATGTGGGCGCTGCTGCTAGCTCAAATATGGCGCATACTGAAAGTCCAATTTTCGACCACATTTTCAAGCAATGGCGGCCGTATCTCGACAATGGTTCGCACAATGTTGTCTTTTACGACGTCCAAAGTTGCTGGTTTGTTCGCATAAACCAATGACTTCACGTAACCACAGAGAATATAATCCAAAGGCATTAAATCGCACGATCTCGGTGGCCAATTGACTGGTTTATTTAGAAGTTTAACGCGCTCGTCAAATGTTTTCTTCAGTAAGTCGACTGTTTGAACGCTGTATGGTATGTGGTGCCATCCTGTGTGTAAAACATGTCTTCAATAAACATCTCATTCAATTGGGGGAACGAAATTATCGCTAATCAAGGCTCTATAGCACTCGCCGTTGACGGTAACGTTCCCGCCGGTCTCATTTTTTAAAGAAGTAACGATTCCACCGGTCCATAAAGCGCACCAAACAGTGATTTTTTGTGAATGTAATGGAGTTTCGAGAATCTCTCGTAGATTTTGCCCGTAGATTGCCCATTGAAGCAAAAAATGAGCCTCATAACTGAACAGAATATTGCAATAAAACATTGTGTTAACTTCCAG
Organism: Leucophenga montana; assembly: GCA_035044765.1. Taxonomy (NCBI): domain Eukaryota; kingdom Metazoa; phylum Arthropoda; class Insecta; order Diptera; family Drosophilidae; genus Leucophenga; species Leucophenga montana. The sequence goes on along the minus strand of JAWNNQ010001912.1, from coordinate 631,049 downwards.
TTGATTTACAGCTCATTGACCGAACGTACGGCGCAAACGATGGTCAATTGGCTTTAATTCTTGCAACAGCTGGATCTTGTAATGTCGTAGAGCGAGTTCTTTACATAAAATTGTCCATAAAGTGGATGCGCACAGCTGCAATTCCTGCGCGCGATGGCGGATCGAATTTGGTTCCTCCTTAATAATACGCTATACAACAGCAATTAATTCTTAGGTGCGCACTGTACAACGTATTTGTGGAGGCGTGTTTTCATTTAGAGTATACGTGATGTGAAAACAATGCATGGTTAATCGAATTAGTCACTCGGATGGACGATGCACAGTAACATTCACGAACTGAAGTACGATTTTTGAAATAAATTTGTACATTCATGTTAGAATGGCAAACCAAACTCAGCACAAATAACAATAGCATTGCCACATCTGACTAATTTATGACAGTTTAATCGCTGTTGGAAAATGGAACCTCTAAAACAAAAACACCCGTTATATGTACGAGTATATGTATCTGCAGCTCTTATCCTTATATTTTTTTATATCTATATATGTCGATCTCTTTCTTCTATTTAACGCCATTTTTGTTTCTATCTCTTGCAGCACTTGAACTACAATTTTGTTTTTTTGTTTTTTGCAAAAGCAGTTTTAATAAAAAAAACCAAAAAGAAGCATAATATCAGCCGCGATAAATAAACGACGACGTCGACAACGCGTGCAGCATGGATGAGGAACACGACGACGATATAATATGAGATTTGATGGGGCTGTAGAGCCCCGTCACGGAGCTCAAGTCGTTGTTCACTACATTGACTACGGCAGCAGTAATAGCAGCAGTTCAAGCTCCACGCCGAACGTTGCTGCTGAAAAAAAATATCGCGAACGCGACAAAAAATGTGAAACATTAGCGCCGCTTGTACAGCGCAACACGAACAACAACAGCAACAACAATAGTAATAACACCAACAACAACAACAACAACAACAACAACACGACGGACGACGAGGACACAGACGCAGACGCAGCGTGTGACAATAACAACAACTCTAATAAAGCTGTTCAATCTGTTTGCAACACCAACCACAACAACATCAAAATTTCCGTCGCCACAAAACTAAAATCAATCAAAACCGCCGCCACAAAGAAAACGGAAATAAAGCAAAATAAGCAACAAAACGCGCTTGAAGAAAATCTTGTACTTGTACAATCAACGCATCCGTCGTTCCGTCGATCGATTGTAATCCAGACGCTAACCGCGTTCCGCTTGGCACGGCTGACCGGAAGCATGACGGCAAGTGACGGCGGCGCCAACATCGTATCGAATTCGTACAAAATGCGTGTACAACAATCGTTAATGGCTGCCAGAGAGAACACCGGCTCCCATTCCGGCTGCGTCGGCGTAGGTATGGGCATCGGTGCTGGAGTATGGAGCCTTTCCAAGTTTTTGCTCTGCCTCGTCGCCGTTGCCGTGCTTCTGCCGTATGCTGCGCGTTGCGACGATGGCGATAATTTCTTTGGCGTCAATAGCTTTAGCTTGGGACCAGAAACGACAACGCCCGAATTCGGTGAGTACAGTAGTAGATATACGTGTATGTTAGTTTCTTAGATATAGTACGAACTCTTTAATTTGATTTACTTTTGCCGTAAATAACATCTTAATTACTAGTTACGCTTTAGCAACTAGTTAATTGATGGTGTTTGATGCGAAGTTTTTGTCTTTCGAAAAGTTATTGATAATAGCATTCAATGAATTTTTGTACTTTTCTTTGTAACGCTTTTATGTATAAATCATCTGACATTAATGTCGTTAGAACCAACGTATTAATACATATCTAATGCTACAGTGATTATTTTATCTGCAAAAATCACAAAGTAGGTAGAGGGTCTGTATGGAAGTTACCCCTAATAGTGAGCATTAATGCTTCAGTACATATGTATATGTTACATATATTATTATAATAAGCTTCCAAATTAAATTTCAAGTTAATATTGAGTGTAATAGAAAAGTTTATCATATAAAAATCGAATATTGGACAGTGTGTTTGTATATCTGTTATATCTTCTAGTGTGTGTGGCACGGTTGTATTTATATGTGTTCGACCTAGGAACATAAGAACTCTCCGTACCCAATTTCAGAACAATACAAGGTGTGTCGCAAAATAATCCTTGACTTTTTAAAAATAGTTGTTTCTCTTGGCACCACCTATTCACATTAAAATCTTGTAAATTTTATGACAATGTGACCACTGCAAGCGAAGATATCGGAAGCATCGGTCGAAAAATGAATCTCGAACAAAGAGCAAATATTAAGTTCTGTTTTAAACTTGGTAAAACATTCACCGAAACGTTCGAAATGATGAAACAGGTTTATGGTGACAATTGTCTATCCCGTAGCAATGATAACGAGTGGTTTAAACGTGTTCAAGAAGGTCGTGAAGACCTCTGTGACAATAAAAAGTCGGACCGGCCAAAATCAGTGGTGATCGAAAAGAACATTGAAAAAGTTCATGAATTCATACAAAATGAGCCGAAATCTTCGTTGCGTTACATGGAAATGGAATTAAATATTCCCAAACCGCCATCAGTTTCGGGAATATATTCTTTTTCTGTGCCATTTTCTGGAGAGGATTGGCTTCAAATGGCATAAAAATCCAGAGAAGGGTGTTGGTTATAGTCTCAAGCATTACAGCATTACAGCAAGCATAACAGAAAAAGTATTCCTTAACAAAATCTTAGGAATTGAGGCGGGAAGGTGGTATTTCAGGAAGTCATCGGTTTTGGATCTATTTCAGTGACAACTAATGGTGATTGCATTTCCGATGCAAAAAATTGACTGGATCATCTTATTTTTTACATAGTTCTTCCCAGGATTGATCAAGTGCCATATCTTCTCTACAACATGAAAGGACTAACGCACATGAAACATGTAACCGCAATTGTATGTTAAAAGAGTTCTTTATTCAAATTATTTTCTTGAGAGGATTGGTTATAAAAAAAAAAAAACCAAGAAACATTTAATTTTCCACTCCAGTGAAATAAACCAGATGTTAACAGAGATAAAAGCCAAACAAGCATAAAGATTGAATTCAAAATAAGTGCTTAAATAGCGGTGTGAATACTACGTGGATGATACAATATATCAGTTGAGCGATAATCAAGTGCCTGTGATTCAATCACAGCGATTGGTGGGCGTTGTGGGCAAAGCATCCACAAAATTGAAATATATGACATCTGCGTATGGGTAAGGAGAAGCCAAATGTCCTATTTTGAAACATCTAGCTCTTAACGGTCCTGAGATCTGTTGTCCAATACATCCTGATGGACGGAACGACAGAGAGACATAGCTCAATCGACACAGTTTCCGATGCTAACCAAGAATATATACCAGTATATATAGCTTATGGAGCCTATCACGCCTCCTTCTGCCTATATGTATCTATAATTCGCACAAACTTATAACATCCTTGTCTCTCAAATCGTATAATCTCGGCGCCCAATTTACGTCGCCAAAACGTAATATTATTCGTTCAGGAAACTTCTCGAGCAGTAAAGCCAAAATCGTTCGTTTTGTGCAGCTCTTTGCACCATCTTATTAAAGCCACATATCGTCCCAGTCAAAATCTGCAATTGAAGGCAAAAACAAGAGAAAAGGATAACTTCGATATAATACTCTTCACACTTTTTACAGAAGCTATAGCTTCTTTTGCATAAATAATTTTTATTTTGATCAGTATTTTGCAACTGTCAAATCAATATTTCACAGGAACCCAGAGACGGACAGACAGGCAAACAGAGGAACATGGCTAGATCGACTCATCTTGTCATGCTGATCACGAATATATATATACTTTATGGGTCTCTAATGCTTCCTTTAGGTCATTGCGAACATAAATTACAATCTATTCACTCTGTGTGAAGAGTATAAAAAATAGGTTACCATACGACCAGAGCACTCTGTATTGATGGTAACCGTCCTTCCAGTATCATTTTCGAAAACATTCATCGACTCGATGGCCCCTCCAATGTCAAATTTACGTCAATCCTAATAAAATATTCCACATAGGATCAGACAAGGTAGAGAGTATCTTGAAGTGGAGCACACTACTCTGCACCGTTCTTATACTAATCAATTTAGTTCAGATAATCCAGACATACTCCATTTTATTCGGTCTTTAAACTGCTTAAATCAATGATCGCTGATTAGGGTATATGCATATCTACTTCAATCCAGCGGCAGTTCGCATTATATTTCGTAAATATTTCTATGACTGTGACTGTAAACTGACGTCATGGATGTATGTCTATGCTCGCTAGCAAGTTACCAAGGCCAATTGTGGCGGTAGCTATGACAGCAGGAGCTTAGTCGTTGCATAATAAGTGCAATCGAGCCTTCACTTGGCGCTGCCTCCACCCCTGTGTCACACTATTACTATATGAAGTGCACAGCAAGCTCTTCTCTCGCATACAAAGGCATATGCAGCTGCAGCTCTTTGCAACAGTCAAGTCAAGCCATGGCAACCCTTCGTTTTAGGTCGGTCAACAAGCGCCGCTGCATTAGAAAGAGCAGCTCCTGCAGGCCCACATTGGTGCCAACGTGCATCTTTTTTATATTTGCAACTTTTAGTAAAAGGCACACAAAGATGTGTCTACATCTTGCTATTCATAGAAACGCTTAGTTTAAAAATAAGCAACTACAGCAGCAGCAGAAACTGAAGCAGCAGCGGCAGCGGCAGCACATACCGCAAACTATGCCGCAGTTCCGTTTCTGAAACCAACCTTCGACTCAATAGTTCTTCTAAATGTCAGCGCACGCCGTTCCATAAGGTTGACGGAAGTTTGTTGCCTTCCGTTTCCTTGGCGCTATTTAAGTTTAAATGCAGCAACAACAACAGCAGCAGCAGCAGCAGCAGCATCCATTCCATCCAATTATGAGAAACGTCGAAAAATATCATTCAAAACTAAGTTGCGCACTATGGGCAGCATTATATCCGCCGACGGCTTCCATCCAAACAAACAGGAGGCAGTGTCAGGAAGGCAGTCAGGCAGGCAAACAAACAAACAAACAAACAAACATACAAACTCATCTTCTGCACATTTTGGAGCGCGTTTCATTTTAGCTCTTGAGCGCTTAATTAAAAGGGCTTTGTTTGTACATGTGCTCCATGTCAGGACTGAAAAGCAGGGTCGGATGCAGGCAGGCAGCAGCAGCAACTAAGAGTGTATTTACCAGCTCACTTCGCTCACTTCATTCAAAGTTAATGACTGAAGGATTTGTATAGCACAACGGACTGCATCCATTTGCTTATGACTCAGTTGAAGTTGTTTGTTTGTGCGCTTCAATGCCTGACGGGCTGGCTATCTGACTTTGGTCCAGTTGAGTTTGAATATAGTGGCGCATCCATTACACAAATACGAGGTTTGTTCAAAGAATATTTAATGTTAATTTAAAAAATAAAAATAAAATCTTTTAATATTTCTAAATGAAATACCCTTGTGCCGTCATTATACAATAGGCAAAAAGTAATTTTCAGTTCTGAAAGATCCGCAAGTAGTGTCTTAGAAGCATAAAAAGTTTGTGTTCGGTCATAAAAGTCTATAGAAAACCCGTTGTCCAAAGTTTATTACAAAGTCTTGGTATTAGAAGTACTTAAGACAAGTAAATCCACCACATCACAAACGCCTCTTTCTATAAAATTCCACTGTACTCTTATCTTTAAGAGTACGGCTGATAATGAGAAATTAGTATGTATGTCCGACTTTTTCAAACCATCATTTTATGATTTTATATCCTGCACTGCTAAGAACAAAATTAGTTTGTGAAAATGTGTATAATAGGCAAAAAAAAGGCATGGCAGATTCCAGAAATATATAGTTACATATTCATGACCTGCATCAAAAATCGTGGTGATATGGCCATATCCGTCCATCAGTCTGAAAATATATTATTTCGATAGGTACTTTTTAAAACATTGTGGAAACACACACTGGATGTGCAAAATACATTTGTATGTACATACATGTGCAACTTCGTCATCATTACACAGTAAAACAGAAACTTTCAAGTACTACATACATACATATTTTCGCAATAAGTAAAGATTATTGCTCATCTACTCTCATTTGTTCTCATTCTAACTTGATCTCCGGAAAAGCATTTCATTTTTTGAATACATACTAGCGCACATTCCTTCAAATTCTATAAAATAATTTTTGGAATACGAAAAGAGGACATGGAGAGAGTTTCCGCAAAAGTGTATACTCAACCAAATCGCTCGATTACTCTCATTTGTTCTCATTAGAACTTGACCTATGGGCAAGCATTTTGTTTTTTGAACTATGCGCACAGTACTGCCTTTGGTTGGTTTGGTCAAATGATAATATACAAAAACGTAAATATACAAGTCTATAAATGCCTTGTTTAACTTTTCGAATGCATTTTTCGAAGGCTTAAGTATGAAAGTAGCAAAAAATTTCCAATGTGCGGCCAGCATAGTGATGAGAACTTTCGTAGCTGAGTTCGAAACACGTGTATATGCGGCTAAACATAGACAGGGTATTTCATAGAAGTGAATGCAGGACTACGTCATTCTTACTTGTTTTGGAATCAAATTTATTAGATATCAAGCTAAAACCCGGTGCCTAGACCTGATTTTGCGTTCAAGTAGTATTGACATGTCACACTCACTTCTTGGTGCAACTCCCATACAAACCACCGACCCATTTTCTGGACGAAAAACGTTTTTATTGCAGTCAATATAAACTTAAAATACGCCACGGTGGTTTCTTATGAACGGCCTACTTTTAGGTTTAGGTTCTTAGTGTTTTCACAACAATTTTTTCAGGAATCACAAGGGGCACTACGAAGAACTACGTGTTTTTTGAAATTTCGGTGCCAGCGAAGTTAACGGTTTTCGATATAACATAAAGTCGAAGGTGAATCCAATATAGGATCATAATATTAAATTGATGTAATGTATTCAAGTAGTTAGAAATAAACTTAGAGAGCATCTCATGGCTGAACAAATACTACGATGTTTTACATCTTTGCCTAATACGAAACACAAAGCATTACATAAAAATGTAATACAGTTGGCGAACTAATATTTTTTAACTATTGCGTATCTCTAAACCGCACTAGAACTTTTTATAAAACATTCATTGAACAAACCTCTTAAGTACATACATATACATACATATATACACAGTCATTTGTCTGTGTGGATGATTGTGTGTACATCCATAAATAATTTATAAACTTTGCATTGCGCTTACTGCGATACGTCGGCAGTATGTGGGAGGAGAAGCCATGTAGTTGGATGCTGTGGCTATGGCTTCAGTTCCTGCTCGTGTACTTGTGTGTGTGTGTATCTTAGAACCAGGCAGCTCAAATAATTTACATTTTAATCAGCCGCAATTTTTTGTGCCTCGATTTATTTTTTTTTTTTTTTTGGCTGTTGCCACTTTTCTTCTTAATCTTCTTGAGGCCAGAGTGCGCAAATATTTATCAAGTGGAAAAAAGGGAACTTTCAGTCAAAAAAAGTTTTCAATCTCCAAATTTTTCATTTATTTTTTTTTTTTTCTTTCTGGTTAGTGGCAGAAAAGTTGTGCACATTTTTTAAGCTTTCTCGATGATTTGTTTGTGTACTCGTATAAAATTTATTTCACACAGGAGATTTAATTTTCCTAACTTATCCTTTTTTTTTTTTTTGCTTTCTCTTACAGATTACGCCAGTCGCGGTCAGAAGAAGTTCGGCGATAAGTGCGATAACACCTTGGAGTGTGGTTTTCCCGGTTCGATTTGTGATCCGAAAAAGAAATCCTGCCAATGCACCGAAGATTTGCCCGTTACCAATCACTTCGACAAGTGTGGCAAGGGTAAGTAATTGAACTACTATGGGTTCATCTTTGTCTTCTTTTCGACCTTTTCTCAGTCAACCAGTTAGCCCAGCAACGTACTTGACAAAGTGCCAATTGTTGATTAAATAATGAGTGCTCGATGATTGAAATCCCACGGCTTGGCACTGATTGCTGTAATTAAGCTGAAAAAGTGTAAAACATTTGCATTCATTTTGCTGTTTCACCATCATCATCAGAGGCATCAGCAGCAACGGCAGCAGCATTCCGAGTCGAGTGTATTGTACAAGTTGACATCGTAATCAGTCAAAGACATAGTAGCATCAGCCTTGAATTGCTTTGAAGGCACTCATTACCATAATTTATTTTATTTATGTTTGTTGTGTGCGAGATTTTATGTTTGTTTGTGCGTTAAGCGTTTTTTAACTGGGCCATCATCAACATCATCATCGACGTAGCATCACATACCGTCCCAAAGTTCTTATTATTCCCAGCGCCAATCTAATCGCCGATATGGAACGCATGATTATAAAGCGTTTATAAAGCGTCATGCAGCGTCGCTCTGGTACAAGCAAAATCAATTTATTTGGCGACAAAGTTCTGTCGTTTGCACTTACATATACCCAACTACTTGTATTTCCATTCACAGCTTTCATTCCATTTGGCGTCAAGTTGCACTTGAGCACTTTGGGCAAAAAGAAATCTTAGCAAAAACATTAAATTCGATTCGAACCAGACTAGATTGTTTAGCCTTAACATGAATTTCGCCTTTTTAGATGTTGTAAATGGAGTAAATGTTTGTGAACAATTTTGTTGCGTATGAAACAATTAGAAATAATATTTAATTAAATTAAAAATTGAAAAATAGTTTCAATTGAATGGGAGTCGACCCACATGCTCTGGAATGTTAGCCAGCTCGTTAGAAAGTTGAGCTATCGAGGCTTCAATTATTTACATAGGCACCCGTTCGTAGCGAATTTGTTTGTATTGCCACTTTCCACTTGGTTTGGTGGTCGATGCGTATCTAAAACATCTGTTGTTTGGACATTAAACTACAGCCACCGCGATACTTTGCGAAGGGCCGTTCCCATAGGTCTTTTGTTTTTCGTGCATACTTGAAAGTACATATTCCCAATTTGAATTGCAAACAATTCTGTGTTTGAAACACCAACACGGACAGACAGACAGACAGACAGACGAGCATGGCTAGATCGACTCAGCTTACCGGGCTTATCATAAATATATATACTTTATGTAATTCCAAAAGTCATTAGTTTATCATTTAACCACCGATTAATGCATCAAAAGCGGGATTTAAGCGTTGTCACTTCTCGCATGATTTTTTCTTCAGCAATGAGTCTAGTCATTTTCTAACTCGATGGGTACGAGTACGTATTGTAAACAAGCAATTGGGAGAGAGGCCATTAGACGCAAGAAATGTGATTACATAGTGCGCATTATGTTATAGATGGATCGAATACGACGCTGATGGTCACATGATAATTATAATTGAAGATTTTTACTTGGATGGTATATGGTTTCTACAAGATGGCGCCACAAGCCACACAACTCTACTGGTTGTGGCTGTCTTTCAGCTCGTGTAATGTAAATTATTTAATGTTAAACTACAAAATGTATGACCTTATATATTTAGTAATAGACAAAAGCTGGCGTAGTAGACCCCATAAAGTATATAAAACTGATAATATCATGAAACCCCTATTCTGTCATTCCAAATCTAACAAACATAATTTCTGTCATTATAAGTATTTTATTAGTTTACTAGCTGTGGTACCCGGCGCGTTGCTGCCCTTTCCCTTGCGTCTCCTTTCTCCTGCCCCACCATCCCCATGTTCCTTTATTCTAACTCCAATTCTAATACCCCTCTTCTCCTGTCCCTTCTACCCCTTCTCCAACCACCCCTTACGCTGCCCCCTTCCTCGCCTTACTGTACCACCCCTTTTCGCTGCCCTCTTCAATTCTATGCACATGTATCCTACATTCCCTGCCCCTCTATCTTAAATGGTACCCAGCGCGTTGCTGCCATTCCCCTGTTATTACCCCTCCTTCCATTTTATAATGATGTCTACCTTACCTTAGCACTCATTCCTCTGCCCCTCCTGTCCATCCTATCTCCTTCCGAACACTCATCTTTCCCGTTTCCGTTCCCATTACCCTACCTCTTCTTCCTTTTTAAAAAGAAATCGGCGCGTTGCTCCCTTTCCCCTATATCTTCTTCGCACTACCTCTCCTTCCCCTGACCCTTATGTCCCTTCCCCTACCACCACATCCCATACCACTTATTCCCCTCTCCCTTTTTTCCTATATTTTCATATTTGTTCTGCTAGGCAACTTTTTCTTCGATGCCAGCAAACGCAATAAAGTTACTAGTTTTTTCAGCAAACTGAGCTGGTGCATTATCGTGCTATAAAAAGTAGCGATGCAGTTTCTTTATCTTGTTTCTTCTCAGAGTTTACTTTAGCCTTAACTGCGGCGACATTTCTCTCACTGGTCGAAGACTTTGGCTGACTTTCTCGAGACTCCTTCTCTACCGAAAAATAGCCAGTTCGGAAACTTCGAAACCATTTGGACAAAATTTCATTAACTGTCTCCGTCGCTATATATTTCACAAAAAATAGTAGAAGATTTATAAAAAACAAAAAAGCACAATGTAATACATTTGAACGCTTTAGAGCCAAATAAAATAAACACACTTAAAATGGAGTGCATGCAACATACAACACTGTTTAATTCTAAAAAACACTTTTAAATTTCCACTTTGCATTTAAATATTTACAGAGGCTGCGATCAACGAGTCTTGCTTCTTCAATGAGCAATGCGAGGTCAAGTACTTTCAGACGGAATGTCGGGATGGACGTTGCGTATGCCGTTTCGAAATGGTGCCGTTTTGGGGCAAAGATGGCTCCGTCGAATGCAAAGGCAAGTTTATGCTTATATCCTTATACCCGTACATAAGAGTGTATTAAAAACTTCCATTTTATTTTTTGTGATTTCTTTTATTTATTTATTTTTTTTTTTTTTTTGCTACAGCTGGACGCCAGGATAAGGGCGGCAACGATACGTACCTTGATCCGGCCATGATTGGCGTGCTGGTAGGAATGGCATTGATGTTTATTATTATTTGTGTCGTCCTGCGATTGTTTAGCCAGTGAGTAATTCAGCCATACGCCGCACATACACATGCGAATATTATACTTACACACTTGAAAGACTCAAATCCAAAATCCATGTAGTTATATATTAAGCACTTGCACTTGTATCTAAGTTACATGCCATGCACCACACAGATACACTTCATCATTCAAGCTCAGTGCACATTGTGAAATTGTATGACAAAGCATGAAATTGATACCAAAAAAAAAAAAAACAATTGGAATGCATGACATTTATTTATATGTTTGACGTTATTTCCAAAATAAAAATTTTTCTTTTTATTAAATACAATATACGATTGCTGCAAGTGTCATCAATTAATCAATCAATCAAATATTCAGTCATAAAGAAGTCAATCAATTAGAGCATGATGAAATGGATTTGTTCATATTTCGTTTAACTTTTTTATTGGACACCAAAATTTCTGTTTAATCAAAAAATCTGTTGGCTTTTTATTATCGTCATCACTAATGCTATTGGCTATCGTTATCGCTTACAGTTGCGCTTGACCATCGATTATCATTTGCATCTTTTTTTCGCTTAGATTAACACTACTCGTACGACGCGTTGCCAACGCGCCTCTTATTATACTCTTCACACATCGTGTGAATACGAGTATGTAGTATATTCATTTTATTACAAAATTTGTAACACTGCGAAGAAGGCGCCAGGCTTTCAATAAATTATTTAAATACTTATACAGGGTGAATCATCTATATGTTGAAATTTGAGCTACTTGACTTGAGCGCCATGAATTATTGGCAGTGGTTTAGTTTACAACTTCCGCTTGGGAAATATACATCGATTTGATTTTGGTTCAATGCTTTGAAATACTCAAACCTTACTTTGACACACTCTCTTACTTACCTACAACACACTCTCGGAAGTTGTTCTCCAATTAAGTTGAGGTTCGCCATGTAAACGTTCTGTATTGAAACTCCACTGTCCATTATTTATGCGCTGTACTATAACAACCTCATCATACAGCTCGTCGTTCACATGGATCTAAAACTCTAAAACGCCAAATTCTCTAAAAATCCTTCGAAGAATCTTTCTTTCGAGCACTCCCATAGAAGTTGTTTTTGTTGTTGTAACAGCTTGGTTCAGGCTGCAGCAGGAAATACATATACATATACAATTTCTTATTTTATGAATGGATTGTATTGTGCAAAGCGATTTTTTGAATGGTGTCAAGGCCCAGGAAAGAAGCAACATATACTGGTCGTAACCAGCGGTCTAAAGGACTCAATTGAGTCGGATGGCACGGGCAATTAAACAGATGAATTGTATCGTGCGGTTATTGAACGCATTCGGGGCAGCAATTATTATTGCTTAGCCCAATTCTTTCCCTGTAGCACTCGTGCATGTTGCACCATCCGGATCTCAACTGTGCGAGTTTGGTCCTGGTCCTACGAGGGAGTTGTTTTTCGCTCTCATTAATAGGTTGTGGTCTTCCACCTAATAGATTGTTCAATTGCATCTTTATGCAGTTGAGCCCTTCCAGAAGTATAATCATACTCCTCTATGCTACTATTAGGAATAAAACGATTGATACTCGTTTTATATGTTTTGATATCAGTTCTTATTCGGGTAGGCGCTCTTCTCGTGAGGGTGCCATGGTTAGGATGATGACCTTTGTACGCAAGCAACATGAACTGCTTCGAAACAGCTCATTATGTTGGTGAACCGGTAGCATCATCGCTTCTTCCTGCAAATGCTGGTCTTCATGGGTTATTTGCAGACAACCAGTGGCAGTCATATTCTGACTTCTTTGCAGACATTGCCATTGAGTCTTACTTAGATAAGGAGTCTAGACAGGAGCACCGTAATTCAATACCAAAAGGTCCAATAGCTTTGTAATTATTGTCTCTTTGTCCTTACCCCAAGAAGACCCAGCAAGCGCTTTCAGCACTTTGTTTCTCGACTTGAGACGATTATTTGTCTTGGTGACATGAGCTGAGTATCTAAGTAATGGGTCAAATGTTGTTCCAAGTATCGTCAGGTACTGAACTGTCGGAATCCTCAAACCTAAAACAAAGACATCTAATGCCACCCTGCGAAAAACCCATCTTTAACTTTCGATATAACGATCTCAGACCCCTGAACTCAACATATGCCCTTCTACCATGAAGATAGTTCAATAGCCAGCGTTTTGCTTTGTCTGGTATTGAGGTGGAGTCCAGGTCTTGAAACAAGATTGCATGATCAACTGTATCAAATGCCTTGTTCAAGTCTAGAGCCACCATCACAGAACGTTCGCATGGCTTCTTGAGTCCATCAGCAATAAAAGTGGTGATTTCACTTAATGCTGAAGTCGTACCCCGACTTTTCCTGAAACCTTGCTGGTGATCTGCTAGAAGGCAGTGTTCTGTCACTGAAGGAAGTACATATTAATGTAATTAAGTATTAATTAAATCCCAAAGAAGTTATATCCAATGCTTCAGCATCATGAAGCTGGGTTCGGGACTACCAACATCTTATAGATTACTATTATCGTACTTTGATAGACTTCTCCGTTTCCCATTTGCTTGCTGAGCTCAAAATAACAGCGATTAGCATGCATGATTCTTGTTCCGATCTTCAGGCTGACGTTCTTGTTGAAACGATGGTTTGCGACTGGACCTCACGTACATAGTTGTTGTTCACCGCATACGAGCATAACATCTCTTCTTTATGAAAGACCCTGCCCGCACGTTCGTTCTACGCATGGAAATCGACGTAAGATGTACTCCAACAGTAGATTAAAAAAATCGCACGATAAAGTATCACCCTGCCTGAAATCTCTACTAATATCAAAATGCTCAGAGAGAGGTTCTTTCCTAGTCTAATGAAGCTTTATGTGTGTGATAGCGTCATCATGCAAAGACGAAGTTAAAGTTAAAGAGTACATTCTTAGACTATTGGGCCAAAGATTGTTTCCTTTTTCCAATTGTGGCGTTGAAATCGCCATGCACGATTCTAACATTGTAATTGGGACAGTGATCGGGTCGTGTGTACAAATTAGGCTAATGTTAAAGTACTAAGCCATGATACGTATCGCGGTTAGGCGCTAATCAACAGACTTACAGACAGAAACTGGAGACAAGAGCGATTAGTTTCCTAGTACTACCTAACCGCTTCCACAAATTCGTGCTTTCTCAGACGGTAACTACAATAGTTATTGCACGATGCTTCTTTCGAGCAACACTGTTCTCTCCATCGTATTTCCTGTATAATGGTGATGTCAGCCTTGTATTTGTTGAGAACATCAATTAGAAGGATAGTAAATCACATATGTAAATCATGGTCCCCATTGAATTATAGATACAGATTGTATTGTATTAATACCAATATCAACTTGAAATTTTATATGATGGTTTCTTATGGACGATTGCCTCACGTATGCATTAAAGATTCACGCTCTCTAGACGTGGAAGTGTTTAAACAAATCAACCGCACTTCTAGAACACTTCTAGATTTTTATATGAAAAGGTTTTTTATTGGTTTTAAATTAAAAAGAATTTCGAAGTAGAAGCTTATCACTGACAATTGTTTTTTTTTTTTTTTTTTTGAAATGAATCAGCTACGCTCATTGAAGGAGTAGTTTTAGTTGTGTGTGAAGAGTATAAAAGTTTCGGTTCAAACCGAAGTTAACGTTTTCTCTTGCTTTTACTATACTATATATGTAATTGTTGTCTTTTTGCAGAGCACGCTGGCATGATAATCGCACCATCTTCAATACGCCGAATCCTCGCCTGATGAACGTTTCGCTGCTGCGTGACAGTAAACTGCTACACGGCCAGGAACGACGTGGCTCACGTATGTCCGTGCGCGCTCCGTCCCGGCAGCCCAGCATGGCTTCTTTGCGACCGCATTCGCCGAATCCGTCGCTAGGTAAGACAGGTTTGTATTCCACGCCACATTCCAACATGCAAGTGCTGCACCAGTTGCACTCTGTCTCTCTATATATTTTTATATTAATCTCACTCAATATGCTCCTCGCTATAATTTGCTTTTGAGTTTAAATTGGTTTCTATTTTCTGAAACAAAATAATTAAAAAAAAAAAAAAACACATCAACTAATACACGCCAAAAATAAACAAATTAGAATAATATAGACGAGTATGGTTGACTATATTATACACTCTGCTCTCATGATGTACAATAAAGTGTATTGTTTTATTTAACAAGTCTGAAATAGGTCTGAACACACACAATAATTTATAAAATTGTATTGTATGTATTTTGGAGTGCCTTGATTTCGATCACTGCAAAAATGTTCCAATGATTGTCCCTACATATAATTTCAAATATTTTATCAAAAAAAGAGAAAATGTTAAATTTGATGGAACTAAGGCTATCATATTTTTCACATTCTTTTTCATTCAAAAAGTAGATGGTGGTTTGTTTTTGTACGAGGGCTACCCCTAGAAGTGAATGAATGCCGGCCCCACAGAGTCTCCTTATCGAATATTTAAAGGGCTCGATGAAAACTGAATCATGGTGAATAATGAAGAATGGATCGATCTTATGTCAGCTAAAATTGATATAATAGTATCATATCACGGTGTGATCTAAAAATAACCGAACTTTTTAGTTTTAAAATAAAACAAGCATTGGTATTATGTTTCAAAGCCAATATTTATTTAAAATATGATCCATTTAACTCAATACAACGTTTGGAATGCTCAACCAATTTATCCATAGACTTTTTAAACTCGCTTTTTGGGATATTCTTTAGCAGCTGTGTCACGGCTGCTTGTATGGCTGGAATGTCATCGTAACAAGCTGCTTTCATTGCAGTTTTCATTTTAGGGAAGATAAAATAATCTCACGGTGATAGATAAGGCGCATACCGAGGGTGGTCGATGGAAGAAATCCGATTTTTCATAAAAAATTCATTGACTTTTTTGGTCTTGTGAGCTGGTGCATTATGATGCAATAAAAACAGCTGCTTCTCTTTGGAATATTCGTGCCTAACACGAAGAACTCTCTACCATAAACGATGTGAAATTTGTAAATAATATGCTCCATTGATAGTTTGAACTTCTGGAATAAATTCCTTGTGAACAATACCTTTGGATTCGTAGAAAGTTATCAACATTGTCTTGATTCTTGACTTCTGAAAACGCAATTCTTGGTTCGTCTTTTGACTTTCATTCTGCTGATTGCCGCTTAGTTTTAGGATCATATTTAAATTAAAACACCATGTTTCATCAGCAGCTATGATCGAATCAAAAGGCATCAGTTCTGCAAGTTATCTTGTAATGGTAATCAGTGATGACGTCTTGCAGCTTTTTTTCTTTCTCACAAAGATGAGTCAAGATATAATTAGGTTTTGAGCTAAACTCAAATGTATAATGTTATATGGGCAACATTGTTCTTCATCCGATCGTTATCAAACTCAGTTTATGTATACTCTATACGAGGAGTACTATTTATATTTTGGGAATACCAAATAATAACAATTATTTTAAAATGAAAATTGCTTTATTGTTTTTCACAATATTCCCCTTGATGATCAATACACTTTGGCATTCGTTCAAACCATTTGTCATAGCACTTTTTCCATTCCTCTTGAGACACCTCCAAAACATGTTTTTCGAACGCTTCAACTGCTTCTTCGGCGCTCGTAAATCGTTGACCACGCAGTTTACTTTTGATACTCGCGAGCAAGAAGAAGTCATTGGATGCCAAATCAGGACTGTACGGAAGATGACTCATTAATTTGATGTTTTGACTGCTCAAAAATGCACTTGTTTGACGAGATGTGTGAGAGCTCGCATTGTCATGATGGAGAATGATTCGTCTTTGACGGTTGGTTTTACGAATTTCTCCGAAGACTTCCGGCAAACAAATGGTCGTGTACCACTCAGAATTTAACGTCCTAAGTTGCTCAAGCGGAACAGTAACCACATGACCCATTCGGCCGAAGAAACAGGCGATCATTTGCTACGCTGTGCTTCTTTCACGAACAAATTTTGTTGGATTTGGTTCGTCTTGGAATACCCACACGGTCGATTGCTGTTCTGTTTCCGGCTCATACGTATATATCCATGATTCATCACCTGTCACGATTTTATACAGGTCTTTTGAAGCACCACGGTCGAACTTTTTAATCATTTCCTTATACCAATCGACGCGAGCCTTTTTTTGAGCGATTGACAAATTATGGGGTATCCAATAGCATTTTTTTTTTACAGCTAAGTGTTCATGCAAAATCGAATGTGTTGAAGTGGAACTAATGTGCAAGGATTCCTCTATCTCACTATATGTCACATGACGATCTTGCATTATCAGTTCACGCACTGCATCGATGTTTTTGGGCACAACAACCGATTTCACGGAATTCGTCGGCGACCGAACTACGACCACGATTGACTTCAAAATACCAGCGATTTTCTGGTGCCTTATCGCCATACAAAGAACTGAGTTCATTGACACATTCTTGTTGAGATAATCCACATCGAAAGTTGTGAAAAATAATCCAACGAAAACCTTCTCTTGAAATTTCCAGTTTTTGGCCAAATTGCTTTTCTTAACTCACTCACTGTAAACAAAACAAATAGCAATTGTACATCAAAACTTTGTGAGTACGTTTATGCCAAAAAACGTCAAACTTTATTATGGTGTTGCCAGATTTTATCTTTTGACATTAGAGTTGCCAGTTCCCGAAATATAAATAGCAGCCCTCGTACAACACATATTTCGCCAATTTTGGAAAATTCTTCTCAAAGGTTATTTGGAGAAGATTTGGTTTTGTCTGATCGTTTTGAAACTCGGTTTGTATACTTTACACAACAAATAATTAGGCACCAGTTGCGTCGATTTTCGAAAATTCCAACATCAAGGATGGAAAAGAGATCTCAAAGATTAGTACCGCAAGCAGTTTAATGATTCTCGCACATGATGGCAAATCTGCAAATGTAGTTTTTAGAGAGGTTCTTTAAACAAAGCAGAAATTTTATAACAAAATCAGACATTCAGACATTCTGAGAGCTCAGCGTATAAAAAACGTAAATAAATATGTAAATAATAAATAAAATAAATAAAAACAAATTTGGCGGAGTACAAAAAGACAATGAACCAATAAAGACTACAGCACACAAGACAAAAAATTCATACAGACCATTCATAAAAAATAAAATAAAATAATATACAAGTATAAGACAAAAAATCTATGGAACCAATAATTTTTGTATATGTATACCTATTTTTGGCCAATGTATTTTATCCAAAGCTACCAAGAATAGCGCTTTAATCGCTATGCCAATCAAGTTGATTGGCATAGTTAAGACCAGCAAAATTTAGATAGACTATAATTATAAGTTCCATGATAAAAGCGATAGCGCTCGTGCGCTTTGAAGAAACGTGTGCTGCGTGAAATTCTTATTATTTAGGCATTTTGATACTCGTACATATCGTATACATACTGTGTATATCGCAGTTTCTTTGTCAGGCAAAACAAGCATTTTCACAATTTAAAGCTTACATTACACACTATTTCTCTCTTTTCAACTTAATCGCTACGTTAAAAAAAAATATATACTTAAGGACGCATGATCCGCTCGAAGAGTAATACACGCTCGAGCGATTCACGCGTCAGTGATGTATCTACGTGTTCGCGTCTGCTTGAGCATCCACATCAACATACTGGCGCCCACTTTCTACCCTATGTGCCAACGACCGCTGCGTTGAATGTATCTCCAGCAACAGCAGCAGCAGCAGCAGCACCAGCAGCGGTAGTAGTGGTGGCGCCAGCGTCATCCGCAACCACCACAACTGCCACTGCACCAAGCAGCACCAGCAACGCCATAAGTACGACATATGTCGCGCCGCCTGGCACTGCGTCCGATTGTGGCATGTCCCTGCCGGTTTCAGCAACGAGTTCTAGAACGAATAAGTTTTAGTAGCCAAGGAGAGCGGCGGTTAAGCCGCAGAAATACTAAAACACCATCTAGACTCACAATTCGAAATACATTCGTCACAGAATCAATTTAAGTTTAATCGATTTTAATCATTCGCAAAGTTTCGCTGTTTAGGAGATGAGAAGGTACATTAAACGAATTTCTTGCTCAAATTTACTTCATCGCAAATGAGACATCGTTGTAGTTGTAGTACGTATAAAGTAGTGATCTCTTTATCTCTAACTCTATTTTTACTCGTAATCTTTTACTTTCGCTCCCTCTCTACTATTCTTTCTGTCTTTCTTGCTGTCGCTATAATTTCCTTAAAGTGAGCTGATCGCTCTTTAGTATAGAATTTGGTTTCTAAAAATATATTTCTCAGATTTTTCGGAACATTTTTTGTGAAGTTTGTCAATTTAATACTCGTTTTTCACACACAATTGCTAATTTCTACCAAAATGGAACTTCCATTTTCAATTAAAAAAATGTTCTGAGAATTTTCGGTCACTTATTAGCAGAAACTAAACTTAATTCTAGCATAGTTTAAAAATCTTTCCTGTAGTAGAGTTGTCGTTGCTGTCGTTGTCGTTGTCGTTGTTGTTGTCGTTGTTCTTTTTGTTGTGGTTGTACTTGCTGTCGTTGTTATTGTTGTAGTAGTTTTAAACTATCCTTAGTTAATTAGCATTTGCTTTAGACTAACTAACCTTTCAAAAATAAACATACACGTACACAAATCGAAACGCCCTTTAAACACATACAGTCACCGAAATAATTATAATTACAATACTTAAAATCAGACTTTAAGTTATACTTATTGTACATACATATAGTAAGCTTCATCGATTATATACATACCCACCCTTATTACATTAGCCTTTAAATAGAAGAGAATTAAAATTCAAAAATTAAAGCTAGAAGTTTTCAATCCCCAAACTCGGAGAGGTAAGACACTGAAAGTTTAGACTTGGTACTTTGTACCTAAGTGGTACTTTGAGAACTATTTTTTCAATTACAAAAGAAAATCTAGAAAGACATCTAAAAATATGAGTCTTCTGCATGTAAATCGAACTTACACTAATATTGGCAAGGAAACATACTACAAGTAAATAACATGAAAAAACACTGCAGTCGAGTGAGCACTGTACTTGTCAAATGGTATTTATTTCAACTATAGGTCTGTATGGGAGCTATACTCTATAGGGGTATGATCGGAACATAGGTGGGATATTATATTGGGTTTAATGTTAAGACACACCAAATTTGACATTTCTAACGTGATTTTTTTTTTTTTTTTTTTTTTTGAGAATTCTTTTATGAAGTGGAGACTAACAGCTGGAAACATCAAAGCTGTATAAATTTTACCATGGAGCACTACACACCAAAAGAAAGAGCAGAAATCGTGTCAGTTTGTTATCAAAATCAGTCCTCGGTTTGGTATCGTGTGTGCTCATATGCCGAATGTTCCTTATTGGGGCACTCAAAATCTTCAACTAACTCATGAGGTTCCTTTCCATTTATCAAAAGTTGCTATCTAGTTCAATGTATGCTAAAGCAATGATTCGTGGATATTTGGCAACTGAACTCGATGAAAATGACATGGAGGATTACTGGTTTCAGCAGGATGGCGTAACATGCTATACGTTCGCTAAATTTGATTCTGCCTGACTTTTTCTTGTGGATACGTTTAAAGAGCAAGGTTTGGGCCAACAAACCGAATTTTGGTTAATTTTAGAAAACCCCAAAAAAAAGCTAATTTATGTGTTGCTGTAGGAGGTGGTCATATGCCAGATCTTACTTTTTAATAAACGACTAAACGAATTATAAAGGTATAAATTTACATGAAATATTCGATTCATAAAGAGTTATTAAGCTTTTAGGAACGCGAGCCGAGAGATCAGATGAAGAATCACGCTTGCTAATCGCTGCTACTTTGGGCTCAGCAAGCAAATTAGAAGTAGAGCCATCTCTCCAACTACGAAGATAAAAATCTATAAGACACTGATAATCCCAGTCGTGCTGTATGGCGCAGAAGCATAGACACTGACATCAACAGATACAGCGTCTTTAGGAGTTTTCGAGAGAAAGATTTTTCGCAGGATTTTTGGTCCCCTTAGAGTTGGCGTCGAGTTTAGGACCCGTATGAACCACGAGCTGTATGAGCAGTATGAAATGTATGAGTTGTATGTCGAGGTAAACATAGTCCAGCGCATTAAATTCCAGCTGCTGCACTGGGCTGGTCACCTCATCCGAATGATTGGTGGACGGCGTCAGAGAGGACGTCCGAGCTTAAGATAAGCAAGGTCAGGTCTTTGATGACCTGAAGGAGCTCCGGATTGCCAGCAGGCGCGCACTAAACTATACCGAATGATGCGCTTTCCTACGTGCGGCCTTGACCGATAGACGGTTGTAGAGCCACCTAAGTCAGTAAGTAAGTAATTATGAACGCGAAAGTAGCTCTGTCTCTCTGTTACCTTTTCACGCCTATATATATAAATAGCACCGGGAAAAATAAACACCAATTAAAAGTGCCGCAAACGACGTTGCGGGGCCAAATAGTGAACTATAAAATCAAAAAGTTTATGCAAAAACTTGGGGGCTACCCTTTTAGAGTCTAAATATCTAAATTTGAAGGTTCTTGCTTATAAAGTCTCCAAAATTTCATTGTTTATATAGACAGATGGACAGACGGACATACGGTTAGACAATCTGGCATATCCTGTTATCCTGTTTCAATACAAAGCTCCACCATGCAATTCAAATTGATATTGGCTGATTGCAACAAAAAGGATTTTCCAAGCAAAGCTGATATGTCTCTAAAATAATGCCAGCACACAAGAGAGGCTAGAGAGGCTCTTCTTGTCGAACTAATCAATATGGAAAGTCCGATGCCATCTGTGTTGGGTGTTACAAACTTTCTGCCCAAGTTAATATACTATATATATGAAGAATATCAAAAATTGTGCTTTGTCTTGATTTGAACTTGCGACCTTACGTTTGAAAGCCTGATGCAGTACCATTACGGTTTGATGGCATAAGGTGTTGCAGCGCTGTTTAGTGACGATATAAATATGTATGTATATAAAACACAAAGTGCCATCAAAAAAATTAACTTGATCAGAGTTTGTATATTGAAAGTCTATTATGCGGTTCGATTTCTCTAGTTCTAATAGACTCTGAATTGGTTTTCATACCCTCAGATGAAAGGATATGACTAGAGCGACTTGGCTTTTAGCCTGACACGTGTCATTCTGCCCGTTACATATACTATTTGTACAAACTAAGCATTTCCTTAATTCTCCAGTGCAGTGTGTAAGAAGATTTACGACTGCTTCGAGCACAGTTGACATACTTCTTCAAAGTATGTACTTCGTATCAACAGTGGTTTTTTTTGAAGCCCAAAAGACTGAGTACTGCAGCTGCAATTACTAATTACAATATAAAATGGACAACTCCTGAGATCGAATTTGCTATTAGATGTTCAAAAAACATAATGGCAGATATATTTATATATATATTTATATTTATATTTATATTTACTACCGCAAAACAAAACAAAAAATATGGTTTATCAGAAAGCATTACATTAATTAACTGTATGTATTTGTATTTCATGTACATAAAAGACATTAAATTCAAACAAAATTTTACAAAAAAAAATATTAAAATAAGTATGAAAGTTGTTGAGTTTAAGCGAGATTAACTAACAGCGATTGTAGCTGATACAAAGTTCACCGGGTCAGCTAGTAATACTATATAAAATTGTATCATTAAGAGCACAAAAACATTGAATCGGATTATTTTTACGCCAAAAAATAATTAGCTTCTACTTTCGGCTGTCTAAAATTAAATTCACCTAAGAATCATATGTTAAACTCTATGCAAAAAGTAAAAAAATTGTTGTTGAGTCGTTGTTGTAGGCTTTGAAAAACTTACTTTATAAAGCTACAATGACTGGATTACTACTTACATACAAGCAGCAACACTTGGGATGAGAAGTTTATATAATGAAGCCGTATGTAAAATTCCACAGAACTCAGCAAAGAAGCATAGAAACTATAATTATTTCGGTGACTACATATTCGTGCACATTCATACTTCGTGTACATTTGTTCTAGTACTTTAGTAAATTTACAAATATGTACTTATACATGCTTCTCCTACAAATACTCTTACACATACTACAATATATGTATACAGCTTCCTCTATTAGTTAGACTTGTTTGCTGTTGTTGTGTTAATATTTGGCTGTATATACACACACAGTTACAGACACACGCACATACAATCTACTCATCTAACAAAAACAAATACAAAAAAAAAAAATTTGTCCTTTATTAACTAAATACTACCTAAGTACATACATACTTATGTAGTACCAATATACATACACTCGATGCTATTTACTTCCCAATTAGAAGTTGAGTGCCCATTAATACACTGACAGACTTACAAAACACAGATGCATACATACATACATATATATAAAAATAGCTCTTAAGCTTTCATGTCTATAATTTTATTAAATGCACAAATTGCTAAACTTAACGAATTTAGTTTGCGTTACAATTTTCTTAAGTTGCCCAAAGTAGTTCCAGCTAATTTCAGTATATATTATTTTTTATTTATTTATTTATTTATTTATTTGTGTACGTAAATAAGTACATATTTAAGTAACTTAGCTAACTGTGCGCTAATAAATCCCGCTGTGATATAACTACATATGTACATATATAAAGACTTTAACTAACATATAGTCCTTCATCTGTATGCAGGTTCCGGTTCACCAGAAAGCGCTGGCAGCAATGCCTCCGCCACATCGTTGCGCAGCAATTCAGTAGCACCGGGCAAAGTGAGCCATGAGCGTAAGGATTCAGCGCGACATCATCATCAGCATCAGCATCAGCATCACCAGCAGCAGCAGCAGCCACAACAACATCATCAACATCATAATCAGGAGCAACCGTTGATTACAAATATAACTTCAAATCCGGTGGCTGAAAGTGTTACCGTGGAGATTATCGAACCGAAGAAGAAGTAGAAATTATAAAAACTGCTAACGAAACATTACTTTATTGTTATAAATGAAATAAAAATTATATAAGTAGTATATATAATCGCGCACAACAACAACAACAACAACAACAACAACAATAACAACGACAACAACAACAACAACAACAACAACAACAACAGCAGCAGCAGCAGCCATATGAATGTCATATATGCATTGTCAAACAAAATGGCGCACAGACGCCATTGCGTATTAACAGAGTTTATTTATATATTAACAAAGTTGGCGAAACGTAACAGTACTGCTGTGTGTTCCAGAAAAAAACAAACAACCGTTTGAACAGCAGCATGCTGCATTTCATGAGGCAAACACAAAAAAGAAAAACGAAAGTGTGATAGTTTTGCGCTCATCTTTGTTAATATATAAACTTTGTCATAATTTAATACGAAAAAGAATACGAAAAAATATAAAAAAAATTTTAATCAAAGCGAAAATAAAGTATAAATTATAGAGATTTTGCATACAAACACACACAAATAACAAAAAAAACAAACACACACAAAATGCTAATTAATTATGTACAATTTACAAGCAACAAAAACATAAATACACCGTAAAAAAAAACGTTTAAAAAAAACCTTGCATAACAAATTCATATTTTTATTCTTTTCAAATTTATACAAAATACAATGAAATGCTTTAGTTTTTGCTGCGCTTCACGTTAAAAAAAAAAAAGTGAAATAAAAACTTAACTAAATAATTAATAATTAATTAATAAGAAAAGAAAAACAGCAAATTAAAAACTAATATTAAATAAACGAAACAAAAAATACACTGCGCAAAACAAGTAAGCAAAAGATATATTAATATATAAATCGAAAGCGTTGTAGTTGGTAGCAATTGAATTCGCTTTAAGATAAAATAAAAATTAGCTTCAGAAACATTGCCAAAAGAAAAAAACAAAAAAAAAAAAACAAAAAAATAAAAATCAATTAACAAAATATTGAATAGCGAACGAATTACGCCTTATCCCAAAACTTTTTAAGCCCTTTATACAAAAAATAAATGCTATGAAAAAATTTTAATAATAATATACTATTTATAAAAAAATAAGCGTATAAGTCGATAAGTCGATAAGACGATAAGTCGATAAATAAATACAATTAGCGCGTACAACACATAAATACTTCGAAAACAAAACAAAAACTTAAAACAAAACTCGACATTTTTTCAACTTATAAAAACTAAAAAAAAAAAAACAAAAAAAAACCTCGGGACCATATTTTATAATCAAAATATGCGTTTCACAAAATAATACCAAAAAAAAAAAAAAAAAAAAATCATAAAAACTGTCAAAACCAATTTTGCATTGCGTTTCTTTATGTTTCGTTTACATTTCCGTTAATATTTCATTTCAAATTGTTTCAAAGCTTACTTCCGGTTCTTAGTACAAAACGCAAGCGCCATCTGTGCACTTTTTAAACTTAGCTAAAAAAAATTTATATAAAAATAAATTTAAAAACCGTACATAACATATAAAATAATACAATATTATTAAATATAGCGAAATATTAATGCAGAAAAGCAAAGTAAGCGGCAGCAGTTTAGGGAACACTTTTTTTTCCAAAAAGCAAAACGAAAACTAAAAAACTTTAATCTATGTAGTTTAAAAAACAAACAAACAAACAAACAAACAAAAAAAAACCTAGAACACAAAAGTGAGAGTTAGTTTATTTAACTTCCATTTTCCGACAGTACATCTCTATTATCTATTTACTTACAAAAAAGGCAAGAAATGACTCCACTGTACAAAGAAACTCTACTATACCTGATGGCACAAATCCAAATTGATTTATAAGTACGATGTTACTTAAATTTAACTAACGAACTAAACTTACACACTAGCCTAGATCTGTTGCAGTTCAGATCTTGAGCGTATGCACAAAAGTAAGAATTATAGAATTGAAATAAAGTATACACAAGCAACATAATAAGTTGGCAACATTTGTAATGCATTTTCAATTTTGTTTGACGAAAATTGGGGAAGATTTTCGACGCTCAATTGAAGGCGTAATACAAAAGTGCAGCACACAACAACAAAAACATAAACTACTTTAAATACAATAGCTTAAAAATTCTTTTGTACAACTTAAACTTAAAAAATGAAGAAGAAGAAGAAGAAAAAGAAGAAGAAAAAACAAATTTAAATAATAGTTACACATAACTAGCTAAAATGTTAAAAACAAAAAACCGTTAAAGAAAAACTCTCGATTGCTTTTGTGCTCAATCAAAGAAGCTTAACTGTGAGAAACGTTAAAGAACAATATTATAAAAAAAAAAACAAAAACAAAAACAAATAATATTTAAATAATATTATTAATAACAATATTTTTTATTAATTCATAAACATAAAAAGTTATTTAATGCACCGAAAGAAAAAAAAAACAAAAATAGTAAAAAATATTTATACATATTAATATTTAGCTTACAAAACAAAACAATTTAATATTTAAATTTAAATTTATAAACAATTGCGTTCGAATTAGAGAGAGTTGCATAAGAGTTCTATAAATCATTACATATATGTATATTTACAAAAAAAAATAATTCTAATAATAAATACATATAATAGTATTTAACTAAAGAGAATAGTTCGTGAAAGTTTAAGAACAAAAATTAATATATTTTCTATTTATTCTTTTTTCTTTGTCGTACAAAAAGCAACGAATTTTCTTTAAAAAAACAAAAAACATTTACAATTTTGAAATTTGGGGAAGGATTTCAAAGTTGACTTGTTTTTGCATTAAACAAAAAAAAAAGCAACTCTTTTATTTCAGCATTTTGAAAAAAACACATTTTACTAATTTAAGCAACAATCTCTTTAAGATTATATTAAATATAATTACATATAGACACGCGGCATATACAGTTAATTATATTTAAAAATAGTGAAAGCGCTTTATTTACTTAAATATAAAATACTGAAAAAAAAATTAAATTAAACAATCACTCACTTCAAAAATCAAAAATCAAAAATTAAAAATCAAAAATCAAAAATAAAATCAACACATATTATTCTAGCCAGCATATAAAAAAATGTGTGAAATCAAAATTCTTAAATTAAACTTAAACTAAACTCACATTTCAATAGAAAAACAAACAAACAAACAAACAAAAAAGACTCCTTATAACACAAACACAAACAAAAGCAAAACGCAAATAAAAAATAAAAAGGGGAAATTTACGGCAAATATAAACACCGTTGCTGCCACCAAAACAACTGGCAACTCTAATTCAATAAAACAAGCAGCAGATTCCCCTTATATGCAATAGTAAAAACATCAAGTTTTGATAAAGCTCTCTCTATATACATACATATATACTACATATGTATGTATAAGCAGCAAGGACAACCACACTTTATATACATGCATAAATTACATATGTACTATGTAATGCGTATATATATACATATATCTATAAATATATAACATAAAAATCTATCTATATTTAAATCAGTTCACTAATAAAACTATATTACCATACCTTCAGTCACAGTCTTTAATTTTTCGTACTTACTTACTTATTACAAGAAAGAAAAAACCTTAACTTCGGTTGAACCGAAGCTCTAATACCATTCACACGAAACTTTTAATCGTATTGTAAAACATAAACGTGTGAAGTTTAAATAGGGGCCACCTCAAAAAAATTGGACATTACACGCCCACTAGTAGATGGTATGGTATGAACCATATACAATTTCAAGTTGTTAGTTACGTTATTTATACAAATGCACAACAGCGTGCTGTGGGTTTGTATGGGACTACCTCAAAAAGTGCGCGAGACACGCCCATTTGTATATGTATATGAAGCGGTTGTCCACTAAAATCCACCAAATCAAATTTCAAGCTAATATTGTTTTAAATAAAAAATTTTTTCATAAAAAACAAAAAATTGCACAGTGGTTTTGTATGGGGGCTACCCCAAAAAGTGGGTGGTCCAAGCCCGTTAGTCTATGTAGGTTAATATTGACTTTAATAAAGAAGTTTTCATACAAAAAAGTCTAAAGTGGGCAGTAGGTTTGTATGGTGGCTACCCCAAACAGTGGGGTATGTATGTATATGTATGTATATGCCACTAGAATCTATCATATCAATTATTAAGTTGATATTAACTACAATAAAAAAGTTTTTCATACAAAAAGTCAAAAGTGGGCGACGGGATTGTATGGAGGCGGTTTAATTGGTGCCCAAAACAATGCGCAACAACATACAGACAGACAGACAGACGGACACGACTAGATCGATTCGTCTCGTGGAGCTGATCAAGACTATATGTATATACTTTATGTGGTCGACGATGCCGTCTTTAATGCGTTACAAACTTTCAGACAAAAATGCATACACGTACTTATGTATGTACTACAGCACACTGCTTATATAGCCTGAATATTCTCCTTATCATCATCATCATCATCATCCTGCGCCGCTTGTTTATCCTTTTGCTATTGTTGCTCACGCTGTTGTTTATACTCCTGCTGCTCATCCTTCTGCGGTTGTTCATCATTCTGCGCTTCAGGCTCCATTTTAACCACATCATTGGACACGACTTCGCTCGTATGCGTATTTCTGCCGCCAGTAACACGCTTTTGATAACTCTCCACAGCTATATGGCGCAGATGACGCGCAGTGCCCACACCACATTTCTCTACAAAGCGATACAGATAGCCATGACAATTTTGTAATAACTCGTGCGGATGACCCAATTCAACCACTCGTCCCAGATCCATCACTAATACACGATCACTATCCATAATGGTGTGCAGACGATGTGCTATGGTCAGCACAGTGCAATTGGCAAACTTACTGTGTATGGCCTGATGAATGAGTTTGTCCGTTCTGTAGGTGAATCAACAATTCGATAGAAGTTTAATATTTTGGTTTTTAGCATTTTTATAAATATAATGTAAATCTTCCACAAATTTCTTCTTGCGAAATTTCTTTTACGAAATTGCAATTTACTTTTAAAAATAAGACGTTTTGATGAAAAACTCTTGAAAAATGGACTGTGGTGAAGGCTAATGTGCAGCAGAAGAGTTAAGAAAAGATGTCGAAAATGATAATGTTCTTAATATATGTTCTATACGGAAATGTTCTTTTTCTTTTGCAAACAACCTCATGTATTCCCTAGTAGTCTCTGAACATCCGTACCGCGATGAACAAATTGTGAGAAGGCAACCAATAGAATGCAAAACATCAAAAAGACTTCTATCAGTGAAGAACAGAGAGAGAGAGAGAGAGAGAGAGAGAGAGAGAGAGAGAAAGAGAGATAGTAAAATATTGTCTGTTATAAATGAGTATTCCCCAAAACACTCTTTCTGTAGATCTATCATTGCGTTACGGTGTCTTCGGTAGTGTTACGGGCCTTCGTTAAATTACATACATTTTGACATACCAACCTATATAATATACCTGATATCTAGTTTATGAAAAAACTCTCACCTCTGGTAAAAACCTATCTACGCCACTGTATTGTAGCTTTGGTAAAGAAACCAAATGGTGTTCTTGGATTTAAAAGCGTCGATCTAAAGAATTTAATGTCCCTTATATTGTTATTTCACTTGTTCGTCCTATCTAAGAATTTGCATCTTGTGTTTGAAACCAAACCGTATTGCGTCTGTGCCAAAGCAGTTTTTGCTGTTTCCCCTTAGAAACAAATGGGCTTCTGATGTACATCATTCGCTTGAATCTAATTGATCTTTCAACTCGTCTTCTCTTCCTTTATAAGATTCTAAGTGGTGATTCTCTTTATAAGGCTTAAACTATATTTTTAAATATTCCAAACGACTACGCTAGCCATGTGTCACTTCGATTTCTCTTCTACATAATGATTTTTTCCATGTACTTTCTTTTGATTAATCTTTGATGAACTATATAAATAAGCTATCATTAACTCTGAACTTCAATAAATTATAATTCAACTTTAATCTGTTCATTTGTAAATCCGCCTGATTAGACCACTTCATACTGCTTTGAGAAGAGGCACTTACGGTCGACATGGCTACTAACCAAAGTCATCCATGGGTTCTGCGTACTCGTAACTAATCCCGTATTAGTGATAAAATGTTCTTTTCAACAACACTGTTGTAGTCGACTTGCTGGGCTTTCAAGTGGTTCCATGCAATCGCCAAATTGGAAATTGAATTTACTTGAGTTTTGTTTATGCCAAAATGTGAAAACTTCCGATTTTACAACTTTTTTGGAACAATACGTGTTCCCGGCCCTATATCTCGAAAATTATCACTGCTACGACTTACTTACTTACTTTTTCGCTTACAAATTGAACTTACGTTAATTTTTTATATGGCTACATCTTTCGTATCTATGCTAGTTTTGGAGATACAGACCAAAATGTTAAAAATTTCCGGTTTTTTGGCCAAAAAACTTTCAAATTAAAATTTTGTTTGAAGACATCCGCTAATCTAGTAAAACGGTTATCACAACTGAATTCAGCATACCCAAATTAAGTAAAATAGAACTATTTCACAAAAAAACTACAACAGTGATAATTTATGTTTAAGCAGCCGTTTTCGATTTACTATGTAACTAGTTGCAATAAATTAATAAATTGTTAGCATACAATAAATACTTACTCCGGATCGACATTAGCCGTTGCCTCATCCATAATGAGTATACGATTGTGCCGCAATATGGCGCGTGCCAAGCAAACCAACTGCCGCTGTCCCATGCTAAAATTACAGCCACCATCACGCAAGCGATAGCTTAAGCCGCCTTCAAGCTTATTAACAACAGCCTTAAGCTTCACATCCTCGAGCGCCTGCCACAGCTCGGCATCCGTTTTCTGCTCGAACGGATCCAAATTGTAGCGTAATGTGCCCGAGAAGAGTATTGGATCTTGAGGTATAATTGATATACGCGTACGTAAATCTTGCAATCCTAGCGTGGCAATATCATAGCCATCGATTTCAATGAGACCCTCGTTGAATGCCAAACGGAAAAGCGCCTGTATTATGGACGACTTGCCCGCACCTGTTCTGCCCACAATGCCGACCTTTTCCTGCGGTCTTATTGTAAAATTCAGTCCCTTTAGTACATATTCACTCTGCTCAGTATAGCGCAGCTGTAGATCACAGAAGTGTATTTGTCCTGCACTGGGCCAATGCGGTGGCAGATTCACAGATTCATCAGTTTCAAATTCCGGCTCCGATGGTGTCTCCGCATATTCTAGCACGCGCTCCACGCTTGTCATATTATTCTCCGTCTCCGCTGTTTGACGCATGCCCGACTGACAGATCATGACCAGTGTCATGGATTGTGTGATGGCGAGACCAACGTCACCGCTATAATAGCTAGAGTCTATCAGCAGAAAGCTGAAAGTTACCACCAGTATGTAGAGCACACAAATGAGATCCGTCCAGAAGGCAAATGCGCGATTTGTGCTCTGGTAGAGATAAAGTGCGGAGGTATTAGCATTCTGGTAGCGATGGAATTCACACTCTAAACGGCGTGTAGCATTAAGAGCACGAATGGTGGTCAAACCTTGCACGGTCTGGTTTGTGTGCGAGTAGATGGGACTGCGCGCTGAAAAGAAGTATATGTAAAAAATACTCTCTAACATGAATTAAACTTACTAATGATCTCGATGCGCTTTAAACTACGACTGGCACGGATATAAAAATTCCGGCTTAGGACCAACAATACAATCACAATGGCATCCGCAATAAGTAGCCACTGATTGGCAATGGCCACCACTACTAGCACTGCGAAGCCATCTACATAAAACTGTAAGCAGAGAGATACATAGATACATATGACGGATTGAAACTTAGCTATTGTAAAGGGTTTTTCAATAAGGACATAATAAGGTCAAGGTTACATTTTTTCACGGTGAAGTTCACTAACGAACAACGTTTTGAAATTATTATAAATTACCACCGAAATTCTGAGTCGGTGGTCGCAACTTTACTCCAATAAACATCATATGCTGGTGAGACAACGCACTGGTCGCAAGTAAATCCATTGTGATTTTCATGCCGGAGGATTGGACCATATTGTTTCGTCTATGGGAGTTTGCTATCGTGCCATTTTGGAAGACTATTTTTGGCCAAAATTGGAAGGACTTGACATTAGTGATTCACAATGTGATTCAGTGATGTGGTTGAGAAATGATGGTGCCACATGACACACAGCTGGTCAAACAATTGATCTATTGAAGGGGAAGTTCGGTAACCGTGTAATCTCGAGAAATAGGTCGGTCGATTAGCCACTTCGCTTATGCGTTGAATATCTTTTTATGGGGTTAGGTTAAGTTGATGGTGTATGAAAACAAGCCAACAAAATGAGAAAACCTCAGGAACAATATCGAACTTTCCGGCCGATATGTGTGGAAGAGTGGTAGAAAATTGGTTCCAAAAAAACGATCGTTGCAAACGTGATCGCTTTGGTCATGTATACCGCACCTGGAATAAATTTCTGCCCGATATCTCAATTATTCGGTTCTTTTTTTTATAAAAAATTGTTATGTTCTTATTGAAAAACCCTTTACAATATACACAAACCTTTAACCGACCTCAAGGGAGTCCATCATAGCGCGCGGCAACTCCACATCAATGAGTGCAATATCACTTGCGAAACGATTTAGAACACGGCCGGATGTGGAGTATGCAAAAAAATGCATATGGGCGCGTATTATGCCACGGAAAAGGCGATCGTGCAGCCGTAGTGAGATGCGCAGACACATTGCGAAGAAGCCGAATGTGCGCAGCAGATAGAGAATCAATGTGGACAACATCAGTACGGAATAGATGAGCACCATGTGTGCCCGCCGTGCCATATAAACTTCGGTACAAATATGCTTATCGGGCTGCGACTCCTCCCAAGAGGCCCAACGTGAGATGAAGATATCCATGGCTGCCTGACAGCCACGTGCTGCTAGAAACAAGACCAGCACCAGCGGCACAACCCACGGCATACCCAGCACGCCAAAATAAGCACGATATGTGCTTATTTTCACAGAGCCGTGCATCTGTAGTTCGCGTCGCTTATCGCTATCATCCTTTAGTAAATCTTTTTCTTTTTCCGTCTCCATGTTATTATTGCCTTCGACGATTACGGTGCGGTCAAAGAGGCTATCCGAGCGCAGCGCACGCAGTTTGGCCACTTCGCTGTCATTGACCAGTGACATACGAAATCGTATGAGTGTCTTTAGTGAATCGTAGCCACCTTGTATGCCCGCCCGTCCCGATTCCATGAGCACAAGATGATCAACATGCCGCAACAGTTGCACACGATGTGTTACGAGTATGCGAATTTTATCGGCTAAAAAGTCATCCAGACAGCGATACAACAGCAGCTTGCCCACATGCGAATCCACTGCCGAGAGCGGATCATCGAAGATGTATATGTCCGCTTGACGATAAACGGCGCGTGCCAAACTAATGCGTGCCTTCTGGCCGCCACTCAGACTAATGCCACGCTCACCGATAATCGTCGAGTCACCATACGGCAACTGATCTATGTCCTTCTCCAGCTGGCAGGCGTTGATAACCTCCTTATAGCGTGCCTCATCGTACTGTTCCATAAAGACAATATTCTCGCGTAGACTCGACTGGAAGATCCAGGGCTCCTGCGGTGCGTAGCTAATAACACCATTAATCTCTGCATTGCCCTGCAATATCTCCAGCTCACCCAGCAGCGCATTGAGTAGCGTTGTCTTACCGGCACCAACACTGCCCACAATGCCAACAAATTGTCGCTCATGTATCTCGAAGCTGATGTCCTGTATATGTGGACGTGGCTTCTCACTTTGCTCCGCCTTGTCCCAACTTGCAGTTAATTTATGCAGTATAACGCTTTTGTTTAACGCACGCGGATTGTGTACGCGTCCACTGAAGTTACCCTTATTTCTTTCATCGTCAACACCGAAATTCTGTATGCCACCGTCGGCCGGATCTTCGCTCTGCATCAGAAATACGGTTACGCGCTCTGCAACAACAATTGTCTCCGCCCACGTATTAATCGCCAGCGGCCAGAAATGTAGCAGCGAATCATACAGTCGATCGTAGTATGATGAGACAATGAACACCTTCTGCGTAGTGACCAGGTTACCCGTATATACGTACGTCACCAGACACAGAAACAGCGATAATTTTGAGATCATGCTGGTGCACTGTAGCGCTGAAAAAATATTCATTGAGCCATTTAAAGCCTTCACCTCCTTGGCACGTATGACGGCAATAAGTTTAGCAAAACTACGCTCCCACGCATACATCTTTATGACCTGTATGGCCTGTATAATCTCGTTCATCAATTTAACGCGATCATCACCACGCTCCGCCGATTCGTTTCGGTAGTGCGCTGCTGCTCTGGCCGCCCATGCCTGTAGCGGTATAAATACTATGATAGAAGCCATGCCAATTAGCGCCGGCCAACCGATTTCTCTGTATATAATATAGCCGAAGAGCGCACCCTCTAATGGTCCTTTCCACAGTTCATGAAACAGAATGAAGGTCTCATTGAACTGCGGCAGATCGGTGGAGAGCACTGCAATTGCGAAGCCACTCATGCCACTATTATCCGCAGTCACGGAGGCGCGTAAACACTTGTGATAGACCAGACCGGCACATGCCAAGCGTATGCTTGTGCCTAACTCGAAGAGATAGAACATGAACGGATGATAGCATAGCGATGCAATCAATGAGCAGAGCACTATGCCAGTTGCATAGAGATAGGCGTGTTTTTGCGATACATCATCATCATCATCAGACTCAGAGAAATATGAAACCAATCCGCCCAGAAAGAGTGGCTGACATGCGCTGCAGGAAAGTTCATTAAAAAAAAAATGTGTAACAAATACATCAGTTATATGTGTAAGAGCGTAATCCTGGAAGTAACCAACCTGTCGTTGGATGGCGAATGTAGTTTATAAATAAGTTTTTTTCTGAGTGGTACCACCTAATAGTAGACTACGTTTAATCTAATTTCATTAACAACTGCAGGGTATCCGATCAACCATTCATGATGGATTGTAGTATTTTAATGGAGTCTCCGGGGGTCACGGAATTTAAGAAATATATTAGAAATTCTAGATTAAAAACATCTTAGCAGCAACTGAGAGGATTTGAAGAGCCATGGAGAAGTCTGCTCACCACTACGCTTGTAACTCAACACTAAGAATATGGTGTATGAATCCAACAAAAGCATACGGAGAGCAAAGCTCGGTAATTTCAGCAATACTGGACCTGCAAGTATAAGTATTTAATGTACACACTCCAAAACTAAAAAAGTTTTATGTCTTTTCCTGAAAAAAACAAGAAATGAAGATCATAAGGAGGAGGAGGCTAAAGCACACAAACTACTCGTAATTCACTATCTGAAAATGGAAAATGGAAGTAGACACGCCGAACTACCTTCCACTGACTCTTCAACTGAATTCTCTGGAGGGCAAACTGGTCTTTAGTTAGCGGCATTTGCTCGAAGGAAAGCTTAAGATATGCTCCAACCATTTCCAACCGTTTTTATCTTTTAGTGTAGATGAAATTTGTCTTGTTCTACTTCAGAAAACTTTATATATAATCTGAATATATACAAATATGCTGAAGAAAGGCAATAGTTACTTTTGTTTTGAAAGCGGGTAAGAAAGATCCTTTCCATCACAAGTACTTCAAACCAATGAACTTTACCTTTTATATGGAAACCCCTAGAGAAAATGGTGGGCAACCATATCAATGCCAAATACATTAAAGCAGGATTAGTAAGCGGGTTTTCAGATGGCTCCCTAGCGGAACAAGGAACTGGTGTGCTATTCTTTGGACTTCTTTGTTTGAGGTATTAGCAATCTATGAATTGAAAAAATTTACCAAATTCAACTTAACTAGGGTGTATAAGATCTAAATCATTGCGATGTTCTCTTATCATCTCTTATCTTATTATCTCTTATCAGAGCATTAAATTCAGTTAGTCTTGGACTGCCTAGTAAAACTGAACACCACAACAAGTCTAAACAAAATTACTTTGTACTGAATACCTGGACACGTAAATATACCCGGGAACGAACCGGATAAGAACCATTTACACTCAGAATGCTAGAAAAGGAGGAAGAGAACAAAGCCAGAGACATGCTTTGGGAGTACTACGATGGCATAAGACAGGCAAAAATTCTGATAGTCCCCTATAGGAACAAAAGATCTGAAATCTTAAATGGACTCAAGGACCCAGGTTTTCTGACTGGATATTGCACTTATTTAATATTGGTATCGAAAGTGACAGCTCCTGTAGTTTTGGTTTAGAAGAAGAGAAAACCCTAAAACATGTTCCAGATGATTGCCCAGCCTTGGCCTTGACCATGCTCAAACATATTGGCAGTTACCAAGTAATAGGAAGGGTTGTGCATACGCTAAATCCAAATAGCTTCGTTGCCTTCCTTAATGCAGCAGGACTGGATGAAGTGCTTTAGGTAAGGACTACTGTCAGAGCAGAATAGATCTGCAGTTCCTACTACCAATTAATAAATAAATAAATGACCGCGCTTAAAACATGAAACCATCACAACACATCAGAGGCCAAGCAGTAGTTAAAACATTGGATTGCTCTGGACTCAACGACGCGGCAAACCTTCTGACTTCTGTTCGTCTGTCTGTCTGTCTGTCTTTTATGTTCGCGATCTATGTCTGTCAAACACAAACTAATGATATAGATTGCTCAAAACTTATCTATATTCTAATGATAGATGGTATAATTAAAAAAAAAATAGTTTAACAACTACAAACACCATCCCACGTTAAATCGGGTTCTTTTTGAACTACGCTCGTACTTGCAATAATTCACTTACTGTATCGAGATCTCTAGTAATGAGTATAATATACAAACTGGTACAAATTTCCAGCCAAATGCACGAAATATCATACGCATCAAATTCGGTTTACTGCGGTTTCTCACTTCCCATTCCCAGTATTTGGAGATCTTATTAAAAACACTGCCACTTTCAAGTCGGGGCAGATGTTCATACAAATCCTCCGGCTGCAGTTTGTCACGATGGCCCTTGCGTAATATTTCGCGTGTCCAGCTGGTAATAATTCAATACATACATACATATGTAGATAAAGTGAGATGTAATATAGCGATAAAACCTTCTTTAAACAGTTAAAAGTTGAGTCAACGTTGAAGTTTTAATTTACAACCTGCACATTCACTCTATAATAACTACATATGTACATATAATAAATAAAAATTTGCAAGTCATAGAAATTTTTTATCTTATCACAGCGCAGGACTTTACAGTTCACAGTTCGTGCGATTTATTTAATTTTGAGTTCAACACATTTGAAAATATTTTATATCGTCTATTTAGAGCGAGTTTCACAATGTCTTGCTGAAATTTAACGTCCCGTTATTCTGCCGTTTAACACAATTTCATGTTCTTAATATTTGTTTAGTGTCTAACGAGCATTAAGCGCTAACGATTGCTTATCTGCTCGTTAAGTATTTGACAAACGTTGAGGTCGAACAGCTTATTGTGGATTTGCAATTACATGTGAATAATTTGTTTCCGGTTTTTTTTTTCTTTTCTTTTTAAATATAAATCAAACTAATTCATTAAATATAAATTCACTATGATGTTTTTTTTTTTTTTTTGGTTTTTGCAACATTTTAACATTCTGTGGCCAATATCTATACAACATAATATCATAAATAATACTAGGGAACGGCAAATTGCACTTGCCTTACTTTAACCGGTGAATTGGTATTTTACTTAACAGTTTTTTTTTTCTTGCACGTTTTCGAGAATCGTGTAGTCGGTAAGTCAAGTATAAATCGCGCATAGTAAGTCCCATCGAAACAATCTTTAGCTCGAATTAAAAGATTTACGGACTACACGACTCTCGAAAGTGAGAATTTTTTAAAGTGGCTATACCGCGCAAGCCGTGCTTGTTAAGAGATTTGAATTCAGCGACCTTTAATACATAACACAAAGTATGTTTTAACACTAACCATACAATGTATTATTCTTTACTTATTATTATTCTTTACTTAGTGGTTTTAGCCAAGAGCATTAAAATGAGGTTAATTTCATTCCCTAACGTAATTAGCTGCACAGCTGCTTTTCGCATTGTTATCGCACTTTGAATTGATTTTTGACATTCACACACTTAACTGTTCGAAAATTTAACCGATATCGATGTCGTTCAAGAAACTAAAAGGGCTTAACACGCTCTTTTAACAATACATTTAGCATGACATTGAGAAGCTAGTTCTTGTAGTTCAGAATACATAATCAAAATATATATAAATAGCGCAATCATCCTTAATAAAAATATGTTTGGTTTTTTTTTTTTAAATTCACTCACATAAAAAACCATTTCGAAAAAAAATTCGCTTTCAAAATAGGATTTGGCTTTTTCTTTTCTTCGCTGTCTTTGACTGAATTCATGCTTTTTATGGCACATTTACATACTATGTAGATAGATAATTAAGAATCTATTAACCAGTTTCCGTATTCGAATTCAATTTTTGTCTCAATTTATGAACACTTCACTGAACTTTTCCGTATGCGTTTTGATACCGTAATGATTTCATTTGTGCAAAAACATTGATTTTTAACTAAACAAGTTGGAATTTGCTGCCATAAATTAGCAATCCGGTATAACACTTGATGGACGGCTGGGTTATCTTAATTCCCAGAGACAGGTACATATCAGCCAGTTTGTGCTTAACCAATTTGATTTGTGGTCGTTGTTGTTTTTGAGGAAGGGAAGGGAAGGTGCTGTGTCAGACGAGTAAATTTCGGATGCAAAAAAGTGTTTTCGATTCGGTTCGCATGCATTTGGTCGGTCGATTCGTAAATAGGATATCTTATCTAGTATAGAAAGAGACTTTAATTCTCTCTCTGTAAAACAGCAAATTACGCCTATTAAAGAAAATAATGAAATTATATATTGTTTAGGCACTTTATTGTTTCTATAATGAGTGTGTACTGCTTATAATTGATATACAAAAATACAAATATTAATACAGTATAGATATATAGTAGTTGTCGTAGCCTAGTAATAAGAGTGAAATAGTAATGAACTTCAAATTATTTGAAAGCTCGATTGCATTACTTTGTGCATATATATATATATGTACTAATTGAATACTACTTTGTTTTTTATATGTACGGGTATGTATAGTAAGTAAATTCGAAAAGGAATCTTTATAAACAAAATGCAAAATCATATATAACAATTAACATAAAGTAGATACATATGTTTTGGGTTGGGGCTACAGTAAGTTCGAGTGCTAACGAAAAATTAAGTACATACATTAAATTCGTTAAGCAAAATAATATATATAGTAAGAACAAGAAGTACATTTGTAACAAATTTGTACATAGAGCACCAAAATTCATAATTGTGTCTGAGAGTTACTAATACTTCAATTACTTAAGTTTAACTACGATACTAATACATATATGTAGATATTCTATAGTATCACATGTGAAGACAATTGCTACTGCTAATCCGTATCCTCGCGTACACTATAAGTGATATTCAAATCATCCGTGCCGGTTTCATTCATACGATGTCTATAGCTTTCTTCGGCAGCTTGTTGTAGCGCAGCGGCCGTGGCTGCGCCTGTATTGTTAACCAATTGTCGGAAATAACCATCCGGACGCTGTAATAGTTCATAAGGATGTCCCAATTCCACAGATTCACCGGCGTCCATAACTAGCACGCGATCACTGTCCATGACCGTGTGTAAACGATGTGCAATAGTCAGCACTGTACAGTCAGCAAACTTTGCACGTATGGTCTTCTGTATCAGTTTATCCGTTCTAGCGACAGTGAGGCACAAAACATTAGTCATCATTTTTTATTTTTTTTATCATTTTAATATATACTTACTCTGGATCCACATTGGCCGTAGCTTCATCCAATATTAGTATTTTATTTTTGCGCAATATTGCACGTGCTAGACACACCAATTGTCGCTGACCCACACTAAAGTTGGAACCACCATCGAACATGCGACAATTCAAACCACCAATTAACGTCGAGACATGCGCACGCAATTCGACATCGGCCAGCGCATGCCACATTTCATCGTCGGCCTGTTCTTCCAATGGATCCAGATTGTAACGTAACGTGCCAGAGAATAGTACAGGATCTTGTGGTATGATT
Source organism: Leucophenga montana (assembly GCA_035044765.1). Classification (NCBI taxonomy): domain Eukaryota; kingdom Metazoa; phylum Arthropoda; class Insecta; order Diptera; family Drosophilidae; genus Leucophenga; species Leucophenga montana. Next base: position 590,953 of record JAWNNQ010001912.1, on the reverse strand, counting down.
GATATCTTGCTGCGTAAATCATGTAAACCTATATTTTCAATATCTATGTTATCTATGCGTATCATGCCCTCGTTGCAGGCCAAACGGAATATCGACTGTATTATTGAGGATTTGCCTGCACCCGTTCTGCCTACAATGCCAATCTTTTCGCGTGGCTCAATGATAAAGTTCAAATTCTTTAGCACATACGGTTCTTTAGGTGAATAACGCAGTTTAAAGTCTATAAACTCAATGCGCCCCTTGTTGGGCCATTCCGTCGTTGGCTTATATTTGTTCGGCGTCTCGAGCGGTGGCTCCGAAGGCTGTTCAGTGTATTCAAGTACGCGCTCCACACTGGTCATTTGGTTTTCCAGTTCAGCCGTTTGACGCATGCCCCACTGACACATGCCGATCATGGTTGTCGAATGTAATATGGCTAAGCCCACATCGCCGCTCTCAAAGTCGTTGGGCAGCACGAGAAAGCTAAAGGTAACTGCACTTATGTAAAACACGCAAACAATGTCCGACCAGAGTGCAAACGCGCGTGTGCAGGATAGGAAAACGAACCATGCTGAAGTGTTGGCATTTTGAAACTCATGAAACTCGCCCTCCAATGCGGCCTGCGCTTGAAGAGCGCGTATTGTAGTTAGACCTTGGAATGTCTGATTGGTCAGTGAGTATACAGGACTGCGTGCTGTAATTAAATATTGAAATTAATACTTATACATATAAATATTATCGTGTATACTATGGAATCAGTCATAATAAGCAAAAATAGATGCAAACTTAGAAAATATTATTAACTCTATTATCTATTTATGTATCTAAAATCGAGATAATACCCCCACCCCTTTCATCATAGTTGTGTAGAAATATGCATAATTTCGCTTATATCTCCTTAACCATTGACGATATCGAAATTCTGTCTTCGAGAAAAAGAAAGTTCGATAAATTCACTAAACAAAGATTTCCTGGCGTTCGAGTTAAAAAATGGAATTGCTAAAAACTATATTCTTCTAGTTTTTGATTTTCCATTTAAAGTAGATAAAACGTACTGTGTAATGTGTCAATTGCTCAAATATAATTTTAAATGCATATACTATAAGTACACACAATACAAAGGTTCACCTTCCTTTGACTAGGACTACTAGTTACAAGTTTATTGAAAATGCTTTGTTTAATTATGGCTGAATACTAAGTTCTACTTTACTTATACATATGTAGGGCTACTTACTAATACAAAAATTAAGAAACAAAATTTAAGAATTTTTGGTATTGTCCAATTTTGGTGCGCCTTCCTACGTGCGGCCATGACAGATATACACATGAAGGGGCATATAAGCAACGATGGCTCCTCTAACAATATGTGCAAACAAAATAAATTCAAAGATTCTTCCTGGGGTTTTCCTTATAATGACTGTTTTGTTTTTTGTTCATTAGTTTAGTAGAAACTTACAAATAGCCTCGAGCCGCTTTACACTACGACTGGTATTCACATAAAGGTAACGTATTAAGGCCAAAAGTATTACAATGAAAACCGCTGGTACTAATAGCCAGTAGTTGGCTATAGCGACAATGATAAGCACACCGGAGACATCAATGGCAAACTGAAAGTAGATAATAGCAGTACATAAGCTATGTGTAACCAAACTTTATTCGATTTCGCACTCACCGATAAACAGTCGATAAGTGTGTTTGGCAGATCTGTGTCCACAGTGCGTATATCTTTCGAGAAACGATTAAGTATTCTGCCGGAAGAGTTCGTATTGTAAAAGTACATGGTAGCGCGTGTAATGCCGCGGAATAGACGATCGTGCAGTCTCAGCGATATGCGCAGACACATCTTAAAGAAGCCAAACGTGCGCATAACATATAGTGCCATTGTTATACCCAATATAACCGAATAAAATATGACCAATTCCTGACGTTGTGCCTCATCGGCCTCGCTGCCAGCTTTCGACACTGTATCGTTGGCCACAAGCGTCGTAACTGGTGTGGCTGTTGCTTGTTCATCGTTTGATACAGCTACTTTTTCTTCCCAGATGACCCTAAAACAGATCGAAGAACATAAAATTAATATATTGGTTTTTTTTTTTTGCTATTTCTTAGTTACGTACCAACGTGAAAGAAAATAATCCACACCCGTAAGCATTATGCGTGTTATAATAAATAGTGCTACGACTATAAGCAATAAAAATGTGCTCTCCAGCGCCTTGAAGTACGACATGTAGACACTCAACTTTACAGCACCAACCGCCTGTTGCTCTTTATTTAAATCTTCGACAGACTGCTCATCAGGTCGTAACAGATGACCATGATGATCCATGCTCTTTTCAGAATCGCTACGCGACATATGACTGCTCACGCTAACTGTGTCTATGCCGCTCTCGTCATGAGTCTGCGATAAAAATTGAAATTGTCGCGATTCCTGTAGCTCCTGATAGCTTCCCTGTGCGACTATTTTACCAGCACCCATAAGTATTAGTTTCTCCACATCGAATAGATACTGCAGCTGATGCGTAACCAGTATACGTATCTTTTCCGACAAAAAGTCGCGTATGCAACGCTCGAAAATGTGCTTGCCAACATGTGTATCAACGGCTGAGAGCGGATCGTCAAGCAAATATATATCTGCTTTGCGATACACTGCACGCGCCAAATTGACACGTGCCTTCTGGCCACCACTCAGGCTAACACCACGTTCACCAACGAATGTCAGATCTCCGCGTGCTAATAGCTCCAGATCACGTTCCAACGCACACACCTTGATTACACGCTTGTAACGCCGCTCATTATAGTCCTCAACGAATACAATGTTGTCTCGTATTGTGCCCTCGAAAACCCATGGCTCCTGTGAAGCGTACGATATCTTGCCATGCACTTTTACGTCGCCTTCAATGATACCGACCTCACCGAGCAGCACATTGAGAAAACTCGACTTGCCCGAACCAACTGGACCGACAACTGCTGCTAAGGTTTGATCCTTTATATCCAAATTAAATTCTTTGATGGCGTAACTTGTCTGACCGTCTATGTTGCCCCAAGAAGCAGTGGTATCTTTTAGTACAACACACTTTGGTTCAATATCCGGTTCAAAGTTTCGCAGTTTCTTTCCAACTGGCGAAATTACATTTTGCACTAGCTTTCCATTTAATTCTTCCTTGTTTGAGAGCTTATTTTTCTTTTTTCTTCGCTTCTTTTCTGCAATAATGGGCGTCTCTGCCTGCTCGCCATCTAGCAAGAATTCCATGGTGCGTCGCGCCGAGATAACTGCTTCTGCAATGAAGGTGATTGATAGCGGCCAGAAATGCACCATCGATTCATTAAGCATACTGAAGTACGACGAAACCGTATAAACCTTCTGCGCTGTCAAGGCATCGCCGAGATAAACGTACGAGACCAAAGCCAGAAATACTGAGAGAGGCGATATCATGGTTGTGCAACTAAGCGCCGCATGTATGTAATTTGTACCACGTATGGCCTTCACTTCTTTTAGACGTACATCTGCAATAACCTTAGCAAAGGATTTCTCCCACGCGTACATTTTGATTACTTGTATACCCTGGAGTATTTCATTCATCAGTTTAACGCGCAAGTCGGTGCGTTCGGCAGTCTTTTGGCGGTAGTAGGCAGCCTTTTTAGCGGCCCACGCTTGCAGTGGTATAAAGCTCAACATGAAAGAAACGCCGATAACAGCCGATATGCCAATTTCACGGTACATTAGATACCCAATAATAATTGACTCCATCGGTCCTTTCCATGTATCGTGAAGAAAGCATAGCGCAACATCAAAACGACCCAGATCATTTGATAAAATATTAATTGCACGTGCGCGCAGACCATCGTTGCTGCTACTTTTCGACATCTCCAGGCATTTGCGATATATAAGGCCGGAGAGTGCAAGACGTACTTTTGTGCCAACTTGAAATATGTAGAATATGAACGGATGAAATGTGAGCACTGGTATCATGGAACATGCAACTATGCCGGCTGCATAAAGATATGCATCGTTTTTGCTGATATCAGTTTGGCCATTGGCGAAATATGCAACCAAACTACCAAGGAATAATGGCATAAGGCATCTAAAATAGAAAATTAAATAGAATACGATATTAATAAAAAGTTCTACAATGTGCATATTATAAACTTACTTTGTAATAGTCTCCGTGGCGTTATACAACACGCCTATTGGAATGAAAATCATGCCATAGGCACGCAATATCATACGTATGACACTGGGACTGCGGCGCTTTTTCTCATCTTCCCATAAATGATAAAATTTATTCGTAACACGTTCACTATCCAAAGTCTTTCTGTGCTGATACAGTTCTTCATCTGTAAGTGGTCCCTTTAAGCCGCGTCGAAAGAGATCCTTCATCCACCTAAAATAAAAAAAATAATAAAATTGATTATGAACAATAATAATTAATAATGAGTGTTCAAGATATGTGTAATATAAACTTAGTTCAAGTTCACTGATTAGTGCTTTGTGTTACATTCATGATAAGGCATCTGTTTTAGTATGTAGTTCCATATGGAGACGTCGAATAAAAAAGAAACTCGAGTCAGTTTCTTTATAATCTTAAATTCTTTGTTTATTTATGTCGATTTATTAAAAATGTGTCTATGCGTACATTGAACCAGTTCACATTCATAGTAATTTGTCGCACGTGTCACTATGAAAGACCGTAAAAAAAACCGCCACGGGAGAATATAATCAGTCATCCACACAGCTCTGTGTATTGAGGGGGAGCGATGAGCTGAAATGGTCACAAAATTTGGAGACTAGGTATACCCAAATTAAAACTTGATACGCCACTGGGTATGATATACATATCAAGAGAGATAAGCGTATTAATATTGACAATGATGCAATAAGTATTCTAGTTGTACAAATGGTTTATATATTTGTATATCTATCTTTTATACGTACATACATACAATATACTTAACGCTTAATTTTTTTTTTTTTATGCCGTTTACAAATTACATAGTGTAAACTAAATTATTATCAGTTTGGTATTAATTTTAGGGAGAAGGAATGTGAGTCGCTAATGTCGCCAGTTCTGCTGTAGAGTAGATACGTGGTTGTTGCTATGTAATTATATATAAAGAAGACGTGTTCATATGATAATTTTTTTTTTTTTTTGTATTAGTGCTACAATTCAGCTTAGCTACACTACACTACGCAGCACATATATGACATTACATCAATTATAAACTTAAACTCAACTACATATATCGTATATTTACCCCTAAAACCCTACAAAAGTTCTAACTACAAATGTTGATATTTATAGAAATAAACTTCTTTACGATGATTTCGAAAAATATGTTCCGTTTGTAGTATCAGTAAATATACTTATAACAAAACATATTCTATCAGTTCCTAATGTATAACGTCATAATTTATAGATTTTTATATTTTAATATATGCATGTTTTTAAATATCAACTGATGACGTAAGACTGTAGCCGTGAAACAGGTTTTCACCATTTAAAACTGATTCGTTACAGATTAGAAAGAATTACTTGTATCTTCATGTAACAGCGCGCGTTGGAAACGTCATTTTTGGGGCATTCAAAATCTTTAACTAACTAAAAAAGAGTTATTGACCTGAACTTATTCGAATACGACGATGGCGCGTGCAACGGTCAATGGAGAGCGATATAAGCCAATAACTAAGCTCGATGATTTTACTGATTGTAATAGGATTGGGCAACATGCAAAAAAAAAATTGGTAACCACAAAAAGCATCCTACAATATAACAAAAATTTCAAACTGAGTATATTTTTATATCCTGTACCCATAGGGTAAAAGGGTATTTTAAGTTTGTGCAAATGTATGTAACAGACAGAAAAAGGCGTGACGGAAAACGAGTCGATATAGACACTGTCACTGTCTGCTTGACGGTCTATTTGGACAAACTATTCGCGGGGAGAGCAATAGAGACTTCAAGCTTCGATATTTAGGCACTTCTTTTGCCTCTTTAGATAAGTGGTGATAAATGAAAATGCCAATCCTACTTTAACGGGTAGCCCCCATGTAAATCTGACACCATTTTTAAGTTTTTGTAGGTACATTTTTGGTTTTGTGGTTGTTGTAACAGCTTGAAGTGGCTGATGCAGCCACTTGAGCTGATTTGGACAAACTATGACAGATCGGTCCGGGGCGAAAACCCAGTCTTCCTTGGGAACGTTTTCCGTTTTGTTGTAATTACGCTAGAAACGAAAAATTTAGTGTACCTTACATAAATCGTAATACAATTTAGGGTATCTTACATAAATCGTAATACAATATACTGCATAGGTCCACATTGGACTACTATAAGGGGTAGCCCCATATAAACTTGTCCTCCATTTTTAAGTTTTTGTATGAAATTTTGTGTTTTTGCCATTAGTTAGGCTAGAAATGCCACATATGGCGTATCTTACGTCAATCCTTACAAAATAATCCATATAGGCCCAGATCGGACCACTTTGAACGGACCACGCTCCCATTTTTTAGTTTTTGTATGAAGATTATTTTCTAATTTTTCACTATCACTAAAAAATATAATCTGTGGTTCATATAAGGAGCCTTAAACAAGGTACAAGGCCATTTCGCAGTCGAGCACACTCGTTGCAGCATTTTTTTTTTTTTTTTTGTTTTGTTTTGTGTAGCACTGGAAAATTGGATGCAAAAATTAAGTTTTGAGATAAACTTGCAATAGAAAGTCTATTCCATTTAGTTTCCCTAAGTCAGAGATCTAGAGATCTATTCTCTTAAACGGACTTACAGAAGGTCACACCCATTTAGGAATGCACCTTGTTTGTCCGTCCCACTTTCTAAACAAAGATCTACATACATCTACATATGTACATACATATACACGCAGACTGTTTTTTGGAATTTTTGTATAGGGTATAATTTTTGTGTAGGGTTAAAGTTAATAACTTTAACATATTTTTTACTTACCAGAAACTCCAACGTGAGAATACATTTGCGCCGGTGTATGGATTTTTCGGGCGTACCGTTTTTCTTTTGGTACGATTCATAATATATTAACGTTATATTAACAGTTATTGATTGTGCGGCCGGTTTTTTTTTTTACTCTTCTTTATTTCCACGTACTCGTATGTAAACTACACGAGATGAATAATTAACAATGGCCGATATGTAAAATACAAAGTATTTTGTACTGCATGTAATTAACAACTGTCACAGTTTCGGTTGTTGCTCAATTGAAATTCACGAGAGTTAATTAAGATTTTTATTTTGTCTTACAAAACAAAAGAAAATTAATAGACGACACTGCGGTGACAGGCAATGCACAATAAATTCGAGGTCGAACAATTTGATTGTATGTATGAAATGTGTTGGCATGCGGTGCGGGGGATTCACCGATTCACCGTTGTTTTATGGCAGCAGTCGGAGCCGCGACCGAAATTAATTTAATTGCTGTTGTTGTTGTCTTCATCGTTTTTCTTTTTTTTTGTTCTTATTATGCACACGTGATCAACAAAAACGAACACACTAAATTACACCTTAAACTTGTTTTTTTATCACAAATTGTATTAAAGATCTAATTAAAACTATATATAATTGCTGCTGCTGCTGCTGCTCTTTTAAACAATTTTCTATGGCTTAATTGTACGTAAAAAAAAAAAAAAACACAAAAGTACACAAAGCGAAAACGCGTGCAGCTTCGCATGACTCGAAAATAAACTAAGAGCTTCAATAACTGTGTAACGTGCTTTTAAAGCATTGAGAGCGAGCTTTTGCATACGCAGCATAAGAGCGTAATTTCGGTCTGTGGCGAAATCGTTGATTTTGTTGTTTATTGTTTGGTAAACATTTTTTCCGAGACGTACAGTGGTTTTAAGTCCAAAAAAAGCTGTGTAAAATTCAAATCTGCTGTTATTTTTTATCATATAAGTTTTATCATATAAGTTTTTATCATATAAGGTTATGTGTTTTTGAGATTGAGATTTTGAAGTCCAAATTCGCGATAACAGAACGACCGACTTGTTTTATTTTTTAAGTTACATGTAGAAGTTTTGCGCAGCCACATTTTCTCACTTATATTAATGAATAAATGACTTTGAACAAATTACTAACAAAATTTTACTTTGTAGTGACAATGGAAAGTTACGAAGGGCGTGCATAAAACATTATAAAGTTTGTTAATTATTTATAGGGTGACCAGATGTACTAGACCAAAAACGATAATATAACTTATCGCGCCTCCCCTCTGTGTCAACATAGAAAATGATTTTTGATCTTTTTGAAGAGTCGTTATTGCCAACGAAGAAGGTATCGTTCCAGGCTTTTGAAAAAAAGTCATTATCGTAATACTTTTTTTCTTGTCAATGAATCGGTCAAGATTCATAGTTTAAGCAGAAAGTTTGTTGTCATCAAAAATATTATGCGATTTTCAACACGTCGTAAAGTAAAATAGAGCCGGAATGGAAAAAAATATATCATTTTCAAAATATACATGCGTGAGAAATGGTTCGAAAAGCAATGTAGGATTTCAAGGCCGAAAAAAGTTTCCAAAATAGTTGAAGCACTGGTAAAATACTGAGCGATGGTATTTTGCTGATATAGAATATCTTGATAGGCAATGTAAACAAAATCGAAAACAATTTTAATTTCCTTCGAGTAGTGAAAAATATTTTTATATTTTGAAGATCATAGAGTCGATGTCGAACAGTTCATGCTGACCAAAGATATGCGGAATGTGCACTGAGCAGACGATCACAAAATGTTCTTTTCATGCAACTGTTTTGTGAACATTTTTTTATGGTTCTGCTATTGAGGCTTCGATTGAGTTCGTATTAACTGCTGAGATAACTGTTTTTTTTTTTTTTGTTAAGCTGTACGCTTCTATGCCACATTGTAACAAGATATTTGTCATGTAATTTGGATTTCTCCTTTTCCCGACTCAAAAAACAGGTAAACAAGTTTATTTGTATATTAAATTTTTTCGGTAAAACGGGAACACACAAGCAAAAAGCAGAACATATCCCTGTAAACGAGAACGTATGGCCACCATATTTACGTCCTTTACTATTTCATTCACTTAACTTTTTTTCACTTTTGATCTGATTTTTCTTTATTTGGAACCACTGTGCCACGCCAATAAAAAAAATCCCGTTGGTAAATATTTGTTCTCTTATCCGTAGCAATAATCGGACTTGATTACACCAGAAATGTGTTCTATGTCAGGTAATGCAGATAGCCAAGCTTAATACACTGGCAACATTAGTGGCCGATCAGTGCGCTGCACAAAAGATTGATAAGCTGCCACATTTATTTTTGGGAATTTATGACGCCCACGATTACGCGCATCCTGATGAAAAAACCATACATATTTACATCATGCGATGACATTTATTTATTTTGTTTTTTTGTGTGTTAATTGTGAGAATTATGGAACGGTTTTAAACGAACGAACGAAATAGAAATTAATTGCAAATCGTTCAAATATATGAATCAGATCAGAGCTACTACATAAACTAGATGATTATGAAGAGCATTTCCATTTAGTCTTCAATATATTCGAAGGGCTCTGGTGGCTCGGGTTCCTTTTCCTCTTCATTCATTGGTCCGAATGCTGCAACCGGTTCGACTAATTCTTCATCCTCAATTTTGCCAGTGTGTTGGAATACAATAATGCCACCAATTGTAACATCCTTCAGTGCTACATACGTTTGGTTATCGGAAACGCTAAGCACCTTCAATTGTTGGCGCATAACACGTGCTGGATTCTGCAGTATCTCGAAGTTGGGTTCCGGTTCCTTCTTTTCCTTCTTCTCATCTTTCTTGTCCTTATCGGTGCCAGTCGTGGTTGTAGTCTCTTTGCCATCCTTATCCTTCTCCTTTTCATCCTTTTCTTCCTTCTTCTTGTCTTTCTCCTTTTCCTTTTCTTCCTTCTTCTTTTGTGGTTTCTCCTCAGCCTTATCATCAGAAGACTTGCCGGGCTTTTCATCCTCTTTTTTGCTTGCAGCGCTCTCTTTACTGTCCTCATCAACATCCATTTTCTCGTCTTCCTTCTTGTCTGCATTTTCCTTGCGTTTTTGACGTGCCGCAATCGAGAGTACAGCGGTAGCAACCTTTTCACGCTCCTCTGACTTTTTCTCCTCCAGCGGCGCTGGATAAGCGTATAGCGAGGGTTTTGCAGCAGATCTATATTCCATTTTAGGCATTTTCAAATCCGAATTCAAGCCAATAACACAGGTGGGTGTGAAAGCCAGCGACAGTGTATGTGCCAGTGGGAACCAGTACCAGTACTGTGTGAATGCAAGCATACCAACAACTGCCTGCAGATTGGTGTGTCCTGTGCGGGACTGTAGCGAGAGCGTGGCATTGCGTCCACCGGCATCAATAATACCTAAAGACAAAACAAAAAAATTCAATTAAGTGTATTAGAACATCGTGTTGGCAGTAGCTTACCTTGTGCTAAAATAGCACCATACTTGGCCATGACATCCTCATGCTTGTTACTGATAACTTCAGCATACAGCTGACGGAAGAATGTGGTCTTCGGGCAAGTCTGATCGGTGTGCTGTATCAAAATCATAGCTGAGGCAATCAGTGCACCCTGACGTACAAAGTTAACTGGATCAAACTTGACCATGGGCTCCAGCAGCGCAATTGCTTCACGCAATCCTGTGCCGGCACAAGCAATGCCAAGTGCCATAGCAGCGCCATAGCGCACATGCGGATTATAGGATTCGGCCAGCAAGCTCACAACTGAAGGACACTGCTCTGGTGTGCGAAACAGTATGAAACCAATAGCAGTCACTGCAGCGCGACGCACATCATCGTTCACATCGGAAACAGCTACATGCAACAATTTTCGTATGGCCTTATTGCTGCCGGTGCCATTGTATGCCATAGCAATAGTGTACATGCCAGAACGACGTAGCACCGGATCCTTATCTGTCGATAAACTGGTCACCAACGGATCAGCTTCTTCGAGACGTGCGAACATAGTCAACGATATGCCAACCGCTAAACCACGTAGTATTTTCTCATGCTGAGTTTCTTGTGCATACGATACCATATCTTCAATAGCCTGCGCGTTTTTCGAGCCCAACATAACCATGCCCATTGCAACACCAGCTGCCTCTCCGGTTACAGCATCATCTTGGTAAAGATTAAACTTAAGCTGTTCGTAAAGATCCTGTCGATGCGTGCCCATAGCAGCCAAACCCAAGCCTAAGCAGCCACCATGACGCACATTCTCGTTTTGCGCATCCTTCAGTTGTTGCAGCAGATAGTCGATGATATTAGTGCCGTGGTTTGCATGTATCAAGCCCAAAGCATAGAGTGCACCACCCTCCGAGTAACCAGAGCTTGGACCGGCCTCTTTCGGCAAGTAGCTCTGCATCAATGCAAGCGAGTCCTTTTCATGCCCACGGTGTATCACGCCCAAGGAAGCGGTGGCAGTCAGCTTGGCCCAATTCGTAGCACGTGCTAGCCAATCCAAGTTGTCACGCAGAAACTGATCGGATGTGGTGCCACTGTGCATAAAGGCATTCGCAATAACAGTTGCCGTATGGCATATCGAAACGCGCACAGCCTCCTTAGTGCCGCGCAAGATTTGCAGATCAGCATGATTGCTGCGTATGAGAAATTGCAGCTGTAGATCAATGGAGACTTCGCCGGAAAGTATAGAAATAAGCTTTTCGATGTTTTTTTGATGCGCTTTCTCCACTTCGTTTAGCGAATCTATAGTACGCTCAATTTTGGCATCACCTGCATATGATCACATTTAAGAAAAAGAAAAATTACATACTACAATAAAGCGTAACGCAACAAAAATACCTTCTGTATCTTCAGCGGGCTCTTCTGCGGACGGTTTTGCCTTTTCCTCATCAGACTTAGTTGCACTATCACTAGCACCATTAGTGGTTGCGCCCTGTGGCTTAAATGTACTAGCCAAGGCAGTCGGAATAGGAGCTGTATCCTTAAGTGCTTGTAATACATTACCCAAGAACTCCTGCGTGGCCGACTCATAAAGATCAAAAGCAATTTGATATGCCATCAAATTGTTCGTTTCTATAGACGAACGAGTAAGTTTATCCAACATTTCAGCTACGGCAAGCGGATCCTCCAGAAAAATAAGACACTGGCACATATTAACATAATCCGGTACGCCAAGTTCACGGTAGAGGCCAACCAGACAGCGCAATACTTCGTTGCGGAAACCACGATTTTGTATCAATGACATTGTCACATTGTAGGCATATGCCAACATGCCGCGCACATCGTCCGACTTCATAATAGCCACTTCAAAGATATCCATACGGCGTGTTTCCAATGCAATGCCGAGCGCCTGACGGAATTGGTTGTCATCCAAGCAGCGCTGTATCATGCGATTGACTATGCCCTCCAGACGCGCATCAACCGGTTTAGCTTCCTTCGGATTTTCAATATATTCTACGCGCTGTGCCACATAGAAGTCGATGCACTTGGCTATGATTGTCTCCGTATACTCGTTACGTGCATTTACATCGAATAGGTCACCAGCACCAAGCGCGTACGTCAATGCATCTTCAAAGGACCCCAGATGATAGAACACCTTCGAAGCGACCATACCTGCCAGTTTGTTCTCCGGAAAGCTGCGATCCTCGTGCAGCATTTCTATCTTTTCGATCGATTCCGAGATCTCCGGCCAGAATTCATCAACAATGTTATCCAACTTCTTTAACGCGAACACCTTCAAATCTGGCATTGGCTCATCCAATAGGGAGATTATCCCTGCGGCGGATGTCAGACTCATCTTGATTGCAACTGGAAAATGGGAACACGTAAACGGCGACGAATGAAAATTTTATTACGCACAAAATGTACAAAGCGGACGTAAGACACAAGGACTTACCAATTTTTCAAAACACGTATTTACTATAACTGCAATTTTATTTATTTTTTTATTCTCACTGACTATACTTTTCTTTGATATGCTCGCACTGACAGTAAAAAAAATTTATTTTGCCGAAAAACGCTAAATCACCGTACCCGTGTGTGTGAACAGTATATATGAAAATGTGAGACAAACAGATTAGAGCGTTGCCGTATAAAGAAAAAAATACACACTGTAATGACAGCACAAAACAAGACTAGAGATGAGCACACTAGATTTGAACAGAACGGTAATTTTAAAAACACAGTGATTAAAAATTCAATGTATAGTTAGTTTAAAGTTATGATACAAGTTAATATCATGTAGGAATTTATTATTAAGATTCCCGGGGCAACACGATTCGTATAGTTCGTATAGAACTCGTCAAAAAAAATACGAAATGGGAATACAATTTTTCTTAACGTTGCTTAGATTTCCAGAAACACTAACAAGAAAAAACGTTAACTTCGGTTGAACCGAAACTCTAACACAATTCACGCGGAACGGAGATGCCTTCATTTCGAATTTAAAGTTATATTTGACGTTTTTAATACAAATGCATAAAAGTGAGCTGTGGGTTTGTATGGGACTACTTAAAAAAGTGGTCGGGTCACGTACATTTGTATATGTATATGAAGCGGTTGTCCACCATATCGAATTTCAAGCTTACATTGATTTAAATAAAGAAGTTTTTCATAAAAATCACCATATCAATTATTAAGTTGATATTGACCACAATAGAAAAGTTTTTCATACAAATACTCAAAAGTGGGTGGTAGGTTCGCACGAGGGCTACCCCAAAAAGTGGGCGTGGTGGTTACTCTTTATAAAAAAATGCAATAAAAAGAAGCCTACAAATTGGTCCCCAAAAAATGCGCAACAACATACAGACGGACATGACATTCGCAATTTTCGTTGTAGGTCACTCACAGCGGTCACTGTAATTTCTGTCACCAGTTTTTGCTCATCACTACACACGACTGCTTTGAAGCAGCTGTTCGCTACAAGCAACAGAAAACGCGCGCAAAAAAATTAGTTTCGTTTCCCACACAAACATTTCCACACAACAATTGTCATTTAGTAGCAACACATGAGAAACGACAGCATTCTACGCTCACAACTCGCGTCAAACTCGAATTTTTTCAGAAAAACAATCGTATGTAAAATAAAAAAACAAAGCAAACGTTGCGTCTAATTTCAAGTGTACACTACATAAAATCGCGTTTTATTAATTTATTATAGTATGATGCTTTGTGAAGATCAAATGTCCGTCGATGCGACTAATTCGCCAGTTAAAAAAGGCGCCGGCAGCCTTAACTCCTCGGCGTCATCGATACTTTCACATGAATCTAAGCCACTCATTAACACTTGGGCGGAGGAAGTGCTTAAATCGGAGTATGGCGGCCATAGTGATGAATCTCGTGTAAGTTGCATGCAGTAGCACTCGAATGTACTTTTTTTTATGTAAAAAGCAATTTTTAAATATTAGCTATGTGGCGTATTTCAGGCATCCGCTTCGTTGAATAGTAGCACAAGCAGCACCACCACCAGCACTGGCCTAACACAGCAAACGAAAAACATTTCTGTGAAAACAGATGTGGAGATCAAACAGGAACGTGAAATTGCGCTCGAATTCATAGACGATGTCAATGAGGAAAAATTTGAGCGTCTGATTAAAGAGGAAAAACTAAAGACGCCATTCAAACGTCGCCACTCGCAGACACCCAGCAATGACAGTCGCTCCAACAGTCCAAACAGTTCATCGGCGTCGAACAGCGATGTCGACGTCAGCGTCAATTACAAGCGACAGCCATTTAAGGGGCACAAGGAAGAGAAGCGACTGCGTCATAATAGCTACACATCATCGTCATCGTCTTCCTCATATACTGAATCCGATCCAGCCGTTCTAACGCGGCGTCAAAAACAAATCGATTATGGCAAAAATACAGTTGCCTATGAGCGCTACACCGAAATGGTGCCTAAGCCCAAGCGCACACGCGATCATCCGCGCACACCGAACAAGTACGGCAAGTACAGCCGACGTGCCTTCGATGGCCTCGTCAAAATATGGCGTAAACAACTGCACTGCTATGATCCACCAACAAAAACCGATTCAGGCGCGAATCCAAGCGATACGGATTCTGATTCCGACTAGACAGCTATGGCCACATAGTTAGGAGGTAGCTAATGCAGAGTAGCAGGTGTAGCAGTACAATTCGTTCATATACACATATGTATTAATTTCTACAATTACACTACATAATCAATTGTTCTTTAATATTGTTATCATTTTCTGAGAATACGAAAAATAATTGCTGAATAAAGGTTAGACAAAATGGCGTACTGTGTTGCAATATGTGCACAATATGTTGCGGAAATTATATGAAAATATGTTTACTTTGTCTACCTGAGGAACGTTGCATAAATAAGTCTTGACTGCTAACTAGATACTGAAATGTACACACATTCAGAAAATGATCGTGGGATCATCCCAGTCCGAAATGCAGGCGAGAACGCTCCATTTCAATTGGCTATTGTGGCGAAACGTGTTAAAAACTTTTCACATGTCGTATTTCAAGACAATCAACATAAAATTTTGGCGTCGGAAAACTCTTAAATGCCTTTGGTGGTGTTGTTTAAGCATAACTTTAAAAAATAAATGACAAAATAATTTTTAAAAAGTACATTACGGCGATTTGCCTAAAATTGAGACTAAATTTATGTGCTCACATTTCGAGTAATAATACGGTAAATTTTGATACATTATACTTTTCTGTGAAAATAGTGTGAGGTGAGATATAGCATCACAAAAAGGTTATCAAAAGTTTTGTGAGTTGTAAGTAGGCTTTCATCACTTGATTTTTACCTTGTTAATAGGCTCTTTTCTTACTACTTCGATTAAGCATAAATCATTTTCGCACCACGTATACTCTAATAAAAATTGGATTTCCCGAATGCGTTACTTCCGAGCCGTCCAACATGCTCGAAATCATACAAATGAATTCAAAATGCATAAAAAAACACCCTATATATTTCTTGCAATAAAAGCAAATTTTTGGTAGCTAAAATCAACGTATACAAAATAACAAGTGAATGTTAAACAGAGGCAAGAGGAAGCATTTTATTTACAATTGTCAAACGTCCGCACACGACACATAAAATGTTTTTGAAGCCGTATCGCATAAAGAGCTCTGAACGCTTGAAGGGTTCCGATGTTAAACGTCTGAGACAGCGCTTAGAGAAGGAATATCCAAATATCGAGCTTGAAACGATTTTTCCGGCAAAGGCGGCTGCCGTTTCACGGCTACGTATCGTGACCTCAAGCGATTTCCAAACGAATGTCTACTGCTTGGACAAGCTACCTTTGTTCTTCGAAACAGAGAATGAACAACTGGTGCCAACAGTATATGCGCTCTGGGCTCAGAAGAATTTGCTGCCGTATTTCACTACATTTCAGGATGTGCTACCTAAGCTGTCCAATGGCGCCGACTTGATGTTGCCTGGCATAGTGCCGGTTGGCACTGGCATGAACATGTATGGACGATTTAAGCAAGATCAACTCGGTACTATGACTATGATTGATGCTAAAGCAGCGGTATTAAAATTTTTATTTATTTTTCTTTTAGTCGCTGTGAACTTAACCTCAAACAGCAGTGCTGTCGGTATTGGTCGCTTGCCACGCTCAAGTGATGACATGTACATGTGTGGTGGTCAAGGCGTGGGGGTAAATATCTTTGCCTTTATTTTTGTTAATACTACGTTTCCCGGGGCGTCAAATTCTGAAGACATACGTAAGATCGTGGCGCTCTAGGTATCGTAAAATTTACGGATTTTCAATAACTTATGCTTAATTTATGTAGGTAAAGATGTTGCATATATTCGGTGACAAACTTTGGGCTCACGAGCCTAGTGTCGTACAGCAACTGCCCGTCACAAAAACTGTAAAATTGACAACGGCTGATTTTCCGGCACTTGGTGCGGATCCCAAGAAGCAAGTTAAGCCACAACACCAGAAACACACAGAACAGCAAATGCCTGAAACTTTAGCGGAATTGGTAGCTGCACAGCCGCCTACCGAAGAACTGCTAGCAATTCAAAATTTGGACTTATCGACAGCGACCATTGAAGAAGTATCAACGCCTGAAGAAATTGCGCCGGAAACAATATTAAAAAATGCATTTTTAGCCGCTTTGAAGGCACACGGTAAGAAACTACAACTGCCACTTCTTACTAGCAACTTCTTTCGCTTGTATGTTGTGCCTGAGTTCACGCAACAGATCGATTTGAAGAAGACACGCTATAAAAAGCTTTCAAACTTTCTTGCCGAAATGATTGACCAAGGTTTCATTGTGGTGCGCGAAGAGACCAAGGGTGTGGATAAAATTACGTCAATCGACCTGGAACATCCTGAGCTTGTTAACTTCATTATGGATTTCAAACAGCCAAGCTCAACTGATGCAAACTCTGCAGACAACCAACCGTTGTTCCACTCGGAACTAACAGAGCTTTATATTGTATCTGACGAAACGGCAGCTTTCTTTGCAAAAATGAATTTCAAACGCGGCGAGGGTATACCAGTGGGACAGGTGAAAAAAATCATACGGGAATACGTTAGCAAGCAGAATCTATCTTTGTCAAATGCTTCCGCTAAAAAAATTAAACTGGACGAGACTTTGCAAACGCTCTGCGAGTGCAACGAGGCTACGCTTAGTGAAATATGTGTTGCCATCACTTCGCAAATGGAACATTCATTTCAGATGCGTAGTGGCAAGGATACCAGCACTAATAAGCCTATGATACAGATGTCATTGGCTACGCGTTCCGGCAATAAAAAAGTTACGCTTGTCAGCAATATCGAATGCTATGGCATTATATTGAGCGAGTTCATTAAACTGTGCAAGCAGGGCGCTGCAGCTAGCACTACCATTGTTAAACTACCGCACCAAAAACGCGAGCAGCTGCAGATACAAGGAAACCAGGTGCGTTTCATTTTTAATCTGCTCACCGAAACATACAAAGTGCCTCCGAAGTGCATACTCGGACTAGAACTGGCAAAAGATGGCAAAAAACATAAAAAGTAAATCTGTAATGTCGAAACGCTGTTAACTTAACTACGTGTGTTTATCATTTGGACGTAAGCAACTTGCAATAAAAATTATATTCGTACAATGCGAGACATTTTGTGTCTGGAATACTACTTACTTAAATGAACGTACAATCGTATATCGTTCATAGATGCACTTACGAAGGGGCACCAATAACTGTAGTCCTTTCTCCATACCATGAGTCGGGCACTATCGTTATGATAGCTTCTCACGCCTGCCACTTTGTTGTTCTTCAGCTTTTTAATTACTGAGTCGGCCACGTTATAGTCCGGTGGCTCTACAAGAAAGCCATCATCAACTAATGGTACTAGAAATACTTCTCTATTGCCGGCAATGTTCACTTCATCGTCCCCATTAGGTTAGCCAGGAGACTGCTCCATAGTGTTAGTTATTCCTGCGCATCTGTAACCAAACTTCTATTTTCGTTCATGCAGTAAGAAACTTCAATATTAGACAGTTTAATATTGTAATAATTTACTTTATTTTTTGCATTGATGAACAAACCAATTATGACTACGAGAACAACAACATTGGCTATGAATATATTTTTATTGCGATTCTGGATCTAAGTTCCATTGAATCGGCGCATGGTTGCGGAGTGTGTGTGTATGTGTGCGGGGGTATCTTTCACTTTGTGCATTTACTTAGCTTTGCCTTGAGATGCGACAGCTTCCATTGCCTTCTTAACGGTTTCCTCATCGCCCAAGAACTTCATAGACACCACTGGCTTGAAGCTCTCATCTAATTCGTAAACAAAGGGTATACCTGTTGGCAGGTTCAAAGACATAATGGCATCCTCCGAAAGATCTATAACAGAGACACGTTAGTATATGCAATACACGCTTACTTTTAGTAGTTAGCACTCACTATCTAAATGCTTAACAATGCCACGCAAGCTGTTTCCGTGTGCAGCAATTATGATTCTCTTGCCCTCCTTCATCTGTGGCACAATGATATCGTTCCAATATGGCAGCGTACGTGCGATGGTCAACTTAAGAGATTCAAACATTGGGAACTCATCTGCCTTGGGTCCGTCTTTGTAGCGTGGATCGTTGACAATAGTGTCATAGTATTTGTGATCCTTTTCCATTGCTGGTGGTGGCGTATCAAAGCTGCGACGCCAGATTTGCACCTGCTCTTCACCGTACTTGGCGGCTGTCTCCGATTTGTTTAAACCGGTCAGACCACCATAGTGACGTTCATTTAGACGCCAAGTTTTGCAAATGGGAATCTCCTTATGACCGGCATTGGACAACAGATTGTTCAGTGTAACTTGTGCGCGTGTCAGCAGGGATGTGTGCGCAACATCAAATTCCAAACCGGAGTCCTTGATAGCCTTGCCGGCAGCACAGGCCTCCTGTTCTCCTACATACATAAACAGTAAATTCGTAAAATTATAAGCAATTGCAAAATGAACCAATGCTAGGCGTACATACCCTTCTCACTCAAATTGGCATCGAACCAACCGCAGAAGAGATTCTTCTGGTTCCATTCAGATTCGCCGTGGCGTACCATAACAATCTTATATTTTCCAGCCATTTCGCAAGTGTCGCTGTAACTCTTTGGTAGAATATTCACAGGTTTATGCTGCACTCTATTACCGAATACCAAACGGTGGTGAGTCGACTTCGATGTGCTAAAAATCGACTGCGAATTGAAAATGACCTACAACAAGGTCACAACTGTCAGTTTTGGCGAACAGTGGTGGCGTATGTTTTGGGGGACATACATATGTATAGAGTGAACATGCGCATAGCAAGCACTAGAAACGGTATAAAGTGTCGATTGCTTGTGCTATATATAAAGGTTTCTAGCGCTTAAAATATATACAATATGTATTTTTTTACAGTGCAAGCGATATGCAGCACGCCACTGTTTGTCAGGGAAATCTATTTAGCGCGGAGCAAAACTTACCCTCATTGCTGCAGCCATGGTTAAAAAGTTCGATGCAACGAGTTTGAATTACACTTTTATATAAAAACAAAAAAAAAAAAAAAGTAAAGAAAATTTGGAATATAATTCAACTTAAAAACCAAGTGAGGAAAGCCTACTGCAGGTCACTCACAAAACTTCTGATATAAATTTTGTGACGAAAAATTTATATTTCTCATTTGTATTGTTGATATTAAATGTAATATGAACAATACTATTATTCCCGGAGCGCCACGATCTGACAACGGTTTCTTATAGAACTCGTCAAAATAAGACTTATAGTAGGAACAAAATTTTTCGATATCTCCATTAGATTGGATTCGATTTATATTTATATTAGCATTAATTCAAGATAAAAAGAAGCAAGAAACACGGTAATTTCGGTGGAACCGAAGCTTTAATATTTTTAATTCTGGTGCTTTACTTCAGTATTTAAATTATTGAATGGATGCTTAGATTTACAAATTATTAAAATAAAAAATATGTTCAAATTAGTTTTTCATACAAAACCACAAAAGTGGGCAGTATGTTTGTTTGGCGGCTATCCCAAAAAGTGGGTGGGTCGCACCCATTAATGTATATATATGTGAAGCGTCTGTTCGTTTAAAGCTGCTATATCAATAATTAATTTGATGTTGACTCTAATAAAAAAGTTTTTCATACAAAAAGTCAAAAGTGGGTGAAAGGTGGATTTATATAGGGGCTACCCCAAAAATTGAGCGTGGCGGGTCATACTTGATACTATATTAAACTGCAATAAAAATAAGTACATGTGCCAATTTTTAGCTGGATAGCAGCACGGCTCGTCGTGCTGATCAAGAATTTATATACCTTATGGGGTCTACAATACCTTTAATGCGTTTCAAACTTTTAGATAAACTGATAATACCATTTCACACTGTCACAGACATCTCTTTCACCCCAATTCCGACCCAAATCAATTTCAAATGTGGCACAGAAATCTCTTATGGTGATCCGATTTTAAATGTGTGACATTTTCTGGATATTCGCTTCAAAACCTGTTTAATGGTGTATTACATGCCTCAATCGAACTTGTCAGTAGAAATTTCTTTATTGCGCGTATAATATTGTGCTCGTTCTGCAGCCACACTGATGTGAGCTTTAGTCACTTACGTGGACTACCGTCCACAGTGTTGTTACGTATACAGGGCTGCGTATTATTGAGCTGATACAATTGTCATAGTCAGTTATTACAGCCCTCGACCAAACAAACCACGCCACACCAACGACAAGTGAGCAGGTAAAGGCTGGCGTCTTTGTTGGATTAAGAAATTAGGCCATTAAAAAGGATCGAATAATGATTGCAAATGTGAAAGCGCGTTGCAACTGGACACAGACTGCCGGTTGCGATGTTAATAAATCCATAGCAGAACGATTGTCCGAGGAAGATGTCTTTGTTAAGTAAGTTATAAACTTCGCTAAATGTTCACCATGAACTCAACTCAATGTTTTGTGTCTTTTCAGGCCAGAACTGGACGAAATACTCGACGGTGATCGCGCTATATTGCTCAATAGATCAGAAAACTGCACTGATGCGTGTGAGTTACAAGTACTTATATATCCCCGCTATAAAATTGCTGCCCTAACGTTAGTTTGTAGCGCGCCAAAACTTGAATTGTTTTTGGATGTTCATAAAGAATATATTGAGACAATCTACGGCGAAGTTTTAGAAGAATTCGAACAAGATGCCGTTCCGACTTCATATCGCTATGACATAGAAATTGAGCGTTCCGGTGTTGTGGAGCTAAGCCTACGATTACTTACATCGGCTGATGAAATTTGCATTTATGGCATACTCCTGCATATAGCGCCCAATCCCAATGGCATTACGACGCTGCTGCCCAAAAGTGTAAACTTGGATAATGTAGAGGAAATGCTGAAGGATTCACAACAGAAATTATCAGCAAACGCCGAGAAATGTAAACAATTTATGCAAATTTTCAGAAGCGGCCATCGTGTGCCCAACTGCCAAGTAGCTAACGCACCTGCGGTGGTAGAACAAAATTTTGATTCAAAAACACTTGCTACGCTCGAATCTACATTAAAAATGCATGTGGATGCAAAATTTGCTGAATTAGAGCAAAATATAACAAAAAGACTGGCAGCCTTTGAGATGCAACAAACCGCGAAACTTGACAAAATTTTAGCAATACTCGAAAATAAGAATTAAGCAAATAGATTATATATTAAACTCAACACCATAAGAACTGTACAGTTGAACATATATTTCTTAACCGATTTAGAAGCGTGGGGAAACTGTGCCTCATTCGTTATTAATAAATGAAACTTCTACATATGTACATATCTGCCGAAAGCATCATAATTTTTCGGACATATATTTTAATAATGCATGCATAAGTTTACTTGATTACCTAAATATATTTGGAACTTTGTTGTATAAAATAAAATTGGACTAACTTAAGAAAACAATACGATACTTGTCATTAACATTCATTAAGCACAGTCATCAACAGTACACAGACCCTAATGCTGTCCAAAATTGATTGTGAGCTACCCATTTATGGTTGGTACTCAAAAACACACTTAAAAGCATTAGAAGCTTCCTACCTCGGTGCAGTTCGATGAACGAATTACGCATTCCCAACGTCTCCTATAAAATGCATTCTTGTGTAAGTTGGGCTTCCCACTACTAATTTGAGAATCGAATAAACAACAACGAAGTTAATTCGCCAACTGTATTGCTCTTACTACATTCTTTTAGTAAAGAATTTTACCAATAATTTGAATCAAGAAGCAAGACATATAAGCGAATATACCGTACCGCTCTGCAAAATCAGAGCAAGGTTCTCCCTACTACTTATTTACACCAAACAACTCCAAGGACTTAAAACGTCATTGAGAACTACATACTTGAAGAACAAAAAACTTTCATCCTGGTCTCAGTTCAAATATAGGTATGCTACATTCAATTCAACCTACACCATAATTGGACTTCCGACAAACTTGCTACACACACTACATACTTACCAACAGCCGATCTGTCCGACCGGACTGCCCATTTTGTGAAATTTTCTGCTTCGTAGACCATCCCATAGACTCCTGTCATTATTTGGAGAACATTAAGGTCTCTACCTCCAACAAAATATATTCTCTTTTGTATAATACTTCGATGATTTTATTAAATATTTTTTTCCACAACTTTAAACTCGACACCATCAAAGCTGTAAACTGTACTAATAACCTCGGAAATTACGGTTGGCGTTGTAGAAGCGTTGAGTTCGCTAGCAACATTTGTTTCAATTTTTCGAGTAGTTTTATCTCGATGCAGCTGCCCAAATTCGTCATTAAAGACCTTGTAGTACCAATGACGCTTTAGCAACAAAGACTTCGGTGTATTTTCAAAATAATGCTTGAACATTTTGCATACACTAAGTTCGCCATCTGACGATGATGATGCACTTAAGGCGTTAGCTATGTGTTTGCGCACAGTTTCCAGGCGTAGCTCCTTCTCCGGCATTGGCGGCTTTGGTTTCTTTCCGCGCTGTACGGGGCGCGGCATACATGTTTTGCTGTCGTAGCAATGATCATAGAAATAAAAAATACGTCTCGAACTTATGTCCAGCGTTGAGTAGAAAAACTTTGAACACACTTGTAGTGGTTGCATATTAGGAATTTCAAGACGGTAGTGAAATTTGTAAGTTTTCTTTCGCGGCGCAGCTGCATCCTTCACCTTACTGCGTCGTTTCGTTGGTAAACAGCGCGTTGTATATTTCCAATAGAAATAGTTCTTTTGTTCGTCAGTCAGTTGCCAAAAGGTGTCGTGTATGAGCTGGCGTTGCTCGGTGTTAAATTGCGCATTGCATTTTAAGTAGCAAGTGGCCAAAGCACAAGGTGCACCGATTTTCCGCGCTTTAACCGTACGGCCGCCAATGGATGTGTACTCTTTGCCGGATTGTCGCAGACGCTTACGTACCGACTGTTTCCATTGTTCTGGATCTGCTTTCCTCTTCTTTGCTTTTGTTGATTTGACATCTGCAATTATATTTTCATTCATCTCTACGAGATCTACGCTTACCGGCGTACTGCATCTGGGCTCCACGACATTGTCAACCTCATCATCATATTCAAGTATTAACGGTTTTTCCTCACATAACTGGCTTAAATCCAAAGGATTTACATTTGACGCGAATTCTTCTACGCCGTTTTCGTCCATATTTGTTTACGGTATTACTAGAGATGCAACATTATCGATAGTAGTGATATTTTTTTTTTTTTTTTGCAGCGACTATCAACAATAAAAACAACACTTACGCGATATATCGTGATTTTTTTAGTTGCTTAAAAAGAAAGAACACTGCAATCGAATGGGTTCGACTCCAATATGCCGTGTACCTTGTCTAAGGCTCTTTATTTGAACCATAGATTTGTATGGGTCTATATTTTATAGGTGTCCAATACGGAACTATGTGAGATATTTTATTAAAATTGATATGTATTTCAATTTGAAGGTTCAATCTCGACTCACTTTTTTAATGAATAGGAACGTAAAATTTAAAGGTGTTTAACAAAAAAAATCGTGAATATGTTTATATAGTAGTATAGGAAATAATGAGTAGATGAGATACAACAAAAATTTTGTTGGCCAATTTTATATTAATAGGGCACTTCTATTCAAATTTTAATTTTTGCATGTACATATACTTTGTTAGATGCGCGGTACAATAATCTTTTGCTGTTTTCACTGTTTATTTCTTTCAATATAAGGTAGCAATTAAATATTATTCCTGTATAATACGGTCTTAATTAATGAAAAGAAAATTTAGGTCGTCTTTCGAGCAAAAGTCGGAAACATAGCAAACTTCGCAAAAATTGACAATTTGACTAGTGTTCCCTATTGTCCAGAGTTGTTACAGCTAACTATGAGTTCTTCTTATTGTTATGATTTTGTATGTTTTAGAAAAATGTAATGCTTGTTTCTAATATTTTTTAGTTTTCTGTTTATATCCAATGAAATGACATCGCAACGCAGTTGCTTAAGCAACTCATTCTGGTTTCCTTTAGTATTGCCTTAATCCTCTCAAGTTGCAATGAAGATATGTCACTTGGTCAATCGTAAGAAGAACAATGTTTATGTTTCAATTGATTTTTGGTTAGCTATAAAAATCCGATGAGCTTCAGAAATACCATTTTTCCGCCTAAATTTACTAAGAAGGAATATTTCTTGTTAGGAAGGCCCAATGATTGCAACAATCGCCGAATCTTTGGAAAGCTCTGTACTCAAGATGAATCTACCAATACCTCATATGTCAAAATTTATCGGGTATGGATACTTCCTATGTTCGTAGATTGGACATATGTTACAACTAATATGCCACAACTAATAGCCACCATACAAAACCCATCGCCAATTTTTCAAATTTTGTATGAAATGAGTTTGAGTCCAGCCGATTCCTAAGCGACTTCATAATAACTCGACGCCTGAAAAGATAAGCTCAACGCTTACTTAATTAGCTGCATCTGCCAGAGTAACTTTAGAAATTTCTAACAGTTCTGTGAAATTTGTGGAACTTTCTAACCATATATGGTATTATCTGTTTTTTGTGTTCCTTTAAACATTATGCATAAGAACACTATGCAAAAACAATAAAAGTAGGAATCGAAACTATACAAATGCAAATGTATTGGTTCCGGAACGGCTGTTTCATTTTATTATATTTCGGTAAAAGGTTCCGGTCTGAAAAAATTAAAATATCGGCTCTCAATTTGTATTTGTTTTATACCTTGGTTAATATCCATTACGCCGTTTAGGCTACAAAACGTGCCAAAGAAAATATACATAGCGAAACTATCGAATGGTGTATTTATCGATAGTTTTGCAGCTCAAATTCGAGTCGCAACCGCATCAGTTCCAATCAGCTGTTCGTTAACCCAAAAACTGTGCGTGAAGTATTGAAGTAAACAACCACCTGTTGCTGTTAATGATGTTGCCGCTACAGTCTCGGTGAAAGTTGATAAAGAAAAAGTGTTAAGTGCGCTTATGTCAGCATTTGGCTGCATATCACTTTTTAACTCAAGAATGACGTTATCCCTGAACGCCATATTCGCCACCGCCGGCGTTTTTATTGGTTGTTGCAGTTCCGCAGTATTTCTGGAGCTACTGGTCAAGTACGATGCCGGCGCTGGTAATCTCATTACATTTGCGCAGTTTGCGTTTATTGCACTGGAGGGCTTCATCTTTACGTCAAATTTTGGATCGGCACAACGAATTGTCAGCCTGCGTGAATATGTTAGTCTAGTGGTAATGTTTTTTATGACGAGTATTTGTAATAATTATGCATTTAGTTTTAACATTCCCATGCCACTGCATATGATATTTCGAGCTGGCTCGTTAATATCAAATATGTTTATGGGTAGCATAATACTCAGGCGGCGCTATAGTTGCCGACAGTACATATCGGTGTTTATGATATCATTGGGCATATTCCTGTGCACCTACTACTCCGCCAATAGTCAGCGTCAGCAGCAGCAGCGGACAAAAGACGATGAGACGCGTAATAATGAATGGTGGCTGTTGGGCGTATTATTGCTCGCCGTTACACTTTTGGTTTCGTCCTACATGGGCATACGGCAGGAGGTGTTATACCGACGCCATGGCAAATATGCGCGAGAGGCACTTTTCTACACTCATATGCTGCCGCTGCCAAGTTTCGCACTATTCTACAAGGATATTGGGCTACATTTCCAATTGGCTGTCGCTAGTGCATCCTTTCGTGTACCGTTACTCAATGTGGCGGTACCCATAATGTTTTTATACTTAATGGGCAATGTGCTTACACAGTATCTATGCATAAGTTCCGTATATAACTTGACAACGGAGTGTGCTTCACTAACCGTAACACTAATATTAACGTTGCGTAAGTTCATTTCACTAATCTTTTCCATTATATACTTCCAAAATCCATTTACCGGCATGCATTGGTTGGGCACATTTTTAGTATTCGTAGGAACTTTAATGTTTTCGGACACTGTTACCAAGAGAGTGCAAAGTTTTAGCTTTAGAACAAAGTCTGTTAAAATAGATTGATGTCTGTTGTTTTTATACTCTTCACACAGAGTTTAACAAGTGAAAATCCCCATAAAGTATGTATATATATTGCATGAAAAGTCGAGTTGATCTAGCCTTGTCCGTCTGTCGGTGCGTTACTGTCCGCCCTATACCCTCAATCTTTTCAATAATGTTTTTCGAAAATTTGGAAATTGGAGAATTTTTATAACCAGAAGCAAAAGTTAAAAAATGTGTAGCTTCCATACAAAAACACTTTGTGTTTATTTTGATGTATCGAACACGTTTGAATTAAAATAATTTGTTGGACAACTACAACTAAAAGGTAAATCCAATTAATGACATTGATATTGTATAAATATTTGAAGAGACGACCTGAACTCACTCCAAACTTTCTTTAAATTTTAATTTAATTCTTTCAAATAATTTCATGCGCAACAAAATTATCAACTGTCTCCTATTACATTTACAACCATCAAAAAGGCGAAAAACATGCCAGAAATATAAATACAAATACATTTTATTATACGATAGTGAAAATTTGTAAATCTAAGCATCCATTTACAAATTTCAAAACTGAAGTGACCAAAAACAGGGCAAGTGTGAAGAGTATGTAACCTTCGGTCCCACCGAAGTTAACGTTTTTTCTTGTTTCTATGTATTTTGTTTTTTGAAATGTGCATGCCATACTTTAGTTAAATATAGTATATACAATTTGTGTTATTTATTTAAGTACAGAAAATACATACATACAAACATAAATACACGTAGTACAATCGTTTTTTGTATTATAAATAAAATAAATTGGCTGGCTGAGGCAATTTAAAAAAAAAAAAAATAGCTGCAAAACATTTTTAAATACTACAGTTAAATGCATTGCCGCTGACAAGAAAGCAATTAACATTTACATTATTATACTTTAATACTTATACGACAAAAACATAAATTTTCGACTTAATCTAAGCTTGACTTGTTATTGACTGACAGACGACGAATGTATTGCCGTTCATTGAGTTTGGTTGTCCTGCAGCCATTTCATTATGGATTTGTAGTTTCGTGTCATCCAATCGATATTAATTTGTACATGTTCCAGCACTTGTTGTATCGAACGTCCATCGTCCTTTAATTCTTGGCGTATGAATGATTCAAGCTCAGCAAGCTGAAATTTGGTATTCATGCGTTTGGTGGCAAATCGCAAAAAGGAATATAGATGTGCCATATTCGAACCAAAGCTGTGCATCAGACCATAGAGGAAATGTTTGCAATTATTTGCACACAATAATTTTATGCAACAAAAAAAAAAACCTCATTGTACTCACTATGCTTTAATCTCCTCCCAATTTTGACGTAAGAAATCAAACGCAATTTGCTGTCCAACAACACTGCTGGATACTGCTCCAAAGACTCGGTATACGTCCTGTTTACGTATGTGTTGACTAGCAATACTGCGACGCAAGTATCTGAATAATATCCAAGGCTCCTTTGAGCAACCGAGTGCGGTGAGTAGTAATTCTTTTTCGGCAGATGCCGATGTTTTTAAATAGCGTTCGAATGCAAAGTCCCACTCAACTTCAGTACCATACTGAACAGCGGAACAGTAGATAAATCCTCGTAGATTCGGAGATATACTTTAGCACGAAAAAAAAAAGAAATTGTAGTTTCTGTGCAGCCGAAGCTCTAATACAATTCATACGAAATTTTAAATCGTATAGCAATTATATAGTGGGTTTCTATGGGGAGTATCTTTAAATATCCTATGATATTCATGTGAAACTACCATGTTAAATTCAAGTTGACACTGAGTGCAATAAAAAGTCAAAGTGAGCGGGTGGTTTGTATGGTGGTTACCCCCCCAAAAATAAGGGGATCAAGCCGTTGATATACAATATGTATATCTGAAAAATCCGTAAATAAGAAGCCACCTTATCAATGATCAAATTGATATTAATTACAACAAAAATTTCATATAAAAGGTCATTATGGGGGCTACCCCAAAAAGTGTATGTGAAGCATTCGTCCTTAAGAAGCCACCATGTAAATTTTCAACTTGATATTGCGTGCAATAAAAAGTTTTTCATACAAAAAATGAAAATTGAGCGCTCAATTTGTATGGGGGCTTTCCCCAAAAAAAAAAGGATCACGCACATTGAGTTTTCGCCCATAAAAAGCTACGATGTCAATTTTTAAATTGATATTGACTGCAACATAAGTTTTTTTTTACAAAAACTCAAAAGCGGGCGGTCGATTTGCATGGGGGTTACTTCAAAAAGTGGGGGATCACACTCATTGACATGTATGTGACGCATTCATCCATAAGAAGCAACCATTTCAATTTTCGAGTTTGACCAATAAAACAAGTTTTTCAGACAAAAGTGAGCAAGTGGTTATTATATGGGCTATCCCAAAAAGTGGGTGTGGCAATCAATACGGATATTCTATAAACTTGGGATAAAAAGAAGCTTAAATACCAGCTTTTAGGCAGATATCTTAAAAAAATTTGTCCAAAAAATACGCAGCAACTATCAGACAGACAGACGGACAATGCTAAATCGACTTGTTTCATCCAGCTGATCAAGAATATACATATATACTTTACGGGATCTACGAAAAATTAAAGCTTTAAAAGCTTCCAGACAAACAGATAATACCATTACGCACAATGATAGCACATAATAGTAATAATAATAATAAAATACTTGTAATACTCGTATTATGTTGAATGTATATACAGCGAGACTTACGGATTGCTAGCATCTGGATTGGGCGACTGTAGCCAGTTCTGGAATTGTTTGCTACTCTCCGATATGCACTCATTATGACCCAAATGACAAGCCATACCCAATATTTCTGCTCTCTTATATAGTGTGAGCATTGGATCGTTTACCAAGTCAACAAAACCAACCTCTCCATATACTTTGGCGATCAGCTTCAGCAAGTAATTCTGCAATATAAAAAAAATAAAAAATAATTAGTATCACTTTTTTTCTAATGTGACATTGCCAATGTGTTTGTTGTACCTTCAAAAGATCGTAGTCTCCTTGGCTAACAAACATAGAATCAATAAAATTAAAATTCGTAATTGCTGCCTTCCATGGCACATGACCCAGCTCGTGTTTCAAGTAACGTGTCAGATTTAACGCTGTTTCATAGGACACATACGAGCCGCGTGCTAAATTCATAACATCATCCAATAGTTGTGCACGATTAGCCGGAATAATTTGATGAAAATGTTCCGTATCCATTAGGTGGTTCGTTATAGCATGCCAATTATCCGCCTCATAGTTAACTCGATAGTATCCTGTCTGCTGAATATTAAATATGAACCAATCTGCAGCGGATAGATTACGGCTTTCAATTTCATAAACTCTGGTGCGCGGAATCCAAGTTATTGGACGTGTATTATCAAAATTCAATTCTTCAGCTGTGGTAAAAGTTATGGGTATCCACCAGAGTGGATCTTCGGTATTCTTTGAGCTGTTGGTAAAAACAAAGCGTTCCTGCTGCAGACGTATTACATTACTGTTACGATGGCGTTTTATTGTTACAACGGGATACCCAGTTTGCAGAGTCCATGTATCCATGATGGACTTTACACTTGTGTTTTTATCAAGCAAGCCAAAGTGTTTGGCTTCGTTTGTCAGAAAACGCCATAGATCATCTTGATTGGCTACGCTGTATGCCCTGAAAACATAAATGTAATAAAGTTAAATTAAATAACGGTACTTCAATGTTAAAATTTTAACCTACATTTGCTTCAGATACTTGGATAATCCTTTACGAAAAACATTTGTTGTTAAAAAGTGATTCATCATATGTAAAATTGTAGAGCCTTTTCCATACGAAATACGATCAAAAATTTCCGATATCTCTTCGGGATTATATACCTCCACAGATATTTTGTGCGATGTGGACAAAGCATCCAATTGAAAAACATTTTGCAATTCATTAACAACAAACTGATCGAGTATCTTCCACTCAGGCTCAATGGCGTCCACTGTTAAGTACTCCATATAACTGGCAAAACCTTCATTTAGCCAAATATCGGACCACCAGCTGGGCGTCACTAGATTACCAAACCATTGATGCGCTAGCTCATGGCCAACAACGGAAGCAACACGCTGTTTATTGGTTACCGAATACACGCCCTCTTCGTAGAGCATTGCAGTCTCTCTATTTGATTTGTGATTGTGTAGATACATTTTTATACATTAAGACGATAAGACAACATTGTGAATAGACTTAATACATTTTAATAATCACAAACCTGTAAGTGATAAGACCCCAGTTTTCCATTGCGCCCGCTTGAAAATCAGGTAGTGCAATCATATCCATTTTTGGCAACGGAAACGGTACATCGAAAAAATCCTCTAGAAACGCTAATATCTTTGGTCCAACACTTAATGCATACTCAGCCGATTGTATGGCGTCTGAACGTGCCCAAACTGAAAAATTTCCCGATGAACGATGCGCAAAATCGGTAATGGCATATGCCACCAAATATGTTGACATGGGCAGTGACTCTTGATAGTGATCCCATACGTAGTTCGGTATAGTGTTGCTTTGAAAATGGAAAGACAAAATTAACACAAGTTTATAAATTTTAATTTTAAAACGATAGAACCTTTTTTTTTACACTTTGCTAGAGTAATTTGGTTGCGCTGAAAATGAAAAACGTACCTTTGGGACATTCACCTAGATAACGGTGCGTGTATATTTGTGCTTTTTGGCCCGATTGAAATGAGCTATAAATCGTTAGAAAGATAATTAAATTATGCGTATAACGGTATCGGATCGGGCTTGCCATACACACTGTACGTTGATTTAAGTAAAATCATGTGTCGAAAAACTCAAATATACCGTTATCTAAGTGAATGACTCAAATGAAAAAAAAAAATTGTATATATTTCGTGTTATCCACACTCATATTACTCTAAAAAAGTGTAAGAGAAGATTTCTATTTTTGTGCTGTAAACTAGTGTAATACATTCAAATTAAAAGCTACTTCCACTTACTGCTTGGTGGTAGAGATACGCGGCATATTTGATATGGATGTCATGTGTGTGGGCCTCGCAATGTGCAGTGTAAAGTTGGCTTTGAATGCAGGCTCATCAAAGCAGGGAAAAGCACGTCTAGCGTCAGTGGCCTGAAATTGTGTTGATGCCAGCCATCTAAACAAAATAGCCAATTAATTTATGAAAAGTATGAAAAATATTTTACCACCAACACTTTACTTGCCTGGTTTCGTTGTTCACCTGATATGAGCTGCGATAGAAACCCTGCAGAAAATCTTGTATGCTGCCGCTAAACTTCATTTGTATCTCATACTCTGTGCCTTTTAATAGCTTATCGTAAAGTTCAATCACAAAAAATTGCTTTGGTTCAAGCAAGTATTGTTTTCGTATGCGCAAAGGAGTTTTTGCGTCTGCATTCTGCTTAACGTTGCGATAGATAATCACATCGCTTTTCGATATATTCAGTTCCGTGGCATGCATAGTAATGTTATAGCAATCCTCAACAACGCGTACGGTAAGCTGCATTTCTCCCTCAAACGTAAAATTTCCGCTCAATTGCGGTTCCACGGATATATTGTATTTAAGCGGTAGCACTGAACGCGGCAAACGCACATCACGCTCGAACATTGTCGCCTCAATACTATTCGATTTTGGCATTTGCTTCAGATGCACAGTGGTACAGATGACATTATCACCGCCAGCCTCCGGCGTTAAAGGCGCACAGGTGGCAAAATTGTATACCATCAGTCCAACTGCCAGCAGTGTACAAATGAAGAAGGCGACAAGCAGTAACACTGTTGTATAAGACATGGTACAACGACGCCGCCGTGTTGATGAGAACGTAGTGCCAGGCATCGGTGGTGATGCCGTTGTTGAGGACGATATTGTACGATGATGATTATTGTCCACCATATTTATGTTCTCATGCATATCCTTTACCAACATCTCGACAATCAGCGCACTATGTTGGTTTGATGTACAACAAAAATAACGGATGTGTTATGCTGCGGTTACAAAAATCGATGGTTTTTAATGAAGTGTTTTTATTTTATTTAGCATAATGACTAATTTACTATAATATTGTACATAAAACATATACACAAAGGAGCACTATAATCCTTACATTGCAAGGGGTTGGCCGCAAAACTTCCGCTTCTTGTTGTAATTATCTGTAATCGGATATGCAGCTGCAGGTTGATTGAAATCGATCGACAGTAATTAAATCTGTAATCAATCTGATTACAATAAAAACAACCCTTCGACAACAAAACACTTACAAGAACTACGCTTTTCCTTTGCAATTCGATCAAAGAAGGTAAATTAAATTTACTTTTTTATATCGACACAAGAGACGTAGTTGGGAATACAAAATGCGCGAGAAGTTTAGCTCAGTTCGCAAATACATTATAATTGAGAAATTGTGTAAGTACACATATAAACAAATTGTTCATCTACTGGTTATTGGGTGTCGAACAAAAACCATTTTTTTTTTTTTGTTTTTAGCTAAGACATCTAACAATTCTCTCCAGCGACTCGATGTGATTTATTGTCTACTCATAAAATACTTTATTAGTATTTGTAATTAGTTATCTATAATAACAATTTGGGCCGGATTTAGATTTGTGAGGCCCGGGGCTAAAGGATGGAGTTGGGAGCTATTTTTCAAACGTTAAGCGACAAGTGATGAGATATTTAACAAAGAGTAATAATGATTTTATATTCCCGGCTTACTTTGATATGTCCCCTCATGCTTTTATATTATAGCACCTCCAATTTTTCAAGTGATTCTTATATGTATATTAACGGTGCCCATTATATTTACCAAATCTCACACATCTGCGTCGTCATATAGTTGTTAAGATTATGATATGACAAACTTGGGTTTCTAGTAATTGTGATAATGGGAGTTTTGCTCACTGTTTTCTTCGATTACCGTGGCGTAGTGCTTCGATGATTGGAAAAATCGTTGCCACAAGTGTATTGTATCTGAGGGGGATTACTTTGAAGGGGACAACATAAATATTGATGAATAAATAAATATTTTTTCCTAAAAAAACAAAGTCACCGTACTTTTTGAACATACCTCGTATGTAACTGTCAGAAGTAAGAAGTGATCGACCTCATAAAGTATGTACGTATGTATTCTTGATCAACATCAGAAACAGGGCCGATTTTGTCATGTCGGTGTGTCCGTCTGGTTGTATGAAAAAACAGATTTCCGGAACTATCAGAGCTAGAGACTTCAAAATTGGAAACTTAGATTCTCTTTGACTATACGAGTTTGTAGATATTTAAAAATTGGACACTTAGATTCTAGTTGACCATACGAGTTTATAGTATTTAAGCAGCTGCAGTCGTATTTTCCCCTTATTTTCATATATTTTAAACGAATTTCTTTCCCATTCGACAATTGATTTTAAAGACTTCAATGATTCAACAGCACACAGTACTGAGTACCTTCGTGGAACTTTGTAAATATCTGCTGTTACCATCGCATCTTTCATGAATGTCGTGCCAAAGCTGCAATTTCTATATGAGCCATTTTTCTAAGTCAATTATTATAATACTCTTTTGCACTTCATCAATGTGGATCTTAGTCAAAGCTTCTTGAATCTGATGATAACCACCAACAAGCGCTTTGATAATGCATTCGAGTACAGATCTCTGGACTATTTTTTTTTTGTTTTGTTTTTTTGTCATGATTTCAATGAATTCTTTACAAATTTTAGTAGACAAATAATTAACATGACCGCTTCCCTTGTTTCCATCTTCTTTGAAAAGGCTAGCAAGAAATGGATCAAATTCCGAAATTAATTCAAGTATTCCAAGATAATTTACATTATTTAATTCATTTTCATTGGAAGGCCAGTTCACTTTAAGCCATAAATTTATGTCACAAGCGCCAAAATAAAGAAGATATGATGATCTTTCAAATGATGTGTAGCACTTTTTCAAATGATTATGAAATAAGTTATTTATTTTTATTCAAAATCATTATTTTTGCTGAATAACTGGAATCACTGGATTTTTCATCGCAGCTGGTACCCTCTAAATTTTTTACATGAAGTATTAAGCATTACATGAACAAATTTAAGCTGTTATTTGACAGCTTGTAACAAGTTTATCTCAAATTGTACTTCGTTGCCAATATTTTATCACATTGGGAAAAGCACTTATACTTAACTACCAAATCAACTATGAGCTAATATTGTTGTTAACCTTCGTACGAGTTACGTGAAATTAGCAACATTGCGAATTCTCCAGTGCAACCAGCACCTGACCTCATTTGTGGTACAACTATGATATTGTATGTGATATGGTGAAGTATGTATTTTTATTTATAATTTGAGCCTTCTATAAGTTAGGCGTTCTAGTTCAATTATAATAGAAGATCTAGTTCAGAAGTTAAAGAGAACTATTCAGTTATTTAGTTCATTAGATCTACAATAGTTAGCAGGTTCACATATACATAGTTCACCGGTCATTTAGTAGTTCAGTCATTAGTTGCTAGTGATTGAGTCGGCCCATACCATGGATACTTTTTTAGATAAGTATGTAACTGAGAGATTTTACGTATTATTAAATTAGTATAGCAGACCGTTTCGTTTGGTAGGCATAGTATGGCTGTTCTTTTAAATTTACCAGTATTTGATGTATTTTGACACGCTGATTTCGAATCCATAGAGTATCTCTATAACTGTCAATATTTTAGTAATTGTGATAAAAAACTTGTATGTTCTATGGGATGCTTTATCATTAGATATACCCGTATACTCATAAAAATATTGTTTCCTAAAAACAAGTACGTTTGGTCTGATTTTTGACGTTCCGTTCTTAAAATTTCAGTTTTAAAATTAGACGAAAAATCTCAATTTGGAACTAAAAATCTTCATTTAAGAAAACAAAATCTTATACCTATCAATATTTTATTAGGGTCTGTTCAAGTATTATGTAACGCGAAGTGGGCGGAGGGAGTTCTCGATTTGTTACCAAGTGTTACAATGGGGGAGGAGGTGATTCAATTTGTTACTAAACAATATTTGAAATCATATGATATTAAAAATGAGCAACATCGACACCTTATAAATCTATGCTGCATCATGCTCGTGAAATATATAAAATTTAGAAAGGATAAGGCAATATTGACGGGGAAAAATACGTTCAAGCCGTGTTGCTGATTATCGTGCTAAAGAAATTCTATGAGAAACTTGGTTTCTAATTACCTGCCATATAAGTCATACGGCTTTCGTCCAATCTCAATGGACCAATAAAGAATCGAAATGTACGAATCGAAGGGTAATTTAGATTTCAAAACAGGCAAAAAAACTGTATTAAGCCATAGTTGAACGGCTCCTAATCGTAAAATGACCATTATCGGTCATAAAAATTACAATTTACGACTTGTTTGAAGCGGTCCTAAATCAAGACCATTATTCCTTTTTTTTTTTTTGAGCCCAACCCTACACTACTTACGCCACCCGATGGTCAAGATCAAGACCATTTTCTTGATTTTAGACCGTTTTATTTATCAATGTAATTGTGTATTTTGACTGCCTTTGACTTTGAGTCCGAATTACTCTATGACTCTTCTGAAATATCGTAGATTTTTCTCGATTACAAAAATCTGAAAAATGAAATTTCAAACAAATAAACACAAATCCAATAAGCACTAAGAAGACTCTTCTTGCGCAATAAATTTATTGTTAAGCTCTATGCCAATCATCTTGCTTTGCTAGATATATTTTCGCGTGAAGTATCGCGTAATCCAGTAATCAGTCGCCAGAAGTTCGACGAAAAAGCGTCAAATGCATTTCACCGTAACTACAAAGCCAAGCGATATAAACAATGGTTAACTAAGCACCATATGTACACATTCATTTGTTGTTTTAGCTGAAAAGGTGTTGATAAAACCAACCATAATCGAAATGCATGTGTAAAATGTATTGAAAAAAGTTTAATCTACAACTAATTTCCCAGTATATACTATGCATAATTTCCAATATTGTAAATAAATTATATTGATTAATGTTCTCAGTTTGAACTGTGATAACTCTATATGCGTAGAAACACACGAGGAAGAACAACTTAAGTTTTTTTAGGAT
Source organism: Leucophenga montana (assembly GCA_035044765.1). Taxonomy (NCBI): domain Eukaryota; kingdom Metazoa; phylum Arthropoda; class Insecta; order Diptera; family Drosophilidae; genus Leucophenga; species Leucophenga montana. The sequence continues at coordinate 553,885 of JAWNNQ010001912.1, read as the reverse complement.
TAGACTACAAGAAATAGTCGAAGCTAAACGTAATATCCTTCGAAAAAATTTCATTCACAGAAGTAGCAAACTTTTTCAAAACCACCAGGATAGAACAGTATTAACGGAAGAGTAGCTGTAGCTTTTGGTGTTAATATATAAGTTAATACATTTTAAGACTTCACCACTTTCCTTCTCATTTATCATGCTGCCAAAACTAAACAAACCAAAAAAAAGTTATTACTTCATACAATTAGTCTTCTATAGTATTCTCTAAAATATTCAAGCGGAGAGTTGTCAGTGCTAGACAATCCCAAGATCAGTCCACCGCATCAAATCGGTTTCAGGAAGGAACATGATACACCAGAGTAATGTGTTCGTCTAGTGCAAACTATAACGAAGAAGCTATAGTGCTCTGCTATATTTCTCGATGTAAACAAAATTTAGGTCGGAAGTAAAAATTAATAAAACTTCCGCATGATAGTAGTTTACTTAGAGAAGCGCACTTTCTCTATGTCAAGGGTTAATGACGATCAATCAGCTATATATAAGATGAATGCCGGTATCGCGCAAAGAAATGTTATTGAGCTATATAACATACGTATACGCATCTGCGTATATCGTTTAGTTTCTGTGCTGGTATAGGCCAATTCGACGATTTTGATCTGACTACAAAAGTGGGCGTAGCATGGTAATTATGCTAGGAAGTCTCCATTACCATTTTAGGTCAATATCTTAAAAACTGAGCGACTAGTTTTGAGTCATACAGACGGGCATGGCCAGTTCGATGCGTTACAGACTTCGTGACAAAATTTTAATACTATATTGTACACTACGTGTGAAGAGTAAAAAAACATTAAATTATTTGTATATTATTTCTATTTTAACTCACACCATTCAGTTAATGATTCAAACGGAGCAAATTGTAAATAAAACTATGTTTAAAAATAAAAATTAATTTTCGGTCCGGAACAAAGCTAGACTCTGACTCTGTTGGGCTCTAATATTGACAACGCAATAAAATAAAAGCACAAAAATTTGCGTTGGTCTGTCCACATCAGTAGAATGAAGAAATGTATGTGAAAAATGAAAGATGAATTTGATAAATTTTTTATAGCTTCAATAAATTTATTAGTAATATTATTAAGACAAAAAAGATCTTAAGCTAATTATAATAAGTACAATAAAGGTATAATAATTTTGTACGAGTGTATGTAGCAAGCAAAAAGGGGCTTGGTAGACCGCCATAAAATATACGAGTCAGTCTGCCGGCCATGTGTCCGGAAACAATAGGATCTCATTTTACACGAGAATTTGATTTGCACGAAATTCAAATGAATTCGACTGAATGATACTTTTTCCTTCTTATGGAAATTGGAAACATTGAAATGAAACTTTGTTGAAAATACCAATCAGATAAGTCTGAAGTTAGAGTCTTCACTTGAAACACTTCGTTCACTTGAAACACATTTACAAAGCTAATTTCCAAATAGAACTTTCATCATTTCGTCTGTTAAATGCATTTATTCGTATAGTTTGAAGACGATTTTCCGAAATGTTTGCATCGCCCTGTATATATTTTGTGCAATGCTCGTTACTGTAGTTAGTGCTGTACGTTGATTTTGAGTTCTTTCAAGAATTACAAATTTTCATCGCTCATGATCTTCACAAGATTCTGTTTCGAGACTTGTTACTTTTTGTATTGAAGCAAATTTGGCAAAGCAGTTGGATTGCGCTTACAAAATTAAAAAAAAAAAAAAAAAATTGTTTATTGTTTCACATATTAGGGCGAAACAAATACATATCACGATATTTAAAAAAAAAATAGAATAAATCAAGATGTTAATTATTATCTTAAAAACTGGGCTACTAGTTTTGAGTTATACAGACGGACATGACTAGTTCAATGCGTTACAGACTCCGTGACAAAATTTGCTTTTCATATTTCCATTTAAAAATAGTAGTTCGTAATGTTTTAGTTCCGGGCGGATAGGTCGATGGCTCTCTATAAGATTGATCCATTCTTACTTGTTTTTGTTTTACAGATTGGCATTTATATTTAACAAAAATAGACGATTGGGACGATGAGATTATGTTTAGGATAGTGCGTCGTTTAGGCGGATGTATATAATGATGCTAGTTAACACTTTTGCCGAGCGTGAAACATTCACAAGGCCTTATTACCCAGACAATACAGTTAGAACACAGGATGCGAGATACAGTGCAGTTTCATCAAGCTGGATTGTTGGGACATATTTTTTGGGATAAACAGTCAGTCAATGGCGACCATTACTTAAAGATATTGAAGGACTTGTTATTTTCAGAACTACGCCGAAAGAGAATCGCTTTCAACTCTGTGTGGTTTCAGTAAGGTGGTGTAACATAGTAAGGCAGTGAACTACATGCCGTTGACTGTCAAGTTTTCCTTACTTTACTGTCACATATTTGCTAGAATAGTATCGCTAAATTCTTCATTTAATGTTTTGGTCTTGTCTTGCTTTTCTACTTTAATGCGATCATTAGAAAATTGTCCATACGTTAGCACCACCTAATCGTCAATAGTTCCTTATTATGTATTTGGAGGGTAAGGAAATCTTGGTAAATAGATTGTCAACACAAACTAAATGTTGATGATGCGGCATACTTTTTAAACATACCTCGTATCTATAATTTGATTTACATACCAATTTTAGAAAAAATCTGGTTACTGTGTTACAGGATATAAGATTATCAGAATGTTGTTTTGTATGCATGTGTGTATGTTCGTCCCAGTGTGTGTATGTGCGAGTGGGTGTGTATTTTTTATTTATTTCTATACACATCAGTGCCTTTGCTGCGGTATCCGTATGTGCTCGGTTGCTAATTTAATCATGTCGTTAATTTGATACGCTGCAATTGCAGCAATTAAGCTTGCTGACACTTTGACTTTAATTCAACAAGCGAATCTTGTTGTGGGTGAACTGGAGCGCAGGACTGGGGACAGTTGGCAACTATTCGTTTGGCTACTGCTACTTTTCAGTTCAGCTCCATTTATGAAAGACAACAACAATGTTGTCGATGGATGCTGCTGCTGACGATGATGATGATGCCGATGACGCAGTTGAATTATAATCAATTAATTAACACAAGGACACACATAGAGCTTGTCTGCATACTATATTTTAAATTCATACGGACAGATATTTGTTTAAATGTGCAGCGTATGCAGAGCATACTCGTATGTATGTATGTACGTCTTATATGTATATATTCCACCAAGCATCAATAAACTTAATCGAGGCAATGCTACTTGGCGTATTACGAATAATAAAAAAGAAAATATTTATTTAACAATGTCACTCTTGGCGGCGATCAAAGCGTTTTCTGTTGTTTTTATACCCTTCACCCATAGGTTAAAAGAGTATATTAAGTTTCTGCAAATGTATGTAATAGCCAGAAAGAGGCGTGGCCGTTCCTATAAATTATGTACATATATTCTTGATCAGCATCTCAAGACGAAGTCGATATAGACATGTCCGTCTGTTTGAACGAACAGATTTTGGAGACTATAAGAGTTAGAGACTTCAAGTTTGGATATTTAAACGCTAATTTTCAGATAACTAGTATTAAATGAAAATTTTAACACCACTTTAAGGGATAGCCAACATACCTATCTGCACCCATTATAATACTATTCACACTCTGTGTGAAAAGACCCCATAAAGTATATATATATATATATATATATATATATATATATATATATATATATATATATATATATATATATATATATATATATATATATATATATATATTCGTGATCAGCATGAAAATGGGAGTCAATGTAGCCATGCCAGTCTGTTTGTACGCCCTACGCCCTCAATATTTTAAATATTGGTTTGAAAGTTGGTTTGGAGACTTTATATAATCATAAGCAATTAAATTTAAAAAAAAAAATTAGCTAGTTATAGTTTTTTTGTATTTATTTTGTTCTATCGAACATTTTTGAATTAAAGCAATTATTAATGTTAAAATAATAATTGTTTTTAAATTGGTCAAAAGGTGAAACTAATTAATAGTTTTGATATTGCATAAATTGTACATTTGTATCAGCAAAATGTTGAGGACTCGAAAGTTTAACCGTCTATTATCCATAACAACAACTATCTACAACTTTCAAAAAGAAGAAATTCATGCCAAACACTACTTCGAATAGGTGTTTATTTTATTATATTAAAATTTTGTAAATCTAAGCATCTATTAAAAAAATTGAAAAACTAAATCGTTGATCCAGATAGGAATACTATAAGTGGTTGGCCCCAAACAATCTTGACCTCCATTTTGAGGTTTTTGTATGAAATTGTTTTGTTTTTGTACTTAATTAAACTAAAAATGCTATTTTGAAAGCTCTCGGCGACAAAAAATTAAACTGCGTTTACGAAATTTTGATAACTCGATTAGTTTTCGAGATATCGTCGATTGAAGTTTTGCGAAAAAAGTAAAAAAAAACTCAGATTTTTACATCAAAAACATAACTTATTAGAAAAGATATGTTTTTACAAATGAATTGATTAGAAAAAACCATACAGTAAAAAGAAAAACACAAAAAGTTCGTTTTTAATACCATTGTATTGAAAAAATTTTTAATGGGGAAACAACGCATTTAGTCACAAACCACAGTAAGGGCGAGTTTGTGGAGCAGGGCAATCTGAAAAATACAATCAACAATTTGGAGAACCAAAATCGACTTTTTAAAAAAAAAACAATTCTTAGTCACCGTTCTGATAAGCTCCTTTACCAATACATGGCCCTGTATTATTACAGAGCCAATATATTGGAAAAGGACCATAAAATTGATATTGGTGCGCAAATTTAAGTTTTATTGAATAGTATCAAGGAGGTCTATCTGGGACATATAAACGGAAAATTCATGGAAGGACTTACTCTAAAGTCTATCAATCCTACTGACGAGGAATTTGTGGAAGATGACATTTAGAAGATGATATTTCGGATGAAGAAGAGTTCGAAAATCAACTAAACGAGTTTTAAAACTTTATTTAGTTGGATTTCAAACTCACTTTCATTCGAAATATCGTTTTCGATTTAAAACTGAACTTTTTGTGTTTTTCTTTTTAGTGTATAGTTTTTTATAATTTGTTCATTTTTAAAAACATATCTTTTTTTCTCATATAACTTATTCATAAATATATACATATTTCGCAAACTTCAACCGACGATATCTCGAAAACTAATCGAGATATCACGCCGAAAATCCGTTCGCCGAAGAAATAACATTCTTGCCTTTTACGTTAATTCTTCCAAAAATATTTCATATAGGCACAGATCGAACCACTTTAAGGTATAGCCCCCATACAAAACTGACTCTGATTTTAGAGTTTTTGTATAAACATTTTTTGTTTTTATTTTTATTTAGTTCTAATTGCTGAAAAATTCTAATAAAATATGCTCAGATCAACAGACTACTCAAGAATATAACCCATGGTTTATATAAATAGCCTTAAAGTAGGTACAGTGTATATGTAAGTCAAGCAAACTCTAGTGCAGCGTTCTTTCTTGTTTTTTTTATTTTTTATTTATTTGATCAATCGCGCAGATCTGATCTTAGTACGGGTAGACCAATTGGCACATGGGCTCTAATTGAATTTCGGCAGAATAATGGTTCCGTCTGTCTGTCTGTCAATCCATAAAACAAGCAGATAACGATAATGTGCGATCATCCAACTAGCATCACACACACACACACACACACATACATTCGTACACATTTGCATATATGTACATATGTATGTATTTTTAAATTAATTGAAATTATTTTGATGGAAATTGCGGCTGCCACTGTTTAAGTTCAAGTATGCTTAATATTTTCCAGATGCCGACAAAATGTTTGCAAAAAAATAAACATAATGCGGAAAGTGTGCAAAACGAATATCAATTAAACAATAATTTATGCTTCCTTTTGCACTGCACAGCATAAAGCGTGAATTTAAATACACATTCGAGAACATACATAAATAGTAGTAGATGAAGACATTTTAATGTTGAAGTGATCCTCTCTGCGTATAATTAACACCTAATACAATAGCAAATTACTGTATGTGTGCGCGTGTGTGTGTTCGCATTTGCGGTTTTGCACCTTTACCGTTAATTAGTTTATTTATTTAAGCGCCCAATTACCGTACAACAACAAGAACAACAAAAACCAAACCAGACGTCAAACACTCGCACACAAATACACACACATAATAAAAATTTGCAAACTTATCACAAAGCGTGATATGATGACTCTCTCTCTCACTTACGCCAAATGTTGCTGCAGCTTTCGTTGCCGGTTTTATGATTTTCCTTTTTTTTTTTGTTTTTTAAATATAATTGAATTAAATGTAAACAAATCACTGCTACGCGCGAGCGCTAATAAACAAACGTACAAATTGCGAGCGTTTTCATATATCACCTTTAAATTAATGACACTCGCTACCGCACACGAACTTTACTCAGCGACGAACCAAACGCGAATGTTGCGAAAGAACATCCGTTACGAATAACGGACACGGCAATGCGCAGCCGTTAATTAAATAAGATAAACGCCGTTGGCGCTGCTGCGACACTCAATGCTGCCATCTCAAAATGAAGAAAAAATTTATAAAATTTAAGGCGGGCTTAGAGAAAAAGAAAAAAAATTATGGTAGAATCATAAATTTTTATCCAACAGCAGTTTATAGTTAAAAAAATATATATTCGTATATTTAAAATGTGCACAACTAATTGCGCCACTGAATATAGTGAAAGTTTGATTTTCAATAAATATAATAAATATAAAAAATAAAATAATTATATTTGAATTTTTGAATTCAAAGCATTACCATTCCGTATATTCGCGTTCTTCGCTGTGTGATTGTTCGTCGCATTGTGATTGAAGTTCCTTTTGCCACAAACACACTTTTACTTTGAGCGCGATATTTCCGCCTCCCGATATCGTGCCATGTTAAAAGATTTTTGATGCAAAACATTTTTTTTTACGCTTCTGGTATGCAAGCACAGCTAGTTTAATTGGTTCCTCTCTTAACCATCGTTCTTGCTGGTCTACCATATGATAATGATAATCTATGTTTACTCTCCTAGGCTACCATAAATAGCTAACGCTATAAAATGGGTCGCTGTGGAGTCAAAATCTCCAAATTACATTCATGAAAGTTGTTTTTTTTTTGTGTTTGTTGATATTGCTGTTGCTAATATGAGTATGTACGAGTGTGTATGCATTTTTTTTTTCTCTGCGTACAGTGAAATTCGTTGCTAATTTTCGATGCAATGAACAACATGTTTCACATCAATGCCTCGTGAGTGTTAACCAGTCGTTTCTTTTTTTTTCCAAAAGTAGGTGAACATGGTCTGGAATGCTTTTGGTTTCAACTGGACGGCGCCACATGCCATACTTCTGGGTCAAACATCGACTTATTGAGAGAAGAGTTTGACGACAAAATATTGTACAGAAACGGACGCATTGCCTGGCCCACAAGATCATGTGATCTGATACCAGTGGACTAGTTGCTGTGGAGATACTTGAAATAGTTGGTCTATACGGACAGACCAGCATAAGCCTTGGAAGCCAATATCGAACACACTACTCGTGAGATACGGCCACAAATGATTGAAAAAGTGGTGAAAAAATAAACATACAGGATGTAGTTCGTAAGATCTTCCCGTGGCGGTCATATACCCGACTTCATTTTCCTTCATTAATGCTATGAAATTATCTACAGAACAACAAAAATGTACGTGTTCCATTTAATTGCTTCTTTATTTCAACTTAAAGTTTCATACCTCTTTAAAAAAATAAACTGTGTTTAAAAAAAATGCTATAAAAAAGGCGAATCCTAGATTCAAAATTAACAAGAAAAAAAAAAGCCAAAATGGCAACACTCTGCACTGCCATTGTGAATTGCATAAAAACAGCTGTTTATTGTTTATCATTTGTGTTTGTGTTCATTTAGCTGTTTGCTCTGTTGTTTTGTATTCCATGGCTATAAATGTGGTTTATGCCACAGTTGGCACAACAAAATTCGAAACTCTAATACAGACTATAGTTTCCGATGTTGTGTTGCAAATTTTAAAAAAGCGCAAATGCCGAAAACTAGTCTTGCAACTGGGCAGCAGCCAGCCGGTGTCGCCACAGCGCATTGCACAAATATTAACTGAATTTGACATTGAACTGGAACAATATACATTCCGTCCAAATCAAGCTGATATTGCTGGCGCAGATCTTGTCATTGGACACGCGGGCGCTGGTACTTGTATGGACATTTTGAATAATAACAAGCCGAGTCTGATTGTGGTCAACGATACGCTCATGGATAATCATCAGTTGGAATTGGCGCAGCAGTTGGCCAAGGAAGGCTATTTGTATTATAGCAATTTGAGTGAAATGGCAACGCAGCTAGAAACGTTAAACTTTGCTGCACTTAAACCATACGAGCAGCCCACTGCAAATATGCGTAAACTTGTGCAGGCACTAAATGAACTAATGACGCATTCATGAAATTATACACAATTTGTGTTATTTGCAAAAACTGCACGGTTTTTTTGTTTTGTTTAAATTTTTTAATTAAATATAATTTGATTTCCATTTTTGCTAATGAATAGTAATAAAAACGATTGCATTTTAATGTTAAAAAACAAAAAAAAATGAGCAAAAAACCCAAAGCGAAGTACCAAAAATCCGTGAGAGCTGCAGATTTGAAATCTATAAGAAACTGTGGTAGCGGCCCTGCTGTATGACGCAGGAGAATGGACCCTGATATCAACGGATACATAGTCCAGCGCATTAAATTCCAGCGGCTGCACTGGGCTGCTTACCTCATCCGGATGAACCTCGAAGCTCCAGCACTAAAGGGTTACGACGGAAACCTGAACTTAATTGGTAGACGGCGTCAGAGAGGACGTCCGAGCTTAAGATAGCAATGTCAGGTATTTGATGACCTGAAGAAGTTCCGGATCGCCAGCGACTGGCGCCGGCGCGCATTAACTACACCGAATGGTGCGCTTTCCAACGTGCGGCCTTACCCAATACACGGTTTTAAGTGCTTCAGATTAAAATGAGACCAAACTGCCGTTTACATTAAATCGGAATCTCTAAAACCACATTGCGGTGAATTTTACATAGAGACCCTAAAAAGATCAAACTAACTCAAGAAGTGAAGCCTCTTGATCATTTGAAGCGCCGAAGCTTCTCCTATTGCGATCTGCAAAAGTTTGAAGAAGATCATGAATTTGTATCCATATTGAAATAACACCCCTTTTTAGGATTGCTGCCAAACAAACCAAATTTCGGCCGTATGGTAACAGAGCTTCGGTTTCACCGAAGTTAATATTTTTTCTCGGGTTTTTTTTTTATATTTTCAAAAAATTTTTTTGACAATATTTTTTTGTACCCGTTAGTGGGCGTTTTTAATTTATTATTTTTTTTACAATAAACATTGAAACTACTAACAATAAAGATAATAGTTATAATCATGCATACTCCCTTTAAATATACATCGAATAATCATACATATTTTTTCCTAAATGTACATTAAATTCACGATTAATCTCATTATAGACAACAAGCTGGACATTGTATTGTGTATGTTTAGGGTTTTAAGCGTCCAGTTAAACACATATGTATGTATATTAAAGCTATATATAATTTAAGACGAAGAAATTCTTTAGATCGATTAATTAAGTTCTTATACGTGTGTGTGTGTGAGGCATTTATACTCGAAATGTTACGTGTATTTAATTTACTCAGCCTCAGTTTGGCCAGCGGCACCACCATTTTCGATAATTGCATCGAATGAGAACGGTTGGAAAGCATAACCCTGACCCAAATAGAACTTGCTCTGAAATTCGACCCAGTGCAAACGTAGCGTATGTAAAAATGCTGAGAGACCCTCCATCAATACCAAAATGCTAATGGTAAGCACAGCCCAGAAAGCAAATACAATTGTCAGCATAACGCCGCCGAACCAACCCTGTTGCTTGAGTCCAATCGAAAGCACCATGTTCCACAAAACCTCGGCAAGTTCTAAAATTTCAGAAGTTCATATGTATACATATATATATATATATATATATTTATAAGTATATCAATAATTGGTTTTATAGTAGTTAACTTACGTGCATGAGCCAACGAAAGCGCCCACAAACGCAAATAGGATGCAGTATGCGAAACAGAGCCGAGCACATATTCAATGGTGTGTATTCCTTGGTGTATAAATATTTCGGACATTTCCTCTTCCTCGTGGTGGCCGCCCGGACCAGCAGCACCATGAGCAGCGCCACCGTTGGACATACCCACCTCTGCATCACTAGTAGCGCCAGCTATGGGTTGTACCTGTCGATAGTAATAAAATAAATGTTATTTGTTGTGTATGCACGAGAGAATTGTTTTTTATTTAGTAGCGTCACCATCAGATGCACTTTGCCAGTGGTGTTGCTATTAACAATTACTACAAACAGATACGACTAACCTCTTCCTGTTGGATTTGTTACGAGATATTTTGTGTGGGTTTAGGCAAATTTTTTCGAGTATTTGTTTTTTTTTTTTTAGGACAAGAGTACAAATAAATAAATATTATATTTGTTAGTGTGGTTGGGTGAACTAGTGGTTGTGGTGGTGGCGGAGCAAGTGGGTGTTAATTCAAATTTGATATGATTTAACTACATGTGCAATAATGAACGAATATATATGAACGATACGATTAATCTATTAGATATATATATATATGTACGTACGTTTGCAAGTTTACGCTGTTGCATTATCTTCCATGGCTTGCCAAACAACATGACGGGAATGCAGCCAACTGCTACAATAACAAACAACTTCTGTATGAAACTCTGTCCCCAAAACATATAAGTTTCACAGCCTGGTAGTGGCTTCTTCGGTGTATTAAACAAAACCATATCAATGAACGTTATCAAAATCGATGGAGCACAAGACGCTGAATGCGGTGCTATTTAAAGGAAAAAAATATAAATTTATTAAACTAATTTTTATTAAAAATATTTACCCGGATTAGTTGCTGCATAACGATTCCACTTAATAAACATAAGCAATGTCATGTAGAAGAATAGCAACACCAAAAAGATCAATTGCGGAATAAATTCGTATATCAGCGACAAACGATTACGGAAATAGGTATGATTGTGCCAGCTCATTATGACACCAAAAATCATATGAATCACACCGAAAATAATTGATATCTTCATTTTATACGCATTGTGGAATATAATCTTATTTGCGCCTGCCACTTGCCAAATTGGATCCATGCCGAATGGATAGGGAGTGCCCTCGTATTCATTCGATTTTTCCGGATTAAGTTGCAGAAATTTATTCTCCAATACGGTGGACTTGTTATATGAAACTTGCCAGTGCGAACCAAATATGTTCAGTGATTTCGAGAAAACATCATTGTAAATGAGACCAGTGTACATGGAAAATGCGCCCATGAGAAAAATGATGTAACGTCCGCCAAAGAATATATTCCAGATTTCATTGTCTGTCTTCTGTGCAGCCAGTCCTTTTTCTTTACGTATCATCCACAATCCAAAAAGCATCATAATGGCGCCATGCCCCAGATCGCCAAACATGACAGCAAACAAGAAAGGAAACGTTATAATGGTATACGGTGCTGGATTCATTTCACGATAGCTTGCAACGCCGTAAGCATCGATTAATGCCTGAAATGCTTTAGTAAATTTGTTTGTGCGATTGTAGGTTGGCGGATTTTCAAACGTTTGCATACGATTGAGTATAGGTGGCACCGAAGAGCCAGATCTCTCGGTGCCACGACGCAGTGCCAGTTGAATTGTTTCTATGTCAAGCACGGGCACCCAACATTCGGCAATTAGACACTTTTGTGTCACATCCAGATTGAAGAGATTCAATGTATGGTAGATGGCTTTGATCTTACGCACTTTCACAAACCAATTTTTTAAATTTTTGGCAGCTGCAACTAGCACACGATGGCGATGATCCTGTGTCTGACCCAATACGGTATTTAGATCTTCAATACGAGTCATAACACCCATTGCCATTTCACGACGATCGGCAGGTGCTTCTGGACATGGATAAAGTGTTGCACGAAAACCTTCACAAATCTTCTTAACACGCGTCTTTAGTTGATCACCTTGGAAAAAGATGATAAACACCGATTTGTGCACTTGATCACCCTGCAAAATAATTGAATGTATTAATATGTAAACATACACAACAGTGGGGGGGGGGGTGATGTAACAGACATGTCTTTCTCTAAATTTCGTGCATAAAACTAAATTTTATGTATGAAATTTGAAGATTTTGCGTCAAATAAGATTTCTGTGTCAGACGCAAGTACACACTTACATTAGTGGGATCCTCCAGTGGCGATTCAATCATTGCCTGTCGTAGAAACACATTTCCGCGGCATGCACGCCATAACATACGCTCGAACGCTGGTAATCTCTCGCGCAAAATGACACCCGCCACAAAACTGCATCGAAATATTTGATATTAATATGAGCTTTCACCGGGGTTTGGAGTTATTTACAGAATGGAAAACTAAACTCAAGCACAGTTACCAATGGGTGAGCATCGCAGATTATGCACATGGCTATTTAACATACAGTTTATGAGTTTAATGCTTGGACAACGATTTTGATTTGAACGAATCAATTGAATTTCATTGTATACAGGTTCGGATTTATACATAATACAATATAATTTTTTATAATTTTTTTTTGAAATGCTTGCAGTGTGAACGAGTGAGAGTGATAATAATAATGCTGACATGCGTTTGTTATGTATGTACAAATAAAAAATTTTGAATATCGAGTTTTCCTATTTCTAAACTGAACTCTATACATAAACAATATTGTGTACCAACCATGGCAGATAGTCCTCACGTTCATTCGATTTTTCCATATAACTTAAATTTTGTTTTTTTTTATTTGTATTTTTTATAACGCATCAAATGGAAAAACAAGAAAAGAACAATTTTGCAGTTTGAGACTCAAAACTAAAATTCTATTTTCGTGTAACTTAACAGAAAATTATTGCTCCCGCGTACAAAAATTTAAAAAAAAAATAAATAAAAACACAATTTCTAACAGTTATATATCTCATTAGAGTTTTTGGTGGTTTTAGTACAAATTGACATGCCATTATACAAAAAACAAAAAAAAAATTTTTTTTAAAAGGAGGAAAGTTTATGTTATCGAAAGCTGGCAAAATTTCGAAGCAATAATTTAATGTTGCATTAGAAGAAATATGTAAGATTAGTTGGTAGAAGCAAAAGTTGCCAAAGCCATTAAATTCAAGCGTTTGGTTGCTTTTATTATCGGTTATTAAAATTTGTTTTTTTTTTTTTTTACTTTTATTTTGTACGCATACATACCCAAGCTGTACCGGGCCCATTGAACCACCACCAGAACGCACTTCATCGGTGATTAACGCGCGGGTCATAGACTCGGTTGTGTGGTTCAGACCACCCTCTTGCTAAAAATTTTAAGGAATTTGAATATTTATGTAATTTTGCAGCAGAATTGGATTAGTACTGCAGTTAGTTAGTTGTCCACCACCGGAAGTGAGCCGTAAACAACAAAACATACTCGGTCTTTTCACAACACAAAAAATATGTGCATTTTTGTATTAAATAGTGTACCTACAATGTATATATAATATGTAACGTTAAAAAAAAAAAATACTATTGAATGCGAAAAGCTAGCATGAATATAACAGCATGGAGAGAAGTTTATGAAAATCAGAAACATACACCATTAAACACACACGCATTCATACAAGGACTTTTTAAACATATGGAAGTAAGTAGTACTTAAAGCAGGAATATCTTTTTAGGGTTTCGAGCGCTTTAGAGGATCGAGCTATTGAGTTTAGTTTTCCGTAGCTAGGTTGTTCATCTTTTGTTGTTGTTTTTAAGTACAAATGACTTGTTAATATTTACCCAAGCTTGAGATTCTGCCCCGGCTGGCTGTTGCGTACACCTTCCTCACCCAGCAGTTGAGCCTGTTCATCCTCGTTTTGGTTGTCGGCCATCTGCAGATAGCGCCGATATTTAGAAGAAGAGGAGCTAGAGCTCGATTTGTAAACTGATGGCATCGACTGGCAACACAACCGTTATGGATTTGGTTTTTTTTTTTTTTGGTAAATGATTTTTTTTTTTGCCGGACCAATTTTTGTTTGTTGTTGGATTTAGGAACAGGATGATTTAGGAATATAGGCACAAGGAGGCACGGTTTGATTAGGATATTCGAGCATATATAAAAATGAAATCATAACAAATAAAATTTAACAAAAAAAAAATATATATATATATATCAAATCTATTATAAAGTAACTAATAAAGAAATGCGATAGCAACATATAAAAGAAATAATTAATAATTAATATACACAACAAAAAATTTGTAAAATACAATAAACATATTTAAATAAATATAATAATGTTTGTGTTTGTGTACAGAATTTTTTTTTTGTTTGTTTGTTTTATATCTTTTGTTAAATGCACATATCGTTTGTATTCGCACGAACCATATCCGCTGGCACGGATAATGGCTCAGTGGCGGGTTCCGAAAATTCAAAATCGCATTCGTGTGTTGGGAGTTGTGTCGGAGACAGAGAGAGAGAGATTTAGTGAGTGTTTGAGAAAAACTATTAGGCTAATAGAGTGTGCTAAAAATGTCGGAAACCAAACTAAAACTAACGAACCAAAAACCGTGACGAAAGTTGCAAATATAAATTGGCTCAGTTGTGTTGTCAAGACGTTATTAGTTTAATTAGTAAACATGTTAACTACAATAGTTACTCCAGCAGCGTTAGCATTCATTAATAGAATTTCATTGTTTTTTTTTCCATTTCTCTATTCATTAACGTATATAGAGAAGCGTTAACTTACCTCATCGAAAAATACTTGAGTTTTGCGCAAAATATGTTTCAGTTCAGTCAATTCCAAAAAATTACGCTTCAATGCTTCAGCGTTTTGGTTCACCTCACGTAACTCATTCTCAAGTTTCTCAAAAGTAGCCTATCGATTAGAAAACAGATAAGCAATTCATGATAGTATATTTAAAGTAAAAAAAAACGTACCTCCAAATCAATCATTTCTCTAGGCTGCGGCGCTTCGGGACTTTCACCAGTATCCAGCATTGGTATGCCATCTTTCTTTATTTCTTTTTCCAAATAGCGTAATTTGCGTTCCATTTCATCGCAACGACGCACTTCATTTACGAATTTGCGTTGAAAAGCATTCACATCGGGATTCAGCTGTAAAATGTTTATTCTAAATGTATTTGTTGTTGTATTCAGATTCATTAAATATACAATCTATAGACAGATATACCTTCCAACCATTCGCCGTGAAAATTGGTGTGTATATGCTTTTAGGAACAGAGAAGGTTTTGCCGATATAAAAAAAACCCCCTCCCCCATTTATTAAACTCGATTTTAGTATTTTTGTATGAACAATTTTATAACTCGTGAACCGCTGGACCGATTTTAATAATCTCTGACAGGGGGGAAGAGGGGTAATGGAATGGGAGGTGGGGTAAGGGGTCATACGGAAGGAGGCGCAGCAGAGGAAATGGTAGCAACGCGCTGGGTAACATTGAAGATAGAGGGATGAAATGTTGAATACATGTTAATGGGATCGAAGGGGGTAGGGAAAAGGTGTGAAGGTAAGGAGAGCTAGGGAAAGAGGCAGAGGAATGGGGCAGCGCAAGTGTAGGTTGGAGAAGGGGTGGAAGGAGCAAGAAGAGGTGTAGGAGAATTGGAGGTAGAGTAAAGGAGCATGTGGAAGGTGGGGAAGGGTGAAGGAGTGGCAGGGGTAAAGGAAGGGCAGCGTACAACGTCGCGGGCACCAACTAGTTAATTATATATAGGTATAAAATTGTGAATAGCAATATGTAATATAGCATAAAGAAAAATCGAAACCAAACCCTATTTGTCGAGTACCAAATATGACGCACCCTCATTTGAACGCAACCATAGATCCATAGTGCTTAGCTGCGTCGTACAGTTGAAGTGGTGAGTCGTGTTATGCGACGATTGACCACACTCAGGACATCAATCATAACTTACTCTTTAACACTCGGGCATGTCATCGCTTCATCCGTATCTTAATTATGCTAATTTGAGCTGGTGTTACGAGGAATATATATTTTACATTCTGCACTAGGCGGCGGCCTGACATTAAGCACAATTTTGTCTATGAGAGTTTACTGACTCTTCAACGACATCTTTGTGTAATTGAGCCCTACCGTATATATAAAGCACTGCTCTATATGATCTTGATATTCGACATATATGTACTCTTTTTTAAACTCCCGATGCCATCATTGTTTTTGATTGTCTCTTTGTTCTTAACCTCGACTTCGACCAAGAAACCAAGTATCGTAGGACACTGAACTATCGGAATAATCGAAAGCGCCCAACAAAAACATTTAGTTCCAACCTAACATCCTTAGTCTAGTAGGTAAAGATGAAAGACGACGACTTGTGGGTTGAGAGTATTAAAACAATTTACAAATTATCTAAATATATATAATTTCCCGTACAAATTTCATTGACCTCCACTACACCCGAAATTTAGTGTTACAATACTCTGTAAAGTTCACAAATTCTATACAGGGAGGAGGTAAAAACATCTTGGCCAAATACAGGTTGAACAGTAGGAAGGAAATTACTTTTGATATACCGTACTCAACCCCTGAACTCAACACGCTACACCGTATCTGTTGTAAATTACTTTTTTCTTTGTATACATTTGCACAAACATATGTATGTATATAATGCGTGGCAGTTGTGCCTGATACTTACATCGCGAAATTGTACCAGCCCCAATTCACCCAATTCAGAAACGCAGGCGTATGCAGCTTCACTTTGCAGAAATAGCTGACACAAGGTCATTTCCTCACTACGGAATAAAGACCCCATGTCGCTGTCAATTTTGTGCTGTTTTCAAGCAAAAATCTGGAAAGAAAAAAATTTATATATGTATGTAAATAATACACTTTCACAAAAATAAAAACACTTGGTTGAAAAACAAAACCACACAATCTATACATCATATACATACATATATTATATATATATATACATACATATATTATATATATATATATATATATATATATATATATATATATATATATATATATATATATATATATATATATATATATATATATATATATATATATATATATATATATATATATATATATATATATATATATATATATATATATATATATATATATGTCTGTATATAAAAAGTTTATAGTTTTTGTGTGCATGAATCACTCTTTTGCCGAAACTGAAAGCTGTTTAACAATTTAATATGTATAATAGAAGAAAACAACAACAACAAGTATTGAATTGTATGTATCCGGGCACAACAGCGATCATTGCAGTTGTTTCTTTTTTTTTCCGGATACTGATTTCTTTGTTTCCTTTCGCTTGCTCCCCAAAATTGTCTACTTGTACATAACACGCTATCAATTTTCAAACAATCAGCACAGTGCTGATACACAAAATACGCCTCTCAATAAAAGCACTGAATATACATAATAGTATATATGTTTATATTTTGCAGGTTTTATAACGTAAAGTCAATTACCAGCACCACAATTATATTTAATAAATTTTACACAATATATTCTATAACAAAAAAAAAAAAATTAACAAGCCGGAAGAAACCTTTCAACTCACGAAAAGTCCGCAGCGACAGTGATACCAAAATCGCAGAACTACTAAACAGTGTTGCCATCTTATTAAAAATAATTGTTATTTTTTTACACTAAAAAATGCTAGATTTAAAAGAAAATATGCTGAAGCATCGAAGCCTTAATACTCTTCACACTTGCCCCTTTTTGCTCGCCTACTCTTCTGTTTAACTTTAGTTTTTCAACAATTGATTGGATGCTTAGAATTTTAATTGTTTCATTTTTTATTTATTTATTTAACCCAAACAAATTTATATTAATTCATATGTATAAACTTCAACAAATTATAGTTTTCTTTATTATTACTTTACTACTGAAAAATGGTTTAAATAATTAAGCTATTTATATAAACAAGGAAAAATGGGAAAAAACCTTAGAATAATAAGGATAAACTTTGTAACTATCTTAACACTAACTTATACTAAGAATTGCCACTTGATATATCTTATCACAGAATAGAGGAATAAGTACCATTTTAAGCAATCTCATATAGTACATACCCTATATAAGTGAATTTCAATTATTAAATATTAAGTTATAATTATGATTTTTTTCTTCAATTTTTGGAATATTGGCCTTTACGTGCAAATTGCTTGTATATGCATAATATGGTATATTCAATAACATTTAATTAACATAAATAACATTTAATTAAGCAATTTATCCTGTGCAATTTGAAGCTTTTTTATATGTGTGAGAGCACAATCGACCCAAATCTGTGAACCATACATCAAAATGAGATTAAATGTCGTTTTAAAAATAAGAAGTGTATTGTTCAGTGAAAGTTTGGATTTTCGGTTTATGATCGGATAGTGTTGTTGATTTTATCTGTGTTTTCCCGATATGTACACCAAATTATGTCAGTATTGTTAATACTCAAAATTCTAATGGGTAGATATATACTATTTCTTTTCCTTGTAAAAATTATTGACATTTAACATGATTCTTCATTTTTTATAGTACGAATTTAATGAACATTTAAAACATTTAAAAATCTAAAAAAGTTTCCGGAAAAACTAAGAAAAAAAAATGAAATTGATTTTGATGCTTGAAATTTTGTTGTAATTGATTTCCCAGCGCTACAAGAATAAATCTCATTAGTTAATATGCCAGTCACAAACTTGTGAACAATTGAACCGCAACTTCTGGCAGTAGGCCAATTACATACAGAGTACTAGAAGGGAACTAGCAAGAACTCGTAATGGCTGGGCACAAGTCGGGCTGCAGTCCATAGAAACCATGTCAGTTACATATGAATTATAAGCCACTATGCATGTAGCAATCATTACGGCATGATTTTTATATGGTTGCATTGAGAAACTGGTGAAATAGCTTCGTAGCATTATAAAAGTTGTGGGAAATATTGGTTTGCAATACTATAACTTATTTAAATGACAGCATGCATGACATGCTCAGGTAAATCTAGTTGGTCTTTTTCGCACGCTCTTGCATATCCTTGATTTATTTGTGCTGTTTGATAAGAAAAATGCCACATTGCGAAAATTTGTCCATTATTATTCAATATTTAGCATTATTTTCAGCAGCTTTATTCAAAGAAAAAATTTGACATGTAATCAATAAACAATGTAAACACTTTTTTGGAACTGCAAGTTTTTGGTATTTGCTAGTTCCCTACTAGTTCTCTGTACGTACAAATCGTTGACCACGGAACATGCAAAAATAAGACGTAGTCATTGAATCCAAATCAGGGTTGTATGTTCGGTGTTTATTGTTTTTCCTCCATTCATTTAAGATTTCTGACAAACAAATGCTTGTATACCACTCAGAATTATCTGTATTTCGGTTATCCAATGCTACTGTAGCCACATGTCCCACTCTTCCGAAAAGCAAGTGACCATTTTGTTTGCAACGCTCCGAGAACGAAGAACTCTTGTTGGCTATGACTCTTATTGGAAGACGCACAAGGTTACTTTCTGGCTCATACCAAGACTCGTCACCAGTCCCGATGTGATTTACGAACAAAGGGTTCTTGTATTTTTTCAACAACAAATTTACACGAGGTTTTTTTTTTTGCTCATAAAAAACGCGCACATTCTCCCATCTAAATTTTCTCGCAATATTGTATATGGTAGAGGCGCGGATGCGTAGGCATGCATCAATCGCACGTTATACTTCATCAGTTCAAGCATAGCATTAAATAAAACTAAATTAATATCTAAACACTTCTTCTTCAATTATAACAAATATTTCGAAAAATTTGACAACTTTAAATGTTTTTTGCCACTGAGGTTAAATAATTGTGAGCTATGAAATTTTAAGTTACTCTTATAGCAGTCTTACGTAGAGGGAGAACTTTTCTCTTAGATAGACATACGAAAGGACAGATGTTCGAACGGACATGGCTATATGAACTCTTCTTGTCACGCTGATCACGAATATTACTTTATTGGGTCACCGACAGACTTACAAAAGAACAGATATTCGGACGGACAAGGCTATATAAACTGTTCTTGTCACACTGATCACGAATATTACTTTATTGGTACTCCGACACTTCCTTCTCAATTTTACATTCATTTTAAAAACTCAACAGACCCTGTTACAAATATTTTTGTACAGTATATACAATGTTATATAATGACAAAGTGGCAACACTGACTGTAACAGAAAAAAAAAATAAACTATAAAATACCAACAAATCAAAAACATTTACTTGTGAGTCAGAGATTAGGGAGCACTGTGCTCTCGCTTCGAATTAAAGCCGCCATTGGGTGTTAAATAATTTTTTTTTTTTTGTTTTGCTATAATTAAAATATATAAGCGTACTATACCAAATGGACAGAACTGTAATTGCACCATGGAAAGCCGAGGAGAAAGACTTAAGCGAAAAGCTGTTTAGGAAACTGCAAGGATTGGCGCTAATCTATCCCATAAACGAGGAGCTGCGCAAATTACTCTCTTGGGATATGTTTTTAAAGCCCAATCAGCCGGCATTCTTTCAAGTGATGCACTTTCTTTTTCGATTGCTCGATGCGGCCGAGTTTCGTAAGCGTTTCTTCTGGCCCATTACAGATAAACGTTCGGAGGCAAATTTTCGTTCATCCACGGTGGAATATTTGAAATACTTGAATGAAAAGCATCAAATGCATTGGAACAATATCAAATCGTATTTGGTGGTAATGCCGGGCGGCATGAAGTTTATAATGTTTTTGCTCGATTTTGTAAGTTTTGTGGTTAAAGAACTGAACAAACAACGTGAGAAATTAATGTGCGGTGAAACGGATGTGCAAAATTTAAAAGATCTGGACATCAAACGCATGGGACTACAAAATAAGCTACTCAAGGAATTAGCTTCGGCATACATTTCCGATATACAGGCGCAAAAAGAAGCACTGGTACAAAAAATTGATGCAATAAAAGTTGTATTCAACGATATGGCACAGCAAACAGGCATCGACGTTCAGCTGCTACAGGATCAAAACTTTCTACAGGATTTTGAGGCAAGTAATAGAAAATTGTGCGAGCAGAAGTTTCTTAGACCTGGCGATAATATCAAAGCATTGGAGCAGCCCATAGTAGAACTAAAGGAAAACATTGATGATTTTATGACCAAGGAGTCACACGATAATACAAGCAATGCTGCCGTACGTAATGCTTTACGCACTGTTCAGCAATTATGTCAGCAAGAGCAAATGGCTGATGATGGTTTGTATATATCTTAGTAAGCCAATTTCAGTAAAAATTTTAAACTTAAAAATACTTACAGATTCTATACAAAATTTACGCGGCACTGCAGATAACACGATTAGATTAAACACTTTAATGCAGGCATTTAATAGCATCAGTGAGATGATTCGTGAACAATTAACAGAACATGAAAAATGCAACGATACTGAACTGAATGAATTCGTAACCAAAGAGTTACACCTTATGAAGACGGATATTGATTTAGTGGAAACGAATATAACTGATTTTCAAAAGGAACTACACGCCAGAGCAAAGAAACGCAGTGACAATCATCAGCAACGACAACAACAACAAATGGTGGTTCCATCAATAACACCACTAGCAAATAAAATGAATCTACTGCGCTTAGATGAAGATAATCTGCTTATGAGAAAGTATGTCTCGACTCCACCCATAAAATTTGAAATACCTACCAGAAGTCATACACGTCTGCCACTTCAAGATGATTTTAATACAAAACCATTCGATCATACGCTGAACAGCA
Source organism: Leucophenga montana (assembly GCA_035044765.1). Lineage (NCBI taxonomy): Eukaryota > Metazoa > Arthropoda > Insecta > Diptera > Drosophilidae > Leucophenga > Leucophenga montana. The sequence continues at coordinate 531,961 of JAWNNQ010001912.1, read as the reverse complement.
TGATTGGTAAGTGTTTTATTTGATTTTACTCTTATAATCTCAGTTAATATCTTAAGATTATCATAGTATATGATAACAATATCTGCTGTGTCTGTAAAATAAATGACGAAACGCCTAAACACATATTAAGTGAATGTACAGGCTTGTGCAGAACATTTTATAAAGAGCTGTGAGCTCTAGGGTTTACGAGCTGTACAATAGAATCTCATTGGTTATCTCTAAGTCTAAGTTAGTATACTTAAATCAGTATTGTGCAAAACAGCAGACCTGCTGTGTCTATGCTGTTCGTCAGAAACAACTTCATAAAATTTTTTTAAAGAAGTCTGACGATAAACTAATTGATACCAGCAAGCATCGACAACCAAAGCAGCATCATCTTGTGACGAGGCTTCAACGAGCAAGGAGGCCTCGACTAGTAACGCAACTTCGACAAGTGAACCGTCGTCGTCACATACAACTGGCAGAAAGAGGATGTTTAAGGTTTAGAAAATTAACGCAGTTGCTCCCAAATGGTGGGATTTTGGCGTGAAAAAATGCGACATTTGTCATAATTACATCATAGAGTTCTGCAGAGTGCCAGTCAACGGTGTAAAGATGCACTGTGCTTTCGATCGTAGGGTTTACCACCACGCATTCCACTTCCACTGTATCACGCGATAGTTGAAGACGAGTCAGTTGTGCCTCTTGGACAACCGTGAATGGGAATTTCAAATATATGGCAAATAAGTGAATTCTATATACATTTTTTATAATTTGGTAGTTATCAAACATAAAAAAATTATGATTTACACTTCTAGAATGATTTTTCAGTCTTCAGTCTTCAAAATTTTTATACAAATGGTATTAGTATAAAATTCCATATATTCCATATATTGCTTGGTATAAAACTCTTCAAATATTTTCTTCTTTATTAGCACCACCGCTGCCTCGCTCCGGACGCAAGGTCAAACAATCCGCCGATCAGTCGGCAGAACTGAACCACACCACACAGAATAGTTCAAGAATTGTGGATTCATGGCAGCTATTGCGTACCGTGCACAAAAACACTACAAAAGCTAAGCCAATGGTATCACAGCTAAATATAACCGCTTCCGGTTCAAAGTGGAAACAACGACAGGATTTATTTAGCATAGAACTTGAAGTGCCAACTGCACCGTTGCCCGTGTCACCAGCTGCTTCAACTTCGAAAAATAGCACCAATTCCAGCGGCGGGACTTTAATGCAATCACCATTTACGCCATTCAATACAAACGAAATGACACGCATTGAACGTGTCTCGCTATCACTTCCTGATAACAATGAGAGTGCTAATTCTTTGTTATATGCTAAAAAGAGCGCAGCTGTTAAAAAAGTTATGGATGCCTCATTAAATATGCAAAATCTGAGTACTTCACCATCAGGCCGTTTGGATTTTTTGGTTCCTGAGAATGCTTATATAAAGCTTATGGTCAACGATGATACGTTTGATGTAAGTAGTACACTATGATACTTTCGACAATTCTAAGAAAAATTTTCTATTACAGGAAATTGCTAGCGGCGCTAATGGCTTGGATAAAGAAAACAATCCGAATGTGGCTAATATTGCGCCAAAGTTTCAATTTGATTTAAGCGACTGCGCTAATGATATTTCATTGAATGATGTTAGCGATAGTGTACTAAAGGATGTTTCCATGTAGACACAATACTATGTAAGATACCTTCCAAACTTGAATCAAATTCAGAAATATTTTTTATAAACACATCAAGTGAGTAATTATTTATACATATACATATATATATTATTATATCTTTCTTTTTTGGTATTTTGTATTATGTATGAAGAAAACAAAAAAAAAGGAATTTTTTTGATGTTAATGTATGTAAATTTATCTGCATGGATGTCATTACAATTCGACTTGAGTTTTTCTTATAAATTTATATATATATCAGTTGCAATTAATTTCAGACTTTGTTCTTTGGGCATTTGTCGACGGCTTTCTAAATGAGCAAATGTTTTTGTTGTAAAAGCGTTGTTCAGACGATCATATATATGACAAATGAAAATTGGATAATTTTATGCCATTAGTGTTCTGGCTCGAATGTGGCTCATTCCAGAAGTCATATTTTCAATCAATTTTTATTTATGGTATAACTGATGCGAAAACGATCCATGGTTAATCGAATTGGTCGCTCGAATAGACGATTATGTCGACCGTAGCACACGGTAACGTTCCCGAACTGATCCACGATTTTGCACAATTTGCAAGCATTGTTCTGGCGTTGGCTTATTGATGATAAAATGGCAAACCAAACAAAGCACAATAGAGTTGCCAAACATGACAGTTTAATTCGTGTCGGAAAATGTAACCTCTAAAAAAAATTGTATTATAATTCTGAATCTTTGTCACATATATATGATCGTCTGAACAGCGCATAAAAAAAGATGAAAAATTAAAATAAAATAAATAAAAAGTTTAATAATAAAATTTGTATATATTTCATTAAATTGAAGCAGAGAATTATATTCTGTGCTCTTTTGAAACATAAAAATATAAAATAAATTTAAGTATGTAGTATAATAATAAGAAGATATGTATGCGTGTGGTGTCTGTCTGAGCACAGTATACGTCTGATGAGTTTATGCTGGGCTATCGCTTATCACATTCCTTCAAAACTCATCTCATGCTACTAGACTCAAAATGCTGCTTGTTTCATGGACGTATTCATGTACATACATCAAACATATACATATTATATATGTAAGTTAGTTGAATAAATAATTGATTGGCAAATTTAGAATATATAATAATTTTAAGAGTATTTCAACCTATTTTCATTTGTGTTAACACTGAGCGATTAATTCTATCAACCTACTACGATATATGTCTTCGATACCACCAGTGTCTTTTATCGACAAAAAAATATAATTTGAACTGTAATTTACGTTGGATTGCTTGCTTTGGTCACGGTTTGCACGTGCTGACACGCCGCCCTTTACTTTTTACTTATTTCGATTAGCTCGGGGCGGTGGTTTATTGCGTTTTCCAAGAATCTTCATTAGTTGTTTTGACATGTAATATGGTTTTTCGGGTGTACCATCATTGCGTTCACAATCCTCGAGGAAGCACAAGAACAGCGTGTCCACAGCCATCGAGTAGACACCAAAGAAAACACTTGTTATAAGAAACGCGGCAATAACCACAACTGTTGTCGGTACAGCATTGTAGTGTAAGTTAATGATTGACGGATTGTTGACCAGGAAATAGTAGGTGGCCACACCGGCGCCGGCTGTAAGTAGCAATTTTGAAAGGAAGAACAAAAAATCGGTGACCTTGTCTAATGTAACGACACGCAAAAAATTTCGCATAATCAGATTGAATGCATCCTTGGCACTGGAGCAAAAATTGTTGCCATGTATGGCGCACATGATGTAAGCATTTCGATTAAGAAATTTCAAAAATGTCTCGAGCAGCCAGAAGAAACATTTCATGCAACAGAGTATTGCACGTGTCAACGAGTTGTCGTATTTCTTTAGTTTCGTATCGATGTATTCCAGCAGCAGACGTATCATGCGACAGATGGTGAGTATAAGTGAACCAAATGCTAGCGTGCCAAGATGATAGAAAGCCGTTTGACAAAATGCATTTGTCAGCGTAAAGAAAGGTACATCACGCTTCTTGAATGTCCAGTACCAGGTGGCAAATGTAGCTGCCAGCACCATATCACTAAAGGCAACTATGAAGAAACTCAGCCAGAAGAAGCCGAATATATTGTAAACGATGGCCCATTGTATGAGCGGCGGATTTTCAATTTTCACAAAGCTGCAGCTGGTTTGTGTGCAAGCCGTACGTAGAAATCCCCCAATGTAGCAGTGTTGCTGAAACACGCGTGGATCGCATGAATCGCCAACTTTGTAATTAACAGCGGCACCCTCGCAAACACAATTCTCCGTTGTAACTTCACCGGCTTCGTTTAACCGACGTATCATGCGGAACGATGGTTCGCCAATTGTGCCCAAATAGAGACCAACGCCAATGGCAAAACTGACTGTTGCAATGAAGAGTACCCATGAAAATATCGGAAAGAATACTGTTGATATGACGCTGGACACTGCTTTGCTGCCTTCCTTTGTTAGTGCAATGGCAATGCGTATACGCTTACGCAGCACTATAACAAGCAGTAAAATTACCACAAATGAGATGCACAAAAAAATGGACAGATAGAGCCATGTATTGGACTCTTGTAGTACGTTCTTAACTGCAGATTGTATATTAAGAGCATGCTGTGGTACAGTGGGGGTATCGCGCCAAAATATATATTGCTGGATGCTGTAGTAAATGCCAACAATGAGACCAGTTAGCACCCCAAATATGGAAAACCATAGTATGGGTGCCGAGAGCCAACGCATAAGTGCTATAAAGATGAGCGAAGCTACCAGCGTGCAACAGAGCGCAATCAGCACAACACTCCATGAATTGACGAGATCCTCAACAATTTCCTCGCCCATACGTTGTGCGTCATGTGTACCATTGTAGAAGCGCGCCACAATGTTGCCAACAAGTTTTGCCAATTTGGTATCGGTTTGCATCATCTTCTCCTTGATGACAGTCTCGCCAAGTTGCGTACGTCGTTTGCACTGCACAGCAGGCTCTTCGACGGCGGTGTTTTGACTTTGACGTATCTGTGGCTCTGCAAAACGTTTCTGTGATTCGGACATAGTTAGCGCCAATGCCTGAAGTTGCGGTTCCGCTAACTGCAGCGAACTATTGCCACCAATCAAGTCACGGCGTGTACGAGGCAACAGAAATGATGGTATATATTCACACACCTGCGGTGAAAACTCCCACATGCAGCGATTTAAGAAAGGTGCACTCTTTATGTACCAGCGTGCGCAACGATTTTCATTAATTGCACGTTCCGCATGCTCCACCGTGCGTATATTGGCTTTGTCTGCATCGGTCAGACAAATGAGACGTTTCTTAATATCCTCGATACTTAATTGGTTTTTCATGGTATCCCAGACAAAGGTTTGCGTAGGACATTGTTCCACGCATACCTAAAAAGAAAAACAACAAAAATGTTATTTATGCTGCGTTATTGTAGTGCTTTAGTACTTAGTAAACTAACCTGTGGCGTCGGACAACCTGTTAGCGGTATCAATGGATCAATGCATTTCTCCAAGTTAAAAAAGAATAAGTACTTTTTGTTAAGCACCTGTGAATCAATGCCACATTTTTGATTAAACGAATCGGTCGGCACCATAAGTTTATTCAGATCACCATTGCGTACTGCAAAATTTGCAATGAAACCCCAAGCACCGAGAAATAGTAAAAATATAATCAGGCAGGGCACATCTGTACAGCTACGGTTACGAAATTTAGGTCCACGAAAGTTACGGTCATACGGCAGCGGTTCACCGTATTTTGTCATTAGCTCTTGACTTTCAGCCATTTTTGAATTTTCGCAGAAATTAATTTAAACTGTAAAGAGTACAAATATTATTAAACTTTATATGTACATATGACTCAATTAAATGTGACGACAATGCTACAATTAATTATGTACGTGTATGTATTTGCAGCCATGTATGGATGTCTATTCATTTTTTGCTGGATAAGCCACTGAGTATTAAATTTCTTCAAAAAGACAAGACAACTACACTCACTGAAATTTTGTTAAAAGCACGTAATTTTCATCGGATTTTTAAAAATTGATTCAATAGAATAAACAATTGTAAACAATATTTATCCGTATTGTTTACTGAATAAATAAGTTAATTGATTTTAATAAAAGTTCCTTTGTATACGAACAGAAATACTCGTTAAAGATATTGCAGTTTGTATATGAAAGAGGCTCTTGTTAGCAAGATATAGCGATTTCTACTACAATAAATTATGTACTTTCTCTGCAATTCAAAATAATGTGGGTGTTATAAATGGTTTAGCGCACAGACAAATATTGCTAGATTGACTTGTTTTGTCTTTATGAAGTCTCTCAGACGTCTACTGTTTGGTTTAAGCGAAAGTATTGTAAATATATTGTATTTAATTTAATTTCGTGTGAAATTTGTCACCCAATCTCTGCTATTTATACTCGTTTAACTTACAATTCTTGTAAGTAGTTTGAGAAATAATCGCAGAATTTACAACGCATAAAATATTGTCTGAAACCACATAGCGCATATTTGTACATATGTATATACATATACACACATACATATGTATATAGGTATATAATATGCTTGTTCGAGTCTTTGAGATGTATTAATATTTTGTATATACAATAAATATATACCTCCAAAAACATTCGTTCAGGAGTATTCATACCAAAATTATTTCTGCCAGACTTTCGGAATGAACGTATTCTTATTAAAATGACATATCTGCAAAAACGATGGTGAAGAGAGAAAGGCAATGGGAGCTAATATCAATCGTAATAGCAAACAACTGCAAACACAATCACATAACTTTCTTTCTCTATCTCTCTCAATACAACTGTGCACAGCTAGCTTCATTATAAAATGTGCTATGTACCTACCTCATTTCATAGCTACATATCACAATTCAATAGTATTGCTCAGAAGCTACATATGAAGAAAGAAAAATAAAATATTTGTAAAACATAAGAACCCAAACGTGGGTTTTAAGCTTATATGGGGGTTACCGCTAAAAGTGTGCGGAACACTTCCTTTGATATTTATGTGAAGCATTGGTTCATACGAAGCCACGATCAAGTTTCAAGTTGATATTGCCTGTAACAAAGTTTTTCATACAAAAACTGAAAAGTAGGTGGTGGATTTGTGCGGAGGATATCCTTAAAAGTGGATTGTCAAACTCACTGATATATGGGAAGCGTCTGTCTACAAGTAGCTACCACAATAAATTTCAAGCTGATTTTGCCTGTAATAAAAAAGTGTTTCATACAAGGTTTGCATTCCAGATTACAAAGAAATACTTTTATCGTACAAAATTGTATTCGAATAGCAGAACAATCTCTAAAAAAGTCAGCGATTGACTGTAACCCCAAAAAAGTACAAAGAATTGACCGCTGCAAAAGTTTGCAAACTTTTCGAAATAATAAACCGGAAAACATTTTCTAATTTGTTATATGGTAGTATTATTATTTCGTTTGATATTTCTTGTGCTGTAGTAGCATCAAGAGCTAGGCTACATAGTCGTCAGTTTTTTGTTTGCTGCCTCATTCCAGAGGAGTATCCAGAATGCTCTCTTGATGGGAGGGATTCTACTAAAAAAAAATATTATTTTATGAATATGAAGCAAAAAAAGTATTTTTATACTGAACAAGCATTCTTGTTTTGCCTGTAATAAAAAAGTGTTTCATACAAGGTTTGCATTCCAGATTACAAAGAAATACTTTTATCGTACAAAATTGTATTCGAATAGCAGAACAATCTCTAAAAAAGTCAGCGATTGACTGTAACCCCAAAAAAGTACAAAGAATTGACCGCTGCAAAAGTTTGCAAACTTTTCGAAATAATAAACCGGAAAACATTTTCTAATTTGTTATATGGTAGTATTATTATTTCGTTTGATATTTCTTGTGCTGTAGTAGCATCAAGAGCTAGGCTACATAGTCGTCAGTTTTTTGTTTGCTGCCTCATTCCAGAGGAGTATCCAGAATGCTCTCTTGATGGGAGGGATTCTACTAAAAAAAAAAAACATATTATTTTATGAATATGAAGCAAAAAAAGTATTTGTATACTGAACCAGAATGCTGTTGGAGGGGGGGGGGTTCGTTTCCCTTCACTCCCTCTCCTGGATCCGACCATACTCATTCACACTTTTCATTTGTTTACAATATATTTTAGAATAAACTGCTGACTTGGATTATGGCGAAATCCGAAACAGTACTGTCAATTTTGTCTTTTTAGCATGGAGTTTTTTTTTTGGAAAAATTTAAAATTATGTCTTGAAAAATGTTGAAGACAAGCAACTTTTCACTTTTTTGTTTTTAATCATTAATTGTTCAGATATTCTACACCTATATACAATACAAATATATACGTCATTTGAATAGATACGATTGGAATAATTTCCTGAAAAAAACGAGCTAATTTTTTCGATTATACTTGTATCGTACATTCATAGTCGATATGTTTTGCATTTGTACATTTCGTGCTCACCGCTGCTTTAAACTAATATACATACGTTTCACATTTGTCGAAATGAGCGTGTAACAAAAATGATAAGTATAAAATCGTTCAAGTATTATAATTAGGCCTGTTCCGGTTCTCACTTTCGGGATGATTTTAAGATAATATATGGTAATATATTCTTGTTTTAAGCTGTTTTTGCAATTAATTAAACGTGAAACGTGAAAAGTTTCTTAAAAAACAAGAAAGAATGATGCAGTCGTGCATTAACGACTTCGAAATACCCTGACCACATTTCGTAATCTAATAATTAATTTTTGTTTATTAAACAAAAAAATAATAGTAAATAAACTTTATGTGTGCGTGAACTACACGAATCTAAGAATCAAAGTTTGGTGGCACTATCTTTTATAGTTTCCGAATTCTCGTAACTATATACAATAAATGCTGCTTATATTAAAATTTCGTTTAGTGTATATGATGAACTATCTCTATCTGGATTGTGTTGCGTGCAAAAGTTTATCAGGAATAAAGTCATATAGGGTGTTTTGTTTAGTTGTGCCGAACTTTGAATTGAATTTAAATACATTTCATAATTTTAAACTGCAAATTGGATTTATTAGCTACATAATTTTATGCTATTAAGAGTTTAAATATGATTTCGGGCATGTGAGCTGGCTCGGGTATAACACATTTTGGAAGTTCCATTTTAGACCACTTTTTATATAGAGTATACGTGATGAAATGGAATACATGGTTTATCGTATTACTCGCTTCGAATGGACGATTATGTCTACCATAAAATGGACTTAGCGCAGGGTAACATTTCCGAACAGAAACACGATTTTCGAAATAATTTTGCACAATTTGCAAGCTTTGTTCTGGCAGTAGTCTATTCATGTTAAAATGGCAAAACAAACAGAGCACAAATTACTGTAGCGTTGACACAATTGACCAAATTATGAGTGTTTAATCAATGTCGGTAAATTGACCTCTAAAAACGAACACCCTATATATATGCATTCATATACGTACATACATACATAGCTGTGCGAACAATTTATAAAAAAAAATTTCAAAAAAAAAAACAAAGTAAATACATAAGTATTAAATAAATTGTTGCCGTACTAAAAATAAAACTATTTTTTTACTTTTTTTTTCGCAAACAATGTTAAAATAAAGCCATAAATGCACAATTCAACATTATACAGAATCACTTTTTATCTTATTGAATGATAAATCTAAATTAGGTAATTGCAGCTTCAATTGAAGGATACTTAAATGTGAATTAAATGAACTCACCAAAATTTTTTGTTATTGTTGTTGTTAGCTTTTATTTTTGGACAGCGTTTCGAATAAACTGGTTTTTTTCAACTATGTAGCGCTTCGGTGGCGGCGGGAAACTCCAACTAGCGAGCAGCCAAGTGTCGCAGTAAAAACAATGGTACTAGGTGTCAGCGCTGTTGCTGCTGCCATTGACTGTGGTTGAGGTCATTGTGAAATTTCGAGCGCTGCCGATGCTCCAAAACAAATTGTTATGTTCTTTAACCGCTGAGTATACAAAGATAATAAAAATACACTTTCTGTGGTCCTTATCAGCTTATGTACACATGTAGTTGCTGCTAATTAATTGACAATTCTTGTTATTCCAACTCGCAGAAAACAAGTCTCTCTATCAAGCACTGACGACGACGATTGTTCACTGATTACTCACTCGCCCGTAACAGATCGCATACGATATTTTTACAAATAAGCATGAACATATACATACATATGTATGTATATATCTAGTTTATGCTGCTCCCGTGCTGAACAATGGTCTTTTGTTCCTGTTGTTCTGTCAAGTGCTATTTATTTCCTTTCGTGTTGGGCGGCAGACAATGTTTCTCAGTTACTGTTATTTACGAAGTGAAATAAAGGCGGAGAAAGCAACTGAACTCAACTTGTATTTAATTGTAGGTCTTTGTTGTCGCGGCGACGACGCATTCGCGTTCGTTGCACCGTTGTTTATGGTGGCTTTCAATAATAATAATTATTGGGTAGGGGCACGGGCCATCGAAGACTCGACTCCTTCACTCGGTAGCTGCCTGCAACAAAAGTGCAACTGCATTAAAAACGAACTAAAACTTTGTAACACTCGAACTAAAACACACACACATACATGCTCACGCGCCAAATATGTAAATGTTGTTTCTTGTGTGTGTAAAAATACTACAACTTACGATTTCCTTGTGCAGCTTATGTAAAATCGTACTGAAAGCTTTAAGACAGCCTCTTTACTCTACTACAATACAACAACCCACTTTATATTACGTACCGACCCGCTCTCCCACAGACACACAAAACAGCTGATGAATTGTTTTGGTTTGTTGTGGCCAGCGTTGCCATTTTTAGTGTTACGCATAGTTGGCAGCACCGCAACAATTAGCGCTTAGTGTTGGTACAATTCCACTAATATATGACTATCGAAGTAAGTACCCGAAAATAATTACTTGGCGTTTTAAGGTTTTGACTTGTCTTTAGATCTGCTCTGTTAGTATAAATGTTTACCTATAATTTATTGAACATTTAAATTAGTCGTTAAAATTGATTTTAAAAAACCTTTTAAAAGGGTTGCTATTTTTAATGGTCTCGGAATAACCATGAACCCTAAGTTCAATTTTAATGTACATATTGATATAATCATGAATAACTTATGCACAATGCTTGGTTTCGTTAAAAGATGGTTTAAAGAGTTTGTTGACCCGTATATAACAAAGCTGTTGAACATATCACTTGTTGGCCATATTCTTGAGTACGGTTGTATTGTTTGGAATCCAGATTTTGAACTGATACTGCGTTTACTGTTAAAATAAAAAGCAGCAACAAAAAAAAAAACAAAAACATTTCATCCCTTTTTTAATTAAACCTGATCAGAATATCTGAAATACCATCTTCACGCCTCAATTCCCAAGATTTCTTTATGGAATACTTCTTCTGTTACGGGAGACCAATGATTCCGACTATCTCCCATACTGTCGAACTATCCACTATATTGTACTATTTTTAAGTCAATCCTCTTCAGAAAATATCACTAGATATCGATTTGGTGGCACATCCGGCTATCACGTTTGGATACTAAGAAAGCAATTAAAGAAATCACATGGTGTTGTTAAAATTCTGCTTTATAATGCCAATTTTTGGAGAAGGTTACCGTAAAAGGGTACAAAAAACCATTCGAGAATTTTGGAAGATAGTCGGAGTCATTGGTCTCCCGTTACAGGATATGCGCTCCTTACAAAGATCTTGGAAATTGAGGCGGGAAGATGGTATTTTGTGTAGTCACCTGATTTGTATATATTTTAGTGCCAACTATGGTTGATTGCAACGCCCATTCAAAAAACCCATTGAAACATGTATATCCCACATTAATCTTCGCAGGATTGATATCAAGTTGGATATTTTCACTACAGTTCTTGGGACTAATTCCACACTTCAGGAAACCGCCATTAGCTTCTGGAAAATATTCTTTTTTGGTGCCAGTTTCTGGAGAGGATTGGCTTAAAATGGCATAAAAATACAAGAGGAGAGAGTTAGATATAGTTGCAATCATTGGGCTCAAGTAACAGAAGAAGTAATCCGTAAAAAAATATTGGGAATTGATGCGAGAAGTTGGTATTTCAGGAAGTCATACATTTTGGATTTATCTTAGTGTCAACTATTACAAATTTCATTTCCGATTCCAATAATTGAGTGGATCATCTATTTTTCACATAGTACTTCCAAGAATTGATCATGTGCCATATCTTCATTACAACTTAGAGAGACTAAGCCAATACTACGTAAAGCCGCAATGACATGCTGAAAGAGAATTTAAAACAAGTGCTTAAATATCATTATTAAATATGCAGTACTCGCTGTTGGCTGTGATACTTCTGAACTCTATGGTCAATAGGCAACCTTAGCCAAATTGTCAAAATGTTGGAATAAACATAGTTTTTTACATTAAGCCGCACGTTTTTCTAAATATTTGAGTAGAAGCAACGGGCGTCCCATGATAGCCTCTTTTTATATCATTCACACATTGTGTGATTTCGTATCAATGGTTTTTTAAAATTTTGTAACGCAGTAAAGAAGATTAGTCGTTCTGCCATGTTCGTCATCCTGGCTGATAGTTCATGCAAACTTTTTTGTACCAATTTTTTAAATAGAGTCGGTATTTAAATTTCTTTTGGTCCCAAGTTTGTAGAGTATCCATTTTGATATGCCACGCCCACTTCTTGGGGTAGCCCCATACAACCTACCGCCAAATTGTATGATTCTACATGAATAACTTCTTTAGTTAAGACATCTTTAGTTGAAACATCTTGTTCTAATATAATCTCTTCTTTGTCAATGAAGTTCTTGCTCTATTTAAACTAAGACGTGACACGTGCAAAGTAGGTAGGATAATACAGTGTTCAGCAGCACTATTTTGGTATAACCAATGATTTAATTAAATCACAAAACTAGCTTTACAAAACTGGACTAGGACCGTTTTCATGACTTGCCTATAACTTTACCGCTCATATTTTTCAGGCGTTATGCTAGTTTTCAATGTCACGACTCTAATTAAGCCTATAACCGTAACGCCGAGTTCGGCGAGCCGATAAATTTATCAGAATTTTTTGCAAAGTGACCTGCCAACTCGATCGATAAAAAACCAAAGCAAAAGCAAAATGAAAACAAACAAAATTGAAATTTTGTATTAAAATTTTAAATGCAAACGTGCACATTATATTCATAGATTGGCTCGTATTTTTCCACAGCGGCGGCGCTCACACTCATCCATTTTTTTTCTGCTAATTTATAATTTTATTGTGTTTACGTTTTTGCAATTGGACTGTCCACCTCTTCAAATATTCTCCAGGGCTACTCAAAATTGATTTATTATAATTGTGATGTCGTGAAAAGCACTACTCAATATTATTCCGCCTTTAGCATATCTTGCCGTTTCGTATTTTCTTTTTTATCGGTAAGTCGTGCGAACGGCCCTTAAAGTTATTAGATCAGCGATACTTTGTTTTAGTGTTGTCAATGTTGCGGGTTCTTATCTTTCTGTCTTACTTATTAGCGCGTGTCATCTGTCTATTTTTTTTTTTTGGTCGCAAGATTATGTGAATTATAAACTTTCAGTTAAAACTTAATAGCACTTATAATTCGCGAATAGTTTTTACATAATCATTCAGTTGTATATATTACTGAATCGTTGTTTGCTGCACAAGACTAAGATACGCTTGAAGGAAAATATAAGCAAATAAACAGGTAAGCCTTGCCATGGAGATTCCTATTATTATTTATGATTTTACTGACTGTAAAATCAAAGTAAATTATGCTCAAAAATTATAAGTTTGTCCTAAATATTTTAAATGATAAGCTATATGTAAATAGAGGGTACTGAAAAATGTATGCTGTTGTGCGTCATATGTATATTTTTTTGTAATTTCTTGTTTTTGTATTTTAATTCAAGGAGTCGAGTATTTTAAATGCATGATGATAAATCATTTAAACTTTAAATATTAGTATCGTTTGCGTTACACGCGCGCTAACAACTGAGGTTATAGTACGTATTACTATTACAATTATTTTTTTTTTTTGTTGCCAATTTATTTAAATATTTATCATATAAAATATACGTACGATTATTACCACGAGTAGGTAATACCTGATCAAAGACTCGAATAGAAAAGTACTCATTAAACGTTAATTGTATCGGTCTATCACAATTTGTACTTATACTTGCGCGGCGCGGGTGCGAAAAAAAAGCGCTGAGGACGTTTGCAAATTTCCAAAATATAAACGAAAAAAAAAAAACAAATGCAATAATTGCGCGGCGTGACGCCTAAGCCGTGTACACTATACTATAATTTCGGCAGTAGTTGGCGGCGTTAACAGTGATAAGTGCACGGGTAAAATTGGCACAAGCGGCAGGCGTGCAAGCAAATTTTTATTTGGCCGCAGTGGCAAGAAACTTGGTCACTTGAAAAAAAAAAAAAGATAATAATTAATTGAGACAAAGCTAAACTAGTCCGTGTCGCCGAGTTGCGCTGGTTTCCTTAGCTAGAGCAAACCAACTGAACGTCACGCAATTTTTGGTTGGAGCGTGATATCGTGTGCAGATTTTTCCTAAAAAAAGAAAAAACACGTTTAAGGTTGTTGAGAGGCGTTTAGATGCAAGCCGCAACGACGACGGCGGTGGCGGCAACGACGACGACGAAGAGGACAGCACTTGCGTTGTGGTGTGGTGTGAGGCAAATAGAATTAAAAGCGCACACATCTTGCTCGATGTTCAATTTAACTGCTGCTGAGTTATAGATTTGAAGTTTATTATTTTATTTTTTTAAATTTTATTTGAAAATGTCAAAAGAACCCAGACGGGTTGCTTTGACCACAATCAGTCAGACGTCGCCGACGACAAGCTCAACAGCGACGCCAGCAGTTGCAGCGCCTAATGCTGCAGCAGCGTTTTCACGTTTTGGCGGCGATTTCATTGCTCCGGATGATGTCGTTGCTAGTAAAGCGTCCGCCGTTGCAACAAATCACAAACGTGCCGCAAAAACTATACGACTGCAACTACAGATATTTGAGTCTGATTCAAATAAATATCCGGAGTTTGATTTTTCGAAGCTGATAAAGGTATGTAAAATTTGAATTGAATTTTTGTACTATATAATTTATTGACTTGTTGCTTGCAGAAAAAGGTGAAAAAAATAAAACAAGTGGCAGACTCAAATGGCATCTCGGATCCTTTCGCTGAAAACGATGATGATGTTGCGCGCATAGCCAAGGAGCTGGAGAAGAAATACGGTACCGCTTATGCTGGACGCGGTCGTAGCAAGAAAGATGATTTATGCGATATTGGTATGGGCTATGATGAGTCCGATCCGTTTATTGATAATACCGATGCGGTGAGTTGTTTTTTTTTTTTTTTCGAAAATCCTACCGAATTCAGCAGATTTTCATATCTAAAATTTTATTTTTTAGTACGATGAAGTCTTACCTGAAGAGGTGCAAACAATTGAAGGCGGTTTTTATATCAATTGTGGCGCTTTGGAATTTGCAAATCTAAATAAAAAATCAAGTACAACACGTACAGATGAAATTATAAAAATGCCGGATAGACCAAAGAAGCGTGTGCTTTCGTCTAGTTCCGAAGATTCGTCATCTTCTTCAGAGGAAGAGCAGGATGAGGAGGAGTGCGAAGAAGAAACCGATGATGAAGATGATTCCGCTAGTGAAAGTGAAGAGGAGCAGAATGATGGCAATTCAAGTGCTGCTCGGTCTGAAATAAAACAAAAAACGTCGAAGAAAACGTCGAAACAAACGGCCAAGCTATTAAAGCCCGTCAATGCTGTTGTCAAAAAAGCTACCATGACCTCTAAAAACGGCAGTAAGAAACAATGCAAGAAAGCGAAACTTATGACTTCCGGTTCATCGTCCAACTCACCGAGACCCATAGCAATAGAAACGAATTCCGACACCGATGATCGTACACAGAAGATCGTAAAGACAACAACCGTCAAGGATATGTTGAAAGCACAGCGCGATAGCTTTCTCAAATCTCAGGAAGCAGGTAGCACGGAGCCAAGCGTCACTAAAACTGCAAATGGCAAGTTAAAATCGATAACAAGTGGCAGCGATTCAAGCAGTGACTCGGATAGTGTTCATTCCGAAATGGAGCAGGACACAGGTACAAATGATAAAAAATCAAAGAAACCCAACGCTAACGCTGAAGGCACTGAGAGTAAGTTTGTAAATAAAATACTCGTAGCTATTATTAAAACTTTTGCTTATAGAGTTGCGTACGAGCGATACAAAACTACCAACGCTGGATACCGAAATCATTGTTAACATGAATGCATTTAAGGATCTTACGAAATCAAAGAATGTAGCCGGCAAAAAGTTTCTTTTTGATCAGAAACTAACCGATCTGTTACTCAAGTACGTACATATACTCCAGTAACTGCTTTACATTCGTGTCAAATGTGCGATCCTATTGATACCGGGCCTCGAAAAGAGCCTGGACCCCTTTCGACTTGTCTGCATCTAAATCGTAGTATTTAATGATCTATAAACTAATAAACGCTGTTGTCTATTTCAGAATCGACGATTCGCTTTTGTGCATTGATAAAACCGAACGAAATATGGTATATGCGCACATGGAGTACAGCATGCAGCTCCCGAAATACTTTTTTCTGCGAAAAGCAAAGCAGTTGCGCATCAAGGAAGAGAAGAACAAGACTAACCGTGCGTTGGCAAAATTACGCAAGGCTGTCATTGAAATAATGCCCAAGTGTATAGCAAATTATGAAGCCGAGTTGCGTAAATATGCTGATATGCCGTAAGTTACTACAAAATGATTTGAAAATAAGAAGATTGTAAACTAATTTTGTGTTATTCGTATCTACAGGGAGAACACTTGTAATACGGAACAACCGCCGAAAATGCCGCGAAAGAAGTTTCCATGGACCAATGAAATACGGTATGTTATACCTTATAATCTTGCCTTTTCAAGCAATTAATAGTAGTATATTAAATTGGTTACAGAAATTTTTTGTTCGAAGTCTATCAAGTACGCTGGACGTCATATGTTGTGCTTGGCACACGTAAAGACTCTTTGGAGGACTTTATCAACAGCTATTTGCGTAATAAAGTCGTCGAAATTTGGCCTGTAGGTTGGATGCGTTATGAGGAATTGCAGAAAGAGATTGAAAAACGCAAAAATGCTGCAAAAAAAGTCAAAGAGAAAGTAAAGAAGGATACGAAAACCGCAATGTTACCAGCTCCACCCGCCGTGCCCAATACTTCATCTAACGTAATAACACTGCCCATAATAAATGAAGGCGTTCCGGTCTCTGCGGCGGCAACTTACTTTAAACAATTCGAAGAGTTTGCCACCAGTAACAGTCGGTCTCATGCCAATTCGGATACGGATTCCGTAGCGAGCGCCTCTTCGAATAGTCTGAAGGGTAGCAAGAAAAGCAAAACTGCTAAAATGCAGGCAAATGTGCAAGCTTTTCTGGATAATGCCCATCCAATTGCAAGTACATCAGCACAAGCAGCGGCTGCAGCAGCCGCCGCCGCCGCTGCAATGAATTTATCAGCTGTATATTCAAGTGGCGCATTGGATTTGGTATCGCCTACGAAAAAAACCGATCACAGTATCTATAGCATTATATCTGCCTTGACGGCTGCGCCGTTGACATCTACTGCGCTAACGACAACAGTCGTACCAGCGAAACAGTTAAATACACATTCCAATTTGACGGGCCGTAACTCTAGCACGATAACTAGCGCCAGCAATACAACCACTGCGCATGTTATTAATCTTGATGACTATATGTGCCCTAGTGAAATATTGCAAACATCGAAGCAACTGGCATCGGCAAACGTAACGGGTGCAACCAAACTGTTTGAAATTCCGTCGCCAAGCAATAATACGGTTGTTAAAACGGCGTTGCGTCGTGAGAGCGGTAGTGAGTCCGATGGTGTGGAAATTGTTGGAATATTTCCTGCGAAACCGAATAATAATTTTAATATAAAGCAAAAGAGCAACAAAAAAACTGCGATAGTAGGAAACACTGCCAAAACCGGATTTTGTATACCAATAAATATGTCAGCGCCAGATGTTGTGCTACCAATAAATAATATAAATAACAACAACAACAACGGTAGTATACGAAAATCTATAACGGATAGCGAAACTGATGCTGCACGGCTGACATTTTCATTGAAGGATATTGAACGTGTGCAACAACAATTACAAAGACAGCAGAACTTTACATTAACTCAGGCAAATATAAAAGGTTCACCGGCGAATCAATGACACACATTAAATGCAGCTACTAGTTCGCCATTCTACAATCACGAACAGTTTGCTGCTGCGCTAGTTCTGTCATCCATGTGTGCATCACAGAATCCCCAGGCAGCTGCAGCATTGTCGTCCGGTTCGACGTCAAAAGCACCATTAATCGGTGCAACTCCTCTAGTGCCAACAAGTACGTCGCTAGCACAAGCAACGGCTGTAGCTTGGAATCGAGGAGTGTCGTCCATTGGTCAATTTGACGCGCACCTGAGCCTTATGAACGGTTTATCGACAACGCCTCCCAAAACACTGCCACAGTTATTTCTTAAGCCATCCCCACCACCACAGTACACTTCCTCGTCAACACCGCCATCAACTACTGTGTCGTCTGCCATTGCAGCAACAAAGGAGGCGGCGACACCTACAGTCACACAAATTCAAACGTCGCATCCCAATTCTTTTAAGTTCTAGAATCTAAGTTTTGTGTTGTACTATTTCGCTATTTATGTACTATATTCAATTATTGCATTTAAGCATTGTATCTCATAGAGATTTAATTTGTAAGAACATTTTTGGTGAACTGACTATATATAAAAATGGTTAGTAAACATATTTAAGTCAACATTGTCCAAATATTTCATAATAATATATGTACTGCATTATACTTCATTTTAATCAACCCCCCTATTTACATTATTTTTAAAATTATTTTGTTCGAATATTGCGCGTTGATTTAGGACACAACAATTATTATTCAAAAAGTAAATTTTTATTAAAAACTTTTAATAAAACGAAAAGAAAAATATTAGAATTTGCTCATTACATATAACTAAGAACATTATATCTAGAAGAAATTAAAAAAAGATGTGTTGCGAATTAAAAATATTGAATTGTATATAGTCCTAATCGAGATTGATTCTAACTACTTGATCCAACGCAGTATAGAAGTCAAGCGATTTGCAGCCGAAGTCATCAGACCCTCGGCTATGGTGGATTGCTGCCCAACATTGGGCATTAGGTTGGAATCTGCCAAATATGTTTGTGGTTGCAAACTAGGTACTGCCTCCCAGTCCAGACGCAAGGAGTTCTCATCTTCCGATTCTGATTCTGTAGCTGTCTCAATGCCAATAAGTAGCGAGTCTACGGATTTCATAAGCGGTGCATTACTTACTTCATGATAACCATAGCGTCCAAGATCGCTGCGCTCTAGATCCAGTATAGCCATTAGATTCTCTAACGTATGATTTTCGTTTAATGTACGCAATTTAACCTGTTGCGTGTAGGCCAAATACATAATGTTCGAGTTGACACGCGATACCTTACGCTGGAATTGTTCCTCGTTAAGTTTACGGCAGAAATCACCATACGCTATCTTATATGGCAGGCGTACATTCAAATAGAAACTCATCAATTGTGTCAGCTGCGCAGTATAGGTAAGTGCACCCACAATGCGATAAGCTTCAAAACGACTTGGTGTAATCTCATTTGCAGTTGCCTTGGGTACATCGTCTCTGTTGTCGGATAACCAGTCCAGATACGCAGTATAATCACCATTGGCCGGCAACGATGGCCCAACAATGCGATATTGTACCTCGCTGATGCCGCTACCATGAAATACCCATTTACCCCGAATATACGAAGTATTCTTGGCGTCTGCCAGCGCCGCTATCGTTTCTGCCTCCTCCGTCCGTTCGGGTACAGACTTTTTAACGCACTCCTCCTTGAGCACAACCTCGTTGATGGGAAAAATATACTCGACCAATTGTTTAATGCTGCGTCGCGTTCTCTGCTTCAGTTCATCGAGTAGCGTTTGATGTGTTTCACGTAGTTTGTCAATCTGTTCAATGCGATCCAGCACAAAGTCACCCAATTCTATCACCTTAATCGGATAACTGGGTAGAGTTTTGCCTTTTTCCACATTTTCTTTGTGCAGATCATTACACTCATCGGTAAGCATTTGCAGATGTTGGCGTTTCTCTGCAATGAGCTGATGTAGCAGTTTCAGTTGCTCATGTTTTTGTTTAATCTCATATTGTCGATTTTCATTTTGCTTCTGCTGCTGCATAAGTCTTTCATATCGACTGCTGTACGTCTTTAGGTTTGCCTGATAATTTAGATACTTTTGCTGCTTCTCGGACAGACTGTTAATGGAAGAGATACAAATGTATCTATGTCTGTTATCTTTTCGATTTTAATGTTAATAACTCGTATGTACGTACCTCTCATCACCTCCGCTGTGCGCAATATTGCCATTTTTTACGCAGCTGCGGCAATGAAAACGTTGTTGTTGCTTGCAGCAGAGCGGACAACGTAGTCTATCTGTAGCTGAGCCCGCGCTATTACCGCAACCATGCAAAGCGTTATTCACAGACGTCGCATTTGGTTGAGCGCCACCAACATTTCCGTCACAGGTGTCGTCATCTTCGTTATTTGATATATGAAAATTTTCTGGCGCTTTGGAACTTTCATCAGAGCTGGAGCTATTGGCCATTGCACAGCTCTGGACATTGCATTTGTAATTTGTCTTTTGTTGCGTCGCTTGTGTTAAAACTGTCCTTTTTTCTTCGTTTGTGATATGGCAATTACAGCAAATAGAAAACAATTAACAATAACACATGCGTTGCTGCTAATCTACTCAATTATGCGTAGTTGCAGGGGAAGTGCAAATGAGTTGGCAGCTCTATTTGCAGCATATGTATGTTCTAGAGTTGCAAAACTATCGATAGTGGCAACTCTCGATAGTTTTGAATGATATCGATAGTACTATCGAACTACAGTTCAAAAATATGATTCAAACTTGGCTTTAGTGCGACTAATGAGGGGAAATTACTTTGAGAGATTTTTCATTTTATTAATTTATTCACGTTAAAATGTTTGAAGACAATAGGGATATGGAAATCATTTAAATGTTTTGAAGATATTGTGTTAATCATAGGAACCTGTTACATACAATAGAATTCTTATTTTATTGTGATATATTATTATTATTATTAAAATCGCGCTCGATTGACTTCATTCTAAGGAATATTAACTTATAAAAATTATATTACAGAACTGCTGCAATAACATCAAAGTTCGGTTAAAATTAAACTGTTCGTTATTGCACAGCAAACACTAAATGCCTATTTAGATATGAATTTTTTGCCCAAGTTTATCTAATTTTTATTTTCGTTTTACCTTTAAATTTTACTTTAAACCAAAAAAATGTTCACTGAAACTGACATCAAATTCTCTGAAATCTAAATAAGAAAATATATTGACTTATCAAGTTGATACTGACTGCAATAAAAAAGTGTTTCAAACAAAAATGCAAAATTGAACTGATTTGTATTGAGGCTTTTCCAAACATTGTTGGAATCTCATCCGTTGATATATATGTGAAGCGTCTGTTCATGTTCCACCATGTCCATTTTTATATTGATACTATCAGCAATAAAAACGTTTCTCATACAAAAATTCAAAAGTAGGTTTTGGATTTGTATGGGGGCTACCCTAAGAAGCAGCCGAACATGGACTTGATGGCCTCGTCTCGACGAGTTTATATACTTTACGAGGTCTACGATTGCTTTTTGCATGCTCCAGTTTTCACTTATGGGAAGATTTTGCGAAAGTGAATTCGTTAAAATCGTAATTTTTCACATTGGTGTTGACTTCGCGATTTTAATTCACATGACATTGAACAAGTGAAATTCACATTATGAACTATAGTTCTAAAAGTGCATTCAAATCACATAATTCTGCCGATATGAAAAGATTTACCATTTTAATGAAATCACTTTCGAGAAATTTTGCAAAGTGAAAACCAGAACAGTCTATATAGATAGAGACCGTCAGAATATGAAATCGAAAAAGTCGGTCTAAAATATTCTACCTGACGAAATATAAAAAATTAACAAAATTTTTTTATGCATTTCTGACCGAGTTCCAGGAGGTAAGGCCTGAAGAATATAAGCTAAAAAATGATATGTGAAATTTGTGATAAAAAAATACAACATATTGTAGAAGTACAATATGATTAGCGGATATAGCACAGTATTAGTGCAGAATGCTGTCTTATACTATCGCTACTTCCTGGGTAATAAAGGACATGTGGTCAGTCTGTTCACACCACTAAACCAAATGGATTCTAAATAAATATAATTAATTTATTTTCTGGATTCAATGCCAAGTTATATAATTACTAACTAAAGCGTGCCTCGCAGCATTGCTTTACACAGTGCTATGTATAAATAGCGAGGAAGTACTGATTCTGAAAACTATCGATAGTGACCACAAATAGTGACAACAAAATTAAACTATCGAAATGCTAACAGGTCTAATATGTTCTTTCGCTTGCACGAACAAATCTGTACAGCTTCGTTTTTCATTTAAATGAATTCAGGCGGAATATCGCCACAGGAAGTGACTAATACGGGATATTTAGCTGAAATTAGTTACAAAATATGAAAGAAATTGTCAAAAATTAAAGTTAAATAATAATCCTTGCATTCAAAGTGACTAAGAAAATTCATGTATTTCGAATTTATATACCATTTATTTTCAATTTTTTGTTCTCTAGATTGAAATTTTGATAATCCAATAATCCACAAAAATCTAAAGTTATATGAGAAATAGAACAAAGCTTTCCATCGGGATTTAGTGAATTTATACTTGGCGCTAATGTATGTGAAACTGCGTAGTTTTTCGTGATTGCAGCACGTCCGCTGACAGACCGAACTTTGTTCTTCGATGGTTTAATAGTGATTGGGCTAATGGCTACTATAGCGTTGTGGAGATTATTTTATTTTGCTGACACGGCAACTTGTCCAACTTTACCGCCAAGTACCTTCAGTACGGCTTCGACAACATTGTGTGTCTGCGGCAAGGCATTAAGTTCCAATGTTTTAGCGTAGGGCATGGGCACATCCACGCCGCAACAACGCCATACAGGTGCATCCAGTTCAAAAAATGTTTGATCTTCCATAATGCGGGCACAAATTTCAGATCCAACACCTAACAATGAAGACTTCAACTGTGAATGTTTATTTAACTAATGATTATAATGCGTTTACAAACCGTGTTGTGGCCAGCCGCCCTCGACCGTGACAAGATGATGTGTCTTCTTCACAGAAGCAAAAATGGTAGCCATATCCAATGGACGTATGGATCGTAGATTAATGACCTCAGCTTCAATGCCTGTAATTATTAAAATGCATGAAGTAAAAAAAAAAAAAAAAGATGTGAACCAACTTCAATCTTATAATTACCCTTCTTTGTAAGCTCTGCAGCAGCCAGTAACGCAGTTTCCACAGCCTTGGAATGTGCCACCAAAGTTATGTGTTTGCCTGGCTTCATAATTTTCGCCTTGCCAATAGGCACAAGGAAATCCTTGTCTAGTACTTTATCCTCAACTGGATATGCTACACCGTATACCAATTCGTTTTCCAGAAACACAACTGGATCCGGATCGCGTATGGCACTTTTCAAGAGACCACGTGCATCTTCGCTGTCATAGGGCGATAGAACTTTTAGACCGGGGCAGTGCGCATACCAGGCAGCGAAACATTGTGAATGCTGTGCAGCAACGCCAGAGGCAGCACCGTTGGGTCCACGGAATACAATTGGCACATTAACAGCGCCGGCAGACATGTAAAAAGTTTTGGCTGCAGAGTTGATGACCTATTTGAAAATAAGGTAGCATAAATATGCGTATATATACAAAGAGTTATTGTAGCCCGTCTAAAACCAATACAAATAAGCTCGCAAGGATTGTGCTACAGCTCAAGTTTATTGCTCAAAACACAGTTTTTTTTTTCACTTAATGCCTAATTTCTGCTTAATGATAAATGCGGGCAGACGCCGTCCCTTCCAGGTGCGCGGAAGTGGTACTTCGTTTGCTTGCCGCAGCATATCTGCTACATATTTTTCCGCACTGAAGGCTTCTGCTTCCTTAATCTGCGATAACAATTGCGCTTGGAATGCTTTCTCCTTACGCATTTCACGACGCTGGCGTACTTTTGCCCATTCAAATTTCATCTTGCGGCGCAACTTCTTTAGCTTGTGTTTCTTCATCTTACGACGACGTATCACTATCATACGCGCAGCTTCCATTTTGTCCGGTTTACCATTGCTGGCTGGCGGTGTGCGTACGTATTGCTTATCATCCATTATGTCGCCGATGATCTCCGCCACCCATGGCATTTTAGCGCTGTCAATATTACCACTGTTTGGGCTTATACGCGGCAGTTCGTACATAGGCATTGGGTGCGGACGTAGCCCTGACAAGTTTGGTTTGATATTACCAGGCCCATAGAGCAGAGCAATACTGAAGCACGCAGCTGTTGTTCTTGCATTGGATGCGTTTGTATGCATTTGTCGCAGCGTATTGTTGCAGCTTTTGACTTTTAGTAAGTTTGTCTGTCATAATCGGATAATATGGGTAAAGTTGAGATTATTTGATTTGATATTTGTTTTTTTTTTTAGTTTAAGTTCTTCGAGCATAGCGTTAGTCGAACAAGCGAGGATTATACGCTTTGAACGACTTGACGACACAAGCTCATATTTTGTTGGAACGGAACTGCTCAACCCATATTATCCCATTACGAACCAACCATTAAAATAAGCGTTGAAAAAAAATATAGAGCAATAGAGCAGAGCATTGTAATCCTTGTTTCAATAAACTTGAATTGGTTCAATATTAAACGAGCGAATCTATTGGGTGTACAACTTTATACTCAAAACGCCTCAATTACCTGGTATGATCCAGAAGTAAGGATATTGAGTACCATATGAGTGGAAACAGAGAGACGTCGAAAGGCGGAATTCAGCTGTGAACAGCTGCTTGAAAGACAGAAAAGGAAGGGATTTTTGCAATAATTGTGAACATGGTTTAACCCCGGCCAACCATCAAAATTAATGGCGAAACCAAACTTACGCTACGTTGCGTTTTTTTGGGATTAGATGGTTGTAGTCCATTATAAACTAATCCAACCAACACGTAGGATCGCTACCACCAACAACAATTATTAAAAGTAGCCGCTTTCGCGCTGCGACACGGTAGAGTGAATTTTCAGAATTCTCGGCCTCATGCTGCAAAACTATTTAAAGTCAAGTAAAAAACGCTCAAATGGAAAGTCCTACCCCACCCCGCTGTATTCACCAGAGATCCACCACTACAAAAATTGAGTTGACTCTTGGATTACTTTTAAAGACTAGTCACTCTTCCAAAGCTGAAATATGGCAGAAAGTAGTTGTGAACGATGGAAAATACTTTGCATCATAAATGTATGTTCAGTTTTTTATAGCCTGTACCCTGTGTAAAAGGGTATGTATTTAGTTTGAAAGACTTACATTTTAGATATTTTAACTCTCCTCTTCCCTATTCAGATATTAAATGAAAATGAAAAAAGGAGTAGCCCCCATTCAAATCTGACCCAATTTTAAAGTTTTTGTATGTATTTTTTTGGTTTTGTTCTTTATTACTCTAGTAACGCAGAATATAGTACTATATCTAAAGTAAACCCTAATAAAATATACCGCATACGCGCAGATCAGACCACTATAAGGAGTAGCACCAATACAAACTACAACTCCATTTTTAGGTTTTTGTATGGAATTTTTTTGTTTTTTTATTTGTAATTAATTCTAATATTTTATTAATTTTAATAAAATTTTTATCTTTTTTCACGGTCGGTCCACTAAGGAGCCTTAAGCAAGGTAAAGGGTATCGCGGTTTTCGTGCTAATATGGCTAGAAATGTCAAATTGGCATGTCTCACGTCAATCCTTACTAAATATTCCATACTCCATATAAACCAAGATCGGTCCACTTTAAGGGTTAATTCTTTGCCCCATTTTTGAGTTTTTGTACGAAAATTTGTTGTTTTCATTTTTAATTAATTCTAATATTTTATCAATTCTAATAAAATATTCCGGACCACTAAATAATATGTCTGGTACACATAAGAAGCCTTAAACCAGGTACAGGGTATCTCGAAGTTGAGCACACTCAACTACAGCATGCTTTCTTGTTTATAATAAAGCATTGAATTTAAAAACAAAACAGCGGAAACAAAGTTGTATACCCAATAAAAATTGATTTATATGAGATAATATGAGTCAAGATTTAATTTAAGCACTGAGCATTATAATATACTTACATGATCTATGGCCTGCATGGAAAAGTTAAATGTCATGAACTCGCAAACTGGACGTAGACCAGCCATGGCGGCACCAACAGCAATACCGGCGAAACCCATTTCGGTGATTGGCGTATCAATGATGCGCTTATCGCCGTATTTTTTCCATAAGCCGCGTGACACCTATAAGACAAAAAAAAAAAAAAAAAGTCCATCTATATATTTAGTATATAGCAATCAAAAAACGTAATCAACTTATTGCGTGCAAATTATCAACACGGATTATTATCAGAAAAGCATTAGCTGTGCGTCTAGTTAAACGCGTGATGACGACCTTGCAGAAATCATACAATTTTATTTGTGATAATCACAACAACAACAACAACAATCCACCCATCTAAGCCCTTTTCGAATGCTAACTTTTTCCGCGCTGTTTTGCATAGACCGCGCGACACACTGTGCCGTCACTGTCACTCAGTCGTTGCCGCAGCTGTTTACGTAATCAGTTTAGTAGTAGTTACATATTCTGTATTTTTTTTTTGCATTGTACCTTGTAGGCGCCGTCGTATTGTGCCACTTCCTCGCCGAGCAGAAAAACGCGATCATCGCGAGCCAGCTCATCGTCCAGTGCACTGTTTAATGCATCTCGTACGGTCATCTGTTTGGCAAGCGCCTGCGGAGTGGTGGACAGTGCACGACGTGCAATGCCCGTTGCTTTGATTAATGGCGTGCGGAACATCATCTCGTTTGGATTGTCGTTCAAAGATGGAGTTTGCTTTCTACGGCAAACGTTCAAATGCGCTTAATTTTGTTCGAATTGGTTTCGATTTTCCGCGAAAATTGTGTAATTTTCGCTAATTTTCGTTTTGCACTCCTCGACGAAATCGACGTTCACCCCGAGCGCTTGCCAGAAATTACTTTGACAGTTGTTTGCAGTGAAGTTGGCTGCGGTTGTCACTCTTATACACTGCGAAAAATTTTGTAACCGCTGCGCAGTTTATTCAATTAACTGTTGCGCGGTATTTGCCTTAAACATTTTCTGCCTTGTTCATAAAAAAAAAATATTAAAATAAAAAAATTTTAAAAATTTTAAACTTATTAGCATTGATAAAATAATTGAAATGAAATCTATGACAGTATATAAATAGTTTATACGACATATTTCATGAAATTACTGATTTTTAATATGTTTATGCAATATACATATGTATGAATTTATGAATATTAGCTGACTCGAGGTCATTTTACATTGGGAAATAATTTTTATATATATGTACTAGATGGTCCCCGCGACGTTGTACGCGGCCCTCCCTTTCCCCTTTCCCCTTATACTTATTCCACCTTCCCCGCCTTTCACATGCTCCTTTACTATACCTTCAATTCTATTAAAATTGGAAAAATCTACAAATAAATTTTCTGTTTATCCAATCACCCACGAAAATTCACAGGATCACCCACGGGACTATTTTGAATATTGCCACAAAATATGAACAAAATCGGTTGAGCGGTTTCGGAGTCTATAGGGAACATACATACATACTTCCATTTTTATATATATAGAAGATTTTAGATTTATATTAATATTAATAAAAATAAATAAAATTTCTAAAACAAAAGAAACCTAAGTTACTCCTTATTATATCAGCTATCTGGCAGTGAAAGTCCCGTCAAAATCAGTCCAGCCGTTTCAGAGAGGTATATGTACCGTGTATACATCCATATGCATTTAGTAAAAAGCGGTTATTTTAATATTACAAACAGAGACTCCAATTTTATTTATCTGCATAGATGTATATATATTTCCTCAATGCGAAAGAAGGAATAATGAACAACATTTTGTTTACACAGAAAAATGTTCGACTTCCGTTTGCAAAATCCTTCATCAGTCGGTTAGACCATACATTGTTAATGATTGCTTATATACCATGCTTAATTGAAAAGCGTCTTGTGTATTTCACGATTTTCTGTTCAAGAATGATAACGACACTGGAAACGCGTTATATTTTCCCAGCATGTTCCGTTGCATTCATGCAAGTACGGTCTCTTTCATTCTTCTGTGTTTTGTTATTGTATTATCCCTTTATAAACTGCGCCACTTGAATTTTTCGAATCAATAAAATGCATTCTTTGTGGAGGGTCCGATGCCACCTTTAATGCACCACAAACCTTCGACAAACAAAATTTGTAATTTTACATTTTACACAAATTCTTGGATTAGGCATCATATATCAAAAATTAAGAAAAATTCAAGTTTTAAATTGTAATACAATCAACAACGAATATTTTTATAATTAATTTTTATTTTTACATTTTCAATTAATTATTAAACGTCGTGCCATACATATAGGTTGCCACTAACAATTACATTGTTTATGCGATATTTACAAAATCATGAAATAAGCTGAAGGCTATCTCCTTAAGGGTCAAATACACCTTAACACATTCGATCAAATGCGGGATGTGACGGAAAATCGACGGGTGTGTTTGGAGATTTGACTGCCATGATCAAATGTGTGAAGAAAAATTAAAAAGTTTTGATTTTCGTCACATCGCTTCTTCTTCCTCGATGTGATTTTTATATTTTCGTTCCGAATAGACGTATGTGATTTGGACGGGAAATTTCAAATCCAGATTTGACGAAATGGATTTGAAATGTGGGCAATAGGGCAAATTAACGATAGCTGTTTTGTAATAGCCGCACTTGGAAACTGAAACCGAAGGAAAGCCTTATCGAAAGGAAAGCCTTAGCGCTAACAAATTGATATTTCATTTCTCAACATAAAATTTACAAGGGAACGACGAGGGATATCATGAAATATCATGAGAGAAATTTATGTTAATTTTTTGTGATAATCTTATGTAATACGCGAAGTAAGCTCTCTTAGATTTGCGTTTATCGGCACAGAATTTCGGTAATAATTCTTAATAATTTTCAAACATTGACTGACGTTACGACGTTGACTGCTCCTGAGAAAAATAAAAAGAACGCTTGTATTAAAATAAAAAATTGTTATGTCCCTATTGAAATACCCTATACCAATTTTCAAGTCAAACTGTTCATACAACCTCTTGTGGACGATGCAGTGCCCATTTTAATTAAAATATGTAAATTGCATAAATTATTTGCTTATCCGACCGAATGTTTACACAGTTTCATAAGTGAGAGTGTAATATGTTTTTTTTGTAATTTCACACATCTACATACTTTGGAGTATATAATATCGTATATTCTAAGCTTCTTAACTGTGCCAACGTCTGGAAAGGATATTTGGAAATTTTGCAATAAATGATTGTTTTTAGTAAATTGAACAGCCTCTAATAATTATTATCCCATTAACATTTTTTAATTCATCTTTGAGATGATATTTGATTCAGCTTAGTGTTATTTTTAGGTGAATACTGGTTTGATTGAAGGTACTCATTGCTTACAACGTCATTTATTTTTTTAGAAAACTATTATTTTTTTAAAATATTTTTCGAAAGCTTCTTCAGTGTATAAATATGCTAAACAACTGGAATATTTTATGGCGGCGCTTTTACTCCAAAAATGGGGATTTAAAACGGCTCGCAAATGTATCTTCCGCTTGGTTTGCACCACTACAAGAGAAATCCGAATATCTACAGCCACTACGCTTTCATTACGTGCAGGATGGGGTCCCGAGGCAATGGGATATGGTGAAGATGTTCGATGGTGTTATAACAGTAATTTACAATACAACACAAAATAATTTGGTTTTTGTACGTCAATTTCGTCCAGTACTCTATCATGCTCTTATCAGCAACGAAGTATGTTTACCATACAATAAAACGGTAATTGATATGAAACGCTTTCCACCACATATGGGTGTTACACTGGAACTCTGTGCTGGATTGGTTGATAAAAAGAAAAATCTCGAGAAAATCGTAAGCGAAGAGGTATTTGAGGAGTGCGGATATGAAGTGCCGCCTGATTGTTTTGAACACATTATCACATACAGGTGAGTTTTATTGGTAATATTGTAGGAAAAGTATTTTTAATTATATTTCATTGCAGATCTGGTATTGGTGTCACCTGTGCCAATCAACATGTATATTATTGTGAAGTTACGGACGCACAGCGAACATCCGAAGGTGGCGGGGTCGAAGACGAATTAATCGAAGTAGTTGATTTGTCGTTAAGCGAAGCATGGCAACTTGTGCGAAAAGGTGCTATAAATAATTGTCCACCTGCAACAATAGTGGGAATCACATGGTTTTTTGCAAACAAAGCTCCAAAGAATTGGGATAAATGAAAAAATTTAATTATAAATATTTGTAAAAGATTCAAATTGTGAAATATAATTAGATGCAACGTACCATTCGTTGTTTTTCCAGTGGACTGTTTGACGAAAATAGTCGTCTCTATAGAACTGACCTACTATCGTATATATCAGTCAAATCAAATATTTTTTTCATGTGACGTGAAAACTAGTTTAACATTTTGTAGAATGTCACTTTTTCAGCGATAGTCAACAACGACGACAACTTCGACGGTGAAATTTCATACTCTAAATAGGAGATGGTAAAAAAAAAACAATTAGCCTGAAAAATACCAAATTTCATTTATAAATTTATGTTTACGAATGAATGATTTAAAAATAAAAACCACGCTTTCACAGTGATTGAAGCAATTGCGAAAAACGCGAAATTTATTTATACTTTAAATCTGATTTCTCGAAAAATGTAGCACTATGCTGCGTTATTAAAAAAATCTTGGATTAGGCATCATATATCAAAAATTAAGAAAAATTCAAGTTATAAATTTTTCCTGGGTTTGCATCTAATGCCTTGTTTCACGAAAAGCATTTCTATCATCTTTAGCATCTTATATTTTGTATCCAAAAAAAAAAGTTTCTAAAAAAATGTTGTATTTGTAGCATCTTGCAGTCCTTGGTATAGTTGAATTTGTTTCACTATTATAGACGCAATAATTTAGAAAAAAATCACATTCGTCCCTACTTCTCTTCACATCCTTTCCAACAAAAATATAGGGCTTTTTTTATAAAAAGCACAAAAGTGGGCGGTGGGTTTGTATGGGGGCTACCCCAAAAAGTGGTCTGTAGGTTTATATGGGGGCTATCCCAAAAAGTGGGCGGGTCCCATCCATTAATGCATACGTGAAGCATCCGTCTATTAGAAGCTACCATATCAATTATTAAGTTGATATTGAGTACAATAAAAAAATAGGTCAAATAAATAGTCTAAAGTGGGTGGTTGGCTTGTATGGAGTTACCCCTAAAAGGGGGCTTGGCGGCTCAATCTTGATAGTCTATCAAACTGTAATAAAAAGAAGTGTATGTGCAAATTTTCAACTGGATAGCATAAAAATTGGTCCCCAAAAAAAGCGCCACAACATACAGACTGACATGGCTAGATCCGTTCGTGGTAACACGGCCCAATTTTTACTTATAATGACTAATTAGACTAATTAGACTGTATGGATTCCAGAAAACTAAAAAAAATTTGATTTGAATATTTTTAAGATTCTAACACGATTTCAAGAAAATACGATCTCAAGCTAAATCATCATTGATCCATTGTGGCTACATATTTAATGAATTTGAATCTTCCATTTCTATAATTTATTTTTGTATAAACTCAAGAAAAGTAAGTACATATAGACAAATATACATCATGTTTTCTTTCAGTGTAGCTTAAACAGCTGATTATATTTTATATAATTATTTCCACTGCAGAGTTCTCTGTTGACTTCGTAGTCGCTGTCGTTTTGGTTGGTTTGGTGTGCAAAATAGTCAGTGAATAAAACTAATCGATGGAAAATGTATCAAAGATCTGGTTGGCTCCGCTGCCCGAGGATTCACCATACGTAAGACCATTTCGTTTTCATTATATACAAAACGGAGTCGAAAAGAACTGGGATTTGCTCAAGGTACACGATAGTGTCTCAATAATTGTGTTTAATACTACGCGTCAGAAGCTGGTCTTGGTACGGCAGTTTCGTCCGGCTGTATATTACGGCGAAGTGACGACACGAAAGGGAAATTTAAATGAATTGGACTTTAAAGAGTTTCCGCCATCTATTGGTGTGACGCTGGAATTGTGTGCCGGTATTGTGGACAAGAATAAAAGCTGGCAGGAAATTGCACGTGAAGAAGTGCTGGAGG
Organism: Leucophenga montana; assembly: GCA_035044765.1. Classification (NCBI taxonomy): domain Eukaryota; kingdom Metazoa; phylum Arthropoda; class Insecta; order Diptera; family Drosophilidae; genus Leucophenga; species Leucophenga montana. The sequence goes on along the minus strand of JAWNNQ010001912.1, from coordinate 499,787 downwards.
AATGCGGTTATGATGTGCCGGTCGAGCGCATTGAGGAAGTTATGTCGTATAGGTATGTGTACGATTGCGCTTTATAAATGTTAATTAAATATATTGATTTTATATACATATGCATAACAGATCCGGTGTTGGCTCATCGGGTGCCAAGCAGAATATGTATTACTGCGAAGTTACCGATGCCGATAAAGTAACAAGCGGTGGCGGTGTCGACGATGAAATCATTGAGGTAGTTGAACTGTCGCTGGATGAAGCACGTAAAATGGTACAACAGGGCTCCGTCAACAATAGTCCACCAAGTTGTCTTATGGGTCTGCTGTGGTACTTAGCCAACCGTGCGCCAAAGTGAGTGTGTGTGTGTGTTGGGGGCGGCGATGAAGCTTTTTAATTGCAATTGTCATCTTATCTTGCAGATAAGCGTATTAACAGATGATAACCGACGTTTTGCAATGTAAAAATCATATGAAATACTGGAGCTGCCTTATTGTTGCTGTTGAATCAAAGACGTAGTAGTACTTCACATACTTTCCATAATTTCTAGAGCCATTTGAGTCTATCAAATTTTAAAGCGAAAGAAAGAAACAAATAAACGCAATTCATTGTAAGCGATGACACTTATGAGCGAACGATGTGCAGTACAATTTTTGCTACTATAGCAGCTCAAATTCACGTGGTGGCAGCGGAGAGTGCGGTTGGCGGCCAGCCGCGCTAAGTAAATCGCATATAAATCAAATTCTGCGAGTGTCTGAGATTTGCGCACGCGAAGCATCTTCTATAGGCTGGCTGGCAGCGTGATATCTATGGGTAAACATACAGACAGACAGTTAGCCAGCCACTGCAGCGTGTTGCTGGTCTCAGGTTACTTATTTATTTACCGCAAGGTATTTCTAGTTACATAGCAGCTTGCTGTGTAGCCTGTAGTCTGCTCCTGTAGCATTCGGCACCAAAGGCGTAGCCAGCTTTATACAAAGGGAGTTTAATTGTACTTCGAATTTTTTTTAGTATATCAAAATAAGTCTTGGTTTTTCTGACAACACAATACATAACGAACCCCGTGCTCCGGTTTTCGAATTCAAATATGTTCGGATTCAGTTTTATTAAAGAAAAACTTTGCTATTTGAATTCAATTGAAATCAGTACTTTAAAATAGATATTCTCCAGGTCTGGTTTGGTAATTTCAAATCGCTTACCAATTTTTAGTTTCATATCGTCGAAACTTGATTTTGCACTACGGCTAGATGCAGCGCCTTCAGAGCAAATGCTGGATTATTTTGTATGGAAAATCTTTGAATAAACAAGTATATCATAACATCAATATAAGGAAAAAACGGGTTGACTGTAACTTCAATTAACTTCTTTAAGTATATTGTTAAAAACTACATCGATATGTAATTAGTAATTTTTTTCGAAAACCATTCCACTAACCCCAATTTTTCACAACGGATATTGAAAAAACATGGAATTTTACGATTAGAAAGTATGTTTTTGACCATAAAAAACATTGCATTTTCCACCAGTAAAAGTAATCACGAATACCAAAGTCAAGCATATTTTCAACAAAGTCAGATTTCGGCTAATATTTCAAGTTAAAATAAATTGTAATGTTTTTTGAAACTTGACTAAGCCAGAACCAGATCTAGAGTCCTCTCTTGGGGGGTAAATTCTACAAAAAACACAATAAGAAACCAATTATTTTATATGGAACAAAAAAGAAAGTATTTTTGTACTGAAGAAAATTACTTTTGGAAATACACATTTTTCTCAACACCATGTTTCAGAAATTGAGTGAACATTTAACACATATTTTCTTCGAAAAGTTAATAATGTCGTTTGTTGTTGAAATGGTGTTTCGGTTCTTGGGAACGGTTTTCAAATGATTGACGAACAATTTAAACTGTGACTTGCACACTGAGTATATAAACTTATCCCAAATGATTGCTTTAAGAAGAAGATCAAAAATGTATAGCCTCATGCCCCTATGGGTACGTCCTTGTTCGGCACATTCGTCTTCGTTGTTATTAAATTTAAAGCCATATTTCTTTTTGTTGTAATAGAATTTCTTTTGGCGCTCATCTTGTTCCAAATCAGCGCATTGGCCTATAATCATTTCAGATGCTGCACTGCGCCGTTGCTGCCGCCATGCATTGGTTGCGTGCCAACTTCATGTAAATTATAGTAAGTGCTGAAGTGTTATTCAATTTGCATGTGTAGCACTTTAAGAGTCTTCGAAAGCAAGAAAATGTCGCCGCCTTTGGAAATAGCTTGTAAAATGCCAAAGCACCACCTCGCTTGTCACACGCAGCAAAAGTTGTACTCAGACTGAGGGTGGTTTGCGTGCTACCTCTGCTCCATTTGCTGTTGTATTCGTTAAAATCTTCTATAGGGTTTATCAATAGGCACAATAACAATTTAGAATTTTAATACTAATGCAACCTTAAATTTTTTTAAGGTTCTGTTAAGGTTTACATTTTAATCATGGTGAAGTATACGAACGTTTGGAATCGTATCAAAATTCTGAGTCGGTGGTCGCAACTTTAAGAGAGCTTAAAGAGAGCCAATGTTCGTTACAATCGCACCTACGGCATGTAATTCTCAGCACACGGTCACTTTTTGTGAATGCAATGGAGCCTCATGAGGCACATGTGGGTCTGTTGCTGACCAATAGCACATATTTTGCTTATGGACAAAGCCATTAAGTGAGAAATAAACTTCATTGCTGAAAATGATTTTTCGATGAAATTCCGAATTTTCTTTAGACCTTTGCAGAGCGCAATCGGATAAGTTTCAGCGGTTCAAATGAGCAAGAGGCTTTAGCTCTTGAGATAGCTTGATCTTGTAAGGGTGTAGTCTAAGATCTTTATGTAAAATTCGCCACAATCTGATTTTAAAGATTAGATTCCAGTGAACGGCGTGGAATCGAACGATTTGGTTCATTTTGAATTGCAGCACTTAAGGATGCAATATTTTCGGTGCTTCAAACGGTGCGTTGTCTCACTAGTATAAGAACATACAATAGTAAATATGTTCTATACACTATAGCACGCCCAGCCTGTCTGGTGGGATGTTTTTTACGACCGTATATCAGAGTAAGCGTGCTTAAACCGACTCAGAATTTCTGTAGCATAATTTTTTATAATTTCCAGACATTGCTTCTTCGTGAACTTCGCCATGATCAAAATGTAAACTTTGACTGACGTTCTGACAAAAATTTAAGGATGCGGTAGTATTAAAATAAAAAAATTGTTATGCGCCTATTGAAAAACCCTGCATTTGTTGCAATTTTAGAAAGTTTGCGCTCAAATCGATTCAATTATAATGAAAACTGTAAAAGCCGTGAAATGTGGCCAACTACCGGAGTACGAGGAAGTATTGGCGGGAAAAACAACGGAAAAAATATGGCAACAACATAAATTTTATTCGCCCGTTTGGTTGATCGGGTCGGTGCTGCAGACATTTGGCCTTTTATTAATTGTTTGACGACGCCCGCGCGGTCGACCATGAGGTACATTGTCGGCTTTTGGGGGTACGGGTGCACCTTACCAGCAAGCAAGAAGCGATTGAGATTGAACTGCAAGCATGGCCCACTGCTGTTGCTGCTGCGGCAGCTGCTGCACAAGTCGATGAGGGCCCATTGCTTGAAAAGTCTGGGCGTGATGAGAAATTTAATATCGGCAAACGGATAAAACTGCCAGATAATTATACTTCAAGTGGCCAAAGTTGCGGTTGTCTGTTGGCTCGCTCACTCGTTCGCTTGCTTGGTTGCTTGTTGGATCGACTTAGCTAATGCAGCTTCATGATAGTATAAGATTTCATTTCATTAAAGTGCATCACGACGACGGACAGATTCAATGAGAAGCAGCAACAGCAACATCTACTACTGTCCGCCAAAGAGCGGTACATACATAGTGCTAGATTTGAGCAGTAGAGAAGTAGTTACCAGTCCAGGCTACTTTAAGCTTCAGTCTATGGAGCGCTACTTTTCTTATTGGCAGATTATGCCTGCGTTGTTGTAGGAAGCGGTGTGACGCAGGAGATGTGGAACGGAGCATATAATCAAATCCGATAAAAAAATTTTCATTATTGCTCCACAACAAAAACAACAACAACAACAACAACGCAGGTAATTCTTTGTTGCAGTTGATGTTTTTGTTGTTGTTGTTGTTATGATTGCTATTTGTTGTGCTGCTTGCTGAACTGAGGCTGCACTTAATTTTCGCATGCGATGCCTGAACTTAAAATCGCGATTTCTTTTCCTGTTTCAGCGATCATTCAAGTCTCAAATCGACTCGTTCTCAGCTCAGCAACAGCAACATCATCTCGCAGCAGTAGTCAAAGCGTTCAGTTCACGTCAAAGCCCAGCCGGAGATGTTCTGATTTGAACTGTTATAATAATAAAAGGCACTGGAAGCGGTATGGTGTGGGGGGAGGGGTTTGATCAGCGCTGCTGCAATTGCTACATAAATAAATTGGACGCCTGGTTTTGAAATACATAATTGCATTTTCATAGGCAAAGCTTTTGTTGTTCTACAATGAAAATCCTAGAGAGTAGATAAGTTTGTTTTGAAATTGGGCCACAAAATGTGTGAGAAGAGATTTTCAATCTTGGAATTATTTTAAAATTTTCATTTAAAAATCATGTTACATATCAGTTACACTATGCAACACCATATTTGTGATCTACATGCTACTATAATTTTTTTTATAGATTTTGATCTGCTGAACACGAAAATGGAAATCAAATTTTTTTCTATGGCAAGACATTTTTGACATTTTTTATGATTTTTTTCCGTCTAAATATAAATTGAAAAATGATTAAATCGGCAAACATATCGAAAAGGGTAAAAATGTAAAGCATGACCTTTTACCAAGAAAACAAGCTACTTTTGATGGAAATCCATGGAAGGATAAAAAAGTTGTGAGCAATTGATGCTGTCGATCGCTCAACTACATACTACAATCGATTCCAACCATACAAATGAAAAAATATAAGTATACCGTCACAAAATTTATATCAGTAGTTTTGTGAGTTGCAAGTAGGCTTTCGTGACTTGTTTTTTACCTCGTCCAGAGGTCTTTTTATTTGATTTCAAAATTCTAGCCATAGAAAAACAATTTTATTACGATTTTTGTGTTCAGCAGGTCACAATCTGTAAGAAAAAAGAGTGGCATGTCGAAGGCCCCGATAGGTTTCGTGTACTCGACTTCGAACACCTTGTCTAAATGCTCTTTATTTGAATTATATGTATGAGGGCTTTATTCCAATTTGGGGGTCCAATGGAATGTGTAGCGCTATACATAGCTTTGCAAATGACAATATACACCCACTATTTTCAAGGCTTGGTAAGCCCTATTTATAGCTAACGATGCTTTGTCGACCGAACTTAAAAAGGTATAAGCTACATATCTGAACATATCTGACCCCTTACGGCAGAAACTGAACCAATATCAGATGTACAAGTCCAATTCTCTACTCATCTAATGGATTACTGAAATCACAACAAACAGTAGAAGATCAAAACAAATATATATGATGGCGATCCTAAGCATCAAACTAGGACAAAAAGTAGGCATCAAACTAGGACAACGAATTGAAACATGGAACGTATGTACTCTTCTGCAAACATCAAAATTGGGCTAGCTCTACAAAGAATTCGAGAGATACAAAATATTCGAGTGCAAATGGCCCGACAATGGCATGATTACCAATCCACCAGGAATTTGTATTGCTCCGGAAAACCTTCTACAAAGAGATAGGCGGAGAATGGTGTAGGCTTTCTCCCTGCCAAGCAAGTATACGATGGTTTAATCGAATAGAAAACACACAAGATACGGCCTAGCGTGTCCTTAGATACCACCACAAGCGAGGAGTTCATGGCGGTGTTTTCTCGTCTGTTCAAAGAGGAACCGCAGGTTTTGAGGTTTATCCAACGAATACCGGCTTTCAATGACTGAAAATGGCGAGCTATAAGCATGCTTATGAGCTCATCAGAAATTCCTCAATATAGAGAGCCTCAAACAGACAATCTCAGCGCAAACATACTCTAATGCCTTACGCTAAGCCTGGGAAAATAGATCTGCTACGAATACCACTTGGTCGTCAATTGCAAAAGCTTTTTAACTGAAGCAGAGTACACTATTGGCATCCATGATAGCAAAAAAAAAAAACAAAAAAAAAACAATGGATTTTCGATGTAAGATGGAAACTATTTGAAAGGTGGAAACTATCGAAGCTGAGCTTAACTGCGTCAGGCGGAAGCATCTTCAGAATACCAATTCTGAGCATGACACGAAAAGAAGCGCTCGGAAAGAGTAAAGCGCATATCTTGATGGTCTGGCTGAAGAAACCCAAACCGCGGTAGAGACACATCGCAATAAGGACCAGCACAAGTCATCTAAGAAGTTTACTATCTGCAATCCGCGTTCAGTCAAGCCTCTAAAGAACCAGAATCGAGAGCCAACTTCATTTGACATATCTAATCATAACGTAAAGTTATTATAGCAGCCACATGCGAATTGATTTATTCAACAAAACGTTCAATTCGAGTTGAAAATTTCGTATAAAACACTAAAATAGTTTCAAGTTTTGGAACGTTATTTCAAAAACTACACATTTATTTATATTAACAGACTGTCATAACTAAATCGAATTGATCTAAAATAGTAGGTATAGGTATACATGAGAATGGCCGGCGGAACATGTGCAAACTGAGTAGTTGTGTAGCGAAGGAAGGTTTTGGGGTTCCTACTTCACTTGGATAACTACTCACTCGTGAATTCTTCGCTTGGATACTACTACTTTAATTCGCGTGGAATTCTACTGGCTGTAACTAATCTGGCTACGCAAGAATACAACATTTATGTTCTCATTTTATTTTTCAACAAAATCTACTTTTAGCAGGATACTCTTAGTTTATCTGAATATTAAAGTTTCTCGAAGCCCATGAAATAGTCGTGTGTTCCATTTGACATGAATCTTTTACCTTCGAGCCATTTATTTAGGTTTGGTGGATTATGTGGATTGGCTTCCAATATCTAGTTCAATTCATACCATTTTGTGGACAGTCCATCTTGCAGACAGTTTCTTTAACATCAAATAGTTATTCATAACATTTTAAACTAGTTCATATGAAATGCCGACAATCTCAGAAGTCTAATTTTGGAAGATCGGAACACACAGCCGCGTTTAGATTAAGCTGTCCAATATTTTATGATTGAATAATTTTTTTTTTATTCGATATTGATATCTTTGATGGTTTTCCTTTTGTTAATAAAGTATATCACATGATATTCGATTTTAGCCATGTTTCTTCACTTTAAATGGCTATTAAACACAAATTGAATCACAAAACCGACTAAAAATGTATCATTTACTATTAAAAGGATGATATTTATGATAAACATTATCGATTTGATATTATTGATATTATTTTATATTATTGAAATTGCACCAAGAAAGATTAATTTCCAACAAGCTTTCGTTTACTTTATGTGATTTTGCTGATTACTTTAAGGCATTGCAAATCCTATGACAAGATAAACTATTCTCGCTGTTTCACGAGGATAAAATTTTTATTCCGGTAGTGATTTCGTTAAAATGGTCCGTTATTAATTTTGAGAAAGATATTCAAATTTGAATTCACTTGGAATTGAAAGTATGAAATTTAATATTCTCTATGCCAAGTTAATTCTAATCGGGAAATCTTTCTAAAATTGAATATTGGACCATTTTAACGAAATCACTTCCAAACTATTTTATTCGGATTCGAAAACCGGAACTGGGCGGTGAAGTAAATTAATAACTGATTGAACTGTATGTAGACGCCATCGATGAAACTACCTACTTATGATGCTTATTAAAGATTCCAATCTTTCGCAGTTAGATCGATTGATTGTGTTAATTTCTGCGTAATTTTTGGAATATGCTTATACATATTTGTAATTACATTTGGATGCTAATATTTCTATGAACTCTACGTACGAAGATGACGTAGTGGAGTTAATTAGTGGATAATTCCCACAAACTCTATGTAACCTAATGGAATCCGCACTTGCAGTACTTTCGAAATGGGCTTCTGGTTCCGGCCTGGGTGTGAACCCGACAAAAACAGTCCTAGTGTTTTTATTTGATGGAAATACAAGTTTCCGATACTGACTCTACCCAAACTTAACAATATTAGTCATACTATCAGCGAATGCGCAAAATATGTAGGTGTGATCCTGGATAGTAAGCTCAACTGGAACAAAAACAAGGAAGAGCGTATTAAGAAGGCAAACATAGCCCTCTTTGCGTGCAAAAAAGCTATTGGAAGAAGGTGGGGTTTCTCTACATCTATACAAGACAGTAGTTGGCCCATTCTGCTCTACGGAGTATGTGTATGGTGGCCAGAACTATAAAGCGCTTCTACTCTTAAGCAAATGCATAAGGTGCAAAGGAGTGCTGAACTTTGTATCAGTGGAGCTATACGTACCACACCGATGGAAGCACTAAACGTACTGCTCTATTTGATTCCACTTGATCTCTTTGCGAGTGCGAGGGCAAAAGTTACAGTTACCTTAAACTGAGGGAATGTTCAGCTTGGCATGGGAGCTCCTTCGGACACTCGAGGATGATACAATTACAAGGAAATATACCATCAAATACGATTTCCTGCATACCAAACATACACTTTGTTAAAAAGTATGACGTCATAATACCCACCAGACTACAATGGGACAACCTTCCTCAGTATAGAGAAAACGCTATTAACATCTTTACAGACGGTTCTAAGCTGGATGGTCGGGTAGGAGGAGGTGTATTTTCGCCGGATCTGGGGATTAGAGAATCCTTTACTGTACTGCCCGATCATTGTAGCGTTTATCAGGCGGATGTGCTAGCTATTCAGGAAGCTACGCATCTCCTAAGGTTATATTCACATACTCAAGAGCATGTGTTTATCTTCTCGGACAGTCAGGCTGCCCTGAAAGCGCTGAAATCTTTCAGCTCCAACACTAAAACCAAAATGGAGTGCCGTAAAATTCTTAACGAGATTGCCGAGCACTATGTTATACATCTCATCTGCGTGCCTGGTCACCAAAATATAGAGGGAAATTGTGAAGCGGATAAACTAGCCAGAGAGGGTACGGTACCACTGTTGATATCCTTTCAGGGAAGGCCACAGTAGGTACACCCATGGCTACATGTAAACTACAGATCTCAACAAAGATGATCGGTATAGCTACCAATAGATGGTGCAACCTTGGCACGTGAAGAATCTCTAGACTCACCTGGCCAAAATATAATCGCAAAAGAACAATGACACTACTTCAGCACAAGAGAGATCAGTTAGCTGTTATTGTGGGAGCCCTCACAGGCCAATGCATGGGCGCCCCTTCCTGGGCGCCCCTTCCTGGATAACTTAACTGAGATCTCGGAATAATAGATTAAACATATCTCGACGTTCTTGACACTGACATAGTGGTTCTCAGAGTAGCTGCGGTTGAAATAGGAAATATGGTATCATAAGAGAACTATGCTGGCCTAAGTGAGAATGTGGGGTTCAACCATGTTGGCCACCCAACCTAACGTATTTAGAGCTAATCAATCTGATTCATACAACTCATTATTTGTACATGTATCTCGGAGAAGCTTAATATCGATTTAAGCCTATTCTTAGGCTATATATAAGTATGTATCTGTATATTAAATCAAAGTTACAATTTAGCAAAATTTAGTACAAGTTTATTCGATAATTGTTATCCAATAAAATAGCAAATGAAATTACCACTTTTGAATATGCTTAACCATATCCAATGTAAAATTCCAAATCTACGTAAACCAGTTAGTAGATACTCTCTTAACAGTTTTCTCTTAGTTTTTTGCTTGACTCTCTTTGTATCTTAGCGCTTCTAGTATTTGTAAATGCCAATTGGCGAGTATATACATTTGTATTTGTAAGCGGAACGTGAGCGTGACACTTGCTCCGCCCACTCAAATGTGTTAGATAGATTTGAAAATGAACAAATTATCTATCTAACCTAACTAGTTTAGGTTAAACTACTTAAAGCTAACGCTAAAAATATTTAGTACTAAAATTAGAAGTTACATTTTTTAGTGCAACAATGTATCTTAACATTTTTTGTAGTTGTAAGTTTCAGATACTTTCTTTTTCAGATACTTAGTAGAATAACTCATCAAAAGTTATATGGTATATCGATTGTGGTTACATCTTCGGTGGTCATTTGGAACAAATTTGTGCCACTGTTGTTGTTGTTGTTGTTGTCAAATCGACAAGCATTTAAATAGAGATTTCCAGCGCTTTAACGATCTTGTAGATCGCGGCTGCACATTAAAATCAATCTGTGTGCAACAATTAAGCGGCCATTTGCATATATATATATTTATATAAAATACAACAATAAAGGTACATGATGATAATGACGTTCATTGGCTGACAGACTGTCTTGAAGAAAAAAATAAAAATAAAAATAAAAGAAAAAAACTAAGGAAGGAAGGCAAGAATTTCAATAAAATCTCGAAAGCGAAATCTACACAATAAGATACGATACAATAAGCTAAAATAAAAAATAAACAACTAAAAAAAAGTGAGATCCTGATAAAGAACGAAGCCACTCCGCACCGCACCGCATTTCACCCCGAACCGCCATACCATCAGATCAGACTTCAATCCAAATCCAATTCAATGTCCGGCATCATGGATCGCAGCTGTTGCTGCTTTGGCTACTACTTACTATACCTATGTATATATACAACTGACTTCTGTTGCAGTCGAGTTAAGAGTTGTTGAACTTAACGCGAAATCTGCTGTTGCTTTTGATGGGAAATTAACAAAACGACTCAAATGAACATCAGCCGCCGCCTGGACTCTGTCTACATGGAGATTGTTTAATGTGGAAGAGACCGAGAGAGGAAATCAGAGTTAGAGGCATAGGCAATCGGCAATCGGCAATCGGCAGGCGCTCAATCGATTTCGGTGCAACTGGAACAACAGACGGGATCATATCGATGTGGAGTTTCGCTGCCGCTTTTAGAGTCATTGTCATCATCATCGACAGCAACTTGGGTCCGTCGTCTGTCGTCCGTCATCAGCGTCGCGTCATCCATAGCTTCGTTACGGTCTTCACGAGTTATCTGATTTTAATTAAACGGAATCGCATAATAAATTATCTTCATTAGTCGCAACCAACTTGACCAAGCAACAATATCATCCAGCGTTCGAATAAACGTTTAAACATTTTATTTGGTTGGGGGCTTGCTTTGAAGTTGAGGTAAGCGTTTAAGTTTTGTTTTTTTTTTTTTGTGGTGTTGGTGATCACTTTGAATTTATTTTATCCTTTAGTATTCATATTTATTTCACGTATTTGGTGCGAAGTTTACAGCATCTTAAAGCACAATGTTGCCTTTTAGTTGTTTACATCTGAAGTTTTACATTCGGCGCTTTCTTAAGTTTCGAAAAACCTTTCGTTGTTCTTCTTGTACAATAATGATTATGTTGAGCCTGTTATCTTCATTTGAAGATCTAAGATATAATTAAAAATAAGTAAATGGATAGAGCAATTACACTAGTTTACAAATTTAAAAAAATGTGTAGTACTTTCGATTTTATAGTTTTTTTTTTTATACGGGTAGAGGCAGGTCCACTATTTGAGCGACCAATCTGACTGCGGACTTCAACAAAAAACTGATTTTCAGTTTTCTAAAATCGATTGAATAGTTTGAAAGTTACGAGCTGAAGTACCTATTTCAAAAATAACATTTATGGAAAAAATTAACATGAATAAAGTCTATGAATATGTTCCAAAATTATGGATTTTCAAAAATATAACTAAAATTCGATTTTCTTTCTGTTTTTTTGAATTATCACCTTAGAGCACAAAACGTGTAAGTATTTCTATATTGTCGTTCAATGTAATTATTTGAAGTTTTGAATCGAAAAGAAAGTGACTCCTCCCTGGAGGGGGAGACTTTACGCAAAGCGCACTAGTAGGTCCGCTCCATGGACTTAGTTTCCTGGAGAAACCATGGATCGTAACGGCGATTCTCTGGAAAAATCTAGGTGGAAATTAAAGAAATGTATGTTGAGATATATTTTAGTAAATAGAATAGTAAATTTGAAAATACTATTGTTTACCCATCTTTACAAAATTCGAAATAAAATTTTCAACAATTATCTTGTGTATCTACTTTTTTTAGTACTTCCATGGGAAATAGAAATAACTAACGTCAACGAATTCAAGGCTACAGCATATTCCACGCGTATTCACTCTCTTATACAGGATGTTTTTTTGTGATAATCGAAGTTTTCTTTTAATAATTGAAACAAAAGCCAATAATGCTTTATGATTAATTTTTATACCATTCACACAGAGTAAAATGGTATTATCAGTTTGTCTGAAAGTTTGTAACGCATTAAAGGAGGCTTCTTAGACCCCATAAAGTGTATATAATCTTGATCAACTCGACGAGACGAGTTGACCTGTCTCACTGTTTAAATGGTTGTTTCTTATGAAAGGACTTTTCAAATATATATATCAAAGGGTGTGATCCCTCCTTTTGGGGGGGGGGGGGGGTAGCCCACATACAAACCATCCGCCCATTTTTGCTTTTTTGTATGGTTAACGTTTTTGTAACAATCAATATCGACTTAAAATTTGATATGACGGTTTCTTATGAACGGGTTTTTCAGGTGCGTGTGATGCCCACTTCAAACTTATCGCCAACTTTTGGAGTTTTGTTTAAAAAACTTTTATATTACAGTCAATATCAACTTAATATTGAATATAGTGGCTTCTTATGAACAAACGCTACACATATATAGAAATAGAGTAGCTCCCATACAAACCCACCATCCACTTTTCGGATTTGTCCTGAAAAAGTTTTTCAAAATCAACTTGGCATTTGACATGGTGGCTTTTCATGGACAAACACTTCACATAATTAGCATCCCATGTTCAGGTTGTTAGATTTTACAAAAAGTTTTTTCTTTACACCTGCTAAGTTCACAGCTTGAAACTTCGTGTGAATGGTATTAAAGATTCGGCTCCACCGAAGTTAATATTTGTATTGTTTTTTTTTTTTTTAATGTAAATTTGGACCTTTAGTATTTGTTTGGTCTATTTTTGAAAATATTTACTGGCGAATGACCTCCTTCTACAGCCACACATAAATGCTGGCGGAATCAAATCTGGTGAACGAGATGCTCAGTTGAAATCACAACTTATCGAAATAAATCGATTATGGATTCGATCCGATTCAATAAATCTATTGTTGCGAGCAGTATGGCATGTTACGAATCCTGCTGAAACCAGTAATTCTCCTAATGTCATTTTCAAACATCTCAGTTGCTAACAACTTACATTCATTGCCCTCTATGGGTCTCCGTTCCCGTCTGCTGTTGTCGTCTTCGAAATAGTACGGACCAATGATTCTTTACGAGCATACACCGCACAACTTTTTGTGAATTTAAAGGAAACTTATTAATTAGTTGAGGATTTTAAGTATCCAATAACGTAAAATAACGCATTAGCGTAACCAAGTTCTAATTTTGAAAATAACTTTCAGGATTTCAGCTTATTCTTTTGGTATGTATATGGTAAAATTTGTACTAGTTTGATGTTTACATCGGGCGTTGTCAAAAGTCGATATGATAGCTGGTTGTCATTTTAATCAAAATTGACATCGGTTACCACTAAAAAAAAAACAATGTTATAATCTTCATCAGACCGACAAGTTGATCTAGCCATATCCGTATATTTGTCTTCTTGTCTGTAAAAATTGGTATCGAGACTCTCTGGTAAGCAGATATAAGATCCCTAAGTCGGTATGTCCAAAAGCTTTTCAGTTTTTATTTAATTGTTCTCAAAATCGGTAAGGTCATGGTGAATTTATACTAAAGGTAACGTATTCCTCTCTTTTGTATTTCTTATTTATCATATGTTTCACGTTCAGATCATTTAAGAAAATCACCACAGCGGAATACGTCATCTTATTGATAAATCCAACTTGTGTAAGAAGACATTCTGGGGCCGGTTCGTTCTGTTCTACCGAAAACCATTTCTATTATTAAACATTTTTTTTTGTTCTTCATGGGGCACGTAATATTAGTCAAACATTTCTTTACATTATGCATAGAATTATTATTTTTTAGGTACAATAAAATACCGCTGCTTTCTACATTATACATAATATCGGATACGCTTTTGAGTTTCATGAATTCAAGAGAGTTAATGGCGTTAAGTCGAATCTAAACATTGAGTTTTTTCTTTGGTATTTCAATAATGAAATGACTTTAAAAAAAGTAAAGTGAGTTCATTTGATTTCTTCATGTTCCATGTGGGGGACATATACCTTGTTGTGCTACAAGAATTCAGATGTCCTCATCTATCGTATATGACTGTTGGCTGTTTTCATGCTTGTGAAACAGAATGTTATTTAAATTACCTCCTCTCCTATACTTGTGTTCTAGACCAACCACGAGATGCATTGTAAACTTCTTTGTAATTTCATTAAGCTGTTTGCTGCAACTTGTTATCAATTTAGTGTACATATTTTGTTATAGAGTTTAGTAATTTTAGAGTCGCTTAAATGTATTGGGTATGTTTTGGGTATGTTTTGGTGAACTCTAACTTTGTTCAAGTACCAGAAGGTTATACTAAATTCTTGATATTTAGAAATGATCAGTTCGGAAATAGATAGATATGTCTGCTATATAGACCACCTCAAGTACATATGTATATCTATATCTTTAATTGATCAACTCTTTCAATCTAACTGCAGACGCTTCCTGTTGTATTCTCGCTTTTTATTTAGAAACACATTTGGAAGTATATAAACCAAACATTCACAGCAATCTTTTAAAGCAGTGAATTATTTATCTGTTTTTTTTTTTTTATTTTTTATTTTTGGGATAAACACAAATTGTTGTGAACTGTTCAAGCAGAACAAAATCGAAGTATTTAAATCCTAAAGTTGAATAAAAGAACGAATAAATAGAGCGAGACATAGCCTTGACTTTGTTGAAATTCGCGGTGGCGTGTGAAAAATTCTGCAAACTTTAACTTGACTTGATTTATGTATGTATGTATCTACATGTATGTATGCAACAACTATCTATCTCTCGAATTGGAACAGTAATCTCATTGCGCATGTTAATCGTGTAAATTTTTCTCATATTAATTTTTGCGTTTCATTCATCTGTCACCTTGTGGTGATTGCTCATATCAGCGGCTTGTTTGCGCCGCTGCTCATGCTCATAAATCATTCGACGACTGCTCATCAGCAGGAGCAGCACCAGCAGCAGCGTCTCCCATGCCATGGTGCATTAATGAAAAACCTGCAACAGGAGTACATACATACAGATATAGCTGTAAGTTGAAACATCTTCTGCAAATCATTGCAACGAGCAAGCAAATGACAAGACAGGAAAAATCGTGGAAAAATCAATGCACGCTTAGCTCTAAGTGCTGCGGCGGCAACCGGTTCGCAATTCGCAATTCACAATTGTAACTGATGCGGTTGTTTCTGATTGCAATTCTGCCAATTCTGATTTCGATTCTGGATGGGGATGCTGCCGCTGGCTGGCTGGATGGCTGGCTGCTGATTGACGAGCTGCGTGCCACAATACAACAGATACACGCACTACGCGAAACAGCGAAAAGCCCATGAATCTGAGTACACTGAGCTGAGTGCGCGCACAGGTGGCAAATCGCGCTGTACCGACGACTGCATGGCCATCAATAATGTTACTTGAAGCAGTGCAGGAAGCGCATGTACATGTCGCACTTAATGATCTACTCTTTTTAGAGATGGCAACGACGCCGAGTGCAACGACGCCAATGCGAGGCACTGAAATGGAAAAAGAAGTTTCAAAGCAGTAGAAAATCGAGCAAGCGAAACTAAAGAATCGAAACCGATCGAGGGGCAAGATGAGATATAGCCAAGATCATTAGCATTTAATGCGCGCTGATTGTCGATGTATCTCAGCTTGAAGAAGATGAAAGTATCTCTCGTATGTAATGTACACGTACATACATACATACATATGTAGCTGCACTTGATCGACAATAGATCAAAACATGGCAACATATCTTAAATAGTTGTACAACAACATTTAACGAATTCAGCGTTAACAAAATGTTTCAATTATATATAAGTGTTCGTAGCGGGGGGAATACAATACATATTTATATGAATAATCGCATTCATTAATCAAACGCTAATCTCGCCCAAATTTAGAAGAAGAAAACAAAAATAAAAATCGCTGCGAACCAACAAAAAAAACTGCGTGAATAGAGACTGACGCGATTTGTGGCGGCGACGCTAGAAACAAATCTTTAATTTATTGCTTTTCTCCCATTTTGCTAATGAAGACATAAAAACCGCAATCAAATTAAAAATATTTTCATGGGAACGTAACAAACATGGTAAATATTTTAGACTGATGTCCATAGGAGAGAGAGAGAGAGTGAATGACTGCTGACGAATAAGTCGTTACAGATACAAGATACTCGTAGCAGAGATAGTATCTCTCAGATACAAAACCCATCCACAGTGCTCAATACTCTAGCGTTGTATGTAAATTTTAATTAGACATATGTAAAGCGGAACTAAATGTTATAACAGAAGCTTTGAACTATTAATTTTAACAAAATTTTGACTTTTACAGTCATGTACTACATTTATGTTTTTTTTTTTCAATATCGCTTGAAACACTTTTCGGTTTTGACCTCAGCCTGAACTGTTGCTAAATTTGGTGTTTTAGTTTGTATTTAATTTGAAGGTAAAAAGTTGATCTTAAATATTTAGTTAGCTAGTACAAACTTTGAATAGAAAAATTATATTGATTCAATAAATTAAATGATTTATATAGGGTATTCCATTCAGATGTGTGGTACTTTGTTTTTAAATAAAACGCAAATGTATACTATATGCATTTTAGCTGGTTCAAGCTCATTTTATATTGAGAATTATATTTTTGAAATTTGTTTCTCAATGCGAATAAAGTATACTAACAGCAACGTGTTTCGAAATTAGCCACAAGCTCTCATCAGTATGCTGACCGCACTTATATCATGTTGCTCAGGAAAAACTCGACCGAATTACAGTTGTAATGTTCCGTTTCAAGCCTGGAATTGTTTTTAGATGCTTCGTGTAGCAAAGCTCCATTAGAGCCAGTTTCGTAACATTTGTTTACAACATTGCGCTCAGTTGTCTCAATGATGTAATGATTGCGAGCAAATTTTTTACATGAGTCCAAACACTGTTTCGCAGGTTTAACTACTGCATTCCCACAGATCAGATTAAGAAGTCTTTCTATTCCTTCTTTCTTTAAAGAGAAACTTAGGTCTCTATCACTATAGAGCCTCCGTAGGTAATCAGTATATTCACTGATTGTTCAAAGTTTGACAACAAAGTTTGGCGGTGGAATTTTTATATGCAAAAATAGATCTAAGAATGTCCTTCTGGCTTCCAGATCAATGCAGTTTTTTAAGAGAGATCAAAGTAATAAATGTAGCACTCAATAAATGTATGACCTTGAACATTGATTCAGAACACATCAAAGTATTGTCAGACAGTTATGTGTTGACTGTAAACCGCTGTCGAAGATCTTCTAATGAGATGGATTTTAAGTTGATGGACTTGCGAGGTGATTCGAAGTATTACTGCATAGTTCCCGGTATGGATAGTGATGATATTCCTGAGTGTCAAGAATTCGTCGAAAACGAAACTGATCGGAAACTAGTCGGGAAGTATGTCTTGATCAACCTTTTTCCGAAGAATAATGGTTTCTAATATTTTCGAGAGTTCCTTTATGAAACTGATGTATGTAGCCATCGTATTTTCATATTGTATTTACCAGACTAAGGAGTAATTATTATCTCCGCAAATTTCCATTAATTAGGAAAGTGGCCAAAGCTGAAGCATCTATTATGAAGATGCACCGCAGTATTAGACATTTTTGTGAAAGTGCTTTTATAAATAATTCATAAATGATTCATTTAGAGGTTTTTTATCATTGGTTTTTTTTTCACAGATCACGCTTGAATGGTGTCGTACTGTCATCATGCTTTTATTCAGTATTGCTTGACAATTCATCATGAAAAGACTCACACCGCAACAAAGTCTCCCAATTATTCAGTTGTATTACGAAAATCTGCGTTCTGTGAAAAATGAGAAACATATGGTGTGCATCATGGACCTTCCGAGCCCACAATACCATCAATCAATATCAATACCATCCGCAAATTTGAGTCTCAGTGTACATTATTGGATGATACGCGACCGAATAGACCACATCCAGCCCGTAGTAAGTAGAATATTGCAGCCGAAGCGGAGAGTGTGGCTGAAGACCATGACCAAATGATTCGACGTCGCGCGCAGCATCCTGGAATACAAAGAAATTATTCGTGTTTCGAGCAAGAATTATGCAAAAATTGGTTTCCACTAGTAAAATTAATTTCATTTTTGTATCTTATTCAATGCATGTCTCTCAAATTTGGCATTCTTACAACAGGAGCAAACGTGTCTTTTGAGATACACTTCTTCCATTTTTCGGATTTTTTCGCTCCGAGCCATGACAACGTCAGTAAAAAACACGGTGAACGTTTTCAACAAAAAATTTAGTCCATGAAGCAATGTTATCAGGGATCCTGAAGATTGTTGGACTATTATATTTGTTTGGTTGCACCAAAATTCTGAAGAACATTCCGGCCGTTGGCAATAACTTCGTTTCCAGTGGACCAAATGGCATGAAAGTTTAAACTGGAAGTTGGAAAAGCAGCAAAAGGTTACGCCATCAGAAAATGCTCTATTCCAAAAATTCTGTTTACTTTAAATGCATCTTGTACCTATACGATAGTTGATTTTCGTATAAAAATGTGGAACGTAACAAATTGAGACAAAATGCAGCAACGACGCCTTATAAATGAATTATTATCTTGACTGCTATTTGTAAACTAAGCCACGTGGACCACACTTGGCTTACTTCAAACTTGCTGGACATCGTTTGGGTATATATTTGGATACAATATCGAAAGATGAATATAAACGATGGATGATTCAACGTTTAAAAAGTGTACAAAGTTGAGGATGAAAGAGGGGCGCATAATAAATGTAATTACAATTGTTTTGCAGCTCAACAACTATTTTTCATGCCCAAACACTTTGAATAGCATAATATTATTAATGGTTTCCGTTTTCTTGGTGTTTTTCGAGTTTTAGTGCAAGGTCATCATCATCATCATCATCATCCACATTATTATCATTGTGCGCCGGGGTACGGCAGCACTAAGAGCGAATGTGTTGATTAACAACAACAATCGAATCAAAAATCTAATTGGAATAGAGGCAACAATTGATGAGCAACAAATTGCGGCACGTTTATAGTTTAACGTTGAATTGAAGATACATTATAAAAAATTGTATTTTGAATATCGATTTTGTTGTGGTTGTTGTTGTTGTTGTTATTGTTCCAGGTACGTCAACGGTTTGCATTGTTAGGCGTTAAATTAGAAATTAAATGAATGAAATCAAAACTCGTTTTTTTTGTTCGATTTCTTTGAAAGCAACAGAAATGTTGAATCACGACAGATTCGTTCATTTTCATAATGAAATACAACAACAATATTAGAATTTGTATCTAAATAGTTTCTTTATTGCTATACTTGTTGTTGCTGATGTTTGCCGTGGTACTTGTTCCAATTAGATTTCAGTTTACAAGCAATTGCCCTGCTCTGATATTCAACAACCGACAGCCGTGGCAAGAATGGGGCGAGTTGCAACCTCAGCATATTAAATATTTATGAGGAGCACGAGTAGCCATAAAATGAATTTGAACTGAACTGAGCAGATTCTGAGTCTTTGAGTGTGCCAGCTGTGTCCGTCTGTCCATGTGCCTTGCAGCAGTTCCGAACGCCATATAGTAGCACCTCCATATACAGTCATATTATATGTACATATTGTACATCCGTATAACCCTCTTTTAACATTCGTTCATCGATCCATGTTAGCGGCAAATACAAAAAAAAGTAAAAAAAACATACAATGAAAAAATTTAACTTTTATGGAACCGAAGCTTTAATACTCTACGCATGATCTACTATCATACTGTATAGATCCTAACCAGGAATTGGTTTTCAAACTTTTAATCATTTTTGGCTAGGAGTGTCTATTGCAGATCATTTTACTTTAACGTAGAGGTAAATTATTATATCTGAAGTATTTGAAGTATTTTTTTTTCTATATATGAATTTACTAGCTGGTACCCGGCGCGTTGCTGCATCTCATTCTCTCTGCCACTCATTCCCCCTGTCCCACCTACCCAATGCCATTTTACTCTACTTCCAATTCTCCCACCCCTCTGCTCCTGTCCGTTCCACCCTTTCTCCTGCCACCCCTTAGGCTCCCCCATTCCTCTTCCCCTACCTCTCCTTACTCTTCCACCCCTTTTCCACTGCCCCCTTCGATTACATTAACACGTATACAACATTTCAACCCTCTATCTTAAATGGTACCCAGCGCGTTGCTGCTATTCCCCCTCCATGCCCCTTTCCCTACCACCGCTTCTATTACCACCTCTTCCCCAACCACAACGTCTCATACCACTTCTTCCCCCTACCTACCTTTCTTTGACGACAACTTCTTCCTGCCCCCTTTCCATGCTCTCCGTATATTCAATGTGGATGCCCTTTCGCGCATTTGCCGAAGCCACGACTCCTCTTCTTGTTCCGTTTGTGTGGCTCTATATGAGGATGCCCATTCGCGAAGATTTTGCAAACGTGATTTGCGTTCATCGGCATTTTCAGCTACTCTTTTTTCGCTCATCTTTTTTCATTTTGTGGTTTTTTTTACCAATGGATGCTTTTTTTGGTAGCATTTTTTTTTTAATTCGAATGAATTGAAAAACAAATGAAAATAATAAGCGATAATAAGTCGATCGATCGCTTACAATTTTATTTATTTACGAATGAAACACAGACAAAAAAAAGAAAAAGTGACTGTCAAACAAAGGAAACAAATGTTGTTGCTGTACTCTGTCGTCATTAGAAAAATTATCCAATCGCCACGAAACTTCACAGGGTCACCCACAGGACTATTTTGATTTTTTTTTTTTTTTTAGATTTCCTCCCCCAACAGTAGTAGAGCTGAGGAAGGAGTCCCCAAGAGAGCGTTTTTGATCCACCCCTGAGTCTATCAATATATCTTTTGCTAAAGTCTCCTACTTCTTTTATGAAGGGTATCTAAAGATCTTTATGGATTTCCACAAGCGTTACAAGTAGGGAGCGTTGACAATGGTTATCAGCGTTTTTGACTGTTATTTCTGGACAATTTCGTTGTTTGACGTACTCGCCGTACTGCAAAGTTGAATAGCATAAGTCCAAACGGGTTTAGTACAGTTTTGTACATCCTTGTTCTTACCTTACCTTGTTTTCTAGACTGAGTTAAGATTTTCTTTCAAGGAGTCAGTATATTTTGCTAGGTTTTATATTGAGCCGCCTTACTTTCGCTTTGATATGAGGTTTCCAAATATCCTAGCAGTCTGAATGCATTTCATGATATTTCACCGAGTCTTCCAACGATTTAACCATTTCTCTAATAAGTTTAGCTCAGCCAGCAGATGTTGAGAAGCTTCTGCTGAGGAAATGCAACTTGCAATAATGGCTGTAACATCAGCATACTATATTGCCACACATACTTCATTTAAAACGGGCATGTTGTATACATGGTGCAGATTATAGGACCCAAAACACTCCATTACGGAAGACCCGATTGCTTAAGTTGGACTTGACCAATAAAAAGTATGGTGCAAGAAGCCACTTTTTTATTTTATGTACGAGTAGTACACCGAGGTGTCACATCCTGTCAAAAATAACACCGCTTTATAATTTTTTGCATTGTTCATATGTTCCATGCCCTCTTCTAAGCCCGAACTGTGTTCCTAAATGTTGGCAAGCTTGTCCAGCACTGGTAACATTCTTCTGAATAGTATTTTTTCAAATTTCTTGGAAAATGTTACTAGAAAAGTGACTGGACAGTTTACAGGTTTATTTGGTTTTGGTATCATTATTTCCTCGGCGCATTTCCAATAAGTGGGAAGGTTGTCTTGCCCAAGAATAGCCTTATAAACATATATAAGAAAAACGTATGCAGTGTAAGGTTTTTATTGGCAATGCTATATTTTTTGTCGATCCAGGTGTTTTTCTTACTAATATTTTTTTATTTCCGATTGTTCAACTTTCGCAATGCAATTGGCTGTTTTATGGAGGTTTATGAGGATCAATACAAATGGAGTCTCCAACTTAGACAGTAAAGAAGTTGAATATACCAGAAAGCTTATCTGGATCATATGTAATATCGTATCTTCTCGTTGAGCTGATGTAAACTTTATGCGGCCTACAAAGCCTCCATCAATGCATAACCAACTTACCTACAAACTAATAATGACACCTATGACACACTCACTGTGAAGTGTATAAAAAGTGCAGTGAAGTGCAACCAAATGCCAAAGCCCAGAACGAGCGAACGAACGAACGAATGAGCCCAACGAACGTGCCGATCTTGCACTGGCCCTGGTCTGGTACGTTTCCAGAAGTGGCCCATAGCTTTCGGCTATTGTGAATGCCAGTGCAAAGGAAAATATTCGATGTCGACGGCGACTGCGACGACGACGACGCCGCTGCCGCTGCCGCTGCCGGCGAATTGCAACTGCAACTGGAGAGCTGTGCACGAGTTCAACGCGCAGCCAGCGTCATCCGAAGTGGTTGAAGTCGCTGCTGAAGCTTAGATGAAGTCGATGAGGCCGATGCCGAAGGAGCTGCGCCGCGGACAACAACAACCTGTTTCGTGGGAACATTACCTTGTCTGGGCTTTTCGTTTGGCTTGAGAGTTGACCATTGTTTTTGTCTCTTTCAAGCATGCGCGCTCTGTCGCTGTCCCACTCGTTTGTATGCTCGCGCGGAAGGGGCGGCGGCGCTCATAAATGAAACCTGTTAAATGAATGAAATAAAGTGTTATTTGCCCGACTCACAAATGTTCGCGCGGTGCTGCTCTGTGCCGGACTCTGTGCTGGACTCTATGCTGGATTATGCTTCAAACATTGCTATATTGTATGTAGTAGGGTAGATATACTATATGTATGTACATACATCGGTTGGTTGGCCACTTCATCTCCGTGTGCTCTGCTGCTCACCACCTTGTTTCATATCATTTCTATGCAGTGTTTGTACCATGCTTCGTGCTTCATTTTACACTCTACACTCAAATAATATTGATGTGGTATTTTATTATTGATATTGGATTTAAGTGTTCTTAATAAAAAAGGTTTCTTGAAATTTCAGCATAAGGAAAGCGTCGGAGACACCATAAAATATATTCATGATCGGATCGACGAATCGTTCTATTTATGCTATCCGTCCGTTCGTCTTATTCGTTTTGTTTTCACGAACTATAAGTTCATGTGACTCAAAAATCTTAGTGTGGATACTAGAGCCTTGCACAAAATGATAAATCCATTCCTCGATTTACTACAGATAAATTAGCTAAAGATAAATGGTTTATAGCACCCAAAACTTTATGTTTATTGAATTAGAAAAGTTTACAAAATAAAAAAATAACAATTCCGATTAAGAGCCTGGATCCAGAGATAAATGTCCGATGAAATCTATTTCACTCGTTCTTAATATTAACTGGGTGCATTAATTCTTATATAAAGTAGTTTGTTTCGAATGTTTTTGTTGTGATGTCTTTAACAAAACCTAAATCGTAAAGTTGTTTTTTCTCGTGGAGCAGAACTAGTTATATTAGTAAGTATTACTAAAACTATTACCACTATATTATAAGTTAATATCTATATTATAATGTGGCGCCAAAATGTAATACTTGATTAATTTTAGATAAAGTTCAGCTTTCGCGAATAGAAATTCTTTTAGTTTGGAATGAAAATAAACGCTGGCTTTCAATAAACACAGCAATTGCAGTTGGTGAAGTTTAATGTTCTCATAAATTTTAAGTTTGTCTGTGAGCTAACACACAGTAAGTTCATTTCATGTTTAAATCTCCAAATTTGATGGTTCTATCTTTTGTACTCTACGACACCTCAGCGTTCATACAGAAAGGCGGACGCGACTATATTGACTCGCCTTTCATACGATGGTCGAAATTATATATTAAATTTTTTAATAGGGTCTTGCATACCTCCTTTCGACAATTACATATGTTCGCACAAACTTAATGCACACAGTAGTTGGGAGCGCAGCTAGACTACGGGAGCTAAGTCTTTTTGAACCAGAGTACTGGAAACCACAACCCCATCGATCACTTCTAAGAAACGCACCTAGTTTATCAGCAAGATACAGAGTATTTAAAAAATTAATATTTTTTACCAATTTATAAATAAATATATTTTATTTCTTCCTTATGGACCGAAATATTTAAACGATCAAGTCTTAATAAGAGATTATATATTATCAGAATTTATTGAAGGTACAATACTATTCAGTTATCTTGGATAACAATATGAATTAATTAAAATTGTATGGTGTTTCTGGGTAGATCTATATTGAAAGTAGATTTACCCAGAAGTATTGTAGTTCCCTATTGAACATTTTTGAGAGAAATGATGTACGAGTACTAGTAGAATCTTAAATTCTGCAGCGTATCGTAAAGTCACATAACAACGCCTTTAGTAGTCACAGTTGTAGTTGGGTGCTCTTATGGTTTCTGTTTTTTTTGTTTTCGGAGTTGTAGTTTTTGTTGTTATTGCTCTTGTTTTTTCTGTTGTTGTTGTTGTTGTTCTTGGAGTTTTATTTTTTTATAAATTCTTACTTTTAATTTGATTTCTTGTTGGAACTGACTAACTGACTGACTGAGTGACTGACTGCAAACTAACAGCGACTTAAAAATGAAGCTGGACTGGACTTGAGCTCGAACTGCGCTGGTGGTGGCTACTATAATATGTACATGTAGATACTCCCGTACCGCCTCTATCGTTCCAATACGCTATAAGGAAGATATTTGTTGTTGTAGACGCTGAATGACTTGTAAATTTTTGATTGTTTTTATTTTTATTTTTATTTTTTGTTTTTGTTTTTTCATTTTCGTGCTTTTGTTTTTTGGCCTCCTCTTGCTTTGTCGCCTGTTGTTGTTGCTGTTTTTTAAGTTTGTTTACCTACAGTAGTAGTAGTGGTAGTAGTAGTTGTTGTTGTTGTTCTTATTGCAAGTATCTTTAAGATAGTTTTTTTTTCTTTTGACTTTTCAATTTATTTATAAACAGTACCAAACGATTCGCATTTAACAACATTACTTTGAAGTATTGTACAATTTATATATTTATTTCATAACCTCGGCAAATTCAAAGCTATAATACTCTGCAGAAGAATTTCCATGGAGGTCTGATTTTTATAGAAATTGTAGTTCAAATACCATAAATGTCAGATAAAATTTTTAAGGTTTTACGGTACTAAAATCATTACACTAGGCAACAATATGTGTCCACCCCTACGTTCTACCACTACATGTTTCAAATATTACTAGGCTACAATTTGAAATGAAAATATGTCTCAATCCCAAGCATTTCGGCATTAAGTTGGGTAATTTTAGTTAGCAGTTTTTTTAATAATAAGAATCTAAAGATAACTATTTCAATTTTTTTACAAATATGAATGAATAGTTTGAAAGTTATTAGTTGCAATATTTAAGCAAAAATTTACTTTTAAAATAGGGAAAAAATTGAACTCGTTGAACAGTTTTGTATTTTCTACGTAAAGAATATACCTTAATGAAGAAACTGTGATATATATGAACAAAAACAATCGATTTTGACTTTTCAAAAATAGTACTAAAATTCGACTTTTAAGTTGATTTTCGTTTTTCACCTTATGCAAAGCCTACATATTGAGACCTATTTTTATCTTTATATGTATATAAGAATTCTTGATCTAACTGGTTCATTCATAACCAACGCAATAATAGACAGCTTTCTCACTAAGGTATTAAGTTAAGTTGGGTGGGTCCAATGGGGCCGCGAATTTGTATGTATATAAACGTTGTGATCTAAAAATAACCGAACTTTTTAGTTATAAAATAAAATAAGCATGTTATTGTGTCTCAAAGCTTATATTTATTCACAATACGATCAATTTAACTCAATACAACGGTTGGAATACTCAACCAATTTATGCATAGACTTTTTAAACTAGCTTTATGTTCTTTAGCACCTGTGTCTCTTCTGTTTGTATGGCTGGAATATCATCGTAACAAGCTGCTTTCATTGCAGTTTTCGTTTTAGGGAAGACAAAATAATCGCACGGTGATACATCAGGCGATGAGACCAATCTATTTTTTCATCAAAAATTCATTGACTTATTTGGTCTTGTGAGATGGTGCATTATCATGCAATAAAACAGCTGCTTTCCTTTGGAATATACGGGCCTAACATGTAGAACTCTCGACCACAAATTATGTAAAACTCGTAAAAAATATTCTCCATTGACCTTCCTTGTGAACAATACGCTTGGAATCAAGAAAGGTTTTCAACATTGTCTTGACTCTTGACTTCTCAAAACGCATTTTTTTAGGTTTTGGCTCGTCTTTTAACTTCCGTTCTGCAGATTGTCGCTTAGTTTCAGGATCATATTTAAAACACCATATTTCATTACCAGCTACGATCGAATCAAGAAAATCTGGTTCGTTTTCAGCTGTTGAAATGATGTCTTTGCAATACTCTACACAAGCGATTTTATGATCATGGGAACAAAACGTGCACACAAATTTCTTTTACCCAAATCTTCTGTTAATATTTTGTAGATTGTATAGTAAGATGAATTTAATTCTTCTCCCATCATTCTCACTGTGAAATTTGCATCGATAGCAATTATTTCATTTACTTTTTCCACTAACTCAGCACGATTAGATGCTTTGCGTCGTCCAGGTCTTGGAGCATCATTTAAATCATCACGAACGTTTTTAAATCGTGTAAACCACGTGTAAACTTGAATACGACTCATACAATCATCATCATAAACTTTTTTTTAACAATTCATAAGTCTCAGCAAAATTTCTACCGTGCTTAAAACAAAATTTAATATTTGCTCTTTGTTCCATTATGTTTTTACGACATAACTACAAAAACTGTTGTTATTAAAACGTGTGTCATTTTGTAACCTGTGCAATGATTAGCATGAACTTAGATGCTTTCAAAAGAAGAAAAATGTACCTTTCTAACACTGCCAACATAGATGACGCTTCGGTTATATTTAGATCATATGCTATTCTTACATTTGAGATACATTTCCATATGAAATCACAAAAATTTGACTGTTATTTTTTTTTGTCGTGACTATTTCTATTATTTTTTAGTAGAGATATCATTTAAACATGGCTACATCGATTTAACTTGTTGAGCTTATCAAGAATATGTCTATAAGCTTCATAGCATATCTTGAACATATTCGTCATTGCGTTACAAAACTTATCGCTTAGCTTATAATACCCACTTTAAATCTATGTGTGAAAGGTATATACTAAAGATATAAAAATCATATTTCGAGTGCGTTGATTCATGTTTTACATTTATTTTTCACGTATTTTTCGTATAATTTGCAACTTGTAGCATATAATTTGGATCAGAGTTAAAGGCGCAGATGATGATGCAAAGTAATTGCCGGTCTTCGTTTTGAAGTTGGTCCAATAAATGCGCGCGTTTTTACAACATTTAAAGCCACCGCGCACCCGTTCATTAAAAATGGAACACAACTCCAACAACTTTTCGCGCTGGCTTTGGATTTAAATCTCATTGTGAATGTTTCAATTTAAATTTATACGCGTTCGTTTCGTTTTTTGAACTGTGCTTAATATGACAATTTAATTTTGGCTTTTAGTTAATGAATTTTTTGAGTTAATACAAAAAAGCAGCAGCAGCAGCAGCAGAAGGCGTTTCATTTGTTTGTTTTTTCTGTTATTTTTATTGTGTAAATTTCGCTGTGAGTGTTTTTGTTGTTGTGTTGTGAATTTGTAATTTTTTACTGAAAAGAAATTATAAAAATAATTCGTTGTGACTTTCTAAAATGCGTTTCAAGTGCAATCGAATGCTTATAGATTTAGCTGAGTTAAAGCCCGAAAATCCAATTGGAAATGTCAGAAGCGCGCCCATCAACCTCAACAAGTCTGAAAATTTCTGCTGCTGTTGCGGCTGCTGCTGAAGTTGACGATTACTGTCGCCGTCGATGGATGTCGATTGGATGAATGAGTGGTAAAAACGCTTTCGCAGTTTTTGTACTTGACGATTTTTTGTTGTTATTTTTTTTTATTTGCACATTTTTGTTTTTGTTTTTCTCAAGTATCTTTTTTATATAAATGCATATTTATACAAAGCCACATCACGTTTTGCAACATTTACGACATGCGACACGAAAATCTTCTGGACTGTCGACTGTGAACATTATTGCGTCCATTGTTTGTAGCGATGTGATGCGCTACATCATAAACTGTAGTTAAGGTGTTTCGGTAATCGTAGGAGTTACGAATAGGTTTGTTTTGATTATTTCTCTGCTACAGCAGAGAAATGTGTTACAAATAAACTACTATGCAGAAAATGAAATATGATTAAATATGATTTTTGAAAGGGTTACCATTTTTCAAAGCAAAGATTCTTCAAATGCCAGATACAAATGGGTGTTTTTTAGCATGTAAGTTTTCTAATCTGCTAATTTAATAGTAGTTT
This sequence comes from Leucophenga montana, assembly GCA_035044765.1. Classification (NCBI taxonomy): domain Eukaryota; kingdom Metazoa; phylum Arthropoda; class Insecta; order Diptera; family Drosophilidae; genus Leucophenga; species Leucophenga montana. Next base: position 471,078 of record JAWNNQ010001912.1, on the reverse strand, counting down.
ATCGAATGTAATGAACTGCAAACTTGAGCATCAATTACTTACCACTTTTTTATTTAGATATGATAAGTCTCACTTCTGCCTCAGTGGCTTTGTCAATAAACACAATTGCTGCATTTCGAGCGACGGAAATCTTTCAGTTAAGGACACACCCCGGATAATGCTGCTGCCATCATCGGGCCATACTTCTTCAAAAATAAAGAAAATGCAACAGTCACCGTCAATAGCGCCCGATAAAAAGCCATATTGAGATTTTGTATTTCCAAAAGTTCGTGAACATGGTCTGGAAGTTCTTTGCTTCTAGAGCACGCATAGACTTATTAAGGAAAAATTTAACGACAACTTAATCTCTAAAAACGAATCCGTTACCTGGTTACCCGTTACTTTCTGTGGGGATACTTGAAATCGTCGGTCTATAAGGAAGAGCCAGCATCGATTTCAACCGTGGAAGCCAATATCGAGCTCATTACTTGTGAGATATGACCTCAAATGATTGATAAATTGACAGTTCGTGAAAATCATTTTCCACCATTAATGCCATAAAACTATCTACCAACACAAAAACAAAAAGTTGGCTCAATTCATTTATTTGTATTTATTCAAATTTTAAGTTCTATACTTCTTAAAACAGCACTGTATATGTTAGGGTGTCTGACACGAAGGCTGTTAGTTTTCTCCAGTACTTCTCATTTAGGTATTCGATTTCCGCAGCGCTATTGGGGATGAAGTTTTCGGAGCTTCCTTAAAGTTAGATATACAGCTATGAAGTGGAAGATATCTTCTCTTGTATGCATACTGCAAAGTGTGCAATTTGGATTCTCCTCATTTCCATGAGTTAAATAATTAAGATGTACAATTTCACTGTGTGCTCTGAATACTGTTGATATCATTTGGTTGCTGTTTTTGTTGTCAAAGTAGTCTCGAGTTTCTGTGTTATATGACAGATATCTATAGAGCTGTCTTGTATTGCTATTTCATGCTTGACTTTTAGAATTCTCTCTAAATAGCTTGTCTAAATTTCTGAGTATTGTTAACTGCGAAACTACTAACACTTTCCCTGCTTATGAAAGAGGTTTGGATCTGCCTGTGCTGGCTAGCTTATCGTCTATCTCGTTACTCTAGATGTTCCTGGGTTCTGGAATCCAGGTGAGATGTATTTCAAACTGCTCAGTGATTACGTTCAGGCATGTGCAGCAGGTTGTGATCATCATATGATGACTGAGTCTTTGAGCGCATTTAAGGCTGTCTGGCTATCTGAGTAAATATATAAAAATAAGTACATGAGACCACTACCTACTTTATTGTATCTCGTAGACGGAAGGGTGACTGAGTGTCCAGATTTTCGAGAATACAGCTTCTTCAGCTTTGTTCTTCAAGTGGTGGCAACATGCAAATAGTGGCAACCTGCAAGCACAATATTGAAAACGCTTAATAATATACTTGATAAAACAGATGAAACACATTTTGTGTAGCATAGTTTAAGGCGTACTAAGCCGATTCTTTTCCCAACATGCTATTTATGCCATAGAAAGCCAGTTGCTCATGTTTTTACTTGACTGTCAAAATGTTCTTGGCTTGTTCTTGAATGCAATGCAATTGTTGTTGTAAATATTTGTTGTCATTTTTGTTGTTGTTGTTGTTGTTGTCTACTTAATGTCTTTAATATTCATGACCAAGCGAAAGTAAGCGACTTTGTCTCGACGCGATCGTGTCTTAAAAGCATCGATTCGAAGCGTCGCTCATCGAAACGGATCGCATTGCAACGTATCGATCGCGTAACTCAACATTTGCTTGTAGTTATTGTATGTATATATGTCCGTCTGTCTGTCCATATGTCTGTCTGTCTGACCGTATGTTGTTCCGTATGTCCTACACCGCCCAAATATGATGATGGTGGTGGTGCTGAGTGCTGAGTAGTAGAAGCAATTCTTAACTTCACATTGTTGTAGTGCGGCATGTTCTGCACGCTGCTGTGTTTAACAAGTTCATGATTCATGCGCATGCACAGCATACAAAATCGCATAACACTCATCCAACGTAGCTAAGCTGGACACACATTACTCGTATATACGAGTATTTATATATATTGTAAATATTTATACATATGTAAGTAGATACAATTTGAACGACGACTACTTAAAGCGACGCATTGCAGTCACTTCCGGTCATTTTAGGCGGTATTTAACGCTCATGGCTACTCATGGCTACCAAGAAATGAGAAACTCGGCAGTGGAAGTTGCAACGCCTCAAAATCCAACACAAAAATTCATTGCCGTATTTATTTGGGTGGGTGCAACTGCAGCAACAACTGCAGCAGCAGTCAGTCTGTGAGGATGTGGCAGCGGAGCTGGTGGAACAGTAAGAGTATATCGTTCCGACGCTCGTAAACGCAAACATTGGCAACAACTCACGTTGTTAGTCACGATCTGCGGCTGCAACATAAAAATATCGACGGCAATAAATAATAATAACGATTTCGGGGTTTATCTTTTGCGTTTGTTGGACGATGACGGAGTAGCCAAGTTGAGTTGAGCTGCAACTAGAGAAGAGCGCTACTATGGCCAGAGTGATGCTGTGCTGAGGCTGCATGTAGCGCACGAGGAGCGATATGCTCTATGTCTATGACAACATGTATGCCAACCAGCCAGCCAGTCAGCCAGCCAGCCACTCTAGACTATCTTGCACGCTTGTTCAGCTATCCATCCATCCATCCTTCTATATGCCTGATCGTCTGTAAGCGGTTGTATGTTATTTTTACTTTAAAATGGGTAGATTGTAGTGTTTTTTTGGTTCAAATTATGAGTTAAAGTATGGAGAAAATAAAGTGAAGTAGTGGAAAAAATATGTCCATAGGGTTGCCAGTAGGGAAACATAAATGTTAGTTTTAAGTTTTATTTTTGTTCTTTCACTGTTTATCTTTGCGATTTCTATTTTCCCCAGGACGAAATGTCAATTTCGAACTCGATTTTTGCCAAAAAACCAAAAATGACTTTTCAAACTTATTAAAATCCATAGTAATTGCACTACTGGGCTGATCTCAAAACTATTAAAGATAAAGTTTTAGAAGGCTCAGTTACCTTTAATTCGAGTGCTTGTTTGGCCAAGTCAGGCAGTTAGTTTAAAAAATGTCGAAACCACTCAGAACAAAAAAAAAAATTCGGGAATCAATATCTCAAAAACGCTTTCATGAAAAGATTTTGAAGTGTGATTTTCGTGTTGAGTGTACCAAAATGCATAGAAAAAACATGGTGAAATATGGTTGCCGAATACATTCTTAGATTTTGTAAACTGGTATAGTAAAAAGTGGTGAAATCTAAAAATATTGACAAACAAACCATTCTCCACAATACACAATTCACAAAAACAAAAAGTTAGAATAGTTTAAAAGGTAAAGCATATACAAGACTTGGTGTGGTTAGAGTGGTGGAAAGGATAATGATCCATCTCCAGTGAACGCATAGTTCCATTTCAATCCACTTTTTTTTAGAACTTCATGTAGGTAATATGTGCTCTCGGCGTGAAGTTATTGATGTTCTTCACAGCATGATTTTCAAGACAATTTGTTTGCGTATGAGTTCTGATGGTTTAGTGACCTGTAGGTGTAGCGATGTAGTGTAGTTTGTATATGTGTCCTAAGTCTACTGCACATGGCCCAAGTGCTTCTGGCGGTATTGCACTTTTAGAGTTTTTGCCATTTGCAGTTGACAGTCTTCTCGAAGTAGCATAGAATGATATGTTTGGTGAAGCTTAATGTGACTGATACTATTGCTGTTGGGTCTGTAAGACAAACCATATGCGTGCAAGTTGGCCAGTCTATTCGTTACTGTTAATGTTTCTGTGCCTGGGGTGATTTTTATACCTGGGTACCTATTTAGATCTATTTATACCTAATTATAGATATCTTTATCTAATACCTGTCATGCTCAGCATCTATTAACATGGTATGACCGCCACTAACATGCTATTACTTCCAATTAGGGCTCATTGAGCCAATGGCCTTCATGTCAGTATGGCTATTGGAGAATATCGAAGCCTTAGCGCTTCTGATGCCTTCACCTAGTAAAAGTGGGACTCTGCGAACGTATTTCTGGCTGATGTTTCTTTCATTGCAAGGACTTCAGCCAGAAATACGTTCGTAGAGTGAGATGAAGAGTCATGCGATTTGCAGGTTTAGCTAGTAAACCTACACCTTATACTCATTTTTAAACCAGTAGTGTGGAGCAATTTTGATTATCGATGTTCCATTCCTCAATTTTAATAATATTTTGTTACTAGCTTTTTTCTTTTCTATTTTTAAACTGCTTACCTGGTGCGTTGCCGATGGCTAGTGAATTCATTGGTACTTGGTAATGAAGAACGGGAGAGGTGAATTTACTAGCGATGTAGAGCATTCACCACTTGCGTTCAACTATTACTACCTACCTACTCTATGAGGCAAATATAAAGCAAACAATAAGAAATCTCGATACAGAGTGCAGATTTGTCAGAGTTTTCCGTATTTGAATCATAAAATGGGGCATAAGCTTGGGTAACACTTAAAGTGTACACTTTGAAGTGTTGATTCCATTTAAACTTATCAAAGAATTTAAAGTATATACTTCTATAAAAAAACTTTGTTGTTGGACCCTCGGTAAAGACGCTCGGTATGAAGAACGGCTATAAATAAGAACCCAGGGCTACCCAGGACAACTGAAAGAAGTACCTTCATTCAAACTCATCTACTTATTCGAGATTCGTTTGTAAAACTTCATTTGTTATAGTGGTTAGTGCTTAACTCTGCATGAGTTGTGTGCAAATTTCTTAAAATGTGCCTCACACTGAATGAGTTTGTCCGCAAGTCAGCAAACGACTCAATGCTAATCGAAACTTCTCTCTATAGAGAGTTAATATTTTTCAAACAGTCCTCGCAACTGCAATGCCACAGCAACCTGCTTTAACGCTCGTTCGATACGCGAGTGCGAAGAGTTATTTGCATCTTTGATGATTTTATTTATTGCAATTCACTTTGCTAGCCAAACAGACAGCCAGACAGACAGACAGACAGCCAGCCACTCCAGTGAGCCAGCCAGCTGCATTTTTATGGCCAACAGCAGCAGCGGCAGCAGCAGCAGTTTTGCATGTATTCCAATTGGACTAGGTGCGACGACATCTAATTTGCTGCCACATCTAACTGTACAAATTTGGCGCTTGCATTGCGTATCCATGCGCGTTGAACACGTCACGCGTTACGCCGGGGGCGTGTGAATTTCGCGCGACGTTAATCAGCGGCTGTGGCAGCGGCGGCGGCGCTCTTTGGCTTTAATTTGATTAATACGCTTTAAAACTTGTTGCGAGCGTCATTAGCACTCGACTTCAAGCGACAATGGCGACAGAAGCGTTGAAACTGACCATCCGCTATGGACCGCCCGGCGCGCATGCGCAGCTTCCTTCCAGCTACTCAGTCGTTAAATAGGTGTGAATTATTTATATGTATTTAGTTAATAAATGAATGTATAATAAAAAAAATATTTATTCATTTAATCCATTTGTCTAGGCATGGCATCTCATAGCATTATGTACATAAGCTCGCCATTAATTCCATCATTTTATGGAGCAACGTGACATCGTCGAGTGTCTACTGTCGCTTTGACATTTGTTGCTTGTTTTCGCATTTGAATCTGTCACATAAATATATATATATTTTTGAATTTCACAGTGTTGCCTCTTGCCGACATAAATGTACTATCTAATGAAATAATCTTAACCGAATAATCCAAAACAAAATCATTGACAAAGCTCATCTTATTCAATTTGAATAACTAATGGTGTTTTTAGTGTCCAATAATGAGGCACATTTGTTTTATAATTTCATTAGTCACTGGCACATAATTCACTATTTGAATTTATTATACCCTGTACTATTGTAAAAGGGCATATTAAGTTTGGGAAAATGTATTGTATTTAATAGGTAGAAGTAGACGTTGCAGTTGCTGCTATACAGTATAGCGTGTTTCTTTTAGAGTTTCCAATTTTCGACAGGTAAACAGTAAACTGTCATAAATTGATCAGATCTGGCAACACTATTGTCATTTGTGCTCAGTTTGGTTTATTATTTTATCATTAATAGACGAACGACAGAACATAGTAAATTTATTTAAAAAATCGTAGTTAAGTTCGGGAAAGTTACCTTGCGTTATGTTCATTTTACGGTCGATATTATCATCCATCCGTGCGACTAATACGATTAGCATAGCATAGGCCCATATGCCCGAAATCAAATTTGAACATTGAATGCTTCTACAAAAAAAAAACAACCTATTTAAACAACCTACATATTGAGCATCGGAAAACGAATCGATATAGACTTATCCATCTGTTCGAGATTCTGACCATTTTGGAGACTATAATAGATAGAGAGTTCAAGTTTGGATATTTAGACTCTCCTATTCCCTCTTCAGTGTTAAATGAACATGCTAAGCCCACTAAAATGGTTAGGCTTCATAGAAACGTGACCATCATTTTTAAGTTTTTGTATGAACAATGTTTTGGTTTTCTTGTTAATTACGCTAAAAAGTACAAAGATTGTGTATCTTACGTAATTTCTAAAAAAATATACCGTATACTAGGTCCAGATCGCTCCACTATATGCGGTAGCTCCCATACAAACTTGACCTTCATTTTGAAGTTTTTGTATGCAATTTGTTTTATTTTTGGTTCTTAATTGGTCCAGAAATGCCGTATGTGGCGTATCTTACGTCAATCCTTACAAAATATTCCATATAGACACAGATCAAATCACTTTTAGAGTTTGTCCCATGCAAATCCCATTTTTCAGCTTTGTATTCAAATTTTTTGTTTTAATTTCTGATTAATTCTAATTTTTGATCAATTCTAATAGAATATCACGCTTATGTCCAGTTCGAATCACTACAGAATATAATCTATGGTTAATACGAAGGTATTTTGATAAGTCAGTGACTTTTTGAATTTGCCGCATAGTAACTTTAAATGCAATACTACTACTATCAACTACCATCTGTTAATAGACTACGGTCAAATTTTAAGCAACCTGCATCGTTATGTATGTGTTTGACAGCGATTTAAAGCAGATATGAAAGGTTGACATACGAATAGAAACCAGTAGATTGCAGCGCGGATCCGACCAAAGAAAACCACTGTTTCAACTACTGCTTGGTCGCTGATGTGATTGATTCATATTTTGTCCACGTTCATAAAACTGCACAAAAACTTAACAATATTGCGATTCACCAATGTCAAAGACTACTTCGAAGCTATCACACGATTACGTTTGAGATCAATTTCGGCACTAGCCTGCTCTCTGTCCGTCTGTCTGCCTTTCATGTCTGCTTTCAATGCCTGTTAAACACTAACTTAGTGATGAGCCTTAAACATAGTATAGGGTATCTCTAAGTCGAGCTCATTTGAATTTCTTGTTTGTTTTTTTTTTATTTTTTATTTTAAACATCTAAGAGATACATTTCTATGCGAATCGCTTTTTGATTATATTAAATTTTTTTCGAAGATTTACGATGCGGCATTCTGTTCGCAATTTGCATAAACAATTTTATTGTCCAAATTTATTGCACTCTGAATATAATTTAAACAAATTTCGCTGCCAACATTTTTTGTTTTTATATCTATTTATTGATTTTAATGCGATAAATGATAATAATCGACATCGTTTCGATACAAAATCCGTTCGTTTTTGTGGAAATCGTTTTACATTTTGCCAGCGTATTTGTTAGATATCAAAGATTTTATTGTTTCTCATTGTCGGCTGCTGTCAGCTTGTACAAGTTTTTTCTTGTTTTATTTTAATTGATTGAAAATTATGGCGCGTTATATTAAATTTGGAAATTTTTCAACAAACCAATTTGGCGCAAAGATTTATGGCGCATGAAAAAACAGGAAATCAAAATGGCGGCATGGTCGTCATTTCAACTTGTATTGACCTCTGTTTGAAGGTCACGCCCACTCGTGTTTTGGTGAAAAATAGCAAAAATATTGTAGATAGTAGAAATAATAGGTACGAGTATTAGATATCGTTAGAAAGCGCTTCCCATGCCAATGCAATTGGGTGTAGTTGGTACGAGTATATGTAGTATTAACCTGTATAACCCGCCTGTTTTTGAGTCGACAGCAACAGCAGTGAAGCAAATGCAACAAATACAACAGCATCAACAACAATAACAACAACATGAAAATGCAACAAATTGACAAATAACATAACCTCATTTAACCCGCCGGAACGCCTTTTTCGAATACGGTAGCTGGCAGCAACAAGAACCAACTCAGTTCAACTCAGCTCAACTCAGCGCCACACACAGTGCAGTCTGAGGCGCCTCTGGCACTTCTTCTTTATCTTCGAGGGAGAGAGATGTGTTGCTGACTTTTAATTAGACACAAAGTTGCAGCTTTCGACTAATTTAACAATTAAAAGTGCGCCGAGCGAAAAAATGGGCATAAAAACTTCGGCAATTGTTTTTTTAATTGTTGGTTTTTATTGCAGGTATGCATGTATTTTTATATCATTTTCATTTTTGAATACAATAATATAAATGGTATATCAGTTCTTAACAGCAGTTTAATACAATCAAATAAAAAAAAAATTTTGAAATTATAATGAAGTGTCGCCAACATAAAATTTCTGAAATAAAATTTCATAACGACTGAGTTTTATTTTCGGTTTGTGTTGTTGCAATTGATTGTACGGTAATGCTATAAAATATGGTTTATTTTGTACTACCGCTTCCGAATCTTTAATACAATCAATCCCAACAATATAAATGTAAAATAAAAATCGTTCGTCATATAAACTTTATCAGAAATTTTTTTTTGGAGCAAGGCTTCGGTTTTTACTTCGTGAAGAGATTTTTTTTTGCTGTGCTGACGAAGTGTTCGGTTAGCACTGCAAAGAATTAGATGTCGGGATTAATTAACCAATTTGGTTACACCAAAATTTATTACTATGGTCAGATATTATTCACACTCATTTACTAAAGTAAATTTGAGAAATTTTTACTTACAAAATACACAAAATATACAAATTATACAAATTTTCATTGGTGCAACAAACTGGGTCTCGAACCACGATAAAAAAATCTATCAAAGGCTGAAGGCTAAACGCATTATACCATGTACAAAAAATATTTGTAACAGGGGTTTGTTGTGCTGTCAAAGTTTGTGTAACATAGCGAGGGAAGCATCGGAGACACCATATAGTTTATAAATTCGTGATCAAGGAGACAAGACGAGTCGAGATAGCCATATCCGTCTAGCGAAGACTCTAGGTACCGCATTGCTACAAGTTGTGACATTTTGACTTGAGCATTTATGTATCGTGTGTCGATTCAAAAATCTCTTATATTACTTATTCAATTAATCTAGAAATTAAATTGGAAGAGCCATCACTACAATAATTTTTGCAGGTACCTAAATATTTCATTCCACAATTTAAGTGGAAGGCTCAACGATAAAAAAATTTGTACTTACAATATCCACAAAATGGGTGGTGATTTCATTTTTGCATTAATTCTTGTCCTATTCTGTATGCAATAAAAACCTACGACTAAAACTTCATTTTCTAAATTTTTGGAAATGTTTTCTTTCTAAATTTTAGAAATTTGTTTCTTAAATTAGAAGTTGAGAACTCTCTCGAAGTACGAGTATAAAAATCTGTGACGCAGAAGCGTAGAATAGGATACCTTTCGAGTGTTCGAGAGAAAGATTATTCGCAGTATTTTTGAACCTCTTGGATTTGGTAAGCAGTTTCGAATTCGTAAAATCCTAAAATATTTATTTATGCCCTTCAAAGTAGTCCCACCATCACTTTTTCCAAACTTCGAAGCAGTTCTGAAATGCGGTTTTTGTTATGGCCTTAGCGATGCGGTCTTTATTTCCTTAATTGTGACAAAGCACCCCCTTTCATGGGTCTGCTCAAAAAAGACCTTCACATTTCACCGAACTTGGCATGTTTTTTTCGGTCTTGGCTCTTTTGGATGCTTCCATTGGGATGATTGGGCCTTGGTTTCAACGTCATAACCATATACCCGTGCTTCGTCTCCAATTATTACCTTATAAGGAAATCTGGATTGTCGTTGACGACATTCAACAGCTCCTGAGCGATGCTTCTGCGATGGTTATTTTGGTAAAAATTTAGTAATTTCGGAACAAATAACGTTTCAAGGCCAAACAATCCGACAAAATTGCATGGTATGAGCCAACCGATATGTCGACATCCTCAGTAACTTCTCTAATAGTGATTAGACGATTCTCCATAACAATTCTCTTCAATGTTTCAACGTTTTCATTGATTGTTGACGTGCTGGGCGGTCCAGGGCGGGCATCATCATCATCATCATTATCGGACGTCTGTGAAGATCTTGTAACATTTATAAACATTTTGTTTGCTCAAAGCTACAGTAAACATTTTAAGTGCGTTGGAGCACCTAATTATATTTTTCACACAAAATTTAATACAGATTCTTCAATCCATTCTTTTCCATAGCTGAAAATCACCAGGCACACCACAACACGCCTAACCATTATATCTGTCAAAAACAATCTAAAAATGCAAAATGACTGATCATGTCAAAATATGTTGGGAACGTACAAGTATGTACCAAAATAAAAAGAAAAAAACTAACATTGAATGTATCTAGTCCGCGAAATTAGAAAAGTCACCTTTTTTCTACACACCCGTATATGACATACTCCATAAAATTTGTTGCATAACATTTTGGTAGGTGCACTGGACAAATCAGTAGTGATCCATTGAAGGCGCAAACGATTTCATGTAGTTCAGTGTGGAAACTTTCTATGGAACGAAACCATGTTGCTGTTGATCATCTGAATCCATATGCATTTGAAGGTTTAGTTCTTATCATTAGCGTTTTACGATGTCCGAGTTCAACTTCTTTGGACTTTTTCGATATACTCGTATTCGATTTTTCAAGTAAAACTTTCCATGACATATGAAGCGCATAAAAGCTTCGGTTTATCCGATAATTCTATTCATACGTAGTATATTTCGTAGCGTTCCATTTCGATTTAACTGAATTAGCATTTTTCTTCGGTTGTTGCCGCATGTTGCAGATGTTTTTTGTTGCTCGTTGGTGGAATTTGTGTTGGCATTGCGACAACAACTTGAATGCTAGCAATGTTTTTTTGTTGTTGTTTTTGTTGTTGTTGTTTTTTGGCTGCAAGCAACAACAGCAACAATTGCAGCTATATGCACTAACAAAAGCAGCAACATGTGCCTCCATCAAAGCCCAAACCTTTGGACGTTTTTGTTGCTGTACTTCGACGACAACATCTTTTGGACGTTTGAACGAGAGACAAAAACAAAAAAAAAAAAAGGTTAATTGACGAAACATCATTTCGCGGGCGTGATTCGAACATCGCCCAAGACGAAACTGAATTTGATTTGATTCGTTTCGTTTCGAACGAGGTCAAAGGGCAGTTAAAGTTAAAACTGACTACAATGACTGCCAACTCAACTAATTCCAAGCTAACTCACACGCAGTGGGAATTTCATTGGCGGAGTGAGTCAGTGAGTGAGTGAGTGTAGAGTACAGTGAAAGTTGAAAACACCACCCAAACCAAATTCGTAGTGAACCCTTCCCAGTTTGCTCATTTATTGTATGTATTCCAATTGAAGAAGTACAACATATTTTATTGATTTAACATGCAACAAATCGAAAATCGAGTTTAGAGCGCTGACTCAACAAGAAACTAAAACAACTCGGCAGCAAAGCGGTGGCAACTTGCGGCAAGAGGGCATCTGCCGGAGTCATCATCATCATCATCAACAGCAGCAGCAGCAGCAGCAGCAGCAGCAGCAGCAGCAACAACAGCAACATTCAAAGTTGCTGCTGCTGCTGCTGCTGTTGTTGCTCCGCCCGAGCGCCAATTTCAACTGACTGCAATAAACAATATTGTTTTGTATCGACTAGATTCGGGTTGTTGTTGCATTTGATTTGCCATGAACAACAACGACCATGAACAACTATTTCACTATTGATTTGCTTAGCGTTACATAGCCGTTGAAGTGCGGGCGGTAAAACGGTTCAGAAAAAATAGAAGAAAACAAAATTTTTTATTTTTTTTGTATACAAACAGCACAACATGGTCGCCATCATCAGCAGTCGTTCAGCCAGCTTCATCCTTCTTGAAGCCAGTTTCAGACTCAGTTAGTTGTCTGCACCAAAATATTTCGCACGACGTACAACGTAGTCGATCGAGGAACTCTTTTTCGATTCGAAATAAATAGTAAAAAGTGTAACACAAAATACGTGATTCGATTTTGAGCATTCGGCGTTGACTTTCAACTCCTCCAACAACAGCAACAGCAACAGCTTCAGCTTCAACCACCCTCCAGCTATATTGCAAGTGCCATAGTAGCTTAGCTAGCTTCTGTGTCTATTGAACAAAATGCTGGGAACGTGATTTTGGGCGGGCGGTGATTTACTCTCCACTGTTGTTGGTTGGTTCGTTGTCCGTCTGTCTATCTATCTGTCTGTCGGTCTGTCCCAATTGTTGTAATTTGAAAGCATCGGCAAAACAGCTCTCGTTGAGCAATGGATGCCAATTGATTTCGTAGCCATAATTTGTGACGGCAAACGCTTGAAATAAGAACATCATTGCTCAATCGCATAGTAAAAGAGCTCAAGCGCGGCACGACTGTGCTAGTTCTTCTAGTACATAGGTATTACTCCACTTCTCTACTGATAGTACAGCAGTTGGTGGAGGGAATTGGTGTCCAACACTGGGGCAGCTGACATCCACATCAGCGCTGTCAGGCAGCTTGTCAGTTAACAAAAAAAAAAAAAAAAAACCAAACAAAAAAATTAACCAAGTTTCATACCTACTTTTAAGTTTAGTTCTAGTTCTAACCATTGTAGTTCTTCTTCTTGTTGTTGTTCTAACCATTGTATATCTTCTTGTTGTTGTTGTTCTTGTTGATGTTATCCAAGCTGTCATCCTTTTCATGTTCATCTTTGCTGGTTAGTTTCAAGATGCTTCTTTTTAATGAAATCATAAATTATACCATGTGCAATTTCAGTACAAGTTTGTGTGTGAAGCTGTGCAGTTCTGCACTCAATTCCAGCGAATCAGCGTTGGCCAGCTGCCCTGTCTGTGTTAGTCTGTGCTGCTTTTAGCGCATTGCATCACATCGCATCGCATCGCATCATTCATCCGGATCGCTTTACGCCACCAGCGCAACCGATTTTTTTTGAGCGCGCACCTTAATCGAGTTTATTGTCAAACGTCAAACAAAATGCGCACTGAAGATTGCAGCCAGACTTCGATCATCTTGCTTCAATCTTCTAATAACCTGCTGCATACATGCTTCCTGCTATCTCGTTTGTAAGCTCTTGTCTTGCTTCACTTGTTGCTGCAGCGGCATAAATTGGGTGACCATAATTTCTTACATTCATAGGATGTGCCATTGGCAGCTTCCGCATATTTTTTTTTTTGGAAAACTAATAAAAATGTAAATATTCATTTATTTTGAATCTTATCTTGTTTTGATAACTTTTTGATTATTGATGTTGCGCAAAAAGTCACCTCCAGAATTGAGGGCTCTGCGAGAATCCTTGGCCCTTACGTAGACTTTGGACTTCAAATAACCTCACAGTAATAAGTCTGACGTCCCAACTATCCTTGTGAATGGTTAAAATGGTTTTTGTCGAATTCAGGTGTCCGGAAAAAATGGCTACAATAATGCGACGGTGGCTCGGGCTGTGTGATATAAGGCGGCATCCTGCTGGAATCTCAAGTTCTCCATGCCATTATCAGTTATTATCAATTGGTATAAAGAAATCAGTTATCACGGCGCGATAACGGTTCCTATGAGTCTTTCTGCACAAATTCCGGCCTTGGCTGTGACTCTTTAATTGTGAAGAGGTTTCCGTGAATTTCTTGAGGGGTTTCAGTGGCATAAATCCAACAAAGCCTGATTCGCATCGAAAAATTCCCTAAATAGAACCTTCGTAGTTCGGTGTAAAAAAGCAAAGTTAAGATCAGAATGTACAAATACCATCATATCACATATTAACGGAAGAAATCTACAAAGATATATTGTTTCCAATATTTTTGAGTGTACGACAAGCATTGTGATAGAGCGATAGGAAAACAGTTAATTTTCAGGTTTTAGCTTTAGTATAGTATAACCTGCTCGCACTTTCACTGGGGTGTGGTTAAACCCGAAATTATGTCAGGAAATTAAGTACGCTACCAATATATATGTAAGTTATTAACCCAGGGGAGTATTTATTTATCTTTGCAGTGAATGAATTCATTTCATCTTGAAATTGGTTAATAAATTTTTTGTTTTGCTTGCTATAAACTACGCATATTCTGTCTCTTGTATTCTGTGTACAGAACTTCTTTATCACTCTACTGTATTTATATATTTTACATCCGGACACTGAAACAGCAGAGATGGCGAAACATCCGAAAAAATAACAGAAGAATAACATAAAATAAATATAGACTTTTGATATCTAAGGAAGTTAATCAATAAAAGTTTACTTACTTACTTATTTGGCGCTATAATCGTTTATCGGAAGAAGCACCAGTGCAACTTGTGCTAGTTGTTGTTAATATCAAGTTTTCAGAGGACGTTTCATACTTGGTGTTTCCAACGCATGCTCGATCGCTCTCTCGGTCGTAGTCCCTAGGTTGATGTTCTGTGATCGTTGTTCCGAAGGTCATCATCAAAGTGGGATCGTATACGTGGCTTCCTCTGTGTCTTTACTGGTAAAAGTTTTGCATTGGCGGGAAACAAACCCAACGTACCAACCATTAACTAAGAGAGGTTGTCTTCTCACAATTGGTCACCTTGCAATGGATATTCAGAGGTGGATAGGTATCCTAACGGACGTTTGTATAGTATCCTTGGCCTTTTTGCAAAAGAAACGTTTTTAGCCATTCCTAAGTGAGTGACAATCAATAAGTTTTCCCACTAATGTGAAAGTAGACAAGATTCGTTTGCTTATAAATATTTCAGAATATATTTCAAATAAAACGAGATGTAAAGAAGCAAATTTGAAGAAAAATGGCAGAATCTTGAAAATACAGACAGAATGCAACTAAAACTACTTACGAGTATTCTCTATTAGTATATCTAATTTTCCGGCTGAGCGAATGCATTGAATAAGAATATGAAGAAATTGTGCATTAGACATCAAATCACAAAATCAGCAAATATTTATGGAACTGATTTTAAGTCACATTATGAGATATTAATTATCATTGAATCATCCACTGTTTTAAAAACCTATTTAAGTGAAAATTAGGCCAAAAATTCTGAAGATCTTTTTCATTTCAGCATTCTGAACTAGTTAAACAAGTTTACCAATTATATAGTTGAGTATAAAACTATCAAACCATTTGATTGATATTAAAACAATAATACACTTGAAGAACTATGGTCACCTTAAACATAACTGTTCCAGTTATAGTTGGAACTACAATATTATTATTATTATTATTGTCTATTTTAGACGGCAAGTTGATTAAAAATCAGTCTCAGCCATATTCGTTTGCAGCACATTTCATTTTAGGTTTTCCGATTTCCAAATTGAGAATTTGGGCGTTTTTGAGGACTTGCTGTTTTTCTTTAGCCAATTTTAGCAAGTTTACTATACTTAGCCATGTATTCCAACGTCATTGTACGCCTTTTCGTCATTAAATTTTAATTGTATTTTTGATGCTGACCGAAACTGACGCAGATCTTAACGTTCTCATAGATTTTAACTACAATACTACATATACTTGTAGGTAGGATATATGGTTTCATAGTACGAGTATAGTATAAACTCCAGCTGCGCAATTGCTTAGTTTAAGCTAAAGTGCTTTGCTAACTGAAAGCGCAAATATATTTTAGTTCGAGATGCTATGTTTGCTGAATGCGCTAAAACAATTTTGTTGTTGTTATAGTGCGTCCTCGAGTTGTTGTTTTTAGGTTTCGCACAAGTGAAACTTCTAATTAGAAACAAGAAAATAGAAATTTGTATTTCTATGAAACCGAATTTTTATATACGCTGCACAAGCACTGTATTCAGTTTGTAATGGTACGAGTATATTTTTAACAATGATTGGCTTGGGATCTAAGTACTATATTCTATAGTAATCATATCTGTATCCATAAAAATTATTGTATATTACATGTGATTTCATGAAGCACACATCTGATCAAGTTTAGATTTTCTAGAACCTATCATAGATTTTTATTTTATTTGTGCAGCTTCGTCGGTTTGATGGATTTGAAAAATGCACAAGGACGGACAAAGTAATGTATATGGAGAGCATAGTGAAGCTGAAATATTTTAGATACAGATTATGATTTTCTCAGAGACAAGTCTCTGTGGATAGGAGTATAAGATATAATGTATCTTTTGGTCATTCTATAGTGTGAATCACTTCTGAAGTGAATAGTACTTTTGAGAAATTAAGCTTTGCTTTTGGATCTTACAATCTGTCGAACAAACTAATAATAAATACTCTTCTTTTCACTAAATGTGAAGGGTGTATAAGATATTCAGTTGTAGATGCACAACAACACCAGATGCGTTGCATCTTTACTCATGTTGTTGTTGTTGTTGTTGTTGCTTTTGTCCATTTGCACTAGCTTTTTGTTTAAACTTCTTTTACAACTTCAGCTTCAAATGTATCTGAATCCCGAGTAGCTTTTCAATAGGTTTCTTAATACGTTTCTTTTTGTTTTTTTGTTTTTAGCAGTTAAGCGTTAAAATGTATTTGTTAAAGACAGACAAATGGACACACAAAAGGCTAGCTACAAAAACAAAGAGTTGAAAAGAGGTGTATAACAAACAAACAGATACAAATACACAAAGATACACAACTCATAGATACTAATATTGAGCGCGAAGCGTGAAAATAGTCTTAGTGGTTGTTGTTGCTGTTTTGTTTAGTACAGAAATTCCATAAATCCGTAGACAAATATGAGTTTTATCAGGCATGAAATTATAATTTGCTTTATGTGTAGCTGCGACGTTCTCCATCTGTGTGTCTATGTCTGTTTGTATCTTGAGTGTTTGAAAAACAAAGCGGTGAGAATGTTGACTTATTATTTTCTGAATTATTTGCTTTTTATATTAAGTTGGTATTTCGATTGCTGCGAAAGTAAATAATTAAACAGCAAAGGCAACAACAATAAAATGAAGAAAAAATCTCAAGCAAGCAGCATCAGCAGCACACCAAACCTAAAAGATACTGCCAAGCCCACTAGCAGCGATGTGAAGTTGCATGAAAGCTTAAATTTAAACTGACCAAGAGTGCCAAATTATAACAACAACAGGAACAACAACAAATAACAAATAAATACACTGTGTATCAAGTAGAGGCGTTGTTTCTAATTAGAAAATCGCCACAAAAAGTGTTGCCGGCAGGATGCTCATGGTGTGATTTTAAAGCAGCTGCAGAAACTTTATAAAGTTGCTTCTTGTGTTAACAACAGAATTGGTTCACATGGTCAATGCTCAAATCGAAGTTTCAATAGCCTTAAAAGTCTTTTAATTTAATTTGCATGAGTTCGATTTTAGCGTTTATGAAGTTGGTTTAAGAAGTCTTCAGGGATCTATTTCTCGTATTAAAAGTGAAAAAACTTGAATAGTTAATACTAAAGTAGTTTCTCGTATCTCTGGTCGTTTGATACGATATTTTTTTAAAGTAATATAATAAAGTAATCTGTATATAAATAGGCATGTGCAAAACATTCACACCCTTTTTAGCACCCTTAAACACAACAAAAGCGGTTGGTTTTTTTTTTTTTGGAAAGGAGGCTGAAGATTAGCAGGAATTTTCTCAAGTATTCCGTCTGATAGGTAAAAATTAGGTATTCTCCTAGGGTAATAAAAAATACTTGAGCTCTCTCTCTCTCTCAGCTATCTTAATTTACTAAAAAAAACTAAAAATCTCCTAGGGCAATCAAAAATACCTGAGCTCTCTCACTCACTCTCGCAGCTCTCTTAATTTATTAACAAATAACAACAACAAAAATCTAAACAAGTGACACCATAGAATTAAGCAATAGACGAAAATGTGTTGTTTTGGTGTGGTTTTCATTGTGGTATACACACAATGAAAACGAGGAATTTGATTTGTCCATTTTTCCTTATTTACATGTTTACATGCGCTTTAACATTTAGAATAATATAATAATGTAGCGTATTCCGCATAGCTGCTCGCATTTTTTGTTTCTTTCGTTTCCTTTGTCTTCAGTTGAAGGAATCCTGTGAGAGATACCATTTTTGTTGTAAAATTTCTTGATTTAAGTAAAATACATACGATTGGAAAAGACTCGAATTTAAAAAAATAATCGCCATTTTAAGTTATAAAATCTATTGTACGGTAAATATTAAAACGATGTTTTTTTCTCAAAATTTATCGATTCGTTTCTCTTCTTCACTGGATACTGATGTTTTTTTTATACCGTAAGCTAGTCGTTATGTACTTAGATAATAAAAGATGAAATAACGATTTGGGAATGGGATTGTGGTATGTTTCGTTGGTGGTTCGTTAGTTTCCTCCTTTTCTGTTAGTTCTCTTACCAAGATAAGTTTAGAGCAGTGTGAAGACGCTTGAGTCTTGTGGTAGTTAATCTGTTCTTGAATGGCTCAGACCGGATCTAATGTGGTCTTGTAGAGAAGGCATAGCTTCTGTTGTGATTGGCGACCCAGAAGCCAGTGTATTAGCCGCAATCTGTAGTTTAAGTGCTTTCTCTTGATAGCTTCAGAGTGCAAGAATTATATGGGACAATTGATCGTAGCGTACAATGTATTTTCTCGAAGGGTTCCAATATTTGATCCACCAGCCGATAACATTGCTCTGCAGTGCCGTGGCAGCGTCGGAATCCGGATGGGGATAGAACTAACTTCGTTCAATATTGAAAGTAATCTACGTAAATATACTCTCTCAAGTACAATATTTTGGAAAATACCGCCAATAAGCAGATCGGACGCCAATAAGCAGCGAGATTGTTATCGGGCATGCTTGGTTTTAGAATTAGAATGATCTAGTCACATTTTCACTGACAGGGATAGTGATCTAGTTGAAAGCACTTGGTTGAGATTGTCAAAAGGTGTTCAATGCAGTTGGTCGGTAAGGCTTGAATGGCTGGAACGTCAACGGCGTCGTGGGCTGAAGACTTGGATGACTTTAACATAATCATTAAAAAGAAAAAAAAAACTGAAACAAGAGATGGATAGATGGAAAAGATCTTCCACTACTACGCAATTTTACTACGTAGAACTTCCTTGCTTGTGCTTCAAACATAATTTGAGCAAAATCACTGCTTCATAGGTAATTGTCATCAGGAAAATATTTGGATGTGAAGATTTTTTCGAGTTTATGGTATGGGAATTTGCTGAATGAAATAAATGTTATTTAAGTACGATAAAATAGTGTCGTAATCCAATAGTGGACCTAGGATAACTATCTAACATAGCTTCACGTGTCTCTGCTACTTCTAATATAAATAGTTTTCCGATTGCATCATTTTAGGCGTTACAAACTGATGACCAAAGTAATTATGCCATTCACACTTTGTTCAAAATTAAAATTAAAGGGAAGCGTCTTAAGATTCAGTTCCCAAAAAAAAAAGAAGAAACACTTTGAGCTTTGATTGTCATCGCGTGGTAAACACTAACAACGACAACAACAACAACAATTCCAATAAAAAACAGCAGCTACAACAAAATTTCCCAAAAAAAAAAAATAACTTTGTCGTTGCTGCAGTTTTAACTTCTTTTTTGTTGAATTTTTTTTTGTTTTTTAATACCCTAAAGCCCTGATGTGCCACAAAAATGTATCTGTGACTGACTGTAAATCGGATTCGTTGAGAAAATATAAAAAAAGGTTTCACAGTTCGCAGTCAAATAAGAAACGAATCAGCTACAAGAACAACAACAACAACAACCACAGCAACAAAAGCAACAACAACCGGCAACAACATCGGCGCTGACTAATGAGACAAAACCGCGGGAAAAATGACAAATTTAGCGCTTGTTGTTGTATTTATAGCTTGTTGCTTTTGTTGTTGTTGTACGATTTGTTTGACTTTAATATTTAAAACAAAAGCTACAACAACAACAACAACATAGAAGTAGCAGAGTGGTGAAGGAGAGCGGAAGCCTGCCGGTTGTATTCAACACGAAATGATTTTTCCACAAGAGCCAAAGAAGCATTTTTCTTAACACTTAAATGAGAAAATCGTTGCCATGGCATCTTGTAAAACGTAAAACGTTTTGCTGCAAAATGCAAATGAGCACATGAGTTGAACGTTGCACTGGGATTCCAATTGGATATCGAACACGAGGGTAACATTATTATTAGTATTTCTTTTTATTTTAAATGTTTAAGACTCGCGAAGGAAGAATCTTCTTTCGACGTCTCTTGGCTTCAATTCGTACGGCACCCAATTTCCTTGCTTTTGAATCATTCCCATGGCTTTGACGCGTTTGCCAACTATTGACAAGTCAACTCCCAATGATTCTGACAATTCTCGGAGGGTTTTACACCGATCTTCTTCGAGTAATGCTTACAATTCTTCCTCTTCAAACTTTCTGGGCTGGTCCGGACGTTCTTTCTCCTCCGTATCAAAGTCACCACTTTTAAACCGACGAAACCAGTACTCACAAGTTGAAATCGATGGAGCATAGTACCCGTAAGCCTCACAAAGCGTACGATTTTTTCACAAAAGCAAACCTTCCCCCCCTCCCCCCATTGAGTTTAGTTGGAACAAAAGTCGACATGTTCACAGAGCAAAAAAATATATGTTGTTTACACTTCAGGCGAATGCAACAAATTGAAGCTTATGAAGTAGGCTTTCATATGAATATAAGTAGTCACAGGTTTACCCGATGCGATTTAGTGCTAGTTACGGCATCTCTTATGAATCCTTTAAAATAAATTCTAATACCTCAATAAATCGTATAGCAGATACCTGTACATAGTCGTTGGTGGGTTTCTATTGGGATACCCCTAAAATTGGAAGGGACACACTCATTAAAATATATGCAAAGCGTTTGTTCATAAGAGTCTAAACCGTGAGTTTAGTTTGTTTAAGTTTTAATCCAATCCATCATCTAATTCTAAAAAGAGCTAAAGAACACGAAGAATCAAAATAATCCTGAATTTCTTTACACATTTAAAGTTATTAGCCATAGTGCTACCAGAATTCAAAGAACTTATTAGGTTAACCTCGTTGAGGTGCGGGAGTAAGAGAGATCTATACGAGTATGTAATCGTATATAGTGAAAAATCTCGAAATAAATGTTCTTTTGTGACTTTAACTAATTTAATTGATTTCATGCAATTCGCATTCAAAATAGCAGTAGAAACCCAAACCCAAACCCAAACTGAATCGAGACGAGGTGTCGTTGTTGTCATCATTATTGTTTTTGCTGTTGTTTTTTTTTTTGGTTGGCGGTGCTGTTGCATGTTGTTGTTGTTGTTGTTGTTGTTGCGGTTGTTGTTGACGTTTTAGTGAGTGTCGCGGCCATCAAGCAAAAGAAATCCAGGCAAGCACTTTAACAAAAAACACATCATTAATGTCAGGCGAGTAAAAGCGTTTCACGAACGTGTTGCAACATTCAAATAAATTGATTTGACATCGTTCATTCGTCGTTCTCGACTTTGTCCTTTGTCATTGCAGGAGTTTTTTATTTATTTATTTTTTGTACGAGTTGTCGAGTTGCTGTTAATTAGGCAACTGCCAAATAGTTGACAAAACACGCTCGAGAAATGCTCGGTAATGATGTATATAAGTAGCTAATGATGCACTAGTACAGTTCTGTTTGTTAATTTAAATCTTCTTGGGAAAAAGCTAATGAAAGTGTATAAACTTTTAGCACATGCAACAGTAGATGTTCTGAATGACAATAAATACTTATTGTGAATGGTGAATTTTTTTGGAGTAAAATATTAAAATATGATGATAGCTTTCAAACTGATTCAAAGGTCCTTCAAAGTGTCTTCCTTTTATAGAGACCTAATGTAGATTGTAGGTCTAGTAGAGTATAATATTTCTGCAAGTGGAAAACAACTCCGACTGTGTAAAGTTGGTATGTGATTTTCTCAAATTCTATGAGAAAATAAAATGAAGAATAGAATATCTACCAAATTCATTTTATGCATGTTCATTTAGATGTTTTTCTATATAATCTTGTTCAGTTTATTCATAAATAGGATGTTCGAAATAAGATAATTATCCCATTATTGCTGGTCATTTAACATACACTGATGATTTCGCGTAAAAACGGAAGAGGTCAAGAATGAAATTTTAACTGTTCTTGTTTTGCCAATCACCGTTTTCGTTTGTTTATACATTTTTGAAGCGTTGCGTCCTAAAATGGAACTATACTCAAAATTCGACGTCGAAAAAAATGGCAGTTGAGTTTTAATTAGTAGTTGAAATTAACATAGTTACATTCAGAAATCTGTAAAATTACTTCTCATGTTAAATGAAGAAAAAGTATGTTTTCATAATTTCTTTCTTTGGAAATAGCGAAAATATTGGTCTAGCAGTTGGTAAGAAAGCTTATAGACATTTCGATGTACCGAATCGATGGTATTCGATCGGCCATCGAAAAAATATACACATATGTATATACAGAAACACGGTGTTCTGCCAGAAGCTTTCGGATATGAATTTTCTAATACTTTCCGCAACAGTTCTTGGTCCATTTACAGGGAAGACTTCACTGTCTGTCTTCACTTCCATTGTGCATCGTCTCTTTGAGAATTACACTCTTCATTAGCTTAGGTTACGCTGGCTCACCCCTTGAAAGAGGTCAAACATAGACACAATATGATCCTTAGTGAGGCTGATGATGGAGTTATTACAGGAGCTATTGAAGTCCTGTAGAAGTTTTGCTTGTTTGGCGAACGTCAATAGCCTCTTTGGAGTCCTTCTGGCAGTTTCTTACAGTAACGCGAGCGAGATGGTGTCAAGATATTTTAGTCTTGTTTGTGCGATTGCTGGACAGCTGCAGAGGAGATGTTCCAGAGTTTCCGTGACTACCGTTTCCTTGGAGATATAGTGGAGATTTTAATAGTGACAAAGTGGGGTTTTTTTTTAAAAGATATTTCGAAGAAGATTCTTAAAAAAAAAAAATGGAGTCTGCTCTTTAAAATACATAGAATAAAATCTATGTGAAACCAACTCTCGAGATGGGCCTAAATTTGTAAATTATTCAGCTATTTAATAGTTGCGTTTTGCTAGTTGTATCAATGTCAACATTATAACAAAATTCTGTAAAGTTTTTCATGACCTTTGCCAAATATACTTTTTTTGATTAATATATTTACCTTCCAATTTCCATGTGTTCACTAGAAGATTTTCATTTTTAATTCATCGATCGTACCACTGGGATCAAATTTCAAAAACAGAAAATTAAAATTCACACTTCCTTCCAACAAAATCAGTAAAGTTTCAATAGAAATAAAAAATCATTAGTGTCTCATATTAAAATGAAATAAATCTCATCAAGAATTTAAACTCATTTCCTGTTCGATGAATCGCACTATTTCTATGACCAACATCGGCAACAACAACAATAACAACAACAACAATACCATATATAGTATATAAATACAACAACAACAAAACATAACGCTCGAGCGCAGTTCATCATTGGAACATAAAAATTCACTGCGCTCATAAAAATCTTCATTTCATGCTGATGAGCTCCAATTTCAAATAAATATAAAGCGGCAGCCAACAACAACAACAACAACAAGAACAACAACAGAAACAACAACAATAAGAAAAAATACAAATATATTTTATTTTATATAAAAAAAAGATACAAAAAGAAAATCAGAACTAAACAGAAAAAATAAAGAAATACAAACAACACGTGAGAAAATCCAAAAAAGTTGCCACAAATATTTCTTCTTTTTTTTTTGTTGGTTTGTTGGATACCTTTAGATTTTTCTTCTTCTTCTTAGGCCCCCATGGCACTGTGGCCGGAGCAAACGAAGAAGAAGAAGCAGCAGCAGCAGAAGCGACAGCATTCAAACCAGAATAGAATGAATGGCAAAAGGCGGCAGCGACAACAGCAACAACAACAACAAGAACAATATGAGCGACAACGATTGAACGATTTGATTTTGTTGCTTTTCATATTAATGTTTATGATGTTGTTGTTATTGTTGTTGTTTATTTATATTCTCATCACAACTGATTGCGCCGTGTGGTATGGTGACAGAGACGCGGAAGCGGCGGGTTCGCGAGATGCGATTAGTGTTAAAAGGTATTAAAGCGGCACAAATGCATACAAGCAACTGACACACACACATACACAGCCTCACACACACACACAAGAATGCAAAGACGACAGGCAGAGACACGCTCAGCAACAGAGTCAAACAGTTATTGGGAGCTGTTCATGGGCGTAGTGTGTAGTGTTTAAGCTGGGCTAGAGTACTCCAAACACTTCATGAGATAGAAATTAGAGAATCAATTGCAAGTCAACAGCTACCGGTATCAGGGATCTAACAAATTATGACCAGCTGTTAAAATAAGCTTTTCTGGATTATATATACTCTAGCAGCTTTCAAGAAAAAGAAGTTCCGAATCAAGTTTCAACAGGATATTTAAAAATCTTAAAGAAAAGAGAGAGAACGAGACCCAATCTAATAGGGCCTCTTCAATTGGGCTCAACATTCTCAACATTTCTGCTTTCCAGACGCAAATTCGTTGTCGTTCACATGTGAATGAGAAAATTATGCTTAATTTATTTAAATATCAGCTGTTTGTGTGATGATAATAAATTGACAATTTCATTGAAAAGTATTGTAATTCGTTCGGAGCGATTGAGAATGTACAGAATGTTGAGTCTTATGGGAAAATGCACTGCCAACATTTTCAACATTCACCGAGAACGGCCCTATATGGGTCTTTATTCAAATTAGTGATTTGTATGCAGGCGCATTCTATAGTGGTTCGATTTTGACCTATGTGAGATAGTTTATCGGATTTAGAAGAACAACCACGCAAACAAAATGTTGTATTTCTTTAATACTTAGCTGTAGAAGTTTGTACAGGAGTTGGCGCTAGAGGCGTTACCAACATCATATTGCTGTAACAATCAAACGGCTAATGGCAGCGCCCTCTTGTTATGTCAAGCGGCAGTCTGTTATGTTGTTTAAAAACTACACCCCACTATAAGGTGTAATTTCCATATATTGTTCTATTTCTTTTTTTTTTGTTTTTGATTTTTTGTCGAATTTTGTTTTGTTTTTATTCCTTAATAAGCTGTAAACACCAAAGATTTAACTTTCTTCTTATTCCATAAGGGTCTAGATCGGATTATAGTCCCATACAAATATATGGTTCAAATACAGACCCTTGGGCAAGCTATATGGTATCTCAAGTTATCATGGTATCTCACTCGACCTCAGCGTTCTTTCTTGTTGTATAAAAATAAGTAAGCATACAATTATCTGTACGTTATATTTTATTTAAACAACCGGTACGAACAACAACTGGGTAGATGTACTGTAATCTATATTAAACAATCTCTACAATGATTTGTCAAATTCTTTGTTAAGTCAGTATTGAGACAGCTTGGAATGAATAACCAATTATAGTTAGTAATAATAGCAAATACTTTTATCTAAATAAAGAAACCCTTAATAAAATGTTTGTTGCTACGTCACTGTTCCTGCCTGGGGTAACAAAACGCTTCGCTTGCTTAGCCTTCATTGTTTGTCGCTCAATTTGACACTGCGGCGGCAGCGCTTAGTAAATTTGTTGTCATTTGATATGCGAGTCATGAGGATTATTAAGTTCAACCAAAAACAATAATAACAACAACAACAACAACAACAGCAACAACAACATCATGGAGACAGCGCGAACAAGCAATAATCTGCATCATCGTCTTCAATATAAGATACTTTTACTTCGATTTATAAGATACTTCTATATAGAACGCTATGCTGTTGTCATTCTCAGCATCATTATCGATTCAATGATTTTCCTATGCATGATTTTCTCATTCTTTGGCTTTCGATGCGTTTATTCTTTTTTAATTTGGAGCAAACTGTCCAATCGATTTTTCTATTCTTTTACAATTTGACTTAAATCGCTTTTAATTTGCTTATGAATGAGAAGAAAAAAAGAGACATCTAAAGCTATCTAAGTATATGACGAAGGTAAGGGGACAGAGATGCATTACTAAGTAAATCGGCTTTTGGTCACAGAAATTCTTTTTTTGTATTAAATTTACTATGGCCATTGTGAGTCTAAATACATACACACATATTTAGTTGGATGGATGGATGGCTGGATTTGTCGTTGAAGTCGTGGAGCATCGAATGTTGTTTGGGAGCACTTCATTAACGCTTTGTTTGCCAAAGGTGTCGATAGGTAAATTAAGCAAGACAAAGCATTGAACCAGAGTGTGCAACGTGAAGTAGATACACATTTTGTTGGCTTTAAGTAACTATGTATTTATGCGCTCCAATTGGTAAATGAGATGGACAGACGGACAGACGGACAGAATGCTTTTTGTGTGCGTGCCTCTTTGCGTGCCTCTGTCAACTCGTAAATATTGAATGGCAAACAAAAGACTTAGACAACGAACTTGCTTAGCTAAATCAAATAGCGCACTGCAGTTGACACACCATTTACTGTGGCATTTATTCTAGACTTAATTCTAAATGGTTGCGTGGGCATTCTACCAATTGCTATAAACATGCTTCGACATTATTAGAGAAAAAAAAAGAAAAAAGTAGCAACGACCACCATCGAATAAAAAAAGAAAAAACTAAAAATAAAATTGAAGATGAAAAAACTACTTTACTCCTTGACAACGATGAATGCTCTACAGCTCAAGGCGAAAATGTTGTTGTAGACACGCTCAGATTAGATCAATACAAGTGCCTGCCACCGATCGCGAAGAGACAGCACTAGCAGCAGCAGCAACAGCAGCAGACGTTCTACTATGCTACTCGACTCAACTCGAAAGCAAGTCTGCGATGCGATTTTGCGATAGCATTTAAATCTTGGCTCATATCATACTATATATTTTCTACATATATATATATAGTCGGTGCGGCACAAGTTACATTCATCCATCGGGCGTGCTACAAACGTTGAAAATGCTGTTGATTTTGCACTCAACTCTTCGACGTTAAAGAAACTCGGGCGGCTCAAGTGGAGCGCAGCAAAAGCAGCAGCAGCGGCAAAGTGCTCATTCATTGCTTTGATTTTAGGTTTAAGTTTGAGTTTTAGTTTGATTTGATTCTCCGGGTTTTCTCGTTGAGCATGACAATTGACAATGTGGCGTACTATACTTTTTGTATGTGAAATACAGCAGCAACCACAACAGTCAGATCGACGGACATACAGATAGATCGATAGATAGATAGATAGACAGATAAACATTCAGTGGACAGCTTTATCTTTTTGATGAAATCTTCCAATCGAATGTACCTACATATATAGTCAAGTGCGTACGTTGGCCATTGGCCATTTATGTTTGTTACTCCAACGCATTTTTTTCCCTTTATTTAAATTGTTAAACCGCATAAAAAGATTCACAACCGCAACGAGTCAAGTGCATCTGAAGCAAATGCACAGCCAACCGGCAATGTGGTAATGAAAATAAATCTTTGATTCTTTCATAATCTTAAAGTTGTCATGGAATAAACAATAATGATGAATACTGTAAAGTTTAGTTCGCAACCAAAGAAAAAACTATTTAGCAGTAGAGTGCAGTAAATCAGTTGAAAACGCGAACAGTTTAAAATGTCAGCCAACAATAATTTCCCTCACCTTTGCAACATTAAAACATATAATGATGATCTGTGTTTAGTGATGAGTAATATTTCGCAGTCGGTTATTTTTTATTTACTGTGATTGGCGTATCACAGTTATACGCTGTGCATGGTTTGTTTGAAAAACTGTGATTGCTCTTTACATTTTTGCGAAAAACTCAGTATGAATTACTTTGTAAGTAGTTCGATTACTTTTCCTATATTATACTCGGCCAACACAAAATTGAAGCTTGGCTACTTACAAAAATTTTACTTTTCATTCTTTCTTCTTTGTGGTATAGTTAGAAGAAAAAAAAGTTAAGTTAAATCAAAGCGGTCTATAGGAAAACTACATTTATGGCCAAAAATGTCGAATTCTGTGAAAAACAGTTGTTAGGATTGAATTGTTTATACAAACTGGTAATACCGCAAGAGTCTATGTTGGGACTTTGGTTACTCTAAGCTTTATAGTCTTTAAGAATCACTCTGAGAGACGGGCATACACAAAAAGATCAGCTCGTGTATATGTATACACGGTGTGATCTAAAAATAACGAACTTTTTAGTTATAAAGTAAAACAAGCATGGAATTAAGCTATATTTAAAGTTCGGTTATTATTAGATCAACCTTGTATGCTTTTTAAATAGGCTTGTGAAACAGTTTTAGTGTCGAAGGTTTTGTTCCGGAAAAATTTTAAACCGGTTTTGAAACGCACCATTATTTCCGTAACATATAAAACTGGTTCTATTTCTGGTGAAGTATATAACGAAAATTATCGTAGTTTTCCATCAAATTTGTAATAACCATTGGTAGAACTCACATATTTTACTATCTGTTAATTTTTCTTTTAATTCCTGCTTATTTTATCAACCAACCACCTTAAAGGGGGAATGAAGAGGTGTTCAAATAAAAGACTTAACAGTGGAGACATCGCTAATAATGTATGTAGCTAAAGGAGGTAGAATGGTGCCACTTCTTCAGCTTGTACAGCAGCCCATCGTGCTAGAACTGTTCAAACGCTTGCTTCACATCAAAAAATAGAGCAAAGCAGTATTGGAAAATATCGCGAGTGTCAGTGGTTTCGAATACTATACGGCAGTACTTTCCTGCTGTTACACGCTGATAAACTGGAACAATGTTGAGATTCTTCAGTACTGGTAACAATCTATCAAGGAATATTTGGCTAAAAGTTTTTTAGATTATTGCTAGCAACTTATCGGAAGGTACGACAAGATTTTCAGGTTTCCAGGTTAGGGTAGTATCAATATCGCAGTGAACTTCCATTGTGAAAATGGGAGATGCATAGTATGGTATTATAGATCAACTCCAGAAATAGTCTGAACTTCAGAGGTAATGTTGTTACTATTCTGATCTTGAGTGCTTTACTTTGTGCAAGCACATCACCTGGTGTTGTGTGCTGTAAGAGCAGAACCATTTGGCATGATACGTCTAGAAAACAGATGGTCTCCCAAGTAGCGTATTATAAGCGAATTAAAAAGTGTGTGTTTTATGTGAAATTTTGTTTAGTATCATTAAAAAATGTGTACAGAAAATTACAATTCAAATAATCAATAGACACAAGTAGTACATTCGAAATGTACGAGTATATCAACTAATAGTCTATCTACATTTCAAAAATTATTTGGAGCTTGTTGCTGGTGTCCACAACATTCCGAACTTCATTGATCGATTCGATCGTAGTAGCTGTCTTTGCCGCCCCAAAACACGTTGCTCTGCAGTCATGTGTTTTACAATAAAATGTAATGAAAAATTTGCAATTAAAATGACTCACAATTAAAACAGAATTGTTGCATTACTTGTTTACGTTGCTGTTGCTCTACTTTCAACTCGAATTTTGTGTATAATTTTTGAAAATTTTAACCAAAACGACAGACACTGTTCCCCTCTAATTCAACTGGCCAATAGTCGTTTCACTCATTTACTTGCTATACGCGCAGAATTTCCGAATTAACTGCCACAAAATATTTAAAATGCAATGCGTGTTGGCCGCGCTTAAAATATTTTCACGCCAAAAATAGATCGCTTACAGATACATTACACACATCCATTCAATTCAATACAACTGAACTGAACTGAAGTAAACTGAACACGACTCAACTCGATTTGATTTCATTTCATTTGCTGTCATTTTATGCTAGATGCGACAAATTTTGCTAAACAGCTCCAAACAGATTGTGTTAAGCGTTGTCGCTTTGAAACTGAAGGTTTTTTTTAATTTTTATTTTTTATTTTTCGTAGGGTACGAAATAAAGTAGTATGTGGATTTGTGGATTATTGGACTGTCGACAAGTGTTTAACATTTGAGCACAATATTTGTCGATTTTTAAATCTTAATGAAATTCATCTTTTGATTTCAGCTGTCTGTCTATAAATAATTAATATGATATGTCTTTAAAGAAAGTAAAGATCTATCTAAGTTCTGCAGATTTGAAGATTTCAAAATTTGTATCTTAAATTTGTTCGACTTTGGTTTAACTTTGATCAATATTTTATATAGTCTATGAGTGACATTTTCATTATCTTAAACTCAATATATCCAACTGATATTTGCTATGCAAAAGCAGTGACCTTGTCGTCCGGCCGCTAGACAATCGATTCATATGCTTCCAAACTAGTCTTTTTCCATATCTTATCTTACAGAATCATCAGGAACATAACCAATGTACTTAGATTCACCTTCACTTGGATGCTATTTAAAATATATTTAATAAGTCTGTCTAATATGCATTGAGCTTAAAATCCTTCATTCCTTTGCCACTTAACAATTTATTTGAACAATAGAGATCAAATTTTATTTGCAAAATGACTTTATTGTCTTTTAAAAGATTCTATTTACTTTTGCTTGGATTTAATCAAATTTTCTTAGCACTTTCGCTAGAAGGATGTTGTTATCCTATAAAACAAAATTCTTCATGTTTGGAAATTAATATAAATCACTGGGCGCCAAATGAGGAGTGAATGGCGAATGACCCATTAATTTGGTGTTCTCCATTAAGAATAATACACTTTTGCATCCGCTTGAATCAATTTTCATATCACTTTCTCATAGGCTCAATGATGCCTCAATTTCACGAAGTGTTATATGATGATCTTGCATTCTAATTTCACGATGTTACTTTGCGTACTAACCAATTTTGGGGGATCTTCACGGAATTTATTCTTCAGCGAAGGGCAGCTACGATTGTACTCCTTTTTGAAACCCATTTTTCGCTCATTAATCAAATATTGTGTATTGGAATTAATTTTAAAGAATTTATCGGGTAAACCTGTGACTATATTCATGTGAAAGCCTACTTCATAACCGGAGGAGAAAGAACGTCCGGGCCAGCCCAAAAAGTTTGAAGATGAAGAATTGGGAGCATTACTCGACGAAGATCCGTGTCAAACCCGTCAAGAATTGTCAGAATCATTGAAAGTTGACTTGTCAACAGTTGTCAAACGCCTCAAAGTCATGGGAATGATTTAAAAGCAAGGAAATTGGGTGCCGTACGAATTGAAGCCAAGAGACGTCGAAAGAAGATTTTTCACTTGCGAAAAGCTGCTTCAACGCCATAGTCGGAACATGTTTTTGCATCGTATTGTTACTGGCGATGAAAAGTGGATCCATTACAACAACCCAAAGCGAAAAAAAACATTGGGACCACCCGGGCATGCATCAACATCGACGGCCAAGCCGAATATTCATGGTGTCAAGATCATGCTCTGTATTTGGTAATCATAAGGGTGTTGTGTACTATGAGCTGCTGCAACCTAACCAAACCATCACTGGTGAACGTTAGCAACAACAAATTATGCAATTGAGCCGAACATTGAAGCAAAAACGTCCGGAAAAGACACGACAATGTGATTTTTCAACATGACAACGCTCGGCTACATGTTTCAAGATCCGTCAAGGAAACGTTGGAGGCGTTGAATTGAGATGTGATCCGGAATTTACACATTGCTAGAACATTTATATAGGGATTTGGCTGTTTATTTGGTGAAATATTTTGATAGTTTAATAAGCTTTCTAACTATATATTTACTGCACAAACAGTAGACTGTACTGCGTTTAGGAAATTTTAAACAAAAAAAAAATACCACAACAAATCAAATTTCTTTCAGTTCACGTGTAGAGAGTATTAAAGTTTTGTTTATACCGCATTAAACACTTATTTTTATGCGACAATATTTCAATATTGACTGAATGTATCTGATTGAATGGTGCGAGTGTCAATGTAGTTTAAATACAGATAAATGTTTGCTGCGTGATCTTCGACACAAATGCTTATTCTTTAAGCATTTATTTTTTCTTTTTATTTTATTTGTTTTTTATTTTGGTTTTGCTGTTTGAGATTGCAAGTTGCGTGTAGCGCTCATTTGTCATCGAGTAAAGCGAAAAGTAAAAAAAAAGATATATACATAAAACAAGAATGATCATTACTGTTTCATCTTTATACATCCAGTCATATAGCATTGTATATTATATTGCGCTATTCATTCATTCATTCATTCATACATGTTGAAATACTTTGTACAAATCGCGACTGCATGGTGTCTTTTGCTTAGAGAGTCCAGTGCGTACATGTATCTCAACGTTTGTCCGTCCGTCCGTCCGTCCGTCCGTTTGTCTGTTCATTCGCTTTTACGCGACAAAACTTGGCAATGTACAAATGTTAAAGAGATTTATCTGCGTGCTGCATTTTGTTGCAGTTGCGTGTTGCGTCGTTTCGATATTCTTGTCTTGTTTGTCATTTGTTGTTTAATGTTGTTGTACGTGTTGCTGGCGCGTTGCAGGTTGTTGTTGTCCTGTTTGTGGCCGTTTTGCATTTGTTAATCAATTAGTCATAATTTGCGCATTATTCAAACATAAAAATTTTGAAACAAGAAAAGAAAGTTTTTAAAGATTTTCTCTAAAAAATTGTTCAAACTGCCGATGCTACTTTTAATGGTTCTACTACTGCTTTTATTGCACTTGTTGCATGCAACTAGAAGACACAAGTACATATATAAATGTATCTATGCTATGCCTAATGATGCATTGTGTATCTTTTGCTGTTTTAACTGTGGCTCCAGTTTTTATAACGACTCTTCAACTATTGTTCCTTTTTTTTGTTTTTTTTCAGTTGTTGCAGCTTAACACGATCTTCAATTTGCGCGAGTTACAGCAAAAAAAAAAAAAAAAGAGAAATAAAAACTGAAAGAAAATCCCTACGATGCAACAATCAAGCTGCATCGAACTGCATCGAAAGACAGAAAAATCAGCAAACAATATTACTGCCGCTGTACATATGTAAGCTACATACATAGTTATATATACATATAAAGACAGACAGACAGACATACATACAGACGGACAGACAGTTGAACAGATTCATGTTGCATGCTGTGCGCGGTTGCTGTATTGCTGCAATGCTGCGCTACAAGTTCGTTGCTTAAGTCTTTCGTTTTGTGGTAGTAAAGCGTTGGATTTAGCCAAGTAATGCCACTAAATATATCATCGATGAGGCGCACTGCAGACAGATACAGATACATTCATGTACATACATACCTACTTCACACGCCGTCCCCTCTGTGTTCCCCTTGCGCTTTACTGCGCTATATAAGACAGTTTAAAAATATGTTAAGTTAAGCTAAACGACGGACGCTGCGCTCCAATGCTAAAAAGCAACTTTGCTAGCAGTAAGCTAAGAAAATGAGCACACAGAAGGCATTGCATGTGTACAGCATCACCGTCTCAACCTGCTCCTACAACTTCTCCACAGCCACAGCCACCGCCCTTTGCTGTTCTGTATTAGCTTTACGCTGCCGCGGTGGCAGGTTGAAATGTTGCAAATGTATTCGCTGCCAACGCCGCCACAGCTTCTATTCCGTTTCAGATTCGCGTTTTTATGCGCACGAAAGCGAAAAGGATTTCGCATCAGCTAAGCACAACACGGATACAGTGGTATGCAGGTACATTTTTGTATGTTTAAGTACAAGTATATTAAATTAAAATATTCTACATATAAAGTTTACTTATTACAAATTTCTGTACATCCGTTCTTAGTTGAGCAAATTATGAGAAGGCAATCGCTGGAATGTCTTACATTGATTCACCATTTCCCGCCTAATTAAGGAGTGGAGCGCCACGTTTGTTCCCGCCACCACAAAAAAACTTTTACCAGTAAAGAAACAAAAGAAACCTCGGATACGTTCCGCTTTGGTGACGAACACGCAAATGGTTTAAGAAATATGATTCACGAATATGAAGGTGCACCTATTCAAGACTGAGATCACCGAAATACAGAAACTGCGATGGATAGAACATGTCGCTCATAGTAAGTACTTCAACATTAGTCTGATTTGCGTACAAGCCGCAACGGAAGAGAAAGTCGATGTGGCTAAAGATGAGTTTAACGTCTCTACAAGTGCAGTCCCTAGAGCAGCATAACTTACTTTTTCTAAATGCGCGCTATACAGGATGTATGGATCGTAGCGTGGCGGAACCAATAACAATGGATAGGTGTGATTCTTAAGTTTTATTTCCTTCTAGGTCAGTCGGCACTATGAGTTGGAACAAAAGCCGTCGAGGCCTACTTTAACAGAACGTGCGCTACTAGGCTGACACCAATCCCCGAGAATTACATGAAACAACTTTGCATTCTCCTAAAGTTAAATTTGTATCTGAGTTTGGAGATAAGAAATTTACAAAAAATATTTCGAAGCTTAATATTGAACTGCAGAATAAATAACTCAAATCAATTTAATGATGCTAATATATTGTTTAAGCCACTGTGCAGCTAAGTGTTCAAATATGGCTTTTGAACTGAATCCGATCGCGTATTTTTTGCTGTTCTACACGCAGTCAATAACAACAACAACAGGACAGAGGCAGTAATAAAATGCAGGTGCTTGTTGTTTTTGTTGTTATTGCGAATTGCTGCCAACCTGGCAGTCAAGCTAGAAGATAACTGCCTTCCCTGCTGAACTGCTGCATACATTCATTCGATGTCCTCCACCTTCGCCACCATCGCCTCCGACACCACTTTGTAACTCTTTTTATATCTTTTACTGCCGCTTCAACGTCATTCTCGTTGTCGTCGTCGTCGTCTTCGTCTTCGAAATTAACCACAAAACAGCAGTACAAAATATTTTAATTAAAAATTCCTAATCGTGTGCGAAGTATTTTTTATCTGATTTTCGACCTGGTCGACGTCGTTGTAGTCATCCTCTTACTCCAATGCGGCTGCGGCTGCTGCTGTTGCTGTCGAGTCCTTGGCTTGTAAAACGCAGCAACGAATTAATACGAAACGCAAAGTTTGCGTGTGTATCTGCATGGAAGCGTTCGTTTCTGTAGCTCTGAAGCGGTACAGGAGTGTGTGTGTGTGTGTGTGCTGATGTGGCAGCGGTGGCGGCGATGGCGGCTGACGTTGAATAATAAATTGCATTTGCCTACCGTCGAAACGAGAGGAACGAGATGCAGATATGAGTAGCGTGCTGCATGAGACTCCAGCAGCGCGGAGACTTCGAGGAGTCATCGTCATCGTTGTCTGGCTATATCGTGAATGCCGCCTGAGGACGATTTTTCGCATCTAGATACTTTTGGCAGTAATGTGCGAAAGTTTCATTGGGTGTCGAAAACTTAAGTAGTGCGACGCTGCGTCTTTACATATCCATACATACATATCAACCAACTACTTTACTACTACTACACTCTGAGTTCTTGGTTGTTATGCGCATTTTGATGCTGCTTCTGCTGCTGTTCTTGTAATTTTGCTTGAATGTGCTGAAAGTATCTTTTTGTATTGCTTTGTGATTTCAGTTGCGAATTAAGTTGTTTGGCATAGTGTGCGAATTTCTTTTCAGCATGTCACAGTAAAACAGCACATTCTTTCTTCTATGTACGTCTAGTAAAAGTGTTCAGCAACAATAACAATTGCAACAATTGCCAGCAATATAAGAACAAATTGCACATAAATATCTGCGTAAAATTGTCCTGAACGGGTATTATCAATTTCACTTGGCTAATTGGTTTCAAATTTATAGACCTGTTTGCAATATTTATGCCATTGACTATGACTTCGTCGTCGTCGTCGTCGTTGTTGCTATTGCTATTTTCAATGGACTGTGTAGCTTACCAATTGCCTTAGACGATAGATAGATGGCTACTCTTTTTGCATTGTAATCCCAAAAGCAGAAAATTGAAGTGAATTTATTGAAAACTTTGAATATCAACTCTCCAGCTTTTCAAAGCGTACTCATAGCAAATGCTTCTCTTTGTGCAGGAGATAAAATGCACTTCAGAAACGCTGGTTTAAGCAGTTGGTTTAGCTGGTTATACTGTATATAGAACAGTTATACTCTATATATGGTTATACTCTATATAGAGAAGGTTTACTCCATCTTTGATATATACAAGAATTTTAGGTTTAGTCTTGTTAGCTACACTTGGATATGACTCCTTTAATTTTTGATGTTTCTCCAGCTGTTCATGATGACCATTATAGGTACACTGTATTGTTATTTTTTTTGTTGTCCCCAAGATTATTTTTTGAATAATTTAAATAAAAATCAAGGAATTCTTCATGTTTCGTTGGTTTTATGTAAATTTGGACCATGGAAATTTGTACAGTCAGTTTTGATGTGTCATGCCGTCACTTAGTCCAGAGGTAGCCTATTGTGATACCATTTGATCTCTCCTTCCTCCTTTCATGATCCAATGCGTCTGTACCAGAAATATCCATACGGATTTAAAAACCATTGTAGATATATCTGTAAGACTATTTAGCACGTGGATTCCGAACAGGGTCTCTTCCTAGTGTGAGCCTATCAATGACACAGCTATTTCAAATCCATTGTAAATATTTTTGCAATATTTTCTAAGAAGAACTTCCGAGCAAAAAGAGTCTCTTCCCATTGCTGGAAAATGGTAGAGTAGATGCTCAGCTGATCCTTTTTGAAACTATAAGGCAATCCCCCATGCGAGCTCCCATAAAACTGAAGATATCTGCCATTTTATGATGTAGTAAAGCGTCTGATTCCCTATAGTTAAGTCTCGACCACATAAGATTTGAGATTCTACAAGTAGCTGAAATATTATCTGCTAACTGGATTGTGCTTAGTGTGTACCGCAGCCATGGCTATCCCTATCGACACAGTTGAATTCAATTTTGTAGTGCTCTGCATCTGTGCGTATTTAAACGGAGTGTTTCAGACTACTTTACTGTCATGGAACATTTTCTTCTATTATTGGTTATATGAGTATGGTCCGAGATAATGTAACATGATACCTTTTATGACTTGCTCATCAAGCTTTGTGCTATCAGTTATTATATTAATGGTGGGGAACGTTGTTCATTGTAACACAGAAGCGATTGCGACTACGTATTTCTTAAAGTATATAGTACTTAGAACTCATCCATGCTGGATAGAAGAGAGTTTTACAGTTGGAACTACAGTGCTTAGAAGTGTTTCCCCTCATTCTTGCGGCTGTGATTTTATGTTTTTTTTTTTAGAATGTTAAAAACTTCTGAATCATGCAGAATCAACACCAGATATTATCCACTGTCACTAAATACCAGAATTGTGTGGCTCATTTTCAGAGTAAAGAATTTTTGTATTGGATCGAGAAGAGTACAAGCTCAGTTTTTGTTGGACTTAACCCATACCGCAAGACGAGGCCCACTCTGAGAAGACGTAATTCAGAAGGCGATGCACCAGCTGCTCGCTATTTATGACATTATCGAACGAACGGCTGCTTGGTGCACAGAGTGGGTTATCATGGGGATTCAAAACTAAATTGGTGGTTGACGCCCAAGAGGCCGACATAGCGTGCAATGGAAAGACCAAGTCTGGGAAGATCTCTGCAAACTTAGTATCAACTACAAATGCACTATAGACTATAGCGATGGTATCGCCACATAAGTAAGTAAGTAAGTCTTCAAATAGGAACTTAATTTGTTACGTACTATTGTGAAGTAGCTATTGTTAGCTCATAGCTACAATTGGTCCTTAAGACTCCATGCATAGTGTATGTCGTTTTCGTTGTTAGCAATACTATTTTCTTTTAATCCTAAGTCGATTTGTTCAAAACTGGCTCGTTGTCTTCTGCTATTTTTCGCAACTGAGTTTACGTTAAGGACATGAATGCATTCTCCGGTAATTGCACAACTATTTTCATCGAATTGTTGCCTCTATTTACTTTTCTTCAACTTATTTCAGTAGCTACCAACGGTCAGGTCAGTCTTTGCTTTTGATTCATAGATACTGCACGCATTTGGCAGAGCTTTTGTTTGCCATATTTTGTAGGTGGAATTTGAATTTCGTTGGTAGATTTTACGACTTTGCTTTCATACGCAATTCCTAAAACTCATTTTCGAAACTAAATTAACTGAAGAACGCACGAAAAACGAATTGAAAACAAAGAGCGCGCTAATTAAAAATGCTAAAATTTTAAAAGTTTTAAGCGCGCTCTCTGGAAATGCCAGCCCACTTTTTTGTTGCCACATACCGACTTACGAGTACTTATACATACGAGATACAGCAGAGCAATCCTGTCCAGGTTTTTATGCCACTGCGGCTGTGGCTGCGACGGCTGCTGTCAGTTTACGCCCTTCCATTCATCTTGCGTTCGAAACGAAAAAAAAACAGAAAAACCTTCGCGGAAACCACAATGAAAAGTATCTCAACAGCAGTTCGTTTTCGATTTATTTCGTCGTAGTTGCCGTCGCCGTCGCCGTCGTCGTCTTCATTGATGCGCCTCGTCTGCTCCTTTTTAGTTTGTATCTGTATCTGACATTCATGTTTGTATGGTGTAGCTTAGCTAGCGTGTTGCTTATCCGTACGTTCTTCACTCGAAATTTTTTTCTTTGTCCAACAGGATGCTTTACTTGCTTTGGTATTTTAATTAGCAGTCGATTTTGTTCTTAGCTCATTTTGACTGCCCTCACATAAAAAAGAAGTTGTACTATCTCTATCTATGCATCTCGATCGATCGAAGTTATTGGACCACCGTGCAGCGGCGCATTAGCTACGTACCCCTTGCTCTAGAGCTTATACTTGTATCTACGTATATGTAAGTATTCATTGATGTTGCTACTAGTCAACTACGCTTGTTTAGTCAGAATTTAAACGCAGCGCACAGCTTAGCGTATACAATATGTATCTACACATTTGTATCTGCATTCTTAGATGTATCTGTTGCATTAATCTCACACTCGCTCGCTTGCTCGTACGTTCGTTAAATTCGATCGTCGCTCGTTCTCTAAATTGATTAAAATTTAATGAAGCTTAATAATCCCGAAAATCCCATAAATGAAGTGATTATAAATCAAAGACGAGCGCGAGCGCAAGCGCAGCGAATTTCTGACACATTGGAAAGAGAGTGACGGAGAGATTTTTAAATCCCAAAGTTAAATTAATCTGTCGACTTAAGCTGACTGCGCATGAGTGTCGCGCTGGCTGACTGGCGTTGTGTCTATGTATGTATCTGTTTATCTGCTAGTCGTGTTTACTTTCGCTCTGTGTGTATTTTTGAGTGTGTCATATGCGACATTGAGCCTGACATTGACAAGTGTATCACAGCCGCAAGGCGAAAGGCGAACCACCACCATCATCATCGATAGACTTTCGCACATCCTCCCTCCTTTATACTTGTCGCCACCATAATTTGCGGTGTGGCTTTTTTATGCACTACTCACTTGTATGGAAGTGTATTTTTAGTTTGTTAAATAGTTTGTAACACACAATAGAAAGAACTTTCTACGAGAAACGTAATGATAGAGGTTGCTCAAAAACAAAATTTGTTAAAAGAACAAAAATTGTTTAAAACCTAGAAGCGCAATCTGACGTCAGGTCAGGGACTTCTGGGACTAACCTCACTTTTCACCCACACACATGGCGCAGTTTCAAACAGCTGTGCTACAGAATGCGGATCAAATAATGATCCTCTGCTTCAGTTATTGGAATTAATTAAAACTAAATATGTTCAGCCAATGCCGGAATACAATAAAAGAGACAACTTTAAAGAACCCCAGCTATGTTGAAGGAGTCTGTAAAGGTGAAACTGCTAGACATTAGAAACAGAATGAAGTAATCGTTGTTCCTTGACGTTTGGTTGGCTTCCACTAGCTAGTTTTTATGTAGCTCAGCGGTACATAAATATATATAAAATAAGGATAAAGAATTTGACTGCAAGAGAGTAGGTGCCAAATTTGCTCTCAGTTGACAAATTACGTTATAAACGCCCTGGATGAAACAAGGTTACAGAAATTCAAGGAACTGTCCAAAAAGTGAATTTTTCCATTAAGCCAAAGCTAGTGCTTAAAGTAAATGGCTTATTGGTAGAACTCGGAAAACGCAAAAGAGTTTCACTGCTGATGGTACCGGGTCACAACTGTATTCTAGGAAATGAACGGAGATATAAGATTGTGACAACGACGGTTATGGGACCAGAGTCTTTTATTGGCATTAAGAGACATATCGGAATCGGAATTAATGCGCAAGGAAACGAATATGGTAAAGGACTAAATCTGGGCTATAAACCAAGGACTAAAAGAATCAAAGATACTTCTAGTGGATTACAACCCGCGCAACTAGGTAGAGGAACCAACTAAGAATACTGACAGGACTGCTTACAGGCCACTTTAGTCTAAAGAACCATATGTGTGTTGTAGAATCGTTAATCAATAATCAATGATCAATAATCACTAAACAATAATCAAGAATCAGTAATCAATTCAATGAACAATATTCAATATTCAATAATTATTAATCAATAATCAATAATCATTAATCAATAATCACTGATTAATAATCACTAATCAATAATCAATGATCAATATTCAATAATCATTAATCAATAATCAATAATCAATAATCAGTAATCAGTAATCAGTAATCAGTAATCATTAATCATTAATCACTAATCACTAATGAATAATCATTAATCAATAATCAATGATCAATAATCAATAATCAGTAATCAATGATCATTAATCAATAATATATAATAGAAGAAAATAAAATTCAAAAGAAAGCATTTGAACTACAAAAATGGCACAAAGCGTAAAGCCATTTTTTATTCAAGTCCATTGCATTTTTGAATTAAGTCAATGTGAAAAAAGCTTTTTTTTTTGGCTTTTTGACTTTATCTTAAAGCTCGATACTGAGATTGATGAAAATTTTTGATACCGAAAAACTTCATATAAAAAAACGCTGTCAAATAACAATCAAAAATTGTCATCGAGTACTCAGAAACTTAAATGTTTGCTACCGAAAATATTTTATATACTCAAAAAACATGAGACAAAGAGTGTGACATTTTGCATTTACTTCAGAAAAAAACAATGAAAAATCAATATGTGTGGACTTTTCACCTAATAAATATCCGATTGGAATACTATTCCATGTTGATTTGGGGACAATGTTTTTTGTTTGTTTGACATAGAAGTAATAATTTACAATTTCGGTAGCAAAAATTTTTAATCGATCTCAGTATTGAGCTTAAAGAGGAAAAAAAAGTGGAAGAAAATATAATATATCTTATTCTGCTTTTTTTATAAAGTACACAAATGAAAATATATTGACTATTCTGATGTGTGTGTGTGTGTGTGTGTGTGTGAAGATGATCCAGCAGAAAATACTAAAAGAAGTCATAATTGCCACAGGTTACTTTCCAGGCAAACAGGAATAGGTTCTGTTCTTTCCGAGAACTTTTGCTTGAACTATATTTCAGTGTTCTACAAAGTTCCAGAGAGAAAGGATTTTTCTGTAAAAAATATGAATGCATCTCATTGTAGTTAAGATTATCTGTTGCAGTGCAGTATTCGTTGACTCCTAGAATGACGACAGTATGGAGATATTCCAAACTTAAATTTTATTTGGATCTTTACGGCTTATCTCTCTTGTGCTTGTGATTAATAAGTGCTTTGTAGACTTCATTTAAGATTTTTACAAAACAAATTCAATACGCAAACTGGAAATTCTGTTTAGGATGCAGTCACAAAACCTCATCAACAGTTTTTGTTTGCTATCTTTTACAGTTCTTAAACATTTAATTATACAATATTTATCTAAAGGCTACCATTATCGAATCTAATATTAGTTTTAAACTGCCTGTGTAGTGAACAAACGTTTCGGCTTAATTAAAGCTAAAATTTTCTTTTGTTATGTACGAGTAGTTTGTTTAATTACAAAAAGGGGTTGGTGTGGGCAGTGTCGACAATGCTGCTGCACTCGATATTCATTACAAACACCGCTTGACATGTGCACAAATACGCGTATAAAAAAATAGATGGAATGTATCTATAGCCACAAAACACTTGTTCGCAATTGTTACCACAAAAAATAAAAGAAAATCCGGTTCTTTAACAAAAACTATGCTCGCCCGAAATATGATAAATGATTGCTTAACCCTTATGTTAGATAATCGTAAAAAAAAACGAACCACTTTTAATTGTTGAAAATTGTGGCGTGCAGCTGTTGAGTTTCTAATACAAAGTCAAAGATACTCAAAGCGAGCGATAGTTGGGCAGGGATGTAAGTTGCAGCGCAGTAGGAATGGAAATGTATCTACGTACTTACAGCCACGATATGGCAATAAAAACGTGCGTTCGAACTTCATGTAAATCATGTCAACAGCCGCCGCCGTTTTTTGAGTTGCAAAAGTGTTGAAATAAATATATAGTTTGTCTTCAAAATATGCCGAAAAGCAGAAGGAAAACTGCAACATAAGTTACATGGCTGAAGATGCACTACCGGCCGGCCGGCCGCTGTTCGTCGTATGTCGTAAATGGCCGCAAATGAGTCTGTCCTTAACTGAAGTCGGGACCAATGTGGACGCATGTTGATCACAATCACAGCGCTGCACTGCACCATGGGTGCAAAAAGGCATCTTAACTTCTTTCACTTGCAACTAAAGCGGGTGATGAAGAAGAAGGAGCCACAGCCAAAGCAACAGCAACAGCAACAGCAACAACAACAGCATACGGACGAAGGTGCCGCTTGGCGACGCGTTAACATGAACACCGTCGCCGCCAGCCGTTGTATGGCTAAAGTACTTGTACTTGTCATACGTTTATGGATTTATGGCAGCGCGTGAATATAAAAATGACACATGTAACTTCAATGCGGTTGCTGCGGTTCAGATACTTGTTGTTGTATTAAATGGTAATGTTGCATATAGTTATGTACTCGTATATAGTTGCTTGAAACAATATGAAACACGATTTCCAAAAAAAAAAAAAAAAAAAAAACACCAAACGTTTGCGCTGATTTA
Organism: Leucophenga montana; assembly: GCA_035044765.1. Classification (NCBI taxonomy): domain Eukaryota; kingdom Metazoa; phylum Arthropoda; class Insecta; order Diptera; family Drosophilidae; genus Leucophenga; species Leucophenga montana. The sequence continues at coordinate 428,027 of JAWNNQ010001912.1, read as the reverse complement.
CTTGAAACAACCCCTGTTGCAAAAAAGATACATTCAGTGAAGCCACAATAGCGAGTCCTTTAAAGTACTCCTAGACTATACTGTAAATGATCTTTCGTAATTAATCCCTTTGTTCGTGTTATAATTCTGTTAGCGCCGCAAATCAGCAAATGCAGCATATTTGTATGCTTCGTCCTTGGCTTGATTGCATCTGACATACACTTGCCCCTTTAGATACGTACATATGTATGCAGTAGTTGTTTATAGGGTTGTGTATGTCCTGTGCGCAACTTGCTGTTAAATGAGGCATTGCACACCACTCCAAACTATCTGCAAACTATGAAATTGTTTTTGAATTAGCTTTTGTGGCAGGCATCGAATAGAACAATGCGGTATCTGAACATGTGACATGTTCGCAGGAAAATTTGTCAGTTGCACAAGTGCGACGACCTTTTTATGTGGCACAAAGTGTAGTGAGAAGTGCAACAGCAGGTGATGTCCTACAGAATGGTGATGATGATGATGATGATGAATCTGTGCTTGATGATAGAGATCGGTTGACATAAGCAGCCAGAGAGCTTAGAAGTAATGATTTAGATATTTTTGTATTTGTATCACTTTTTCTTTGCAGTCACTCATCCGTTTGGATTAAATGTTAAAATGACATTTGTAAGTATCACAGATTTAAATATTGATGAAGTTAATTTCATGTAAAGATATGCTCAAATGGTGCCACATACATAACAAAAAATTGAGCTCAGTTTTCTGTCTATTTTAATTGAAGTTTGTAGATATTTGAAACTATTTATATTAACTACAGTTCTCCCAGTGGTCGAAATTCGACCCTTTGTCTTTAAAGTACCATAAAAATATCCATAACACAGGATTGTCTAGAAAATGCTTTCGCCTCTAAATCAACACTGTACAGCCATAGTCCCATGGGGACGAACACCTTCGTGTTTTCATCCACATACGAACGAACGCATGCCGCAGTCGACTGCTTGATGCTAAAGAGAAACAAAAATTTGAATTAGTTACTTTGGTGTTGTATTTTGCTACACTGTACAAATTATGACTCATTAATGATTCACACTTTGGGTGATCTCTAAGGGCCACCAAGAAAGAGGGCGGAAAGAAGTGAGCAATTTATTTGCAATAATTAATGCGCAGTTATGCAATTAATTAATGAAAAGTTATATAAGAGTTTTTCTTTTTTGTTTTAACTATATATTTCATTCCTCTTCTTTTAAAATTTTACCAACTAAAATATTGTACTATCAAAAACATACTCAAGTGATGCTCGCCAACATGTTTGCAAGTGCGTCCACCACAGTTTCGAGCCTAACGTCGAGCTGCTCGATCGACATGCTCTACAATGTGAATCGCCCTTTACAGCACGACAGAGATAGAGAATATTTTTTTGAAACTAAAGGAACCGAAAGAAACAAAAAATGTAGCAGCTATAGCAAATAGAAAGCTGAGAGAGAGAGAGATATGATAGAGCTTTGTGAGAGAGAATCTTTGTGATTGGCCAAGGGTGTTACCTGGTTTTTACCTACCTTAGACGCGGCTGTATCAAATTGAGAGAGAACTGAGAGAGAGCTTTGTGAGAGGTATTCTTTGTGATTGGCCAAGGGCGTTACCTTGTTTTTACCTACCTTAGACGCAATATTTTAGAAAAAATATTTGAGCCAAATCGGACCATAAATACAAATTTTTGAAATATCTCGACCCCAGCGTCCTAAAGAGTTTGTTACTATCGATCAGGTGAATATTGATGGCTATATAACTTCTGTAAAGAATGAACAATAACGAAGCATTAACGGCTACGCAAGTATGGTATAAAAGTGTGTTATTATAGGCATAAGTAACGAAGTGACAAATACCATTTATTTTCACAACATAACCTTAACTCCTTATGTTAACTACTTAAACAAGAAAATTTTCAGAAGATCCTCAGAGTAACAGCTGTTTCAGCGATAATGTCGTCTTTTAACCACAATCTTCTTCAAACTTTTAGCAAGATGAGAAAGCCAGATGTGACAATTTGAATTCAAATTTAAGAAAATTCTCTAGTGTATTGGGACCTTGAATTAATAATGAGCGTTTTTTATATATTATTCAAAGTATTGTCCATTGCTGGCAACAACTTTCTCCTATTTTTCTGGCAATTTTCGGATTCCAGCCCGGAAGAACGACTCGTCTTTTGAGGCAATCTAATCATCGATCACCCATATTTTGCATTGTTCATATGATGTGAACTTCTGCTGAGACAGGCCATGTCTCATCGACCGGAACAATGAGTACTCGGAAAGAGCTACGTCTGGAGAATACGGCGGGTGTGGTACGACTTGCCAATTCAGCGTTTCCAAGTGGGTCCTGACCGGTTTTGCAACATGTGGCCGAGCATTGTCATGCTACAAAATCACTTTGTCGTGACTTTCTTCGTATTCCGGCCGTTTTTGCTTCAGTTCGCGGCTCAAACGCATAAGTTGAGTCCGATAGCGTTTAGCCGTGATCGTTTCATTCGGTTTGAGCAGCTCGTTGTAGATCACGCCGCGCTGGTCCCACCAAATACAGAGCATAAGCTTTCGGGCAAAACCCATGACTTGCGCTTGGGCTTGTACAAAAAATTCTTTCTTTTTTGGCGTTCGAGGAGCTGTTCGCCTTCAACTCGTACTCATTCACTACCAATGATTTTGACAACTCTTGAAGCGTTTCGCATTGGTCCACATAGAGCAATGATTCGAAATTTTCGTCTTCAAACTTTTTGGGTTGACCCGGTTCAGATAGAGCATGCTCGCCGTAAACTTCCACTAAGATTCGATGACCCTCGGTCGCACTTTTCTTCATATTAAAGTAATGAAGAAGAACTCCTCTCAAAAATACTTTAGCTGGTACGAAATTCGACATGTTCGGAGCAATATTTATTGTATTGTTATTATGTTTCAAACATATGACACAAGCTGCCAAATACGCTCATTGACAATAGGTTTTCTTGTGTGAAACGCTCATTATTAATTCAAGGTGCCAATATTTTCCAATAACAATGCATAATACCTGCAAACTACATTTAAAGTTGTTCATTTTCAAGTTAGCAGACTTCACTGTCTTAATTATCCAAGCTGTTGGTTATGAACTTGAACTTAATTGACTTTGATTAGTCTTCCAAAGGCATGATCGTTCCAATTAACATGATCCTAGTTATCCCTCCCGAGATTTTCTATTCAATAAATAAGTATAAATTTATAGAAACACATCATTTTAATTAACACTGTAGATGGCTAAAGCATTCTTATACTTCTCAATTGATTTTATTAACAATCTCTGTTAGAGAATATTTCCTTCTTACGAAATCCTACTGCTTTTAATATTAGTTAGGTTTTCATTTTATATAGAAAAAAATAGTTATCTATAATCCCTTGCATTACGAATCAAAATAATACTTTAACTAAACATTCAAAATAGTTTCAAATCGCTTCAAGTGTTAATTGTGTAAAGACATTAAAGTTCGAAACCATATTTTATATTTTTATAGCACAAATGCATAAATCAAACATACAATTCACGCACCCTCTATTCTACTGCTTGTACAAGTAACGCGCCTGCAAAATCTGTCATAAAAATATCAAAACGAAGTAAAACCAACTGGTGAAAATTACAAACATATTTGTGTGCAATGAATGATCCACACTATACGTATATACGAATAGATGGTAAATTGGTGGTAGTTCATTTCAATTTCAAGTACGCACACTCCACCCTGCGCATTAGCGCCTTAACTACTGCCCGGTATATCCATGTTCTGTGCCTTGTCCTTATTTGATTACTCAATATGTTTGATTTGCAGATTTATAAACAGCAGCAAATTCAGTTGGCTCTATGAGCGCAGTCCATTGGCCATATGAACAGCCACTTGTACAGATGTCAAAAATTATAAATAAATAAAACTCAAACACGAGGCTTATTTTGAAAAAAGAAAACCCAACGTGTTTGAAAGATGCCAGCATTTTTTTTTTTGTTGTCGTAGTGTTTTGCATGTTTAAACATTGAAACAAACAGAGAAACACTTTCTATGGAGGCCGCACAGCGACACAGTCATAAATTTCACTTATTTAAGCTAAAAATTAAACTACTTGCATAAGAAATGAGACAAGTGTCAAGCATTTTAAAAAGCCGCCAACACAAACAAAAATTTTACAAAAAAAAGAAAAAGAAGACCAAACCAACTTAAGGCCAACTAAACCAGAAAAAGGTAGAGATACGAGTATAAATATATGTAGAAGCTTAAAGTTTGTTAAAAACGAATTTTTGATACGCTTCTCATTTGGATTGATTTGATTGGAAGGCGAGCTACAAGTATATTTTACTAAGAAATGCTTTGGTTGAACGATTATTTAACCTAGATCAGGTTTTGGTGGGGTTTACTATATTTATGGATCTTATATGATTTGTATTGATAAGGTAAATTCTTTTTTTATATTAATCTAAATATTTATAAGTAGGCGATTAGTATCCTGCTACCTTCTAGGCAACTTAATCGAATCAGAATTTGGTTCAACGATTATTTACAGCTATAGAAGTTATATATTGTACATAGGTTATATACAGAGTTTAGAAGAGAGGTAAGTTTTGTAGTGTGTCACTATTAATTATGATTCTGCTTGGATAATATTTAAATCAAGACCAGGTCCATCAGGTCTTGAAGGGGGGCTGATAACGTAAATTCAAATGGATATTCAAAAATGTCGAATTGCGGTAATATTTTTAAGAAGTCATAACTTTGGAATTTATCCATAGATTTTGTTTGTATATATCTCATTTTATTCAACCGATTTAAATGGGAAGATATAGTTGGAATATCGGACCTACCTTTTAAAAAAATTCAAAAAAATCCTATTGCGTAAACTTGCTTCTATATAGAAACTGCTAGGAAATCTGAAGCAAGGAAAACTTTAACAAAATGTGCACAGGGTAAGGATGAGTATATAAACGAATTAGCAGTAGTTAAACATTATAAGTACTATGAGAGTTTGGCTTTCTCTGATCTCTCGACAAATTTCGTTTTTACATGTTAGAGATAAAAATTGAGTGGAATTTTTGAGAAATCTAGTGTCGAAATCTCAGGAAACACAATCTAAACATACATTAGGTTAAGATAAAGTGACAGTACCCTTTGACATTGATCTAGTTCCTGCTCCCAACTTAAATACTTATTGAAGTCGACATACCTGAGTAGCATACACCGTTTTAAGGTTGCTAATTTGGTTAGACTCTCCAGCGTGTCAGGTTCCAATAGTCATCATATTCTGTTGATTTCTCTTCTACGTCAATGCAGCTTCTGCAGAAGTCGTTTTGGATAGTGCCAAGATGCTCCGCATATCTATCGATAAAGACTTGGCTCATCAGTACAATTGTTAGTAAGGTTAACTCTTCTCTTATCACTTCATTTGTACTCCTAGTTGTTTGTTCTATTCTGACTACATAAGTACTTATATAGCTTGCAATCGTCACACCTTACATTTTCTACGTATGTCAAAGTGGTTTGGAGCTACCTGAACATGTTAGGTCATAAGCTATCTCATTGCCCAGAATGATATGGAACACAATGAAGATTTGAGTATACCAACACGTTAAGAAATATGCGGCAAATCATAACTTGTAACATAATTGTGACATAATGATCTTTTTCGTGAACACACTGGATCGGAGAGAGTCCACAGTATGTTTTATTGCTACCATTTTAACTTGAATACTTAAAATCTGCATTGATCCGGTAGTGAAAAGGTAATTTAATACTGAGAAGTTCTGAGAAAACACTACCCTCCATTTTTAATGTCGTTTGGATACATTGGAGAAGAATTTTATGAAGTCAGTCGACCTGGAAATCGCGACAAATATGGCATCTCCGCTTGGTATAGAAACCTGCCAAGCGAAACATCCTGTAGCGCTTCTTTCTACTTTTTGAAGAGAAGTGTTGGTTGGCGACTCCATATAGCAGTACGGCTCTTACTAGCGCATACTATAGCCAGTGAACAAATCTCAGTGTCATAAGCCTTTTCCGTCCAATTGCTTACTCGCTACTAAAGCAATCTTAACTCATTATCGTGTGTCGAGATTTCAATATTGATTCTTATCCAGATTTAACCAAAACTGAGTCAAGTGCTAACTATTATTGACATACTAATTAAAATGCTTTCTACCTCCTAGTAAATAAAACTGGATCAGGTTCTGGTGGGGTTTACTATTAGGCCATTCAAGTTAACCAAATTTTCGAATATCTTTTGATAAATTGTATCTGAATAATGTCGATCAAAGTTATCGTAACAAAAACTCAAAATGACGAACATATTATCTGACTGCAACAAAAAATGAGTTTGTTTCGACGCTATATTTCAAATATTATAATGAATTTTTACACGCAAAATCCAAATATATACTCCCGCGAGCCAACTCTATTGATTATAGTTTTAGGTATTTATAACGATTTAGACAGATCTTAATACTTTAACAGTGGTCAAGTCTAGTTCTAGCATCTCCAACAAAGCTCACACTGCGTTACAAAGTTTCCAACAAAAACACAACACTCAGTTTCACACTATTTATGAAGCGCATCCATAAAAAATGGTAAAACGAAGACGACACACGATAAACGATGACACCTGTAGAGCGTTTTGCGGCCAATGTGGCTACGACGGCGGCGGCGGCGGCGGCGGCTGCTGCTGGCGAATATTAGCTGTAAACGATCTGACGACGATGGCAGCGGCGGTGGACAATGTAAACCATACAATAACAGCAACAACAACAACAACAACAACCACCACAACAGTGCCAAATGAAATCCCAAAAGTATCTTTTGTTGTACAAACAAGCGTTGAACATGAAATTGCCGCCGCCACCGCCACCGCCACCGCCGCCACCGCCACCGCCACCGCCACCGACTTCGTCGTCGCCGTAGTTGTTGCTGCTGGCCTCCCACTCTACTTTATAAAAAATCGCACATTGACATCTTTTAGCCAGTGTCATCTCTCTACCCGCCGCACTTCTTTATAGTACGATAGCAGCGCTGCCAACTTTAGCCAACAACTTTTGCCGACGTTTTGGCCAATTTTGATTTTAGCTGAAAGCGTCAATTATACGTGAAATTTATGATGCCGTGTGAAGAATAACACTAACTTGCAACATATTTGGACAGCAGCAACTGCACAACAACAACAACAGCAATGGAAGCAGCAGCAGCAGCAGCAGCAGCAGTTGTTGTTGTTGTTGTTGTTGTTGTTGCCCTATTCATCGCTTGTCGCCGTAGGCCATTGTTCGATTGCATTGTCTCTGCATAGGTTTTGTAGTCTCTTGAAACTTACTCTGGTATAAAGATTTTTTGTTTTTGTTTGTTGGTTTTTTTTTTGTGGCGGGAGTCGTCGCTGGGTCTGTGGTTAAATCGGCGGCTAGCAAAAAGTTGTCATTTTATGTATGCAGCTAGTCTGCAGCTTATTAGTCAATGTTAAAGCGGTTATTGTTGTTGCAGTGATTGTAGTTCTTCTTCTTCACATAGGCGTAGCGCATAGGGTGACGAAGAGCAGGGACGCATTTGATGACCTCTATGAGGTGCACATCTTCTGGATTCTCAACCACCGGGGCATAGACGGTAATGAAATGGCGAAGTCCACCGTCAGGCGTCGGGCTACAGCGAGACGGTTTACAGACGCTATATACCAAACTGGAAGAGGATGCTTGGACCAAGTTGGAAAAAGGTGAAAGAACACCTCTAGCTGTAATAATGTGCAAAGAACTGTAAGCATTCTAACAAGGTAGGTTGGTGGGCATTCTAACAGTGCATTATCTAGCGGAAAAGCCAGACATAGCCAATATGGATGGTTGTAGGAAATGCAAATAACTAGGAGTCACGGAAACTTTCGAACACTTCATCTGCAGCTGTCCAGCTAAAAATACCTTGACACCATCGGGCACGTGTCACTGGAAGAAGCGTCAAGTTATTGGAGTTCGTTAAGTATGCAAAAATTTTACAGCACTTCATTAGGTCCTAAATGATCTCCATCATCCTTAGATCATATTGCTCTGTGTGTGGTCAAGGGTTCAGCCGGCGTAACTTAACCTAATATATCAAGTAGCTTTGTTCTGTCTCACCGAAACGAGTCCTTCTAGAAATATCAAAGACCCCAGTAGTAGAAATTGGTTCTGGTTAATTAACAGTTTTGTTTATGTTCTAGTGCCAAACTACTACTGGTTGTAGCATCGATATCAAAAACACATTGGATAATTAACAGATCTAAATCTTATTGGTCTATAAGATTTAGGCAGTTATTCTGACTTAGGATGAATGCAACATTTGACTCAGTCCATTTGTTGGAAATATATCTCAGCAAAAAGCTTCGACAGAAGGCGAATAATATATTCATTTCCTTGTTGTAGGAGATGTAAAATATTTCGTCGAGTGCAAGTGATTTATATAGACCACAACTAAAAATGACTTACTGCAGTTAGATGTCAGTGCTCTACAAAAGCTTGTCTCCTTGATAGTTTCTCTCTGTATTCTATTATTATAGCTCCCGTCAGGCTTCCTCAAAATGTATACTCCATAAGAATGATCTCTTCTTAGAGATTTTTGTAATCTAATTGCATCCGGTAGGGTAACGATCTTCTCGCACTGATCTTTCCAAGTCACTTATTAATCGTATACTATATGTTTTCAACTTCGTTCAACTTCTCTGTTTTATAGGAGTTCAAATTCTACATGCTTTTGACCCTGTTAAACATCCTTCTATTTTGCAATCTTTCAAAGATTGTATTCCACCAAGGAACATCTATAACGAACCGCCGTGGTATTTATTTATGCTATTATATTTGATGATAAAAGCTTATTTTGCGATGGTCTGACATTTAGAATGAAATAAACTAGATGACATGTTAAATCTAGATACAGTAGACTTATGATCTTATGTTCAAATAAAGATCATAAAATTATCAAAAAACAGTTTTCCAGTTATTTAAAATCGGTTGAATAGTTTGAAAGTTATAAACAAAAACATTTTAAACTTGTTTTTTACAGTTTTTGAATTTTTACCTTATAAAAAAAGAGTATAAGCATCTTTATATTGTTGTACAATGTAATTAATTGAAATTATAACAATGAATTATATATTCAATACGAAGATCAAGGGTTCCTTTGACACTATAACTCCTTTATAGACTTTCTGCTGGATATTGCTGAAACCATAGTTGATCCTTCCGCCGCATTGTCTCAGCAATTTGATCCATTCATTGTTCGGGAGTATCACGAACTGCATTGTGGCATTATCGGATAGTACCATTTACCATCTTCTAGTTGTGTGTGGAAGACGTGTTTTATTTCTTGGATCCCAACAGGTTCCCACGAAGTAAGCGGCATCCTAACTCTAGTAAATTGATCCGTATTTAAGCTACATCCCTTGGTTGCGACGGTATGTCCCTAAACTCTACGGCTTTCAGTCCAGCTGCCGGGTGAACTTCTTCAAGACAGCTTTCTTGTATAGAACTGGTGAACTATACTCACCGAAGGGAATAAGCTTTACATTGCACTGATGCCACCCTACATCGGTGACCACCTGCTTAATAACTCTTACTAGAGAGGCTTCAACTTAATTCCACTGCTTCGGCTGGATTATAATCTCTTTAATGACTCCAATTACTCATCAGTATTTGATAATGTGATCGAAGAACTTGGATTAGCTGTTTCCATGCATTTTTTAGGTATCGTATTATGCCCAACTGTAAGTGTGCGGTGTTCCTTCGCTGCCGACTGCTTTTCTGGTTGGTAGTCAAGGCTCTATTCGGGCATCACTGTCCGGGCCCAATAATATTATTATTCTTAATGCTTTCTCTCTAATTTAAAATTCGAAATAGTTTTTATCGTAGCTCAAGCGATCAATTTCAGTTTCACTCCAATAAATATTATAATTTGTTCATAGCTTATGAAATTTTTATACTTGATCAGTGCAGATCTGTTCCCTAAAAAATATTGCAACTACTTCTATGGTAGGTATATATTTTGAACTGTTGCAGCATTTTCCCAGCGTGTACGCCCACAAAAGAGTACAAAGACTGCAGATCTGTATAGAGAAGACATTTTGGGCACACACCAAGTCAATTTGTTTTATCTATTGTCGAACAAGACTCATGTCACAATGCGGCTACAAAAAGATGCACACAGACGTGTATATATGAAAGATCGGTATATGAAGAGTTGCGGGGGGAGTTAAGACGATACAAAACAATAAACCGCGCTGCAAAAAATTGTACAATATACAATATGTATATGTATATGTATATACTATATACAAGGAAATTGGAAACAATAAGTGGAAAAATCTGTTGCTGCCGCTTCAACAACAAAAACAACAACAACAACAACAACAACAGCAAAACTAACTATAACAGACATGATCTGATATTTCGATAGGACGACAGACTGAAAAGCTGTCGGACGACAGACATTGGGCAGCTATAAGAAATAAATATGAGAAGCTGCTGTGGCAGAAGCAGCCGACAGGATAGTCAACCAATAACAACAATAACAATGAATCGCAACAAGGAAAAGCCCAAAACGAAAAATAGCTAAGAAGGAAAAATTTATTGTACATATTGTATATATTTTGGCCAAATAATTGCAGTTGTTTAAAAGCTAAGGTCAGACGCGCAAATCATTTGTTACAAACGGTTAAGAAAGCGTTAAATAAGTTTTATCACTTGTGTGACCACCAAATGATTTGCATGCAAATGTTTGCCAACCAATTACCCTTAATTAAATGCGACCGCTTACGAACAATTGCTATTGGCAAACGCATAGTTTTGACAAAAAGCTTTTGCCGCAAACTGTGTGTCCACTAAACCAAATAATTTGCATGCTAACTAAATTTGCGCCAAATATGCTGTTGTATGTTTGACCACCAAACTGAAATTTGACGAAAACCATATGATTTCATCAAACGAATTTTGCACAAAATTTGTACAACAAATTTGCGCGTCTGACCATAGCCTACGTTAAGTGAATGAATAAGTTTGTTGTTTAAGTCTTTTGTTTTGTTGGTTATTGGCATGACAACAACAACTACAACAACAATGTCTACCGCCCCATACCCCCCCCCTTTGTTTATTTCTTGCTATTTTTTCATACTTAACGACGGCATTCAAATTTGATTTATATACTAATGCAGCGCTTCTAATTGGACGTGCAATGGAAAATACAAACTGTTGGCTACTACCACCGAATACCAGCAGCCGGATCACCACCAGCAAGCCACCAACAAGCCACCAGCAAGCCACCAAAAAGTCTCGTCTCGTCTAGTTTAAATGTTGGTCCACACGCTAATTGGTAGCGTTATGAGTTATGACAAAAGCGTTTAAAACGCTGCGCTGGATAGCCAAATGCGGCCATTAACTAATTGTGTGCGGTATTCGCTTTCGCACCTTTTGCGGCCTGCAGCGACGACTTCGACAACGATGACGATGACGACGGCTCGGCTCAGATGCCTACCACGTTGTGGCACCGCTGTTCAAAGTGGGATAATAGTTGTTGTGGTTGTTGTTGTTGTTGTTGTTGTTGTAGCTGTTGCTGTTGGCAATCGCAGATGCGACAAAGATTGCTCCACATAAAGCTTTGTTGCAACAATTTCATTCTTTGTTCACTGCTTAAACTGCTCACTGTTCGTCTGTGCGTTACAATTCCAATTCCAATTCCAACTCCAATTCGAAATTCCAATTCCAATTCCAGTAGTTATAGTCCAGTAGTCACTTTCGGTAGACAAATATAATTAAGTTAAAATCATAAAACGCCTGAAGCGCGTGCACGCAGTCTACAGTGTACCATAAAATTATGTGTGCCATTATTGAAGTTCGTTGTTTTGGTTTTGTGCTATAACAATGGAGTATGAGTTTTTAGTTTTTTCTTTAAGTTGGTATTTTACTTAACTAAATCGGATAGTTCTAAGTCGAGATATATAGTACTTAAGACTAGTTCCTAATGAAACTGAAAAATGTGTTAATATTAATACAGCTATATATTTCAATATAGGAATATATGTTCTTGCAAATTTAGAAGGAAAACTGAAGCATTCTCTTTTGAAACAGATAAATTATTTTTTTTGTCTAATATCTGACAGCGGGAAAAGTGCTACTTACAGCTTAAGAACATTTCAAGTCTGAATTCTATATATTTAACCTTGTAGAAATTATAGATCGCTTACATTAATCTGTCGTATTTGCTTAATTTTTGGCAGTAAATCCAAAATTGTTCATGTATTTCTAATTTACTCTCCCAGATTTGGTCATTACAACGCATGCTCGATCGCCCTCTCTGATGTTGTTCACCAATTAAGTTTAGGTTAATTTGTATTAAACAACCAATAGAGTTCCGCTGTCCATCCAGATAAGATGAACAGTTCAGTGCAGCCGCTGGAATTTTATGCGCTACATTGCACCAACGTAATCATATACATAGCTCATACAGCTTGTGCTTCATACGGATTCGAAGCTCATCGGCTTCCATTGCCGAATCCTACGAAGAATCTTCATCTCGAACACTTTCGAAGACGTCATATTCGATGTTGAAAAGCTCATCATTTCTGTGCCATACATGAGGACCGGGATTTTTAGCGTCTTATAGTCATACTTCGCCTGATCTGATGTTGTTGTTATTGGTTTTCTCTATTCGCAGGTAGGCAAAGTTTTTTAAAACATTCAAGTTGAAATTCTCCATACTCTTAGACCGTCCAATACACGACGATGGACACCAAGCACCTTGTCATACTGAGACTGTTTCTAAATCTCCGAGAATACCTTGCTAACTTGCCGTTCGTACGTAGTACGAGGTAGTCCCCATACAAACCCACCGCCCACTTTTGTGTTTTTGTATGAAAAACTTATGTTTGAGTATTATCAGCCCTATCTTCTGGCCAACAACTATATACATATATATATATGTATATATATAAAGCAGAACTACGACAAGCAACAAACACTGAGCCCATCAATAATGAGATAAGAAGACGCAAGTGGGATTGGATAGGTCACGTCACACTCTCCGTAGAGAAGACGGGAAAGATGGTTTTCTATTAGAACCCAAAAGGTAGATGTTATATAAACCGTCCAAGGCAAACATGAATCCGCACTGTTCACACTAAAATTGGATCCAGGGCAATGTGCATTAAAATTAGAATCCTGCCCTTCACTGATTTCAGTATATAAATATTTATTATTGTACCTCAACGAAATAAGTATATGTGCATAAATTTTATGTTCTCCTTCTTTCTGAATAGTAACGCTAAATTTGTTTTCGGTATACAGAAGTCTGTTGTTGTTTAGAATGCCACATGGAATGCAGTTGTCCGCTGAAGATCGAGGATTAATAAAAGGACTAAAGGAAAGCTGTCAAAGTATTAATGAAATTGCTGCTAGAGTGAATTGGCATAGAAACACTGGGAAAAAATGGGAAAACTACACGTAACGGCAGACCAACATGCATTGAGAACAGGTGTAAAAGATAAATTCGTCGTCTGTCTACTCAAAAACATAAGTCGTGCAACGAAATCAAACACCATTTAAGTCTTGATGTATCAAAGAGAAGAATAAACCAAATTTTAGTTGAAGGTGGTAAGCTTCAATATTGTTCACGGGCGCCTGCACCCAAACTATTGCCTCGTCACATAAAGGCTCGATTAGCTTTTGCCGAAAAATATAAATTTTGGACGAACGAATTCCGAAACGTAGTGTTTTCAGACGTAAAAAAAGTTTCATTTGGATGGTCCAGATGTTTGCCATAAATATTGGCGGGACCTTAGGCAACCACAGCAAACGCGTCAATTCTAAGATTATAATTATAAAACGCACTGTAAAGTAAACTGCAACAACGAACAGCGACGGTGGCTGATGCCATTTAAAACGACTGCCACCGAACGAACGAACGCCAAGCCAAAAAGAATTGAGATGGCCAGAAGCTGTAATCACAACGGGGCTCTAATTGCCTCGACCAATCAGCGTAGCGCTAAAGAGAATGAGAGCTTAAACGACACGATAGAAAAAAAGAGCGTGCGTGCTCTTTATATATTTCTCTTTTTAAGTGTTGTATCTTCGTGCAGCTAACCTAACGATCTCAGCGAGTTGTTGACGAACGAAGTTAAAAGACGACAACGAAGATTGCCCGCTGGCGATGCTCCCGTCCTGCAGCAGTCGTGATTTGGCGCCCAAAGCGAACACAACGTACGAGAGCCGTCGCCGAGTTAAGTTTTGCCGTTAGTTAAATTGAGTTTTAGTGGAGCTCTGTGGAGTTGCATTGCACTTCATTTTGAGCATGTCACGCGTGCGCACACACACACACATACATACATGTACAAGTTAGAAACGGAAATCAACCACCATTCTCTTTGCAACGTGCTCTTTGCTTCGGGCAATACACTACGACGACGACAACGACGACTCCGCCCCGAGTCGTGTTGTTGTGTTGCTTTGCTTTGCTCTGCTATGGTTCGATGCCGCAAGGCAATTTGCCGCAAGGATTTTTGCTCGCGTTTAGTCGTGATCCGCGCTCTGAGCTGTGTGCAACGCAGCGCTTAAATACACGTTTGCACAGAACAAAGAGACAGTGGTGTGAATGAGATGCAATACAATGAATGAGATACAATACAAGTAATTGGATTTAACGGAAAATTGTGCAAAAAATCCAATTAGAAAATTATTATTAAGAAATTATAACAAGTGAATGAATGAGTGAGTGAGAAAACAATTGTGAAAGTGATAAATCAAACACACAAAACACACACACTTACATATATAAATGCAATTTAATGTGCAAAGAAAAATCAAAGAAAAAATTATAAATAATCACAACGAAATAAATACAAAAAAATAATAATAAAATAAATGCACAGATAGCAATACAAATACTAATAATGACAACAACAATTTTTTTTATTATTAATATTTCTATGAAGCTCGTTTGCGAATCGCTAAGAAACGAAAGAATGTATGAAAAAAAAAAAATAAATGAAAAGTAAATCAAATTGAAAAGAAATCGCTGCGTGCGCACAAAGTCTAATTGGATTGACTTTGTGTCGAAGCGACAGCAAAAGCAAAAGTGCGAAAAAATAAAATTGCAAAGAAAATTGTTTTTTTTTTTTTTACAAATAAAAAGCAAAAAAAAGAGAGTAATTGATTGATTGAGAGTACATAGTGTCTTTGTAAAGCGGTGTGCAGCGGAAACGGAAATTACGGTAAAAATTACATATATAAAAAATTCAAAAAGGAAAATTTTAATGCTAAAAAATAAATAATAAATAAAAGATTTTTCTATATAAAAAAAAAAAAAAATTATAATAATAAAAGTATGTGAAGTGCTTCCTCTGTGGCAAGAATAAATCAAATAAAGCATAATATAAAAAAAAAAAAATGAACAAAGCGCTTTTTAAGATAAACAATATACACTTACTACATAAGTATGTGTATATATATATATATATATATATATATATTATATATATATATATATATATATATATATATATATATATATATATATATATATATATATATATATATATATATATATATATATATATATATATATATATATATATATATATATATCTCTCTCTCTCTCTCTCTCTCTCTCTCTCTCTCTCTCTCTATATATATATATATATATATATATATATATATATATATATATATATATATATATATATCTCTCTCTCTCTATATATATATATATATATATATATATATATATATATATATATATATATATATATATATATATATATATATATATATATATATATATATATATATAATATATATGCATATAAAAAAATAAACCCCACATGCTGCAAATGCAACAGAATGAAAATGTACAAAAAAAAAAATAAAGAAAATAAACACGAAAGATCTACGCATTTCATTGTACTATACTAGAATATATTGCTAAAGTGACCATTTGTTCCGTAGTATCATGAGATACTTCGTACTAGTGTCGATCTTATAAATACGGGCATGTGATAGAATTTTGATTAAGCGATTCAGATTTGATAGTAGCGGGTGATTCATTTAAAGGTTTTATTTTTCAATTTTAAATAAAACACTTTCAATTGAATTGGATGTCGGAATCTTTATTATGACCTGAAGGAACTATCTCTGACATTTAATTTTTAAAGATAATTTCATTCAATTGTTGGCCGCAATTATGCTGTAGGTGGTCCATTCGGAAGGTTAAATTTTCGAGCACTCTTTGCAGCCTTGCTATCGGTAACTCACGAATTACGCGAGTAATGTTGGCTTCCAAGTCTTAAATTGTAGCTGGCTTAGCGATGAAGACTTTTGACTTCGCATACATAAGTTTAGAGAAAAAAATCGATATCACACGATCTAGGCGGTCAGTTGAAAGATTCGAAATGAAACTAGTTGACCATCAAAATGATTTCTCAATAAAGCCATTGTTTCGCACGCTGTGTATGCCATAGCATCGTCTTGCTGAAACCAAATGTTGTCGATATTACGGGCTTCAATTTCAGGCAACAAAAAGTCCGTTGCGTATCATGGTGCGGTAGCGCTCGTGATTGACGGTTATGTTCTGTACGGACTCATTTTTAAAGTAATACGTAGCGTTGATTCCACCAGCTCATAAACCACACTAAACAGTGATTTTTTGTGTATCTAACGGTAGTTCGAGAATCTCTTCGGCTTGCTCATCAGCACACAAGTGGCAATTTTTTATATTGACGTATAACTTGGGCCGAAATGTGACTCATCTGTGAAGAAAATTTGGCGCGAAAGAAGCGTATCTTCTGAAATTAATGTGTAAATTCAAATCTAGCGGCTTCAATTGTTGCACGAGTTGGATTTTGTAAGCCTTTAAACCAAGATTCTGATGTAAAATTCGCCAAGTTATTTCAAATGAGATGCCAAGATGCTAATCTGTACAAAAAAAAAAAACAAATGAAAAAAAAAACCTCTAAATGTATCACCCTTATATATTTTGACTAATTTGCTGTTCTTAGTGGGAGTTTTTACAGAATTAGTACGAAACATTTCGATTGAAATTGAATTTCAGTTGTCGAAACTTTTTCAGCAAAATTCATCACCTTTCTGATAATTTCACAAGTTTGAGTAATATATTTTGAACATATTACACTACAAAACAAAATACACGGAATACTTGTGTTTAGCAGCTTAGAAGACTTATTACACATACTAAGCTTCTTTTGAATATATTTAAAAAATCTAAAAAATGAAAATTATAAGGAATGAAGTGCTGCAGAAACGCCAGATTCACTTTAAAATTTCATTTCTAAAACATTGAATTTTATGAATTTGGCATTTGTGGAATAAAATCGTTTTCACAAAAGCTTCCATGGAAATTTTTGCAAAAAAATATTTGCTTAGTAATTAGAAGATCTTGCAACTGAATACGAACATAAAGCTTAATGCTTAGGCCTATTAGATAGCCCTTGTGCTAGCACTGGTTTTTAGTTCGTTCTCCTCATTAAGCAATTTAGAGGAATCGATGAACTCAACTAGCAGCTGAATTTTCAAACTGGTACTATAGTTCATTTAACAGTTCAGACTTTTCGACGCGATATACACCTGCAAGTCAATTCGATCGTCTATATGAACGCCAAGTTCTCTGAAACCATAAGAAACTAGCTGAAAAACTCAACATTGTATGAGATAGAACTTTCCATACACAAATTGAGTTTGAAGACGTTCCAATGGAAAAAGAGCCAAATATATAGTTTAATACCTCTTATTTTTTTATTTCTATCCTTAAGCTTAAAATTTCAAAATCTTTTTGATTAAATTGTTTTATAGAGTTTACATACAAATCGAATTTGAAAATGGAAGATTGTAACCCCTTTCCATTTTTAAGTGGAAATTTCACAAAATTTGAATACCATACAAAATTTTGCTTTTGCGCTTATCGGAATACTTATTAGTAAGTAAGCATTCTTTGGTGAAGGCTGCTAAACCATTTGAAAGGTATTCATTCTATATTTTGTCAAAATCGGTTGTAAAAGGTTTTGGGCGTAAAAAGCTGAAAGAGTTGTCACTCACATAACAAATCAAACACACTTTGGCGTTACATGAAGTACAAACGCACACTCAGAAATGTTATACGATAGCATGCGACCAGACAGTTACATGTTGACGAAATAAATAGCAGTTGGCATGTTTTGCTTTGTATGCGCTTCACTATTATTTTGGTTACACTCTGTTTGTAGTGTTTGTGATTGGCGCGCGGTGAAATAGCAATAACAATAAACGCATAAACGCATTAATACGATTATACAAAACTATCTGGGAACTGTTCAAATTTATTGAATTTTAATTTTTTTATGCCTTCTATACATGCAGTTTAACTTAAAATTTTTAAATTAAACAAATATGGTCACCTTAGCAGCACAATCTCATTCGACTTATACTACAATGTACTACTTCAATTTATTGTATATCGCCCTTTATGGTTTTTGTTGTTGTACATTTAGTACTTGTATCTATGTGCATGTATCTACGATAAATTCAACGCATGTCAAACAAGTGCAACAACAAAATGCAACATTTGCCGGCAGTCAGTCAGTCAAGTCAATCCAAATGCATTTCAATTGCGAATAAATGAATATAAGCAGCATCAACAGCAACTCGCTTAACTTTGGATGCTGCATGCAGCATTTTATAAAACGATTTCGCAAGCGCAACAACAGCAACAGCTTTTGTACTTCCGGTCGATTCACATAGCAAACAACAACAACAACTACAAAATAATAATAATAATAATACAATATATGTGTATACACTAAGTATATATAAAGTCAACGACTTCCGTGCATTGCAGTTGGCAAATTACTTAATTAAATGGACAATTAACACCAGGACGAACAGACGGACGGACGGACAGACAGCAAGACAACTTGATGCATGATGAAGTACATGAATGAGCAACGCATCGCAACTCATTTGGATTGATATGCATTGAGAAAATATGTAAATTAATATGCGCGCGCACAAGATGCAAATTGATATGCCAAAAGACATTGCCAAGGGAGCAAGATCACTGACTGACTGAAAGGCGGACTGACTGACTAACAGACTAACGAGTTGCATCGTATGAGAAATGTTGCCGACAGCGCATGCGCAGCAGCAGCAGCAGCAGCAACAGCAACCGCAGCAACAAAACCCAGTAGCAACCGCAACCGCAACCGCAGCGACAAGTGCTGCTGCTGCATTTACTGCTGCTTTTGATGTTTTCTGCTGCTGCGCGTTAAATTAACTGAAATTGAATTGCATTTGTGCAACGTCGTCTCGTCGACGCCGACGCTGTCATTGTGTTTTTATTTGCTTTTGGTTGCAGTTGCTGCAGTTTTCAATTGGAGTTGCAACTGCTGCTGTTGTCACCGCTTAACTCCCCCTTTGGCCACATTTTGCATTACACTTGCACGCTCGTGTGCGTACGTGTCAATTAGCGTTGATCAAACGGTGGTTAAAACGTGTTTAAATGAATTGTATAGCGTATTTCTTTCTGTTTTTTTTTTTATTTGTTTAATGCACTTTAATCATAGAGTAAATGATATATTTAATGTTTTTGATTTGGTTTATATTTAAAATTTAAAATAAATAAGATACATTAGGAAAATAAGATACATTAGTTGGTAGTGCAATTTGAGTGAAAAACTTTCCATTGAGTACTACACTCTCAACATTTCCGCTTTCCACTGGCAAATGTTCGTTCTTTGTAAATATGTGAGTGGCAAAATGACATTCGCCTTATTTGCATAGTATATCAGCTGTTTGTGCTGATAAGAATGAATATGATATAAATCGTTAATTTCATTGAATGACAATATTCTTCAAGACTGTTGATGTTGAGAATGTACAGAATGTTGACTTTTAAGAGAAAACGCGTGCAGTCAATCTTCTTTAGATTCTCAGCATTCACATTATTAATATTAAGAATGTGAAGAATATTGACTGGTTGAAAGGGCTTATTATTCTACTTTAGACGAGTTATAGTTCTAGTCATAGTTCTATCTAATTTGATGAGTAATTTAAACACGAATCGTAACGCTTTCGTTAAGAAATGCATAATTTGAGTAAAAACTCTTTTCAACGAAGTTTTCTTGGCGGTTAAACTTATTTAGATTCGATAACTAATTACTAATGCCAAAGTGGGTTTTTGACACATTATAGGTCAGTTGAGAAAATGGATCTTCGAGTTTGAAAACGAATCGTATCACTTAATGGGAGATATGTAGTTTATTGAGTTAATTTGTACTTTTGGGAGAGATAGAGATAGAGATAGAAGATATATTAGGATATAGGCTAGGATATACACTAGGAGATAGGCTTATACTTAGAATCAGAGTTGGCTTTTTTGCCAATAAAATCCTCAAGAAAATCCTCAGTTTCTTAGATCTGAGTATTTTAGTCGAAAGAAAGCATAAAACTTTACAACTTTGAGCGAACAAAACTTTTCCAAGGTTTCAGCAAAATAGACTTGTAGGTGGCCCACCCTCTGTTAAATTGTGAAAAACGTTAGAAAAACTTGTGAAAATAACTGTGCTTCAAAAGTTATTTAATTTTAAACATGGAAAATTACTTTCAAACAACTTATTACTAACTAGCACGCTAGTGGTTCTATGCTCGATATAGATTGATTCCATTTTGTTGAAAATCTTCTCTTTTATACAAAATTTTGAAACTCAAATTACATTGTGGTTTCTTAAAAACTACTTATTGTACATATGTACATCAACATGCTTGTATCGTCTCGAATCGTCTGGGTAGCTGCAAGTGGGCGACATATGTACTTAATTGTGTTCAACCTACAAGCGCAAGAAGTGTTCAACCTACAAACATAATGCTGACATTGCGCAATGATGTGATAAAATTGTGTCATGCTAGAATATACTTGCAAATGTTTATGGATTATGAAAATATGTAATAAATAGTGCAGGTTACATAAACTCATCTTTTTAATCAGATGAAATTTGATCCAAATTCAGGGGATGTTCAACCTAAATACCTCTCCTCTAATGCTGTTATTAACAATGACTTGGAGTTATTAGATATATATTGATGGTGTATGTACCTTCATGAAAATTTGAAGACGATATAGCTTGATTACTCAAAAATTAGTGGTGAATATATTAAATTGTAATATTTAATCAGAGTATTTAAATTAGTAGGATTTACAGAACTTAGAATTCCATTATTTTGTGAAATACTTTAAACATTTCTCTTCTAAAAATTTGCAGATTGCAGATTTAAAAACTATTCAAGAGAGATTTTTAACAGCTTTAAAAATATATAACTTCTTGGAGAATGAAGTCTGCTTCGTTGAGTTTCTGTGTAATAGAAATCTATAGTACTTTTTATACTTGTTTTCAAAAAAGTATACTCTTAGAAGTTTAATAAATTAGATAATACGAGGGGTACTATTTATATTTCGGGAATAGCAAATAATAACATTTTTGAATGAAAATGGCTTTATTGTTTTTCAAAATATTCCTCTTGATGATCAATACACTTTTGCATTCGTTCAAACTATGTGTCATAGCAGTTTTTCCATTCCTCTTGAGACACGTCCAAAACTTGGTTTTTGAACGCTTCAACTGCTTCTTCGGCGCTCGTAAATCGTTGACCACGCAGTTTAGCTTTGATACTCGGGAACAAGAAGAAGTCAATGGGTGCCAAATCAGGACTGCACGAAAAATGAGTCATTAATTCGATGTTTCGACTGCTCAAAAATGCACTTGTTTGACGAGATGTGTGATAGCTCGCATTGTCATGTTGGAGAATAATACGTCTTTGGCGGTTGGTTTTACGAATTTCTCCGAAGACTTCCGGCAAACAAATGGTCGTGTACCACTCAGAATTGACCGTCCTACGTTGCTCAAGCGGAACAGTGGCCACATGACCCATTCGGCCGAAGAAACAGGCGATCATTTGCTACGCAGTGCATTCTATATCCATGATTCGTAACCTGTCACGATTTTATACACGTCTTTTGAAGCAGCACGGTCGAACTTTTTAATCATTTCCTTACACCAATCGACGCGAGCCTTCTTTTGAGCGATTGATAAATTATGGGGTATCCAAATTTTTTTTACAGCTAAGTGTTCATGCAAAATCGAATGTATTGAAGTGAAACTAATATGCAAGAATGCCTCTATCTCACGATATGTCACATGACGATCTTGCATAATAAGTTTACGCACTGCATCGATGTTTTTGGGCACAACAACCGATTTTGGACGACCTACACGGTATTCGTCGGCGACCGAACTACGACCACGATTGAATTCACTATAATAGCGATATACGGTGGTTTTTAATTGTGCTTTATCGCCATACAAAGAACTGCGTTCATTGACACATTCTTGTTGAGATAATCCACGTCGAAAGTTATGAAAAATAATCCAACGAAAACCTTCTCTTGAAATTTTCATTTATTGGCCAAATTGCTTTTTTTAACTCACTCACTGTAAACAAAACAAATAGCAATTGTACATCAAAACTTTGTGCGTACGTATATGCCAAAAAATGTCAAACTTTATTATGGTATTGCCAGATTTTAGCTTTTGACATTAGTGTTGCCAGTTACCGAAATATAAATAGCAGCCCTCGTATAAAGCAGCCCTCGTAAGAGCAGCTAAAATTTTAATCTAAGTCTGATTAAAAAGAACTTTAATGGTTAAAACTCGAAACTCAAGTCTTGAAAAGTGGCCTATATTAAATAACTCTATATTCAAAAATGTACCCTAGTAAAATATTCTTCCACAGCAAATTACAATTTTCATTCTATTGCGCAATCATTGATAAAATAAAATAATACAAAATAATAATAATAGTAAATTTCTTTACTTGACAACAGTGTGTGTGATGTAGCTACGAGTATATAAGATACAATATCTTATTATTTACAATGCAAACAACGATGCAAATAAAAAGAAAATGACTAAAATAAAACAAAGTGTAAACAGTGAAATGAAAATTGTATAAAGTTAACGATAATAAATAAAACAACATACAAATTCTATAAGAAATTAAAGAAGCAGAAGAAATTAATGATAAACCACATATTCGCGCTATGCTAAACCAAATGATTCATAATAGATACATTTGTATCTTAAAATAAAAAAAAGCAAATAAAAAAGATTTGTTTAAGCAGTGCTTTAACCAACGTATGAACAAAAATTGTTTTGAATTCGCCATAAAGTTTTGCCTAAGGCTAAGGCTCTAAAACAAAAATAATAAACGAATCCATGAACCCTTATGGCATTATTAATTAATAGATTTGCTGCTGCTATCGTTAGCAATTGGATTGAAGTTCCAATTAGAATTTATAGTGGTTAATGTGCGTCAAAGTGCCCGCACATAAGCAAAATAAACAAATTCAATAGCAATAAATTCAAGAACAATAATAAAAAACAAAAAGCATCATAAATAAAAAGAAAAAAAAATGTGCAAAATGTTTACAAAACATTTTCGACGAAAATCGTCCAGTTCAACAATAACAAAAACAATTTCAAAAACAACTTCAAGAACAGCAAAAACGAGGCACACAGCAATGTCTTCAGTTGCCTCCAGAGTCGCCGGCAATATCAGCAGCAGTGCGTCCTGCCACTTAATTGTTTTAGTTTTACTACTCTTAGTCAATAAGGTAAGTCATAGAATTTTATTTATGCCCTTCATTAGTATGTATTGAAGATACGGAGTGTTCCATTTTGACTTGTCACACTTTGTGCTTAAATAAAATGCAAACGCATATGAATTTCTTCAAATACTTTATAGCGTAGTAGGAACTCAACTATTTTGGGCAATATGGCCGATGATTATGTTTAACACTGGTTTTCTGCTGGTTTTAACGGTCGAATTCTTGACGCAATCAATGAACGGAAAGGTCTACGTTGGACTTGTACCCATTGTAGATCGAAAGAAATCGAGATATTTAAATTTATGAACCAGACTAGGTCTGGTTTTATTGAATTTAAACGCTGTTTAAAAATCAGCAACTTGAAAAATCGTTCAACGATTTTAAATGTTTAAATGCTTCTCCTAAACGGAAAACAAAGAAATTCTCCGAAGTCAAAACCTTCGCTCATAGGTGTTTCGCAGTATGAACCTGTAACTCCAAATGTGCCAATTATGGCCCCAGTAGTTTTAACACCGTTTGATGAAAAATCAGAAGTTTCTACGGTTTCTGCCGCTCCGTCTTTAGAACCTTCTGTGAAGTCGGCATTGGTGCCAATGGAAATTGACACCAATAAAATAACGACCGATCTCAACTTCGAAGCGTCAACTAGTGCTTACTCCAACCCTCTGGTAGTAGTTGAAGATTGCACTGTTACGCGTCAACTGGCAACTGATTCTGTTGTAGAAGCTATAACTACCGTTTCTGCTGGCCCATCTTCTACACAAAATCCATCTTCTAAAAAAGAGAATATCCTGACCGTTGGTGCCCCGCGTAAATCTGTATTTCTATCACGTCTTGCTTCTGATACTACTGAAGATAATATAAAATCATATATTAATTCTTCTCTTAAGTGCTTCAATAACATATATGTTTCTAAATTTAACTTCTCCTACTCGAGTTCGATCTCCTCTTTTAAAGTAATTGTTCCTGTATCTATTTTCGACACCATTCTATCTCCCAATTTCTGGCCTTCTGGTATTGTTGTGCATAAGTATGTCTATAAAAGTAAACGTACCCCTGTACGGAATCCTGTTGAGTTGAACTCTGTTTCAACTTCTGTGCCAAAAAACTAAGTTCTACTTCTCGTCGTGTTGGCATTAGAAAGATAGCAGAGACACTCAACATCTCTTATGGATCAACTCAACACATTTTGGTTGATTGTTTGGGTAAGAAACGCTGCTCAGCCGCCAGACTCATATTCAAACGCATGATTACTGGTGTCGAGAAGGTGGGTTTATGAATATGACGTCGAGACTGCCCAACAATCTAGCGGATGACGTACCAAAAATGAGCCGAAACCGAAAAAACCAAGTCAAAGTCGGTCAAAAATTAAGGTGATGCTGATCGTTTTCTTCGATTGCCTTGGTGTGGTTCAACATGAATTCGTTCCAGAGTGTCAAACGGTCAATAAGGTATACTACTTGGCTCTTTTGAAGCGTCTACGTGAAGCAATTCGGATTTGTGGTCAGACAATTCATGGATTTTTCACCACGACAATGCATCGTCACATACCAGCTTGATTGTGACGGAGTTTTTGGCCAAACATGAAACAAAAGTCATCGCACAACCACCATATTCACCAGATTTGGCACCCTGCGACTTTTTTCTGTTTCCGAAACTTAAATATCCGCTCCGGGGAACGCGTCATGAGTCGATTCAGGACATAAAAAAAAAAATTCGCTGAAGAAACTAAAGGCTATCCCGGCCGAGGCGTCTAATGGCAAGTGTATGGCAAATTGGATTAACCGTTGACAGGCTTGTATTGACTCAAGTGGAGCCTATTTTGAAGGCGATAATAAAGATTTGTATTAATATGCATAAAAATGTTGTTCTTTTTAACTAGTCCGGGTCAATGGTATAGTTAATATGATTCAACTAATTTGTTATTTTTCTTATGAGCGGGCTGGGCACCATCCATTTTTAAAGTGGGTTTTATATCTAATCAATCTACCAAATTTTATCCAGCTGCGTTCAATAACTTGTGAGTTATAAAATATGTTGATTTTTTTCGCTCATCTCTCGTCAAATAGTTGCTGAGATATAATAAATTTGTTTTGGAAACCAGAATATCGAAATATTTACAGCACACCTCGTTTTGAATGTTTCTTTCTCTTAAGCTTACTTCGGCCAGCAGCAATTCGTGTTCAAGTGAGTAACCAAAGAGTTTTCGTCGGCCACTGTGGGTAACCGAGCCCAGCTCTGATTTTAAGTTTATATTTAAGGGATTTAAGAATAAACATTTTAAGCAATTAATTTAGTAAAATTTTCACTGAATTATAGAAATGCTCTAGTATGTATGTATACTATAGATAGCATGCACACCTCATACAAACAAACTATTACGCTTATTAAAGTGTGTTTATTGAATATAAAACCTTAAAATTAACCAAACTTAATGGTTTTTCTTGTTTAACATTTAAATTGATTACTTCTAAATGATATAGCACAATAATGTCTAAATTTCAAATTGGATTCTTAAACAAAATTGAGTAGCAACAATTTCCAGACAACTCAAATTGTTTAAGTATCCGTAAAACGCATAAAATGCAACAAATGTTTTGAATAAAGTTTGTGGCAATAAAACTGTATGCAGCATTCTTTGATTGATCGCATGTGCAACAGTTCAGGGTCAAAGAACATGGTTTCGAGGTAGCTATAAAATCTTCAAACAGCAGACACAGCAATAAATAAGCGCGGCTATCAAATTGATTACAGGCATTTATCTCCTGTTTGAGCCTTTTTCACATACATACATTATACCATAGCATATTGTAAATGCGGTGTGCATCATTTTAAGTCTTCTTTTTTTTTTTTTTTTGTTTTTTTTTTTTTGAAGATGCTCACCCGCCGATAAAACTCTTCATTTTTCACGATGTAGACATGAATAATGCGTCTTTAAACGCGCACAGCTATTTAGTTGTTAATTAAGCAAATCAAAAGCAAAGTAAATATTTTCATTTATAGCTGTACGCATTTCAAGGAATTCCTTTTAGTACGCGTAGATACATTTTCGTTTCGTTTTCATTTTTTTTTTTATGACTGTTCATTTAAAAGAGTGCTACAACATAATCTTCGAAGTATATATCGCCAGTGCGATTGTCACTAAACTCCACTGAAACTGACCCAGTTCAGTTTGACATGCGTAAAGCGTACGAATCAGCTTCATGCGGTCTGTTGGAGTCATTCACGGCGCATTATCCGCTCATAACGCTTGACATTTATTGATCGTAAGCTCTCCAAGTCTGTCCGGCTACAAACTGTCGCTCAAACTAAAACGCTTGCGAAAGGGCAGCGAATCTGTATCTGAAGCTATGCGATTGCGAAATGTTTTCATTATAGTAGTAAGTATTGTGCCCGTTTTAATGAGCGAATGTGTGACTTGAGTTTGAGCTTGAGCGGCTCCCACGATCTCAATGCGAATCTTTTACTTAATCGAAGTCGCCTTAATCGCAACGGAAGCAAAACGTTTTCGAACTTGCATTGTCATTATTTGCGGGCGGCTTTTGATGTAAATCTGAACTGATGAAATCAACGGCGGCGCCTGTTTAAGTTTAAAATTTAATTAAATATGGCTTGTGCATAAATATCAACTCATTAGCCTGCAATGCTGAGTTAATTCAGGCTTTTAATTTTAGTAAAATTATCGAAATATTTGTAGTTTGCCTTTTTAAAGGCTTTGTGTTCAAGAACATTTGTGCTGAAATTAATGAATGAATGAATGGACAGCTACGTAGCGCAATCGTTTTTTGTCCGTATTTCCATTTATGGTACAAGTATCTCATCGAAACTGCGTTTACGGGGAATGTGTTAAATAAATAGAATATGCAACAACAGCAGCAGCAGCACAAAACCGGTTCCCGGTTCTTCCTCTGTCGATCATTGCTACAACAATACTCACATATATATCGACGAGTAAGACCAAAAAGGCAAAAGATGTACTTGCATCCAATCAAGGTGTTGCACTGTGGACTGAAAACTTCAATATGTGTGTTAAAAAATATTTATTGGAAACTTATCTATATATAAATATAACGTGCATATCAACTTTGAGTTTAGGCCAAATGTTTCACATCAAATGAATATTCTACTCTAGATCAGATGATGTCCTTATAAAATACGACTTTTGTTCTGCAAAATAATGGAGCAGATTTTCTATTAAACACATGACTAACAAGGTACAATCTATTTAATGTTTGCATGTATTTAGGTGTGTTGTACTTACATTTTTATTAATTGTAATATCCCGTTAGAAACGTGCTTAATATGTAAACTCTTGAGATTTCTGACAAGTTTCTAACATATGTTGTAAAAGAGTTGAATAAGTAGGTAGTTGCTTCAATAAACGACTAAAACGGACTTTGAAAAGTAGCAGAAGCGTTGAACTAAGTGTACCGAAGAAGATTTGAAAAGGGGATTTCGACTTTGTATAGATATATTTTGGAATAGTATTAAATTCTCACAATAAATTAACCTTCAGTTCTTAAAATTCGAATGCAAATAGCCGAAGTTATTAAGTTTTTTTTCAATGAAAGAGAAGATTCCTTTGGCCTTTTTCTTTTTGGTCTGGCATATTTAACAAAGTCCGTTTTTTCCAAGCTAAGTGAGGCGATAATTAAAGAAAGTAATAGTAATTTTGAATATATAATTCTCCATTTTTAGAATTTTTTTTAAAGAAATTGTATAAAGGAGAAAAGAGTGGATGTGTTATATTTGTTTGTGCGGCAACCTTTTGGAAAACCGAAGAAGCTACGATTACATAAAGTTTGCAAGCCTATGTAGTAGAAATGGAAAGCAGAATGTCTATCAAAGTTCATTTTATGGAAGTTCATATGGATTTATTTCCAAACATTTTTGAGAAGTTCATTGATAAATAAGGAGAACGATTTTATCAGAAATGATTTCTAACTCATTGCTGCTGGTCACTTAAGAGAGTTACTGACGATTTGGGCTATAAACGTAAACGTTTAAGTGTGCATTTTTAGCCATTGCAAACTAGTTCTTGTTTTGCCAATCACCGTTTTCGTTTGTGTGATGTATGACAGATGAAAAATATATAGAGCCAAAGGAGATTTTTTTTTAATTTTGAATGAAATGACATATTATAGAGCATCAGAGAGAATGCAGAAATTATAGAGAATGCAGTTTTTAATATTAAGGCAGAACGGTTCCTGCTGAACAACAATTTTCATGTAAATGTTAAGAAAGAATACAAATTTCCGACTTCTGTATTCGAAACCCTACATATTTTTAATCCAGCTCCAGTGAAGATCTATTCTTCTTCTTCCTAAACTATTGCGATACCAAATATCGGTTTAAAACTTACTGATTTATTCGATTGCAATTCGGTGAAGTCTTCAAAAATAGTTTTTTTACTAATAACTTGAAAATTTTATGCTGGTGCTAGAATAATTTGAAAATGTTGTTTTCGTCTGAATATATACTAGATTACTGTCAAAGTATAAAAACTGAATAATTGAAATTTTCTATTTAAACTTTTGTTTCATCGGTTATGAAAATATTCAAACAATTTATCGTTGTTCCTTAATATAGTAGTCTCCTTTCAGCTCTATAACTCTATGTCAAAAATGTTTAGAAGCTTTTCAAACCGTAGCACTTGTGTTCCTCGAACCAAACAGCAACTACAGCAATCACTTCTATATTGTCGGCCAAAATCATGACCATTACGCCATTTCTTTAAATTTTGGATGAATAGGTGCTAATCTGGATATAATTGTATGTGAGAAACTAATTCGAATTTAACTTTCTCTTCTTCCATATTGACAGATAACTTTCAGTGTTAAAGGCTTTAATAATCTTGTAAATACTTACCATAACATTTCATTATAAACTGTAAACGACAAACAGAAAGTCTACTGGTTGGGTGGACATTTGAAAGCATCATTTTAAAAAGTCAGAAGAACAATGCATGCTAAGAGTATTCAGTTATATTAAAAAGTATCTGAGAACTAGAATTTTCAATATTCCCTAGTTTATAGTTAGGCTGTTCTGAAAATTTCTTAAACATTTCTGTTCCACAGTACACTGACCAAATGCCTGCTTCGAAGTCAGGCTTTAAGCGCAGTTCAAAGCAAATCGAATGCGTGCCACAGCGCACAAGAAATGAAAGAAGCGTTCAGAGATGTGTGCATGAGAAAGATGCACTCGCCTGCCGTGGCAAAAACTTCTTCGATTCTTCTTCGATGGTCTTCAATTGCTCGGCTCGTTGGTTGGATCGCGCTTCATCAGCAGCCGCAGCCGCAGCAGCAGCAGCAACACAGAGGATCACACAGCACATTGATTGATCTATAAGCATGATCAACGATCCACGACGATGACGACGAAGACGTTGTTGCAAGTATATACTCATAGTATGTAGAAGAAGTTGTTCCAGCGCCATTGTTGTTGTTGTTGTTGTCGCTGCCTGTCGACGTTTTTGTTGCTGCCGCATTCAATGACGAAAGGTTGAAGAAAAGATTTGTTTTCTTTAGCGCTGCCTGCTTTTCTTCTTCTGTTTCTTTTGAAGCGCACAGGTGGAGACTTGAGAGCATACAAGTATCTTTTATTTTTTCAACTCTTCTTGAATGTATTTGTTTTTTTTTTACGCTTTTTTACATATGAGAAAAAACAAGCTGAAGTAGTTGAGAAAAAAAAACA
Source organism: Leucophenga montana (assembly GCA_035044765.1). NCBI lineage: Eukaryota > Metazoa > Arthropoda > Insecta > Diptera > Drosophilidae > Leucophenga > Leucophenga montana. The sequence continues at coordinate 397,660 of JAWNNQ010001912.1, read as the reverse complement.
AAATTAAAACAGTAATGGTCCATAAAAATCAAGTAAAAAAGCGGCGACTTAAAGCTGCAACGAAGTTCTTCGCGTTGCACATCTGGAAGCATAAAAAAGAAAACGTTCTGCATTTGATTGGAGTGCGTTTGAGATGCTATATTCTTCTTTTATATTCTTTTATATTCTTTTTTTTTTTGCGCCATCTTGCTGTATGCCTTTAACTGCTGAGCGCTAATGAATATTCGATATTTATGTAACTACCGTTAATGCATCTAAAGCCAAAATGCAGCTCGGCATTATTCGCAATTTATTTCTAATAAACTTATCGGCAGCCAGTTAGCCAAGCAATCGAATTGAACATTTCCATTTGGCTACTAATGCTGGAGACGCATAAATTTACTGAAATATGAACCACTATTAAAAACGCAGTCGCCGAGCCCATGCCGAACCCGCGGTCGTTTGCTGTTCACGCCAAACTAAAAGTGTCATTAGCATTGGTGGCAAAACTGTGGAGTATATATGCAACAGAAAGCAGCTTTGCAACATAGTTTTTTATTCATCTACTTTATGCATAGTGTGAAAATAGTGTATTAACATGTTTTTTCTTGAAAAGTATAGAAAAAACAGTAAAAATATAAAGAGATGTTCCAGATGAAATAAAATTGCAATATATTTTCCTTGACAACAGTTATAAACAAACTATATTCTTAGTTTTATAAATATTGGATTTTATCTTGTTATGGAGCCTTTGGTTTTTTTACCCTTTTTAATTGGGGAATACAATCTTAAAACATATATATTAAAGCGTTTCCCTAATGAAGAACCCTTATTATTTTCAATGGTAGATACACCATTTTTGAGTGAAAGACAAATATAAGCTCATTTTCATTTGTTTACTTTGATTTCTATTGACTTAATAATAATATGAGTTTAGAAGGTGACACCTTCGTTCAACCATAACCATATTAGCGAAACAAGGCTAGTGAGCCACTCCTCCCTCCGCAGCCTGCTTAAGATTTTCAGTTTTTCTGCTATAACGATGAATATGAGTTATATAAACAAAATCTAGCGTGTAAAACCAACCCTACACAAAAGCAGTATAAGTACTTACTATTGCCTGTAAAATAGTGTCAGTAAGGTGCAATGGATCACTCAATTGATACCATCTTTTCATGTTTCGTTGAATTACACATGCATATTAAGTGTTCTATGGATTTAAATATGTCAGTTTTAACTCACAAATAAACTATGAATTCAATTAATCTGAAAAAGAATTTTTTCTTTACTTGAAACGTTTATGTATTTAGACTTTGGTATATCTATAATTATATTTATAAATATACTAGGGTCCATATATAATTTTAGTTCTATATTTGAGAAAACTTGATCAATCGTTTAAAGCAATCTATATAATATATAAAAATGGATGTATGTATGTAGGTTCCCTATAGTCTGCGAAGCCGCTCAACCGTATTTGATCAAATTTTGTGGCAATATTCAAAATAGTCCCGTGGTTGATTCTGTGAAGTTTCGTGGCGATTGGATAAACAGAATATTTTTTTTTGGATTTTTTAGATTTTCCTTTCATTTTTTTTTTTTTTGTTTCAATAAGAAGGAGCATGTGGAATGTGGGGAAGGGGGAAGGAGTGGCAGGGAGAAGGAAGGACCTACTAGTTTATGCATATTTATGCATATTCTGCTTAAAATTTGCAGGTGAACCACTCCACCCTACGATTTTTCAAAAGTCAACAAATAATCAAGGTTGAAAAGTGGCTATATTTTTCTTTTAAATTAAATTATCTACCTGCAGTAGAAAACTAAGGTTCTACATTCACTAGAGATTAAAATATTCCACTAATTAAAAATTAAATATATGTCACTTTTATAAGAAAACATATACTACACCCGAACCACTCCACCCGACTGCATAGTTGGTTTTACATATTTACGCATAACACTTTTAACTACTGTTTAAAGTTCACAAATATGGCAAGGAACTAGCTGAGTGTATGAGGGAGAGAACGGAAAAGTTTCGTGTGCACTCCCCGAAACATAAACTTTAGAGATTTTTAAGAGAATTCCAAATTTTTTGGAGGCTAATATTTTTTTTTTTTTTAGAATAGATTAGTGTTATTTAAAGTTTATTGAAAACAATAATTGAAGTTTCTGGATTCTAGGCTGTTTTTCCCTTGATGAAACTGTTCTAATAAGCAACTAAAGTAAGCTTATCTGCGTGGTTTAGACTTTTAATCTGTGGGAATTTACATAACATGTTGAACAAATAGTATTGTATTTGCAGTCGTTAGATCTGATATACATAGCTTTATAGGATGATATGTAGGAGTGCAGTTTTTGTCTATATATTTTTTACTGCTGAGTAGGAGATCATTAAGAGATCACAGCATATCATAACAGGGGCATCTTTTGTAGTTTTCACGAGGTAGAAATATCAAACAATAAACAATGCATAAAAATTCGTGCATTACAAATTTCAGCTAGAGGTGCTAAAACATTTAAATCAGGGGGTGCCCAAAAGTATCAAATGAAAGTGCAGAAACCAATACATACAACATTTTTATTGTTTTCATATTCAGTTTATTCAGAAAGCTAATGATTGCTGTTATTTTGCACTTTGCTACACGAAGACAGAGAACGACGAACGATGAAATTGTTTGTGTAATTTACAATGCAAAGAGCTGCGTATGTGTACAACAATGATTAATCCATTGTAAAGAGCATTAGTATAACCAACACCTTCAGTTTCTCCAGTAGAGTGCATAAATAATTCTGTATTTCATCTAAAGCACTTTGCCTGTGTAAATAGTTCCACATGTATAACAGTTCGCATGTGTAGAGCATTAAATATTGAGTTTGACTTAACTTTTTCACATTTTTTCAAATAGTTTTTTAGTAAATGAAGAGGGAACTACATACTATGTAGAGTAGCCTACTGCATAGCGGCAGCTAAATTATGAGCGGCCATTAAGCTAAAATAGTTAAAGTTTATGCGCAATTTTTCTTCGACTTTGAGATTGGCATTGCAGAATGGCCCATGGCTGTTGCTGCTGCTGCTGCTGCTTCTGCTACAACGGCTGCTGTCCAGCCACTTTATCTAATGCGGTATTAATTTTATGTTATGAGGATGAGACGTTAGCATTCGATCGATTCAAGTTTGATTTGCTGCCAACATTAACCCAGACAAATCGGACGAATGGACGGACGAACGGACAGACGGCCTGAGTAGATTATCGAGCGTGCGAACGCATAGCAAATGATGTTGCTGCTGTATAGATGTAGGTATACGTATTAGAATAAATAGTAGTGTATATAATATGCGTTGCGATTGAGTGACGCGCCGCGCGCTAACAGCTCATAGCTACCTAACACACACACATAAGCACACTCATGGAAATCTTAGTGGTAAAAAATTAAAGATCAGCATATTAGAAAAAAACATTCTAAATAAATTGTTTGAGCTGCTGGATACCTCGTTTGATTAAATGGCCAACACAACTACATATTTTAGATACAATAACAAAAAAAAAAAAAAAAATAACCCGAGAAATATTTCTCATTATTTTCTTGTTTCATTACTTCGAAGATTTATCAAACTTCATTCATTCGAACTACATGCCATGCCGCCTTACTTAACTTTGATTTTGTTTGATTTTTGAAGTCGATTCGCTTCGATTTTTTGACTTGATTCGTTACTCGTTTCGATTTCTCATTTTGCTTCGTGTTTTTTAATTAAAATCTTTAGTATTTCCAATCAAAACGCGGCATGTGGCTTATTAGGGCCACCATCAGCTACAAGAAATCTGTTTCAACTGAGCGAATTGACTAGAGATCTAGCCATTTAGTATAGTAATTCAGCGTATTATTCAACTTGGATTATGTTTGTCTTATTGCTTTCGATCATGCCACAAATGAGTTGTTCGTTAGCAATTGATTGATACTCACATGAAGAAACTCAGCAGTTGTAACTATTGATAAAGTATTTGTATCTTTTTTTTGTAACTATCAATATAATTTTTTCTATTTCTTTTTTTTTTTTTTGCTTTCAGATATCCGCTGCCGGTAATTTCGAATTAGAAATACTAGAAATATCGAATACAAATAGCCATCTACTGACAGGCTACTGCTGTGGTGTGCCTTTAGAGATTCGGAGTACGAAAACAACGGGTAAGTGGAGAACTGTGAGTTCTTGAAGTTTTTCATAATTTTACATATAAGTAATTTAGCATAATATATTGCATAAATGAGGAATGCCAAACTTCGAAATAATCGGCTTAATTGCGAAAATCGTTTTTATGCATAATTTTTCAACAATACGATGATGCAAATTGCTCAAAATTTTAAAGTACTCTAATGACAGATGTTGTTTAACGGAAACAGTGTTGCATTTGAATGTACACATTGCAAATTTAAAAGTTTATAATGACTTTTTGATCTGCGCACGCATAGGATGAGTACGGCATTATTCTTTCCTTCAGAAGCATAATGTGAAGTGTAGAAATTGTGTAGAAATTGTGACATGCAAGTTTTTCGAAAGAGTTTTTTGACATAAAGAGCCATTTTTTTTTGTTTATCTTGCGAAGGGTGAGTCTTATGTAAGACTCTACGGTGCTGGTAGGAGTATTAGAGTCTGAGTTAACACTAAACCACTCGAGAAAATATTTATCAGCAAATTTATAGTTATACAACATGTGGATAGGTCAGCACAGGTCAAGGGCATCAATTAGTTAAAGTGACTGCTCTTTAAAGATAGTCATCTGCTACATTAGCGATACCAGAGGACGCTGGGAAACACATTTGTCACTTTAGGTTAGTAAATCACGCTCTGAAATCAGTTCTCGACCTATAGAATCTCAAATATTTCATTAGAGCGAAGAAAAATTCAGGATTATGAACATTTGAACACCATTTTCCCGTGATTTCGATCTTCAGTAGCTTGCTGTCGTTCAAATTTTAGCCAATCTTAGAAAGTTCAACGATGTGCAGAACTATATTCATAGACCAGCACGAGCATTTTAAGAATTATTGAGATTTTTCTCCCACTAATGCACGGTGTATACGTTCAAATACGAATATTCGTTTAAAGTCGAGAATCAACGTCTATTGGTGCTCTCTATGGTAAGGATAACGAGATTATTAGTACCACACACAAATAATAGGACGCTCAGTTGTTAATTGCACTATTCCACTATTGTTTGTACTTCTTAGTTTAGAAAGTTTCTGCCTGCATAGAAATTTAACGATTATTTCGATGACTCATGAATATTGCATGAAGAAGCGATAATACTTTCAGTTCGCCAACATAATGAATTGCTGTCGAAACAATTTTGTATTGGGTGAGCATGTCTGCAGTCTTGCCAAAACATGTCATCTTCATAAGCCTTGTTCGCACTCGTATGCGTAATGGTAACAGATGTTTCAAAACTAGTAAATCTCGATTTGCATCTCACGATTATATTACAAAGCAGCTCTATGTAACCGGTTGGCACAGTATGGCATGATCCACCCAACGCAAGTGAATTCTTTTGAACTGGAGATGCATTCAATCAAGGTAACTTGTTCCTGAGACTTAACATAGGCAACATCTAGCGCAACATCAACGGAACAGTTATTATTTTCAAATATTTATCCAAATGTCTTCCCTCCCGTAGAAATTTTTAGAGAAATGTTCTAGCTTTGCCACTGACTTTAGTTAAAACAGATTTTCTTACGAATACTACTGCATACCAAAATAATACTAGTTAGTATGGTTGATTCTTAAAAATTTGATTGTATATATCATCCAATAAATTTCAAAGCACATCCAAAAAGTATGAGTACTATTGCCCACTCCTGCTGAGAGAAATTTTTTTGTCCAATGTTAGGATTGTAAGTGTAGGCGAGGGTTCTCCTTAACACAACGAGCACCGGTGGACTTCGGTAGTATGAAACCTAACCCTACAGTGATTGTTTATGTGAAATGTGTCTATAAGAAGTCCCGCCAAGTGCGAGTTGGTGACTGTCATCAGGTTTTTTCTCGCAGAAAACTGACTTTGATGCATACTGTTTAATTCTGTGCTTACATTTTTGTCAAAAATTAACAAAAAAATGCATTTTTAAGAATACATGTTTCTAGTTGGTTCAAAAACAAAATTTCACAAAAATATCTTAAAATTATGGAATTTGTTTGTATTCCACTATGCGGCACAAGCCAAACTGATTAAGCAGAATGTGCGCACTTAATTATCAGCATCGGGTTCCGTTTTGGTATGTGCGAACCTTGACCGCTATAAAACAGAGATTATATATTTATATAGTACAGTACAATTACAATTATAATAATGTATTTGGTTTTATACTTATTTCTTGAAGGTTGTCCGCCGTGTACGACCGCATTCCGACTGTGCCTCAAGGAGTATCAGACAACCGAGCAGGGTGCCAGCATAACGACGGGCTGTTCCTTTGGCAATTCAACGACCGCAATACTTGGCGGTTCCAGTTTTGTGCTGAGCGATCCGGGCGTTGGAGCAATTGTACTGCCCTTCACATTTCGCTGGACGGTAAGTAGAAATGAAGACTGAGACTGAGACTGAGACTTCGATAAGCGTGCATTAAACTCGCAGTTGAAATTGAAAGTGTTTGGTTTGGTTCGCCGGTTTGTGCCTTAGTCGTCGAGTCGATTGGATAAGCGTTCCAAAGCGTGTGTTTGGCACGCGTCATATAAAAGCCTCAGAGAAGTCTGTTGATAAGCTTTTTACTAAATGCGTTGCAGAAGTGTAGTGTTCCAAAAACAAACAAAAAATGTACAAAAAAAAAAATGGAACCTTCACTTCAGATAAGCGCATAATTAGCGCGAAAATCGCCTCATTATTTATATATAGATTTCCGTTAAAAATTCCATAAAATATGATTTGAAATTATGCACAATTGTTAGCAACATTTTGTAAATATTTTGAATACTTTGCTCAAAATCCCATTCGTTGTGCAGATAAATAATATTAAAATGATTGAGCGTCTTCTCTACTAAAAAAAAAATTATGTATTTCGAGATTTGATGCGTATGGCACAGCGTGTCATTAAATCGTTGATACAGTCAAACCATCCAGCAGACCAGTCAGTCAGTCCATTCGATCGATTGAGTAAACTATCAATCGGGTTGTTGAACGCAGCTGGAAGATCGAAACACAGACACAAACAAATACCTACAAAAAAAAAAAAAAAAATTGAAAAAGAAATCTGTTGAATCATCAAGACCAACTTGAGGTTTGTTTTCTGTTTCTTGGTTTATTTACTCGGCAACCTTTTCTTGAATGGCATGAAACGGCGTAGAAAATCGTATAAATAGTTAAAATGTTTAGTTGTTTTCGTTTATTTTTTTTTTTATCAAGGAAGCTACATAAAATATGAAACTATAAATAAATCACGCATCGCCAGCGAAATCCGATTAAGTAGCCCACGGTCCACATTGGAGCAACACATTTTGAAACATAGTAGTAGAAGGAGTTCGTTCGCTTAGTGACCAGCAGTAAGAAGCGCCAACGCCGGATTTTAGTCTACCTACAAAATAAAATAAAAAAAAAGCAATTAAAATTTTGTATTTTTCTCGAAATATTCTTTAAAGTCGTCGTCATCATCGTCATCTTGGTCGACTTGGTCGGTCTGCTGTAAGCCGCTTTTAATTTGTATCTGTGGCGCAAATGTGACTCGCTTTGTGTCCATGAGGTTCGCCAAAGGTTCAACTTTAGATTCATCGAGTTATAAATACAGCGAAAAACGGGCGCGAAACCTGTATTAATTAAGTGTGCACACTAATGCGGGCTTATAACTTCAAAATGTGGCATAAAACATTTGTTATTGCTTTAGTTACGAGATTTTATTTTATTTTATTTTTTGTTGTTGTTGTTTTGTTTTCAGTTTCTGTTTAGTTTAGTTCGGTTTTATTCTCATCTTGTTTAATTCTTGCAAGTAAACCGGGCGTGTTGTACTCGTTTAAAAACTGCGCACTGTAGACAGGGTCGATTCTAGTTAGCTTGGGCGCTGTAGAAAAGTGCTTCAAGATCATGCTTTGTAGGAAATACTTCAAAACTGATCTCATGTGTTCTATAGACAGGTGCTACATATTGAAAAAAACTGGGGTCGAATGGTATCTTTTTGTTGATCACGGATACTTTATGTATTATGCGAATAATTTTACAAACGTAGTTCTTTGCCCTACTAAAAGTCGTTGAATTAGGTTGGAGGATGAAAGTTATAAAAGTCCTTAGCGATAGTTGCACACAGAAACTTTTTATGAGTGTTATGAATTAGACTGCCTTTTGTTCTAACATAGAAAAATAATAAAATAAAATATAACCAAAACTTGGCAAACATTTGACTTTGGATCACTTGAGTGTTTTTGCTAGTTTTTCTTTCGTTGCTGATTGCAAAATCTGTGTAGCGACATGTTTGAGATAATTTCTCAGTGTATTCAAAAATTTTGTTCGTGAACATGTTCGCCATCATCGCTTCACATTGAGAAGTTCGAGTGTGAATGCACACTTTTGAAGCTGTAGTCACCAACCAGAGAGAAAAATATGTAAAGTAAGTAAATATAGCCGTCGCAATGGCCAATGGCCAATCGTCGCAGTAATTCGATTTGACACCACTCGATTATTTTGTCTGGGGCTATGTTAAGTCGTTGCCAGACACTTTAGACGAGTTTGAGGTCAACACTCGAGAAGCAAATGGCGCGCTAAAACTGTATATTTTGGATTGAGTCTTTAAAAACTGTACCCAACGAATGTAGCACTAAGGTCTTATTGCATAGAAATTTCATCATTGTAGCTTCCCAATAAAGCAAACATCAAGCATTTAATATCTCACACCGTTGCTGTTTTATTAATGCAAAATGAAGTGGATTATCATCCAGCAGCAGCCATCTGTGCGAACCAAAACGTTCAAAAAACTGTGAATTGGAACGGTTGGTGAATGAGGACCCCTGTAAAACACAAAAACAACTGACAGAAACACTTCAAGTTTATCAATCTGCAACTCCAGCCTCTTTGCTCTTCTGTATATGCAGATACATAACGAAGTATGATGTATGTGTAATTATGTGTATAATTCACACTGGCTAATGCAAAGAGCTACGTGTGTGTATGCCCGTGCTGAAGAGCAGTACAAAAAACCAAAGTGCATGACAAGCATTTTTAATATGCACCTCTGGTTTAAAACGTACTTTTCATGAAAGATCGTGCAACATTGCATTAGTGCAGAAATGCAGAAAAATGTTACACAACCAACAATAGTTTCCACTAAAGAATCTTGCACTACTTTGCTCGACTCAGATCCTTGACCAACGGACAAAATACAATGCTACAAAATTTCACAAAAATGTAGCAAGTGGCAGCGCGGCTTTTGTTATTTTTGGTGCATTTGGTATTTTTTATGTATTTTATATGCATTGCATTCATAGCAGATCGCATATCCTCAATTAATTCTATTCCTTGAGTAGTTGTATTCACTTTATACTCCTTTATAATTTCGTTTTAATACTTACTCTAAACAAACCAAAGTCTCAAACAGCTGATTGTGCAAAGTTGCACCGCTTTAATTTATACAAGTGTGCTCACGACGTCGTTTGTGCAGTTTTTTATTTATTGTTGCAAGACCTTGTGAATAACTTAGTTGTGAAGTAATTTTGCATTGCTTTTCTACATGTTACAGAACCGGTCCAGGAAACAATGTTGAATAACACTTTGCTAGGAAGTTTTATTCCACACCGTATATTGGTCAAAATGTGTCCCATTCGACTATCAACTGTTTAGATGAGAACCCATGAACTAGTGAGAAACACATCGAAAGCTACCAAGACTATGAAAAATGTCCAATTGACTGGATAGAAGACGGCACAGTGACATAACTAGCGATATCCAATACTATGATTACAATACATTGAGTTAGAATATTGGAATTTTTATCAGTTTTGTATACCATATTTTACTAGAATAAGCTAGCTGCGCCTTACCCACATTTCGCGCCTGAACATAGCGCACATAGAATTTAAGAGCTAGAAATAGCACCACATACACGAACAGATTGGAGACCCCAAAAGCATTTTGCGTTTGTTTGTGTTTGGACAAATGTAATTGCTGCGCACAATTACACGCCTGCGCGGCAGCTGCGACGCCAAACTCGGAACGCCGGACCTATTCGCTATTCAAAGCTGTGCGGAAAAAAGTTGGCTAAAAAAAAAAACAGAATTAAAAACGTTTGCGCATGCGTCTACGTTTACTCAAAACGGCCAAAAGCAAACGTTAGCGTCAATATGGGAACGAAGCAAAGCTGTCGCAGACTACAATGACGACAGACGCTGATGCGGCCACTGCTGCTGCTGCGCTGCTTGTTCTAAACGTCTCGTGGCATGGTGTGGCAAACAGCGAAGCGGATGCGCAGAGTGTTGCGGAGTAAGTTGGCCTGAAGTGCGGACAACCTGTTTCGTGGGAACATTACCTTGTCGCGTCGCGGCAACTTGGCGCGCCTTCGACAACTCGGTTTAAAGCTGTCTCTTGCTGCTGCTGCACATATGAGCATGAGTATGTATTTGTATCTATATCTGTGCTATTTTGCTGCTTTACAGATACATTTTGTATCTGTATCTGTATGTATTTGTATTTGTGTTTGTTTTTTTTTTTTTTTTTTTTATGGCAAACAACAAAGTTGCGCATGCGCTGCATACTCGTATTTGTTTGCTAACGGCGTCGCGTCGATTAAGTTAGCATAACTCACTACCTTCAAAGCACATTTCGAACAAACGCCTTTCACAAAATTCGCTCCAGAAGTACATAATAAAATTTGTCTTAAATTCTGATTTTGTTATGTCATGCAAACTTAAACCAAACATTTGTCCTACTTCGTAACGCGTTTGTGAATGGTTTGTAGCTGACTTACGAAATGCGGAACGCAAGCTGCTGTAGCTGCTTTAAGTGTCTACATACAAAACATCTTCTTCAATGTAACTGTCAAACATAAAAACAAAATCTTAAAAATTTATCGACACATCATCATCATCATCATCATCCACATCCACATCCACATTCACATCAAACAGCATCGTGAAGTGAACAACATCATGGCTACAACAAAATTTCACTTGACAATCTTCTATGTTGCTCATACAATAATTTTCGATTCGTTTGGATTCATTTTGAGTGGCAGCGCAATCGTAATTCTCGAGTGGAATTGTGGAATGCTTCACTATGCTGTGGATGCTCCACATTGTTTTCTTTCTCGAGTGTGCCGTGGTTGACGAAGATTTTTGCTGAATGTGCCACTTTGCATATACTATATACATACGATACATATATATATATATATATATATATATATATATATATATATATATATATATATATATATATATATATATATAGCGAAGATTGAGTCTGAGCAACAAGTGCTGCAGATCTTAATAGACAGTAAGCGAACTGGTGGAGATCAGCGTTGTGAAATCAGTGACTGTCTGTTTGTCTGTGACTGTTTTGTTTTGTTGCTTCTTGATTGCTTTCTTTCAATATACCTATCGCTATATAAACTCCCTCTAGTCTGTGCTATGTGCTTCTAAAGACTTTTAAACCGATCACGATGCGCCATTTGTTGAAAGTTTGAACGAGTGGCACGAAATAATAGCAGCCTTTAGCTACATTAAGCATCTTGTCGCAACAGAACACTTCACTTCAGCGCTGTGTGGAAATTGAATACATGCAAATGACTTGCGCTGCATTAGTTAAAAAAAAGCACTTCCGATCTGCAATACTGCCAATTGAATATTAGATATATAAATATATATATATACATAAAATTTACTTAAACGTTCAATCCCCAAAACATGATTTGGCTTGAAAACAGACAAACAAACAGCGCGTGCCCATCAACCGGAAGATCATTCACAGATAGATCATATTGCAGCAGCAGCAGCAGCAGCCAATCATAATTAAAACTCAAACAGCAGCGTATAACAATTAGTTCGAGTCTGTCTTTAGTTTACTACATCAGAATCTGTAGTGTACGCTACTCTTTCATAGTTTCAATGATTTATAATTGTGTCAGGCAGCCAGTTCCATTGCCAACGTCTCTATACAGAGCACCTAGACGTGCTATAGTTTTATGGCGGAGTGGTTTGTATGCCGCCTACTACGATATCTACTCATACATAAAAAAACTTCTACATGCCATTTTTTTCTCTCTCTCTCTAGAATGATGGCTTTGACTAGCGCTAAATGAGTACTTCCTGGCGTCCAGTGGCGCTGCAGCGCACATGCAGCGTTTAATTGCTAAAATAAAATCGGAAAATAACAAAAAATAAAAAAAAATGTAAAACTTGTACATATTTACACAGCACAGCAAATCTTCTTCAATTTTACGACAACAAAATTAAATTTCAGCTTTTTTTGTTTTTGGTTTGTTGACCATTTTTATAGAAATAGGTGGTCGAGAAGTTTGTCCAACATTAGAGAAGTAGTTGACATGTTCAAACGATCCATCACTATTTGCTAATTCACTGTATCTCCATTCAAGTTGCCACCATTGAACTTAGCCTTGATGTATTTTCTGCAGGCTTTATGGAAGTTCTTTAAATCTTCACTTCACCAATGCGGTTTTTTCTGTCTCTAGCTCTACAAAGCGATATTACATCTGCATCTACATCAAATTCGATTTTAATATTGTAATGGTCTGAGATTTAATATTGTAATGGTCTGACAAAGCCTTCTTAAGTTCACAGTTGGTATATATTTTTTGTAGGCGATAAGCATAGTCGTTATTTCTTTTCCAGACGTAGCGCCGTGCTAGTGCTTTTATCACTAAATTGATGTAATATCGTGACCTGCTTGTTTTTGCAGACTTGCTATAATGTGCACCGGTTTTTTTTGGCCGCAAATTTTATGTTCAAAACTCCAAGGTTCATGTTTGGCTTGCCAAAATAGCCAGAAAGCCATTGCATCATTACTGTGTTGGATATTTAGTTAGAGAATTCGAACCGCATTTTGTGAGCGTCATATACACCTTCTCAGTTTTATTCCCTACCAGTCTGCTAAAGATTTCATCTATGCGCCTGCACAATGATATGACTTCTATGAAAGATATGGAAGAGTCAAGTGTTAGGTTAGACCGTCTGTTGAAGCTAAAGACAGCTTCAACACATTAAGGCCGTTTTCGACATATTGTGATACCGCATCTGATCCGAATATCCCCTATGTTATGGAAGTTGGATAAACGTGTCGGACTTGCCTTGTAAAACTGCTCAGCCCACTCGTTAAGAGACATTTCAATTTCTTGTCAATGCGTCAAGCGATTTCATGGCAGCCATGCTGTCTGAGAAAATATTGATGCGTTTCAACTCGAGATTTAGTGTGTTTTTCATTTGGCTTTGTTTGATAACACATGCCTACAAATACCGGGGTCATGTCAGTTGTTGGAAAGCTGAGGGTCATTTCCAAACTAATTTGCTGCGTAGAATCCGAATCCGTGGTCAGAATTAGCCCATCACTTCACGATTTTGAGATATTTGAGGTTATGTACCCGAAAACGGCCTACTTTTGCATCATTTAGTACCACCCTTACCCTTTATTTTAAGAGTTCAAGAGATCAAATACGATTTTTTTTACATCACGTCAGGATTTTGAGATATTTGAGGTTATGTACCCGGATATGTAACCTCAAATATCTCAAATCGTGCTGTAGTTCATATTGATTTGCAGCATGACACCAAGCTGAAAAAATCCCAGAAAATTATTCTTGATTTGTACGTGTCTCTTCTAGTGAAGTTGCGCTCATTTCGAAGCTTTCAGTGTCGTTCTCCTGACTTGATTATTGTACTTATCGTGACTTTGCGAAACTTGAATATACCTTGTTGCCTGGCGTAGTCAAAACATTGCATATGGCCACCGATGAATGCGTCACAAGCTTTCTGACCTTTGTCAATGCCTATGCGCGTATTGCAAAGCTTAAACACATCACCATGGCACACAGGACTTCAGAATTCAAGAGCAATGCTCACCTTACTGAGCTGGCGTAGCGCATATAACAATAAAAGTTTGATGGCATCGAGCTAGATAACACATAAATAACACACTGTGTGAATAATTCCAAAAGTTTTTATCTAATCTGCGCCAACGCTCGCCATGGCACATTTCTGATGATCTATCCGATTATCCCGCACTCTTTAAACCGTTGCAGAAGATAAATTCACTAACCGGCTTCTATACGCTCAGCCCCGTACAGTTTGTGTTGTACGTCTGTGGAATGAAATGCACCGTTCTATGAGGGATTGCGGCAAGACAACTATGGCGCTGACTCCGGCGAATGATATTTGTAATATTATGAAGCGGCTGAAATAGCAAAGTTTTGACGTCCCTAGTTGATAAAAAGCGTAGCTATTAAAATTTAACAAGAAATTTTTATTACGTAAAATAAATTAATATTCATATGTATATTTAAAATGGTAAAATCGTCGAATGTGCCAGGAGCACTGTTACAAGTTTGGTTTTCTTGCAACTAATTGTTGCGACGATCGACCACACGATCGCGCTGCAAATTGAATTACAGAATTTATTACTTTACCCCAAAAAAAAAAACAAATATATGTATATCATATTTAAACCCATAGTTTTTACCTGCTGTTCTTCGGTGCGCAACTCGCTCTTTTTTACTTGTACTTTCCAATCTTCAGTAAAGGTTACAATGTCCACAACATGTTTAAAGGAAACGCTCTTCTTTGGTTTCTTCAAATTATTTTCTAGCTCGGCCTTAGCATCACCTGCGGCTGCACCCACATTCAATATCTTTGAATTAGTATTTAAATTTAGTTTTTCGGTATCCATTATTCCAGATGAACAATTCGATAGTAGTCTATTCGATAGTAATGAAAATAATATACTAAACTAAAATAAATTAGACAGTAAACTCTGATCTAATATCTCAAAATCCTGAAGTGATGGGCCAATTACTTTTCAACAACTAAACCATGTTGATCTGTGTAATTTTTATAGTTTAAATATATGGTGCACTTCATTTGCATTACGCTAAATTTAACGAACCGAAGTAAAGTAAACCAAACTAAACTAAAATGTTTAAGATTAGCAGTTAAGCTGTCCATTAGCGTCAGCACGATTGTTTTAAAAGAGCGTGAACTAATTCTTCGTCTTTATTTTCTTTATATAAATTGCAATTGCAGAAGTCGTTTACGCTGATACTTCAGGCGTTGGACATGTACAATGAATCCTATCCCGGTAAGTGCGGAAGCCACTTTAGATATGTAACTAACCATTATTTTTTTTTTCTTTTTTGTATTTTTTGTTGTTGCTCCTAATGCTGCCACTGTGTGTCTGTGCGCGTGCGAATCCAATTGGATTTGGCGCTTGCTTGTTTGGCGGCTTGGTTTGGCTTAATTAGCGCCAAGTTGGCAGGCAGCATGACATTCAAAGTAGATAATAACAATAAAAGCGTACAGCAGCAGCAAGCGGTGACAAGTAAACTAGAACTACTTAACAAAAACCACTAAAAAAAGTATCTAACTAAAATAACAATGCTAACTTGGTTTTTTCTTCTTTTCTCGAATGTTTTCTTTTTTTTTTGTTTTTTTTTTTGGCTCAAACCAATTGTCGTCGTGGAACTTTACTTGAACTTGTCGACAACTTTTGGACGCCCAACAACTTCGAAACAACTTGGCGACGACAACAAATGCCACCGTGATCGTTACAAAAACTACAACATCACCAACTACAACAACAAATGCGACAACGACAACTTCAACTTCAACTTCAACTTCAATTCCAACTATAACACTGATGTCTCTGACTCCGACTCCGACTCCGACTCCGACTCTGACGACAACAATGCAAAATAGATGCGGAAAGGTTAATTGACGAGACATCATACTCGGGCGTGATTCTGCCCTCGCCGGAATGGAAGACGCTCGATCACATTGGACGCAATGCTCGCATCACATATCGCGTTCGCGTCCAATGCGCCGTTACGTACTACAACACGACCTGCACGACCTTCTGTCGGCCGCGCGACGATCAATTTGGTCACTATACATGCGGTCCGGAGGGACAGAAACTCTGTTTAAACGGTTGGCAGGGCTTGAACTGTGAGAAGGCAATCTGTAAGCCCGGCTGTGATGCTGTGCACGGCAAGTGCGATCGACCCGGTGAATGCGAGTAAGTACTATAATGGAGTGTAATGTACTCGTATTATATGTGATGAGTGCAGTAGTTTTGCGGGAATATGTTGCGGAAATGGCCACCAGTGTTGGTCAGCAGCGCCAGTGACCAGTGAACGATCAGTTATAATTGCTTGGTGTGCGCGCGTGAACATTTGATATGCGGTAATTTTTATGGCGCCACGCCCGATTCGACTATATACAGCGTTGGCTGCTGACAAAGGAAAATCAAGTGAGGCGCATAAATGTGACAGCAATTGTTGCGGCTCGCTTTGTGGCAGCAACTTGTGACAGCTTGCGGTTTTCTTGCTGCACGATAAAAAAGTTTGTCCGTCTGTCTGTAATAGTGTATCTATTCACTGTTTCATCGCTAGCTACGTTGTATCTTTTTTATACGCTTCACATATAGAATAGTTTGATAATGGTCTTCTTATTTGGTTGCTCAGTTTGTAACATGCAAGTCGAATATTTCTTCTATTTGAGTACATTGAAATGATATGAATGAACTGTTCTGCAAGATTCTGAAATGATTATATTGTAGAAAGAGTCACAAATCAGAAAAACGAATGTAGGAAGAAAAATGTTGAAAAGTCAATTGCTTTTATTGGATTGTCATGCTTGCCATATAACTAAACAACGGAATAGAACTTGTGCGTTTGGATTTTTATCTTCGTAGTTCGAGAGAGGGCTCTACTTCTAATTTGCTTGCTGAGCCAAAAGTAGCAGCGATTAGCAAGCGTTATTCTTCGTCCGATCTCTCGGCTAACATTGTTGTCGCTGGTAATTTCTGTTCCCAGATAGACGAAGTTTTCTACAACATTGAAGTTGAAATTCTCCATACTCACAGACCGTCCAAGACGCGCTGATTGTCTGCGAGTGGACACCAAGTACTTCGTCTTGCCCTCGTTCACCGCTAGGCCCATGAGACGTGACCGTTTCTCTATCTCCGAGAACGCCCTGCTTACTCGCCGTTCGTTAGTGCCTATGATGTCTATATCATCAGCATATGCGAGTAGCATCACTTCCGTATGGAATATCGTTCCCGATCGTTCTACGTATGGGCATTGGCGTAGGACGTCCTTCATCAAGAGATGGAAAAAGTCGCATGATAAAGCATCACCCTGCCTGAAACCTCTCTTTGTATCAAAGGGTTCGGAGAGGTTCTTTCCTACTCTGACGACGCTTTGGGTGTGTGAGAGCGTCATCATGCAAACACTAACGATCTTTGCTGGGATACCAAGTTTAGATAGGGCGTTGAAGAACTTCGTTCTTATCGGCATGTCGAAAGCAGCCTTAGAATCGACAAATAGGTGGTGTGTGTTTTTATTGTACTCGTGGGTCATCTCCAGTATTTGGCGTAAAGTGAAAATTTGGTCACTGGTCGACCTCTTTGGACTTTTATTGGTATTTTACTGAAGACCTTTTCAATTTGTTTTATCATATTGCATTGAAAATATGTAGTTTCAACAAACTAATCGAAAATGGTTAAAAATTCAGATTCTTTCCCGATATTCGGCTCCATCTGAAACTGACTTAACAAATGATGTACATAGGTGTAAAGTCTTTGCATAGTGGTCGTCCGTAAAATTTGATATAATCGTTTTAGTAGAGATAGTATGAGTAATAGTAGTACGAGTATAAGGCCAGGAACGCTTTTCGGGTCGCTTCTTTTGTATTATATGTATTTGGATAAGTAATGCATTCTTAGCATATATAGATAAATATATATTACGTGGGGTGCTATATAGATAAATATATATTACGTGGGGTGCTAGGCAGTAGGTAGAACTTGCTCTTAGATTGTGCTTTGCACGTTAGAGTAAAATCAATGCTATGAGGTAGGAAGCGAGTATGAAACTATAAAGATAAAGATTTGTTAAATATAGGGCTACATGAAACAAAAAGTGAGAGATTTTATTCGGCGTCCATACTTATTGTACTATACTCGAATAAATGTCACCAGCTTTTTGAGATTGCAGTGTGTTGCTACATCAGAATACGAAGATTTTGTGTTTCCTCTTGAGATTAAAATGACGTTTCCAGTTTGGTCATCCTGCCCTACTTTTTACTATGACTTGCTCTACAGAGTTGTGTAAAGAAACTGACTCCTCGTTTGCCAGTTCATTCGCACTTTCATAACTTTGGATACTACAGTGTACAGTTATAGAAGCTAGGATAACCTTGCATTAGATTACGTTTTTGTGAAGAGAAATGCGGTGATTCTATGACTCTGAGCGCATTCTTAATTTCACTGCAGCTTTTTATCTTCTCGCCTCGAAGTTCTTTGGCATGAATATAGTAAATAAAATTCAATAATGCAAAGGTTTCCGTTGGAAATACCGTTGAAATCTGCACTAGAGCAATTGAAATTTTGACCGTTCAGATACCATTTCGATTCAATCTCTAAATAAGTTTCATATTTGTCCATGAAGAATATATAGTCGAATATCTACAAAACTGATTCTTGGTTTCCGGGAAAATCTAAAGCTTACTTTCGAAGCTTTACAGCGATATTTGTGTGCAACAAATCTAATGAACATTGCTACTCGAGTATCCTGCAGATTCGTTATTGACTTATGTCAGTTTCGTTAAAAATAGCATACCTACATCATTTGTGGTGGATCTTCTTTGTTAATGTTTAAATTCAAAATATTGCTGTTCTACTGCAAGAAATTTTTTGGGTGAAGGTCTTGTTCTAAAGATATCTCTGAACGTAATATTTTATGGTATATACGGCCTACAAGAATCTACATTTTAGAAAGAGAAGATTGTTTCTACTTACGCTAAATAGCTCCAATTTCAAAACGTTGCTTTAAAGCTATGTTTTGTCTTGTTTTCTTCAGAATTCACAGGATTCACATAAAAAAGGTACACCTTTTTCTTTAAACATTTCGAGACCAGAGAATTACGCCTTCCATCTCTGAATTACGCAAACTTAAGACTTGATGTAATGACTCCAAATTGTATATAATCTTATATTTATGTTTTAATGCTAAGCTAAGCTTTAAAACCGCTGCACTTCCGCAGCACATACGAAGTGTATTGAAGCTTCGGCTTGGCCGATTGAAACATATTTTCTTTAGATTTGTTCTACCATTTTTTTTTTTTTTTTATGATTGTAAAGCGGCATAACACAGAATACGTGATGCTGAGATTTCATTTCGATCACCGGCAACAACAGCAGCAGCATCAACTGTGGAGGATTCTAAATAGCAATAATTAGTGCGGCTTAGAAAGCTACGCTCGTAAATAAAGCGCAGATATTGCTATTGGACTTCTTTTTTATTTTTATTTTTATTTTTTGCCAAGCCATGCGACTGCAAATAGCAATTATAAACTTCAAATAAGAATTGCTGCCGTTGCGGTTGTTGTAACTTGGCCAGTCAGCCAGCCAGCGATATGTTGGCAGCGATAGCGAATGGCTGTCTTAATGAAATCATAAATTACTGGCAGATAGCTTGCTGGCTGGCAGTACTTCTGTACTGCGGTGCTTATCTGCGCGCTTTCTATCGCAGAGCAGTCGGAAATT
Source organism: Leucophenga montana (assembly GCA_035044765.1). Lineage (NCBI taxonomy): Eukaryota > Metazoa > Arthropoda > Insecta > Diptera > Drosophilidae > Leucophenga > Leucophenga montana. Next base: position 377,954 of record JAWNNQ010001912.1, on the reverse strand, counting down.
GCATGTTCAGTTCACGCGAGCAACTCTTATCCGCAAACGGCATGGAACATGAACAATTTTACCTTTGATCCTTGCACCTTGAAACGCGCGTTCAATTTGGCTATTCGATTTCGAATTTTTAGAAAGTATTTGCAGCATGCAGTTCTTGCATGCATGCGATAATTTTTGCTGCATCATCGAATGTTGCACGTGAAGATTAATTAATTTTGCAAACGTGTAGAATGCTGCGCGCAGCGGGATGCACTGCATCCGATGTGAGATGCATGTACGTATTGTAAGTATTTATGGCGATTAGGTTCATGGTCTACTGCGATTTGCTCATATTTTGTTTTCTCACCTCTCGCATACACTATATCATTGGGCTCTATCTATCTACATATACAAGTATATGATATGTACGTATCTCTCTCTCTATGTATCTTTTACAGATGCCGTCCCGGTTGGCGCGGTCCGTTGTGCAACGAATGCATGGTGTATCCCGGCTGTAAGCATGGTTCGTGCAATGGCATCGCCTGGAAATGTGTGTGCGATACCAATTGGGGTGGCATACTCTGCGATCAAGGTGAGAGAGTTTCCAATTACCAATCAACCAGCAGCAGTTGCAACAGCCTTGGCTGTGATCTGTAATCTGCGCATGGAAATTCATCGCCGCGTGATATTTTTTTTTCTTCGCATTCTTTCAACGCTTGATTCGATAAATGTTTTTTTTTTCTTTTTGTTATTTGTTGCAGATTTAAATTACTGCGGCACACATGAACCCTGCATGCATGGCGGTACCTGCGAGAATACCGCACCCGATCAGTATCGCTGCACTTGCGCCGATGGACTCTCAGGTGAACGCTGTGAGATTGTTGAGCATCCTTGCGCTACGCAACCATGTCGTAATGGCGGCACATGCACGCTAAAGGTAGGTAGCAGACTTGCATCATCCATCCGCATACCTCAGCCCCACACTATTGTCTGTTAGTGTAAATTTCATGCTATACACTATGGCTAATGCCAGAATTTATAGTTGCATGAAAATTATTTAATGGTTTTTTGCGCTATTTAGCTTGCTACTAATCCACTTAATATGCAATGCTCTGCTACAATGCAACTACATACATCTCTCTGTCTCTCTCTCTCTCTATCTCGTTTGCAGGAATCCAATGTGCCGCGCTTAACAACGCTGCCGACATATCGCTCCATGCGTGGCATGAGCTCCGCCATGGGCAAACCGATAAGCCGCCGCGAATCGACACTCAGTTTGGCTGCGCTGAAGGATGCAAACAACGCTGGCAACGCTGCAGCAACAGCAAAAGTTGCTGGTGTATTAGAGCTGTTGGCAGCCAAGTCCAATGCCTCCGCTACAATTGTCTCCTCCACGGCTTTGCTGCCGTTTCAACGTCAGCCGCAACAGTTACCGCCACTGGCTGAATTTAGTTGCGGCTGCGCACCCGGCTGGACGGGTCCGACATGTGAAATAAGTGAGTTTTGATTTAATTTTGTGCAGTTTTTTTTTTTTGGTTTTCTTATTTTTCTTCGGAGACTTTTGCTCCCGCTGCAATTTCTTGTGTGGAATCGTGTTTGTTGCTGTTGTGGTTTTCTTGTCGTAGTCGATCATGCAATCGAACACTTTGCAAACTGCTCTGCACCCTGCTGATCCATGCTCTGCTCTCTCGTGTGTGTGTGTGTGTGTGTGTGTGTGTGTGTGTGTGTGTGTGTGTGTGTGTGTGTGTGTGTGTGTGTGTGTGTGTGTGTGTGTGTGTGTGTGTGTGTGTGTGTGTGTGTGTGTGTGTGTGTGTGTGTGTGTGTGTGTGTGTGTGGAGCATCGTGTACCTGTGTCTTCAATGTTGCATGCCTTTACTGCAATTGAATCCAATCAAAACGAAATGAAATGAATGCACGCACAGATTGTAATGGAAAAAAAATAGTAGTTGAAAAACTGGACGCATGGACAGCCAATTGCACAGATTGATAGTTAGACTGGTTGTTCAACAGTTGTTTGTAACGAATTTTTCGCATTTGCTAAAGCACACACTGAGCAAAGCTTAGATGTCGATTTTGTTGCATAGATAAAACTAAGATCTTGGCATCTGAAGTCTTGTTTCCTCTACACAAATTCTTATCCAATGAAGTTTTCGCTTAACATCATATTTAAACTTCAAAACTTTTCACTGTCTCATTGAGCAATTCTAGTACATTGTAAATAAAAAAATATGAAATACTTTTGTCTACTTTAACAGAGCTTCTACTTTTTGTTTTAGCAATTACTCATAAATTGGTAATACATTTCAGAAGTCTTAACCGTTTGCAAATCGTTGTATTTGAAGTTGTGTACGAAACTTTAGTTGAAGTATGAAGTTAAGAGTACCATTCATTTAGTATTTGGCCGTCCATATTTCAGCCAAAGATTCCATTGAAATGTGTCACAGAAGGACTAACGGTGCACATATAAATATACTACCAGCAGTCAAGACATTTCCATCACCAATTATAGGATCATAGATACTTTAAAATTTTAAATGGCTTGCATTACAATGTTTAGCAGGTCATGAACACATATTCATAAACTTTCTATGGCCTAACTAAAAAACAAATAGTATAAAGGAATAAATATTGGGTAGATGCTAATATTTACAGCCCACTAGTCTAATAGTAAAAAGGGTAAAGACACAAAGAGGTTTCATGTTAAAAGCTGCATCAAAAAGTCTCCACATGGCAACCACTAAATTTAATAAACTCGGTCTGGGTATGATCAAAGAGAATCTAGTATATGTACAAGTTTCAAGTCTCTAGCTCTTTATAGTTCCTGGGAATTGTTGTCTTATATATTCTTTTTGCCTGTTACATACATTCGCACAAACTTATTATACCCTTTTCGCCTTGGGTTCAGGATATAAAAATGCGGAATGTCTTACCGGACACTATCATAACAAGATTAGCTTATCAGATACCAAAATCGGCTCAGTCTGTGCAATAAATGACGATACTTCCGAACATATCCTGTATGAGTGCGAGGCCCTGGCTCATGTTGTTTAGCTCATAATGCTTCCCTTTAGAATATGAAACTAATACAGTGCTCAATTTTAATAGAAGCTTACAAATTTAGAACTCATGTGTGCAACCGCAATCCGAACGAGTTTTTGTACCATTTCATAACCGTAAACGAAACATGAAGCTATCCAGCACACCAGAGTCCAAGTACCTGTCGAAAGAGTGAGTTTCTGTGAGGGATCCGCATGGTAACCTTCGAATTTCTGACCGTCTGTCTGTTTAGCTTTAATGTCTGCTATCAATGGCTCTCAACACACAAACTTAATGATGCAGATTGCTTAAAATTACTCAGTAGTTTACTAATAGATGGTACTTGTTAGAAAAAAACTTGATTAAAAACTACAAAGACCATATCCTTGATTTTGAATGCTCTTTTCAGCACGAGCGTGTTCCCAAAAGTAATTTCAATCAAATTACAAGTGAATTGCAGTTATTTAAATGATGTTTGGGCTTAACTAGTGTTTTATAGTCGCTGTTATGAGATTTTTATTGAGCGTTTATTGTTATTGAGCGTTTTTTTTATTGATTTCTTTAGATATCTGGCTGAAATCCTGTATAGAGATCTTATTTTTGTCCAGACAAATCCATATAATTTTATCCCATCCACTTTTCAGAATAGGCCCCATACGAAAGCACCACCCACTCTGACTTTTTTGTATGATAAACTTTTTTATTATAGTCAATATAGACTTGAAATGGGAAATTATGGTTTGTATTATAGACAGACGCTTGACATATGTACTTGTATACAATAATTGGCGTGTGTCGAGGTTAGCCCACATACAGACCCACCATCCACGATTAGATTTTTAGGTATTACAAGAATTTATGTTTTTGGTTGGACTATATAGCTGATATACCATTTGAAATTTATTGTAGTATAAACGCTTGATACTTCAATAAAGCTTTGGGTTCATTGAAGTATCTTTTTAGTTTTTATTTATTTATCTATTTAAAAATTTGCAACTACATATATTAAACAGTCGCTTAATACAGTATAAAAAAGTAACTAAACTAACTTAAAGCTAGAAGAAGGAAGTTGCAGACACTCAGTGCCCCTACTTACAGCCTGGGAGGTGGTCCAACCGGGCGCAATTACAAAAATAAAGAAAATAGAAGTTGTTAAATGAAATTTACAAATTTTTTGAATAGTGATTTTTTAGTACAGAGTTTTTTACACAGAGTAAGGAAGAATTATAAGAAAAATAAGGTGAAAACTTATTGTAGATAGAATAAAGAGCTCGGAGTGAGTTATTGAGCGCGTAATTTGTCGTACAAAAAGGCAATTTTATTGGCACGAAGTGTCGAGTTGGCCGAATGGGCACATTTAGTAATGTGGACTGAAGTAAGTAGGGAGATTCAATCTACCCGATAAGAATTTTATGAAGAAAAGCAACAGAGAGCATAGAACGGCGTGACAAGAGGGTTGGGAGACCAATTAATTTTAACCTGTCATGATAGGCTAGAAGATTTACATACATCGGGATACCAAATAAGACTGCTAAGAGCAAACAGAAGAAACGGTTTTTGGACTGGCTCAATACGATCCTCGTGAATAGCATAATATGCCAAGCACACCTTTTGCTTTATTTACTATTGAACAAATATGATTATTATAAATAAGTTTAGGTTCCATAAGGATACCAAGGTCATTAAAAGAAAACTCTCTACCGAGGTTAATGTTATTTAAAGAATATGTCACTATAAATGGTTTTCTGCGATGAAACGTCATACATTTACATTTTGACAAATTTAGATTTAGAAAATTTAGACGACACCATGTATGTATGTAGTGAGTTTAAGTCAGCCTGCAATAAACTGTGCTGCGAAACATCAGAGCATGAGTAGCATAATTTAATATCATCTGCATACATTAGTGTATGGGTATGATTAATAGACAAAGGAAGATGATTAATAAAAATGTTGAACAAAATTGGACCAATGTGACTCCCTTGGGGAACAGTTTTAGACAAACAATTGTTAAATAAAACTTTTTGTGTTCTACCGGATAAGTATGACTCAATCCAAGTAACAAAAGACGGAGGAAACCCTTATGATTATGACACACACACTATCAAAAGCTTTACTGAAGTCTGTATAAATGACATCAGTTTGGCAACCCGACTCAAAAGCATTATTTACAACAGTGGAAAATTCTAAAAGATTAGTTGTAATAGATTTTCCTTTAACAAAACTATGTAGGAAAGAACTGACGACAGACTATAATGATTGTTGCAATTGGTCACAAATGATTTTTTCAAAGAGCTTTGGAATAGCACTCCGCTTAGCAATATCTCTATAATTCGACACATCAGAGTTGCTACCCTTTTTATGTAAAGGAATATTGGTTTCCAAAGAGATGGAAATTTACATAACTTTGTGGATAGATTGAAAAGAATTGATAAAGGAAAACAAATAGAGCTAGAACAATGTGGGAATATTAGCAGTGCCAGGTAGGAAAGATAATTTAATTGATAAAAGACATGTTAATATATTTTGCATGGAGATAGCGGGAGTAGATATAAAGTCATATGTTGTGATTGTTGTCATGCTGTAAGGATATGAGTAACTACGATTAACATAGTTGCAAGAATATGTACTTTGGAAAAAGTTGACAAACAAATCTGATATAGGCGAATCAGAAGGTGCAACTGCACCAACAAGAAATACTAATTGCGAAGTATACGCTGAACTACTACGTTTCGTATTAACAAAATTGAAAAACGATTTTGGATTGTGACGCACATGCTTCGTTTAACTTTTATTAAATAATTAGCATAACACCTTTTATTTAATGCATTAAAATCAGAACGTGCGACACAATATTTACTAAAATCAGTATTAGAACCACTACGCTTATATTTTTTATTAAATAAACGCGACTTGTTATTTTTTTAATCGGTAAAGGCTATGTGAAAACCAAGGCTGTCTTTTTTTCTGTGACTGGGAGAGTAGTGAATGGAGTGCATCTGTCGAAATAACTGAGAATGGTGGAATATAAGTTGGAATCAGTTTCTTCAACTCAGTTTCTAAACGAACAATAAAAAATGTTCCCTTCAAAAGCGAACTTGTTTTTCTTTCCGTGTATTTTCTTAGCTTTTCTTATTGGAGCAAATCTAACATTCAACAGACGCATTTGCAAAACATTTTCCGCGTTCATTTAATTGCATGCAATTTTCATAAGATCGGACTTTAATTAAGTTTCCACTGGCATACTCGTATTCACAAGTGGGGAAGGCGAGAAAGAAATGCATGATGAAAAACAAAAGACTTAGGCAACAAACGTGCATACATTGAGTGCATATCATAGACATATGATGCGCTGGCGTAGATTAATGCAAAGACCGCCGAGACTTGTCATATGCACACAGTTTGCGCATTTAAAAATGTATGTCGACATGGTCAACGTTGGCGGAAAAGAACTGAAAGCCATGTCAACGCAAAACGCTGACAAATGAGCGTTGAGCCGGACGGATGGACGGATGGACGGACTGACAGACGGACGAACAACTGAATGGATGTTGGCATGGATAAGTTGAGTTGATGCGCATTGCGTGCGCTGCATTGCTGATCCGCTGACCAAAGTTGACCTTATTACATTTATTTCTGCGCGGTGCATGTTTTCTGCTAAATGGAACCTGTACAACCAAAAAAAAAAAAAAAAATTGTATAAAAACTGAACAACGCTTAACGCTTATCGCTATTATCAGCTAACAAACAAATGAGTTGCGTGTCCAAAGATTTCAGGCAAAAGATAAAAAAATAAAATTAAACGAAGGTTGGCTAAGTGAAGACAGATGAAGTTGATGCAGCATCGGGAGCAACGGTCGTTGACATATCCGATGGATAGCAAGAACGCTAAACGTTTAAGACTTCAACAGCAAAGTCAATAAACGAGCGAGCAGTCAAAGAAGCAGGAATAAAAAACTTTGCATTTAAATCCACTTGAAATGCGCGTTTAACTCATTTTTGTATCTTTTTTTTTTTTTTTTATACTTCGCTTCTTATTTGACTTTAATTCATTTATTTTTTTCTCCTTACGCTTTATTCGTTTAGACATTGATGAGTGCGCCGGCGGTCCATGCGAGCATGGTGGCACTTGTGTCGATTTAATCGGCGGCTTTCGCTGTGAATGTCCGCCGGAATGGCATGGCGATGTCTGCCAAGTGGATGTGAATGAATGTGAAGCGCCCTACACGGTTGCCGCAACATCGTCCTCCTCCGCATCCGCGGGCACCACTGCAACATTGACCACCACCACAACCGCTTCGATCATTGGCAATTTGACTACTTCGGCAGCGCTTATTGCTGCACTTACCGCAGTCGCTTCAGCTGCTGCTGCCACATCTGCAGCGGCAGCAGCTGCGTCCGGCAGCATTGGACCGTGCATCAATGCACGTGAATGCATCAATCTGCCTGGTTCGTTTGCGTGTGAATGCCTTGAGGGCTGGGGCGGACCGACATGTGCACAGAATCTGGACGATTGCGTGGGGCAGTGTAAGAATGGAGCGACTTGCATTGATCTGGTCAACGATTATCACTGCGCATGCGCAACGGGATTTACTGGTAAGTGAATGTGCGACTGCGAAATGTCTGTGAAACTCGATTCGTAATGCTTTCGATTTTTTTTTTTTTGTTTGTATCTTTTTATTTTTTGCTGTGCTTTGATTTTATTCATTTATTTTTTTTTTATGATTTATTAGATACCCTTCACATATAGTGTGGGAGTGTGTATTATTAGTTTATCGAAGCATTTGTACATTTGAAAAGCTTGACGAAAACTAGTCGATTTATCAAAAACTATCCGTATGTTTGCATCTATCTGAAATAGTCTTTCGAATCTTAAGATATTTGTTTGAAAGTGTTATATTCAATACACAAAGTGTCCGGTGGATCTGTATGGGGAATACCCCCATAAGTGTGCGCGACACGCTCATTAATATATATGTGAGGCTTCTGGACATAATAAACCATCACAGCGAATTTCAAATTGATATTGGATTCAATAGAAAAGTTTTACATACAAAAATCAAAAAAAGGTCAGTGGGTTTATATGAAGGCTATATCAACCAGTGGCATGGCACGATAACTGATCAAGCATATATATATATATATATATATATATATATATATATATATATATATATATATATATATATATATATATATATATATATATATTATATATATATATATATATATATATATATATATATATACTTTATGGGGACTCCGATAGTAGTACATATTATAATTTTATCACGGAAATTGTAGCTCATTAAAACTACAAACTCCATTATAAAATTATAATATAATTCACACTTCTTGTGAAGAGTATAGACATGATTTCCCTCTTTTAGTGTTATCTACTAAAATAAGCGAATTATGTGTTTAGTTATTTGTGGTGTACAGTATAAAAACTAAGTTTGTAGACTCACGGTTGAAAAAGAAATTTCCAACACATAACACTTCATCCTAGTTTTCTCTTTTGGGTGATCAAATTTTCCCATATAGCCGAAATACGTTTAATTATATCTATTTTAGAGTACAGAAACCGAGTTTAAAGAAAATCGGCTAAAAAAAATGTGCTCCACAAAACCATACACCTCTGTTCCCCCTAGGGGTGTTATATTTGAAAATCGACGAAACATGTTTTTAATTATTTCTTTTGTAGAGTATATCAACCAAGTTTCCTCACGATCGAAGGAAAATAATGGTCTTTATAATCTTTAACCCCCGTTTTTCATCTTGGCTGTGAAATTTTCCAAAACAACGTCTTTGTGAGCATTTTTGCCATAAAAGAAAGCGGTTTCGACAGTGGACTGATGAATGAATGAATGAATAAATCAGTCCGGACAAGGATTCTTATGATTGTTTCGGGTTACCATTGAGTTTGTTTATACCATAGCAGAGTCCACGAGTGTTATTCGCGCTTTAATAATAATCGTGAGGAAACAAATGATGACTAGTATGTTGGCCATTCAAAATCTATGGTAACCAATGTTGATTCATATAATATTCATATAATATTCATATAATAATATATAATATTCATTTCAAATTAGCTAAAACCTTCTTTGGTTTAAAGAAGTTCGACATAAGAATATTTAGACAACATACATTTTTTGCACATTTTTCAAATGTGTATTCCTAATACAAGTATGTTTGAGAGATTTTGTCAATTTATAGAGATTTTGAATGTCGATTTAGCCATGTCCGTCTGTCTGTCTGTCTGTATGTTGTTGCGCATTTTTTGGGAACCAATTTTTATGCAATCCAGTTGAAATTTTACACACACACTTCATTTTATTGCAATTTAGTAGAGTATCAATATTGACCCGCCACGCTCACTTTTTGGGATAGCCCCCATACAAACTTTTGACTTTTTGTATGAAAAACATTTTTATTGTAGTCAATATCAACTTAATAATTGATATGGTAACTTCTAGTGGACGGTTGCTTGACATATATATTAATGGGTGGGACCCGCCCCACTGTTTGTGGTAGTCCCCATACAAACCTACTGCCCTCTTATTGTGTTTTTGTAAGAAAAACTTCTTTATTAAAGTCAATATTATGTTGAAATGCGATATTGTGCCTTTTTATAGACAGCCGCTTAACATACATAGACTAAAGGGGGTGGCCCGCCCACATTTTAGGGTAGTCCCCATACAAACCCACATTGCAATTTTGTGTTTTTTTATGAAAAACTCTTCATTTAAATCAATATTAGCTTGAAATTCTAATTGGTGGATTTTAGTGGCCAACCGCTTCATATACATATACAAATGGGCGTGTTCCGTCCACTTTTTGAGGTAGTCCCATACGAATGGTCTTTTGTTTAAGATTCATATGGGTGCCGATATTTTCAAAAATTTTAACTAGAAGATATTTGAACAATGCGATGATATTTGAAAATGCGTACTATCTGTTGAAGGAATCTTAATCAATATTCTTAACATCTGCAGTGTATCTAAGGGGAGGGAGGATCCCCAACTAATTTAAATTAGTATGAACGAAGAAGTATGTCGTCGAAAAAGAACTGAATAAGTTAGATCCTAGGGTAATACTAAGGTGTATACAACAAGTTGGACTAGAGCAGGACATCTAAGTAAGAAGGATAAAACAATAGATCTTTTTATTTCGCAGTTTACAATAATGTCCTTAAATAATAGTAATAATAATAATGAACGATATATCGACTTAATCTTAGCACTTTTTTGAAGACATCGATATATCGATATTGAACATTTTTAGACACCCACTCATATCAACAATTCAAGCTTAGTGTCTACTTTAAAAGTTATACAATTTGCCAGCGCATATAAAGAGTATAAAAGCTTCGTCTTTACCAAAATTAAAACTTTTCTTAAAATTTTCTTTGCATAAACAGGACGTGATTGTGAGACAGATATCGATGAATGCGTTAACTCACCGTGCCGCAATGGTGGTGAATGTGTTGATATGGTTGGCAAATTTAATTGCATCTGCCCGCTTGGCTACTCCGGTTCACTGTGTGAGGTAATACAAAGAAAAAAAAAAAAAAAACCAAATTCCAATCTCTACTAATTTCTTTTATAACACATTTCTATTTGCTTTATTTAAAGGAGGCCAAAGATCATTGCACGCCTTCGCCATGTCTGCAAGGACGCTGCCTGAATACGCCTGAAGGTTACTACTGCCACTGTCCACCAGATCGCGCGGGCAAACATTGCGAACAGCTGCGTCCGCTCTGCTCGCAGCCGCCATGCAATGGTGCGTGTCACTTTTAGAGAAGTTGATAGAGACTTCTGCATGCTAATCAACTATAATTTAATTCTTTTTCTTTTTTTTTTATATAGAGGGTTGCTTTGCTAATGGCAGCAGCAGCAATGTGAATACGCTGCCCTGTAGCGGACATGGCAGCTGTGAAATGAGCGAAGTGGGCACCTTCTGCAAGTGCCACATTGGACACACGGGCACCTTTTGTGAACACAGTAAGTGTAGTTGGCTTAAAGTTAAAACAACAACAACAACAACAACAAAAAACAGAGAGTCAGATGAAAAAAGCTTCATTAAACCAAATTCGCTTAAGCAGCTCATTTGTATTTGTCTCGCGCATTTTACTATGCGCTTCTGTCTTGCAGTTTTTTATCTCAAATATTTTTTTGCTACGTTAACTTTTATCATTTATTTTTTCTTTTGCTTGTTCTTACTTGCGTTCTTTTGCAGATCTCAACGAGTGCTCGCCGAATCCTTGTCGAAATGCTGGAATTTGCCTTGATGGCGACGGCGACTTTACATGCGAATGCATGTCAGGCTGGACAGGTAAGTCGTCCAAGTCTTTCGAAGAGTTGCAGTTTGAAGCAGCAAACAAAAACGAAAAAAAAAAAAGAAAAACGAAACAAAAAAACAGAACGTAGCAAGTTAAGCGGCAAAAACCCAAATGACTTATCCGCCAAAGTGGAGTGGAACAAGTGCACGTAGCAAAGCAAATCGTCTGAGAGCAAAATCCAACGATGAAAAAAACCTGCTGCCACTTGCTGCATGACTACAGCGCACACAAGCTGTGCGCTCCATGCTGCACTTGCTGCGCGAAACTTGCTGCTGCAGCACCACTCCTCCAACAAACAACACTATCCCGCTCCTCTAGCTACACTATACTACTATACAGTCGCCTTCATCTTAGTCATTTGCGTTCGACTTTAAATTTTGCACGATCGCAGAAAAAAATGCTAAAGTAGTTTAGAATGAACCACGTCTGTCTCAGAAATTGCTCATATGTTTTTGTTTTTGTATTTCTTGTTATTGCTTTTGGCTTAGCGTTTAGTATATCCAATCACCCGCGTCGCCAAAGACCTTGGTTTTTGATTAATCGCCACTTTGAAAGGCTCAACGCGTTTTAGACAAACATAAAATTTTTGATTTGGTTTTTTAGATTTGCATATTTTATGGTTTTCATTTCTAGAGCAACGCCAATCGATCTTTGTCGTCGAAACTTTTACCAAACTTTTATAAACGCAAGATCAAAGAAACTGAAATTAATGGCAGCTTTTAGAGTGCGATTTATTTTGAAACAATTTAAGAGCAAGAAGAAAGAATAAAAAAAAAACAGGCCACCGAATTCGAAAAAAAAAAACAGATGAAAAAAAGAACAGGAAACAATAAAAGCGATCACGCCCCTCTTCAAATGCATTGAACCCATTGGAACAATTTAAAGTAATTTTAACGCATTTGTGCCTTAATTTTTTTTGTTTTTGTTTTGTTTTTAAGTCTTTTTGCAGTTTGAAACTTTTTGTTTGTGTTCCATGTTCATGTTTTAATATTATAGTTAAATAAGGATTTTATTTTGGAATATCGTTGTATAGTTTAGTTTTAGCAGAAATCTTCTGCAAACGCTTCGGTACATACAATTATCCTAAGCATTACCTCTGGCTAATTAACAAATTTGCAAGTTATAAATAAATTATAATATAAAGTGTATGCCGGAAAAAAGATTGTTTAACTTTTTGAATATCTTTTAAAATATATTTATGATGTGAAACATTTAGTGGCGCGTTTGGATGGCAGTTGAAATGTACTGATTGTGATGGTACATGTTGCGTCGTCCCAATACGAGAAGCTTCACGTCTCCTTTGCTCTTTCCGACTTAGCGCATTTATAGAGCTGATTCCAGCCATATAGCATAACGATCATTTTTTTTTTTAATATTTGGGGGTCATTTAGGGGAACATTTGGGACGACGTTTGGGGGACATTTAAAGGTATATTTGGGGGGCCATTTGTGGGATATTTGTGAGAACATTTCCCAGACATTTCGGGGAACATTTGGTGGGACGTTTGGATGACGTTTTGTAGGACATTTGGAGGGCCATTTTGAGAGACATTTCGGTGGATATTTGAGGGAGGGAAGGGGACAGAAGGAGAAGGGTACAGAATGAGAAGATTACAGAGGGAGAAGGGGGGCCAGTGGCAGATGTAAATTGGTTATTTTCATAACTTTTTATATATATCTTGAACTATAAACTACATTGAACCCTACTTAGGGGTCGCAGGGGCGGAAGTGGCTGGCGGATAAGGAGACTTGGGGGAAAGGCGAAAAAAGGGGACAAAAGACAAAGTCGCTGGTGGGGTATGTTACAGAAAATGCATTCGATTTAAAATTTTTATATTTCATTCATTATACTCGTATTTAGTTTTATGAATGTAATCTGAAGATTTTGAAGCGAAAGCGGTTTCTGTAACACGCCTGTGTTTGCTAATATATAGGGTGTCTCAAAAGAAAGCTCACATTTGATTTGCTGATTCCGAGGGGCGAGGGGGGGTATGTCAATCGGTAGCCTAGCTTTTGGGAATATAGTCGCTATGGAGCGTTTCTCGGGCACGGGCCGTGCGTTGTGCGTTGTGCGTACGTGAGTTTTACAAAAACGGTAATTCAGCGACTTTAGCGTATTTCGACATGTTCGTCGTTTAAATGATGCTCCAAGCCCTCGACTCATTGGAAAATGGGTCGAGAAGTTTGAAGAGACCGGTTCAACGCTGGAAAAAACAAAAGGTCTTTGAGAACGTTCGAAAACATAGACAGTGTTACTCAGTCTATTCGTGACAACCGTCCGGGTTTTTCGATTCGGAAGCGTGCTGTTGCTTTAAACGTTGATATATCATCATTGTTCCGCATTTTACACAAAGATTTAAAGCTGAACTTCAGTTGGTGCAAGAATTAAAGCCTCAGGATGAAATTTTTCGTGGCAAATTGATCTCCAGGAGAGGTGACATAAATTGGCCTCCACGAAGTCCCGATCACGAAATGGCAGCCATCACGGAGAATACATGCCGAGCCGTCATAGGAAATTTTAGTGCTCGATTAAATGAATGCCGTGAACGCAACGGTTTACATTTGGACAATATCATTTTAAGAAATAAATTCCCAAAGTGTGTATTTTAATATGTAATAAACATTTTTTCAATAAACTACTTACTTTTTTTATCGATTTTTTAAATGTGAAATTTCTTTTGAGACACCCTGTATAAGCCGTGCTCCGATGCAATGAACAAGATGTTTCACATCAAAACCTCGTGAGTGTTCACCACTCACATCCTTCTTTTCAATTTTGGTAAAAAGTTTTCACTAGCTAGATTGCAAGGTATTGAATTCACGATTGTTAACAGTTTTATATCTCTCACACATATTGTGAACTGGCACGGCACTATCAGTTTGTCAAAAGTTTGTATTTTGGATCAGTTTGCTTTTAGAATTCCAGCCACACATAACCTTATTTTTATGACAAGTTTATAGAGTATGCATATTGATATAACACGCTCCTCACTTTGGCCTTAGTCGACTCCAGAACTGTGTTTGCGCTTTGCTTAACGTTTGTTGTGGTTGAAGGACCCGAGAAAGAATCCGTTGCACGCCCCAAAAATGTGTTGCTACGGCACTCTGTAAAAATTCTTTAGTTGTCTATTTCAGCTTTAAATTCGAATGTCTTCTGTTGAAATGATAGTAGCTAGAGCAATAATGATAGCTTCTTTTCTTTATTGGAGAAGCGAGTGAAAGGTGTTCTTTACTACGCGGTGGTATATCATCATTCGAGCTATAGTTGTTTTTTTTTTTAGATTTTATTGTGCTGATTAACTTTATTCTTAATGCTTCCACTTTTACTTTTTTACAGGCAAACGCTGTTCTGAACGCGCCACCGTCTGCTATGCCGGCCAATGTCAAAATGGCGGTACCTGCATGCCAGGCACACCGGAAAAAGGACAACAGCCGCATTGTCGCTGCGCACCCGGCTGGGATGGACTATTCTGCAACGAAGCCATAGATCAGTGTCGTGGACAGCCGTGCTACAATGGTGGCACTTGTGAATCGGGCACAGGCTGGTTCCGCTGCCTATGCGCGCAGGGCTTCTCTGGACCGGATTGTCGTATTAATGTCAACGAATGCTCGCCGCAACCATGTCAGGGCGGTGCAACTTGCATTGATGGCATTGGTGGCTACAGCTGCATCTGTCCGCCGGGACGCCATGGACCGCGTTGTGAGATATGTAAGTTATAGTTAAAATATGCTTATAAGTAGTACCTAGCAATTAATTTTTATTTTTTATTTTCTTTTTGTTGTTGTTTTTTTTATCAATAGTGCTCTCCGATCCCAAATCCGCGTGTCTGAATTCGAGTAACTCTATATCGCCGTATGCTGCGCTGAATCAAAGTCAAAATTGGCTTGAAACTGCGCTTGCCGGACAGACAGATGAGTACTGCAATGCCTGCATGTGTGAAAATGGCACTTCGCGCTGCACCAATCTGTGGTGTGGTCTACCCAACTGCTTCAAACTGGATGCAGTTTCGAAATCGTCCAATCTGTCGGGAGTCTGTCGCCAACATGAGGTATGTGTGCCGGCTTTAAGCGAAACGTGTCTATCACCACCGTGCAATGTACGTGGCGATTGTCGCGCATTGGAGCCCTCACGCAGAGTAGCGCCACCGCGTCTACCAGCCAAATCCAATTGTTGGCCCAATCAGGCGCAGCTGAATGAAAATTGTGCGCGTCTTTCCATATTACTCGATCTGGAGCGTGTTGGTGCGGGCGCTTCGGTGGAAGGACTCTGTTCGCTGATACGTGTGCTGCTGGCAGCACGTCTGGTGAAGCTACCGCATACAAGTGAGCAGGGTATGCTCATTGTTATATGCGATTTGAAGAGTGGCACCAATGATACCGTGGAGGTGACTGTGGTAAGTAATGCATACAATTTTTTTATACGAGTATAATAGAAAAGTCTTGAATTTCAAATTGTTTGCAGTCCTCCACCAAATCAAACGATGCACAGTTGCCCATTGCAGTTGGACTACTCGGCGAATTGCTGTCTTCGCGTCAGCTGAATGGCATACGTCGCAATGAATTGCACAATAATGCCAAGCTGGCAGCGCTTGTTTCCATACTGGAGGTTAAGGTGGAGACAGCTTTATTGGCAGATGGCAATAGTCATAGTTTGCTCATTGGTGTACTTTGCGGCATCTTCATTGTACTCATTGGTTTCTCCATATTTATGAGTCTCTTCTGGCGACAACGTCTTGCATTCCGTTCCAGCTCCGGCATGAATTTAACACCTGCACTGGATGCGCTGCGACACGAAGAGGAGAAATCTAATAATCTACAAAACGAAGAGAATCTACGTCGTTATACCAATCCGCTAAAGGGCAGCAGCACCTCACTGGGTCGCGCTAATGGCATCGAATTAAGTTTAAATCCTGCACCTGAGCTTGCAACTGTTTCAACACTGGCAGCCACTACCAGCTCGGCCATGCATCGCTCGCAACCACTTTATCCACCATGCGAATTCGAACGTGAATTGGATGTGAGCAAGAGCAGCAAGGGTGACTTTCAGCAGCATCAGAAGCGTAGCTCACAGATTTTGCTGCACAAGACACAAAACTCCGACATGAAGAAAAATACGGTCGGTTCGCTCGATAGTCCGCGCAAGGATTTCGGCAAGCGTTCGATCAATTGCAAATCAATGCCACCGCCGGCATGTGAAGATCACGATGTGCTAACAGTGGTTGTTTAGCCGGAATTGCTAGTGAATTCCAATTTCAGCTATAAGTTTTCTTCAAGGAAGATTTGCAATGATCTCACACGCATCTGGTGCCTCGCAATTTGAGAAAAAAAAAAAACAAAAAAACAAAAAAACAAAATGAGAAAAATGCGCGAATTGCTGAAATAATTACTTAAACTAAAAAGTAAAGAAAAAAAACAGTTGATAAATGTATCCGATTTGTTTTAATTTTAAGACATATTTTTTTATTTTTTTTTTTTAGTTAGTTTGTTAGTTAGTGACGCTTTTGCAATATAAACAATTGTTTGAAATACTTTTATTGTTCTATTTTAGCGTTCTTTTTTAGTCTAATTTATTTGTAACATTTTTAATTGTAACGAATTGCATCGAATTTCGTAAGCGAAAACATACGAAATAACGAAACAAATCCTACTCAGTGTGATATTAACGTAAAAAAGGGTGCGTACCGTAAAAATTGTTTGACGGAACGCCAACATTTGTATATACTATTCAAGTGAGCTTCTTAGGTTTTTAAATAATAATAATAATAACAATAATAATAATAAATAATAATCGTAATATAACTAAAAGAGATAAAGTTTTTTGTTTAGTTTAATGCAGTGATAAGTGAATCAAATTTGTAAATAGTGTATAAATCAACACGATTGCATGAATTACCAGCATTGTATTTTATTAGTTCTTCTAGATAGGCTACAACGATCCGATAATCCCGTATCGTACATTGTTTTCCTAACGAATTCCAATTATTATGTAACACCCAATTTGTAAACTAACTATTTGTATTTTAAAAAGCAATCAATTGAAGTTGCATTTAGTTGAATATTTATTTATTATTATGGTAGATACTCGTATATAGGCAATAGAATAAATTAAAATTGTGAATTTAGTTTTTAATGAAAATGAATTAAATAATAATAAAAATTTAATAAAATGCAAACATGATGTTGTATACTTAAAGGAATTTGAATTAAGTCTCTGAAGGCAAAAGAGTTGGAGAATCTTAAGAAAGCCATACATTTCGGTATAGAATGCCACACAAACGATATGGAGTACAGAAAACTTCGTGGAGTTTTAAAGAAAGCAACACGAGGCAGTTACAGCAATCGTTTTTGTCTTAATTTCATGCAGAGTAGATTTCACAGTGTCACAGAAGTCTACTTGAATTGGTTTGAAATTGTTCTTCAAAAAAGTTCGTCAAGTTTCAAAGAAAGCACAAAATTATCACAGACAGGTTTTGCCCAAATTGATTTCATGCTGTCACAGAAGACTTTTTGGTTTGATTTATATGGTATCCAAATAATAAAATACTCGCAATTTCAGAGACAACAAGTCAGAAACCCTCAAGAAAAAAGGTCGTTGTTTTACTTTAAAATACTGAGGAAAAATATGAAGATTTTTTTTTCTTTTTTTTTTTGAGAATATTTTATTTGTCGAATTTTTTATGCGAAGTTTTTATTCGTAGAAGTTTTTAATCCAAGTAGTTCTTATTTGAAAAATGTTTTATTCGAAAAAAATTTGACAATCATCTTTGAAAGAAACTTCTGAAACTTCAGTAGATATAGCTTAATTTGACTACAGTACATCATTATTCAAATTGCTAACCAAAATTTTCGACAAAACAATTTGCACCACAAATCGCTTACATCGTTCATACTACAACTTTGTATGGCTTTGTTTAAACTTAACCTTTCAAATAACTGCGTGAGATTTTGTTATGCCATGGATCTCATTAGTAGTGAAATTCTCACAACGGAAACATTTTGTATATTTCACAAACCAACGAAAATCGCAGTCGTATTCGTATTCGTTTTCGAATTCGAGTGAAAAATAGCAATTTGCAATTTGTGGTATTTGTTAATTGAACGAAAAATCCAACAAGAAAACAAGCAAACGAGTTACGGTGAAGGGTTTTGATTAAGCGTATCTGCGATTCGATTTCGTTTAATCAAACAGCAAAAGTTAAAACAAACCAAACACACAGCGGGGGAAAGAAGTCGCAGACATGCGATTTGCAATGTTTGCTTTCTAATTAAAATACCACAACGACTTGGAAGACTTGGACGTTGAATGCTGGAGCAAAAGTCATCACAGCAGCAGCAGCAGCAGCAAAAGTAGCAGCAAAAGAAGTTTGTAGTTGCAAGAGCCATGCCAGTTGCTGTATCCTATAGAAAACAGAAATGTGCGTAAATTTAGACAGCAGTAAAAGCAGCAGAAGGAGCATGGCAAGCGCAGAAGCTCGAGGGCAGTTACAAAGCTTTGCGTTGTTGTTAATGAAGAAGAAAATGTCAGGAATTTTCGACTGATTGTTTTTCGAAGTGGATTGAATAAATGCCGCACGGATCAAGGCGCTCGAAATGAACAAACGACGATTTCGTACGACGTCAAGTTATTTATTTGGTTATTGAATTTTGCAATTTTGCAGACCAGACTCACCAGACTCACAGCTAAATGTGTTGCATACAGCTGCAAGAGGGCAACTGTTGCTGACTCACAAAAATGTTGCGCGCTTTGTGGCGGAATTCGGCTTTGCCGCGTTTAATTAACGCGTTCTTTGTTTTCACAGCAACCTTCGTCAAAAATTGACGAGTAACAAAGTATCGAAAGATCGGAAAGAAACAAAAAAAAAAAAACCCAAGAGAAAATATAAACTTCAATATTATCTACCAAAGTTTTCTTATGCTTCACACGCTCAGCAAGAATTAATCTTTACAAGTATTGCGTCTATAAAGTGTTTCAATATGTAGCAGTTGATTAAAGATTAGTTCTACAGATTTATCGGATATCACGTTTCTTTTTTAAACATTGACTCATTTCATTTGGTTTTTAGGGAGAAGAGCATGTATTGTACAGTGTTATTATGTATGGATAGAAGGCTTTTAGAGACTAAAATCCACTAAATCAAATATCAAGCTAATATTGATTTAAATTAAGAATTTGTTCATAGAAAAAAAAACGCAAAATTGTATGGATTCTATCCCAAAATGTGGGCGGGCCACGTCCGTTAGACTATGTGTGTTAACCGGCTGACCATAAAAAGGAACCACATTGCACCACATTTTAATCTAATATTGAATTTAGTAAAGTAGTTTTCATACAAAAAGTCAAAAGTGGGCAGTTGGTTTGTGTGGGGGCTACTCAAAACAGTGGGCGTGGCAGGTAAATCTTGATACTCTATTAAACTGCAATAAAAAGAAGTGTATGTGGTATTTTCAACTCAATAGCATAAAAATTGGTACCCAAAAAATGCACAACAACGTACAGACAGACGGACATGGCTAGATCGACTCGTTTCGTCGAGCTGATCAAGCATATACAAGGTGTCTCAAAAGAAAGTTCACATTTAAAAAATCGATAAAAAAACAAGTAAGTAGTTTATTGAAAAAATGTTTATTACATATTAGAATACACACTTTGGGAATTTATTTCTTAAAAATGATATTGTCCAAATGTAAACCGTTGCGTTCACGGCATTCATTTAATCGAGCACTAAAATTTCATATGACCGCTCGGCAGGTATTCTCCGTGATGACTGCCATTTCGTGACGGATATTTCCTTTTAATTGTGCCAGGGAAGTCGGTTTGTTGCCGTAAACTTTAAATTTGACGTAACCCCACAGGAAAAAGTCGATAGGGGTTAAATCGGCACTTCGTGGAGGTCAACTTATGTCACCTCTCCTGGAGATCAATTAGCCAGGAAAAATTTCATAAACTCGTGGTAGAGACCTGTTGGACGTGTGTGAAGTTGCTCCGTCTTGCTGGAACCATGTTCTTTGGTTATAACCAGGAAAGTTTTGCAGTTCAGGCACGAAGAAGTCGTCTAATATATGCCGATAATTCCTCGCGCCGACATCGCAGCCCATACGGCCACTATAGGTCACGAATGTAGAGGTTTCTGATGTTTGTATCGAAGGCTTGGCGCATCATTTAAATGACGAACATGTCGAATAATGCAGCATTTTTTACGCGCTACATTCGCTGAATTACCGTTTTTGTAAAACTCACGTAAGCACAACGCACGGTCCGCGCCCGAGAAACGCTCCATAGCGACTAAATTCCCAAAAGCTTGGCTACCGATTGACATACCCCCCACGCTTCACGGAATAGTTGCGTTCACGCAATCAGCAAGTCAAATGTGAACTTTCTTTTGAGACACCCAGTATATACTTTATGGCGTCTACGATTTCTTCGTCATTGCGTTACAAACTTTCAGATAAACTGATAATACTATTTAACACTATGTGTGAATGGTATAATGCAAAAGCTAACTGTACAATGTATATTATTCCCGACGTGTTACACGCTGTGCCATCTTGATTGAACCAGGCCCATGTCATCCAATTCAGGCCAAAAAAGTTAGTTATCACTGCCAGATACCTTTCGCCATTGATACTCACCATTATTGCAGAAGATGTATGGCTCAATGCCACCAACAAGAATTTTCGACGTTCTGCTAAATGAAGTAGTATTCCGTGATAAAATGGTGACCATGACAGAGTACAAACTTGGAAGAATAACAGCTTTGCCACTTGACACGACAGAGCAGTAAGCTATCAAAGTTCGGACATACCTATTGAAAAACCCTATAGTAGACTTCTTCTTATTTTCATTTATGAATAAATATATGCATCAAATATAAAAAGTTTCCTGTTATAATATTTGTGTAATAAATTACGTGATACGGCCCTTTTCCAGTGGAACATATTTCTTCCAGTAAACTTCACATACTCGCATCTACCAAATACCAATCTTCAAATTTAAATATTTTCTGGCACATTAATTTCATAAAATGTAAGTCACTGGTATCGCTCTATGCTTGCTTCTCGAATGCAATCCTTTAATGTTGTTATATTCCAACGCAGTTGTTTGAAGATTAGTGAGCCGCTGGGATCGCTCATCGCTTGCATCTTCAAAGTATTTAAGATGCCTTGGATACATTTTTAGAAAATTGAGAACCGCTTTTTGGCAATATAATTTCAAATTTTTGTATACTATAATCTCTTTCAGAGCTTAAGTATGTCAGCGTTCATACATTAATTAAAGCATATTTTCCAAAATTATTTGTCTACAATTTTGACTGACTTATTGAACTGCTGTCGTATGAAGAGTATAATATAATGAAAGTAATATTTATGTAACGTACAAAGATACAAAATTATATTGAACGTTGTCTATAATCTGCAAAATGCTGTTGACCAGGGCAACTATATACAATACAAACATATCGTATAAGCCTTCATTTCATTTTGCAAATGTAATAAAAATAGTAAAACCCTTTATGAAATTGTACAACGACAGCAAGCGGCAGATAGTGCAGACAACAACTACAACAGCAACAACAACAACAACATCAGCAACAACAACAACGACGACGACGACATGCACATGAAGATTGGAACAACATAAACATTATCCGTCTATAATCTAAATATGTTTCGTGGCGTTGTTATAGTTGTTGTTGCTGCAGCAGCTTGTCGTGGCTGTTGCAACAATTTGCTGCAAATTGAAAGCCAATTACGTTGTTTTCATCACAGTGCAAGGCAATAGTAACAACAACAACAACAACAGTAATAGCAGCAGCAGCAGCAATGAGTTTATAGCTAGCCACGACAGGAACAGCAAAGAAAGATAGTGTTGCATACAACATTCTATAGCAACTGTTGCAGTACATGGTATGGCTGCTCTGGCTAGAAGACGACATAAATATCAAATACAGGTCCATAAATTTGAAACCAATTAGCCAAGCTAAATTGATAATAGTCGCAGCAGCAACAGTAACAGCAACAGTAACAGCAACAGCAACAGCAACAATTGTTGCTGCATTTGTACGATTTGTTTTATACTAAATCCACAATTGGAACATCCTTAACAACAGCAATTGTAATCTTCCGCTCGCCACTTGGCTGCCACTTAAATGACGCATATCATGTATATTTTGTTGCTCAGTTGCTGCTTGCAATTTACCGAAAAAGAGCACATTATCAACATTAAAACAGCAGCAACAGCAGCAACAGTAACTGAAGATGTTGTCGTTGTCGCACAGCAATTGTTGCAATCCATATTCGTACAGGCATCCATCTCATGCCTCCGCCGGAATGCTCTTGAGTTGTGCTTGTCGTGCCTGTCGTGTTCTAATCAAATTGCTTTTTTACTTTTATTGCGCTTTTATGCAAAACAACTTAATTTTGTAGCAATTGCGATGAGAGTAAAATATGTAGTTGCCGAAGTTTGCTGCTTGCTGCCATTTTTGGGGCGAAGCAGCAAAAACGAAAGACTTAAGCAACGAACGTGCCTATTCGTTTAGTGTGAGGGACGTAGTGATGCAGCAGCGTAGTAAGTAGTTGTGGCAACAAACAACAAACGAATAACATAAATGGCAACAATTTAGCGCCATTTCGTACGTTGAACGTAACAAAATTATCTTAAATAGATTTGATATATTTGCAAATGCGCAAAATGAGACATATGTCCCGCAGTTGTCGGGAGTGCAAGCAAGTTGTTGCATGCAACATGTTGCAGCAACAATTTTCACTCAGCTCAGTCGATCGTAAGCTAAGCTAAGCTAAGCTTACTTACTTACTTATTGCATCGATTCGATATGCTGCTGCAAAGTTGAATATGTATAGATAAAATCTGCAGCACACGATTAGCTGTTTTTAATTAAAATATTTTCATTTAACTTTGGCTGTGGCAGCATAAAAATGTAGCTACAGGAAACATGCCACAAAACACACACACACGCACACACACACACACACACACACACACACACACACACACACACACACACACACACACACACACACACACACACACACACACACACACACACACACACACAGAGAGATACAGTCACTGTGGACGGTAGTCCATGCAAGTGGCGAAAGCCCACCTCAGTGTGGCTGCAGCACGAGCAATATACTTGTTATAAGCGCAATAACGAAGTTTTTACTGATATCTATTAATATGCGAAGCGAATTTATTGTGACGGCTGCCATGCTTATCAATTGAAAGGTTTTGTTTGCTATATTTTATAAAAATCTGTTCAATATTTTGGTTGTAAAAGACTTAAGCAATCATCACAGACACAACAAATCAAACACATATAGGTTTTACATGAAATACAAACTTACACACACACGCACAAATATTAAACGATGGCTTCCCAGCATTTGGTTATTAAGACTCTGCCAGACCGAATTAGATGCCGCTGTCACCCAAATAAGTTCAAGTTTCCGCCGTATACCATTAGTTCTGAAGCTTCGGGGTTCATCCAGATAAGAATACCAGCTCAGTGCAGCCGCTGGAATTTTTGGCGCTGTGCTTTGTCAACCTCATCATACAGCTCATAATGACACTGTATCTTATAGATTTTTATCTTCGTACTTCGAGAGAGGGCTCTACTTCTAATTTGCTTGCTGAGGCCAAAGCAGCAGCGGTTAGCAAGCGTGATTCTTCGTCTGATCTCCAATCTGACGTTATCGTTGCTGGTTATCTCTGTTCCCAGATAAACGAAGTTCAATAGAAGATTGAAGTTGAAATTCTCCATACTCACAGACCGTCCAAGATGCGCTGATGGTCTGCGAGTGGACAGACGTGAGACGTGACTGTTTCTCAATCTCCGAGAACGCCGTTCTGCTAACTCGACGTTCTTTCGTGCCGATGATGTCAATGTAATCAGCATACGTGAATCACTTAGTTATGGAAGATCGGGCTCGACCGTTCTACGTATGTGCCTTAGCGGATGTAGTAGGATGTACTCCACCAAGAGATTAAAAAAGTCGCACGATAAAGCATCATTCTGTCTGAAACATCGTTTGGTATCAAAGGGTTGGGACAGAATCTTTCCTACTCTGACGACGTTTTGTATGTCTCGTAGCGTCATCATGCAAAAGCGAACGTTCTTTGCTGGGATACCAAGTTCAGATAGGACGTTGAAGAAATTCGATCTTATCAACAAATCGACAAATAGTTGGTGTGTGTCTTTCTCATGGTTATTCCTCCAGGATTTGTCGTAAAGTAACGACGTTTTCATTGGTCGAGCTCTTTGGTCTAAAGCTACAGTGATATTGTCCTATCAGTGCATTCGCATAGGGTTTATCTACGGCAGACAGTGGTGTGTCCTTTCTTCAAGATAGGACAAAGAACCATTCCAAACATTGTCCTGCATTAATCGGACCATATTCTGCAAAAAAGTTGGTACACACGCCTTACCAAAGCATGGCACTTTTGGGCTATTGTATTGTAAATAATAATTATTTTATTTATTTTTAGCACCGAGACGAGTCCAAGAAAATCGACCAACTAGTTCAAAAGTTACTATTTTTTTTAAGAAAAAGATCATATTTCAATCACTAAATTATTCATTACAATCAATTCCAAAAATACAAATGAAAAACCAAAATCTTTCATTACAAAATGGATATCAGAAGTATTGTGAGCTGCATATAGGGTTTCGTCACTTGCTTTTTACTTTGGCAAGACTTTTTTTTTATTTGATGAAAACAGCACACAGATAGTTATACAGATACAGATACATTATGATTGCGTGCGCTTCAGGTGTATAGTCTTGCAGTTTCTGCTAGACATCCTTTTTGCCACAGCTTCTGCTGCTGCTGCTGGTGCTGCTGAAGACGTTGCATACTATTCTCTTGATGGGCGTTTACGTGTTGCAATTTTATTCGCTTTTTGTTCGCTTCCTTTTTGCTTGTTTCAACCTGGCTTTGAGTTCGGCTTAAGTGAAGTTAACAAATTTAAACAGACTGCTTAAGTCCTACCTGTTCTTGCGTCCCTCTCTGCACAGTTTGTAGTTATATTTACTTCTATATACAAAAAAAAAAAAAAACACGCGCTTGCGTTCGCTTACAAATGAAAACCCATTAATGTCGTACATTTATCTAATTAGACAAGCGCAACAGTGAATATCTGTGCCAAAAAGAAAAAAGAAAAAAAAATACAAGATACAACTTCTACGTTTGCGCTCTGTCTTCGTAGAGTTCGCCAATTAATCAGCTAATTGATGAGCATAAATTATGCAAATCGGACGCTTGATTTTGTCTTTTATTTATGGCGAATTCAATTAATTTGAACAAATGCGACTTTAGATGAGCAACAGCGGCAATCAGTCATTCATTCATTGAGTTTAAAAATACAGACAGACGTTTATATTCAATTTAATTTGATTTCATCTGACTGTGCGTGTGGCAATTGAAGAGCATTCTGAAAATTTCATATAGATTTTGGGCCAATAGTTTCTCTGCCAATAGCTTTAACATTTTGTTGTCAATTTTTTATATCTTTTTAGAGTTCCATGCCGATTTTGTTTTTAGTTTTGAAGTTTTTTTTTTTGTTTTCTTTTATTTTATTTACAATCTATCTGGGGTTAATAAGCAAATTTTATAAGCGAGGATAATTACAGAGGATTTTTACATGTTGGCATATGAACTACCACTCTTTAGGTGGCCTAAAGGAAAGATCGAGTGGATGATGTCTTTTCAAACGACGACGGTGCTGGCTATTGTCTAGCAGGTTTACGGCCAAAGGGTTGCGGTGTCGAGCAAGTTTATCTTGGTGCTTCTGGCTGAATTTTTTCACTTCGTCAGTGACACTTGGAATGCCGAAGTCATTATGGATCACCTGATTCTTAACGTAATATGGTGCTTTGACCAATCTTCACAAAGTAGTGTTTTGAAATCGTTGTAGTATTTCAATGTTGGATGTTGAGGCTGTGCCCCACAGCTGAATTCCATAAGTCCATATGGGTTTGAGTAAGGCCTTATAGAGCATGACTTTATTTCTCAGATTCAGTTGAATTCTGTAGCCGAGCAAGCAGTTCATCTGCCGGAGTATCGGAGAAAGCTGTTTTCTTTTAGATTTGATGTGCTCTGACATTAGTTTTTAAGTGAAAACAAATTTGGAAACAGCTCAGCTTTATAATTTTTCTAAAGACAGTTTTCAAGTAAGTAAGCTGTAATTTAATTTATAAAACCTTCTCACTGAGCAATACATTTCACATTTTTAATATTCTCGAAGAATGCTGCCATTTATCTCGAAAAAATTACGTTTTTTTGTTTTGTTGAAATAACAGATTTATTATCGAAATCATAACATATTTATTTTCATCACTACAAACAGTTGATATAAAATATTTGAAAAAAGCGAACGTCAATTTGCCACTCACATGTTAACGCCAACGAACATTTGCCAGAGTGAAATGAAGCAATGTAGAGAATGAATGCTGCGAATGATGGGCGCAATGGAAATGCTCTATTAAAAACTCTATGAACTGATCATTTGTAGCTAGATTCCTCTACGATCTTACGATCTGTTACCATTTGTTATACCATTTGTATATTCTTGATCAGCTCGACGTCACGAGTCGATCTAGCCATGCCCGTCTGTCTATCTGTCCGTATGTCCGTCTGTATGTTGTTGCGCATTTTTTGGCGACCAATTTTAATGCACGTACACTTCTTTTTATTGTAGTTTAATAGAGTGTCAAGGTTGACCCGCCACGCCCACTTTTTGGGGTAGCACCCACACAAACTCACCGCCCACTTTTGACTTTTTGTATGAAAAATACTATTATTTTAGTCAATATCAACTTAACAATTGATATGGTAACTTTTAGTAGACGGATGCTTGGCATATGAATTAATGGGTGGGACCCGCAAACTATTTGGGGTAGCTCCCATACAAACCTACTGCCCACTTATGATTTTTTGTATGAAAACTTCTTTATTAAAGTCAATATTAGGTTGAAATGCGATGTGGTGCCCTTTTAGAGACAGCCGCTTAAAATACATAGACTAATGGGCGTGGCCCGCCCCCATACAAACCCACCGTGAAATTTTGTGTTTTTTTATGAAATAATTCTTCATTTTATGAAAAGTGTCTTCATTTTACTAGTGAGCGTGTACCACCCACTTTTTGGGGTAGCCCTTATTTAAACCCTCACTTTTATGTTGAACAATACCATTTAAAATTTCGTGTGAATGGTCTTAGAGCTTCGTTTCAACCGATGTTAACGTTTTTTCTTGTTTTAAATTTAATTTAATAATCCAAATCTTTCTAGATGTACTTCTAAATTAAACAAAGAGTAAGTATGCAATCTGACGAGTCACATCTATACTGGCTGGATTGGAGTACTCTACAAATATATATTTTGGTGAACAGAATAAAATTTACAATGATCATAATATACAGACCACTACATAACTTAGTAATATTTGATATACAAATAAGTATATGCAAATAAAATGGAGAATTATATATTGGGGTAAAATATTGTAGCTGCGTATATAAAATAGTAAGAAGATAATCGTAATGGACAATATATAATCTGAATATCTTTATCTTTTTCCTGTTACGATACATAAAATCTTGAAAACCGAATGAATAATGGATGTAAGTTAGGATCGGATAAATTTTTGATTTATTTAAGTTTAAGTCAATCTTATTGACAAAAAGGACTCTCACGCTTACAAATAAATACACAGATTAGAAAACTTTGTTGGAATTAATTTTTCTTGTTACCAATATAAAATACACATATAAGATATAGAAAGTTTTGTAACATTGTCAAGAGGTTTTTCTAATTAAACATATTTACTTTTACTAAATAGAAGAATAGTTGCTAATTTTATGGGGAAAATGCATACGCATTGTGTGTGGCATTAAAAGTCAGTTGAAAAGAACTTCATTAACAAACAGATTTTGTATTGGAATGTATCTTATTTTCCAATGTAAGCAAAGCAAAAACTTGATTGAATCAATACATGAGCTAATGTTGCACCATGCTGCAATGCTGCGTGCAACGCTCTTGCTCCATGCTTCAATGGTGCGTTGCATGCATAATTTCACAGGCATTTGCTAAGCAAACAATCAGGCGCAATGCAAACAGCGAAGTTTCAACGTTTCTAATTAGAAACTTCACGCATGCACAGCAAACAAAAACACAAAACGAGCGTCAAGTGACGAGAAAACATTGACGATAGACATAATATCTGATGGAGAAGATTGTGGAGGGCAGCATGAAATGAAGCTGCGATAAACGCCAGCAATAAACGTGCAACAACATTGAACTCCGAGAGAGAGAGAGAGAGAGAGAGAGAGAGAGAGCGAGAGAGAGAACGAAAGAAAGAGTAGATACAATGTATCTACAGTGCTGGTGTGCAGCGCCGTGGCACAAAGGTTGTGCGAAAAGCGCAGATTCCGTCCGAAAGCCGCTTCAGACGCAGTAAAAGTCTACTGCTGTACTGCGATAGCATATCGAACAACGTAGCTACAACTCAATTAATAACAATTTCTCAGAACAATAAAGTCTGCGCGAAGTTTTGTTCCTTCGATGCCATCGCATCGCATCGCATCGTCGTCGACGTCGTCGTCGCCGACTCGCCATTGATTGTGGATTTTTGTGTCTGCTTTCGTTTTGAAATAAAATAAAAAAAATGGGAAAAAAAATTTTTGATTATCTCGGCAACGGTGGCAGCGCATCCAATAAGCTTGCCTAAGGTGGAGCGTATTGCGCAACTGTGCAACAGTCGCCACCGCCGCCATATCGCTGACCAACATCGCTGTTTTGAACTGCATGCTGAACTTTAACAGTGTACGATAGCAATTCAGTAAGGTATATCATAGAATCGATCTGGCATATTGCAACAGTTGAACTTGTTTGGCTTTTCTAATACAATCTAAGGATATTGAACTTTGCACCAAACGTTGCAGAACAAGTTGCGCTTCAATTAAATTTCTCAGGCGTTTAACTAATTTTGTGTCGACTGCTAATTTTACTGCCAGCAAAGCTTTTATTTTTTGTTCCGGAAAGACAGAGTAAGCGAAGGAGGCCAAAGCACAGCGTAGCTCTTTCGAATTTATGACAGGCTGTGCCGTGGCGTGGAAACTAGCGCCATAGACAGACAGACAAGCGAAGACTATAAAGTCTACACACAAAGAAAAAATAAAAACATAGTAAATCTAACTATTTACGCTTTGATTTAACAATTTTTGAACAATGGTTTCGCAGCAAAAAAAAGCTGAAATTTTCTATTTAAATATATCATTCATATAGTTGATTTAAATAGTTTTCATAGTTAAATCAATGGGCAGACATATTTGATTTAAAGTGTGTTCATATTTAATTGAAATATGTTTCATAGTAAAAGTTAAATGTTGCCACATTTAATTCAAATAGGTTGAATTAAATATGCTCAAACTTTAAATCAAATATTAATATTATTTAAGCTAAATATGAAAGTAGATTTCATATTTAGCTTATATAATATTAATATTTGATTTAAAGTTTGAGCATATTTAATTCAAATATGTTACATATTCGATTCAATTATCTTAAAAATATGTATAAAAAAAACAAATTTATTGCTGCCTATTAACACTTTTGACTTGGCTTAGGTTAAAGTAGGTTTGAGTATGAACTATGTATCATAATATCTCATACTGTAACAGCAATGAAAATCAAATTTAAAAGTGTACACGTAGTTAATTTAAAGTGCACATATAGTAAATTTAAATATGTATAATATTTAATTTAAATATTCAACCATTTTTTTCCCCACAACATTTTGATTTAGTAATTTGGGGTCGCTGAATACAAATCCGGTGTCGGATTCGCGATTTTCCTAGCGGTTCAGGAGCGGTCGTCAAAGGGTTAAGTTAGTTGCATATAAGTTTAGCTGTTTAAGTATGTTTTCAGTTGAACCGTATTGATTCATATTTAATTTAAATATGTTTTCTCGCATAGTAAAATCAAATATGACTATCGTTATTTTTACAATGCGTTTTTTCTCTGGGTGTATGATGATGCAGGAGATGAGGCTATGTAGCAAAAAATACTTTCTAATACGGCGAGAGGAACAACAGCTGCACTGTACTCAATGCTCATTGCTCGACGACGATGACGACCAAAACGATGTATTGCACACGAAAGTCATAAACGGAGCCAAAGCAATTAAGTTCGAACGACAAGTCGCGCTGTTGGAAGCCAGGCTAGCCTCTCATTTTGCCATCAACGGGCTGGGCCCACAGCAGAAGAACCAATATCCCCACAAGTCGAACAGAGCAGAGCGGCGGCTCAGTCATGCATAGTTTGCCACGGATCGCACGTAATGGGATTTTGCGGAGATTTTGTACTGAGCAACTAAGCGTGGTGACAAGAGATCGTGGCAAAGACAGTAAAAAAAAGTAAAAAAAAAAACAAAAACAAAAACAAAAACAAAAAGTAAAAGACTGTGTGCAACATCCATACCATGTGCACGATCACTTGCTAATCGAGGGGGAGTGTATGCCATGCCAGTAGTAGCCAACGCCGCAGCAATCTGACTGCCTCTTTGGCTGGCAATAAAAGCGATCGCATTACCAATTAAGCGTGCTGCAGCTAAACAGGCTCAGTGTTGCACTCGTTGCTGCATGTTGTTTCTGCATGTTGTTGTTGTTGTTGTTGCTGCTGCTGCTGCTGCTGCTATTGATGTTGCATGCTAACATGGCAAGTGGAAATTGAATTAGCTGTCGCCTAACTTTTGCCAGCGTACAGGCAAACTAGCAATCGATCGCTTCACAGCTAGTAGAAGCAAGTGTGTAAATAATTTTTACACTTTGCCACATTCCAGCGTTGGTTAAATAAATCAAGTGCAGTCGGCTGTCAATCTGTGAAATACTGATAGCCTAAAAGCGCAGGAAGTGCACAAGCGGGTTCGGCATTTTAGTATCTATATGCACTTAATGAAGCAATGAAGCAACGAACTGTATACTTGTGTGTGTGCTTGCTGCATGACTATGAAAGATGTGGCAGGTGCAATCGCTAATGAAAATCTGCGTAAGCCAAAAACTTAATCGGCTTCGCAGCACTTATTATCGAAAATTATCTGCGAGTTTCTCCTGAGCTAAACGCCAATCAGTGGCAATCGTTGTGTATTTGGGTTATTGGCACTGGTCTGCCCAATTGTTTGCTCCAGTAAATTCGATTTTCATTGCATTTCAAGATGAAAGTCACATTAAGCAACGCTTAATGTTATAAACTGGTTTCAAGTTAAGATGCGTTTGAAACTTTAATGCAGAAAATTTAATGCACAGTATCTTAAATCAAGATTTTTTATAACTACAAGTATATACAATTAAACCATCTATGCTATGCAGCGCCCATTTTTTCCAACTAATTAATTATCAGAAACATTCTCCTTCTCAGTGATAGTAACAGACTGTTCAAATTTCATAACGATCGGTGTAGTAGTTTAGGCGACTATAAAGCAGACACATATATAAATACAATGTTCATTTTTATAGATATACTACATACTAGCAATACATCCGGTTATTCCCGATTGCTTCATTACAAAATTGTAATGCAAAGAGGATTTTGTTGTTTTCAGTCCATGTAATTAGTAATTGTGCCACATGGATTTTAATATTGCACTTTTTTTGTTGAATAACCTCTCTATAAACTATATGTGTCGAATTTCAGGTACAAGATTCAATAAACTTAGAAAACTAAACTAGAAAACCTTATCCTTCCTTGAGGTAGAATTTAACAAATTCGAGGAAACTGGTGTTTAATTATTAGTTGGGTAGAATAAACCGAGTTTAAAGAAGAAAAAACGTTAACTTCGGTTGAACCGAAGCCGTAAGACCATTCACATGAAATTTTAAATAGTACTGTAAAACATAAAAGTGGGGGTTCAAATAGTGGGCGGCAAAGTCCCACTAGTAGATGTGTATGAAGCGCTGCAGTAGATGTGTAAGATGCCACCACATCGAATTTCAAGTTAATATTGACGTCTTCCATACAAATGCATAAAAGTGAGTTTTGGGTTTATATGGGACTATCTCAAAAAGTGGGCACATTTTTATATGTATATGAAACGGTTGTACACTAAAATCCACCAAATCTAATTTCAAGCTAATTTTGATCTAAATGATGAATTTTTTTCATAAAAAAACATTAAATTGCACGGTGGATTTGTATGGGGGCTACCCCAAAAAGTAGGCGGGCCAAGCCCATTAGTCTAAATATGTTAAGCGGCTGTCTATAAAATGGCACCATATCGCATTTAACCCTAATATTGACTTTAATAAACATGTTTTCATACAAAAAGTCAAAAGTGGGCAGTAGGTTTGTATGAGAGCAACCCCAAATAGTGGGCGGGTCCCACCTATTACTGTATATGTCAAGCATCCGTACACCAAAATTTACCATATCAATTATTAAGTTGATATTGACTACAATAAAAAAGTTTTTCATACAAAAAGTCAAAAGTGGGCGCTGGGTTTGTATGGGGGCTACCCCAAAGTGGGCGTGACGAGTCAATCTTGACACTCTATTAAACTGCAATAAAAAGAAGTGTACGTGAAAAATTTCAAAATGCGCAACAACATACAGACGGACAGAAAGACAGACAGACGGACAGACAGCCGGACATGGCTAGATCTACTCGACTCGTCTGAACAAGAATACTAGTATATATACTTTATGAGGTCTACGATGCCTCCTTTCACACTATGTGTGAATGATATAAAAACATCGGATGGAAACAAATTTTTACCCATTGACTTTTTGACCGCCCCCCCCCTCCTTGGGCTAGAATTTTCAAAAATTCACGCGTTTAATTATTTGTTGGATAGAATATACAAAACGTAAACGATCGGATGGAACAAAAATGAACCTATATATCCTTTAATCCCCTTTGGGGTGGTATTTTCCAAAATCAGAAAAAAAAAAAAAAGGCCCCAATCATCTTTTGAACCCCTCCCCCTTTTCCTCTTTTGGGTGAAATTTTATAAAATTGAAAGCACGTCTTTAATTATTTGTTGTATAGAGTATATAAACCAAATTTGAAAACGATCGAATGCCAAAAAAATGTACCCTTGTGAATTTCCCGAAATAGACCATAAATAGAAACTACGGTCCAGAAATCAGCTTTCTATCATTAGCGGTGTCCGCTGAGAGTTTATTATGAATAAATCGATCAAGTGAAGCATTTTTAACAGTCGAAATTCGATAATCTGCTCTGACCGAAATTTTCATTTCGTCACCAAATTTCTAATTATACACTTATAAGTTTATCATTTATTTGCAATTTCATCCGTCATTACATCCACAAAATTTAATATATTATACCGTTTATAGTTAAGGAGAATCTATATGTCTAAGTTTGAACTCTATAGCTCTTATAGTTTCTGTGATCTGTTTTGTCATACATTCAGACGTTCGGAAGAACAGATGTACATGTCCAAATCGATTTAGTTTCCGATTCTGTTCAGGAAAATACATTCTTTTTTATAGAAACTTATTATACCCTGGTCTATTTGGGCACTGGGTATAGTAACAAGCAAAGAAGAAAAATTAAATTACACCAATTAGTATATTGTTGTGCTGCGTACCTGAAACAATATGCAAAAACTTTTTGTGAATTATAAGCGACTAAGATTTAAGTAAAGTTTAATATTAAGATTTGAGCTAAAATAGCCTAAAAATGGTTAAAAAAAATTTATTGCACATCTACTAATTAATCCCTACAAAACTATGTAAAAATATTTAACGAATTCAAAAGAGACAACAAAATTTGTATTTACGTATTTATACATACTTGTACGAGTTGATATATCAATGTTAAAAAACTCTACCATAATCAGTGTCAGTAAACATTTTGTGCATGTCATATAAAAACTAGAGAAAATACTGCTATATAGTATTTTTTGTTTCCTTCCTTACGAGATTTTTGATTAACTAAGATTTGACGTAAACTTGTTTTGGAGTTGATTCGTGGTTGATTCGAGTTGGCAACCATGAATATTTTGTAGTAAGTCGGTAATTTTTTTATGAATGAAATGATGTATGCGACGTCTATTCATACAGTTGACTATAACGAAGATTTACATAATAGGTGAGATCATGTAAAAATCATTTTCATTAGTTCCTTCCTGTGCTTTGGAACGATGTGTAGATTAGTAGTTCAAAGACTCAATTTAAAAAACAGTTTTTTTTTTCAAATTTCTAAAAGCCGAAAACCGACTTTATATTAATAAATCCGGTTTTAAAAATTTTATTATGTTCAATATTTTTTTAGAAACTGTGTGATTTAATTTAAATGGGTTAGTCTATTAAATCCTTATTACTTCCCTTAATACTTCTTGTGCTTTCGTTGTTGTCAGCATTATATTGTATGTGATCTAAATGTGTGCAAAATTTAAACTATGGAATCCAGACTTGTGTTTTTGTATATTATACATTCAACTCATGCCTGAAAGTATGCAATAGTTGTCAGTTTGTTTTTGCATTGGCTTTTGATAACAAAGGGTGTTTTTTTTGCTTCATTTTTTTAATATTTTTCTTTATTTCGGTTAGCTTGTTATTTTCCACGTTTCTTTTTCAGCAGTTATTCATAATTGTTTATGAAATATGCTTCTAGAATGCTTGTTTTGATGTTGACAGCACACTCCTAACACATATTTTGGTATCAAATAAACTGTTAATCGACTACTTGTAAACATTCCAATTATTTTATTTATTTTATCAATTTACAATATTAAAATATATACACAGTAATACAATTAGTTATTGTACAAAAACAAAAAGTAGTTTAAGTTGCTAGCACTTCAAACTCTTAGCAATTCGTTTGCGATGCTCAATCAAAAGAAAAACTAACTCCACAAGGCGCAATGCTGATGTATTGAAAAAGAGTCCCATAATGCCGCCAACAGAAACTGAAAAATTTTTCTAAATTTTAAAAGTAATTGCAATATGTTTAACTCAATTAATATGCTACTTAGCAGATCCAGATGTGTTTTAGCCACTCTACGCACATAGCGTTGCGTTGGTAGTTCGACTAGTGCTACCCGAATATGTGAGACGTCCTCTTCAGCTTCTTGCTCACTAGTAGAAAAGAAAACATATAACGAATAATATTTTAACATAAAAAATGAATTGGTTTCAATCGGGTGGTTAATATTGTATTCGTAGAAAACATATCTATCAATCACAAATACTGTTTAAATTACTCGGGCTTCATTTAAGATCAATGCATAATTATGAAGATCTAGTGCGACGAATCTAAACTCTATTTGATAACTCAGAACAGCTTTCGAGGTCATGCTACTTACGAAGTAAACTTGTTATCATTATTACTGTTCAGAAAAGGCAAAACCAAGGATAAAACCTAGCCATATTTATTGGTATTAATATATTTAACTGGAAACAGCTTGAATATTTAATAACGAAGTGCGTATAATCAACAGCAAACTGTGGATCTCCGTATCACCATCGTATCAACATCCATTAATTGTGTGAACCCTTAAGTTGGGGAGAGGCGTAGCATAATCTCATTAAATCTCATCTGAAGGACGTCAACTCTTCAATTACAAAAAATATAAAAAATTACACATGGGTGGCGGGTGCGTATAGAGACTACACCAAAAATTGGGTGAGACACGCCTATTACTACTATATATGTGTGTGAAGCGACCACTTTATCGTATTTCAAGCTGATATTGACTTAAATAAACAAGTTTTGCATACAAAAGCACAAAAGTGTGCTGTGAGCGTGCATCGGCGCTACCCCAGAAGTGGGCAGAACAATTATTATATTTATGTGAAGTGTTTGTCCATAAGAAGTCATCATATAAAATTTTAAGCAAATATTGTTTCTCATATTTTAGAGATAAATTTTAAATATATACCACTCTAATCCGGCACACGGGCTTTTTTTCATTGCAGTCAAATAGAGTATACATATTGGCATGCCATGTTGAGATGGCACCATATGAAATTTTAAGCTTATATTAACCTAAATAAAGAAGTTTTTCATACAAAAAGTCAAAAGTGGTAAGGTGGTTTCTATGGGGGCTACTCCGAAAGTTGGAAGGATCACATCCATTGTGAAGCATCCGTCCATAAGAAGCTACCATGTACATTTTTAAGTTGATATTGACTTTAGTAGAAAAGTTTTTCATATACAAAATCAAATGTGGGCGTGTGTTTTGTAATGGGGCTACCGTAAAAGTGGACGTGGGATGTCAATATGGATACTCAATTCGACTGAAATAAAAATGTATCCCTTAAAAACTTCGCAACAACTACCAGATGGACAGAAGGCCATAGCTAGATCGACTCGTCTCGTCACTCTTAGGGGGTCTACGATGTTTCCTTTAATGCGTTACAAACTTTCAGACAAACTAATACTATTATTTCATTCTATGTGTGAATGTGATATAATTATAGGTTAGGGGGGGGGGGGGGGGTTTCACCACGTTTCACCACGTTTCACCAAATCCTAAGCGGACTGTGCGCTGTATTGGTTTCAACATCAAATCACTGAGTTTTCAGACATGGGCATCTTCGATTTCTTTGCTCTGCTGCATACATTTTGATATTTCAATAAATCCAATATACTCCATTTGTGCAGGGTTTAAAAATAGTACCAGCTTTGTATGTAGGCTATTGTTAATTCAGGACATGGCTAATTTCAACATAATGTATGGATTCAAACATATGCAAGTACATACTCATGCAAGTACATATATTGTTCATGGGATCTCATTTTTTTTTTAACTTATCAAACTATACATACAATCATCAAAACATTTTTTTAACCCAATTTTCGGAATTGACTTCAGCGAAGTTTCTTTTATGTCTTTTATTGACTTAAAACAGACTGTACTATGGTATTTATTGATTTTTTGGTCTGAAATTCATTCACAATGACAGATTTGTGAGATGGTGCATTGTCGTGATGCAAAATCCAAGAGTTTTATTTCCACAAATCTGCCCTTTTCTCAAACATTGCAAAACGCACAAATAATATTCTCTATTTACCGTCGGACCTTCTGGCAAGAATTCAGAGTGCACAAGACCGCGATAACCATGAAAACGGTCAACATTACCTTGACTTTTGATCGACTTTGACGTGGGTTTTTCTGTTTCGGCTCAGTTGGAAGCTTCTTGACTGGTTTGTATGTCAAACTCGTAGCCCCACGTCTAATCATAAGCGTTAATGCGTTTTATGAATGTGGAGTCGAAATTGACACGTTCTACCATGTGAAAATCGTGATACACAATTGAGCTGCAGATGTGAGATGAGATGACTAAATGACAAATGGCTCTCAAACTCCGCGTCAGTATAAAGAACAGTTGTGCCAACTTACTAACAAAATGCATATTGATAATGCTTTCAAACTACTTTTTAAATGTTGAATTCCCTGTTGTTCTTTGATAAAATGTATATGAAATTTACATAGAACTTACTCATCTGCTGAATTGAAGATTATATTGTACTCCGGCTCTTCGCAGGAACTCATGCAATCGCAGGATTTGCGCTCCTTGCGCAAACGTTCATAGATCTCGGTTAGGCAGCGCAGTCCTGTGTAGTCACACATTGGCATATCTTCTGCGAAGACAAATTCTCATGTAAAATAAGGTTATATCAAATGAATTTCGGTATTACTAGTACTTCTCAGTTGTGTGCTCATGAAATGACTAGTGCAATTGCAATTCGCCAGATGCAACGCCACCGTGCACTCCACAACGCATGTTGAGTAGCTGTAGAACTCATAGATGTCCAATTGACGGCCCAATTGTGTACGCTCCTGTACATAACGGCAGCGACGTTGCTCGAGGGTCAAATCCGTAACGCTGTCGTGATTGAAGACCTCAATGGCATTCAGTATGAGCTCCTTATAGCTGCCCAGCAATACTGTCTCACGTATCATGCCCTCCGAATATAGAAAGGGTACATCAACGGGCGGATGCACATGCAACTGAATATCCACGGCAGCATCGAAACGCAGATGCCCTGCACCAGTTATGCGATTGTTTGTACGCAGTAGCTGTGAACTTTTACTAAGGAAAAGAACATTATTTGGGCGCGTGCACATATTAATAAGGTATGAACTTCAGCTTGCCTGGCTTGATGTGAGTTGAAAGAATAACAAACGCCATACTCAGTGCGTAACGGTAAAAACTCATTACAGCAATCAAAAAACTTGTTGAGATAGCTGCAGTTGTTGATAAGCTTATTGCATTTGGTGCGATACTGTTGTAATACAGTAAGTATATAGTTGGAGATAGTTTTCCAAAAAAAAAAAACCAAAAATTTACTTACCAATTCCAATAGCTCTGTAAAGTTCATTGGACACTGCAGTTTATCACAGTGCCCACAACTATTGCAGACGCCACGAAAGAAGACAACCTCACTGACCACATCATCAATGTACATATCGTGTTCGGTGCCAAAGCGCGATTCGCTCAAGTCCCAAATTTTCTCACCATTATAAATCTCGCAGACTGTTATGGCCGGAAATGAAGTATTCCAATTTAAGCTGCAAGTAATACAAAAGCCTTTAGAAAACTGAACTAAATAGTCACCAGAAATATTACAATACTGTATCCAAATTAAAAGAGACCGATGAAGAAACGAAATTATCAAGCAATCCTTTGGATACTTTAAGTAGAAATGGCATTGCATGATACAGCGAAATGAAGTAAATAATACTGCAAGAGAGTTGGTTTAGTTAATATAATGTGTTTTTTCCTTTTTAATATCACAAATTTTACATTTTCAACGTTAGACATAAAAAATACTTCCAATTCATTTTAACATAGACAGAGCAACTCCGGATGAGTGACATTTGAAAACTGTGTGCTGTATTAAATAATATACGTGCATGTACTATAAACAAAATGGAACGAAAAAGATATATCGCAGTTCTATTGTTTGCCTTAAAAGCCTTGTGCACGATAACATCGCTGCGTGTCCTGCGCAAGTCAAGATTTATTGTTTTATATGCTATAGTAAAACTTTTCATTCGGTCTCTATTTCCTGAAAGTCATAAATAAGCGGATATTATATTTTTTTTTCGGGTGCTATAAGTAATATTTAATACTTCAGTTAATAATTAAGCGTTTTTACTTTTATGCATCTGTAAGTGTTAAATAAATCAATTTGCATATAAAAAGTTTTTTATAAGATACTTAAACCTAAAATGTGGCTGAAGCACAAGCACTATTATACTATGTAATAGCATGTAGCAGCAATAGCGTTGTCGGTGCGCACTGTACGGCGTCTCTGAGGATACTCATTGTCCACTAGAGTAAACGTGGAGCGAAACCGATCCATGGTTGCTCGAATTACCGACTCTGCTGGGCGATTATATCGACCGAATTGTGGACGCAGCGCGCGGTTAGTATTTGTTGTTATAGCGGCAAGAGAAATACAAAAGAAATCTGTGAAAATTTCAACTGTCTAACTATCACGGTTCATGAGATACAGCCTGGTGACATGCGGACAGACAGGCGGACGGACGGCGGAGTCTAGGTAATAGAGTTCCGCTTTACCTTTTGGTACGTAATACTAAAAAGGTTACGTAATTTGGACGGTTTTCTTTTTTTGGGTTTGATACCACTGTGCGTCTGGTAGAACAGTTTTTAAACCGAAAATTTATGAATAGATTATTAAGGAATACAGCGGAGGCGCTTATCCTAATAAAAGCGCCGATCAGTCGTACTAAAAAACAGAATAAAATAAATATTTAAGGGGGCTCTAATACAACAAATATGATCTTTTAGCGGATATTTCGCTAACTCTCTTGCACATACCAATCGAGGTCTGTATGTGCGAGAGTGATAAATGCAATGCTGCATATTTATAGATGCCATCTGTATTTAGTGTCTACTTTTAGACTTGAAGTAATTCGCGTTACGTTACTCGAAGTGCAAACATGTCGGAGATAAGAATACTATGACGGAATTTTTACGCTGATATTCTACGAGTGTCAATAGATCGAACGTATATTTGGTTCATCGGTCGCGCAAGTTTTAGAAAAAAAAAAATCCCACAATTCTAAACTTAACTGACCCGCTCATTGACATAGGAATGAAATCAAATCTCAGCAATTAAACACTTGATTGACGACTAGACAAAAACC
Source organism: Leucophenga montana (assembly GCA_035044765.1). NCBI lineage: Eukaryota > Metazoa > Arthropoda > Insecta > Diptera > Drosophilidae > Leucophenga > Leucophenga montana. The sequence continues at coordinate 337,444 of JAWNNQ010001912.1, read as the reverse complement.
CATGTTCTCGGCTATTTATAAAATATAATTTAAATAATAATATTATTTAGTGCTGGGAGACATTATTGCGTAATAACTAATCGATATTATGCGTAATCCAAGGCAACATATTCAGTACATTGGCATATAGACCAGGCAGTGGCTCATCGCTGCCGCAATGGTTATCACCAAAGGATACGACACCGAACTGCGTGAAACGTGATGTAGTCATGTAAAGTACCAGAGAGAAGAGCGGTCCACCTGAATCACCGTGGCACGTCGCCCTTTTTTCATCGCCAACAGCGCAAATGTGGTTGCCCGTAATGTTGTTTGTATGATAAGCGGTACGGCAGAAATCGAGCGATTTACGCTGCACCAATGCTTTGCGCAACACATCCGAAGTATTGCGTTCCTCCGTAAATCCCCAGCCGGCAATATAAAAGCGTTGATCGGTAGCAATCACCATAGAATTTTGTGTTATAGGCAAACAAATGGGATGAATATGAACTTGGAAAGAGATTGAGAAAACGAATTGCAAACATATCCAATGAAAAATTGTTTATATTAATGTTAACTTACCTTTAAATTCCACATTGCGATCGAGCTTAAGCAGTGCTATGTCATTACTAACGCCACCCTTGTGGTAAAGTGGATGTGGCTTCTGTTCAGCAATGCCAAAATTCTCCACCGGTGGTGAACAGCGCTTGCGTCTACCGATATATTCGCAGTCTTCATTGTGGCTAATGCTGTACTCACCCAAACGTACACCAATGCTGTAGAGAAGACAATATAGTTTGAATAGTATTATAGTTTTAACACACGGTATTTGTAACGCTTTAAAGTATCAGCTCGATGAGACGAATCTAACTAGCCATGTCCGTCGGTCGGTCTGACAGTCTGTCTATTCTTCTGTCTGTGTAAATCAAAACTAGTCCGTCAGTTTTTACGATATCTATCTGAAATCGGGTATGGATACTTTCTACGTTCCTAGGCCCCATACAATTCCAACGCCCACTTTTCGGATTTAACATGAAAAACTTTTTAGTTACATTCTTGTTGACGAATGTCTGTTATAGTTAGTCCCCGTAAAGACCAACCGATCATTGTATGGTTTTTGTAGGTAAAACGTTCTAATTTTTTGAACTAAGTAACTTGCAAATGAAATGAAAGCTTCGCAGCAATTTCTTAGATGCAAATGAAGAGTATTGATTTTTTTTGAGCATTGAGCATTGGATTTTCATGCACACTACTTACAGATCATAGTAGACGCCTACGACACAATGTGCCGCCGTTAGCACATAGCGCTCGGTAATAAGACTACCGCCGCATTTAAAAGGCTGAGAAATCGTATCGTACTCCAGTAAAGCCATCCAAGGAAATTCGTGCAGTCTACAATTAACACCGCCACTAATTCTGGTATTAGAACGGGTGCCACATTTCGGTACATTATTCAATATGTTTATGCCGCGTTCATCTATAGTGCGAAATTGATCCACGGCCTCCTGCGTCGGCGCCATAGTCAAAGACGCAACTTCTGGTCTTACCACAAGATTCACATCACAGCAAAAGTGCAGCTAAAGTGATTGTTTTTTTTTTTTTTTTTTGGTAAGTTTACATACTCGTTGTTGTGTTGGGGTATTTCCAATACTTACACCATCGCTACACATTGACTTTTTTATATATCGGTCCAATACGGGTGGAAGATTTGAACCAAATATTCTGTACTGATTTATAACGTACTCGCACTGATTCATGGGCACACAGAGTCCGGCTATTCTAATCGGTGTCACGCAGGATACGGACTCAGTACCCGCAGGTAATACGTATAGAATAACTGCCACAAAGCTAAGCATATATTTTGACTCAAGCATGTTTATTTTAAAATATTTCCCGACGGGTCACTTAAAGTTCAGAATTGTAGAATTTTTTATTTTTATAAAGCTTGCGCGACCGGCGTAAATATTCCGTCAATTTGCTTATCACCGACTTGTTTGCACTTCGTGCAACATAACGCGACTGAGCTGTGAACGATTGATCGGCGCTTTTATAAGGTTAGTCGTCGATCAGTCGTCACAAATTTACTGTTTAAAAACGTTTTCACCAGACATAGTGGTATAGTGGTTTCAAATCCAAAAAACTGTCTGGCTCAAATAAGAAAAGTAGAATTGTTTCTATAGCTCCGTTTAGCTCCAGAAACGTAAAGCAAATTACACCTATATCCATGGTGAATTTAATACTTAACTTATCGGAAAAAAGCACTAGAGTAAAAATTGCTATAAATACTATAAAAGTTTGTCGATTTTTGTGTTTTATGATTTTTTAAATTGAAACAAGAAAAAACGTTAACATTCGTGGTACCGAAGTTTTAATACCATTCACATGAAGTTTCAAGCTGTGAATTTATGTAAGGATTTTTTTAAATCTAACAGGCAAGCATTTTGCAGCCTACCCCAAAATGTGCTTGACACGCCCCTTTATAATTATGTGACATATACGTCCATATGAAGCCAAATGTCATATTGATTTTGCCCGAAATGATAAAGTTTTTCATGAAAAATCCCAAAAGTGGGTGGTGGGTTTGCATGGAGCTTCCCCCAAAAAGGGAGAAATCACATCTATTTATCTGCATGTGAGGCGTTCGTCCATAAGAAACATCTATATTAAATTCTATGGTGATATTTACTGCAACAAGAAAGTTTCCATACAAAATTTAAAAAATTTGTGCGGAAAGTTTCATGTCGGATTTTTAGCTAGCTTTTTTTTTAATTTAGAAACTCTGTCAAGCGATTGTAGCAGTAAGTTTGTATATGCATTTTATATACATATGTACATATAATAAACATTTTATATTGGATTTCATGAACTAATGTAAGTATAAGCAAGATAGAAGTATAAGCAATATGAACTATATATTTAGCAGAGACTGCAATATAACAGAGAGCCCAAACTTGCAGTGTAAACGTGTTTAGCTCAAAATTTAGTTCAAAATTTACTTTAATGGCCGTAGGACACACGAATACAATCAGCAAATTGTTTTCCCCTTCATTGCTGTTAGAGCAGATCAGATCATAGACAAAGCAAAAATTCTACAGGTGCGAGAGATTGATATATAGTTTCATCAAAAAGTGAAACGAAAACCAACAGGAAAATAAACAGCAAAAATACCATATTAAAACGAAAATCTATTCGAAAGATGAGACAGCTGGACTTAAAAATGACAAAGAACATAAGGTTCGGCAGAGATGGTGTATTTATCTACATTTTTATGGTGTTTTATGGTGTTTTATGGTGTTTTATGGTGTTTTGGATTGTTTCTTCATTCGGTCACTTATTACACAAAATATCAATTAGTGCATATTGAAACTAGAGAACTAGAGAGCAACAATGAATAATGTAAAGACAATTACTTTGGCATGTCATGCGCAAATGGTGAATATACTCAATGCATGCATTTTCAAAATGATTTCCTTTATTGATTCTCTATATTTAAATAGAAACATAAACAAAAATCAAGTGTGACCTATACGAGTCGATGCGAAAAATTTTGCTGTATGTATATAGCTATCCCTTTCGCAAGGTCCCTGTCGTGTTTAAAATCCCAGAACATTGAAGGGGAAAACAATTTGCTGATTGTTATTCGTGTGTCATAAGGCTGTTAAGGGGTAGACCCATGCTAACCACGGACCCCATTTTTGAGTTTTGTACAAAAATTTGTATTTTTATTTTTAATTAATTCAAATAGTTCATCAAATCGAATAAAATAAATTTCGAAGTCGAAGTCGAGCACACTCGATTGCAGCATTCTTTCTTGTATGTACTCCACAATTTGTACTTGACGATTGAATGATTGTGGCCCTTACTTCAATTATTTTTCTTCTGCTTATGAAATTCTTGAAATTTTGTGAACCTTATCTGTTTTCTTCTTAATATGGAATTTATGCTACTACACAAGTATACAATCTGAACGACATGTGTAATAATAACTTGTTAATGAGAGTGGGTTATTAACTCTCAGCTCAACATGATTGTCAATGGTAACTAGGGGTGATGACACGGTTTCAGAGGGAATATTTGGCGATATCACCCATAATACAAAATGATGTATCCTGTACGGATAGTATGCGTACATTATAAGGCCACAGAAGCCAAACAGCGTCCTCAAAATCCTTCAAGTGATCAGTTTCAGCCTAATTACTCTATAGGTATTCTTATTTCCTTTATGTAGTATAATAAAAATTAGTATATTTCAGCAAAAAAAAAAAAATCGGTTCGGAACAAACCAAAATCTTTTTGAAGTCTGACGGACATGTCTATAGTATATCGACTCGTCTTTTGATGCAGCTCAAGAATATACACATATATATATATATACATTGTGAGGTCTGACACGCCTCCATCTACCCGTTGAATATATTTGTCACAAACTTAATATATCCTTTTACCACGAAATCGACCCAAGCCACATGCCATTTTTTTCTTTTTTCGAAGCCGGAGCAGTAGATTAAATATTTAAGAGCGCTCCGTGTTTCTCGTTCCGCTTCAAGTCCCTGGCTAAAACGCTTTAAAACCGTATAACATTTGATATCAGTGGTGACTCGTGCTTTCGTCAATTGCTTGCCAGCGACTTCTACGAAGCGCTCTTGATAAGCGCTTCCGATACAGAGAAGCGTTCTTCAAAGTATGTGTATCTTTTGTTTAGAAAAAGTGCTAGAACGCTTTATAATCGTTTTCTTACGAGTGCAATCTTAACAGGTTTTGACCCACTATGCCATGTATAAATCCAGGTAAACACAAAGGCAGCTGTCACGCATTATTGGCTAGGTTAAATTGAGCTTAAAGCTGAGGAGAGCAGCAAATTTTGACATTTGTGATAGCTAGAAAAGCCCGTATAGCGTAAGCGTTCGACAACTGAAATTCAACTCAGAAGATTAGTTAACGCTCTACAGAATTTAGACGCACGCTCTAAGTCAATTCATCGACCTACTGCCACGCGTTTAGTAATTCAATTCAGTAATCACAGAACTAATTTACAGATGTACTAATTAATTAAATGTTAGTTATCTCCATTCACATTCCATTTGAATTCAGATAAAGATCTTTCGTGTTTGGAAAAACTTGCAAAATATTTATATTTAATTTAAAAAGTGTGATTAAGATTCTTTCACTAACATTGCTTCTCATTTACAAACTGAATGCTTACAATCCATAATCTAAAAATACAGAATTGCTCAGTTCATAAGAAAAAGTTTATTAAACTTTTTTTCAAGTAGGCACATGTACTGGGTGTCTCAATAGAATGTTCATATTTGATTTGCTGATTGCGTGAACACAACTATTCCGAGGGGCGCGGGGGGGTATGTCAATCGGAAGCTTAGCTTTTGGGAATTTAGTCGCTATGAAGCGTTTCTCGGGAGCGGACCGTGCGTTGTGCGTACGTAAGTTTTACAAAAACGGTAATGTAGCGCGTAGAAAATTCTGCCATTCTGCTCATTGGAAAATGGGTTCCAGCGTCTGGCGTACTCATCAAGCGAGTCTAGGTACTGCAACGCTGATGTACTTCAACTCGAGCCGGGTGAATTGATGCAAACTCTGTTCTGACTTTATTTAACCCTGAACGAGTGATTTTAAAAGTAGAATCGAATTTAGGCAAAGTAGAACAAGGGTAGCACATTTTTCAACTTTTTGTGAAAAGACCGGGGTGCCATACCCGATCAAAAGCTTGAGTGGCATTCACAAACACAGCGTTACAGTACATTTTCTGCTCAAAGGCCTCTAGAGCCTGATTTACAACTCTGTGAAGTTGCTTAACCGCACCGTGACCAGCACAAACTCCAAACTGGAAATCTTGAGTGAGATTCCAGGACTCAGCGATATTTATAATACCATCGATATCTTCGGTCGGGATCTTGTTCCGGCTTACCAGGCTTGTGGATCATCGTCACGATTGCTTCATACCTCTCTGGGAAGTGCTGCACCACAACTATATCATTTAAAATTAATGTCTGCAAGTGTCAGGAAGCGACGACTATTTCCTTCATTGTGAACGGAGCAGGGGACAGATCCAGCTAAAAAGGCGACGAAGGGATATTCCACTTTTCGGCTGGAAGCGTTCTTCAAAGTATTCCCAAAACACTTCAGCTTGTTCGCTTGTGTTATTGTTCCCTTTAAAAGTCTTGTTAACGACATTTAGACTGTTACTAAAAAGACATAAATTCGTTTATAACCGGAAATTGTTTTCTGGGGAACTATAAGCAACATTCAACGAAACAGTGTATAATTAAGCGTTTATACTTGTATGTAAATATATGAATATTCAGTAAGAATCAATCAATCTGCATTTCTCAAGAAAACTGGCGTAGCTTTTGTGTTATTAGAACCGGTTTAAACAAAGTTAGTCCCGCACAATTTCCATATATTAACTTAGCAACCGCGTAAAGTCCTGCAAACAATTGGCATTTTTTGATGTTTTAAAGCTTCAGGATTGTTTATTTAAATAATTACAATGATTGTGGTATGGCATTCGCGAGTGACAATTATAAATACACTTAAATATTATTAGTAATTGGTAGCGCTGTGAGAAATGTTTATCTAATGACTAATCGACATTATGCGTAATCCACGGCAACATATCGAGCACATTGGCAAATACGCCGGGCAACGAGCGATCGTTGCCGCAACGCGCACCACCAAACGATACAACACCGAATTGCGTGTAGCGTGGAGTAGTCTTGTAAGGCACCAGGAAAAACAGCGGTCCACCTGAGTCGCCGCGGCACGTTGCAATCTTTTCATCGCCAGCAGCGCAAATATGATTACCCGTGATGTCATCGGCTTTAAAAGCGGTACGGCAGACATCAAGCGATTTTTGCTGCACCACTGCCTTGACCAGCACATCCGAAGCGCTGCCCTCCTCCGTAGTTCCCCAGCCGGCAATAAAGAAACGTTGATCGTAGGCAATATTCTTAGATTTCGGTGTTATAGGCAAGCAGACGGGCTTAATATGAACTTTGTAAGAAATAGAAGAAAAGAGAAAGACTATTACAAACGAATCCATTGAAAAATTCTTTGTATTAATGATAACTTACTTTTAAATTCCACGCTGCGATCGAGTTTAAGCAGTGCTACGTCATTATGGATGCTACCCTTGCGATAAAGCGGATGTGGCTTCTGTTCGGCAATACCAAAATTCTCCACTGGTGGTGAACAGCGCTTGTGTCTGCCTCTATACTGACAATCTTCCTCCTGGCTAATGCTGTGCTCACCCAAGCGAACACCAATGCTGTAAAGAAGATATCATAATTAGTTTTTTTTTTTTTAACTCTTTGTAACGCATTAGAGAAAGCAGCGGAAACCCTATAAAGTATATAGTATATTCATGATCAGCTCGACGATATGAATTGAATTAGCCATAACGATTTGTCTGTCCGTCTGTCCCCTGTCTGTTTGAATTAAAACTAGTCCCTTAGTTTTTAATACATCGATCTAAAGTCTATATATACCTATATAGACTTCTTATATTGCTAGGATGAACATACATTAAAATGGTCATGCCACGCCCACTCATAGAAACCTGGAAATTCACCCAGTATTGCTCATTTCTCAGTTTTTAATGGAATACTTTTTTATTACAGTCAATATCAACTTGAAAATCAATATGGTGACTTTTTCTGTACGGAAGATGCACATAGTTATTAATGTACACTTTTGGAGGTAGTTTCTATATTAAGAACATACGCTCATTTTGCGATTTTTGTAGCTAAAACTTTCTTATGTTTTGAGTTTTTCCATTCAAATCATACTATTCAAATCATCACTTGATGCTTCTAAAGAGTATTCAAGCCTCGGTTCGACCGAAGTTAACATTATCACTTGTTTTTATATACCATTGAATATTAATGCACACTACTTACAGATCATAATAGATGCCTACGACACAATGTGCCGCCGTTAATACATATCGTTCGGTAATAAGACTACCGCCGCATCGGAAGGGTTGATAATATGTATCGTACTCAAGCAAAGCCATCCACGGAAATTCACCCAGTGTTGCATTCTCACCGCCGCTAACTTTAGGTATGGCACGGCTACCACATTTCGGTACTCCATCCAATATATTTAAGCCGCGTTCATCTATAGTACGAAACTGATCATCAGATGCCTGTCGGATGACACGCGTGTTTGGCGTAGCTTTAGACTCTGTATTTGCAGGTAATCCTAATATTGCTAAAATAGCTGCAAAGCTGAGCATAGATTTTGACAACAGCATGTTTAATTTGTAATAGCTTCCCACTTGTAGACACTTTGTTATTACAATAACTCGCAGCAGGTCAATGCGCAGTTCCGATTTGTAGCTTAATTAATGTCAAATTAATAAATGATTTTTATAACGCTCGTGCGCACAATTATTTAAAAGTTTGTTCAAACGGTCGTTGCTCGTCGGATACCGGCGTATTGTGCTTAGCCTTCGTTGCTGTGAGTAACTTCCGTCAAATTATTGTGTGCGACTTGTTTGCGCTTTGAGGAACCTAGAGAGACTGAGTTGTGAACGTCTGAGCGGCGCACTTATGAAGATCATCAGAGAAGCGTTCTGGAATGAACACAAGTAGCTTTGCGTGTGTTTTCTGCTCAGAATTAAAAAACAACAAAAGCTAAATTGCTTCGAAAACAAGTTTGTATGAGCGGGTTTAAGCCCACTCTGCCATGTAGAAACCCAGGTAAAACACAACTGCAAGTCAAGTTTAAAACATTGCTCTAAGTTTAAACGCTCAATCGAAGCAGTTGGCAGAGAGCATCAAGTTTTAATATATAAGTTATTGTAGCTTTTGAACGTTTAAAAACCAGGAAACCCCTGCTCTATTCCACCTCAACTCTTAAGTAAATTGTTCTAAAGAATATATATGCGCACGCTCTTAGCTACCTACGAGTATCTCAGCTGTAAATGGCACGCGTTTAGTAATCCCCAATATCAAAAAGCCGCACAATTAATTAAAATTGCAAATTAGCAGCTAACTTCCAGATGTAGTTAATCGGTGTAATATGAAATGTTAACTATTTCAATTCAATTCATTTCAGTTATGATAAAGAGCTATTCACTTTGTGTCGTGGGAATTTCAACCGAATTCGGGAAAACCGAAAACATATTAATTACCAAATTAAAATGTGTGAATAAGATTCTTTCGCATATGAGTTGTGCTACATTCGCCTTATTGTGGGCGAATTCCACACTTTCAATGTGGTTCGTTCCCAAAATTTCTCACATTTCCGCTGCAGCATCAATCATTTCTGTGAGTAATATTTGCGTATGAAGCATTTAATTTATACATTTCTTCAAATATATTCTTGCACATACCTGTTTAAATTTATTTAAAAGCAAGCCTCTAGTTTATGTACGAGTAGCAACGATTATAAGCATAAAATGAAGTTTTTTATCTATATTCCTTGGAATCCATGTCAGAAAAGTTGTCAACTTTAATATGTGATTTACATACGTACAAGTGCAAAATTTGACTTCGCTTGGCAGCAATGCTGAGCTGTATCTAGAGATATGCATTCTCATAAAGTATTTCGCTTATTGAGATTTTCTTTGCCACTGGCACATTATACATGCAATTACGAGGTTTTACCGATAAGTCCGTTCCAGACTCAGACTATTAGAAAGCTCTTGCAACGTACACTCAGAAAATGTTAAAAGATATAAAATCGGTTTACCGCACTCCGAAATATATGGCGTTGATAATGCCCACACCAAAGATGTATTGGGTCACGTGCGGGATCTATGGCATTCTTTTTTTATTTATTAGCACCGAGAAGTTTCAAACTAGCGCAAGTTCAACATAATTGTTGCACCCGTTCAAAAGTTATGAATTTATGAAATATTTGACGAATTAATGAAACAATTTGCTTGTTTATTTGTATTTGTGTGTGTGTTTTGTTATAGAGCATATTAGTACACAAAAAAACTAAGAAAATTTGGGCTACAACTTTTTTCCAAATAGTGGAAATTCCAATTCCAATCCAAAAAAAGTTCCGGTTTCAATTGGCTACTGTGGCTGAATATTTTTTGACATGAAAGATCTCCTAAAAAGATCTTTTAAATAACTTTCAATCGAATTCTTAGACAGCGTTGTACAATCACAACTTAAAACAAGAAAAAACGTTAACTTCGGTTGAACCGAAGCCGTAAGACCATTCACACGAAATTTTAAATAGTATTGTAAAACATAAAAGTGGGGGTTTAAATGGTGGGCGGTACAGTCCCACTAGTAGATGTGTATGTAGCGCTGTAGTAGATGTGTAAGATGCCACCACATCGAATTTCAAGTTGATATTGACGTTTTCCATAAAAATGTATAAAAGTGAGCTGTAGGTTTATGTGGAACAACCTCAAAAAGTGAGCGCGACACGCCCATTTCTATATGTATATGAAACGGTTGTACACTAAAATCCACCAAATCTAATTTCAAGTTAATATTGATTTAAATGAAGAATTTGTTCATAAAAAACACACAAAATTGCACGGTGGGTTTCTATGGGGGCTACGTCAAAAAGTGGGTGGGTCATGCTCGTTAGTCTATGTATGTTAAGCGGCTGACCATAAAAAGGCACCACATTGCATTTCAACCTAATTTTGACTTTAATAAAGAAGTTTTCATACAAAAAATTATAAGTGGGCAGTAGTTTTGTATGGCGGCTATACCAAACAGTGGGCGGGTCCCAGCCATTAATGTATATGTCAAGTATCCGTCCACTAAAAATTACAACATCAATTATTAAGTTGATGTTGACTACAATAAAAATGTTTTTCATACAAAAATTCAAAAGTGGGCGGTGAGTTTGTATGGGGGCTACTCCAAACAGTGGACGTGGCGGGTCAATCTTGATACTCTATTTAACTGCAATAAAATTAAGTATATGTGCAAAATTTCAACTGGAAAGCATAAAAATTGGTCCCCAAAAAATGAGCAAAAACATATAGACGGACAGACGGACATGGCTAAATCAATTGAAAAGTACATATTGGCGTTTTGTCAAAAATTGAGATCAAATTTTCACGCTCATATTTTAAGTGATAATACGTTGTGAGATTGGGGAAAATTTTGGTATACACGGTGTCTCAAAAGAAAGTTCACATTTAAAAAATCATTAAAAAAAAAGTAAGTAGTTTATTGAAAAATTAAATATTAAAATACACACTTTGGGAATTTATTTCTTCAAAATGATATTGTCCAAATGTAAACCGTTGCGTTCACGGCATTCATTTAATCGAGCACCAAAATTTCCTATGACGGCTCGGCAGGTATTCTCCGTGAGGGATATTTTCTTTTAATTGTGCCAGGGAAGTCGGTTTGTTGCCGTAAACTTTAGATTTGACGTAACCCCACAGGAAAAAGTCCATCGGGACTTCGTGGAGACCAATTTATATCACCTCTTCTGGAGATCAATATGCCAGGAAAAATTTCAGGAACTCGTGGTAGAGACCTGTTGGACGTGTGTGAAGTTGCACCATGTTCTATGCACGTTTAAAGCAACAGCACGCTTCCGAATCGAAAGGTCCGGGTTGTCACGAACAGACTGAGTAACACTGTCTATGTCTTCAAACGTTCTCAAAGACCTTGGACGCCCGGATTTTGTTTTTTCCAGCGTTGAACCGGTCTCTTCAAACTTCTCGATCCATTTTCCAATGAGTCGAGGGCTTGGAGCATAATTTAAATGACGAACATGTCGAATACTGTAGTATTTTATACGCGCTACAGTCGCTGAATTACTGTTTTTGTAAAACAAACGTACGCACAACGCACGGTCTGTTCCCGAGAAACGCTCCATAGCGACTAAATTCCTAAAAGCTAGGCTACCTATCGACATACCCCCCGCGCCCCTGGGAATAGTTGCGTTTACGAAATCAGCAAATCAAAAGTGAACTTTCTTTTGAGCGGAGATATAGCATCGAAAATAACAGATTGTGACATTTTGGCATCATACCAATGGCTACATAAAATAACACAATAATATTTGAAATATCAGTTTGTTTTTTCTGCTTTATAGAGTATGAATGTAGTCCTACATGTTTAAAGTAACGACATTGTTTTGTTAATATTAATTATTAATCTCTATAATTATTATGCAAAACAAAAACAACCTTTTGTAAATTTTCTGATGAAAATTTTCAGTTCATCTATTCAATTAACTTGGGTGTTTTTCAGAAATAGTTGGATAAATGGAAAAAAGCTACTCATATGATGGTGATAAATTACTTAATATATTAGCCACTTCATTTTTAATATTGGTTACAGATTAACATTTCAAAAATGGTAATAAATTGCTGCACGGACTAGAAACTTATTCATTTTCTGAAAGTCATAAAAATTGATTGATTGTATACCTACTTCCAAGAGGTATCATCATACCAAATATGATGGTTAATTGAGACCGATATAAATATCCGATATTTTTGCTCAGTTTTATGTTTCTCAAAATAGGTCTGGCAAGGTGCTATATGATATAGTGCTAGTAAGTAATTGTGATATAGTATAAATATAAATGATTGTAAGAATTTAGATTTCTTTTTGACCAATGTGTAAAATTTTAAAAGAAGTTTGAACCAAACTGTAAATTAAAACATAAAACAAACAAATTCGAAAGAAATCTAGTGAAATCTACAAATCAGTAAAATATGTCAAAGTCAAATTTAACACAATATGGTCTACAAATTGAATGAAAAACATAGAAAACTATTGTTGTACTCCTTACTAGAGATGCGAACCACCCATGAACCGACAATTTTTTTCCAAAACATATACATAAAATCACATAATCATAAAAGTGGTTTGATTTAAAACCAGTTCGCATCTCTTCTGAAGAGTATAATAAAAATTATGCATGTTATGCCCATACATGAAGTACAACCCACCGCCCATTTGATGGTATCTCCCATTTCATTACTTTAAACTTTAACTTTATTCTAAATGAATCATCGGCTACTCTCAACAAACTTATAAATTGCGAATATAATGCAATTTATTTTATTGACATTGCGACCCTCTCTTAACTCTGTTGCATTCTTAAACTGTTTAACTTGAACAAACAAGATATGTGTATATGTAGGCGCGAAGTTTGAATATAAATATTGTTTACTTGCAATAAATACATAATAAAATAATGTGCTTTCATAATCAGCGTTCCGGCACAATTCTAGCGCTAATACGTTGTATTGTATGACAGCAACACAGTCCAGGGTAAACGTAAATTATATTGTATATAAATGCGAATATGATCTAGTATACTGTTCTTCAACACTTTGAAACTTGTTGCTGCTCGATAAGGTTTGAATCAGGGTTGGATACCTATTAAAAATTACGGAGTGATTTGTCTTGCTTTTCGAACCCATGTCGATGGTTCAAATCAGTCCAAGAAATGGTATGAAGCGAATATTCATCACGACTTCGAATCCTGTTTAAGCAGTGTGGAAAGCGTATAAAAATCAAAAATAAAAATAATGAATTAAAATTCGTCAGTTATATGTCTGTCCGTCTGGGTGTTGGTGGCATCAATTTTAATGATATCCAATTATAAATAGGCACCTAAACTTCTTTTTTTTTGTAGTCAAACAGAGTATCCACATTGATCCGCCACACCCACTTTTTGTGGTAGCCCCATAAAAACCACCTGCCCACTCTTTTTGTATGAAGAACCTTTTTATGCAGTCAATATCAAATTAAAAATTGATATGTTTGTTTCTAATGGACTGACGTTTCACATATATATTAATAGGTGCGACACATCCCCCCCCGCTATTTCCTTCTTGTATAGAAAACATTTTTATTGCGGGCAATAGCAATTTGAAATTTGATATCGTGGCTTTTTCTATGAATGAACACTTCACATAATTATAAAAGAAGGTCTCCCGCCCAGTTTTAGGGTTACTCTCCATATAAACCACTCCATATAAGCCACCCACTTTTGGGCTTTTATATGAAAAAATTGCACCCAATATCAAATTTAAATACGATATGGTGGCTTCTTATGGATGAACGCTTCACATATATAAATGCGTGTGTTCTCCTTTTTAAGGGGTAGCATACTACCCTACCCTACTTTTATATATTTTTGCATGAACATTTTTTTTCATTACTGGCAAAATCAATTGGATGTTTTATATGGTGACTTTTTTTCGGCGGACGATTTCCTTAAGTATCAAGGGGTATGTCCCGCCCACTGTTAGGAGTAACCCCAACCAACTTTCCACCCACCTTTAGGTTGTTAGGCCTTACAATTAATTATTGCTCTATAGCGTGTGGATGATTTTAATGCTATGCTTCCACCGAAGTTAACGTTTTTTCATGTTTTTTTTTTTTAATCTAATGGAGATCTTTCAGCTCAGGACACTCCCCGAAAGGTTTATTGGTTTATTGGCATCATCGGGCCATACTTTTTTAAAAACGAAGATAATAGAACAGTCAGAGTCAATGGCACACGTTATAGAATCATATTGAAAGAATTTCGTTTCCAAATGTATTGTATGTGAATAAGTCTTTGGTTTCCACATCATGGCGCCACCTGACATTTTTGGACTAAGTGTCGAATTATTGAGGGACCGTTTGACGACAATATAATCTCGAGAATCTAATCCAGCATCAATTTCAGCCTGGGAATCCAATATTGTAAGATGTGCCATCAATTGGATTGACTACTGCCCACTCTGAGATCTAAGGAAAAGCTATTACTGTCTTATTGATTGCTTATTGAGGTGCCAGCTTTAGTTTTAGGCTCAAGTTTTATGGAAGATTTGCAAATGTTCTTCGCTCGCTTGGTTGACGGTTAACCTATTGTGGTGACTTTAGAAGCGGTTGAACCATATCGTTTACTTCTAGCTTCTACTGTCACCCTGATTGCTCAGGCGATGGTCTTCACAAGGCTCATAACGCCGGAGAATCTAGGTTCGGATTGGTTTGGGTTTGAAACAGTTTCCAGCCCTGGTTTAAATTGCTGTGATTTGCTTTGTTTTCTAAAATATCATTTCGAATCTAATAATACGTACATTATATATAGTACTACGGATAAAGCTCGGTTGTAATAAATGTTGGGAGAGATGGGTGCAGACGTATTGCAAAGATAAGCGAAATTGTTGAGAATATGGCGCTAGAAAATATTCGCAGTCACTGGTGGCATTAAAACAACTGATTTTGTATAAGATTGAGCTAATATAGCTACACATACTTTTTTTTAATGTGAGAACCTTCGGTTAGAAACCTGCTGAAGCTTTTTACTCAAATCATTTACGCTTTACACAAACAAGTTACTCGGTACATCACCTCTCCCATTAATTTCCTATCGATCGCATTCTATATTAAGTAAAATGTGAGAATATTGCTTAGAATTGCAGCAATTTACCTGTTACTGCAATTAGCAAATAATGACAGCAATGATTTTATTTAGTTCCAGGAATCCCCTTTCCTAAGCACTTACTCACCTAACTGACGTGTGACTAATTTGATACAAGATTTTGATTTAACATATTTTTTTTTCTGCTTTATTACATTTAACGCATACTATCAATCTTTTTTTCTTATGGCTAGTCTCTCAGAAAATCCCAAAGAGATATTTACATATATACGAGAATGTATGAAGCAAAAACCCCCAACAGTAATGGATGCGGTTATGCTTGACTGCTGTCACTTTGGCCGCTGCTGCTCACACCTCGTTAGCGACTGCTCATTGTATCTGTAATCCATTGCATATATGCTGGCACGCTTGTGTAGATACCCGGCAGACCAGCAGTGCCGCAGCTAACGACGCCCACGCTAACAACGCCGAATTGTATCATGCGCACTTTGTACGGATCGATATAGCTGCCAGGTCCCTGTATGGGACCACCTGAGTCACCCTTACATGAGTCTTTAAGATCTCCTCCGCCGGCGCATATTTGTGTTGGACGTATTTCGCGATGGAAGGCCTCAGTGCAAGTTTCACGTGCAGTGTTAGCTACACTAGCTTCTAGTGGCACATCCGATGAGGTATTATTTTCTGTATTGCCCCAGCCGGTGACAAAGAAATTTGGTATGGTATTGGCCAGACGACTCAGTTCATCGGTGAGAGGCAGACAAATTGGTTGTATGTAAGCTATAAATGACAATAAATTAAATATATATATACATATACATATACATATATATAGATTGAAATCTAAAGTATCTGATAGTTTTGTATACATACTCTTAAACTGTACAGCGCGATCGAGTCGTATAAGCGCAATGTCATCGTAAATATTTAATGGCGTATAAGCCTCATGCATGAAGATTTTCTCTACATTAACGTCTTCTACAGGATCGGCACATTTGAGTCTACGTCCCTGGTATACGCAGTCCTGCTCTGAAGTTATGTTATGCTCACCCAGACGCACTTGATAACTATGTAAATGAAGAGATTTACGGTTGTAAGTATATAAATAGAGAAACGCATTCCAGACCACACACTTACAGCTGATTATCACGACCAGCAATGCAATGCGCCGCCGTCAGTATATATCGTTCAGAGATCAGAGTACCGCCGCAGAGAAACCTACTCTCACCATCATCCATACGATAACGCAGCAATGCCATCCAAGGACGTGTGCCCAGTTTTACCTCAACACCGTGCGCCACACGCATGCCAGTGCTCTTACCACACTTTAAGTTACGTAGCATTTCCATTGTTTCCGAATTATATTGAATTTGTCCGGGTGTACAGCAAATGTGTCGCTATAAGGAAATAATTGTTATCGTTAATTTTGTTGCTACTAAGATTAAGTATACTTCGTAAGATGTGGAACATAATAATAGTCAATGTAGGTCTTTAAAAAAAAAATTTCCAAGTCTAATAATTTGTACAATATACCCAACATAAGATTTAAGTTTAAGGGTCACTCGACCCGCCTTTCTCAAACCCAATAAATACTTCATTATTTAGTTTTCGTGTTCCACAAATAAACATTCATATAAAAAATCGAAATTCCGAATGTAACAAAGAAAAGCTCCATCGACCAACCTTCTTTACATTATCGATAAATGTTGTAAATTATGTATTTATCGATGAAATGTCCGATTTATTATCGATATCATATCATTTTTATTATTATCATCACAAACAGCTGATATTTAAATAAAGCAAACGTCATTTTGCCACTCACATGTTAACGACAATGTACATTTGAAGATTTTGTACATATTTCGGTGCCACATAGACTCCATATCGATTTTAAGAAAAGCTAGTTTACAACTGGATAAATAGTAGCACACATAGTCGAATATGGCTCTAGATTGGCATGTCTTATCTAGTTTATAAACATTATATATACTTTATATGGACACCAACGCCTACCGCTGGGTGTAACAAACTTTCTGACAATATTATTATACTATTCAAACAATAACAACAGCGTTTAGCACAATATTTATTTGCTGTATTTACCTTGAGATAAATTTACTTACCACACCATTGAACATGCCACAATTCGATTGTTGCAGAAAGTTTCTATATTCGCTACTCAGTGTTGTCACGCCTGTCTGAATTTCCTTCAATTTTGTTTCAATATCACGACACGATGCAATTGGCATGCATTTTCCTGCTAAACCATCGGCACGTCTGCAATCATCCGCATATTCTGTGTGATAATATAGATGAAGTTAGCTGTAATCCAGTAAAGAGTATTCAATATTTTTACACACCTGCTCGTAGTGCTGCTGGTCCACATATCACAGCAAATAGCAAAAATACGAACCCCGATTTCTGGGAATTTCTCATTTTAATCTTTAAACACAAGTTCTATAAATAATATAACGACATTCACAATCACAATATGACGTACTAGCTCAAGCGATTCGAAATTCGCTAAACCGGAACGAAAACAATTATTCAGAGTCGATTGTCGTCTGTAAGCTGAACGATGCTCAAAACGCAACTGCTTGAAAATTAACTTTGCTTGCGACTTATACAGTAAATTCAATCAGAGAGCAGTCTTAACTTAACTTAATTCTACTGCTGAGCTTTGTGTTATCAACGGGGAAACAACTCTCTCTCTCTTTCTCTCTCTCTCTCTCTATTGTATACTAATTAAATACTTACTCGTATTATAAGTTATAAAATCAACTTTCAACCAAGTCCCGTACTAATCTGCTTATCAACTTTGAAATAATTACAGCAAAAAAACACCCAAACTGTCAAACTGATTGAGCTAAAGTTTTAAGGCAAACTACGGATAGGTCAGGAAAGAGATCCTGTGATTACCTTAACTTGTCTCAAATATTGTTTTTACATATTTTTGTAGTCTACCTTGTAATATAATCTGCGACAAGCAAATTAACGCAAAAAATTAAAACAAACACTGCGAATTGTCAGCAAAATTGACGGGGTGTATGCTCGGATTGTCTTGAAAATTTTGAATTTTAATTTAAAAATTGTTTTTATAATAGAACATCGCACATTTTCTATGTGTACATCCTTTAATCTATTCTTGTAGTGTATAAATCCACAGATATATACATATATGTCAGTAAAGTAATGAAGTCAACGTAGATAATACAAAATATTTATGATACACATATTTCTTACGAGTATCAACACCACGATCTATCCACATCAGTATGAATGCGAGTGTGTTGTCATTGATGTTGATATAATAAGTATATTATATTAATTGATTATATGAGGTCCTTTAAAAAAATCCGTAGTCAAATTACATAGTGAATTTGTTGAACTTATCACCTTAATAGCTATAAATAGGGGAAATATACAAACAAGAGTAAAATTTTAATTATGATACCTTCACTCAATTAATCATAACTTCGGTATGTATGCATAGATTTCCTTTATCAATACCAAGTTTTCGTAAAAGTCCGATTTATACGTAAAAAATAATATACGTAAAAAATTACATAATTTGGAGTTTTCTATTTTTGTATGACGATAGAGTGAATTTAAATTGAATTTGAATGAATGAATGAATTTTTTTTGTCCAACAAATCGACATTTCTCAAATATTTTTGCCCACAACACTTAAAATACAGAAGCGATTGTAAAAAATTGTTAAAAGCATCTCTTTTAAACTTTAAGATGAGGGTTTTGGCGAGCTTATCGGACGTTTCCAACTCGAGATATAGCCTAATACGTTTAACTATCTCCGAAAAAAGATGAAAAAATTTCGTATTTGGGAAACCTATCCATAAAATCCATAATCAAGATCTCTCTTAGGGTACTTTAACGCCAATATCGGTAAAACTGGCGATTAACGCATGGACGTTCATTGACTTACAACAGAATTAAATAACAATTAAGGGCGGCTTAATAACATTTGCCCTCCGTAGCATTATTACTCAGAACTAGAACGACGAGAGAGGATTCCAGCTGAAGCTGAATCAGCCGTAAGTGGAAAGAATTTGAGTTATGTTTATGCTTCGCTAACAAAGTTGACCAACACAAAACTAGCAATTGCTTCCATCAAGGTATCTGATGGCCGAACTCTGCGAATAGTTGACGAGCAGTTTCAACGATGGAGAGAAATTTTAATAAAAAGCAGCAACACCAACAGTACGGAATCAATCCTTTTGTAACACTGAGGCATCGTAATTCTAATCGGCAAATCCCAACTGATTCTCCTCCACATGCTGAGCATATACTCAATGTATATTCATCATTTTTAAAATGCTTTCCTTTATTGATTCTGTATATTTAAAAAAAAAAATAAACAAAAATCAAGTGTGACCCTATCCCTTTCGCAAGGTCTCTGTCGAGCATTGATGGGGAAAACAATATGCTGATTGTTATTCGTGTGTCATAAGGCTATAAGTAGTAGTAGTATAAATAGTATTAGTATTATAAGTAGTAGAGTAAGTAGTAGTATTAGTAGAGAGTAGTATAAGTAGTATAAGTACTAAAAGAATAGTGTAAGTAGTATAAATAGTAGTATAAATAGTGGCAGTAGTTGTAGTATAAGTTGCAGTAGTATAAGTAGTAGTAGTACTAGAGCTGTTGTAGAGCTCACCTTGAGCGCAGTGCTACCAACTCTAACTCGGCAAAAAGGGATAGATTAGAGACATGCAAAGGAATTGAGAGGCCTGCGGCTCTAAATGTATATTTTCGAAAAAAGTCACGTTCCGCGGCATTGTAAATGCCTGCCAAAATTTACGGAAGTAACGGGATGTAACTTTGTTCCCGTTAATACTGACAATTCAAACTAAATATGTTGGGAACATCACAAGAAAATATTATTTGACCCGCTACGGTTTTCACTTCCGGGAAGATATTGCGACAGTTAATTTATTAAAATGTTCCATTATTCTTGTTTGGGATGATTTTAAATTTTAAATTGCTCCAAAAGCTTTCAGCTTTTTTGCTTGAAGACACTTTTGAAGGAAGGAATTTTAAAGAATAGTTAAATATCATTAAAAATTAATTGGAATCATTTAAGAAAACTATTTATTTGAGGCGTTTATTGCGTGTTAGTGATATAAACTAATCGTCATTGCCCTAGAAATTGTTTTATTGACTTCATATAAACACTTTTTTTTTAAATAAATGACAGCAATTCACAATTTAATTACGAAGTGATTAACATATAATCAAGGTTTTACTTACACATAAGCTTATACGATAAACCCATATAAAGTTTATTTACATAAGCAGCGCGACAATATTTTGAATCAGAATATATGGAATAATTATGTCATTTATAAGTACACCTTCTCTTGATTAGCTTTATTGTAAACTTTCTTCTTAGTTCTAAAATAATATAGTACATCATTTGGTTTGAATTTTATCTGTAATCCATTGCATGAAGTGCGACACGCTTGTGTATATTGCCGATAATCCAGCGCTACCACAGGTAACCACACCCTTGCTTACGATGCCAAATTGTATCATGCGCTCTTTACCCAAATATTTGGCGGGATACTGAATGGGTCCGCCGGAGTCACCTTTGCATGAATCTTTTAAATCTTTACCGCCTACACAGATCTGTGAAATACGTATTTCATTGTTAAAAGCCTCCTTGCACTTGCTGCGTGCAGCGTTGGCCAAATTAGCTTCCAGAAGTACATCTGACAAGGAACCATTCTCTGTAGCGCCCCAGCCGGTCACGAAGAAGTTTGGTAAGCTATCGGTAAGTTGTTGCAATTCATCGGTGATGGGTAGACAAACTGGTTTAATGTATGCTATTTATAAGAGAACAAAAAAACATAAAATTCTGTAAACGTTGCAAATTACAGAACATGAATTTAATAAATTACTTTTATTCTTAATATCATGTTCAAGTCGTATTAGTGCAATATCATTGTAGATATTTAAATCCGTATAAGCCTCATGTACGAATATTTTCTCTATATTAACATTCTCCACAGGGTCGGCGCACTTCCTTCGCTTTCCTTGTTTAATGCAATCACTTTCCGTTGATATCTTATGCTCACCCAGACGTACTTGATAGCTTTAATAAATGAAAAATAGTAAATGATCAGAATACAGAAATTCACAGTAGTGCGGAAAGTTATTAATTGCCATTCACTTGAGAATGGCCAAAAACGTTTCTTGTGGAAACGGTCCAAGCAGCTCACAAACTTCCGTTAGGATGCGTATCCCCTGGGTAGGCTCTGAACATACATAAGTTCTGAGATGAGCTATTATGTGTAGACAATCTTTCTAAATTAATGGTTGGTGCGCCAGGTTTGGTTTCAGCTAACGCAAAGCCTTGACCAGTGAAGACACAAAGGAAGCCTCTGATATGATACACACTTGATAATGACCCAGGTGGCAACGTCTGAGACAATGACTGTGCATGCTTTGGAAATACCAAGTCTGGGATAGCCTCCGCAAGCTTGGTATTAACCACAACTGGTAGCTGGCGTACTGGTGCGCCCTAGACCGATAAATGGTTGCAGCGCCGAAAAAGTAAATAATTAAGAATTTCACCACTTTCACTTACAGTTTATCTTCGCTGTTTGTGATGCAGTGTGCCGCTGTCAATACGTAGCGTTCAGAGATGAGTGTGCCACCACAGAGAAATTCATTATCATTATTGGGCGTACGATAGCGCAACAATGCCATCCAAGGACGTGTACCCAATTTGACCTCAGTACCTCCTGCCACGCGCATGGCTTTGCTTTGGCCGCAATTCAGTTTGCTTAGCATGTCCTCTGTCACGGAATTATATTGTATTTGGCCGTGCTCACAGCAGACATGTTGCTATGAAGTAAATATGTATATAAAGTGCAATTCACTTGGTACAATTTCACTTACCACGCCATTGTATATGCCACAATTCAACTGTTGCAGCAAATCCATGTACGCAGTACTCAATGCTGTGTCATCCGAATTGAATTCCTTTAATTTTGCTTCAATATTGCGACATGAAGCAATTGGCATACATTTTCCGAACTCACCATCCGGAAGTGTACAATCTTCCGCATACTCTGTAGTAATAAAATATGAAGTGGGTTGGTTGAACTCTTTACATAGTTTATTTTGTTTACATACCTGCTCGTAGTGGACTATAGAGTACAATGAATATAAGCAGCGCAATACTTGACACTTGAAAAATCGACATTTCAATATTGCAATTCAATTTCAGTGAATGCAATAGTACGCATTTATATTTTCATATGGCACACAGCTTGTACAATTCGAGAATTGCCGGATTGTATCTCATACAGTCTAGCGGCATACGTTGCCTTATGTACGCTGAATGGCATTCAAAGCGAAACTGCTTGTTTCAATTAAGAATTCATAAAATATTAAATCGTTCTGAACACAGACCAAAGGTACGGCACTCTCTCTCTCTCTCTCTATTGATCTCGACATGAACAGGTTCCAATTACAATTCTTGAGAAGCAAAATATAATTAATTTGTTTCCATGTAAAAATGAAGCGGTTTGTATATCTTACATGAACAGCATTATATTAAACAGTGCTATCCGACATGCATTAATGCTAGGGAGAACAGATAGAAAGATACATTGCAAGCATGGCAAAGTTTTACACATTTTTTATATTTGTTTATTTAAAGAAATGTGAGTGTAGAGCCTACTGCATAATGATAAGTAGGCAATACGTAAAGTAGGTCGAAGTAGGCATTGCGTTTATAGGCTTATTAACAGATATGACATTGAAAACTAGGATATACTGTGAAAAAAATTCACTATAAAGATATCGGCAAGTCGTGAAAATGGCTCTTAAAAATATAGCATATACTGGCGTTGCGTGGCGTGGCACGATGTGACCTCGTAAAATGTCATATCTCTAAAACGATTAAACTCCCCATTGGTCAATGAGTCATTTTAAAGGGGAAGAAATTTACTTTCTTTTGAAGGTATTTCGAAAAAAATCGAAGATGTCCACATTGGTCAAAAATCAAAAAACATTTTTTATTATTAAATTGTAAATAGAAATTTTGTCTTTTATAAATTTTAAGTGAAACCGTTGTGTAGTGCGTAAAAAGAGCTTTTCAAAACCCTCGTAGTTTTTTAAAATTTCTTTATTTTGTTAGGAGTTATCCTCATTTGAGCGTAGACGTGCATAGTAAAAACCGGAAATATGAGCCCGTTTAAATAGACAACCCGTCATTCAATAACATTGAAATTTGTTTTTTTAATATATTTTTAATAATACCTTGAACATGTAAAAATCTTAACTTAATTTAAGCAATTTTATTTTTTACTTGTGACACAGTTTATAAATAATGCCCCATAAGTAGATGTGTATGAAGCGAATTTCAAGTTGATATTGACGTTTTCCATTTAAATTCATAAAAGTGAGCTGTGGGTTCATATGGGACTACCTCAAAAAATGGGCGGGACACGCCCATTTCTATATGTATATGAAGAGGTTGTCCACTTAAATCCACCAAATCAATTTTCAAGCTAATATTTTTTCATAAAAACAAAAATTTGAAGGTGAGAATGTATGGGGGCTACCCCAAAAAGTGGCCGGGCCACGCCACTTAGTCTATGTATGGTGAGCGGCTGACCATAAAAAGGCACCATATTGCATTTCAATCTAATATTGACTTTAATAAAGAAGTTTTTATACAAAAAGTCAAAAGTTGGCAGTAGGTTTGTATGCGTGCTGCCCCAAATAATGGGCGGTTCCCACCCATTAATATATGTGTCAAGCATCCGTCCATTGAAAGTTACTATATCAATAAAAAATTGTTCATACAAAAAATCAAAAGCGGGCGGTGGAAACTTTCTACTGGATAGCATAAAAATTGGTCCCCAAAAAATGCGCAACAACATCCACACAGACATACGGATGTGTCTAGATCGACTCGTCTCGTCGAGCTGATCAAGAATATATATACTTTATGCGGTTTACGATCCCTGCTTTAATGTGTTACAAACTTTCAAACAAACTGATAATACCATTTCACACTATGTGTGATTGGTATAAAAACACAACTGTTTTCTCGAACATGGAGATGTATATGATAAATAGGATTGACTTAAGATCCATCCACACCATATTTAGTGTTTCTAGTTTAAGTAACAAAAAATGTTCCATACAAAAACTCGAAAATGGCATTAGGTTTTGTATGGAGCTGTTAGTAGTGTTGCTTCAAACATTTCCAGATGTGCAAACCGAGTTTTTAAACGAGTCATGACGCAAATTAAGATTAGAGATTATAAAGTCGCTTTTCTTGATATTTTTCTTTGAGACTATATCATTCTATAATTAACAATATTTGGAGTGTCACAGCCAGCGTACTGATACGAGTTGGTAGCTGAACACGAAACATTTGTCTGCGTAGCTTTACATTTTTTGAGAACAAGAAGTTGTTTTTATTATACTCCCTTTCACATTGAAAAATATGTATATAACTATTAAAATAAAAATTGCAGTTGAAAATTTATATCTACAATAATTTAAAACAAAGTTTCATATAGTCCTCTTCAGACTATCACATATTTGTGACGAGTTTACTTAGACTTCTCGTTACTTTTAATGCAATATGAAAAATGTTTCACACAAACATTATATGAGAGTCTGCACAGGATTTTAAATTATCATTTTGGTTATATTTTTATTTTTTTTATTTTCATTTAATTTAATTTCGCTCAACTGTCGGCTAAATTGGCTAAAGATCTGTCTGTGTGTCTGTCTGTCTGTCTAGATCATTTTCGAACTGTCGATTTTCTGAATGTCGAATTAACAACTAAATATATAACAAAGCTTGACAATTAAATTGCAATAAATATCAACAATCAATTATGAGATAGAATGTAGGTCAATAAAATAAATTAATTTATGATTTAAAGACAGTTATTAGTTTTAAGTATAATCCTAGTTTCATACTGGATACATAATAGACTCATCGGCACTTTGTCGATTGCTTACAGCTTCCATTTGTTTTTATGTAACGTTCTTTTTTTTAAATTTTTAAAATGTTTCTGTTTAGTTTAGCCAATTGTTTAGATTTAGATCAAAGGAGTTGTTCTTTGTTTGATTACATAACTTCTTCTTGGGGCTCATTTTGATTTTGGTTTTCTACAAACGAAATAAAATTGTAAGAAAAAGAAAATATGCTTGATTAAAGATCTTGAAAAAAATATTATTTTTTCTTTATATGCAAACGTAGAAACTAATAGAAAAGTGGTGCCAGAATCTTTTCGATTCTGTATTTGTGTTAGTCAATATTTTTAATTCAAGCCAATGGTGCAAAAGAAAAGTTAATAATAGTTTCGATTAATTACAAAGGCCGATTTTTGTTAATACATTAAATTTTAGATTAGATTTATAAAATTAAACTATTCAACATAAACATCAATCAATGTATACATATATAAATAATAATAATAATAATTAATATACATACAAAAATTTTTTTTTTTTTTTTTTTTTACATACAATATTGGCGAAAAAATACTGACGTTGTTCTTTAGTAACATGGTTAAACAAAGTTTTTCAATACATACTCGTATACTAAATCGATTATAATTAAAAAAAAATACTCTCTTAGTCTAATCGACGAACGAATTGTTTCGGTGGCATTTGATGTTAGTTACTCAAATTATGCACTACTAATTTATCTTATACAAATTAATTGTACGCGTTTGATTCATTTGAACAGCGTCGTAAACAGATTTTAGTCACAAGTCTTGAGTACCAGAGTTCGTTCTATTATCATACAATCATTCCTCGTAGTGAATACATCTTCATCGTGGTTAGAACAGAAAACAAATTGATTTGAAGTGGAGCATGTGCATGTTAGTAATAATAGTAATAATAATAGAAGAATAGTTGGTTTGAAGTAGAGTAGTAATAGCGGTGGTGAGTGAACATTTGCAGTAGTGAATTATTGGTTAGAGGATGCGTGACAGAGTTGTGTGCCATCAGTAGTAAACAGAATTTATTTAATAGCAGCAATTAGTGGACTCTCATCGCCTAAAAGAAAAACAAAAGAAATAAAATACGGAACGTTAATCACTCTTTTTTCCATAAAGTTTCGTGGGCACTAATTCACGAGTCTTAATGTAGGGCATCCTGGGCCACGCCCAAGTCACTGGCATCGAGCACTCATAATTAAAGTTGTACAGCTGATCCTCCAGCCATTTGCGCTTGTCCTGTGGTTCTGGATAGGTAGAAGCGAGACCTGTGCACAAAACAAAAAATGCAAATTTATTATGATTTCCATTTATGTAAGTATTTTAGTCACTGTTTGCTACTTACCGTTGTCGTAGGCACACTTAGTCACGCCAATAGCAATTTTCATTGATACATCACGTATGCTCTCCAGTGGTGGATACAGTGAACCGCGCTCGATATCACTTGGATCAACAAAATCGGCTAGTTCTTGTGCAGCAATAAGGAACATATCATCAGGTATGTGATGTGTACCGGTGCAAATGACACCTAGTGCAACGCCAGGGAAGATATAAGCATTATTACCCTGACCAGGGTTATATGTCTTGCCGTTCATTGTTACAGGTGGGAATGGTGAGCCCGAAGAGAATATGACGCGTGCCTGTAAAAATTGTAATAAAACAAGTAAGCACACTACAGTCAAGCTTGTCCGATAATTAGATACCCTGTTTAGATTTTCAGTTGCTTTTTAAGGTAATAAAAATGTTTTTTATACAAAACCAAAAAAGTGGCAGTGGATATGGGGGTATGGTATATGGACTACCTCTAAGAGTGGGCAAGACGACATCGCTATTTATATGAAGCATCTGTCCATGGTAAACCACCTCAAAGTTTTTCATACAAAAGTATACGGTGGGTTTGTATGGAGCTACCTCTATGACTGCGGCGGTGAACGCCAACGCTCATCGCTATTTATATGAAGTATATATCCATAGTAAACTTGATTTTGAAAGTAACAAACAAACAAAATTTCCATATAATAGCAAAAAAAAATCAAAGGTGGTGGGTTTGTATGAGGGCTAACCCTAAAAGTAGGGCGGGAATCGCCCTACTTTTATGCAGATCGTCAGTCTTCAGACGGTAATAAAATAGTTGTTCGTACAAAAACACAAAAGTGGGCAGTATGTTTGTGAGTTCTGTTTTTTAAATAACTGAACGGAAGGACAGACGGACATAGCTATGTACATATATCAAGTCAGCATCCGATGCTGATCAAGCATATAGACACTTTATGGGGTCTGGTCCTCCTCCTTCTATCTGTTCATACATTTGCACGAACGTACCTGTTCGCATGTCTCTTTTTGGCTACAGGGTATGCAACTTTTAAGTCTAAATTTTAATACTGCTGTAGCTAGTACTTACATCTGTGTTGTGATATGCCTGCATCGGCAGTGCATTCGGCTTTGCTTGTAGGATTCGAAAGCGCAAAAACAATAGGGCGATCATTATTGTTAGCCATTGTGCGCAGTATTGTCCGGTGTGAAGAGTCCAGCAGCAGGCTGAGGCGCCAATCAAAACCTACACATATATGGAAACATATTATAATTATTTTTTATTTGACTGTCATAGCTCCAACTCACATTCGGTTTGATAGCTGTGACAATATCGCCCAAATCCTTCATAGCCTCGTGATCCTTGGCATAATTGACCTTATGACCCTCCAGATTGCCACACTTTACGCGTTGTGGTCAACAGTCCATCAATATCAACCATCCATATTTTGCTGTACGCCTCCTCGCTGGAAACGCCTTCAGAAACCATAGCCTTAACTACCAAATCAGCAATGCCGATGGCAGCCTCACCAGCACCCGCAAACAGGAACGTGTAATCCTTGAAAGATTTGCCAGTTATACGCTTCGATGCCGTACAATCCAGCAACAGCCACAGCGGCAGTGCCCTGAATATCATCGTTAAATGTGCAATAGGTATTGCGGTACTTGTCAAGAAATCTAAATGCATTGTCGATTGCCGAAATCCTCAAATTGTATCAGCGTATTCTGGCCATAACGCTTAACCACAGCCTCCATGAATTCGTCAATGAAATCAGTCATATTCATCGTCCGACAACACGTTTCTGACGCAAACCGACATATAGTGGATCCTCCAACAGATCAATGTTGTTTGTGCCCACATCGACAACAATGGGCAAGCACTGATGCGGCTTAATGCCAGCAAGCGCAGTGTACAGCGCCAATTTGCCCACCGGAATACCCATGCCGCATGCGCCCAAATCGCCCAGACCTAAAATACGCTCGCCATCTGTAACACAAATTGCTCGTACATTCGGTTCCGGCCAGTTCTTCATTACATCGAAGATGTGTCCGCGATCGTTGTAACGTCACGAAGAGACCGTGCGGACGACGATAAATCAAACCGATAACGTTGACAGGCCAAACCCACGGTGGGCGTGTACACAATCGGCATCAAATCCTCAATATTCTCCGATAGAAAACGGAAGAACAAACGCTCGTTACGATCGTGTAAATCGCTGAGATATAAATACTTGTTCAACGGTTCTGTATAACGATTGCACAGCAATTTTACACAGTTGCAGCTGTTCCTCCTGCGTCTTGAAACGTGCCGGCTGCAGTCCATGTATGCCGAGCACTTGACGCTCTTCGAGCGTAAACGCCAGACCCTGTACAATGCGGAATCGGTAGATTAGTAACAATTTTGCACAGCGGACACTAATTAGCAATTAAGCTCCAATTTCATTCACTTACTTTGTTCAGACGCGGATCGCGTATGTAATCAACGCCGCGCACTTGTGACGGACAGACGATATCGCCCACCACCTCATGATAGCCGCGCGCGTCGCTGGGAATTGTTGCCACGACCGCTGCTGCTGCATTTAGACGGGTTGCCGACGTCGCCGCAGTGGCGCACACCTTGCTGAGGTTACCACTTAAGCTGAAATAAAAACTAAATGCGATTAGACAAATTTTTCACAATAAAATTTTGCAAAAAATTACAAATAGATGCGAGAACTTCACAAGCATCTCCCACACAAGCGTACACTGACCTAACCAAATACAAAAAGATACAAATCGATGACGATTTATCCCCCACACCAAACCACAAACTAGTTTATTATCTATATCTGCTCTTACATTTTGTAGTAATTGCGGTTAAGTATTTTGTTTTTCCATTTGGAAATTGAATACGATAAGTGTGCCGTGTCGCATAATTTCTATCAAATACATAAAGCCAAGACCAAGGTTATAAAAACAACATTTTGCGTTATCAATCTAAATATGTACTTATTTTCAAAGTTGATAAGTGGAAACTGTCAGCAGGTAGCCCCATTTAGTTGCGTGTTCAACTGCTCGAGGTGCTAATTTTTTCAGTCACAAGCGCAATTAATTGGAATAACAAAAATAAAAATTAATAATAAAAAAAAACGCTTTTATAACGTAAAAAAATTCTAGTTTTCTTCTTCAAATTTTGTTGGTTTTGTATATGATAGTTAGCAGTTATGAATCAAACTCACACATATTTTGATATGGGACTTTATTGTCGAAGCAACTTGATACGTACCAATATACTGGTATAAACAGAAAATGCAATTCGAAGAAGTTACTGAAATCGCTTTTCGATCGTACTCAGCTGTTAAATTGTAATCTTCTCTACTACTTGTATCTATTATCGTATATAAATATGCGAATGAAAAACAGTTCACTACCATTTTACCTGCTTTAAATACAACTTGTTCGCTTGATATATTGTTTTGTTGGAAAGGTTGTGAATATTTGTTCAAAGTCGGTTTAATAATTTGTGCGTAAAACATTTGAATCATTTTTTACTCACAAAGCGTATGTTATAATTTACACGGAGTTTATGAAGTTATAGAGAAAAGAAAGGCGACTTGCTACTTTTAAATTCGCTGAAAACGCTTTTGCCCGAAAATCTCATCATATTATTCATAAAACATAATTTTAGCCATGAATTCTGGATATTTAGCGGATATATCGTTGTATTATTATATTTCTTATTATTAGCTACTGTTAAGACAATAGGTTGTATTTAGGCCACTGGTAACACTAGTATACGAGTACATAAAAATACTTGACCTGACCGAATGACAAATTCAACGTCAACGCAGAGCGGAAACGCCTAATACTAGACAGCTGATTTCTGAACAGTAGTTTTCTCTCTTGAACTACGAAGATAAAAATCTATAAGACACTGATGTAAGATACTGCTGTATGGCGCAGAAGCATGAACACTGACATCAACGGTTATAGCGTCTTTAGGTGTGTTCGAGAGAAAGATTTTTCGTACGATTTTGGTCCCCTTAGAGTTGGCGCCGAGTATGAACCACGAGCTGTATGATGAGGTTGACATATTCCAGCGCATTAAATTCCAGCAGCTACATCCGGATGAAGCCCGAAGCTCCAGCACTAAAGGTTTAAGACGGAAACCTGAACTTGATTGGTGGACGGCATCAGAGAGGACGTCCGAGCTTAAGATGGCAAGATCAGGTCTATGATGACCTGAAGAAGCTCCGGATTGCCAGCAGGCGCGCACTAAACTATACCGAATGATGCGCTTTCCTACGTGCGGCCTTGACCGATAGACGGTGGTAGAGCCACCTAACTTAGTAAGTAAGTTTTCTTTAATGGAGTAAATGTTCACTAAGGTGAGGTTTTGGAAAATATTTTCCATTTAGGGTGAAATATTTTCTTTTACGATCGTTTTTAAAATCGTTTCGAATACTTTACACTCGCCAATTTAGGAAAATATCTCTTCAAGAGGAACAACACTTCTGAAAGTTTATGTGGAACCATTATTATATTTTTTTTTTTTTACTGCCAAATTTGCAATTAGAAAATTATGTCATAGCCAAAGCCGAAAACATGTTTAAAAATTGCAAGAAAGACCGCTCGACTTTGAGATACACTGTACCTTGTCGGATCTACCTATTCCAGAAGATACCTCCATTGCAACATTTGCTGACGATACAGTCATTATGTCGACACACTCCAATCCAAGGATGGCATCAATGCAACTGCAAATATGACTAGACAAAGTTTCTTCGTGACCTCAAAAGTGGAGACTAAATGTTAATCCCGCTAAATCAGTACAAGTAACATTTACGCTATGTCGGAGCGAGTGCCCTTCTGTCATGCTTAATAATATGCAATAACCACAAGAGCAAAGTGCCAAATATTTAGGTCTACACCTGGATGGACGCTTAACTTGGCAGAAACATTTATTCTCCAAGCGTAAACAACTTGAACTGAAGTTAACAAAACTATACTGGTTACTGGGGCCTAACTCTGAGCTTTCGCTACAAAACAAACGTTTAATTTATTCAACAATTTTGAAACCAGTTTGGACATTCGTAATATAACTGTGGGGTTCAGCATCGCAGTCAAATGTTTCTATTATCCAGCGAACAATAGGCTACACCACGATTTAAGGTTACTAACTGGTACCAAAGGTACCTCAAACGTTTGGAAAAGCCGACTTAGACTTATTTGCTGAGACTTGAAATTCATTCAAGTAAGTGGTTTCCGATTTCCTTGTAAATAATAAAAACACGAATTTCAAGAGAATTGTTGAAGATTTACACTACACAAGTTTCTTGCAACGATAGGTAAACAATACAGATTTTCCTATTTCATTTTTCATATGCACCTATATCAATAATCTCTTCTACATAGTTAGTCTATGCTCTATATAAGACATAGTATTGTAGGACCGCATTCTCTTATCGAACAGATCAAGAGTATAGGGAAATATATATGCTTATACATTGTTCAAATCAAATTCTATTTCAACTCTCTTATAAATCTGCTTATAGTTTGAAAACAAATGCATTTACTAGAAGTGTGACTAAGTTAGTGAAAAATATGACAAATCAATCGATAAACTCGTAGATACCTACATACGACCTATATGTATACACATATACTTACTAATGTGTAATATATATTTTATTTAATAGTTTCAACAGAACTTTCTTCATTTGTTGTAAGCTTTGCGTCAGCATAAAAGCAATTTTATTCAATTTGATTCATTAGAAATGCTACTGTTTACGCACTTTTCAAATTATAAATAATATATTATACACCGACAGTTTTATGAGCCATTACATATATCCTAAATCTTAAGAAATTCTCTAATTTATGCAGTCATTCAGAAATTAAAAGAACGCAGCAATCGATGGTGCTTGACTTTGAGATATTCTGTAAATTGTTTAAGGCTGCTTATATGAACCATAGTTTATATACGTTAGTGCTCCGATCTGGGCATAAACGGGATGTTTTATTAGAGTTGATGAAATAGTAGAATTAATTAAAAATAGTAAAAACAAATTTTTATACAAAAACTCAAAAATGTGTAGCAGATTTGCTTGCGGCTACCTCTAAAGTAGTCCTATATGGGACTATATGAAATAGTTTAAAAGGATTGACGTACATGGTCAAGGAGGTCAAGGTTGTATGGCGGCTATCTCTTATAGTGATTCAATCTGGAACAAATTTCGCGTTTCTAGCCTAATAAACAACAAAACAAATAAAATTAGAATACAAAAACTTTAAAATGGGGCCAGATTTGTTTGGGAGCAACCCCTTAATGTGAGGTTGACATGTTCATTTAATACTAGTTATCTGAAGAGTGAAAATGTGAGCCTAAATATCCAAACTCTCTATCTCTAATAGTTTCCAATATCCAAAATATTCCGGTGCTGATCAAGACTACGTGATATATATTTTATAGGGTCTGATACATCTCCTTCTACCCGTTACATACATTTGCACAAACCTGATATACCTTTTACACTATGGGTACAGAGTAAAATAACGGTTTATAGTGCAGGTATTCCAATTATGCAAAATAATTCCAAATTCAAATTTGATCATTGAATTTGCAATAACCATAACGACCCAAGGACAACGTTCCCAAGGACGACTGGGTTTTCGCCCCGAACCGATCTGCACAAGGAGATTTGTGCAGTCAAAGGTTGTCTAACTCAGCCCAAGTGTACCAGTCTAAACCAAGCTGTTACAACAACAACAACAACACAACTAATCCACCCGCAATTTACAAAAAAAAAAAACAAATTAAACTAATTTTTTGTTCTCATGTGATCTACTTGAACTGTGCTCATCAATAGAACAATAGTTTTACGTGTAATACCAGAAGTAATTCTCATCTCATTTTGTTTCCTCAATATGTGAGATCACAAATGAAACGTCGACCGCTCACGCGCTCAATCAACTCAGTAATTGGATGAGAGGTCTCATTCTAAATAATCCGGTGTAAACCCGTTCGCATTTTACAATATATATTCGTAAATAAATAATAATAGGTAAAAATGCCACCGACCGCCAGCTACCACGCTCCAATATCGTGAGCGCACGGATCTGACGTAAACGTCGTCATCGTCATAAATGCGGTGGCATTTATAATCAACCGTCATCGTCGTCACATAGTTCTTTATTAATCACTTTTTCATCAAGTCACCAGCACTTAACAACTTAAAAAAAAAAAATAAAACAAATTTTGTTACTATTTGCACACTAAATTCTAATTTTTTAACATTATCATAGAAATTGTTGTTGGCGCAGCTGTTTTTGTTGGCATTTCAATTTCTCGCATGACTTTTTCGCAGTCCGTGAAATTTAACTCTGCACTGAAATGGAGCTCGACGTAATCATGTATATGGTCCGCTTCAAAAGTTTAATTTTTATTCAAAATTATAACATCTTTTTCGGGTTTTCACTTTTTGTGACTTGTAATTCGATGAAAGTTTGGGTTAGTTCTATATGTAATTTCTGAGCATTTTAATGTTTTATCATCGGAACTTTCGATGTTATTTAAGTTGCACAATTGGATTAAGGTTTAGAAAACAAATATAATATATATTTTCTCATATCTAAGAAAAAAAACTGAGGCAAATAGAAAAATAACTCGTTTTAAAATGTTCTGAACTCGAACTAATAAACTCATCGGGGTGACTTTTTTAAGCTACATGATCACAAAGAATGTTATTACCAAAGCACCGATTAAGGTTTGTAGCTGAACCTGAAACATTTGTCTCCGTAGCTTAACACTGTTTAAAAACAAAAAGTTGTTGCTAGCTGAACCTGAAACAATTGTCTCAGCAGCTTAACACTGTTTGTAAACAAAAAGTTGTTGTTTCTACCCTCACTTCACATTAAAAAATATGTACATATTTCTTGAAGTAAAAAACGACCTTGAAAAATGTATATATCATTTTCATAACATAGTTTCCTAAATAAAATGTACATTATTATAGTAAATGTTAGCTTCTTTTGCCTAACTTTCATACCCGCGGGTATGAATGAATGTCAAAGACAAAGTATGAAGCTTAATGGTTCCTCTCAAGAAAATCAAAAAAAAATTTTATTTAATCTACAAGCATCATCCGTCGTTATGTCGGGTACTTCTCGAACTAGCCTCGTATGTTGGTTCGTTTTATTTTTGCACCTACGTTTTTTTTTTCTCTCTATACAAAAATAAACTTGTTTTCCTAAAATAATTACAATTTTATTTGTTTTTTTAAGCAGATTTTTCTCTAGAACTAACATAATATATACTTTACTAATTAAAAATATTATAAATAGCATATTATATGCTGTAAAACATTTTTTCTTTTACAAATTTTCACAATTTACAATTTGCTGCTTACATCTGTTTCGAAAAATATGTGCTAAATGCAATATAAGTAACTCCCTGTTAGTACACAATTAAGCTATAGCATTCTTGGGTGCATATTAGCGTCGGAAAACTATCGCAAATATGCTTCTATGACAATTTTTATACTCTTCACATAAACTAGTGAATAATAATATTGTTTATTCACAATGCAACGCCTCAAAAGAAGCATTAGAGACCCCATAAACTATATATATTAGTGATCAGCACGACAAGAATTCAATCGAGCCATGTCTGTCTATCTTGAGTGTGTCAGCGCTTTTTTTTTTTTGTTTTAGTGTGTCTTTGAAATATTGGTTTGAAAGTTGGTATGGAGACTTTTTATAACCCTAAGCAACACAAGTTACAAAATAAACGCTATTTTACATACAGAAAGTAACTTTAAAACCTAATAGCATTTATAATTCAGAAAGATTTTGCTGTAACTTATTTTACTTCATTTGTTTATTTGTTTTCGGTTATTTTTACCAAATCCCAGTTTATTATTGCTTTTCACATTTTAACTAATACTCCAGTCGAACTAGTTTTTTAACACCTTTTCGAAATAAAATTTATTCAAATTTTAATTCATTGCAATTCTCCTTAATCATTTCATGCGCAACAAAATTGTCAAACGTCAAAAATGTTCCAAATGGCGAAATTCATGCCAAGTATATATATCTATAAATTTTATTACACTCTAACGACTACTTTAAGAAATATGTGGTAAAAATGAAAACTATCGATAAGGCCACCGATAATTTGTCATCACTATTGTAAATAACATTGGAACTAATGAAACAGACCTTGAATTTGCGTTTCAAGTTTTAGGTCACCATTAGCTAAATGGGTTTACACATAGTAAGCTTTTTTTACACATATGAAGTTGTGTAGGAAATACAATGCATGAGGTCATTGAACACATTGATTGTTTTATTGTTGTTCTTTTTTTTTAGCGAATTTCTCCTGTCCATTCATCAAATTGTTTGAAGCTTAAATATCTAACTATTAAATCGCAAAATGTCATTTTGAATTTGAGTGAAATAAGAACAGCATTTGAAGTGGAAAACAAGATAAACCTGCCAAAAACTTGAAATAATCAACGATTAAAATCATAAATGGCCGCGAAAACTTATGAATTTGGCAACGAAATGGCAAAAAAAAGCCATTAACAAAGCGAAGCGCAGAAAATGTGTACATATATACCGCATAGCGAAGGTGCGAATGCGTGAAAAGTATAAAATATTAAAATTAGAAATATATTTATGCTTAAATATTTTTGCTTTGGCAAGCAGAATCTTATAGATACATATATGTATCTGAGTATTTTGCATATGAGACAGCAACAAGGTCGCTGGGTGGTGTGTTGGGAGGTGAAATGCCGTTTACAAGAATGTGTAAAAGAGAGCGCAAAGAGAGAGAGAGAGAGAGAGAGAGCTAAGGACAGTTGTATATACAACAAAAGTTTTATAGTATATTGATTTTCTTTTTGTTTGTTTTTCGTGCAATAATATTAATTGCAAATGTTTTATTTTCTTATTGGCATTGATTATATTTTGATTATGCAATAAGAAAACACTGCAAAAAAAAAAATTACGCTTTTGGCCAAAAAAAAAAACATGCTACATCTGCTCGGCTATTATTGGAACTGTGTGCGAAAGAGATGCCTCGACGAAAGCGAAAGTACGTTCGGTAGGAAAAGCTGCTACCAAAGCTGGCGGCAACTGCAGCGGTGGCGACGTTGACTTCTCTGACGACCATGCAACATAATGCGAGAGCAAGCGAGAAAGCGCACTGGGTCACTGTGCAAGCGACGCAGGACATGCCAAACTAGTTCAAAACCGAGCCGAGCAGCAGCAGCGCTAAATTGTTGCATAACATGTGAATGAATCCTTTTGCCCAACTTATTATTAAACAAATTATTGTGACAGCCTTTTTGCTTAAATTCTAGTAAACTTACATTGGCCGCGAAAACATTTCAATTCGTTTCTGAACTTGCTTTTTCCTTTTGCTGCTCCTTTTAATTGCAGTTGACACTTATTTATTGCTGTTTGCTAGTCACTCTCTTGTTAAACGTTTATTTATTATATTTTTAGTTTAATTTAAACCAAACGCTTGGCTTGTTTAGTTATTTTGTAATAGAAAAATAATTTTTACCACCCCCGGAAAAACAAACGCACTCGCAAAACCCAATTAGAAAACTAACGCGACGCGGACATTCCACGACACGATGCAGACTGATTAGTTTTCATGGCATCTTCGCCTATTTTTGTTCTTTTTTTCGTTCTTTCTTTCTTTCTTTTTGCACTCATTGTCGCTTTTCATTGTGAATGAGCTTTTCGCTAAGGCATCAGCTGTTGCCCGCCAAAAAAGCAAACATTTGAATGCAAATGCTTAAATTTAAATTGTTGTATAATTCAATATATTCGCCGATTAAAAAGCTTCACGTATTTTATCTTTATATGCATTATTTAATATTATTTTCAATACAAAATTGAACTCAAGCTTTTTAAGTTTCGATTCACAAGTCTAATTTTTTTAAATACAAACTTCCGGTGCGTTTGCCGCTTACTTATTGCGAATGTACAAATTTCATTTAAAGCGTTGCCATATAAAAAAATTGGAGCTTGGGAGAGTAATACATTTTTCAAAATGCTGCATGCCCCGGTTTCGCACGGGTAGTCGATACTTAGTTACATTAAGGGCCGTTCTCACGACTTATAAATACATTAGAAAATACGAATTGGCAAGATATGCTATTGGCGGAAAAATATTGAAAAGTATTGCATGTCACCACTTCACAATTGTAATAAATCCAGTTTGAGTAGCACTGGCGTATATTTCGATTTTTTATGTTAGCGTTCAAAAATCGATATCTTTTTTGTCTGTTATTTCAAATATTTCGATTATTTTCGTCTGAAATCGGTTACTTTTGTCTTATTTATCGGTTAGCTGCAAAATGCTGAAGAGGTGGACGGTCCATTCATTTGCACAAACGCATAAAAAGCATAAACGCATAAAAACTTGAAAGTGAGAGTGAGCGCCACCGCTGTAAAAATATGAGCGTTAAAGATATAGACAAGTCATGAGAACGGCCCTTAATGTAATTAATATTTTAATGATAGTTCATACCGTCGTCTTCCTCTTCAACGTCCTTCTTGAATGTGAATGAATGATTTATTTGAATTTGAAGGAATGAATGGTTTATTTATTAAAGCGTAAGTTAGGTGAGATATCAAAAAGCTTTTAATTTTTCCCAATTCTGGATCCATTGAAATTGTATCGTATCCCATTTCCAATTCAGATTTATTCATGGTTGAATTTAATGAAGTTGTCACCAGCTAAAATGCTTGTCAATATAAGCTTACATTTTTTTAATATGGAACCTATTCTTGTGATCTAAGAAATACCTCAGTTTTTTATGAAATAAATTGAATAAGTATATAAAAAGAAGAACGATTCCATCTGTGCTCTTGTAATAAATACATAGACGAGCATTTGTAATCTAAAAAAATTTTCATGCAGAGTTTCCAGAGAACCAAATTTCTTCGGTTGCGACGTAAAATATATTTCTTCCAAATTTTATTACTTCTTCAAAACAATTATGCAAATCATTAATAAAACTACATGCTGTCGCCACTTTCCTTGCGCTGCAGACACATAGCTCTGCATGGAGGCATTATCCACATCCAATGCTCTGCGCA
This sequence comes from Leucophenga montana, assembly GCA_035044765.1. Classification (NCBI taxonomy): domain Eukaryota; kingdom Metazoa; phylum Arthropoda; class Insecta; order Diptera; family Drosophilidae; genus Leucophenga; species Leucophenga montana. The sequence goes on along the minus strand of JAWNNQ010001912.1, from coordinate 298,721 downwards.
CAGGTTCAAAATCGTAGAAAGCACGAAAACCAAGTCCAACGAAACGATCATTCGAATTGAAAGTAACGCGAAAGAATCTACCATCTGAGTGAACATCAAAATTATCCAGCTTGCCACAATATTTAGGAAATTTACGATCAGTGCTCATGAAATTGGAGAACTCGATATAATCACTGGCGGTGAGAAACTCGCAGCTAAAAGAATAGTGAAAATTTGAGTGTGTGTGTGAGTGTTTGTGCTAGCAGTCAGCCAAAACTTACGTGCCAATACCCTCAACATCAAAATAGGAGAAACGTACCATAACGCGTTCATCTTGCTCGCCATAGAAATAATAATTGCAAATCAGATTCTCCAAATAGAAACCGGGAAAATTTGGCGAATGAAATGTGCCAGATTTGCGCATGGTGCTGTTGTAGGCAAAGGTGCAGTTCTCCTCCATTTGTACGCCAGAAGTAATGCCAAAGTCTGCATGAGGAAAAAATAAAACGATTGAACAAGTGAAAACATTAGTATGGTTTCGGAAAGGACTTACTTGTCAGAAACCTGAACTCCGCACGAAACCCGTAGTAGAAAACTTTGTTGGTAATTGCGGGATATTTGCCAATGAATTGTAGCGACAATTTAGGTCCAGTTGACATGATGGGTTTCGGCAAAAATGCACCACAGATCAGCTCCACCACTTCATATTTTCCGCGGACTTGTGTCAACACCTGCAGCGAATCTGTTGGCTTGCAGGAGCTTGCATTTTTGTTCTCAGTTGGTATGCTAAAGTCATGGAATTTAATCTGAGGGAAGGAAAGTTTTGATTAAAATATGCACAACAACAAAATATGATAAACAATAGAAAAATGTTTCGGTCTTTAGGCCTCTTTAAATAAATGAAACGCATGAACTTGAAGAGAATTTATTCAAATAAAATCGATATTTTATTGTACCCTTCATACATAATGTGCATGGTATATAAATTATGTCGCAAAGTTTGATATATCCAAAACGAGGCATCAGAGATTAACTAAAGTAGATGTAAATATTCTAGATCAGATAGAAGTATATAAATTTGTTTAGTACAACCAATATCGTATAAAAATACCACATTACGGCTTCGGTATTCAGATCACACACATTTGAGGTATTTGGAATGAATATCAATTTCAACAGGAAACTAGGATGGACGCTTTACAAAGGTCTTAATTAGTATGTCATATCCATTACTCTCAACGATATTCAATGAAAGGCATCTAGTTTTTCTCCAAAATATTGCTTTCAATAATGGTCAAAAAAACTTAACTTCACTTATAAAACGAAAAAAAAGAAACCTATTATGCCAAATTTAATCAGAAAACTTATATTTACGTGAAATTCGATTAAAAGAAGTCTTTATAACAAAAAGAAAAAGAAAAAAAAACAGATCGTGAAGCAAAATGTGATTAATGATTAATTAATAGAGTGTACAGTCGCCATACTAATTTATCACATCTTATTGGCATCGAATCGACCACTTTTGAAGCTCAAAATATGTGATTTGAGCCTATGTGAACGGCTTTGCATTGTTCCTCCACCGCATGAAACTAGCGCGCTGTAGCGTAAACACAACGCTAAATATTATCGCACATGCTCTCAATTGGATTCAAGTTTGAAATATTTGCGGGCCACTCCGAAATATTGATTTCCGTCTACTGAAACGGGTCACGCTTGCGTATAAAACACATATGCCAATAAAGTCAACAATTAAAGAAAAATTATACAGTTTTAGTTACTTTCCACCAACCGAACCAGATTCAGTGTAGTCATACCCACTTTTCGGAATGCTTTAATCACTTTATAAGCACTTTATACTACTTTATAACTACTTTATATACATTTTTTCCCTAAAAAGCTTATTCGGACTACCTATTATAAACAGTTAAAAACAAAAAAAAACCAAATCGGTCTAGCCGTTCTAAAGTGATGCTCTTATCAACGAACATTTTTATTTATATAGAATAAGACGATTAAAAAATTTTTTAAAACAAAAACGAATTTTTAATTATTATTTTAAACCAAGTTTTTTAAGAAAAAAAGAAAATTTTAATTGAGTTTCTCTTAGTGTGTGTGAATTACTTCTAAGACTTTAGGATTGTCATATGCAATTCATTATTATTAAGATCAATATTAACTTGAATATCGATATTATGGATTTTTATTGATTAACGCTTTAATTTTATTTAAATAACTTTTCTACTACTTTTCTTTGTTATGTGCGTTAATTATGCATAATTCAGTATTTGTCAACAATTATGCACATTTGTGATACATGCCTACTCATAAGATACCTTTGTACATTTAAATAAATAATTATAAATACATACGAAGTGCATTAAAACTTCGGTTGCACCGAAGTAAACATTTTCTCTTTAATTTTACAAATTTAAACTTTCCATCTCTTTCTCACCTGTACGCGCTCATATTGAAAACCATAGAATTCGTAACGGCACTGTATGCGTCCAACGGCGTTGTGAGAATTTGCGGCAGCAGCTGAGCTCAAAGAGTTTGGTGCGCCGTTCGCAGCATACGCAAACAGCTTGGAAGTCTCAAATGTGCCGGACTTGTTGAGACGTGAATCGAAAATTAGTCGACATTCTTCTGCAAGATATTTCACAACACAATTAATTTTATATGTTAAATTTGTTTGTCAAACTAAGGCAACATCATTTTCTATTCAGTGCAATAATAAAACGTAGCAACGCCGGCGTAAATATGACCAGATTATACGATGACAAATTGACCACTTTCGAACGCATCTGCGATGAAATTGCGAATGAGCCGAGTTATTTGGGCAAAGCGAAAATATTGCAGAATTTCTTCGAAAAGGGAGAAAATGGTAAACGCTTTGGAGGCGATAAGCTGCTCTGGGTACAATTTCTAATACCAAAATCTACCCAACGCGTTTACAATTTGCAGAACAAGCAAATGATAAAATTATTTGCGCGCATATTTCACCATGATGTGCAAGAGATGCATCTTGATTTGGAGCAAGGTAAGTACATACATAGGTGGATATCATTGATATAGATTAATTGTAATACTTTGTTTATTGCAGAGGGCGATGTCTCGGAGACGCTACGCAAGTTCTTCGAGAGTTCAAAAAAGCTGAAACCGCAAAAGGAGAGTAAACTTTATATGCCGGAAGTTGAGGAGTTTCTATGCAAACTGGAGCAGCGTAGCAAAGAAGACGAGCAAGCGGAGCTATTGCGTGAGCTGTGTCTGCAGGCCACTGCACTGGATCTGCGTGTGGTAAAGCAAATAGAGCTATTGATGTAGAGCATCACATTAAATCTCATGCATGCGCCAACAGGTGATACGTTTAATCAAGCAGGATTTGCGCATTAACGCTGGCGCGCGTCATATACTCGATGCCTTTGGTCCTTTAGCCTATCCTGCATATCAGAATACACGCGATTTGGCTGCAGTTGTAAAAAAGTTCGGTGACAGCACCGCAATAAGCACTGCCAAGAAGTCGCCGGCAGCGAAAAAGCAGGCAAAAGTGAGCAATGTACAAGTTATGACGCCCATATCGCCCATGTTGGCCAATGCATGTAAATCTGTCGAGGATGCATTCAAGAAGAGTCCAGCAGGTTTGTACAGCGAGGTGAAATACGATGGAGAACGCGTGCAAATACACAAACAGGGCACAGAATTCAAGTAGGGGTTACATTCTTTAATATTATTTGCATAAACTAACGTAATAATTATTTGTGCGCAGATTCTTCAGTCGCAGTTTAAAGCCGGTTATGGAACACAAGGTTAAACGTTTAAAAGAATTTATACCAAAAGCGTTTCCGGGTGGTGGCGATCTAATTTTAGATTCGGAAATTTTACTTGTTGATACCGTCACTGGTGCACTCTTACCCTTTGGCACGCTGGGTTCACACAAGAAGAAGGAGTTTCAACACACTGAAGTCTGCCTATTTGTATTTGATTGCATATTATACAATGGCGAAGATCTGACAGGATTGTATGTATATTTTTTTGTTAAAGAATTTTTATACTCCTCACAAATAGTGTGAAAGGAGTGTTATTAGTTTGTTTGAAAGTTTGCAACGCAGTCAATGACCCATCCGAAGACCTGCGGAGCATAGGTATAAATAGGTATGCACATATATATTATTAGTCAGATCGACGAGATGAATCGACTCGATCTAGACATGTGCCTTGGTTGTGCTTGTAATAGTAAACAATGTTTTGGTGTTTAAATGAACATATTTGTTCGACACAATATTTTTAGAAGGTTTCAATTTTCAATGAAATGGTTTTTAAGTCATGAAAATCGATTAAAAATTTCGAATCAATGTCGGGTTCTCGTCTGGAATGGTAATTAAAATTATTTTTAAACATAACCATTTTAATACAGTTTTTATAGCCTGTTCCCTTGGTAAAATTGATATTTCCGTCTGTCGTTTGACCGTCTGTTTGAACAACAGGATCGTGGAGACAATAAGAGATAGAGACTGCAAGTTTGGATATTTAGACTCTACTACTCTATAAATAAAGCGTATTAAATGAACCTGCCCACCCTTCCATAAAAATATGCCACTCATTTATAAGCTACGATAAAAACACTAAATTTGGCATTTCTCAATCAATCGTCAATCCTAATAAAATATGCCACAAAAATTTTCGTTTTCTTGTCAAGTGTATTTAAAGCTTCGGTGCCACCGATGCTAATTTTTTTTCTAGTGTAAGTTTACCTCACTATATGTATTCAATATTTATTTCACAGAACTTTCAAAGAACGCCGCGAAATACTGGAGAAAAACGTAACGCCCATTAAATCGCATGTACAACTTTCCGAGAGTTATTTTCTCAAGACCAAAAACGAATTGTCTATCATGACCGCTAAAGTGCTTAAAGCTAATTTGGAGGGTGTGGTACTGAAGAGCCCTGGTGGCACCTATCAGCCTGGTAAACGTGGTTGGCTTAAGGTAAAAAAAGATTATCTTTTTGGTGGCAAAATGGCTGATACAGCCGATTTAGTTGTACTTGGCGCATGGTTTGGCTCCGGTAAAAAGGGTGGCGTTTTAAGCATTTTTCTAATGGGCTGCTATGATGCCAAAGATCGACTCTGGAAGACGGTTACAAAGGTACACTCAGGTCTAGATGACGATACAAATGAGGAAATACACGAACAGTTAATGGCGCGCATGGAACGCGCAGATGCAAATAATTTGCCCTTGTGGTTGCTGTGTAAAAAGCCGCTTGTGCCGGATTACTTGGCCAAAGTGCCAGAAAAGATGCCCGTTTGGGAAATAACAGGCGCAGAGTTTACCAAATCTGAATCGCATACAGCGGCAGGTATTTCCATACGCTTTCCACGCATTACAAAGATACGCAAAGATAAATCAGCAAAACAAGCAAATGATTTGGCATATCTACAAGAATTGTACGATAGTTCTAAGAAGGATGTTAATGTCGATCTCTTGCTTGCCGATTGTAATTCGGAAGATATGGCTATTGATAGTAAATTAAATTTGCCACAAACGCCACAAAAGAATGGTAATGATGAAAAGCCAAGCACAAGTAGTAGTAGCAGCAGCAGTAGCAAGAAGTCATTGAAACGTGAGCAACCGGATACAGACGATGATGAGCTTCTTAATGATGGTGATGTCAAAACGCACAAAAAAAGTGCACGCAAGTCAATCAAAATGGAGTCACCACAGTCAAGAACGAAAACACCGGTTAAAAATAATAAAGCATCGAATGATTTCTTTAAGCCAATTAATAGTAAAACTAAGACCTTAGACAGCAAGTCAGACATTAAGTGTGAAACGGATAATCAATTATTTGAACATTTGGTAGCGCACTTTGCTGATGATATACCAGACAAGCAAAACTTTGACCGCTTTTTGAGCAATGGCGGTACACTAACCAAGCAGACACAAGAGGCAAATATTGCATTTCATAATGCAGATGATATTGAGGTTGATATGGCGAGCTTAAGAAAGAATTATAAACGCACTTGCCGACACATAAGCAATGACTGGATAGAAGACTCCTTGAAGGCAAATGTTTGTCAACCCTATCCACTCTATGCAATAATATTGAAATAAACCGAAACCAATGTTGTGATAAACGCGTTTGCCTACTGTAAATAAATATATATATATATATACATATAATTAGTTAGGAGCAAAGAAAATTTATTATACGCACATAGTAATTATACAAAAAAAAAAAAAAACCATTATTCAAGTGTAGAGAGTTATTTCTGTTTTCTGTACTGTATTGTTTTGTTTGTTTGGTGTATGTATTGTTAAAAAGAAAATCTATTTATACTATATATTAATATAAAATTATTTAAATTGATAAAATTGTATTGAAAGCTTTAACGCTGTCGCACTATGGGCGAAAATTATGTTTTCGTGGTCAAAATTTACTAACTAATCTACTTTTAAAAATGTTAAATGGAATTTTTTTTAACTAAATGAAATGATTTGCTTGGAACTATCATATTTATGTTATTTAGTTGATTTTATAATAAAAGTTTTTTTGGAAATAAATATTACACATGATAAAATCAAGAAGGCAAAAGAATAATGTTATACTCAAATTATAACAGTTAACGAACGAGTGCATATCGTTTCTTGATCACATAGTTCAAAAGTATTTTCGGAAATGATATGCTTAACAATAATAAATGCGAAAAGCCTAATTTAAATGAAAAGTGGGGAATGTGTGGATAGTTCTTCCGGTTAACATAAGATTAAAAAAAAAGTTGAGACACAAATAACATGAGCAGCGTTGTGAAAATCTATCAGATAAGTAATTATACCGTTTCCTATATTCCTTTACAATTAACTAAAAGTAGTATTACTGATCTACAGTGGTGAAGCAATGGTGGCGCGCCATCTAAAAGAGGGGGCTCCAAATTTGAGTTTTATTCTTTTTTGTTTTGCTGTTTATGTAATTGTTAAACGTTTGTGAGTTTTTTTCTTGCTCCTTTCGCCTTAAGGGCATAGAGCCATGTGTTTCTTTTCTTTGAATTAGAAAAAAAAAAATTTTTATTTTTTGCTTTCTCGTTATGGTCTTGGGGGCTTCTAGAGTCTAGTGTTTATTTCTAGGAAATTGTTCAACTTTTATATTATATTTGTTTTTGCTCGTCACTTTGGCCTTAGGGGGGCCTTTAGAACCATGTGTTTTCTTTCGATGAAATTTTTAATAGTTTTTTCCGTTGGCCGTAGTGTCTCCAGAGCCGTTCTTTGAAATGCTTAAACTTTTGGTATTGCTCTTCTTTGTCTATAGCAGTTTTTTTAAGACCCAGAGTAATAATCCACTGCCGACCTATTCAGTTTGAATTTCTTACGAAAAATTCAGAAACTACCCTGGAAACCTACAATTTCTACTATATGCATAAAAGAGGTAAACTTTAAACAGCAATAATATTAGAGATGAAGAACACCATGAGAATTTTCCATAAGCATCATTGTACAATCGATTATAGTCAATGGTAATGTATGCAATGTGCTGTGTGATAAAAAATTGTCCTCGTGCAACATTTGCCGGGCTAGTCCTATCTTAATAAACAACATAAAAGGTTTAAAAACATTAAAGTGCAAAGTGTAGTACTATAAGTTTGGAATAGATGTTTTATATGGTTGGATACGTTTTATGGAGTTCTTATTACATATTGCATACAATTTGGATTTTAAAAAAGAATACGCCAAAGAAGATGACAAAATTATAAATGAAAACAAGAAGATAACAATTAGAAATGTGTGAAAGTCAAAATTGAGCTTAGTAATCCATCTTGTCAAACGTGGTTATGGCACGATCAACGAAGGAAACTTGACAATATTTTGCTAATCTTAAAGAAGTCACAATAATACTCCAAATCGATTAAAATCTTTTGAAACAACTGGCAACTACTACAAGTTTGAAGAGTATGTTAATGAATCTTTAAATCGTGCAGTAAAACTGTACTCATGGTTTACTATACCTCCATCTGTGCAAAAAATGTTGGTGCACGGAAGTGACACCATAAGAGTACCATAAGGTTACCATATTACCATACCATACCATAAGGTTACCAATGTCTTTCAGATGTAGCTCAAGAAGCCTGTAATAAGATGTTGCAACATGAAAGAGCACATAACAGACGCAGATATTTTCATAAAACTAGCAACGAGAACATAATTCATTACCTGCTTATATCGTCAGTTGGTCGAATAAGTAAAACAAGATTTCATTAAGACAAAAAAAGAAAGAGTCTAACTTTTTCGAGTATGTTTTTATGTAGTTTATAGAAGTTTAATCGATTACAAAAAAAATATGTATCGTTTCATCAAAGTCCGACAAGTATTAACTAATTTACAAACTTTTAACCGCCAGCAGTCAGGTTTAGCCCATAGTGCGACGCACCGACGAAAGCTTCGGCTCCAGCACGACGTTAGTGTTTTGCTTGGTCAGACAAACAATTAATTGCGAACAGTTTTAATTTGTGCATCAACTACACTGTATACATACATAACTTTACGGAAACGTAATGCTGATCGAATTTCTATTACTTTTGGGCCTGGCAGTATTCCTGTTCTATAGATGGTCCACCAGCAAAAATGATTTCTTTAAGAAACGGGGCATAGCATATGATAAACCCGTGCCGTTCATTGGCAGCATGTGGGAGATGTTCCTGCGTAAAAAGTCAATGTTTGATATGTTTGTGGATCTATATCTCCGACACGATGGCAAGTAAGTACGATATAAGCATAGTTCATATAGGGTATATGTATTCTTAGTGTAGTTCAAATGCAAAAAGTGTACTACGTAGAAAGAGAGCTGTCAGATTTTTATTATTATTATTAAATCACTTGAACTTGATCTTTGGAATGTAATGTGTGGTGGGAATTGTAACGCTTCTGTTGTACGCATTTATGACATCACTATTTAGAAGATCGTCTCGATATGTACATATGTTTTATTTCAAATCAAATATTGAAAAATATTGTATGATTTCATGGTCAAGTGTAATTGTTTCATCATGCATTGTTTATCTAAATATTGCAGTTATAGCCTATATAAAACGATCAATTTGTATTATCGAATGTATCTTAGTTCTGCTTTTAGTTATGTTTTATAGATAGCAATTGCAAAATATATTTCGTTGTATTTATTATATTAGCATTGATAACGCGCGTGTTTGGATTAACACTCTCAGTTTCAAGTGGGGCGCTTCAACTATACCGTTACTATATGTACATATAGTATGTATACTAAAAAAGTACACTAAAGATAAAATTTCTTATTGAAAAATTGAACACAAAACGTGCAACCTTCAGGCGCAGCAACAACAACAGCAACAACAACAGCAACAGAACTGCAGAAAAACACAACAAATTAGTCCAAGTCCAATAGCAATCCAATTTAATTAGAAACAATAATATTTCAGTTTATATTTCACTTCTTTTAATTTCAATTCTTTTAATTTCAATTCTTTTAATTACGACTTGTCACTTCAGGCTGAAAGCCCGAATGAAAGGCTGAATCGAACTGTACGCATAAGAAAGAAAAGCAAGGAACCAATCGATCACCAACACATAAGCATTAGTAATTCCCGTTACAACATATATACACATAATTTTTAATAATTTGTATGTGTGCATGAGCAATGTGTTTTTGCCTATTTAGCAATTCAGCTTTGTTATTTAGATATGCGCAATTGGATTCCTTTATTAGTGATGGCACAAGTGAATTGACTTTTTCCAACATTTCTATTAAAGGGTCTATGGCATTTTTGACCAACGCAACCCGATTCTAATGATACGTGATCCAGAATTGATTAAAATGATTGCAATCAAGGACTTTGATCATTTTATCAATCATCGCACAATGTTCAGTAGCGATGGTGATAATGGCAGCATCGGTTCCAATCTCTTTGGCAATTCACTATTCATGATGCACGACAGCAAATGGAAGGATATGCGCAGCACGCTTAGTCCTGTATTCACCGGCAGCAAAATGCGTCAGATGTATCAGTTGATCAATCAGGTGGCACAGGAAACTGCTGCATGCTTGAAGCGTGAATCGAATGTTGATGCCGGTCTTGAGCTGGATTTTAAGGATTACTGCACACGTTTTACAAATGATATCATTGCATCGACCGCATTCGGTTTACAGGTGAACTCATTCGAACAGAAGGACAACGAATTCTATAAGATGGGCAAGAAATTGACCACTTTTACCTTTGCGCAGAATTTGAAATTCTTTGCGTTTGCTAACTTTAAATACATTATGAAGGTGAGTTGCATGAATCTACATTTTTCTTATTATAAACATATTTAATTAAAATGGTTTTCTTCTTTTTCAGCTATTAAAAACTGATATTTTCGACAAGCAGTCGACGGAGTACTTTATGCGTCTTGTTCTGGATGCCATGAAATATCGTTTGGAGCACAATATTACACGGCCGGACATGATCAATATGCTGATGGAGGCACGTGGTCTTATTAAAACGGATCATCCGAAAACGCACAATCGTGAATGGTCCGATATTGATGTTGTGGCGCAGTGTTTCCTCTTCTTCTTTGCTGGCTTTGAGACTTCTGCAGTGTTGAGTTGTTTCACTGCACATGAGCTAATGGAAAATCCTGATGTGCAGCAGAAACTGCGTGAAGAGGTCGATGCAGTGAATGAAACTTTGGATGGTAAGGAGTTGAGTTATGAGGCACTGATGGGCATGAAGTACATGGATCAAGTGATCTCTGAGGCACTGCGCAAATGGCCTGCAGCCATTGCCACGGACCGAGAGTGTAATAAAGATATTGTTTACGAAGTTGATGGTCAACGTGTTGAGATTACTAAAGGCCAAGTTGTTTCATTGCCTATTTGCGGTTTGCATCGTGATCCAAAGTACTTTGAGAATCCAATGAAATTCGATCCCGAACGCTTTAACGATGAGAACAAGGATAAGATACAACCGTTTACCTATTTCCCTTTCGGTTTGGGTCCACGCAATTGTATTGGTGAGTAGCAATGTTTTGATGTGGATTATTTAACTTCTAATAAACGTAATTGTTTTTTTTTTTTGCAGGTTCTCGCTTTGCTCTATTGGAAGCTAAGGCTTTGATGTTCTATATGGTGCGAGATTTTAATATTGACGCCTCTCAGAAATCTACCGTGCCATTGGAATTAAACAAATCGGGCTTTCAACTTGCACCGAAAAACGGATTCTGGCTTAAATTTACCACAAGAGTTTAAATTATTTTAGTTTGTTTAGCTGCATGCACATTCATTAATAGTTATAAAGCAAAACGTTGCACTGGTGGGCTCTGGAACTGTAAGTGAAATACTCTATCCCAATATTCGTTTAAAAATAAAGAATGTAATAACTTATGTAGTATACAAAAAGTTCTGAAGAGGAAATTAGATGGGGTTAGAGGCGCTAAAAATTGGTGTCAATTAGCTCGAAAAATGAAAAAATACTCTATTTGAAGTTGGTGAAACCATATCAGCAAAAGAGTTTAAAAATTATTTTACTATTTGGCTAAACGAGCGACAAGTGCCGCTTAATATACACTTCGAAAGGAATTTAATTATGGAATCTCTAATAGACTCACATAAATTTTTAATTAAAAAAAAAATTAAATTTTATAGGCAAATCAAGACCTACTAAGAAAAGGTGGTTTACGGCTCCGTTTAGCAGAAATTGAGCTTCAGCATTTTGAATGTAAAGCTGTAGAATAATAGGGTTTCAAGGTGCTGAACGTTGAAATGGGCCACCCTGCACTTCATGGTGTTTCACGATGTCACATCAATTTTGACAATTTAACAAACTCAATGTACTGTGCTTTTAAATATATTTTGGGATAAGGTAACAACAATACACAGAGTTGAAAGGAGCAGTACTTGCAAGAGTGCAACAGATATACTCGTGTAAAAATTGGCATTATGCGGCCAGCAGACTGATGAGAACTCATGGCTTACTCCGAAACATGTGTATCTGCGGCTGAAACACATTTCTGTGCAACAAAAACGAGTTATTATCGATTCAGCTTCCGTTCTTCCGATCTAACTGCGTATTACATACTTTTGCGGAATTAATTCATTATACAGGGTATAAAAACATTGTACACGCGAAGAGTTAACGCGCCTGAGTGCGGATGCACTTTGAATTGTTAAAAATTGTATTTATAAATTTATATTATTATGTATTAAATTGAAATGCTACAAAATGATAACGCAATAGATAAAATTATATTGAAAGCTCCAGTGCCACCGCCTAAAACAACTGAGACGCACCGCTGAAAGCTTTATCTCCACTGCGACGCCAGCGTTTACTTGGTCTGGCAAATTATTCAATTGCGAGCAGTTCTAATTTGTACATCAGCTACAGTGTACGTACACACATCGTTTTCAGTGGGCATTTAAGCAAGCATAATAATGCTGATCGAATTTCTATTACTTTTTGTCATTGCGGCATATCTTTTCTACTACTGGGCGTCATACAATAATGACTTCTTCAAGAAACGCGGCATACCGCATCATAAACCACTGCCCTTCGTGGGCAGCATGGGTGAAATATTGATGCGTAAAAAGTCCATGTTTGATTTAGTTGTGGACCTATACAATAAACATGATGGCAAGTGAGTAAAAACGTAGAAATAATGCTTAATGGAAAATGGGGGGGAATTTTATTTTTTTATACGATATATTGTAGTTCAAATAGAAAACAAAACGAGTTATGGCAAGACAGCCTGTCACTTATTAGTATTATTAAATCTCACTTGAACATGATCATTGGAATGAAACGTGTGGAAAGAATCGTACATATTTATATGACATCAGTAATTTGTAGGTCGTTTCGGTATGGCTTGTATGATTTATTACAAACCATATTATGTATATATGTCGAATTAAACAAAAATTTTTAATAATAGAACAATATTAGCTCAGATATCATGGTCAAATGTAATCGTTCCGTCATCTTTTGTTTAGCTAAAAAAATTCAATTAGCTGTTTAAGCAAAACATCAATTTGCCTTATCGAATCTAGCTTTGTTCTGCTTGCAATCGGCATTATAGATAGCCGAAATATATTGTAATTCTATTTAATTATTTACGCTGATAATATGCGGCTATGTCAAAAATCAATAAAAAAAAGTTAACTTTAGTTGAAACGAAACTTCAATACTCTTCACACGCCTTTATTCCTTTTTTAAGGTAATTAGCTCAAAACGATGTAAAGTTTTCGTTCATTATAGATCACAAGGTTTCAGGTTTCAAGTTAATATTGACTGTAGTGAAAAAGTTTTTCATACAAATTCCAAGGGAGAAAAGAGATGAGTTTGTATGGTTTTATCCTTGTAGCGGTAGCTCTGATATATGTTCAGCCTAGAAATAGAAGAAGTCTACATACTCGATTTCAGATCGATATCTCAAAAAAATGAGTTACTAGTTTTGATTCATCGAGACAGGGCACAGAAAGACGGACAAACAAACAGACGGACAGATATAGCTAGTTCGTTTCCTCTCATCGAGCCGATCAAGTATATATATACTATAACAAAAATTATATAAAAAAATTCTGTGTGAATAAACATCAAGTGGAACATTTCAATTGAGTCGGTACTATCGTATTATGAGTCAAACCACTCTAAAGATAAAATTATTATTTTATTTGTATTTTCATTTAAGAGTCTATGGCATTTTTGACCAACGCAAACCATTGCTGATGATACGCGATCCAGAATTGGTGAAACAAATTACAATTAAGGACTTTGATCATTTCATCAATCATCGCACACTTTTCAATAGTAATGGTGAAAATGGCAGCACCGGTTCCGAACTCTTTGGCAACTCACTATTCATGATGCAGGACAGCAAATGGAAGGATATGCGCAGCACGCTCAGTCCTGTATTCACCGGCAGCAAAATGCGTCAGATGTATCAGTTGATCAATCAGGTGGCACAGGAAACTGCTGCATGTTTGAAGCGAGAATCGAATGTTGATGCAGGTCTTGAGCTGGATTTTAAGGATTACTGCACACGTTTTACAAATGATATCATTGCATCGACCGCATTCGGTTTACAGGTGAACTCATTCGAACAGAAGGACAACGAATTCTATAAGATGGGCAAGAAGTTGACCACTTTTACCTTTGCGCAGAATTTGAAATTCTTTGCGTTTGCTAACTTTAAATATTTGATGAAGGTGAGAGCGCACGAATTGAACTTTTGATTATTTTTAATTAAATATAATTTCATTTTGTTTGGTTTGTTTAATTTCAGCTGTTCAAGATTGATATTTTCGACACACAATCGACGGATTACTTTATGCGTCTGGTTTTGGATGCCATGAAATATCGTTTGGAGCACAATATTATACGGCCGGACATGATCAATATGCTGATGGAGGCACGCGGTCTTATCAAAACGGAACATCAGAAGACGCACAATCGTGAGTGGTCCGATGTTGATGTTGTGGCGCAGTGTTTCCTCTTCTTCTTTGCCGGCTTTGAGACTTCTGCAGTGTTGAATTGTTTCGCTGCACATGAGCTAATGGAAAATCCCGATGTGCAGCAGAAACTGCGTGAAGAGGTCGATGCAGTGAATGAAACTTTGGACGGTAAGGAGTTGAGTTATGAGGCACTGATGGGCATGAAATATATGGAGCAAGTGATCTCCGAGGTGCTGCGCAAATGGCCTGCAGCCATTGCCATGGATCGTGAATGTAATAAAGATATTGTCTACGAACTTGATGGGCAAAGTATTGAGATTAAGAAGGGTGATGTTATTTGGCTGCCTGCTTGTGGTTTTCATCGTGATCCAAAGTACTTTGAGAATCCAATGAAATTCGATCCCGAACGCTTTAACGATGAGAACAAGGATAAAATACAACCGTTCACCTATTTCCCTTTCGGTTTGGGACCACGCAATTGTATTGGTGTGTAGCAATGTTTTTTATGTGAGTTATCTAACTTCTAATAAACATAATGCTTTTTTTTATAGGCTCACGCTTTGCTCTATTGGAAGCTAAGGCTTTGATGTTCTATATGGTGCGCGATTTTAATATTGAAGCATCTAAGAAATCTACTGTGCCATTGGAATTATCAGCAACGGGCTTTCAACTTACACCGAAAACTGGATTTTGGCTTAAATTTACTGCAAGAGTTTAAATTTATGTATTTTATTTCGTTGCATATGTATATATGTTAGTCGGTTAAGCATGCCTTTTGTTTTTGCATATAACTATGTAAAAAAAAAATTAAAAAAAAAGAAAAAATTGTTTTTATTTACAATATTAATTAGAAGCGCAGTACGTGAATTGAACACAGTAACACGTGTCGTTGTTAAGATAGATGCGACTATTGAACAAAACGAAGCAATTTGTAAAAGCGCATTTTGCTGTCACAGCTCAAAAAGTATCTAGATACAATTATATAATTTGCGCTGCCCATTTAATTTCGCTGATAATCATACAAATGAACACGGTTTCTAAAGGCCATTGCGATTTTACGATATATGTAGATCCTCTTATTTTTCTTTTTAATTAACAGCTCAGTAGTATAGCTCACAGAGTATCTATGATTGTTAAGTGTTAGGTGTTGCCGTTTCAATTGATAGTTTGGGTTTGAAAATTGTCTGGCGATAATTACTGTGCAGGTCATTTACGTATGTTACGAGTAGATTTCCGCATTAGCAGCTATACCATGAACCGTCATACACACAGATACTCAGCTGAACTTGCGCTAGAAGCGTTAATATTTAAATACCGTGCAGCGGTCAAAGATCAGCAACAACACAATTGGCACTAGTATATAGAATTATTAATATTTTAATTACAATTTTGTTCAAAACCAATAACAACATATGCGACAATAGATACTATTTAAATTTATGGATGACTTGTATTTTTTTATTGCACATATTTAGATGTATCTTTAGTAGCGGTTGTTGTTATTATTGTTGCCTTTTGCGGTTGTTAGTAAAGATCTCCCGACTTGATTTGCAAGCGCTGTGTGTTTTGTTTTCAATGATTGTTTCGTTTATTTTTTTTCTTTTTTTGTTTTTTTGTAGCAAGTCTGGACTACGTTTGGCTATAAAAGCACGCTGACAGATGCAATACAATTTTATTAATGTATCGTCGGTTGGATAGTCAAGCGAAAGAATTCTTTTCGTGTTCTCGTTAAATAGAAGTTCTGAATTTATTTTGTTAGAATTGGAAATTTGTAAACACAAAACCGGTTGTGCTTAAATTTAATTATATTTATGTATAAAACATCAATTAATTCATTGAATATGGAAACCGAAATGCAAACATTTTACAAAGATAAAAGGATTCTTCTCACTGGTGGCAGTGGTTTTTTAGGAAAAGGTAGTGCGCCCACAGCTCCGTATTTTGAAATACTATTTTAAAGTGCATAAATTATAAAGTGTAAAACAAAAATCGTTAAATGTCAGCAATCGAAAGTGATTTGAACTTATTTATTTGAAAGGAAACAAATCTCAAGTGAAATAAAAAACTAATCATATAAAGTTGCTATTTAAATAAGATGAAACGTTGTTTTCAATAAAATTTCGATATAATAGAATAATTTATGCACTTTACTGGTTCATGTATATGAAGCGGTTGTCTACTAAAATTCACCAAACCAAATTTCAAGCTAATATTGATTTAAATGAAGAATTTTTTTATAAAAACCCAAAATTGCACGGTGGGTTTGTGTGGGGACTACACCAAAAAGTGGGCGGGCCACGCCCGTTAGTCTATATATGTTAAGCGGATGACCATAAAAAGGCACCACAATGTATTTCAACCTAATATTGACTTTAATAAAGAAGTTTTTCTTAGAAAAAGTCAAAAGTGGGCAGTAGGGTTGTATGGGGGCGAGAGAGTGAGCGAGGCGGGTCAATCTTGATACTCTATTAAACTGCAATAACGCGAAGTGTGTGTGCAAATTTTTAACTGGTTAGCATAAAAATTGGTGCTAAAAAAATGCGCAACAAAAAAAACAGCTGATTCCATACATATATGATTAGAAAATTTCACAACTTTCCCAGAACTATTCGAATTATCAAAAGTTATTTTTGCAGTTCCTGCTACGCACGTAAACGTAAAACGTTTGTTTTTAGGCGTTAAGATTCTTATGAATCCGCTTAGGAAGCGGCACGGTGAACGTGAACAGTGGGTTTGTATGGTGGCTATCCCATAAAGAGGGCGTGGCATGCTAGTTGTGACATATATACAGCCAAGGAACATAGGAAGTATCCATACCCTATTTCAATTCGATATTTTAAAAACTAAGGTACTAGTTTTGAATCTTACAGACAGGAGACAGACGGACATATCTAGTGCGATTCCACTCGTCGAACTGATCAAGAATATATATACTTTATAGGGTCTACGATGGCTCCTTTAAAGCGTTACAAGCTTTCAGATAAACTGATAATACCATTTCACATTATGTTTGAATGGTATAAAAATTTAAATAACATGTAATTAATTTGATATATGGTGTTTGGAACGTTGACAATAGTTAATTAATCTCTTCTTTTTTCAAGAGTTTTGTATCGACACTAAAAACCCAGAACCGAAATAAATTAGAACCAGTAGAGAACCCTACACCGAAAAACATGTTTCGGTACATACCAAAACCGGAACCCAAACCGAAATAGATTTCGTTTTTATTCCATATTCCAGGCAAATGCATGAACAGTTGTTATGCCGGTGTTGGGGGGAAATCAATAGTGCAGCACCGATGCACCTTAGTAACTGAGACACTTCACACGAAAATATCTCTCTCTCTCTCTCTCTCTCGCATGCAACTCGTGTTGTGCAACGGACAGTGGCACATAAATTCAATTCATGGCCTATCTATTTCTTTTTCTTACAACGAACGGAGTTGCAGTATCAACGAACACGAAGTATCAAAAATCAGCTATATGCACATAACTTAACTTACTTGTGTGCAGCATCCATCGATCTGTTTTATTGGCGCAAGCTGATTTTTCTTTTTAAGTTTTATTATAAAAAAAAGAAATTGTCATTCATATTAGTTCATTAAGATGAGTCGATTTAGCCATGTCTGCCTCTCCGTCCTTAGCAGTTAGATTTCGAAGACACAAAAGCTAGTGATGACTAAACATCTTTTTATATAAACTTAGACTTGTTATGGGCTTGAACAAGAGTATTATTAATTTCGCACAAATGAAGTTTGTGTAGCATACAGAGGCACCCACATGTTAAAGTGTCCGGCGTATAATATAATTTTATTTTTTATATTTTTTGTTTTTTTTTTTTTTTTTTTATTGATTTTTAAGTTAAACTCCATTCAATTAATTTGTTTCAGTATTAATTGAAAAAGTGCTACGTACAACAGAAGTGAAATGCATCTATGTGCTCATAAGAGCCAAAAAGGAAAAATCTATTGTAGAGCGCTTGGAGGATATGTTCAATGATCCTGTGAGTAAGCAGTCGAAGATGTAATAAAACTTCTGCAGTAGTTAATAAATTGAAAACTATTTTTTTTAAAGCTTTTCGAAAAATTGCTGAAACAAAAGCCAGATGCAATAAAGCGGCTGGTGCCCGTTCCCGGTGATTGTGCACAACCAGAACTGGGCATCACGCACGAGGATTCACAGCTGCTAGAAGAGAATGTACAGATTGTGGTGAACAGTGCAGCGACGGTGCGTTTCAATGAGCCAATCAGTACAGCACTGGATATAAATACAATAGCGACTTTAGATTTGATTAAGCTGGCCAGGCGCATGAAGAAGTTGCAGGTGAATACTTTTTAGTAATATAAAAAAATGGCATGAGTCTGACTGTATGTCGTAGGCTTTTGTGCACGTTTCATCGGCGTTTGCCAATTGTTTGGAGGACCATGTTGATGAGAGGTACTATACACATCGGTTGAACTGCAATACTGCCAAATTGATGACGCTAAAACAGAATTTAAGCACTGAAATGTTTGATAAGATGACGAATATATTGTGCGATAAATTTCCCAATACATACACCTATACAAAGACATTGTCCGAGGAGGTGGTGTTATCGGAAAGCGGTGATCTGCCCATATGCATATTTCGTCCAGGCATAGGTAAGATGGTAATATTTTAATGGTTAATTTATAAAATGTATATGTTTAGCGACCTTATTTATGAATGTATGAGTTTTTCTGGCAGGCTCGAGGTCAATATATTGAAGAAAATTTTTCCTCAATGCAAAAAGAAACAACAACAGCAAAAATATTTGCAGGCGTGATACGTGTTTCGAACTTCGCAACAAGTCCATCATTAGTCACCGATGGTATGAAACAATTCCTTTTACTACTTATATCACAACATTTAGATAAAGCCATATGCAACTCAAATCTGATATAATATGATATGCGTCAGTGACTGTTGATTAACTTGTTGTGTAGTACGAAACACGTTTGTCTGCAAAGATTTTTTTTGCAAACAAAAAGTTGTTGTTATTGTTTCCTTTCGCATGGAGGTAACAAGTTTTTTCAATGTATTGACATCGAGCCAGCCAGATAAACTCATATGCATTAAATTTCTTGTTTGATTTTAGTCATAGCCACCTACAAGGACCCTGTTTCCGGTTGGATTGATAATATCTATGGACCCACTGCCATATTGTTAGGTGTCTCGTATGGTGTGCTGCGCGTTATGTATGGAAAAGTGAATTCCTATGCGGGTGTGGTGCCAGTGGATTATTGTGCCAATACAATGTTAGCCTGTGCCTGGAATACTGCAGTCAGCGTGCAGCGAGAGTAAGTAGTGGAGATATTGTATTTTAAATATACATAAATCTTTTATAAATTGATTCAATAGTCGCACACAACCGCCTGTCATTTATAATCTGGTGCCCGATGCCCATAATCCACTCATCTGGAGCGATTATCAACGCGCTGTCGAACAGTATGGACCCAAAATGCCATTAACTAAAATGATGTGGTTTCCGTTTTTAATAACCACATCTTCGTTGTTTATTTATAAGCTGCTGTGCTTCTTCTATCACACTATACCGGGTTATATTGCTGACTTTGGTCTACTGCTAATAGGTCGTGAACGATTTTTGGTGCGTACCTATAAGCGTATACATCAGTCAACCGATTTAGTATCTTTTTTTACGTGTGGCAATTGGACGTTCGACACGGAGAATACGCATCGTTTGTGGAATATGCTCTCTGCGGAGGATCAAGAACTTTTTCCATTCAATATGCGTGCGGTGGATTGGGGCGAGTATTTCTATAATGCGTTAGTCGGCATGCGACACTTCTTGGCTAAAGAAGAACCGGTGTCCATACCACAGGGTATTAAGTTATTCCAACGGTGAGTAATTATATTGGTAAAATTTAAGTAATACTAAACTACTCTTAAAACACTTTCAGCTTGGAGATACTACATCGCACGGCACAGGTGCTGCTCTGCGGTGGTGGTCTGGCACTGCTCTGGTCACTATTTAAGTTTTTATTGAGATTGTAAAGTAAAGGTAAATAAATGCAAGAATTTTGTTAAAATTCTTAATTTAATTGGCGAGTCGGGTGATGTTTGGTTGCCTTGCTGAACTAGCTTCACTATTTCACATGTTTGCGGTAAATGAAGGCAAAGTTGGCCTTTTCTTACTAGTTCGTCTTTTTTTTTGCACAGCTGCTTGGTAGACTCTATATCCGCTGCAGCCAATTGAGTTTTAATTTGTTCAAGATTGTTTAAGTTATGAAAGATTTGAATCACCTCTTTAACTGGTACGTGTGGAACTAAAGCTTATTCTCCTCAAACTTATTTACTATCTTTAAATAATGGTACACCTCCTTGCTAATAACTCGCACCTATCCATGCCGTTTTGAAAATAAAGCGCTTAGCTCTTCAACAATAGTATACAAATTGGGGCAGGTTCGTTGGAGTTTGGGTAGTCTGCAAGGAATCTTCGAGTGTTGATTCTGCATCAGCTTGGGATTCAGCAAGTTTTGCAAAGCGATGTTTTCTTGAGGCGCTTGGATGCAGTTGCTAACTTTTTCTGGGGCTTTCCATTCTAACATTACGAGCAAATTTCAAACAGAAGAAACATGCTTCCCGAGGTCCCTAAATCAAAAGCAATGGGGCCCTAAGGACAAAGTGAGAAGCAAAAAAACTCAAAACCTTCTAACAATTATATATTCAGAACCAAATACCATAAAT
Organism: Leucophenga montana; assembly: GCA_035044765.1. Classification (NCBI taxonomy): domain Eukaryota; kingdom Metazoa; phylum Arthropoda; class Insecta; order Diptera; family Drosophilidae; genus Leucophenga; species Leucophenga montana. The sequence goes on along the minus strand of JAWNNQ010001912.1, from coordinate 277,569 downwards.
TTAGGGACACCTCTAAGCCGAAGATGGACCTAGCTACGTCATTGCTTGGATGGACTTTAATATTTGTGTACTACTTTTGCGGCTGTTTAACTCCAGAGATTTTCGTGCGATAAGTTGATTTCTTGTTGCCTATTTTACATGAGTCGAAAGCAGAGGACACCTGATTCTTCTGAAAATTTAACAGTAGAGAACGATTTCCCTGAGTTTTTCGAAATAAACTTCTGCTTCTACGCCGATGTGGCAGCATCCTATGCAGCAAATGCACTGAATCCTTCCTTGGCATTGGATGGCACTTCAAGTTTGGAACATTTTCATAATTTTGGCAAAAAAAAATTTGATCATTGTACCAAAGGATAGATTGCAAATAAAAACACAAATTTTATTTTAGTTGGCGCACTCACTCGGTGGTACATGTGACAAACGCGATAGACAAGGGGAGGTGCCGACCTCTATTTGTAGCTCGGCTAGCGTTTGCGGCAGCCACTTGATTTGCAATAAAAACACAAAACCAAACACTATTAAGTATTTCATAGCTCCCAGCGATAACCTCCGATTTGCTAAACGCGCCAATTCAAACTGAAAAGAAGCAACCAAAGATGACACAAATTCACTCCAGTTCGAAAGTCAAGAGTCAAGTGATGTAGCAAAAAAAAAAAAAAAAAAAATGGCGCAAGGATGTTGAAGCAAACACATTTCCGCTTCCGTTGGGAATTAGTAGTAGCGGCGGCGGCGTCGGCGACAAAAGTGTCTGAAGAGCAGCAATTGCCTTTAGCGAAAGCAAAACTTCTCTATTAGCATAATTCGATTTAATATTGGCAAAATGAATTTATGCGCACAGTCGGCGCCAATAACCCGCCAAAATGTTGACAATATTTACGCATTAGCAGCTGCTTCTATATGTAAGTATGTAGCTAAAAACTATGACTATTCCTTTTAAGATAGTCTCCTATATATATACATATGTATGCCATACTCACCCCCATTCACTTTGCCAACGTAGCCATTGCGCGCACTTGATGTTTTTATATCCTTTTGCTTTCCACTTCCTGCTGCTGCTGCTGCTGCTGCTGATAATATTTGCTCCATTATAACCGCCTCCACTACAGCATCCGTTGTTCGGTTACCGAGTAGTTTAGCTTCAGTCCTATTGCTCTTTTCCTGCTGCAGAAATTTGTACTTGCCGCGAAATCCCTTGGCAGTTACATTCGAACTTGCATTGAATTCGATTAGCAAATCCGGTCCGGAGCTGATGATGTGCCGTGTACTGTGTATAGCAGTCGTTGCTGATTCACAGAGCACATCAATGACTGCATTCATGTGTGCAGACTCAGCATCGAAGATGGTCAGTGCATCCAATGCAGAACAGCTCGATTGCTCTTCACGTTTAGGTAACTGCAGTTCCTCGAAGACTATTTCAACACGGCTTTCAGGTCTGTATGAGTAGAAAAGAGTTAAATGCAGTATATATTTAAATAGCAAAGGTTTATATTTAAGTATTTTTAAATTTTTTAAAAGTTTAACTGCCAGTTTTTTTGTCTTTTTGCTTTATTTACCGAAAACCGAAGGGTGCAGTCGAGTGTGCAGTCGACTTCGAGATTTCATTTAACTTATTTAAGGCTTCTTATATGAACTATACATTATCTTTATAATATACACCATGTTTGGGGACTATTAAATTATTCTGGTCCGCTATGGATCTATAGGCATATTTTATTATAATTAACGTAAGAAGCAAATTTAGCATATGCAGCAGCAATAAAACAACAAAACCAACAAAGGTTCCATACAACAACTAAAAAAATGGGGACAGGTTTGTTTGAGGGCTAAAACTTGAAGTGTGGTTGGCATCTAATCATCCGTTCCGGGGTGAGCATATTGTGAGAAAGCACCCTCTTCACTTAAAAACTTTTGCCAGTAAAGTCATAGAAAAAACATCGGATACGATTCCCTTTTGACGGCGACCCCGGGGACAACGTTCGAGAGTCACATAAACTTTTTTTTATATTGCAGTTTCATAAAGTATCATAATTGATATGCCACACCCACTTCTTGGAGTAGCCCCCATACAAACCATCCCCCCCCGCCACACATACTATTTTCACTTTTTGTAAAAACATTTTTTCTTTTGTATAGCAGTTAAAAAGTGTTTAATGAAAGGACTCCTCACATAATTATGTATCAATGGCTGTGATCCCTCTACTTACAAACCACCCGAACATTTTTGCTTTTTTGTATGGAAAACGTTTTTGTTGCTGTCAATATCGAGTTGAAATTTTATATGGCGGCTTCTTATAGACGGACACTTCATTTAATATCAAGAGGCGTGTTCCGCATAGGGATAGCCCCATACAAACTTATTGTCCACTTTTGGGAATATCAACTTAAAACTTAATAGAGTGGTTGCTTCTGGACGAACGCTTCACATATAGAGAAAAGGTATGATTTACCCTTTTTGGGGGTGGCCCCCATACAAACCCACAACCCACTTTTTCGATTTTTCATGATAATTTGTTTCATTTTATGCAAAATCAAATTGACATTTGGCATGGTGAACGCTTCGCATAATTAGCAAGGGGTTTGTCACGCCCACTTTTAACGAAGTTTTTTTTTTTTTTTTTTTTTTTTTTGGTGAGGAATTGATTATTTCATAACATTTGTAACCGTTTCGAGTTTCGAGCAAAATTCGAAAGCTCAAAACGTTTTGATTGTAACAAAAATGGTTCTCATAGGAAAGGTCATAATGCCAAACTTAAGCAATAAACCAGAAAGCTGAAACTTTTAAAATATGTCTTTAATATGCGAATGTAGCATCTAAATTTCTACTGTATCTAGTGTGTCTGTTTTAGTATAATTTAACCACTGGCAAAATGTCTGTGCACGATATTCTTTTTTACCAATTGAATGAAGACGTGTGAAGAGTATTGGACCTCCCGTTCTACCTAAATGCTAAATTTTTCATTTGTTTTCCTGCTGCAGTATGTGGTGATTATTGCAATTTAAAAACTTTAACAGAGTGTCATTAAAAACCTTAAATCAGTGACGTTAACAATGTGCACTTCAGAAGATTTCTTTAAAATTTAAGTTAAACTAGTGACTTTCCATAATTTCTATCAGAAGTCATCTCTTAAACTTAAAAATTCATACGAATTCGACTCCGTCATGTCGAAATTTGGATTTCAGATTCCTAATAAGCGAATTCCTACAGAAAGCATCGGAGATCCCATAAAGTATATAGTTCTTATTTTCTTAAGCAGCTTAGTTGTTTGGAACACAATTTCGAGTTAAAAGAAGTAGATTTTTCACTGTCATAACATAATAATAATTGTTGTAGAAACTCACCTGCCCAGAAATTTATAAGCACACTTAATATGTGCCGGATAATTGGCCGGAAAGCGTGGCGAATGAAAGTAGCGCCAGATTTGTAGCTTCGACATTGAACTGACATCGGTATCGGCAAAGAAATAATAATCACAATAGGTGGCCGGTATAAGACGACCATCTGTTTTGAAGTTATCTGCGGAGAATGCATAATAATACATACTCATATGTAGAAACATTTACTTGCAATAAGTATCTAATACTTACCGCGCTTCAAAAATCGATACTCAGCTGTTAGATTGAGTAGCCAAGCATCGATTTTCGCTATTCCTGTCGGATGTGATGGTGGTGGTGTCGGCTGCTGAAAGGTCAAACGCAATCCAAACACTTTGCCGGCGCTATAAATAACTTGCTCTTCGGACATGGAGCCATTGGAAAATGGTGGCGTCGTTTTTGTATCATTGCACCAGATATATTCCGGTAACGTTGTGTTCTCAATTACGGGCTCACGCAAATATGGAAAAACTTCGACAATATCCAAACAGCTGCAACGGAAGTGACGTCGGTGATGTGACAAAAGGGGGCGGGGCATATAAAAAAGGAAAAAAAATGGTTTAGTAGCAAATCAAATGTAAAATGAAATGAGCTTTGACAATTATTGGCTGCAATCGCATTGGGCAGCCAAGTAGCTAAAAATAAATGCTAAGAAAACTGCGAAAAAAATAAACTAATATGAAAAAAGAAAAAAAATATTTCAATTTCAATTTAAAAAAATCGCGCAAACGTTGGGATTTGTAATGCAAAAAGTTCTTCGTGATTTATTTTGATAGAAAGTCTAACAGAAGTTGGCGTTAACGATAAAAATTCCGTAAATTCCACTTAATTTGGCCTATTTAATTGGCGACATCAGCATCTTTGGCGGGCTTTCGTTTGCGCATGCCACACAACATGTGACAGAAGGCCGGATAATCAATCATGGGTGGCTCTTCGAGTGTTTTCGGTTTGGCCAATGGTGCATGCCTGAGTGCCTCCTTTGCCTCGCTGATGCTCAATTTGTCGCCGTAGTTGGTCAACTCTTCATAGATTCTGTTGTGTGTGGAAAATTTTTTGGTTATACATAAATTTAAATGCATAGCGAAGATACATTAAGTACACACTTGCGCTCCTCAATTTTGCCCGTACCATAGGCATCCCATTTGCTCCATGCTTCAAGCAGCACATCCTCCGAATCCAATTCAACTGTGCGATGAAACATTAAATCAACAAATGCATCATAGTCCAGTGGATCCTTGGCCTGTACAATATATATTATTTATTTTTATTGCTATTCTAAACGATGCTGAAGCACCTCTTTTAACATTTGTTCCAGCAATTCTTCATTTGCCTCTGTACCGAGCGCCATAAATGTAAAACGTAAATCATCCTTCGATATCAAACCATCGCAATCAGTATCAAAGAGCAGGAACACCTTTTCATGGCGTATAATAATAATAATAATAATAATAATAATAATAATAATAATAATGATAGATACTTCAGTAATCTACTAATAGTATATGTGCTTACTTCCTTTAGCTCTGCCAATTTACTAATATCCAAATCTTTTTGTGCCACTTTATCATCTGCATGCAGCTCCTCGGGCAGCGTATAGTGGCCCGAGGACTCTGGCAGCTTAAGAGTTGGATTGAAGATTTCATTAATGGCAGCCAATGCCTCTGAATCAGTTTGAAAAACAGGCTGCGGTGTACAGGATGCTTTGCGTGCTTCACTAGCGCGACGCCGACGCTGTTAATTGGATTGCAATATACGCTTATTTTCAAAACTCGAAACTCTAAACTTTAAGCTAGCAAACTCACACGCTCGAGATCGTCAAAGGAGACTGCTGGTTCCATAGACATTTTACACACACACACAAAAAAAAAAAACACTTGTTATCGAAGAAAAATATTGAAATCTAATTTATAGATCAAAATTCCAAAAACTATTGCGCGACAACCGTGCTGAAGATTTAAACACGCTTTGCCTGCTGTTGTCTGCTGTCCACTGAAACTTGGCGTGCGGTTGGTCTATAATTTTATTGACAAATCGATTTGAATTTAAATGTTATTTTTATTTTATAGCGCTTCCTCATGATCGGACACAGTTCTGGCCGTCGCCGCCTACACCTCTTTCTGCAGCATCTTTACGGAATTTGCATTTACACGCATTTACGTGGGTTGCCTTGTATATTGTGGGTCTTGGCAAAACTAAGTGTTGTTAGACAAGACAAGACCATCATGTGACATAAGACAACGTAACAGGTGACGAACCATGGAATGATACATATAAGCCCAAAATAAAGAAGCAATCCACTTTATGGACGTTCCAAGACGAGCCAAATCACACATGCCATATATTTTTAGAACAATTGGTAATGCCACAACTTTTCCATTAGTTAGAAAGTAGGACGGTCAATTTTGAATGATACCCAACCATTTTTCAGAGAACTGAGAAAAACGGACGAAGATGGATTAATCTCCAACACGACAATGGTCACACTGGTTCACACAAGAGAGTTTTTGAACACTCAAAACATCGAATTGACGGGTCATCCCCCTTAAAGCCCTGACTTGGCACACTATGACTTCTTTTTATTTCCGTTCATACAAAATAATTGCGAGCTCAACGTTTTTCGATGCGTGCAGAAGCTGTTTAAGCGTTTAAGGAGCTCATTTTGGAGATACCCACTTCATGGATAATATTTTGAAAAACAATTAAGTCATTTTCAATGATGATCCAGAAAAATAGCTGCAGTGTGTGAGTTCACGAAATTTTCATACAAAAAACTCAGAAATGGGGGCAGGTTTCAGTGGAACTATCCATTAAAGTGAGCCGATCTGGGCCTATATGGATTATTTTTTATGGATTGATATAAGATACTCCATAATTTCGCATTTCTAGCTTAATTAAGAACAAAAACAACAACATTTCATACAAAAACTTATAAATTGAGGGGAAGTTTGTATGGGGGATACCTCTTATAGTGGCCCAATCTGGACCCACGTGGTACTTTTTATTAGCATTTACTTAACATACATCAAATTTGGCGTTTCTAGCGCAATTAACAACAAAACCGAAAAAAAAAAAAATTCAAATTAGGGGCCAGGTTTATATGGGGCTACCCCTTAAAGTTTAGTTGACATGTTAATTTGTTAGTAGTTATCTGAAGAAGGAAAAGGAGAATCTAAATTACAAAACTTGAAATATCTTATAGTTTTCGAGATATTTTGCTTCAAACAGACGGTCGAACGGACAGACGGACATGTCTATATCGACTCGTCTTCCGATGCTGATCAAGAATATTGTACATATACACTTTATAGGGTCTCCCACTCCTTCTTCTGTCTGTTACATACATTTTCACAAAACTTAGTAAATGGTATACTAAGTTTCTACCCTATGAGTACAGGGTATTGTAAAAAAAATGTTCTTTTGGTTTACCTTTAAAAACATGGATTTTAAGAATATATAGCCGTATTGAGGGAGTGGTATCCACAAATTATTCTCAACTTCATAATCTCCAAAATGTCGTTTATCAAACGACCGAAGGATGGGCGGTCAGCTACTTATATAAACTCGACTTTTGATGCTTATCAAGAATATTTATACACACTTTATGGTGTCTGCAATACCTCATACTACCTTTTACAGACCCTTGCACAAACTTATTATACTCTGCATCATCCACTGCAGGGTATAATTACTGTTTTTTCCACATTAGGCGCACAATATAAAAGGTAACCCGCGTAGATGAATATGCGCATTCTCATGGACGATATTTTTAACTAGCTGCCACTTTTGCTGCTCAGCATCTTCTTCTTCTTCAGCTGTTGCAGCTGCTGCAACTGGCAGCACACACACACAAACGCACACACAAACACACACACACACACACTGAGCGCAGTTGATGTACCATGCTAAAGGTAGCAGCTGTCCTATGGATGGCCTTCCCGGCACTTCATGTGTATCCAAAGCAAATATTCTGTAGCGATTATTTTCACAAAATGCGCAGAAATCAATAAAATGTAGAATTTGTCAATATTGAAAAATGTTTTACAATATTTTATGCCAGCATTTAGTTAACCATAAACTCTGCGCTGGTACGGTTTAGTCCAGTTGCTCCAAATATTTAAATCGCGCGCGCATTTACACTTCCGGTAAACTGGTACATCGCGTATACGTGATGTGTGAGCACAGCTGGCTGCGAATCCGTAACATATAGTTTGAAATCAATTAAATACGCTACGGCATAAGCTTAATGTAGCGTGAACTAGCAGAAAGAAATACCTGATCCATTGCATTAATCAATGATCTTCGATGCTAAGCTTACGGAAGTGTTTCGCTTGGATTAAAATCAAATATTTCACTTACCTTACACGCAGTTGCAATTGCTTAACACGAAATGCAACAATCTCATCGGCGCTGCCAGTTATGAAGATCATATAGCAATTATTCTTGGCACCGCGCGCCAATGAAGCATTAAATTTAAGCGTATTCCAGCCGCCGCCACCGCCACCGCTTCCGGAAGTCAAACTAACATTACGCTCATGTGTGGCATGAAAACAGGAGCAATCTAGAGATGTGATTTGTTAGTTAAGCAGAGGGTTTCAAAAGCGACATAAAAGTTTTCTATTTTAATATTAATGTACACTTATAAATATTTTCTGAAGCGGTCAATGTCAAAATGTCTGCATTTAAAGTTTACATTTTTATCATGGTGAAGTTCACGTGCGAACAACGTTTGGAAAGTATTAAAAATGACTAACGAAATTCTGAGTCGATGGTAGCAGCTTTAAGTACGCTTATTCAAATTCTCGGTCCAATTACACCTCTTGCATGAAATCTCTTACTACACGGTCACTTTTTCTGGTTGCAAATGGAGTCTCCTCCATCACATGTGGATCTATTGCTGTCCAATAACTCACATTTTGCTTATTGAGAAAGCCATTGAACGAGAAATGAGCTTGAACGCTGAAGATGTTTTTTCTTAAAAGTTGCGAGTCAGCATTTCCGTAGAAATTTTTCATAATTTCGTTCGTGAACTTCACCATGATAAATATGTAAACCTTAACAGACGTTTTGATATAGATATTCCTTGAGTAAATTTTATGGGTTCGTTAGTATTAAAATACAAAATTCTTTTGTCCCTATTGAAAGATTCTATATATTTATAATAATAAATAACTAATTGTTAGATACTTACCTAGCCACAATTGCTTCGACTGCTGATGTTGCTGCTGCTGTTGCTTAGCCACAGTTTCTAGCTGCATGCAGCAGAATAACAATACTAAACAGGCGCTAGATATAAAAAATAAACGCGCTGACATCCTTGCTTAGCGTAATTACCGCTGAGGACGATGTTGTTGATGATACGTGCAAGTGCCAACTGCCAGCAAGGATGCGCAGCGACCGACAATTTAGCGTCAGAAGCTGTTACACAGCTCGTAGCAGCCACACACAATGCTACAGCATCGATGCTGCCGCAGCGGTTTTTTTCATACCCTTCCTGCATAGTGTACAAGGGATATTATCATTTTATCATAAAATTTGTAATGCATTGACAGAAATGTATATTTTTTTTTATCAGGACAATGTGTTGAGTCTATATAGCCATATTGCTATGCGATGTTCGTTCAGTTTGAAAGATTTCAAGCTTAAATTAGGTACTGATATTTTATTTATTATAAGCAGTGGTTTTTTTTTGATTTTAAGTTTCATCTGTAAATTTCCTTAGCGACTAATATAATGTACATATACAGGGTGTCTCAAAATAGAGTTCACATTTAAAAAATCCATAAAAAACAAGAAAGCAGTTTATTGAAAAAAAATGTTTATTACATATTAAAATACACACTTTGGGAATTTATTTCTTAAAAATGATATTGTCCAAATGTAAACCGTTGCGTTCACGGCATTCATTTAATCGAGCACTAAAATTTCATATGACGGCTCGGCAGGTATTCTCCGTGATGGCTGCCATTTCGTGGCGGATATTTTCTTTTACTTGTGCTAGGGAAGTCGGTTTGTTGCCGCAAACTTTAGATTTGACATAACCCCACAGGAAAAAGTCCATAGGGGTTAAATCGGGACTTCGTGGAGGCCAATTTATGTCACCTCTCCTGAAGATCAATTTGCCAGGAAAAATTTCATGAACTCGTGGTAGAGATCTGTTGGACGTGTGTGAAGTTGCTCCGTTTGTGTAAAATGCGGAACAATAATGATCTCTGCACGTTTAAAGCAACAGCACGCTTCCGAATCGAAAGGTCCGGGTTTTCGAAAGTTCTCGAAGACCTTGGACGCCCGGATTTTGATTTTTCCAGCGTTGAACCGGTCTCTTCAAATTTCTCGACCCATTTTCCAATGAGTCGAGGGCTTGGCGCATCATTTAAATGACGAACATGTCGAATACTGCAGAATTTTTTACGCGCTACAGTCGCTGAATTACCGTTTTTGTAAAACTCACGTACGCACAACGCACGGTCCGCTCCCGAGAAACGCTCCATAGCGACTAAATTCCCAAAAGCTAGACTACCGATTGACATACCCACCGCGCCCCTCTGAATAGTTGCGTTCACGCAATCAGCAAATGAAATGGGAACTTTCTTTTGAGACACCCGTTATATGAATTTTATCTGGCTGAAGATCATTTTACAAGGATAAATATTTTTTGAGATATTTTTAATCAATGCGAATAGAGAATAATAACAACTTTTACTTCCACAGAAAATTTTTTTAGCTACATGCTCTCATCATATGCAAGAGTGCAACAGATATAGCATGCCTGGAAAGGTTAACGAAGATTTCATAGAATATAAAGAATTTTATATGATACACTGCACGTTTTTATTGAGAAGCATGATATAGTACGTAGCAAAAATTTGCAATGTGGCGAGTATACGGATGAGACCTTGTGACTAAGTTTGAAAGAAGTGTATATGCAGCTAAACATTTTCCTGCTTATGTAAAAACTATCCTTATTATTCTTCATTCGCAATGAGAAAAAATATCTTATAAAACTCTCTCTAAACTTTCCCTATAAAAATCGAGTTTGAAGAAGTTCGAATAAAAACGTGTTTAATAATTTGTTGTATAGAAATCGAATTTGAAGCAATCGGAAGTGAAGAAAAGAAATTGGCAGACATAATATTCTACCCTTCGCCTTAACAACGGAATTTCCCAAGTACAGCGGAATACGTTCTTCTTATATGACTGCAGCTACAGCAGAATTCGTATCCGGTGTCCTAGCTGAAGGATCTCGGTATTCGGAAAAAACCAAACGTCGGTTTAAACTCTTTTTGAATTAAATTCACAGAATTCAAATCATGACAGTAATGCTCTATCCAAAACCCTATGGTTATCGTCCCAATCGTCCATTAAATCCTAATGCCAATCTGTAAAATAAAAAAATAAAAGTTATACCATTTCATACTATTTATTGTAAAAATGGAACCAATTGATTACCCAAAAAGAAAGGTATTAGGTATGCTTTTTGGATAGAAATTCGAAATAGGTTCACTCTAGGGACGTCCGTTGACATTATAGAATGGTAGATTAGTAGTACATATCTGCCCGATGCTTCATTTTTGTAGGCCATCAATTCTTTGAACATAGTCACTAGATCTTTCTTCTGCTGATTCTTCTGCTTCTACCAAGGTACTCTAGATTATTCCTGATACTCCCAATAGATTTACAAAGAAAATTTGAGGCAGTTAGAGCGCCTATTAGTGTGAAACACTTAGGGAACTGGTCTATCCAGATAAAATGTAGAGAACATCAGCTAGTATTCGATGCAAAGAACACTCCGCAGGTAGATGAAAGCAGCGGTCGCAACGGGCACTAACTGTGAGTATAGCAACTAACTATATCCTCTCTTCCATATACACAGAGAATTCCTAATCACGGTTTCAGGTACGTAGGATGCTGGCTTTCAAACCCTAGACTGGTGACAGGGCTGCCCTATACGTGTCGAAGCCCACGCCCAATTACTGAGATTTGCATTCTTGCTTCAGTGTCATTTCGCCGAATAATGACATGAGACCTTCTAAAAGAATCTGCTGGGATTCTAAAAGAATCCCAGCAGATTTGTGAATGATTGCAGCTTGTAATGCTTTAAAAAATGCATAGTTCTGGTCATTTCCAAATAAATGACGATCACAACTTTTCACACTTGCCTGCACTTCTGCAAATGGGCCTGTACTACAAAATGATATAAAGGTAATTATAGTACAACTCATCGACGAAAAACCGGTTGTGGTGTTCTGTTACCGACGAAATGTATCGGAACGAAAATAAAGCGAACTATAAATATATTTATTGACACTCTAAATATTATTTGAGATATTTTATTTTATCCTCAGCTATAAGTAGTACAATGTATTCAAAATTAGGTTTCAGTGCAAGGGGCGTTCGAATCCACTGTCTCAAACCAACCAATTCCCATAAAATATACAAAATTGGTCCATATCAGTCCATTACAGTTGCTGTACGTTTTAAATGTTCACTTGAAGGGTATTAAAGCTTCGCTGCCATCGAAGTTAACGTTTTTCATTGTTTTTTCTTGAATATTTGTTAAAAATAGCATGTGGGTGGGTGTTAAACTGATTTTAGTAGCGCGCTTTCACCGCTTGAACAGTTAATAAAGTTCCTAATGTGTTGGCATATCCTATTTTTTTTTTTTTGTTGCCTTCTTGTTTTTGTGTTGACTTTTTTATTAGATTTAACACACAAACTTGAACACCTACAATATTACACACATAAATGCTCATCTATCGTACAATTTCATAGCTGCACACAGAATGTATCTCGAACGTTAGGTGTAAGTATCTACGACTATATATGTGACTATATATGTGACTACATTGATTTCATTTGGCCGGCAGCTCGCTTTAACTTAATTTCGAATATATTTTTAAACGGTTTTTATTCAAAGCTCGAAGCGAAAGTTTTCTATGATGTACTATGTTACATTGGTAGAGGTATAAGCCTTGGATTGTCTCAGTTGATTCAGGCTCGCTGCACATTAGTGCCAACAAAAATAACAATCAATATAGAGAAATGTTGCTGATTTTACCCTTAATGGGGGTTTTTTTTCTTCTAATTTATGCTTTTGATTGGTTTTTTTGTAGCGCTCAGCAGTTTTAGTTAATTAAAACGGTTTAAACTGTATAAAAAGAATCTCATAGAACAGTGAATAATATTTGTAGTAGTTCCAAGCGAAGCTGTAAGTCTCTGAGAGAATATTTAAATGTGATATATTAATATTATTGAACTTGTAACTTTAATGTGCAACAGAGAGAAAGAGACGTTGGAGACTACATTAAATACTCATATATTTGCTCGATATGATCTGCTCGATGAGTCGTCTGTTCACGAATGATATCTTTTATTTTTGTTTATAAACTCAGAACTTAGAACTCAGAAGGCCTGTCAATTTTATTATGAAATGAAAACGGACAGTTTTTAACAGGGTATGTTCCCCCAACAAGTTCTTGGGGAACTCACTTTTTTTACTTCTTAAATGTACATAGTTTTCGTATTGGCGGATCCAGGGGAATTGAGAAAAGCAAAAAACGAACAACATAGCATATAAAAGTGTTGTATAAAGTATCGCTTTCTCTTGTTTTTAACATTTTTTGTATTACCTGTTTTTTTGTTTTTTTGTTTTAGTGGAGTTCAATCATACATCTTATGATGCTCTGTATCTCCAAAATTGTCCATATTAAATATTTGTGCCCATAGACACAGTTCATCAACATGGGATTAACTACAATATACATACATAATTTCCAGCCAATTCGAATGGAATCCATTTCCACACATTTTGTGCGGCGCCCCTTTTTCTCGGTGCGTTATTAGATGAAACGAAGGTCATCTTTTCCAAAGTCTGCAATTCTTATTCTTTGTTGACTTGGAGTATCTTGAATATATTGGGACCTTGAAAATAATAATGAGCGATTCACACAAGAGGCCGCCACTTGTATATGAACCAATATTCGAGTTTGCAATTTCTTGCCGCTACAACCTATTGTCAATGAGCGTTTTTGGCAGCTTATGTCATTTGTTTGAAACGTAAACAACTATACTAAATATTGCCTCGAACAAGTCGAGTTTCGAACCAGATAAAGTGTTTCTTCATATCATTACTTTAATATGAAGAAGAGTGCGGCCGAGGGTCATCGAATCTTAGTGAAAGTTAACGGCGAGCATGCTCTATCTGAACCGGGTCAACCCAAAAAGTTTGAAGACGAAGATTTGGAATCATTGCTCTATGTAGACCAATGCGAAACGCTTTAAGAGTTGTCAGAATCATTGGGAGTGGATGAGTCGACAGTGATTAAAAAGCAAGGAAACTGGGTGCCATGTGAGTTGAAGCCGCGCGCCTACTCGAAAGCCAAAAAGAAAGAGTTATTTGCATCGCATTATGTCTGGCTATGATCCATTACGACAACCCCAAGCGCAAAAACGTCATGGGTTTTGCTCTGTATTTGGTGAAACCAGCGCGGCGTGATCTACAACGAGCTGCTCAAACCGAATGAAACGATCGCGGGTGAACGCTATTGGACCCATATTATGCGTTTGAGCAGCGAACTGAAGCAAAACCGGCCGGAATACGAAGAAAGGCACGACACAGTGATTTTGCAGCATGACAACGCTCGGCCACATGTTGCAAAACCGGTCAAGACCATCTTAGAAACGCTGAAATGGCAAGTCCTACCCCACCCGCCGTATTCTCCAAACGTCGCTCCTTCTGACTACTACTTGTTCCGATCGATGGCACATGGCCTGTCCCAGCAGAAGTTCACTTCCTATGAACAATGCAAAATATGGGTCGATGATTGGATGACCTCAAAAGACGAGTCGTCCTTCCGAGCTGGTATCCGCAAAATGCCTGAAAGATTTGGAAAAGTTGTGGCCAAGCGATGGACAATACTTTGAATAATATATTTGTAACCATTTTTGCACAATAAATCCGTAAATTTCGATAAATTAATTCAAGGTCTCAATATAAGTTCAAGGTTCCCTACCTGTTTATTGGAATTTGACACCATAATTGTCAGAAGATGCATTATTTGACCCTGCATTTTTAACATCTCTGTTTGTGCCTGCACCATATCTTTAAACTTGGCCATGAGTGCACGGAACATTTGAGCCAAAGAAGATGGTGACCAACTCTGTTGTGGTTCAGATAATGACCTTCCTGCGAGAAAGGCAGATTTTTACTATTGACAATTACTATAGACCATCGTAGGTCTAGAAGCATCGTAGGTCTAGAAATGCGAACCGGTCTTGATTTGGGTTGGCTACAAACCGTCTATAATTAGCCTTATATGCCACTTTACAAAGTACACACTTAGCTTGACTAGATGATGAATTTCAGGCAATCTGTAGTAGCGCGGCTAATATCGCATTTGACAAATCGAAACTGTTTTCGGCAATATCGCTTGGTGTGAACATATTTCAGACATCTGTGGCACTGAACCAGATCATCAAATTGGCGTGGCGGCTAAATTTTCAGCTTGTGACGGCAACGAATGGTAATATTATAGACTTCCTATTGTGTTTTTGCTCTAGATCCACGAAGAACATGTCCAACGACGGCACATTAACACAACTTTTTGGATTGTCTACGTTTCTTACTTCGTAACTCTGCGAACCCTTTGATAACCACCTTACCAAACCGCTCTTCTTTTAGTTGGTAACTATGAAAATTAATTTGTTTGCTTTCAAGCCGTTAAACTATTTCACTAAAAGTATCAGAGTTCTTAGCCATAACTCGGAAAGAGCTATTGGTGTATGTTGTTGTAGTATAGGTGTCCGCGTTGGTAACTTTATCGACAGTTTGCAAATAATATTTGAATTCTTTGTTTCGTTAATTGTGTGTAAATTTGGACGTTTAGATTTTGTTTAGTCATATCTTCTCTATCTCTTTTTTAAGATAAACTTGTACCAATGCACATAGAGGATCTATACTATGAATTTAGTTTGTCGCAATCATCGACACGTCACGGCGTGTTGATCAGCAATATTTGAAAACATAACTTTAAAATTTTTTCAGACTATATACAATACAAAACTTAAATCAATTTTACTAATATTTTTTAAAAGTCAAACATACCAAGAGTACTAAAACTTCCGAAGTTCATGATTTCTCTAGTATTTATTTGTGTGTTTTCGACTTTTTGAGACTTTGCTCTATTGGCTCTCGTTTTCCTTAAGTTCAGTTAAATTTCTTTAAGACTAAAAAAATGCAAGATAAACAAGCACACTCAACTATATCCTAACTTTTATAATCAGAATGCAACCTTGTGGAAGTATTTTTGTATTGAATCATATCACGTCAATATCCACGCCTCAAAGAGAACTATTATAAAAAATCGATTTTAACATCATAAAATTTTAATTTAACATTTTATATAGATTCTTGTAATAGTGATTGATTATAATAAGTAGTTATTCAAAAATATTAGGCCGTAATGTAAATTAAGCATGCAATTTTGATTTTAACATATCGCCCAGTATTACAGCCTTGCTTGCATTCAACTCGTCATAATCGTATGGTTCCATATACTCCTTGCAACGCTGCATCCATTGTTGCAAGTCCTTAAAGGGATGCAGATCGAATTCGAAAGCCTCCAGTTGCGAGACGGTGACCAGCAACGTCAAATCAGCAATGGTAAAATGATCCGCTGCGGAATAGCTGCGTCCTTGAAGTATTGTATTCAGCCAGCCGACAGCCTCACGCAGTTTGGCATGTTTCGATTCATCGAGTGCAGCGCCCATAAACATTGTAGGAAACTGGCAAGCAAAAATTGTATACTTGTACGAGTGTATCTAAATAATTATTACTGCTACTCACATAGTAATCTCCCATACGTGCATACAGTGTACCCAGATCAAATTGCATACGCTGATCGACTAGTGCCCGTACTCGTATGTCGTTTGGATAAAGTGCATCCGTTTTGCCATACGCTGCGACTAGATAGGATAAAATTGCACGACTACAGGAGAGATTGAAACACACGAGTATAGCAGAGGATATAGAAAACAATTATAAAATACAGATATTAAAATAACTATTAACTAACTTATTGTAAGTACTTATGTGTATATTTCTTGGAATATATCACGACGAACGTTAAAAAGTACAAAAAAATCTATTCAGAAAATGACAAAGCACAAAACTTAACTTTGAGGACTAAGTATGGTTGGGAATACTTAGTTTAATCGCTATAAAGATTGTATATACTTATTTAGAATATACCTGTTAGCAGTACTGTCAATATTCTTAGTTGGTTCCTATGTAGTTTGAGCATTGTTTTCGTTCTGCTAGGGTTGTAACCCCCTAGAAGTAACTTTGCTTGTGTTAGTCCTTGGGTGTTCCCAGTGTTCTTCTTTCACTATGTACTTTCTACTTCCGATATAGTGTTTCTCCCAATGCTACAAAAACTACAAAAAGTCTCAGGTCATATCATTTGCGTTGCCTTTTTGAATAGCTTCCAAAGCTGCAAGGAGTTGAGCGCATTATTGGCCGTCACTTGGCTGCCCTCTCCCTCCACGCGACTGTGCCATATAGCAGCATTGGTTTCACTACCATATTATATAGCACGAGCATGTTCTTCGGGTTGCAGCCCCATGATTTTCCGGCCAGTTTCCAGCACACAAGTATTGTCTTGGTGCATTTGACATGGTTTCTTCCATGTGTATTTTCCATAGAAGTTTACTGTCTAATGTTACCCGAAGATATTTAACCTTGTTTCTAAGTTCCACAATAATCCCTCCGAGCCTAGTTTTTTTTTTAGTCTAGGGAGCTTCTGCTTCCTAGTAAATGGTACAATGATAATTTTGTCAGGGTTGATGTTAAACTCCACCTCACTGCATCAGTCCTGTATCATTTTAAGTCATCTGTTGATTATGTTACAGAGTGTCTCTAAAAACTTCCCACTCGCCATTATGAAGATGTCATCTGCATACCCTTGACACCGCATGCCATTCTCACTTAGTCTACATAGTAGGCTGTCTACGACTAGGCTCCATAGAAACTGTTCTCGTCTTAAGTAAAGAGTGTATCCACTCTACTCTCCTATCTACTAGTGCATTACACATTGTCGTGTGACTCGTGTTGTCATACTCCCACAATGTTCAGGAAGGCACATAAAGTGACCTTCCTCAGTTCCCGCCCTGAATGTATGTTGGTCACGGTGTAGCGGTCTCTGATGCTTAACTATTTCTCGAATGTGTTTATCTATCACTTTCTTCATCGCTTCTAACAAAAATGCAGTTAAGCTGATATGTCTGAATGCTT
Source organism: Leucophenga montana (assembly GCA_035044765.1). Classification (NCBI taxonomy): domain Eukaryota; kingdom Metazoa; phylum Arthropoda; class Insecta; order Diptera; family Drosophilidae; genus Leucophenga; species Leucophenga montana. The sequence goes on along the minus strand of JAWNNQ010001912.1, from coordinate 259,910 downwards.
AGGGTAGGGTTGCATTTTTTTACCCCACCTTCTGGATAAAGACAACTTTTGCCCTTCTCCAAGGTGTTGGGATATAACCTAGTGCCAGGCTGCTGTTCATAATTCTCTGCAGTTTTGGGAGTAGTTCTGTTTCTCCGTTCTGTAGTGCTGAAAATATTCCATCTACTGCCGGAGATTTGAAGGCGTTAGTTTTTTTTTTCATTCTTACGATTGGTGTATTTCGCGTGTGCCTCCTGTGAAATGGTTTCCAATAGTAACTGAATTCTCTGTTCCTCACTTTCGGTATAGGAGTTATCCGCTCTACGTAGTAAGTTATGCGCACCAGTCTGTTACTTAACCATTGCGGGATATACTCGAGCTGCCGACGCAGTATTTACTATTTCCTCGCAGAAAGCTCTATAATTTCTGCATCTGGCTTTACATATCTCTATATTATAGCTTGTGAACTCTCTTCATTGTACAGCCTTTTGGCATATGTCCAAAGTCTTTGTATTTAACTTCTAACGCAATTAAGGAGGCATCGTAGAGCCCATAAAGTATATTTATTCTTGATAAGCTCGTCCAGACCAGTAGATCTATCCATGTCCGTCTGTCTGGTAGATCGTAGTTAGCAAAATTATTGTTCAAAATCTGATCTCGGCAATCTTAAAACTATTTTTCAATAACTCAGTATATTTTCAAGCGATTTTAGACTTCGGTGTACGATTTTGATATGAAGAAGAATATATCTTTTATCGTTCATATATGTACATACAATGTTTTGGTGATGGAATGAAAATAAGCAATGTGTTGAATGAAGTAGTTAAAAAACCATTTTGTACACTTACCTCTCCCACAAAACCAGCCCTTGATCGTTCACAGTTGGTATACAATGCTGCGGATTCATTTCAACAAATTCGGGCTTCAGTTGCTCTCCCTCCAAGATGTTAACGATCTTCAGCTCCAGTTCGAGATCAAGCATTTTGGCAAGCAGCAGAATGCTGCGACACGGTGGACTCGGTGGCAGATAATACAACACGGGCGCCATTTTACCGCCGCTAATTAGAATACAATAAACAAATTCCTTAACAATGTGTCCAGTATCGAAGGACATTGAAAAACCAAAAAAAAAATAATAAAATTCGATTACGCGTGCGGCACGTGAACTGCGTTATGTGCGTTTGGCAAATGAAATGACAAAATGTTGCCGAGCAAACGGTCAAGAAAGCTATTGAATGTGCTGCTACACTACTTTAAAATTATTGTACAAGGACATGATATATGTATGTGACCAATCGATATATCATTAATAATTTTTCATTATTTGTAATTTGAATACAAATTGCATACAAATTGAATACAGTTCGTGTGCCCCTCGCTGCCAGTGCAAAACACTGCGCGCCTAAAAGTATGCAATGCTATTTTTTTCCACTTACACAATTTGATGCACAAGTTTGTGCTGCACCACGGCCACCGAGTCAATGCAGTTCCCCAGTTTAGATTGTTGCCTTTTTGTATACTTCAGTTCACTGCTTTGTGTCCTGTTTTGGTATCTGTAGCTCTATCTATTCCACGTACTCGTTCTACCTTGTTGTGGGCGGGCGGCGGTGTTGCTTCTATTATAGCGTCGGGTATGATGCACTTTGTTTTGCCTGCAATATTCACCTTGCAATTAATGCAAAATCCTTATGTATATTTAATAAAGCCACAACTACATCGGTAGATACTTCCCACCCAATTGTATAGTTTGCAGTGCGGTCTTATAAAAGAGCAGCGCTTCTAACAACGAACGACACTCGGACTTTGGCGCGCGGTTTGAACTCTTCCGCTTGTTCTATACAAACCAGCGCACAGCGTTGAAGATGATGATATAATTTTGTCCTTTCAAAAGTGGACACTTCAATGGAACAAAGCGCACCAGCAGCAAATAAAAATGAAAAAAAAAAAGAAAATGGAAACAAAATGAAAATTGGTTGTTTATACAAAATTATTTGTTTTCGTTTAGTGTTCATAGCGAACGTTGCCAGGAGACGACGTACAATAATAAAGGGCAGCAAACCATGTTTGCGGTGGGGTTGGTTTGGGCGTTATGTATATGTACGTATACTTTCAAGTATTTTATTTTTAAGTATTGTCCTTTGAACAGTGGGTGGCTTTGTATAACTTCTAGCCAAAAGTCGGTCACTTTTAGTTGTTGTTTCATGTCTAAAATTAAATTTTATTGATTCATCAGCGCTCAACATGGAACTTTAACTTTCCAATTGAGTGCGTTCTATACTAAAGAATCATTTAAAAAAAAATACAAAAACCGATGATAACAATCACTTGTAATTGACTAAGTAATTATCACGAACACGCGACTAATTAGTTTGAATTATTTATTAACGCGTTTCATTTAAAACGCATTCAAATTGAGTTGTTTCTTCAAATTGAATAATTTATTCATATACGCAGCGCCTTGGCTTATGATGTGTTTACATGTTGGACATGATTAGCAGAATTCAATGGCAAATAAATGGTGATATGCAATTTTATTGGAATCGCACGACAAGCATTGGAGCACAGTACTAGTGGAAATATTAGTCATATGGGGAGATATGATTTGAAATAAATTATGAAACATTGGATATTGTTTTTAAAAAACATTACTCAAATGACAAAAATTGGTGAAATTCGTTAAAAATATTCAAGAATTGGAACAGCCATTAGCTGCAAATCAGTCATTTTGCATTCGATCAAATTCAATACCGTTAGACGGATAATTTAATCAGCTTTCTAGCAATATATATGTATGTAGTTCATTTCAAAAGGTCTTGACATTCACACTGAACGCTGTCTTAAGTTAAATTATAAATCGAAAATCACAAATATACCGTTATCTAGGTGAATGAAGAAAATAATATGATTTTTCGTGTTCAGCGCACCCAAATTACCCTACAAAAATGTCAGAGAGTGTTTCATTCAAGAAATAAAATTTCTAAAAATGTGTGTAATTGAGCTAAAGCTCCCAAATTCTCTCACTCACACAATGAAAAGAAAAGCACACACACACACACACACACACACACACACACATGGTTAACGTGAAATGTTGTATATGAATATACATCTAATTGGCCAAAATTTCGCAAACGATATCACACCCGAACGTTTTTTCGGATCTCTTGTGAACAAATCTATCCGGATCACCTGCGGAAGTTCTGTACCTGGATTTTCGTGTTTTTTTTTTTTTAAATGTTCCGGTAATATACGAGTGTGTACGAATATGTAGGTATAAAAAAAATATATATATATATATATATATAAAAAACAAGAAAAAACGTTGGTACCGTAGTTTTAATAACATTCACATAAAGTTTCAAGCTGTGAATTGAGGTAAGTATTTGTAAAATCTAACAAGCTAAACGGGTGTGGAAGTTTGTTCAAACCTAACCCAAAGTGAGCGTGACAAGCCGCTTGATAATTAGGCGTAGTTTCTATCCGTATAAAGTCATCATGTCAAATGTCAAGCAGATTCTGTCTGAAATGATAAAGTTTTTTATAAAAATCAAAAAAGGGTTGCATGGAGCTGCCTCTAAAAGGGAGAAATCACATCTATTTCTCTACATGTGAGGCGTTCGTCCATAGGAAGCCAATAAATTAAATTTTATGTTGATATTTAGTAACACTAAAGAGAGAGAGAGAGAGAGAGAGAGAGAGAGAGAGAGAGAAAGTTTTCATACAAAATTCAAATATTAGGAGGTAAGTTTTTATGGAGGCTACCCCTAAAACTGGGCGTGACGCGCCCTTTGATATTTATATGAAGCACCCTTCTATAAGGAGCGAACCTGTCAAATTTTACGTATATATTGACTGCAATAAAAACGATTTCCATATAAAAAGGCAAAGGTGGTGGTCGTGTAGTTTGTAAGGCGGCTACTTCAAAAAGTGACATATAAGTGAAGCGCCCCTTCATAAGAAGCCACCATGTCAATTTTTAATGTGATATTGAGCGCAATAAAAACAATTTCTTACAAAAAGTCTAAAGTAGGCGGGTGGTTTGTATGGGGGCTACCCTAGAAAGGGGCATGTCAATTGTAATACTCTATTAAACTGTAATAATAAGTCTATGTGTCAAATTACAACCGGATATGCAAAAAATTTGTGCCCAAAAAATGCCAACAACATACAGACAGACGGACATGGCTAGATCGACATGTCTCGTCAAGTCCAGAATATGTATATTCTTTATAGGGTCTATGAATACTCCTTTTATGCAAACTTTCAGACAAACTGATAATAGCATTTCACACTATTTGCGAATGGTATAACAAGTGGGGTTGGCTTGTTTATTTTATACAATGAAGAGATAAAAGGATAGTCTAATTGTCCAAACTTGAAGTCTCTACCACTTATAGTCTTCCAGATCTGTTTGTTCAAACATGCGGAAAGACGTACATGTCTATATCCATGCCGTCTATCGTCTATGTCTATATATGTCTTGTATTACTTACATATTGAATTATATACTGGTTTTTTTTTTACTGGTTTAGACAGGAATTTGTGTCGATTTGTTACTAGATAAATTAAAATGTTAACTTTGGTACAACCAAATTTATCATATGACACGCGAACATGATTCGCGAACACATGACTGTCTAAGCAGTGAAGCAAAAGTCATCAAAATCAATTGTAGATATGGTGCAGAGTTTGTAAAACTGTCAATAACTTTAACAGAAGTAGGACAAATATTGTATATAGATATTGTATTCTAGCGATCCGACTCGAAGAATCTGGATCCTGGATTCTTTTTTTGGTTGGATTATATAAACATTTGTCCAAATTTGAGAATATTCTCTACTATCTCTACAGCAATGTAGCATACAGTTGTAATATTTTAGCCAGCACTGTGTCACTAATGAAGCTGCGTCACCGGCTTCGTTGCTCTAGAACAGAAGATGCAAATCTTTAGGCGACAGACTGCCGGTGACATTCAATCGTGCTGAGCCAATAGAGTAAAACGTTACCTGCTGCAAGTGTCTGTTGCAACTAAATGGTGAACTACCTGTGTGAAAGATTTTCAAATTGAAATAAATAAAAACACATCGCAAAGGATCAACATCAACAAAGCAAGCAGTAAATTAGGAAAAATTACAAGGATATTTTTGTATTGAATGTATGCAGCAAGTATTTTTCCAAGAAAATATCACGCAAAGAACGCACAATGGAATGCATTTAAGTTTGAAAAGATTGAAAGAATTTTTTGTGTGCGCTTATTTTACGGTGAAAATGTGCCAAATATTCTTCGTGCAACGAGAAAAGGACACTGGCGAGTCTTTAAAAGGCGCAACATGCAGGCACAGTGCGTTAGTTATCCTGTGCGTGTGACTTTGTAGAGAACATAAAAATAATGAAGAAGAATTTTGGATTTGTTTCAATAACACTGGTGCTGGTGCTGCTCTTAGTTAGAAGTAGCGTAGCTGCTACAGTGCCTATGGAGACGCTACCCAGTCCACCGGAAAATGGACAACAGGCACAAACTGAAACAGCGGTGACAAATGCTCCAACACTAACAAAGGATAGTGTAGCCACCGAGGCAGCAGTGAAACTAAATGCCACCGATTTAGAAGAATTGGACACTGCCGCTACACAGCAACAGATACAACAAGTACAACAACTACAGCAGCAGCAGCAACAACAACAACAACAACAACAGCAGCAGACTTCATACATGGGTACAGTGGGTGCCATAGCGGCGGCAGTAAGTTAATCAGTGGCGGAAAATATTCGATTAAATTTGAAGTAAACCATTTAATTATTTTAGGCACCTGATCAGTTAGCCAGCGCTAGCAACTACGATCCTGCCATTTATGCGAGCGTCATCAGCCCGGAGATGTTTCAACAGTATGTCAATCAATTTGGCGCTGCTGCTGCCTATGCACCCTACGCAGCAGCTGCACAAGCTGGACAAGTCTATCCGCCACAGACTGCCGTCTATCCGTATCCTGCTTCTTATGTAGTACAAACCGGCTACGAAGGTTATCTGGTGCCTACAACTGCAGCTACAACTACGAGCAGCAGCACCAGCTCCACTGCAGATGCCAGCAGCACAACAACCACAGCGGCATCCACTTCGCTGCTCAATCCCAGCATGCTGCTCACCAATCTGCTTTCGACACTGATGATGTCCACATTCTTTCGCATCATTGCCGCCATTATTTCAACTGTGGGCATGATACTGTTCGGCAGCGCCATAACTAGCGCCTTTTGTCGTCTGACACCGCTCTGTGATCTTTCCAATAAAACAGTGACCTACTTGCGTTCCAATGGCGCCAAAGATGTGGGACGCATGATCGCAGAGGAAATGACGCCGGAACGCGTGCGTCGCGCCACAGAATTTGTACGGAATGCCATACGAAAATATCATGAACTGCAGAAATTGGTGGGCAGTGAGCCCGAGTCGCGGAAGTAAAATTAAAAAGCAATCGCCTCCGTCTCCGTCTCTGTCTCTAACTATTTAGTTTTAGTTTATATAATCTGTTTAATAAATCAACGAAGTAAAATTTTATTTGTAGCATTATTATTTGTTATATGTACATTTCCAGTTTTTATACCCTGCATACATGTCGGGGTATGTTTGTTTTGTTGAATTTTCAGCGTATGATATCCTAAAAAAATATATATATTTCTCATCAGTTCATTGGGGTTAGTCAATATAGTAATGTCAGTCGACTTGTCTGTACACAACGTCTCAATCTAGAAGCCTACAAAAGCTGTAGACAACAATTTTATTTATGTAGACGCAGAAATCAAGATTATCATCAATTAGAATAATAAGAAAGAACGCTGAAATCCACGGTATATCCTGTAGCTTGTATAAGGCACTTTATTTGATCCAAAATTTTGGACAGGGGTTATATTTCAATCCGATCTGTGTGGTGATATTTTATTATGATTTACCCAAGATACACAAAAATAATTGCTTCCAAAACCAAAAAAAGCTTTCTACAAATACACAAAAAATGGAATGGAATGGAGAATTAGAGTTAGCACATTAATTTAATACCTTTGATCTGAAAAGGGAATAGGAGAGTCTAAACATTCAAACTTGAAGGCTCTAATTTTTATAGTCTCTGAGATGTCGTCGTTCAAACAGACGAAGAGACGACTCGATTGTTGATGAAGAACATAGTATAACTATCTTATGGGATCTGCCTCGCCTACTTCTGACTGTCACATACATTTGCAAAAATATAATTTACTCTTTCAATTTAGTTTTGAGATATAGGCAAAAAGTGCAAAATTATAAAAGGAGAAGAAATGTGTAAGGATTTCATTAGGTATCGATGCATAATTGCTTCTCTTTTCTAAATTGTGACCATCAAATTATAAAATTTTGCTTACATATTTTAAACAATGAAATATTATTTCGATGGGTTTGCTGGATCTAGAGATATATAAAGTATATACCATATACAAAGTGAATTGCAAAGTATATACGATTTTTTCATCTGAATGAACACTTGAAACTGAGTATTTTGCTGATAAGAGGACAAGGCTATGCAAATGCAGAAGCTAGAGCCTTGCACAAATGCATTCATAGCACGATTTGAAGGCATTTTGCAATACTCTAATTAGAGTCTAATGTATATGTAGCCATCGAACTCTTTCGCTCTTTCACTAGAATTTTACTCCGACATGAGGCACGACATGAAACGTGCCTGTGCGAATTTGGGCTTGCACGAATGAATTCGTTTCATACTATGAATGCATGCGTGTAAGGCTATACTAAAAGCCATGCAAAATTTCTCCCTTCATTCGAACTAAATCAGTCGTTCAACATGCTTCTTCACCGTGTAACTCGTTGTATCGAGGCAGTGTTTATAATAAATTAAAATTCATGTTTTCACTTTTTTTGCATATGAGTTTTTCTTCGGCGACTTGATAGTATGAAAATTAAATAAAAAACATCTTCAAAAATTTAATGACGTTCAAAACCTGAGAGTCAACCTAAAACAAGGAAAAATTACAATCAAATGGCCACTGTCTGGCTGGGATTACTGAACTTTATGCTTTGACACAAATTACGATTACTTTTCGGCTTAACGCCGGCTATTGTCTGCTAACTCAAAGTTCACTAAATCCAGTAAAATGGTTGGTTTTTCTGTATGTAATGGAGTCTCGTGAAAGATGACTTTTGACAGACGATTGAACGTGAAATAATCATAAATCGGAAGCCGCTAGATCCGGAGAATTTGGTGTTGAGTGAATTTCGTTGATGCCAGAGAGCACAACAAAGTTACTACTTAGTTTTTTTTTTTCAGTAGTGTGAGCTGATGTATTATCGTGATGTAAACAAAAAAGCTATGAAGTTTCTCTTTCGCAGTTGCTCAGCAATCATTTATTGTGTCAAACATGTATCTTCGTTAACTTCAGCTTTTAACAGGGCCACATTTCTCTCGGCGGTCGAAAATTTAAGATGACATTCTTGAAGTTCGTTCTCTACCAGAAAATGTCCAGTCTGAAATCTTCTTAGCATTCGTTGAAAATGTATACTGGCTGAAAGCGACGTCGAAAGCCATAAATAACGAATTGCTTGATATCTTGGTGGTGGCATTTCTTTCAACCTTGCAATAGTAATTTTACGCTTTCTCCTCTCCATGATAGATCTTCTTGAAGTAAAAAAAATAATATGCCGCAAGACAATTGTGTAATATCTACTAGTTTCGGATTTTATAAAGACAAATAAAATACCATCAACTGACTGGCCTTCTGTTAGTCCGCCTGTATGTCTGTCTAACTTCGTCTGTACGTAAGCCGAAATCTATAAGATTTAAAGAAAATTGACCAATAAACTACACTGTTTTTCGGTTTTTCTGTATGAACAACTTTTTTGTTTATTAAACTGATCTAGAAATATCAAATTTGGTTTGAACGCTTCTTGCAATTACTTGATAAAATAACCGAAACATTACTAGATAGACCTAAAACTTTGGAATCCAGCTCTATAACAATTCTATGTTTGAAAAATAGATTTTTAGAGTAGCTGCGGAGTATCTTGTAATCGAGCACACTTAATTGCATTGTTCTCTCTTCTTTTTGTCTCTCTTCAGTTTGTCTGAAAGTTTGTAACGCATTAAAGGAGCCATCGTAGACCCCATAAAGTATTTATATCGATCTAGCCATGTCCGTCTGTCTGTCTGTCCGTCTGCATGTTGTTGCACATTTTTTGGGGACTAATTTTTATGCTATCCAGTTGAAATTTTGCACGTATACTTCTTTTTATTCCAGTTTAATAGAGTGTCAAGTTTGACCCGCCACGCCCAATATTTGGGATAGCCCCCATACAAACCTACTGCTCACTTTTGACTTTTTTTATGAAAACTTCTTTATTAAAGTCAATATTAGGTTGAAATGCAATGTGGTGCCTTTTTATGGTCAGCCGCTTTACATAAATAGACTAAAGGTTGTGGCCCGCCCACTTTTTAGGATAGCCCCATACAAACCTACTGCCCACTTTTGACTTTTTGTATGAAAACTTCTTTATTACAGGCAGTATTGGGTTGAAATGCGAAATGGTGTCATTTTATAGACAGCCGCTTAACATATACAGACTAATGGGCGTGGCTCGACCACTTGTTGGGGTAACCCTCATACAAACCCACCGTGCAATTATGTGTTTTTTATGAAAAAAAATCTTTATTTAAATCAATACTAGCTTGAAATTTGATTTGGTGGATTTTAGTGGACAACCGCTTCATATACATATACAAATGGGCGTGTCCCGCCCACTTTTTGAGGTACTTCCATATAAACCCACACTTCATTTTTATGCATTTGTATGGAAAACGTCAATATCGACTTGAAATTCGACATGGCGGCATCTTACACATCTACTACATCGCTTCATTCACATCTACTAGTGGGCGTGTACCACCCACTTTTTGGGGTAGCCCCTATTTAAACCCTATTTATATTTTACAATACTGTTTAAAATTTCGTGTGAATGGTATTAGAGCTTCGATTCAACCGAAGTTAACGTTTTTTCTTGTTTTTAATATAATTTTTAGGATTTTCTGCATAGCCCACCCCATAGAAGTGTGCAGGGCATATTATAGTCAGCCACTTCGATTATATCAAACTTAGTTCTTATTATTTTCGATTGCATAATCGAGGAAACGTGCAAAGAATGCGCGACTGTCCGTTCATTTATGTAGTATTTTATGTATTTATTTAAAGCCGGCGTCGCGTGTCTCTCGCCTCATGGTAATCCAGTGATTCGGTCAACGGCCCACAGTCGCAGTTTGGTTTCTATTGCAGAGTTGGAAAGGGCCCGGGGCAGTGTGAGGCGTGCGATTGCAATGGAACGCTGCCACTGTTGCAAAGTGAAATCGTGCAGCCAGAACACGTTTAGAATTAATTATTGCCATTGTAATTGAGAAAACACTTATTTCTTGCGCTCCTAACCTCACTTCGCTGCTGCGCTCTTCCCTCTTTTCATGTTGCCGGTTATTGCATAATAAAATTATTGTTGTTGCCATTTCAGCTCATAAGATAAGTACGTCAAATGTAGAAAATAGCAAAGCAAATGTTTCATACGCCAAGCCTCTCTCAATCTTAATCACTCGGAGATCGGTTCGCTTTATGCACTCTGTGAACAAGTGCAAGGAGAGACATTGAGAAAGAATGTAGGACACAGACAGAGTGAGTAATTAACAGTTCGAAAAATGCAATTTTCAAGTCCAAGTTTCAACGCTCACTCACTCACTCACACACTCTTTTCATAGCGGCCCACTGGAGTATATGGATTTTGATCTTGTTTAGCGGTGAATGCAGAGCGTTACTTCTTTTATTTTTTGCATAATATCAGAATAATTGTCTCGTACTTTAATACCCTGCACCCACATATAAGTAGTAAATTAAGTGGGACACAATTTTGATTTTTAAATATGTGCGCTGATTAGTTTATTTAGTTTCAAATATTATATATACACGTCGAAATATCTATGTATGTATGTACTAGCTGTCCCGGCCCGCGTCGCTGATCCCAGAAATGATCATTTTCCAGTGGATCGTATTGTAAATCTAAACCATTCTCGAATCCACTGGAGGCCCTTGTTCTAAGTTTAATGTATGTTAATTGAAACTGATGATTTTTGATGATGTTTCGTAATATTTATTAAAAGGTTGTATATAATTAAATACGTAGTTATTGCAATAGTACACTTCTATAAACTACGTTTAATGTTGTTTTTTTTTTGCTCTGCGTAAACATGGAGATTTTGCGATGTAGAAACGCGTGAGCAAGCTACTTAGAGCTGACCGTGCGAAAACATGGCGTGCCCAAATGTATTCCTGCTATCTTTAAGGTTTGACCCTGTGATTTATTGACAGTCATTGAAAATGCAACTTTTAATGGGAACTGCAGGCGCTTAAAATTAAATGTTAAGTTATTAGGTATGATTGGGATGCATGGTATAAGCACATTGTCTCCCTTGGCTTCGCCAGTTATGATTGTGGCCTTCACAATATCCCTTCCTAGTTCGGTGACTCGTAACCGTGTACCGTTGCATAATCTTGGCGCTTTCAAGTTGCGCATTAACAAAACGATTTATAACTACCTTTAATTTAAACCTATGGTATGACACTCCGGATAAATCCAAAGAGTTTAGCAACTCCACGGAATAACTGGACTCGCATGTTAGTGATGAGATAAAGCTTTTCAACTTTGGCCCACGGTATGATGCTTTCAGGCATGCGTTAATTTCGTCTGCTGCAGTGTCTCTCTCGATAACAGGTAATGTCTGTCTAAAATCCCCTGCCAATAACATTACCACACCACCCATTAAATTTCTATTGCTTTGTATGTCTTGTAGACAGCGATAGAGCGCCTCGATGGCGCGTTTGTGTGACATAGTACACTCGTCCCATACGATCAGTTTACAATGTTGCAACAGGGCGCCACGCCACTAATGTGGCACGTTGCTGTTTCTTCGCTGGCCAGATTAAGGGGTAATTTAAAAACAGAATGTCCCATCAGTCCACCGGTCAGTAATGTTGCGGCGATCGCAGATGAAGCCACAGCTAATGCAACATTACGATCTCTACGGATTTTTGATAGAAGCAAATTAATCAAAAAAGTTTTACCTGTTCCGCCTGGAGCATCAAGAAAAAAAGGCCACCTTCACCACGCTCAACTCGTTGTAATATTTTGCCATAAATGTCTTTTTGCTCGTGTAGCAGACGTGGCTCTGTTTGGCTGATCTGACAACATCTAACAACGTGGTATCGTAGCTTAGTTCTTTGATCAAATAGCTCGACAGCTCTCCTCAACGCTGTGGTGTAGGCATACTGTCTGTATTTTGTCCTCGATAAGACGCAGAACTTCATTGAAACATAGTTCATTGTCGACTTGATCCATCCTTTCAAATCTACAAATCTATGCAAGATATCTTCGGATAATGCAGTTGGTGTCTCATCAGCTCGTTGTGATGCCATATATTGAGCGTTCTGTTGACGCCGAGTATGGGATTGTTATGATGTCTCAGCAGCCCGTTGAGATGCCAGATATTCAGCATGCTGTTGACGCCTGCTAACATTGTACTGAATTATCGAAATTTATGTTTATTTGTACGTTTCAAGACTATTTGGAACACCTCCGTATATGCACGCAAATTTATTTATGACGAATTTTAAAGAGCGATAGTGAAATGGAGTACATTCACTGCTGGTGGTATGGAATCGTACAACTCATCTGTTATTAAATATTTATTTGGCGTTTGCTGAATTTATGCTAACTCATCGTGATTATTATTGCTGGTTGCATTTGCCTGTACTATTTGAAACATTTAATTCAGTCATGATTTTCATGAATTTACAATTTTTCACTGGTAACTTCTCGAAGCAATGTGTTCGAAATGAGTTTCTATGTGGTGAATCCAATATTACGGCATACTAGAAGACTACGTCAAGCGCTGGTGGGTGAATCATTAGAAACTTCTACTGATTGAATTTTAATTTTAAAACAGCAATACTCGCTTATTATATACGTATATGTATAGGTAGCTATTAACTAAATTGGAATTTTAGATATGTAAGCAAAACTACGACACGTTTGAGTTTGTCGGTTTAGTTTACCATTTGCCAATATTCTCACACAATTCAATTTTGTACTTGTTTCACTTTGTATATAAACGTAAAAAATAGACCAAATTGATTTTCTATAACTTTTTTTTTAGATCTAATGTTTTTTATTGGTGTTATATTCTAGTATCATTTAAGATCAGAATCTGGACCAATAGTGGAAATTGATTGAAGATTTAGTAGTAATATCCTAACTCAAACTATAGAATTTAGTTTCGTAATATAAAATTTGTATGAGTGATTTATCCCTGCAAACCAAGAAAAAAAATAATATACAGTTTTTTTTTTCATTCTACGCGAATACATTAAAAAGAATGAGACTTTTACTAGTGTGTCCGAAAAGAATTTTATTTAGATGAATTAAGAAGTTTTATTTGATGAATTTAAGACTGGTCGCTCTGAAGACTGTCACAGTGAAGAGTGTTTTGTGAGCTATGAAACGATACACTCTCCGAAAATCGTTTCAATTGAAATTCTTTCAAGAGTCCTGTTTTTGAACGTTATGTTGGTTGGTTTGAAAATGTTATGTTGGTTTGTGTATGCGTCAAAAACTCAAAATGTTCTGCACCGACGTGGAACTAGCAGAAAGACGAGCAGCCAGGCTTGAGAATGCACGATTGCGAGGACGTCAGTCGCGTTCTGTAGCACTAGATTTGGTTCGTTCTCAACGGAATGAACGCGAAAGGATGATGATAGCTGAAATACGAACCCAAAGAACAGCTGATCTGAATCTGCAATACAATTGTCTTGCGTTCCGGTACAATCCGGCTGTTGATTATAGTTCAGGTCGGCATGTTGTCATTGGCCAGATGAGTCATGTCTGTATCTACTGCCAGGTTGGTGTGAAAGGGAGGTAGGTAGGTTGAAGGGGGAGGAGAATAAGTGGTATGGGGTATGGCGGTCGAGGCAGGGGAAGGAGAGGGAAGGAGAGGTAGGGGAAAGGGCAGCAACGCGCCGGGTTCCTTTTAAAAAGGAGAATACATAGGGGAATGGGAAAAGGAAAAGGTGAGTGTTGGGAAAGGGGTAGAAGGGGAAGAGGAGCAGGGGAATACGGTTTAGGGAAATGGAAGGTAGGGTATGGGATCATAGGGAAGGAGGGGGAATGGCAGAAAAGCGCTGGGTACCATTTAAGATAGAGGGATGAAATGTTGTAAACATGTGAATAGGATCGAAGGGGGCAGGGAAGAGGGTGGTGAAGTAAGGTAGCGGAAGGGGCATAGGAATGGTGGCAGTATAAGTGGTGGTTGTAGAAGGGGTGGAAGGGACAGGCAAAGAGAGGTAGGAGAATATAAAAGAGATACAAGTGGTACTATTGTAGTACTGGTGATTTGCCAGTCCTGGATGGGTTCGTGCAGTGCAGTGTAAAAACAGACTTTTTTTATATAAAATATCGAAGCTGGTTTGTGAGATTTTATGGAGGTTACTTACACAGGGCGTATCACGCCGATTTAAACATGCAAAGAACATTGTGTAGTATACGTTACCAGTTAGGTAACTAATTAGGTGTCTTACAAATAATCGGACAGACGATCATGTATGCCACGATAATTGTAACACAGAATATAATAATTGTAACACAGAAACGTGGGCGATTAAATAGGGGCTACCCCAAAAAGTGGGTACACGCCCGCTAGTAACATTTCGAATTTCAAGTTGATATTGACGTTTTTCATACAAATGCACAAAACTAAGCTGTGGGTTTGTATAGGACTCCTCAAAAAGTGGGAGAGACACGCCCACTTGTATATGTATATGAAGCGCTAAAATCCACCAAATCGATTTCAAACTAATATTAATTTAAATTTGGATTTTTTTCATAAAAAACACAAAAATGGGCGGTGGGTTTGTATGGGGGCTACCCCAAAAAGTGGGAGGGACACTCCCATTAGTATATGTATATTAAGCGGCTGTCCATAAAGGGCGCTACATTACATTTTAAACTAATATGGACTTTAATAAAGTAGTTTTTCATACAAAAACATAAAAGTGGGCAGTTGGTTTGAGTGGGAGCTACCCCAAAAAGTGGACCCATTAATGTATATATGAAGCGTCCGTCCACTACAAGCTTCCATATCAGTTATTAATAAAAAAGTTTTTCATACAAAAAGTCAAAAGTCGGTAGTTGGACATGACTAGATCGACCCATCTCGTCGAGCTGATCAAGAATATACATATATACTTGATGGATTCTACGATGCCTTCTTTAATGCGTTACAAACTTTCAGACAAACTGATAATACCATTTCACATTGTGAATGGTATCAAAAACGTAGTTTTGTGGGAACCAAAGCTGTGTGGAGCGTATAATGATATGGTGTATGTTCGTTTGCACGAATTTTTTTGTGTCGCATGTAAATGTTTATATATTTTTCGATTTGAACAAAACTTGGTATATAAATTTTGGAAACTCTTGGTAGGATACTAGCTTATATGTAAATATAACAGTACTTTTGGGAATTGGTAGTGGAAATACCTTCATAAAACTCTTTGTTGATGTTATTGGAGATACAGTGTTTTTTCGTCTATGTCACCAAGTTACCGTACAACACCGGGTACTAGTATGAGTTTCTATATAAACTAACAGGTTTTCATGTGTCCACTAATTTACTTGAAGTAATTACCAACAGAGCAACTTTGTATATAGGTATTTGATTGTGTTTGTGTGTTGTTTTGTATTTTAGTATGTACACATTAACAACGGGTACATAATTTAAGTAACAGTAGCTATGAAATGTAAGTATGTATAATAAAGAACATGCCTACATACATACATACAATAAAAAACGGCAGCGTCGCATGAGAGATAACGATAGTCAGTCACCTTCAGTCCTCTCCGAACGCTCACAAAATAATATCCAAACTACCCAAAATAAATATTACCATATAAAAGCATTCACGCTGCTCTAGCGAGCACATTTAACAATTGTCGCTCTGTCGTGTATAATTCATTTCGAATATCGTTTAGATTCAGTGTTTTAAATATTTTGTTTTGTATAATATTATGGATTTATACTATTTGCCATTTTCGGCGCCCTGCCGTTCTGTGATGATGGCTGCCGATGCTATTGGCATTAAACTGAACAAAAAGCCGCTCGATTTGATGAGTGGTGCACATCTGAAACCGGAGTTCCTTAAGCTTAATCCGCAACACACCATACCGACTCTGGTGGACGGTGACTTCTCCATTTGGGAATCGCGTGCTATTATGATCTATCTGGTTGAAAAGTATGCCAAAACTGATTCATTGTACCCGAAGGATGTACAGCAACGCGCACAGATCAATCAACGTCTCTACTTCGATGCGGGTACGCTATATAAGAGCTTCGGTGAATACTTCTATCCTCAACTGATGGCTAACAAAACGACTGATCCAGAAATGTTGAAGAAACTTGAAGATGCATTGAGTCTTCTCAACACTTTACTGAAGGGACAGCAATATGTAGTCGGCGATTCATTGACTGTCGCCGATTTTGCATTGCTTTCCACCATTTCAACCGTGGATGTTGCTGGCATTGATCTTAACAAATGGGCAAACATTGTCAACTGGTATGATCATCTAAAACAAGTTACACCAGGCTGGGCACAAAACTGGGCTGGTTGTTTGGCGCTGAAGGAATTCCTGCTGGGTGCTAAGGCTAAATCAAGCTAAATTCCAATTAGGCAACGATTAGTATTTTATTTTGAGTTCATTGTACGCTTTTAAGTAGTTGTTATAATAAAAAGAAAATGTTTGTATTTATTAATGAAATATTTGTTGGAATAGTTTATTGTTAGTCGAAAGCAGTACTTCTTATCAAATTTTGTTATCTGAAAAATGTGTGCTTTGTGCATTTTTTTTTTTTGATCCACATTTAAAGAGTGTTTATCTTCTGTTTTCTTGTGCGCTTTGATTTTTCTTTCTGTATATTATGGCTTTTTTCACATATCTTTATGATCTTGTGTTCGTAGTTTATGTAAAATAGTATGCTTTTGATTCATAATATTTATGTTTGTAGATTTCCAGTTTAGAGTTAGTCATAAGCTGCGTTTTGCTATTTTGGAAATGCCCAAAACGCAGCCGGCAAAATGTTGTAGACAAAAGAAATTCCATACTTTTATTCATAAATTATTTTAAACGTTAAATACTCGTAGCAGTTGGACCATTATATTTGTGCGGATTATAATACTTGTGCAATATAAACAAGTTTTGTACAAACAAATAGTTATACATACAATCATATTGTATTTATTAGATAAAGAGAGTTAGCTGCCGACTTGAGAGTTAAAATTTTTTTTTTCTGTCAAAGCGAATAAAAACCTAAAAAAAACCAAACACCACTGACATTGGACCATAAGTTGTTTGAATCGAAATTAGCAGTATTTGCACCTGTTTCAACTGGAAACTATAACTGAAATCGCCACTCGGAACTTCGTTGCTCTGCTATTCAATATTCGTTCCGCGCGCAACTTATTACAATATCAGACTTCAGGAAGAGCTGTGCAGTTTATTTTTATACCATTTAGATATAATAGTTCCTTGGCATGGACACTAGTGTTGTACTCTGTGTTCAGGTGAAAAAATGACTGCGGTAGCTTTGTTCCCGTCAATTAGTAGTCTCAGAAGTGTTGTCTTAATTTTGAACTCAATTTCTGTATGAAGTGGTGTTTGAACTAGAAAAGCTTTCAACGCTAAGATTAAACATGTATGATAGTCTTTGTAAGGACTTTAAATCGTTCGTGATTGTTACTTGTTCAAACCGCCGATTTTCTACAGATGGCATAAGCGGTGTATAGTAGTCAAAATAAATACAAAATATAAGTACAGCGTGTAATACGTTTCCACATCTTGTAAATGTACGGGTGATAAATAATCGATTTGTGTTTACATCAATAAGTTATACTGAGAGAGGTACTGCGTAATGAAGCCTCGGGAAGATCATTACGAGTGACTAAAGAAGCAATTTCAAAACGCCTCAAAGACCAGGGAATTATCCAGAAGCGAGCATATTGTTTCCACACGGATTGAAATCGAGGGCCTTTGAACAGCTGCTTGAACGACATAAAAGTAAGATATTTTTGTATCAAATAGGGACTGACGATGTAAAGTGGATTCGCTACGACAATCCCATAAGAAAACGCAAACGTGGCCAATCATTAACATCAACGGCAAAGCCAATTATCTATGGATCCAAGCTTATGCTCTGTAGTTGGTGGAATCAGTTGAGTATAGTCAACTATAAGCTAATCAGACCGAATGAAACCATCATGGGAGCCGAGTATTAAAGAAAACGTCCGCAATTCGAGCAGAGACACGATACAGTGATTTTTCACCACAACAATTCTTGGTCCCGTGCTGCAAAACCATTGAAAATCAAGTCATAGACGCTGTTCACTAGACAGTTAGCTCCGATTCTCACTTGTTCGGATCTAATAATTTCGTAATACTTTCGTAATTCGTAATGAGGAAACGTAAAAGTAGGTTGATTCTTGCATTGATTCTAAAGAGGAGATGTTCTTCTGACGCGAAAACCGTATCAGAAAGATGGGGAAAAGTTGTGGCTAGCGATGGACAATACTTTTAATAATCTATTTTTAACCATTTTTATAAAATAAAGCCTCAATTTTCGTAAAAAAAAAAATCAACCTCGGGAGCACAGTTGTATACTATGCCATATAAATAGTAAAATTGGTTTTACTGCACCCCATGGTGTCAAGGCCAGCTTCCTGCAAACAAGTATCACCTTGGTGAATTTTTATAGTTTCCTCTGTGTGTATTTTCGATAGAAGCTTACTGTCTAGCGTTACTTACGATATTACGTTATGTTACGATGTGCTTATACTTCCTCGTAAATGGTACAAAGACCGTTTTGACGGGGTTAATGTTGAGTCGATCCTCCCTGCTAAAAATCCAGTATGATTTTGGATACTCTGTTGATTATCAAATCTTGATCAACACTCGGACGAAAAGTTTGAAACAATGGTCATTCAAATCGATCGCTTTGCTCATTGCCCTGGCATTTTGTTATGCTCATCAGAGTTTGTAATGCATTGAAGGAACTATCAGAGATCCCATATAAAGTATATATATTCTTAATCAGCTCGACTACACGAATCGAACTAGCCATGTTCATATGTCTGTCTGCCGTCTGTCTGTCGCCTGTCTGTATGAATCAAAAATAGTCGCTCAGTTTTTAAGATATCGATCTGAAATCGGGTGTGGAGAATTTCTTTGTTCCTAGGTTGAACATATATCTTAACTACACGCCGCCCACTTTTATGTGTAAAAGACCATACAAACCTGCTTCTCACTTTCCGGATTTTATAAAATTTACTTTGAACTCAATATGGGAGCCTCTAATGAATGGTACTTTGTAAAGCTTATAAGCTAACAATTTTAAAAATGGATCGAAGGCATGTGAAGAGTATTAAAGGTCATATTTAAATATGCCCAATACGTTCTATCCTAATAATTTATCCCATACACAATTATGAGCACTATCCATTGACAGAACTAAAAAGAAAAAAAAAAAAAAACATTTCATGCTATAACCTAAAAGAATTTTAGGTATAAATGTATATATTTTTCTGTAATTATGAACTAGGGACTTTTCGTCTACCTACTAATTTCAAACATAGAAACATAAATACACAAATATGTATGAATATCACTTAATGTATTTCTAAGTTAAGGATTTGTCATTATAACAATGACTACGCATTTTGTGGGTAATTAGTTGGAACGAAATAGAACAAATCGATAGAGCACTTGAGTCGAACAATTATAATTGTCATCAACAAGCGACTAAACCGCCTTAAGCCACGTCAGAACTACCAAAAAATGTATCATACAAAAAAAAAAATAAAAAAACAATGAGAGTATGTAAACACCAGAGACCTACAATGAGTGGTCAAAATTTGCATACTATGCGAATCATACTCGCTTTTTTGGCATAGTCATTAGAATTGGCATAGTATTGCTTTAGTTTAGGCCAGGACTGTTTCTCGCAAGTAGAGATCGGAAGACTTTTGCAAGAGTTCATACGAGTATCGTATATCATAAAAAAGAATCTCTTGACGAGGTAAAAACCAAGTGACGAAAGCCCACTTGCAAACATGAATAAATATATACGAAAATATTGCCAAAAGTAATGAGTATAAAAAATATAACAGGTGTTTGTGCCCATGATGCGTATAACAGATCTAACAGTTGCCATATTTTTCACATTATAAAGACACGTGCCTGAGCGAGACGAAGAGTAAAAGTTAAACAATCTGATATCTGCGATGCTATATCCTGGCTCGCAGGATATTTACAGACAAAAATATTATATAAATTATCTCACAAAGTATTACCACTCGAAATATCAAATAAGCCACAGTAGTTAATTTAAATCTATGCATTTTTTCTTAGTTTCTTAGGGATTTGCGTACTAAAATCATATCCCAAAAAATGTTTGTTTATTCAAATAAATACACAAACACAAACAATTTCATTAACTCCTCAAACATTTCAAAAACACATAACTTTTGAACAGGTCGGCCGGTTTTTGGACTCATCTCGAATTCAAAAATGAATAAAAAATAAGTTAGTAAACTATAAAATAGGTCCCAAACGACCCATATAACCATAAGGGATGGGTATTTTCGACATCTTATATTTCGGACTAGGGTGATCCGATTTTCATTATATTAAGTTTTTCTGAAAGTACGTTTAAAGATCATTTTAATGATATATAACACGTCTCGCAGAGCTTTAAATGAATGATTCAAATTTTACTGAATATGGCAATCATTAAGACATTTAATGAATCATTTTTTTAATAACTAATTTTAAAGGGCACCACATCGTATTTCAACCTAATATTGACTTTAATAAAGAAGTTTTCATACAAAAAGTCAAAAGTGGGCAGTAGGTTTGTATGTGAGTTACCCCAAATATTAGGCGGGCCACGCCCGTTAGTCTATGTATGTAAAGCGGCTGACCATAAAAAGGCACCACATTTCATTTCAACCTAATATTGACTTTAATGTTTTCATACAAAAAGTTTTCATACAAAGTGGGCAGTAGGTTTGTATGGGGGCTACATTAAAATGTGGGCGGTTCCCACCCATTAATGTATATGTCAAGCATCCGTCCAAAATAAAGCGCAACAACATATAGACGGACAGACAGACAGATGGCTAGACAGCTCCGAGATGTTCGAATTTATGAGTAAAATATAGTACTCGTGCTACAGTCATAATGGGCATTCGTCGTATTCCTGGACTACTGTCCACATTTACACTTATGACGTGTGCTTCAGACTCTATCAACTTCGGCTATTTTGCTTCGGCTGTGTTTCGTAAAATGTTCGTACTGTTACGCATGTTGTTTTCATTGGTATTTTTACATCTAAACATTTATTTTTGAGGAATACACTTTTTTATGCGCTTTAGCTAGTCTTTCTAGTTTTCTGCACTGCACATTCAACAAAAGTTACTCTTGTGTACACATTCTATCTGAATTAATTTCACCAAATGGACTTCAACTATTATCCTGCTTCAGCGGCTTGTCGCGCCGTTCTGTTAACCGCTGCGGAACTCGTCATTGAACCTAATAAGAAAGTGATCGATCTGCCAACCGGCGAACATTTAAAACCTGAGTTCATCAAGATCAATCCGCAGCACACAATTCCGACACTGGTGGATGGAGACTTCGCCATTTGGGAATCTTGTGCAATTATCATCTCTTTGGTTGAAAATTATGCCTAGGATTCTACAAGTACATTGTATCCCAAGAACGATGCAATCAACGTCTTTACTTTGACGCCGGCACTTTGTACCAAAGCTTCGCTGATTATTTTTATCCCCAGTTGTTGCAGAACAAACCCGCTGATCCAGAGCTATTAAAAAAACTCGAAGATACATTGGAACTATTCAACACTCTACTCGAAGGAAAACAGTATGCCGTAGGCGATTCGCTGACCGTTGCTGATTTATCATTGTTGGCCACCATTTCGACTATTAATATTATGGGTACTAATCTAAACAAATGGACAAATATTATGCGCTGGTATAACAATCTTAAGAGCACACGTGGTTGGTTGGAAAATAGGCTTGGTTGTGTAGAGCTGAAGAGATTTGTTGAGACCAAAAGTAATGCAGCAAACTAAAATTACCATAAAGTATTATCACCCTTATATATATGTATTTTTATATGTATGTATTTTAAGTAATTTTAACTCCTGTTGTTTATCAAATAAAAATTTGTTCTGTGTATTTAGAATCAAAATATTTAAGTGCATTTTAATCTATAGTTCATAAAAATCCATGGATAAACAATGGAGTTATAAACAGTTGTGTGAAAATTCCGAAATGAAAACAAATGCTTCCCGTACAAACAGGTTAAACAAATACAGGTCGTTGAATTCGCAACTTTATATAAATGTTAGAAATTAAAATAGCTCGCATCATTTCTAAATTCTTCTCCAGATTTAGCAGTCTGACAAAAAAGTATCTTTTTTTACTAAATTATATGAAAATTAATCACCTGACAATCTTCCAATATTGCAGGGTATTAAACCATTGTTTACATTGAAGCTGTTTTGTTTTTCTATGCACACAAAAGAGAGTTAGAGAGAACTTAGATATTAGAGAGTAACTTAGAGTATATTTATGTAGTATGTGTGATCATAAAAGCCGCGTGAGAGAAAAGTTCTTCTAGAATGTTTTTTTTTATCAACTATATAAACTCACAAAAACATATTTGATAAATATGTTACACTACAACTGAATATTGTTTTCAGGGTATATTATGTTAGCAGTTCCGAATTGGATTTACTACTGGACTTTGATGGACCTTGTTTCACAGTAAAAATGCCATTAAAAACTTAGTTTAAATTCTTGAATCAATTAAAAAACGAGAACGATTTATAAAGAGAGCAAGCATTTAAAATTTCGTGTGAATGGTATTAAAGCTTCGGTTCAACCGAAGTTAACGTTTTTTCTTGTTTTTATATCCAATCCTCTCAAGAAAATAACACGAAAACAGAACTCTTTTAGCATACCATTGCGGTTTCACGTAGTATTCCCTTAGTTCTAACAAGTTGTAGTGAATAAATGGTCAATGATCAATCCTGGAAAGGACTATGTGAAAAAATAGGTGATCCAGTCAATTTTTTGTATTGGAAATGAAATCAGCAATAGTTGGCACTGAAATAAATCCAAGACAGATGAACTCCTGAAATACCATCGGTGGTTTTGAAAAACTTTGTGGTATTTGCACCAACGGAGCACGGTGTATGCGTGGAGACATTAAGGGTCTGAAGGGACAGTTTAAGTTGTGGAAAATTGATGTCCCATTTTACCACTGCCTCATTCATCAGGAAGCATTATCCATATACAAAACTATGGAGTGCGTGGAGAAAATAAGAGGAGGTCAGAACGCCTTAACCCATCAGAAGTTACAAGTTCTTTTGCTCGAACTTCAATCACAGCATGGAGATTTGAAAATGTGTCTTGAGAGGTTGTTCTCCCTTGGAGACATTAAGGGTCTGAAGGGACAGTTTAAGTTGAGGAAAATTGATGTCCCATTTTACCACTGCCTCATTCATCAGGAAGCATTATCCATATACAAAACTATGGAGTGCGTGGAGAAAATTATAAATAAAATAAGAGGAGGTCAGAACGCCTTAACCCATCAGAAGTTACAAGTTCTTTTGCTCGAACTTCAATCACAGCATGAAGATTTGAAAATGTGTCTTGAGAGGTTGTTCTCCCTTAGAAAGGAAGTTGCATTCTTTCTGATGGAGCAGGTTAAAAATTCGTGAAGAGTTTCAAACACCGCAGCAGTCCATGTGACTATGCTATCAACAATAGATGGTTTCAAAAAAAAAAACAAAAAAAAATGACTCTTTTGCAAAATGATTCAAGCAATAATTGTTGTGAACTATTAACAGAATATCCCACTCTAAGTTTTGCTTCCTATTGTGACTCCATTCAAAAAATGTCAAGTTTTGCCAGTACATACATGTGTGAAGCTGCATTTTCGCATATAAAACATATTAAAAATGTTTATAGAAATAAGTTAAGTGACATAAATCTTGCTGATTTATTGCACACTTCTATAAGTAAAGAAAAAGTAGACTTCGAAAAATAGATAAATGAATAAATCAAAATTTAAATGGTTTCAAACATTTTTTTCAGTATTGAATTTTTTTTACTTTAATAAACCAAACAACAACAACAATACAGCGAAGGCTCGATTTTCTTCGCGACGCATAGAATCATAAAAGTGTTCATTTTGCTTAGATTTATGACTTCAAAAACTCTGTTTGTTGTAGATGTTGTTGTACTGCGCCCGATTCAAAATTTCGTGCTCACCGCTGGTGTAGAGCATTGAATAGTCGGACACTAGCTACATTACTATTACTATTCAGTGTTTGCGATACATTTTGTTTCGCTCTTTTTATGTCTATTTACTTAAACTAAAATAGAAAGACTATTAGGTGTGTGTGTGTGTGTGTTCTTGTGTATATACTATGTATGACGCATAGTAAAGTGTAGACGGCGCTCTTTTGCCGGCAAAACAAAATTTTTGTCAAATCATCGTGACTATTTAATGTTTTGTTTGTCGGTGCTTCTACATATGTGTGTAGGTATATGCATACATATACCAAATATAGGTACATGCATACATACAAATATAGGTATATAAAATATATGTTATGGTTTTTTTAGCGATAATAAAAACTTCAAACAAACATTTGAGGTGATTTTGCAAAATAATATTGAAGATGGCCTTATCGACCTCCGTGATTCAAATCCGTCTGGAGAAATGAACTTTTGACACATAAAGCGATAACTACAATAAGTGATTCACTTGAAACTGCTATGGAAAGAATTTTGATATTTAATAATTAAATTTAAATTATACAATAGAAACATATTTGTAGAATAACAAGTAGTGCGAATTTATGGTAAATTCGAGAAATTAACTTAAAATGTAAGACAGAGTGCTGAGTGGAGATGTCTGTTTCTAGTTTTTATTATTTATGAGAAGAAGGCAATGAGATAGATGAATAGAAAAACGGACATAAACATAGCCGGGGGAGTTATAAAAATCAACTTTTATGTACTATAGAACTTTTAGGATTCGAAAGATTATTCAAACTGATTGAAAATCTTTTATGAGGTTTTCAATGTATCCAAGTGGCAGTGGGAAATTATCATACAAATTTAAAATATCTCTTTCCAACATGTGTGAATTTTTATTTTAGATATTTTGCCGCTGTGTGAAAAAGACCTTTCCCAACATGTTCCTCCATGAATGCAATTAACATATTAAGTGAAATTACATATTTTATTGCATAAGCATACATATGCTCGTGGGATTCTAAATTATATATAAATGGCGTTTTAAATGAATGTACATACTTGTACATTAAAACGTTTCGTATATACATTAATTACCTTCTATAAAAGCTTTGTATACCAGTATTACTTACAATACTTAAATGGTATTTGTATTACTTCTGTATGTCAGTATGTAAATAAGAGTAATGTATTTCGCTGTAAAAGAATATTTCGTGTTTGAATGACTGCGCAGTTTGTGCGCACCTGTGATTATTTAGATACTAAGGGAATAAATCGAAAAAATGCTTAGAACAAACAATGAAAAACAACCAGTTTAACCACCTAAACTCACTCTCAACATCACCAATACGTTGTACATACATACATACATACATATGTATGTACGTCCAAAATACTTTCGTTATACATTTACATATAATCGATTTAAGCCAAATATAAAAGCGTTGAACCATCTTGGACAGCGAACATTGAACAGAAGTCGCTCCTTCGTGTAGCACACTCTCTTAAAATCATCTTTAATAAAGTAAAATAAAATAAAATAAAATGGATTTTTATTATATGAACTTTTCGGCACCGTGTCGCGCAGTTTTATTAATCGCTGCTGAACTTGGCATTGAATTGAACAAGAAGGAAGTCGATTTGATGTCAGGGGCACATCTCAAGCCTGAGTTTCTGCAGCTTAATCCGCAGCATACTATACCAACACTGGTGGATGGCGACTTTTCCATTTGGGAATCGCGTGCTATTCTTACCTATCTGGTTGAAAAATATGCCACGGATGATACATTGTATCCAAAGGATGATGCACAAAAACGTGCACAGATCAATCAACGTCTTTACTACGATGCCTGCACACTCTACAAAAGCTTCGGCGAATATTTTTATCCGCAAGTAATGGCAAACAAACCTGCTGATCCGGAACTATTAAAAAAACTCGAAGATGCATTGGATCTATTCAATACTTTTCTGGATGGAAATCAGTATGTTGTTGGTGATTCATTGACCGTTGCTGATTTTTCGCTGTTGGCCACCATTTCGACGGTTGATGTTGCTGGTATTGATCTAAGCAAATGGACAAATATTGTAAGCTGGTATGATAATCTCAAAGAGACATTATCCAGTTGGGAGGAGAACTGGACTGGCTGTCTTGCGCTAAAGGAGTTTATTGAGACCAAGGCTAAACTTAATGCTAACTAAACATATAAAGTAGTCATCGTTGTTAAATTTGAAGTGAATCGTTGTTTGTGGTTAATCTTAGAAAAATATATGTATCGTATTATTTATTATCAAAATATATTAATATAAAATAATATTATGTCGGAAACATTTCTTGTTAGTCAGCAAGTTATACGGTTTGTCTTTTAAGAGAAGGTTGGTATCTATTGCATTTCTTATCAATTTCTTAAACTTTGCACAGAAAGTGGCGGAGAAAACCGTGAATTTAATATATGTGTACATACATCTAAATAAATGTGTACATATGTAGAGAGCCCGCTGCTTCGTCCGCAGTAATTTCTGCATAAAAAATTTCCGGCAATTGCAAAGAGAAAGAAAGAAAAATTTCAACAGCGCAGATGAATGAGAAGTTCAACTAAGTTTGAAAATAAATAAATTGTTATTGTTAAATATTAGAGTATTACTATTATATTTTGTATTACCTATAGAAACCATTCATCTTCTTCTTTTGTTTGCTTTTATTTTCTTTTGCTCCTTCAGGTTAAGGTTTTAAGGTTTAAGGTAAAATTCACAAATACTTATACAAATATTCGCACTAATTGACGTCTGAGCGGGAAAAATAGATAATAAGAATTATAGAGCCGTGCCCCGGTTTCCGGTTTCGCAAAATTCTTGCGTTTCCGTTTTCAAAGCGGACACAGACGCTCCGCAAAACTTAAAACGCAAAATCTGTCCGTATGAAAAGCAACTGACATGCATTTCAAATTATTTTTAATCTGTTCTTCAATGCTTCATAACATAACAAAATATTTGATGATTATTTGTTAAATAAATATTTTATGACCCTACCTCAAATTCGACTTGTGCAAAACTCGTGCGTGATCCAATATTTTCCGTTTTTGATCGTACCAAATATTGTGTAGCTAAGTGCGATAACAAATATCGAAGTCAGAGTTTCCTGGGTACTCCGAGGAACGATAAGCTTGCATGGAACACTTTTGAATGCGTGAGTTTTTTATGTTTTGAGGCAAATATAAGTAATTAAAATTTGAATAACAAGTATTAAATAATTAAATAAAAGTAATTGAGTCTACTGTCATACTAATGCACAGTGAAAATGTGAAGAAATGTGATGTAAACAAAATAGTTAGAAATGCTTGCAACCCTAGCAGCCAAACAGCTGTTTGGCGGCAAAACATTTATCAGCAGCAAAGATGTAAGTATTCAATTTCTAATAAGTGTTTATAAAATAGTTATATTCCTTTTTATTTTAAGGGGAAATCATAAGACAGCACATCAGGACGAGATTTTACTGCAGTTCATGCAGGCAAATCCGAAGTTGACCAAAGTGGTTGGAGCTTGCGGCATTGGTGAACACAGCTGGGCCCCCTGGAAGATGGTATGAGTTCATACTATATTTATATTTATTTGTACTAATCTTGAACTATAATAGGTTTGGTCTGACTGGAAGGGCGCGATAAAGAGCAAATTGGAGGAGTGGACGCTCCCAGATACGTCAGGCCGGCAAATCAGTCACCAACACTGCCCGCAACACCATCAGCAATTCAGTCACCAATTCAGCCACTAACTCAGCCACCAACACTGCCCACATCGCTGCTACCATTGATACCAATTCCGCAGATCTGTATGGCGTCAAGACGAAGCTCTCCAAAGCGTAGCCGGAATCCGCCGAAACAAAATTTCCGTTAACGGTGCTCTGCAAATAGATCGAGCCTCGCTATTTCTCCAAATGAAGGAATCATGGCAAGAGCCAGGATGGGCAGCATCAATTGCCATGATCTCCATCTTGTAGTTGCAAATCTAAACAGCAAAGAATAGTTTACTTATCATGGATAGTTGTATGTTTTGGGTACTTACCACCATAACATTCAAGCTAAAGTAGCTCTTTCTGTTAAAAAAGAGTGACTCATGCTGGACTGGCTTCAATATTCGGACATGCATCCCATCCAAACATGCGACGATTCCTGGCAACTGGTACTTGCAATGTTATTGCACCGGTACATAGTACCCTATGCATGATGGGAATTGATATGTGCAACAATTTCTCAAATGTACTCCTGCCAATGTTAATATGGTGGTCCTTCGCTACAGGCAACTGGTACGAGCCAGTAGTAGCGAGGAAACGCAAAACTGCAGCCAGCTGAAGGGCTTGCGACAGTTGGGACAATTTTAAATGAGGCTGAATTTAGTCCAGGATCATTTTAAAAGTGTCCTTGTCCACCCGAAATGATTGTACGAATCTATAAATGCGATACTCATTAATATCGAACTGAACAGTCCGTGTGTCCAACTTACTGTCTGGCATTTTAAACACACTCATCTTAGACCTTAATGCCTTTTCCGCCGCACTTCAAGCATTTTCTGCCTCCTTTTAGCCTCAAAACACACAATTGAGAAAATAAATGGCATTTTTCGCTCGTAAAATATACCACAACAAACAAGTCAGCTGTTGTCAGTGATGTGCAACTTGCAAGATACAAAGTGGAAATAGAACTCATTTCGGGCACGAAATTTAGCGTTTTGCGGAGCACGTAAAAACGGAAACGCAAAATTTTTCTGAAAACGCAAAACTCAAAATTCAACCGGAAACCGGAGCACAGCTCATAGATATGTTTATAATTCTAAAATTTGCCCAATATCACACGAGACACGAGATTTTAGACAAATCGCCGGCAAAACAAATTGGCGACAAAATTTCAAAGCGGATTTTGAAAGCTCTCGGCGAGACAAATTAAGCTGCGTTAGCGAAATTTTGATAAAAATCGTTGTTTTTTTTTTACTTTTTTTCGCAAACTTCAACCGACGATATCTCGTAAACTAATCGAAATATCAAAATTTCGCAAAACGCAGTTTAATTTGTCTCGCCGAGAGCTTTCAAATTTTAAAATCAAGAAAAAATCAGATTTTTAAGTCTTACCATGACTATTTTATGGTTTTGGGGTCGCTGAAACCGACTAATGCGATTAAATAGACTTCAGATTCGGTTTCAGCGACCCCAAAAACATAAAGTAGTCATGGTAAGACTTATAAATCTGAATTTTTCTTGATTTTAAAATTTTTGGCTTCGAATTTTGAGGTTTTTTGAGGTTATCTCAAAAACCTGAGGTGTTTAAGTGGACTGATGTGTTTAAGTGGACTTCGGATTCGAATTCAGAAACGTATAATAAACATGGTCTGATCTCTGGGTCCGAAAGTGAATTTTGTCGATCTAGCTATGTCCGTCCGGCCCTCTGTTCGTCTGCATGTAGGTAGTCGAGGAAAGTTCTCTTACTAGACTCCCTAGGTTCCGAACAGCTACAAATGTAACTTCAAACTTATTCAGTTTGACATTTTTGTAAATATTTCTTATAATTTTATAGTAGTTTGACTGAAAAACTCTGTAGAAAGAAAAATGGATGCAAATGGTGACGTGTGGTGGGTATAAAAGAATTTAGCACCCACTCGACTATAGCTCGTACAAGTTTGGTTTTTTTTTGCCAAATCACCATGAATTTTTTATGTTTTCACCAATGTTGTTATTTTTCTTTTTGTTTTTATTATCGCCGAAACAAAATAAAACATTTTTTTTTTCTGAATTTTGCAAAATTTTTAACGATAACTTTACCGAACTACATACATACATATGTATATGAACCATATCCGTCGGTTAGATTAAATTACTGTTGAAATGAATGTTTAATGAAAACAAATGTAAACGAAAAACAATAGCAGACTTTTAAATGGAATTAGCTAGGCATACATAGATCGAATTCTAGAAATCAATTTAGCCAATTTTACGCTTAAAAGATAACAAAATTCATTTGTTCAATTGAAATTTTAAACAACTTTTCTGTGTAAATCAAAACCTATGGCTCATTCGAATTCTATGTATGAGTATAGGTACATGCGTTTGGTTTCGTTTCTCTCAGAACTTCTCTTTCACATCTAAATCGAATAAATAGTGAGTAGACATATGTATGTATAAAGGGTATTTTGTTTTTTGTTGTAAAATTCTGTTCTCGAGATATTTCAAACTGAATGAAATAAATCGATTGTAATCAATGCTAAAAATTCTCGAAATGAAACAGGACTTTTTAAAAATAGCTGTTTCTGGCATCGCCCTATTGATAGGTAAATGCGTTGGAAAGGTACATCCTTCACTGACATCTTGTAATAATTTTATGATAATCGGATCACTACGAGCGAAGTTAACGCGCTAAAAGTGACAATATCTTTTGGGCATCGGTCGAAAAATGAGTCTCAAATAAAGAGCAAATATTAAGTTATGTTTTAAGCTTGATAAAACATTCACCGAAACGTTCTAAATGATGAAACCAGTTTATGGTGACAATTGTTTATCCCGTAGCAATGTTCACGACTGGTTTAAACGTTTTCAAGAAGTTCGTGACAATGAATTGCAGTGCGTGAATTCATACAAAATGAGCCGAAATCTTCGTTGCGTTATATGGAAATGGAATTAAATATTCCCAAAGATTCGAATCATCGAATTTTGACTGAGAAATTGGGTCTACGGAAGGTGTGTTCACAGTTTGTTCCGCACAAATTGACTGACGACCAAAAAGGCGATTATGCGCCGTCTCATTGGTCGACACTTATCACCGATTTTAGCCATCAACCATTCACCGTACTAGCCTGATTTGGCTCCGTGTGACTTTTATCTATTTGGAAAACTTCATTTGCCGATTAAAGTACATCGCTATGAGGATATTGAGGGAGGATTAGAAGGAAGATTCATTTTTTGACCGATGCCCAAAAGATACTGTCACTTTTAGCGCGAGAACTTCGCTGGTAGTGCCGCCAACAGAAACAGCTATTTTTAAAAAGTATTGTTTCTTTTGCGGCAGACCTTGTATGTAGGCATAACCAGTATTTCCAAAATTTATATTATTTAAAAATTATTATTTCATTTAAAGACTAACGTACCCAGCGTGCGTTGCTACTATCATTTTTGAATTTTTACTCGATGCGGGCATAGCACAGCCCTCCCAGAAACTGATTTTTCCTGTTGCCCTTTACAAATATAGCAAATCTCATGGATCTAGCATATTCGTAGATGCGTAGCTATGTCCCCTTTCTTTTTCATATGGTGGAGTGGCACCATTTAAAATTGAATTTTGTTTCATAGTATTCTTTACGTATGACTGAAAACTCGACCTGATCACTCAGCCCACCAATTTCACTGTCAAAAATTGATATGCCGCACATTGGCTGATCCAATTTCGGTTCATTTTCATAAAATGGATTTTTTGAGAGCATTCTGTAACCGCCCCTGATGGCACATAGTCGATTATAAAATCAAATACATGCCAATGCTCCCAACAAATGCTGACTTAACAAACAAATTTGTATTGATAAACAAAACTTTTTATTATAAACTAAGACTCAAAATAATTTTTTTTGGTATGATTTACTTATAAGAAAATCAATTGGCAGCAGCAGCGGCAGCTGCCTTTGCCGCAATAAATTGTTTCAGCGCAACACAACCGGCCCAGTTCTCCTCCCAGCCGGGTGCGGTCTTCTTAAGATTCTCGTACCAGCCAACAAC
This sequence comes from Leucophenga montana, assembly GCA_035044765.1. NCBI lineage: Eukaryota > Metazoa > Arthropoda > Insecta > Diptera > Drosophilidae > Leucophenga > Leucophenga montana. The sequence goes on along the minus strand of JAWNNQ010001912.1, from coordinate 227,734 downwards.
ATTCGCCCATTTACTCAGATCAATGCCGACAACATCCATGGTCGAAATAGTAGCCAACAATGTCAAATCGGCCACGGTCATTGAATCACCCACAGCATACGTATTTCCCTCCAGAACGGTATTGAAGATATCCAAAGCATCTTCGACTTTCTTCAACAATTCCGGATCAGCGGGTTTGTTAGCCCTCATCTGTGGCTGGAAGTAATCGCCGAAACTCTTATACAACGTGCCAGCATCGAAGTAGAGACGCTGATTGATCAATGCGCGTTTCTGTGCATCATTCTTCGGATACAGCGTATCATCCTTGCCGTACTTTTCAACCAGATAGGTGATAATAGCGCGCGATTCCCAAATGGAGAAGTCTCCGTCCACCAGTGTCGGAACGGTGTGCTGCGGATTTAACTTAAGAAACTCCGGTTTCAGATGTGCACCGCCTCTCATATCGACGATCTTTTTGTTAAGTTCAATGCCAAGAGCTGCCGCGGTAAGCAGTACAGACCGGCAAGGCGGTGAAGCCGACACATGGTAGAAATCCATATTTAATTACTTTTAATTTTTTTTTTTCGATGAACACGATTTTCAAGTACGAGTATATGTTTACGGCGTAGCTTCTGTTGTTAAACTGTGAGCTGTCAGAGAAATGTGAACATTTTTATATTGAAAATTCTCCGCCTGCCTAGAACGAAACTATGGAAAGAGAGTTTCATATTTTAAGCGTCCCATGAATTTCATTGAAAATTTTCATAATTTACATAATGTACCAAATTTGAACTATCTGCATCAGTTAGTTGCTGAAATGCAATGATTTTGGTTTTTCTCTTAAATGGGGGAGGCGTGGCATTGTCCATTTTTTCAGTTGTCTTTATTTTTCCGGATTCCCTTTACATTAGTGTCAAATCTCACTCTCAAATGCGTCAAATGATTGCTCAGTTATTACAAATTTGATTTTCTTTACAAGATGAGGGTGGCGGATAAGTTATTGACTCTGCTCATTTTTCCATTGGCTCATATTTCTTCCGGTGTTCAATACATGTTTACCAAATCTCATCCATCTGCGTAAAAGAGTAGATGAGATATAATGAAATTGTTGTAACTCATAAATAGAGGGGGTGTGGTACTTTCCACTTTTTCAGCGGATCTATTTTTCATGGTTCACTTTACATATGTACCAAATATCATCCAACTATGCCAATTAGTTGTGGAGATATGTATAATTTGGTGTTATTATGTCGTTTTGGTAGCAAAATCTATTGTTTCTTGTGGAGCAATACCGCTTATATTACTTCGTATTACTCAAATTGTTATCACTTAATTATATGTTAGTGCATATATTCAAATTTGGCATTAGTAGCTTTTCCGCACATTCTATAGTATTTATTTGGTTTCAGACAAGTTTTAGTTTTGGGTAAAGAGTGAAATCAAACGGTGGTTTTCAATAAAGATAAATGAAAAAGATAAATCTCTTAATTACAACATATATATTCTTGTAAAAGTAGCAGCATATCTAAGGCCCTTTCTTTTGAGTTAGATTGATCAATAAAAAATGAATGGGATTGATGTTGACTAAATTTTAGTGTTTCTAACTTAGCTAGGGTTCCCCTTCTGGTTGAAACCATTATAGCGACAATACAAAACAGTTCAGTACCATTTGATAATGCTGAGAGCGATAAGTAGGTCGAAAACACGCTCAAAGACATTAATTTGTCACTTTTTAAAATTTTACCAACAACACTATAAACGCACTCACTCAACAGATACTCGCCAATATGTTGGCATGTTGCTTATTTCTATGGCGTCACTCATTTAGACTTTTTTGTTGTAATTTTTTAATAAATTGAGTGAACTGAGTGAAAGAGAGCACAGCTCTTTGTGATTGGCCGAGAGCGTTACCTGGGTTTTATTTACCTTAGAGGAAGTACTTTAGAAAAAGAATTACATTCGTCCCTATTGCTCTTTACAACTTGTTCAAAAAAAAATTCAAGCGAATGTTTTAGGTTCAAGGGGTAAAAAACGGTGTGAACGTTTTGCATTTGCCTATTTATGTATAGACTAGAGAACACGACGTGTGTTGCTACGCCACTTTTTTCTTTTTATTGTTGTATATTAACAATTTTTAAAGTATATCTTATTTTTCACGGTTTACCAATGCTCATCTATCTGCGTCATATATTCAACAAGCGTATGTACATATGTACCAAATATAATCCAGCTGCGTTCTATAGTTTCAATCTTGTGTTTCTCTAATATTCGGTGAAATAACTTGTATACGTATACTTTCGTTCTTTCTCTTTGATCACGCACACATGACCATATGAGACAAACACATGAACGCTCTACAATCTGTGGCTTTCAGCTAAACAGCATGTTTTAATTATCCCATCTGGCTCATACTAATTTCTGCCTACTTTATATTACATATCATTTACATTTATTCATTACATTTATGTGTATATCGTCATATATTATAGCCTATGTGTTATATTGATATATGAGCTACATTATTGTAAAGTTTCATTAAAATCCATTCAGTAGTTTTTAAGTGAAAGAATAACAAAAATCCACACATCCGTACAAACTTTCGCATTTATAATATTATTAGGATTAACAATTTTATATGCATAAAAACGGAAATAGGTTTGTATTTAAGTGCCTCTTATAGTGGGAGATTCAAAAATTTATAAGTTTAATGGCTTTTATAGTTATCAAGAATTCGGCGTTCATATAGACAGACATGTATATACCAACTGATCTAGATTATAACATATATACAATATGCTACCTGCCACGCCTACTTTCAGCAGCTACATACATTGGCAAACACTTTATATGCCCTTTTAATCTCTGCGTGTAGTGTATACAATACATTCTCGTACACACTCTAATTACCATATACACATAATGGAGGTAATTATAGGCACATCGAAAAATTTGTGGTTGTTTTTTATTGTAACTATTATATAAACCTATGTATATGCATACACTATAAACTGAAATAATTTGGAGTAACAGTGACTTTTAAAATTGTTCGTAAAATAATATAACAAGTCGACAGCGTCGCATGCTAGATAATGATAATGAGCGACCTCAAACTCTCTTCCCATAGTTTCGTTCGAGGCAGACGGAGAATTTTTTAATATAAAAATGTTCGCATTTTGCTGGCAGCTCACAGTTTAACAACAGTAGCTACGCCGTAAACATATACACTCAGTTGAGAATCGTGTTCATCGAAAGAAAAAGAAAAATAAAAAAATCAAAATCAAAATAATTAAATATGGAATTCTACTATGTGTCTGCGTCACCGCCTTGCCGCTCTGTACTATTGACCGCGGCAGCCCTTGGCATTGAACTTAACAAGAAGGTCGTCGATATGCAGGGTGGCGCACATCTGAAACCGGAGTTTCTTAAGTTAAATCAGCAACACACCGTTCCGACACTGGTGGACGGAGACTTCTCCATTTGGGAATCGCGCGCTATTATCACCTATCTGGTTGAAAAGTATGGCAAGGATGATTCGCTATTTCCGAAGAATGATGCACAGAAACGCGCATTGATCAATCAGCGTCTCTACTTCGATGCTTGCACGCTGTTCAAGAGTTTTGGCGATTACTTCCAGCCACAAATTAGAGCTAACAAACCCGCTGATCCGGAATTGTTGAAGAAACTCGAAGATGCTTTGGGTTTCTTCAATACCTTTCTGGAAGGAAATAAATATGCTGCAGGTGATTCATTGACCGTGGCCGATTTGACATTGTTGGCTACTATTTCCACCATTGATGTTGCCGGCATCGATCTGAGTAAATGGGCGAATGTTGTCGGCTGGTACGAGAATCTTAAGAAGACCGCACCCGGCTGGGAGGAGAACTGGGCCGGCTGTGTTGCGCTGAAACACTTTATTGCCGATCTTAAGGCTAAAGCTGCGGCCGCTGCTGCTGCCAATTGATTTTCTCATAAGTAAATCATACCAAAAAAATTATTCTGAGTTTTAGTTTATAATAAAGTTTTATTTATCAATATAAATTTATTTGTTGTGTCAGTATTCATTATCAGCATTGCTTTGTATTTGATTTTGTAATCGAATATGCGACATATCAAGTTTTGTTATCAATGAATTCGATTGAAAGGAAAAATAAGCTGATTAGATTTCTTATATAGTATATAGGTAGGTAGTTTTCACAGCGAATATTCACAAACTGCTCCAACAGTACAAACTAATTTTTTTAACACACTAAGCAGATAAAATGTGAACGAGTCATGCAGAAAACGTAGTTTTTTATTTGGGCAAAAGCAAAAGTTTTAAGAAATTAAATGAATCACGGCCTTCAAAACTGCAAATTCAACTAATTAAACTTGTTGTGTAAAAGGTATATTAATTTTGTCAGTATCTTTGTAGTATTCAAAAGAAATTATAGGAAACTCCATAAAGTATTGTATGGGCTTAAACGGGGAACTAATAAAAGTTCAGTTAGTTGATGGTAATTTATTTGGTTGTAAACAATTCAAAAATAGCATAAATTTTGTTTCTTTCAGGAAAACTTAACGGCATGGAGATAAGCAAACGTAAACTTACTAATGCAACGTCGAAAGATATGCCACCACAAACATAGCATACAATTATTCGATTCTTTGTGACTTTCGGCGTCAACTCCAGCCAGTACAGATTTCAATGAATGACCAAACTGTATATGAAACAAATACACCATATCTTCTAGAATCTAGACATGATTTTTAGGTAGAAGACGAGCCTCAAAATGTTCGGCCAAAATATTCGCCCGATAAGAGAAATTTGGCTCTGGTAAAGGCTACAGCTGACGAAGATTCACGATTAATACAAGTAATTATTGCTAAGGAACTTGGAATAAATGTCATGGCTGTGTCACCAATATATCAAAATATTGTACACGAAGAAATTTGCTGGAAGGTTTCCATAATTTCCAATGAGCTCCCAAAAGAAGCTCTAGTTCGTTATGTCCAATAATTCTTAAGAACATTCCAAAATGGTAGGTCTAGCAACTCAAATATAAAACTGTAATAGGTGCTGAAGCTTGGTTTTATAAGTACGATCCAAAAACCAAACAAAATTCCATGATATATAACAGAAAAGAGGAAGAACTAAGTTAAAACAAGGTAATAAAAGTCAAGAACAAAAGTGATGATGTCTACTTCATAAGAGCAAAAATTGTAGCTACTATTCCCCTAAATAATGTCCAGACAGTAACTGCAAAATGCTACACTGCTTACCAAAAAAAAAAACAAAACAAAGTTACTGGTTCACTGCTTTCTACAACAGTATAATAAGCCAGCTCACACTGCTCAAAAACCAGTAACTTCATTGCGACTTCTGGCATCGAACAAATTCACCCAGCATCATATTTACCGGATCTGGCGCTTTGTGATTTATGGTTATATCCGAAGATTTTAAAAAGGATTTAAGGAGAGAAGTCTTCAGTAGCAATGCGGAGATAATTGATGTAGTTAACTTAGAAATTGCGAAGCTAGAAAAGCACGGTTGCCATAACTATTTTGGCAGGTCTATTGACTAAATTTGTTGTTTTAAGTTCCTGAGATCTGTTCTTTCATACAGAACACTATATATATATATATATATATATATATATATATATATATATATATATATCTCTCTCTCTCTCTCTCTCTCTCTCTCTCTCTCTCTCTCTCTCTCTCTCTCTCTCTCTATATATATATATATATATATATATATATATATATATATATATATATATATATATATATATATATATATATATATATATATATATACTACTACTACTACTACTACTCATATATATATATATATATATATATATATATATATATATATATATATATATATATATATATATATATATATATATATATATATATATATATATATATATATATATATATATATATATATATATATATATATATATATATATATATATATATATATATATATATATATATATATATATATATATATATATATATATATATATATATATATATATATATATATATATATATTGCTGCCCTTCCCCTTGCCACCCCTTTTCCCCACTCATTCCCCCTTCCCCACCTTCCACATGCTCCTTTACTCTACCTCCAAATCTCCCACACATCTTCTTGTCCCTTCCACACCGCCACCAACCTTCACTTGCGCTGCCCCCATTCCTCTGCCCCTTTCCCTATCTCTCCTTACTTTCCACCTCTTTACCCTACCCCTTCGATCTCATTAACATGTATTCAACATTTCATCCTTCTATCTTAAATGGTACCTAGCGCGTTGCTGCCATTCCCTCTGCATCTCCTACCTTTACCCCTCCTTCTCTATGATCCCTTACCCTACCTCCCATTCCCCTATCCCTCTTCCCCCCTGTCAGAGATCATTAAAATCGGTCCAGCCGTTCTCGAGTTATAAAATTGTTCATACAAAAATACTAAAATTGAGATTAATAAATGGAGGAGGGATACATACTTTCGTCAAATCTGTTGAGATATCATAATTTTGGTTTTTCTCTTAAATGGGAAAGGCGCGTCACAGCTCATTATTTCAGTGGATCTTATTTTTGCCGATGTTCTTTATATGTGTAACAATATCTCATCCATTTGACGAATTTGGTCTCTCTCTACTATGGGGGACCATTCACTTTTTTTTCTAATAATGTTTATCCAGAAACCTACTCTTGTCCAATAGACTCCATTAATTCCATTCGTTAATAGTTTAGACTTTAATAATCATAGACAAACATTTAAATTTATATTTATTATAGAAGAAGATTTTAGAAGTACCCTGTGATTATTTTTGAAATGTTGAACATAAAAACATGTTTCATTTTGCTTGATAATTTAAAAAGCTGACTTAAATTAATAATATTTTCAGTACAGTGACTTAACAATAGTGAATACAAAAAGTCTCCATACCAAGTTTCAGATTGATGTCTGAAAAGTTGAGTAACTATTTTATAAAGATGCAGACAGACATACAGACGGACATAGCTCGATTGACTCGTTTCGTCGAAACTATAAAGAATATTTAGAATTATATTTGTATGTATATTTTATTTTGTCTAATGAACTACTGTGTAGGGTATAAAAATATCGAACAAATTAACGCATTTACTACATATTTAAGCATTAATTGCTTATAAAAAGTTTTATAGGTACACATGCCTGTTTTGTTTTTGTCTAACAACGCACATTAACTAAATAATTCGGTTAATTATGATTTTGAAAACATTCGAAAATTTCAACAACAGCTTCGTACTAGTAGACCACCTCAACTATCGCTTGATTTTAACATAAAAATTTCAATAATTTGCTATAAAAGCCTGCGTATTTCACAGTTTGCGTATAGTTTAGCAAGAAAAGTTGCAAAGTAAGCCTACTCTGCGTTCAATTTTACTTTAAATAAAAATGGATTTATATTACCTACCTGGTTCATCGCCTTGTCGCACAGTTCTGCTGACTGCCGCAGAACTCGGTCTTAAGCTTAATAAGAAAACACTCGATCTGCTGTCAGGTGCACATATGAAACACGAGTTTCTACAGCTCAATCCACAGCACATCATTCCGACACTGGTGGATGGAGACTTTCCTATTTGGGAATCGCGTGCTATTATTACCTTTCTGGTTGAAAAATATGCTACAGACGATGCATTGTATCCAAAGGATACAAAGAAGCGCGCACAGATCAACCAGCGTCTTTACTTCGATGCATGCACGCTGTATACGAGCTTCGGCGATTACTTCTATCCACAGGTGATGGCTAAAAAACCAGCTGATCCAGAACTGTTAAAGAAACTCGAGAATGCATTGGAATTCCTTAATAGCTTTCTGGAAGGACATCAGTATGCTGTGGGTGATACATTAACCGTTGCCGATTTTTCACTGCTGGCTACTATATCGACTATAGATGTATCTGGCGTTGATTTGAGCAAATGGTCGAATATTATTAGCTGGTATGATAATCTCAAGCAAACCACTGCCGGTTGGGCAGAGAACTGGGCTGGCTGTTTGGCATTGAAGAAACTTGTTGATGATCTTAAGGCTAAATCTGGCACAAATTGAAATTCATTTCCATTTATTCTAGTAAGTACTTTTAGTTCATTGTACTTGACAATAAATAAGTATTATCAAGAAACTTTTTTTTGGTTTTTATTTGACTTCGTTCTTGATAGTAATTTATAATCGAAAGTGATCTTTATCATATTTTTAATACTTGTGCAGTTTCAAATGCTTGAGTCATTTTAATTTAAAAAATCATGCATAAAACACACTTTCCATTAACAGAAAGCAATATTTTGCAAACTAAATCGGATCTCAACCTTGAACACTGCAAGTTCAACTATGAGTAACAAAAATAAAAAAAATTTCATTTCGTTTGAATTTATTTGTAACTGAAATACCCAGCATTGCTTGGGTTTCCATTTGTTTATTAGTTTATTAGTTCATTATTTCATTTTAGCTTGAACCTAAAAAAAAAAATGGTTGTCTGTAACGATAATTTTACGTGAACATTCGAACAAACTTATTATACGTTTGTCCCACATACACAGCGCCGCACCACACTGCGCGCTGGTTAATACTAATACACATACACACACACACACACACACACACACACACACACACACACACACACACACACACACACACACACACACATAACTATAGCTTTCACAAGCCAATGCTTCACAAGCCGAACGCCTTCAACGAGCGAGACCGCTTGTTCCGCGCTCTCGCTTGCACGCACGGCGCCAAAAGGTACGTGAGATACAAATATTAAAATATTTCCCTATCGAAACAAGTTATATAACATTAAAACGGTATTGAAACGTATATTCAGAAAACGTCCAGAAAAGCCCAGTTCGAATAATTAGGATGTTGCAAATACCATCTCCAAAGATGTACTACGGCTTGCCCCAAAGTTGTTTTTAATTTATTCTATAGGACGTTTGTATTAGTTCCTAACGTTTTCTAAGAGATGGCGTGACTAGTGCACTTCCAATATACATTAAGTGTATTCCTCGATAAATCTGCTGCCATTGAGCGTCGTTTTTATTAGATGTCATTTGGTTGAAGTGTAAATAACAACACTTTTTACTTCATTGAACATGTCTAGGAAAGGAAAAGATTTTTGCATCAAATTGTGACTGCTAATGAAAAGTGAATCATCAATGAATCATTTTTGGCGAAGCCCAATAAAACCATCACCGGAGAACTATACCAACAACAATTGAGCAGAGACTTGATAAAGTAATTTTTCAGCACGATAATACTCGGCTCCATGCTTCAAATCCATTTATTCAAGTTGGAAACGAGCAAATGACTTTGAACGAAGCCAAATGATCTTGAAGAAGTCTTATAACCTTGTCCAAAGTCGAACGACCTTAGATTGAATTCAAATGCCCCTGACCGGATTCAAATGACATTGGCAGAATTCAAATGATCTTTGTGCGAATTCAAACAACGGTGCCCGAAGTCAATTGAATTTGATCATAGTCATCTTGACTGTAGTCTAATAACCTTGACAGAGGAGAAATGACCTTGATGAAAATCAAGTGACCTTGACCAAAATCAAATGACCTTGACCGCAGTCAAATGACGTTAACCGAATTCAAATGAGCTAGGCCCTGTGAGAATGGAATTTCAGTTTCGTTTCCACCGAAGTGAACGTTTTTTCTTATTTTAACTTAAAATAACATTAGTTTATATAAATAAGGGAACAGGTCGTTTGGAAATCGTAAACTAACGACTAGAGCACTACTAGTTATATTTAATATTTATATTTAAGAAGAAGTCGGGAATGTATTTATCATGCAAGACGACCAATTTGTCCATGGAACATTGGAGCATTGTCGCTTGAACTCATTGATTATTGTATTTTCATTCTAATGCGACCTATTCTAAACAAGAAAAAAACCAACTTCATATACTTACTATTATGTTAAAACAAAATTTTAGAGTCCCATGCGATTAAATGATAATCTTTTTGTAAAAATACATAATCAATCTCCCTCAAACATAACTTTTTGTTTGAATTGTTCAAACCAGGATGTTATCTAAACTATTAACTATATATGATGGCAATATGACACTGGTTTAAAGTACAATCGGAAAGAAATTCTAAAAAATGCTTCGGCATGTGTTCTTTTAAGCACTCGCATTAAGTTAATATTTTGAGCAACACTGCTTCTTGAAACAATTTAGAGTCGCGTGAGTGATAATGTCACATGACAAAATGTCAAGTGGCAAATCGCAACATAAAGCGTTCAACTTTCACTGGCAGCCAACAGTTCAGCAAAAAAGCTACGACGTAAAACTTCTCAATATCAAAAATAGATTTCTACTTTATGACTGCTCCAGCAGTCGCTCTGTTTTACTGGCAGCTGCAGCATTTGGCCTAAAATTCAATAAAAAGATGGTCGATATACAGAATGGCACACACATGAAGCCTTTGAGGCCAAGAATCGATCCAATTTTAGTCTTCTTCGTAAGTGAAGAAGTGCTGCTTGGCCAGACCATGACTCATCGACCGGGTGTGGTAGGACATCCCATTGAAGCGCCCCCAAATTTTGATTGACGACTTTTGCAACATGTTTCCGAGCGTTGTCGTGTTGAAAGATCCCTTTGTCATGTCTCTTGGCATATTAGAGGCGTTTGAACTGCAATGTTGTTGTTATTGGTAACTTTCGCCAGTGATGGTTTTGTCAAGCTGGAGTTAGTTCATAGTAGATTATTCCAAGATGAACGCACCAGGTGCACGGCATTAGCTTCTTGCCAATGAATAGTGAGTTTGGTCGTTAAAGTTGATGTAAGGCCGGAATTACCTCACGATTTTCTACACTTTAAATTGTCGTAGTAGATTCACTTTTCGTCCTCCGGCTTAATTTCATATGAAACCCAATCTACTTCTTTTTGCACCATACCCATGACCTTGAGACGGTTTGACATCGATTATTGAGTCACTACCAATGTTTCAGGAAGCACTTCTTATGTTTGGCATGAATCTTGCTCCAATAATGCCACCAACTCAGCGCATTCAAACTGAATTGGCCTACATTCGCGTACTTTGTCACTGGTGTTAAAATATCCACTTTTAAAACACCGGAACCAGTACTCATGTATTTTTATTGATGGAGCATGTTGCTTCACACAGCAATCGATGTCCAACAGTTGTACTTTTCTTCAAATTAAAATAAAAAAGTAGAGCTTTCTGCAAATTCTGTTTTTTGTTGACCTAAAGGTAGACATGGTTAGAGAATATATGTTTGCTATACTACAGTGAAATGACACATGCTGATTTTTAGAGGCAAATGATGACGCTTCAATATAAATATAGTTACAAGATGGTTCGATGCGATTTAATACTAGTTCGTCATCTTTTGTAAATTCCTCAAAACTTATTTGTACACCCAACGCTTTTATCCTTAAAAATACTTCTTAACTCAATTTTGTCACTATACCTGAAAATGAAATGATACCAGTGTATCTTGTATTTAAGCAAAGTAATTCAAGCACTTATTTCCTTTATTTTTTATTAGATTTTTTTGTTTTTTTTTTTAAGAATATAGAAACATCATCGACAGTCTTCATAAAATTCTGAGAATACGTTTTTAAAATTTATAGCTTTTTAGTTAATTTATGCTTAATAATTTATTATTTCTTTTCAGCCAGGATTTTTTTAATTATTTCACAGCCCTCCCAGTTCTCTGGCCAGCCGGTTAAAACCTTCTTTGCATTCTCGTACCAACGTGCTACATTCGCATATTTGCTGATATCGAACTCCACTGCATCATAGGTCGAAACAGTAGCAACGATTGATATATCTGCAATTGTTAGTTCGCTGCCCGCTACATAGTTCTGACCCTCCAGGAATGTGTTCAGTAAACTAAATGCCTCCTCGACTTTCTTATACATCTCCGGATCTGGTGTTGTACCCAAGTACTGTGGATAGTAGTATAGACGGAAGCCCTTATTCAATGTTTCGATATCGAAGTACAGACGCTGATTTATGGTTGCACGTTGCTTTGCATCGGTCGGATGGAGCGAATCGTTCGGTTTGCCATACTTCTCCACCAGATAGGCAATTATAGCGCGAGATTCCCAGATGGAAAAATCACCATCCACCAGTGTGGGAATGGTGTGTTGCGGATTGATTTTCAAGAATTCTGGTGCATATTGTTCACGCTCGGAGGTATTGAGAACTTTCTTGTTCAGCTTGAGGCCAAGTTGAGCGGCTGTCATCAATACTGAGCGACTGGCGCCGGCACGGGGATTGTAGTATAGATCCATGTTGTTGCTGCTGCTGCTTCTAATGTTTACGTTAAAATGATTCCTGCACTTTAGAGCAGCGGCTTTTATACTTACATAATTATTATTAACCGGCGAACTTATATATTATATATTTCATAACCGGCGTACTTATCGCTTGATGCGTTGTGTAGATACTAGAAAAAACTATGTACATACATATGGAAGTGTGTATATACATTTTTAGCTCAATTAACACACAAACACATTCATACACACGCATATGTATTTATGGAATCTATTGAACATTATGCTCCGTCATCGTTAAAAACAAATACAAATGTTACTTTTTGAGAACTGAGAATATTTCAGTAAACTATAAACTTCTATACCCTTCATAATGTACTTGCGCTGATGTACTTTGTTTTTATTATTGGGTATAGTAATGCTTTATGAGTTATCTAGTAGAGAAATAGAAATGAGTAAGCTAAATGAATACAAACTGGATCTTTGATACCTAAACCTTGAACAGCATAATATTTTCTGTTGAGTTACGTGTTTCCATGCAAAAATCATAAAGGATTGTATGGTTTACTATCGCTCAATGTTTCAAGACTTTTTACTTAATTTATCATGCATTCTTAGAGTAAAAAGTGCTAAATGAAATCTCTTCAGATCAAGTTTATGATATGTAGCCCCATGCGAACCAACACAATAATTTTGCAGTCATTCAGTCATACTGTTCGGATTCGCCTATTAGTTTGGCCTAAAAGTCACCATCTTTTTTAAAATATTTAAAAGATTTGAATTCATTTTTGTAAAATAGATAATCCAATTGAGTTCCAAATCAAGACTGTAGTAAGGGATGACCCATCATCACGATCTTTTAAGTACTCAAAAACACTATTGTGCAAACTGCTGTGTGAGTTTTCAAATAAGCAGCCGTCTTTGGCGGTTTTTTTCCTCAATTCTCCGAAAACTTCTGGCGAACAAATGGTTGTGTGCCATTCAGCATTGACCATCCTAGGCTGCTCTATGCGACATGATCATTTATTCCGAAAAAAGAGACGTTTTTCGTCCAGAACAAGTTTGTGGAATTTGGATCATCTTCGAACACCCATACACTCAATTACTGTTTTGTTTTGGGCTCATATGCATAGATACATATATGATTCGTTACTTTTTACGATCTCATGGACGTGCTTTAAACAACCGCTGCTCTATTTCTTCAACATATTTTTGCACCAATCATTTTTTCTTCTATTGCCAATAGACAAGTTAATGCCTTTTGACCGAGATGAATTTTTCGAGTCACTGTAAACAAAGCAAATTGTGTTCGTATATCAAAATATTCAGCGTATGTTGTTGCTAAAAAATAAATTGACACCATCGGGCTCGCGTCAATGAAAGAGGCGACCAGAAGGACTCCTGACTGGCTATTGGCGTTCACCAAACACGCAAACATTCTAGAGGGCTTCAATAGCTCCTGAAAGACCTTCATCATCGGCCTAAGAGCCATATTTTTCTATGTGTTACCTCTTTCAAGGGGTCAGCCGGCGTAACTTAACCTAACCTTATGCTAAAAAATGGTCTAAACTTCCATTGGATATATCAGCTGTTAATGAACAATACTTCTGGCTCACAATATATAAGACCACCCTCGCATAAAATATGGAAAACGAAGTGCAAGGCTTGCAAAATACATTTGTTAAAAAAAAAAAACAAAAATTATGTTCACATGTTTTTTTTTCTTCAACTTTTGTTGTGAAACCTTTTTTAAAAAATCAAACTTCAACGTAGTTCTGTCTCGTGGAACAAAACTGGTTATATTGCTCTATATTACTTACACTTCTAATGATTAATTACATGTTAATGTGTGTATATTATAATGTGGTAGTTATAGTTTACTCGCATATTGTTGCCAGTATGTTATATTAGTTTCGTTTTAGACAAAGTTTATTTGCCGTGTAGAAATGCATTCAGTTTGAAGAAGACAAATTTTCATATTAAATATATATAAAATATATATAAATAATATATATATGGCTAGCATCCATCCACCATATCATGAACCATATCAATTATTAAGTTGATATTGACTACAATAAAAAAGTTTTTCATACAAAAAGTCAAATGTGGGCGGTGGGTTTGTATGGGGCTATTCCAAAAAGTGGACGTCGCGGGTCAATCTTGATACTCTATTACACTGCAATAAAAAGATATGTATGTGCAAAATTTCAACTGTATAGCATAAAAATTGCTCCCCAAAAAAATGCGCAACAACATACAGACAGACGGACAGATAGACAGACATGTCTAGATCGACTCGTCTCGTCGAACTGATCAAGAATATATATACTTTATTGAGTCTAAGATGCCTCCTTTAATGAGTTTCAAACTTTCAGACTAACTGATAATACCAATTCACACTATGTAGTCGTGGTTCAATCGATCCAATTTTTTTTTCTTAATGACAAATTGCTATGTTTCTCGAATTTTTGCAAAAAACAAAAAGACAAACTTGTTTTGGATGAATTCGATAAAATTTCTTAAGTTCATATACAGCTATAGTTCAAAAACAGATTCTTGAACTGTGTACTGTGCATCTCGCAGTCTAGTAGAGTCGACTTCACCATTTATTCTTGCTTATCTACAAAATGGTATAGATTAGATAGGTATTGTATGGGACCTACCTTGTCATAGTTGAACTCTTTTCATACATTATCATTAAATATGTATTCGTATAAAGTTTTATTAGTATGGAGTGACAAGTTAATAAAGTAACTCTAATTCTATATGAGAACACAAGCCAAATCGAAAGTTTGTACATAGATTTGTATGACGTCATACTCGTATTGTGGGCATAACTGCAAGTAGAAAACATTTCACATTTCGAATTTCCAAAAAAATAAATTCAAATTATTATTAAAAACAGATGGAATAATATACAGTTTTGCACTACAATTTTTTTTATGCTTTAAACTTGAAAATATTTGCTTTTACTTATAGCCAGTGGCGTGTATAGGGTAAGGGGTTGGATCATTCCATAAGTCTTGAAAAATAGAGTCATTGGTCCGACATCAAACGAAACTAGAAATTTTTTAATGAAAGAAGCTACCATATACAATTTTAAGTTGATAGTGTAAGTACTGCAATAAACAAGTTTTTCATTCAAAAATGCTATGGAGCTACCCCAAAAAGTGGGCGTGGTATATTAATATCTAGTCTAGGTGCTGATTTACAATTGTATATTTTAAAAATTGGTTCCCAAAAATGTGCAGCCAACATCCAGATGCACAAGCAGACACACATATCTACGACAGATCAGGAATATACAATTTTATAAGATCTACGATACACCCTTTGATGCGCTACAAACTTTCAGACAAACTATGTGTGACATGTATAAAAAATAATAATAATCTTCCATCGAAAAAAGCTAGTTACGCCACTGATAATAGCAGTATTTTGTTTTTCATATTTGAAATTTTAAACATGGTTATAAAACAGTTTTGTTCTATTGTAGATATTAGCATTTACAAGCAACCCACTCAGTTTTCATTCGTATCAGGTGTCAATTTTTTCTAAAGAATTCATTGCAGCTGTTTGTATCGAGAAACTTTCTCGCATCGAATTAAATTGCATTATATGGAAGTGGAAACTGGAGATACAAATGTAGGCATAAATCTTCTAGAAGTAATGAATCATCTATAGAGCTAAAAATAGTATCGCTGAATTTAGCTTGAAACTGGTTTGAATGCACTGGCACTAAAAGGAAAAAGTGATCTGTACATTCTTGACTAAACCAACTATAACCATATTGTTTATGAGCCTACAGAAATAATTTATTTGCCGAATTTGAGATTGTTTTGTTTTCCGTAATTATAAATAAGAAGTGTAATAGAGCACAATGCCACAACTCCAGTCAATACCTCAAAGCATTTGTTTCTACTGAAATCATAATATTGCAAAATTGCAAAACTCAAGAACTGCGGAACGCATACGGATGCAGCTAACAAATTTGCTTAGATCGCTTGGTGATAATAGTTTCTTAGCACTGTGCTTTAAAATATCTTATCAGAATAGCCAGTGTGTAGATAAGTTGGTCTACATTTATACACAGGTTTGATAAGGCAATAAAATGCTACTCAACAACCCATGTGGGGTGTTTCGGATAAATCAACTTTCCGTTGCTGGGTGCAACAACTTTACATTTAGATTAAAGTCAACAAGGTTTTTATTCTGAAAAATAATACAAAATTTTCTTTTAGGTGCAACAATAAAGCTTTATTTACGTTTATTATTTTTTCTGTCAAAAGTATTAAATACTAAAGTAAACACATAGTGCTGAGATAAACAAATAATGTCTCGAATATTATAATTTTAAACAAGCCGCAAACATATTCTTAACTTCTAAGCAACCCTCCCAGTTCTGCTTCCAGCCGGGTGTAACGTTCTTTGCATTCTCATACCAACGCGCTACATTCGCATATTTGCTGATATCGAATTCCACAACAACAAAAGTCGAAACAGAAGCAAGTATCGAAATATCTGCAATCGTCAGCGCATTACCCGCTACATAGGTCTGATCATTCAGGAATGTATTCAGAAACTCAAATGCCTCCTCAATTTTCTTGTACATTTCCGGATCGGCTGCACTGCCACGATACTGTGGATAGTAGTAGGTGAGGAAGCTCTTGAACAATGTGCCCAGGTCGAAGTGCAAACGCTGATTGACGACAGCACGTTGCTGTGGATCTGTCGGGTAAAGCGCATCATTCGATACGCCATACTTCTCCACCAGATAACCAATTATAGCGCGTGATTCCCAGATGGCAAAATCACCATCCACCAGTGTGGGAATGGTGTGTTGCGGATTGATTTTCAGAAACTCTGGGTTAAATTGTCTACCCTGCAAAGTACTGATAAGTATTGTGTTCAACTTGAGACCAAGTGCGGCAGCTGTCATCAACACAGCGCGCGTAGGTGCTCCCAGTGGTAAATAGTAAAGATCCATGGTGTTCTTATCGATTCGGTTGTTTGCGCTAGACTATTAGGAGAGAATGTCTGCGCTATGATTTATATTTATTTTTCAACAACCGGTGTGCAACTAATACAAACATCTGTATATACTGAAGTACACTTCACCGATAAAAAAAAACTATATACATACATATGTACATATATGTATGTATGTATGAAAGTATGTATATATGATGTACAGGGTGTCTCAAAAGAAATTTCACATTTGATTTGCTGATTGCGTGAACGCACATATTCCGAGGGGCGCGGGTGGTATGTAGTCAATCGGTAGCCTAGCTTTTTGGGAATTTAGTAGCTATGGAGCGATTCGGGATTCGATACGGGAGCGGACCGTGCGTTGTGCGTACGTGAGTTTTACAAAAACGGTAATTCAGCGACTGTAGCGCGTAGAAAATTCTGCAGTATTCGACATGTTTGTCATTTAAATGATACGCCAAGCACTCGACTCATTGGAAAATGGGTCGAGAAGTTTGAAGAGACCGGTTCAACGCTGGAAAAATCAAAATCCGGGCGTCCAAGGTCTTCGAGAACGTTCGAAAACGTAGACAGTGTTACTCAGTCTGTTCGTGACAACCCGGACATTTCGATTCGGAAGCGTACTTTTGCTTTAAACGTGCATAGATCATCATTGTACCGCATTTTTAGCAACTTCACACACGTCCAACAGGTGTCTACCACGAGTTCATGTAATTTTTCCTGGCAAATTGATCTCCAGGAGAGGTGACATAAATTGGCCTCCACTAAGTCCCGATTTAACCCCTATGGACTTTTTCCTGTGGCGTTACGTCAAATCTAAAGTTTACGGCAACAAACCGACTTCCCTAGCACAAGTAAAAGAAAATATCCGCCACGAAATGGCAGCCATCACGGAAAATACTCGATTAAATGAATGCCGTGAACGCAACGGTTTAGATTTGGACAATATCATTTTTAAGAAATAAATTCCCAAAGTGTGTATTCTAATATGTAATAAACATTTTTCCAATAAACTACTACTTACTTGTTTTTTTTTATCGATTTTTTAAATGTGAACTTTCTTTTGAGACACCCTGTATTTGTATATATTAATTTTGACCCGCTGTCTGTTATCTGAAAATAATTTGGGATTTTGTGCGTTGTCACTGTTGATTGAAAACAATTGTGAAATTGCAGCTACAAGTTTAGAATGTTCTCGAACTGAATAACTTGTAATTTAGATCTAATTTCTTCGTGTTTAAAGCTGGCAATTTGACTTAAAATATTCCTATTAAACAGATTAAGAGAGAATTGAAAAAAGACGAGAGAGTGTATTTTTGAGAGAACAGAAATGTGCAAAAAGCAACATATAAAAACAAGTTGTAGTTGTTGTTTTTTTGCCGGCCGGATGCCGGTGAACACTGCATCTCGAAGTCGAGCACACTCGACTGCAAGATAGCCTATACCTTATCTATACCTTACCTATTCCAAATTTAGCGTTTCTAGCGTATTTGATAACAACAACAAAAAATAGTCACACAAAAACAACAAAAAAATGGGGCAGCTTTGATTTTATTGTAGTTCAGTTGGCACGTTCAATTTATACACTTTATCTGAAGAAGGAATGGCAAGGCAAGGAGTGACAAGGGGAAGGTCAGAAAGACGTCTGCCAGGGTACAAATGTGACACATTTGTAACGAGTGCAAATAAATGTGAATTTAATCCTTTAAATCCTTCTTTGTATTATACAAAATAATGATAATTCAGTGATAATAATTCAATTCATAAAAGTATGCAATTTTTCATCAATGTTTTCTTATGACGTTATCACGTAAAATTATCGTCCGTAAACCGACTGTACAGACAACCAATTTTTTTTTTTGTTTTTCTGAATTAATTTTGCGAACTGGCAAGTCAAAAAAGTTTTGTAACTCCAAAAAATATTAATGCTTAAATACTGATTCAGGCCTGTTCCGATTCTCACTTTCGGGAAGCTTTTGCGAACGTCAATTCGATAAAATGTTAAATTTTTCACGTGTAGGTCGATTTCGTAATACGAATTAACTTGGATTGATCAAGTGCAATTCATATTACGCAAGGCAAGTGAATTTAAATCGAAAAACCCTCTAATACGTGAAAAATAAAAAAAAAACATTCTCGTAGACTTCCCCCTTTGTGTAGCTCAAAGAAAATAGTCTAACGATGTAAAATCGCACAATCTTTTGGGCCAAATCATTTTTTGTACCGATTTTTGGAGTATGGGTTTTTGCATTTTTACCACTTTGAAATTTACGAACCAAATTTCAACGATTTCAATAGTGTTACAATGACATTAACATAATATGTCAAATATAAAAAAATTTATAATGCAGATATCAGTCAATAATAAAATACTACACGTCTAAATGGAACATCCTTTAGTACAAACATCAACTTGGAATTCTATGTGGTGGCTTTTTGGAACGAACGCTTTTCAAATGAATTTTAGGAGTAGACAACATTAAAACTCAACGCACACTTTTCAGGTTTTGGACTAAAAACTTTAAATGCGCGATGAAATCTTATATGCAGTTATACTTAAGATATGGCTAAATGGGCGTGGCACATTCACTATACTGGAAAACCACACCGCTCGTTTTTATTTTTTTTTTTTATATCAACTTTACATTCGGTCCGGCGATGTTTTATTGACGGTTCAGATAGAAGTACATACGTATGTATGTATGTACATATATTAATGAGTGTGTCTGACATAGTTTTAGGGATAGCTCAGCACACGCTCAGCTGAATGACCGCATGTTTACATATATACATATGTATGTATGTAGGAGAGTGTGAAAAGTATTAAAGGTTTTACCGAAAAAAATTGTTTTCTCTTGTTTTTATAATTTTTTTCAGCTTTATGAGAACATTAATATGAAATTCAATCTTAAATGCATATTATAAAAATAATTTTTCAAACATACGACGATAATAATAATAATTCTTTTGCTTTTGAGCCGGCTGCAAAGCGATAAGTTGTGCTTAAAATAAATTATAATGTATGTATGTATACATAAGTACATATGTATGTACAGTGCCGATCAAGCAAATAGACTCACAGTTTTTTTTTTTTAGATAAAAAACAAAAACAATTGTGGCGATAGTTTACAGCATAAAGCGGAAAATCAAAAAGGAAAAGAAAAAACATGTTGAGTCTATTTGGTTGATCGGCAATGTACATTAGATAGGTCTGCATGATTCCACTCAAACTTTAAGTGAAATAGAGTACCGTTGAATGTTACAGTATTTATTGAGTGCAACGCACAGACTGAGTGTGACATGATCGACACTCAAAAGGAATGAAGGTGTAAAACGGAATGAATGAATGAATGGAGCAGAGAACATTTGGTCTATTCAGAGTGAGCTACGTGCATTTGCGAAATTCATTTCGCATTAAAGCGAAGGAAAAAAACTTGAAAAAAACGTTAACTTCGGTTAAACCGAAGCTCTAATACCATTCACACGAAAATTTAAATCGTACTGTAAAACATAAAAGTGGCGGTTTAAATAGAGGCCACCCCAAAAAGTGGGCGTTACACGCCCACTACTAGATGTGTATTAAGCGATGTAGTAGATGTGTAAGATGCCGCCATATCGAATTTCAAGATGATATTGACGTTTTTTATACAAATGTATAAAATAAGTGAGCTGTGGGTTTATATGAGACTACCTCAAAAAGTGGGCATAAGCAGGAATATGAATTAAATGAATTCGGCCGCACATTCAAATGAACTCGAATAAAACCACAGTTATTTTGGCTGCGCACTGCATAAGAAGCAACTGTGCGGCACTTTGAGTAAACGTATGCAGACCTCATATTCACTCTCACTCAAATTCAGTTTATATTGTTTGCATGTTGTAAATGTGACACTCATGCCAGTACGTTTATTCACTCAAATTCATTTCGATATGCGGCCGTATTCACTCATTCAATTTAAGCGTAAATGCGTCATATGCCTTTTTTGAGTTAATTCCTGCAGACTCTAATGTACTGTAATCTATCATTCTTTACATTTTTGCAAAAAAAAAATTTGTCCAAAAAAAAAGTCTAATTTAACAGCAAAAATACTGAAACAGATGTACAGCCCGGCATACATATGTACATATATACATATATTATATATAATATATACAAGTTCGCATGTACTGGCACATAAAAATATGTACATACATACATATGTATGTATATACTTGTTTATAGAAAATAGAAGGGGTGGCCGCCGGGCCGGCTGCGCACAAAGTTATGCCAAATGTGAGGAGTGCAACACGCGATCGCGAGAAGGGATATTGAAAGAAAAAAAAAAACGAATTACCGTATGATGCTCAAATTTGCACAAAGTATGCTCTGAGAAAAATTGTAAAAAATGAGTGAGAGCAAGAGAGAGATAGAGGCTCTCTGAAGCTGTGCGCCCTACACAAAATTTGCATGCTACGAATATTAGTTTCTCAAATAGTTTTTGCAAAGTTTTTAAAGTAAGCTACACATGTATAATATTAATATACAACGCTAACAGACGATTTTTATAACAATAAAGTATACCATTTGAAATAATTTAATTTTCATATATTTTATTTAAATTGGTTGAATATTGAATATTTAGGGCGTATGAGTCCACAACAAACTTCACAGTACAATTCAAAAAGACTTGTTGGTTTTATATTGAATACTAATACTTGAAATGCTCTGCACATTGAAGTTACACATTTTTCAGCCAAACGAGCCACTGTGCATTGACAACCACTCAAATTAAAATGACAACCGTTTGCGTTGAGCCTTTCAGTCTTTTGTTCATTTGCTGAGTCTCATTGTGCGAGCGTCAATCGTATTTCTCTAAACGTTGTTCATTAACAGAGCGTCACACGAATAGCTCAACTCCAACCGCTCAACAGAAAACAAAAACGAAAAGAAACAAAGTCTGCTGCTCGGAGAGAGAGAGAGATAGAGAGCAATTGTGTATGTTTTTATGTATGTTCGTGAGCAGAGCGTAACGAAAAAAACGGTCAACTGTTATTTGCAAGTCCTGGTCTTTATACTCATTGAATAATGGCGGTAATGGCGGCAGCATGCAGCTTGTCTAAAATTGCCTTGTAGTTTATTTTCACACCGCACCAAAAAAAAATTACTAACTTTGAAATCTAAACTAATTTTTAAACTCGTGGTGTGCATCTTTTCAAACATATCCTGTATTTTTCAGCAGGTATTTCGTGAAATTGTGAATCACTTATCATGCGACCCTCGTTTACAAGCAGAGACTCATAGCATAGTCGTTTATGCCGATATCTATTCTTTGCTCTATCACGCCCAATTTATTTATTATGCTCACTAAACTAATGCACTCTCATTTGTTCGCTAAGTAACACGTCATTCGAGTGGGCTTGTTCAGAATTTGTTATGCGAGAGAGCAAGAGAGAGTTTGGGATTTTTTCGTTTTACTTGCCGTCATTGCTTTGTCCTATAAAAAGCGCTGCAAATTCCATTTCGGCATCATTTGTAGTTTGCTTCGTCGCTTCGAGTACATCCAAGTAAGTTCCCCGCTGAATAGAAAGTTTGCAGAAAAAATAAATTAAAGTAAAAAAGTATATAGTGCCATTAATAGTGTAAAAAAAAACTTCATCTAAAGTGCTTTGTGAAATTCATGAGAAAATCTCGAAAAAGAACTTAAATTTCAAGGCTATAAAAAAAAAGACACAATTATTTTTTACAATTAAACTTTTTAGTTTTGTGTCAAGAAAAAAGAAAGAAAAATAATTAAATAGAAAAAACTTTTTTGAAAGGAATTTTCGTTCGCATTCAAATCTAACTAAAAACCGGTTTTTCTTTTTTCTATTTAAATTTGTTTTCTTGTCGTGCAGCAAAACCTTTAAAAAACGCCATGGATTTCTATTATCTGCCCGGTTCCGCACCCTGCCGCTCCGTCATCATGACCGCCAAGGCCGTCGGCGTCGAGCTGAACAAGAAACTGCTCGATCTGCAGGCCGGTGAGCAGCTGAAGCCTGAATTCATCAAGCTCAATCCACAGCACACCATTCCCACGCTGGTCGACAACGGTTTCTCCGTTTGGGAATCGCGTGCCATACTCAGCTATCTGGTTGAGAAGTACGGCAAGGATGATGCGCTGTATCCCAAGTGCCCCAAGAAGCGCGCCGTGGTCAACCAGCGTCTCTACTTCGATTTGGGTACACTGTACGATAGCTTTGCCAACTACTACTATCCACAGATTTTCGCTAAGAAGGAAGCTGATCCAGAGGCCTTCAAGAAGATTGAGACTGCCTTCGATTTTCTGAACACCTTCTTGGAGGGTAACAAGTATGTTGCCGGTGATAATCTGACCATTGCTGATATTGCTATTATCGCAACCGTTTCTACCTTCGATGTTGCTGGTTTTGACATTAGCAAGTACGAAAATGTCAACAAGTGGTACGAGAACGCCAAGAAGGTCATTCCCGCCTGGGAGGAGAACTGGGCTGGCTGCGAGGAATTCAAGAAGTTCTTCTAAGCAGAAATGCAGAATGCCAAATTGGTGCTGCATAATTATAATACTATATTCATCATAATCATCAATCAATTTAATGTAGTTTTTTAGCGCACAAAACTGAAATTTCTTATTTTTCGAGAAATGCATTTTAAATGTGAATTTTTCATTTTTATTTAATAAAAGCAAAAAAAAAATAAGTAATCACAATAGTATCTGGAGTGTTTGTTTCAGTCGTGGTCTCAGTGTTGGAAGTCAATGACTTATAGTGTAGTTTACCGTTATTAATATTTTCTTATCTTATCCGTTGTTCCCATGAAAATAAACAGCGGTTTGTATACAAAAGGTGTACAGAATGTTCTAATAGTATTACTTGAAAATAATAAAATTTTAGAGGGCACAGCTATCGAAAAAGCCAAACTGCATAACATTAGATTAATTTAGCGTTTTGAATTTTGTTTCTATGTGAAGATTATGTCATCAGAGAGCATATTATCTGGAAAATTTTGTTTTTTCTTCTAATTTTGGAATTTGTTGTTTGTTAGATTTATTATTGTTAGCATATAAAAGAAAGTGATTAGTGTTTTTTTTTTTTTTTTTTTGGTATTGTTGTCATTTTTGATAGACAGCTAAGTCAAAATTTATTGTGATTTTTTCTATCTATGAAATGACCATGAAATTCTACAAAAACACTTTTATTTTGATTGGAAAGTCTGTGAGCGCTGATTTCCCTCAATATGTTGTGCTTTGTTTGCGGCTTCAGATTTTTGGGGTTTTAATATAACACTAAAGCTAGCCATAATCGTATAAACCTACTTTATGTACCCTATACATATAATATGACGTGGGTACTATTAGTTTTTTGAAAAGTTTGTAACGTATTTAAGCCGCTGTAAAGTATGTAAAGTCTCTAGCAATGTCCGTCTATGTGTATCTACGTAATCTACATAATAAAGTTTTAAAATATGTTGTAAATGCTTCTACTTATTGATCAGCTAATATGTTGAAACATGCAACGTTCAATATAATTGCAAGCCCTAACTAATTGTTTTTTTTTTTTAACGAATCCTACTAATTTTATAAACGCGAAAGATTGTATGGATGTGTGTTTGTTACTCCATCGCGCAAAAACTATTGAATGGATTTTAATGAAACTTTTCAATATTATAGCTCATATATCAGAACAACACATAGGCTATAATTTATGAAGATTAAATTAACGCATTTATTTAATTATATATTTTATTATTTATTCTCGATCGGTTACCATCTTTACCCGTTCTGATCATTCTCGATCGGTTATCATCTTATCGGTTATATTAACCCTAATACAATATTCATGCTTTACCCTAATATAATATATGACCCTACATACTAACATTTATGTTTACAGTGTATACATATGAGAATAGGTCGTTAAGTATTTTTCACCCTTCTATTTTTTAATCGCTATTTTAGCATTTTTGTATGAACAATTTTATTACCCGAGGGGTCATGAAAAAAGGCGGTGTGGAGAAGTGTAGTTCAAGGAGATGGGCAGCGTCGCAACAGGTACTAACTAGTAGTATTATAACTTTGAGGATATGGTGTATAAATTATTGATTCACTCGACAAGTTGAATCGATCTAGCCGTCTCTTCGTATGATTTTTGTATCTTTTAGAGTTGGCGACGAATTTCCGATCAGTATGATCCACGAATTGTGTAAGTTAAATGATGAAGTTGACATAGTCAAGCGCTTGATTTTTCAAGCGCTGGTAATTTTATCCGGATGGACACCGGAATGTTGAAATGGGTAATCTAAATTGAATTGGCCGAGCATGCGTTGGAAAGACCTAGTCTGGACAGATCTACGCAAACTTGGATTTAGATTCATGGCTTGTGCCAGCGTGCACTAGATTGTAGCAGCTGGTGCGCCTTCCTACGCGCGGTCATGGCCAATAAACGGATGTAGTGCCGCAAAAAAGTAAGTTAAGGTCGGATAAACTAAGTACAGGCCAAAACAAAAAAAAAAAAATAAAGTTTTTGTTTCAAATTCTTTGTTTAGTACGTATTAACAGTATGCTATGTATGTACAAATATTAATTCAAATTGTAAAGCTAAGGTCAACAGGCCAATTCGTAGTGAACACATGTACTTTTTATTTGGCATTTGATCATGATTTTCCAGCCACACAATTACTTAATTTGGCTGCATTTGCTCTTACAATTTGTTTGTAAGAAACAAACAAACAAATTTGCGCATACAGACAACTAATTTGTATGTCTGAGCTTAGCTTAATTAGTTCTTAATACCAAAGGCAGTTTCAGATGGTGTCTAATATCTGGCAAGAGTCTAAGTTATTAAAAAGTTTTGTTGAGTTTGTACTTTACTTGATATTTTAAACTATTTTCAATGTGATATGACAAATGTATCAGATATACAGGCTACGTACATTCGATTTCGATTCGATTTTTTTTTTCTGTTGGTTTGACTGTGGTATTTGGTCTACTTTAAGAAGTTTTTATAAGTGATACATGCTCTTCAAAGAAGGGTATGAAGAGCTGGAGAATCGTCGAATCACTATTAGAGAAGTTGTTGAGTTGTCTCATCTATTGGTTGTTGTATTGGTTGCCTTATGTCATGCAATTTTTTTCGGATGTTGTGGGCATGAAAGGTGTGGCAGCGAAGTTTGTTCCGAAAGTGAAAAAATTGTTGAATGACGTCAATGACGATCCAAATTTGCTGAAAAGGGTCATAACTGGTTATGAAGTCGAAACCAAAGCCGATTTAGCGCACTGTTTCCTTCTATTACGGTCAATAAGGAATATTATCTTGAAGTAATGCGGCATTTGCGTGAAGCAATACCGAGAAAAATGCCGGAGTTTTGGCAAAACAATTCATGGCTTTTGTAACACGATAATGCAGCTGTTCAAAGTACTCCCCCTCATATTATTTCTGAGGGGGAGTACTTTGAAAGGGGGCAAAATAGATATTGATGAACAAATAAATTCTTTTTTTTTTAACACATCTCGTATATGATCGTCTAAAAAGAGCCTTATAATCAGATTTTAGGTCACAATTCCATCATGACAAAATTAAATATAATTAATCCTTATACCCTGTACTCATAGAGCTAAACGGTACATTAAGTTTGTCTAAATGTATGTAAAAGCCAAAGGAAGGCATAGTAGACTTCATAGACATGTCCCTCGGTCCGCCTAACTGTCTGTCTTACAGTCAGCTTAAACAACGAGATCTTGGCGAATATAAGAGCCTTCAATTTTGGATATTTGGACTCTTCGGATCCGTCTTCAGATGATAAAATGAACATGCCAAACCTGCCTTAATTAATTGTATTGTAATAATAATTGAATTGTAATAAAACATCCCACTTATGTACAGATCTATATATATAGCTCCCATTTTAATCTTTTGTTCAAATGCAGAAACTTAGACAAGAGTATCTGAGGTACCTCGAAGTCGAATACACTCAACTGCAGCGTTCTTTATTGTTACTTATATCGTAGTATTTGCCAGCTTGAGTCATTTAAGCCGACGTAAGTTCAGTGCTTCTACATTGACATGTTCAATGAACCTTGTGCTATGTGATTAAGGACAACATCTCATTTCATTTGCAACTTCTTTTGGACATGAATATGAATATGAAATTAGTTTTTCATCGATATGCAAAGGAAGATACCGGTTATGCGTGTTAGTAAAATTAGCATAGTGTAATTTCTTCTTGTTGAAATGACTCTTTGTCCATTTTACGTGTACGAACTCAGAACATTACCCTGTAGTAATGTATCTTTAAATTGATGGAATTTTGCACGTGAAGTTCCTTGCTTAATTTGAAAGTCTTGCTGTAGTCTTTGTGTAGATCATGCAGAATAGTACTAATTGGATATTGTTTATCATATGAAGATTCCGTATTTTTTCCGTGTGGAACATGGAACATGTGATGGAACTGCCTATCCTAAATGCCCTGAAGTAATTTAACCATATCATTCCAAGTCTACTGCTGGATAATTAGATTAACTTTAGCCGTAAGAATTGCACCTCAGAAGAATATCATCGTCTTCTATGAAAAATGCACGACTCAATTAAGAACAAACTGTGCTGCTGCTGATGCTCTGAGAGTTTTGTAGTCATTTTATAAGTAGATCTAGCACCCGCACTTTTATCTGCTGTAAAATATCAGAGAAAAAGTTAATAATTTTGAAACTTCATCTTTCCTTAAAACTTTTTTCATTTTCCATAATTCGTTCATTTCCATTTGTCCATTGTCCGTAATCAATATTTACAGCGATATATTGTAGTTCTATAGAATTAATAGCCTCTTAGAACTCTCTTTAATGATCAACGAGTATGTAGTTTTTAACAACTCAAGCTAATTTATTTGATTTAATCGCCCTTCTGAGAAGTTGTTTTCACCTGCTAGTATGACACATTTTAATCAATAACAATCAACATAAGTGCCAAATGAATGCTTTCTAGACAAACTCTGCAGAGTGAGCCAGCCAAACTCCCCATTCAATTGTTAAAATACTTACTGCATTTCCTTAGGAATATATAAGTGACCTTCGATTTTCTGTTCATAAATTTTCCACTGCAAATACTTCGTTGCTTCGGTTTTAAATTTCATTTGCGACATTTGTTGATTTTAATAATAAATCGAATGTGGCGTGTTTCTATGGGTGTTAGTTTGCAGTTCTTCAAATATGGTAATAATCGATTTGAAATAAATACACAAAAGTATATATATATAATTTTATTGCACTTGGTTGGTTTACATTTGAAAGCTACTTAAGCTCTAAGCTAGGATTCCACTAATCGAGCTGTAAACATTAAACTAGAATATCGAATTCGATTTACTGAATTCGAGCGGTCGCCGAAACGATTGTTCTAGATTGTGTAATCGTTCCTCGAGGTCATTCATGGAATTTCGCAGCATATGTCCACGTGGACGCAGCGAAATTTGTGGTGAATTCTGCATAAGGTCATCCTTGACGCCGGAAAAGGAGTGCCGCACACAAGAGGATCGCTTTTCGAACTTGGTGTTCTGGTAATCGTGTCGCTGACCACCACCAACGCTGCGATGCTCACAGCTAGCGGAGCGACAATTGACTGCCACCAGTAGAGGTTCTTCGTTCTTTAGCGAATCTTCATAGTTGTCGGTGCTGCTGTCTGTATTCGCAGCGACGACAGCGGCGGAGTTGCCTTCTTTACTGTTTGGTCTTTTAATCTCCAACTGTTCCATGGCATGTCGCGGACAGAGCATTTCATTAGAAGCTAGACGCTTGGCACTCTTGTGTAACTCCATGTTGTGCTGAAAGAAATCAGGCGATGTTTCATACAACTCACCGCGACTACTTAAAAATTCAACGCCCGAATCTTGGCCATTTGAGTGCAGCGAGAAGAGTGAGGTTTCATAGGCATGTGTGGAACTATGTGACATGGTTGGAAAGACATGAAGAAACCATGAAACAAATGGAAAACTTCTTCGAATTAAAAAATACTTACAGATTGTTCACCGGCTGGCAGGCATTGTACTTGAGTACAAACGGCGAATTTGATTCCTGTTCCAAGGCAAGCGATGAACGACTGCCACAAGCAGCCGCTTTTGATATGGATTTGGGTAGCGGCACATCAATATATTCACGGTGGCGTTGACTATTTTAAAGGGCAATTAAATTGGAAAAAATGACGAATCAAGAAAAATAGTTAGCAAACAGACAGTTTGATATGATTGACTATGGAATCTTCCATGTGTTCTTTAATGCGATGTGAAGAGTATTAATAGAGCGAGGGAAGATTTTTGCAATACTAAAGTTTTTAAGATCTTAAGATCTGTACCTGAAGACAGTGTGTGCAGGTTGTCACTTGGAAGAGGTTAAGCTATGTTTTGCGCAACACCTTCCCATATAATCCGTAAAGTTCCTATAATTTCCATAATATTTAAGATCATTAACATTATGAAGCTAAACTGATCAACCGATTACTTGGTATTTTGATTAACACTATATGTATCTGCTCGTGAGTAACAAAAAACGTTTGTCTAGGTCAGTTTAGCGGCAACATTTTCGGTTATTTACAAAATCCCAAATCACTGCTTATGACTAACTTAAAACTGGAAATATGCAAGCATAAAATTTATGAATCAAAAACGTCGGACGGACAAATTATGTGTACGCATATTCTGTGTAGAAATTACTCACGCGTACATAATGACTGAGTAGTATGGTAGTATCTAGAGGAAGGTCACCGAAGTATGACGACAAAATAAAATTCGAAATTCAGAAATCGAAACAAGTTTGAAAGCAAGTGTTTCGGACGATGTGCTCGACTTTATGATACGCTGCAGAAGTATGTTGTGAGAAGATAACTGATGTAAAATCATGGTAGTTAAATAGTAGCATTATGGCAAAAGACTCATATAAAATAACATTAAAGTAACAATACTATAAGCATCTGTTGTGTATTATTCTTCAATTTTACATGAGAGCAATTCTTCAACGCACGCTCGTGTGCAGACCTTTTTTCACTCTGTTCTATAAAAATGCACCATATTGCATTTTAACTTAATATTGACTTTAATAAAGAAGCATTTCTTACAAAAACACAAAAGTGGGCAGTATGTTTGTATGGGGGCGGGCCACGCTCATTAGTGTTGTTTTGATTTAAAATTTCAAAGGTCTCCATTATCATGAACACATGACTGTTCTATTCTTAAGATTCATTTATTGCGAATATGAAAATATTATATACTAACTAGCTGGTACGCGGCGCGTTGCTGCCCTTTCCCTTGCCTCCCCTTTCCCCCACCACTCCTTCCCCTTTTCCCACACATGGTCCTTTACTCTATCTCCAATTCTCCTACACCTCTTCTTGTCCCTTCCAACCCTTCTCCAACCCCACCTGCGCTGCCCCATTCCTCTGCCTTTTATCCCTAGCTCTCCTTACTTTCCACCTCTTTTCCCTATGATACCTTACCCTACCTTCCATTCCCCTAACCCTCTTCCCCTCTGTCAGAGATTATTAAAATCGATCCAGCCGTTCTCGAGTTATAAAATTGTTCATACAAAAATACTAAAATAGCGATTAAAAAATGGTTGGGGTAGGAGGCAAAACCTTCTCTGTTCCTAAATGCATATACGCACTAATTTTGAAAATGGAAGATTACTAATTTCATGAAATCTTAAAATACCACTATCATGATAATAGCTGAAAGCTGCCAGCTCAACAATAGATGTGAAACGGGTTTGGCAACACATATCAGAAAAAGGAGATATCAAATATATAATGAATTACATGTAAACTAATATTAAAAACTTATATAAAACTCAGAAAAAACAGGGGCAAATATTTAGCTGTTGTCCCAATTGAAAAGCAAAAACGGGTGCAAGCTTCCTCTTATTCAAATTTGGCGCTAAATACAGACATTTCAAAAGCCAATATAAAAATTACAAGGTAGCAACAACGAGAGAATATCATGAAATAGAAAGAAATTCATGAACAGCTTACGTGATAATTTATATTTGACGATAAAGCGTTTACACAGACATGTATGTACCAATGTACTATATATATTGTCATATGGTCACACCTATCAGATCCGCCCAGCAGGAACGAAGTTTTTTAGACCACATTAAGTTTATATTTTGTACATTGTTGATCAATTCAAATAGACGAGTCGATGTAGCTAGTCTGTCGGGTAGAAGTTGCGATTACAATACGTGTGATCCCTCCGTTTTCTGGGTAGTTCCCATACAAACCACACTTCCAGTTTTGAATTTTTGTAAAAAAAACATTTCTTTAACAATATCAGCTAGAAATTTGATATGGTCGCTTCACATTTGTCCCGCCTACCTTTTGGAGAACCCCTAAAAAACGTTTAAGTTCTACAATAGAATTTGAAATTTAGTATGAATGGTTTTACGGCTTCGGTTCACCCGAAGTTTTTTTTTTTTTTGGACTAGTAGTTATTTAATAAATTTCTTACAATGTCACCACACAGACCCACAACACATCTAAATGGACTTACTCATTGTACTGCGGCGGCTGCGCATATTGATGCAAATGTGATTGATGTTGATGATGTTGCTGCTGTTGTTGCAACTGTTGCTCCAATTTATCCGTTGCTGCCGCAGTTGATTGTGTCTGTGCCGAGGAGCAAACTGATTCTGGCATAAAGGCGCTATTCGGACGTGTGGCGCTCTGTTTGGAGCAGCGCTGCTGTTGTGCGCGTCGCTGTCGATTGCGGCGATGTTGGCGACAAGCGGAGTTAATGCCGGCTATCGTATAAGTGATGCCCGCTTCCGAAGATGGGAATTCGCGCTGCGTCCAGATACCACTTAAAGAAAAAGAGTTAAATAACGAGATTGAAACGAAATGACTTTTTGTTAAATGTTGATGTTGAGTTTGTTCGAATTGATGTATCTCGAACAGGTTTAGATACTTTTTTCACTTTAAGTGTGCGGTTGACAGTTGGACAGTTGATTTTTAGCCTAATTAAGCAAGAAATTGCTATTGAGCCTGTTTAGTTGGGTATTGCCGTTGTTGTTGCTGATGTTGTTTTTTTTTTTTACAGTTAGAATTTTGAGTTGCATAGATTCAGTCATGGAGATAGAGCGACAGGAACTGGTTACATACGAATCGATACTATAGGCAAACTGGTTAGAGAAAGGCAATGTAGCTACAGTATCTTCATTCTAACTGCATTCTAGAGCAACTGGCTTATAAAAAAATAGAACAACAACAACAATAACAAGCAATATATAATTTTTATCGAAACTAAGGATTTATTTGCGAGCACTTGGCGCTACATTATGGCTAACAGTCTTCTTCTATATGTATTGTGATACTTTATGCTAGGTATGTATCTATAAACTATTCCAGTTTACCGTTTCTGACGCAGACAGACATAACAGAGCGCCGCCAATACCGCACCAATGCCACATAGGGAGAGAACCACCAATGAAACAAATTCCAGGCCACCAAGAAAGGAGCTGCTATTAATGTGTGCGGGTCGCTGTGGCAGTTGCCCGAATTCGGCCAGCTCAATTATGCGTGGCATAGATTTGGTAACAACATGCAGCTCTGTGCCTTGCTCCTCGCCCAATTGCTGTTGTTGCTGGTGTAGCTGCAATTGATCCAATTGTAAACCAGCGAGCGATCTATAACAAGCATAGAGGAGTAGACAGAGTTTTAGGTTACTAAGTTAAGTTTGAATTCAAGCGCAACTTACTCTTGCAATTGCTCCATTTCGACAATGGCATTGGTATGCAAATCCACCGCATAGATGTAGGCGTCGGTGCTGCATGAATAAAAGAAGATTTTTGTTTTTTTTTTAGAAGCGCTTTCATATTACAAATTCAAGGCATTACTTACGCTGGTTCCAGTGACTGCATGCGGTTCCAGTAATCTAACACGCACATCACGCTGTATAGCCTCGCTGAGCGCGCTGACCAATGCCTCAATGCGCTGTTCCACCTCCACCGGTTTGCCTGCTATAACTAGACGCACCTGACGCGTCTCATCGATGACATAGACAAAAACATTGACAATATTGCTGCGTCCATCGTCAGCACCACGACGATCCGTGGCCTTAACATCGAAGCCATAGATACGTTCATCGCCCGGCACCTGCGTCAGCAAACGTATGCGTCCTGTAATCTCATCAATGCCAAAAAGACGTGCATGTTCGTTGAGCAGCCGAAAGCGTATCTCTGCATTTAAATCCGCATCAGCATCGCTTGCCTCTACATGCGTGACCGGATAACCGAAAGAGGCAGTGAGTGGTACCACTGCCACCAGTGGTTGTCCATTATCCTTAAAACGCGGCGCATTATCATTCTCATCGAGTATGTGCACCAATATGCGACACTCATTCGGCGCAAGCCCATCAATACGCTCATCTATAACGGGATATGCAACACGTGCATAGTTACGTGCACTACGATTGTTGTTTGCACGATCGGCACGTATGCGCAACTGATAGCGTGCAATGTGCTCCCGATCGAAGCTCTTGAGCGCATATAGCACCATCGACTTTGCATCATACTCAAAGGGTGGATGTGCATCAGTTTCGTCAAGACCCTCCTCGAGCCACAACGACCAGCGATAATGTTCCGGTTTGAGTCCATCAATTGTTGTTAGATTTATGCGCATAACCTCCGTCGGTGCTTCGTTGTTCTCCTGCAGTTGCACCTCGAAATATTGATGCTCGAAAATGGTACGATTTGCAGCAGCACGTAGCAGCGCAAGCTTAGCACTTTCTTGTTCTACTTCATTCTCCATTACGGCTTTACCTTGTAAATTTATGAGCACTACTGCCGTAGATGACAGCGCCGGACTACCCAAATCAGATGCTATTACAGTTACATTCAAATGTTCGTAGTCATTGTAACCACGGAAGTTAGACATAGTCGTAATGCTGCCATCACGTGAATCAATCTGAAAGATTGGCGCTTGTATATGCTGATGCAGCAATGTATATAGCACAAGTCCATTGCCATTGCCCACATAATCCTTGTCAATTGCCGTCACCTGTTTGACAAACATGCCCGGTTTGGTGTTGCGATCGAGATAGGCTTTGTAAATCGGCACCAATTGCGTTTTATCCGCCAGTTCAGCTATATACTTCACTGCCTTGGTCATATCATCGTAGCCAATGAACTCGGGACGATTGTCATTGATATCCAGCACATTTACCTCAACATCCACGGAACTGGACATGCGATATAGTGGATCTGCATTATCGCTTGCAATTACCTGAAAATTATATTTGGCACGCAATTCACGATCTAAAACACCAGTAATCTTCAGCACACCCGACATGGGTTTTACACGGAATGGCAGATCGTGTTTGCTCAGTGCATATGTGATATTTGCATTCTCACCGTAATCCAAATCTACTGCCAACACCTGACCCAACACGCTGCCCTTGTATTCACCCTCTTCGGTGTCAAAGCTGTACCAGGATTTTTTGAATGTTGGTGCATGATTATTTACATCTATGACAGTAAAACGCAAACAAGTGGTATCCTTGAGCCCGTCAATATCCGTGGCACTGAGATTCAACCAGACTTCAATGTTAGCTGCCAGTGGATAGTTGACTTGCACTTCGCCAGTCAATTTGTCCATGGCAAAATGTCGCACGCCGTACACTTTGGGTATGAGCGCAGCCATGCCAGCTGGTCGATCCACATGCTCACCCGTAATCTCGTAGTGCACCTGCGCATTCTTGCCGTAATCCTCATCGCTGGCGGTTACCTGTAGCACCTTCGTTGCCAGCGGTGTATCTTCGTAGATGGCAAAAAGCGGACATTTCATAAGTTGCTTGGCGCTTGGTAGCGCACGGCTGTTGCGTCGCTTCGTTTTGGGATACGGCTGATAGCTGCGTGATTTCTCGCCTGTTGCTGTTGCTGCCAGCGTATCATCTACATTTAGACGCGGTGAACCGGGTATATGATAAGGCGGCGGTGGCACCATAACAGTGCCCGGTGCGGTGGGCATGCCCAAAGCGCTCTCCACAAAATAAATCTCCATATCAGTAATATACTCGCGTATCTCCACCTTCGAATCTTTAAACACTGAAATACGCTCAAAAATCGGTGCATTATCATTTACATCTGCAACGAGCACCGTAAGATGCGCATAGCCCGAAAGTCCACCCGTATCGGCTGCTATGATCTTGAGATTGTAGAGCTGATCTTTCTCACGATCCAAACCACGTTTGCCCGTGTAAGTAATGCGAAAGTAGGGACTACTGCTCAGTTTGAAATTGGTTTGCATAAAAAGCGATTGCATTTCTTTATAGCGAAACTCTTCGTTCCACTGATCTGTCAGATTGAAAATATTAAAGCTGCCTGTGGTTGGCAGTTGATGTTGGCTTCTATTCTGCGCATCCTGTATCGTGCTACCATTGTAGTATTCGATTGTAAACTGATCGCTGTAATCGCCCTGCAGCAGCACATGAAACTCAGCATTGATGCCCTCATCAGCGTCTGTTATGTGTATTGCTTGATTTAGGGAAACCTCGGTGCCCTTGGCGCAATTCTCGTTTATCAGACCAACGAAAGTCAAACCATTAAACTTGGGCGCATTATCGTTTACATCATCCACTTTGATATTAACCTGATAGATGCCAGCACCGCTGACCAGACCTGCCGTATACTCCACAATCACTGTCAGATCATAGGCCGGCTGCTGCTCGCGATCGAGTCCAGTAAGCGTGAGCAATGTACCATCCTCGGTAATTGAAATCTTATTAACAACTTCCTGTTGATTGGCAATGATATAGCGTAGCTTGATGTTTGTATCGCCAATGAGACGTCGCGGCAGACGACGCTTGGTCTGCTGACGCTGTTTGCGACTACGAAACCTACTACCCAATGTTATATTTTTGCCACTCACTGTGCTACCGTGTAGATCACGATAAGTACCCAGTTCATTATTCAGCGGTACATTGATGCCATTCTTATAGAGCAGTTGTCCAATGATGCCGCCCACAAGATTCTCTTCGATGTGAAAGGTAATGATGTTCATATTGATTTCTCTAAAATAATATAATTTATAACAGTAATTAAATTATAACAGTTTAGCATTATCTCAACAAACATTGAGCAACTTACTCTATAACTGGACGCAAAGGTACTCTGCTCTCTGCTTTGGTTGCAACAATATGTATGGTAACATTGGTGAATAGCACACCCTCATCGGTTAGCTCGGGCGCCGATGCAGTGGTCAGCGGTTGCGCACTGCGTGACATGACCAGCGGACGACTGGAGTTGGCAAAGAGCTGTAAAGTAAATTTTTATTATTAAAATTCAAATTACATTCCACTTCCAGTCTTGACTTACATAATTTGCCACCGCTTCAAATTGATAAACTTTTCGCGAGAATTCTGCCAACTCGCGTATCACTGTAATAATGCCAGAACGCTCTTCAATTGCAAATGGCACGCCCTCCGAGTAGGTGTGCAGCAAATCAAACATAATCTCATCCTCACCGTCATAGATCAATGTTG
This sequence comes from Leucophenga montana, assembly GCA_035044765.1. Lineage (NCBI taxonomy): Eukaryota > Metazoa > Arthropoda > Insecta > Diptera > Drosophilidae > Leucophenga > Leucophenga montana. Next base: position 190,956 of record JAWNNQ010001912.1, on the reverse strand, counting down.
TACGCACTTGTCCCACCGAAGTACCCAGCGGTGTGTTGTGTCCCACCCAGAACTCGTAGGGTGCACCGAGAAAATCAATTGCTTGATCGTCCACCGTTGCATAGACTTCTATGGTTATGACAGCCAATGAAAAGCGACGTTCCGATGGATTTGTTGGCTGATCGCTGGCCTCAACGAAGACTGCTATGCGTCCTCTGCGCAGTGGACCACCTACATAAATTGTACCATTTTTGGTATCCAGTCGAAACGGTATGTAACCGCTACCTTTGGGACGTTGCAGCTCATAGAGTAACATGCCATTGGGACCCTCATCGGGATCGAGTGCAACCACTTGTCCAATTTTATAACCCACTGGTGCAGTTATGGGCACTTTGAATTCATATAGATTACCACCCTCAAATTTGGGTGTATTATCATTCGTATCGAGTAATGTAATCTCCACACGTACAACACTCGGACCAGGTTTCTTAAGATTCTTAGCCTCCAAGTAGGATGGATTGCGTTCAATGGCCTCCACTTGTAAGTGTATAGCTTTGCGTTTCTCACGATCGAGCAAACGATCATCGCGCACCGTAATCCAACCGGTGCGTGAATCAATACGAAAAGCGCCTGCAGCATCTGTTGCTTCAACGAGATTATACAGAAATTCAGCATTCTCGCCCTGATCGCGATCAATGGCATTCACTTGTAGTACACTGAAGCCCGTGGGCAGATTCTCGACAATGGAAATGTTGTAAAAGTCTGCTTCGAACTCGGGTATATTATCATTTAGATCCAGCACTTCGACTTCAATGCTGTAAAAGAACCTAAATTAGTAAAAAATAGTATTGCGAAGTAAAGTTAACTCACCGCGCTAATGCTTTCTTGAGCAGATTATCCTTCTGTCGCGCCTCAATCTGCAGCACAAATGTATTGCCAGGTAGACTTTCCTCCTCCAGATCGATTTCCTTTTGCAGATACATGACACCATTGTGTGAATTAACGCGAAACAATTTACGTTCATTGCCTGAGATGATTTCGTAGACAAGCGTAGCATTAAGGGAATCCTGATCGAAGGCCATGATCGGTGGTGCAAAGTACAGCGGAATGCGTATGGGTACACCCTGTATGTGTAAATAAAAATTTTAGTAATTTATTAACTATTAATTGGTAGTTAACTTCTCACCGTCATTGGATAGAATTCATTGATCTTGGTGCGATATACACCCTCAGTAAACTTCGGCGGCAGGTCATCCACATCACGCACATTGATTGTTATGGTTGTGTTACCCTGATTTGCGGGCGTGCCACGATCCCAGGCGAATAGCGGCAATTCGAATTGTCGTATACCATTATCGAAATCCAGTTCACGTTTTAGCACCAACAGCGGACGATGTGGACTCTTGAGCGCAAAATATGGTGTACCATCTGCGGACAATTGCTCCGGCACCGCAGACATGCTGAAATGCACCTCAGAATTGGGTGTATTTGGTTTATCACGATCGAATGCCTGTATGCCTTCGTAGACAATGCTCTCTATGGGTGTATTCTCATCCACATCGACAATATATGGCGTATTTAGAAATTCGGGCGCATTATCATTGACATCCTCAATGTATACGGTGATTGCGAGATAGCTGCCCTCCTCGAGTTTCTCATTGCGCCCAGCACAAAGTATGCGAAACTTTAGCAAATTTCGTGGTACATCACGATCCACAAGATGCTCCAATGTACGCGCCAGACTTATGGTGACAGTAGTCGAGTTGTGTTCACGTAAATGGAAATATTTATGATCTCCATTTGAAGTTTCAGCGCTGCGCAATGTAATGCTGGAACGTGGATAGGCATTGAGACGTAGAAATTCGGTACCAATTTCGGCATCCTCACGCAGGCGTACGAATCGCACACCCTCACCCTCTGCAGTAGCACCATCGAGCTTGTGAAACGCACAGCCGGCTGAAGCTGTAAGATGAGATGAGATACGGTTAGAAAAGGGTTTGCATAAATGTGAGTTATAGAGCTAACACTCTTCATATTTTCAATATTCAGTGATATGAATGTTCATAAGAGTTAACAGAATGTACAATTTTAACATTATCGAAGATTGTTTTTGTTACACTTGTAGCAATGCGGTATCGCGTTGATACTGTGAGTTTTGCTTCACTAAGCCCTCTCTCATTACGTTATTATCGCTGAAATGCCCGTTTTATTGTCGATATCATAACATCAACACAAACAGCTGATATTTAAATAGTGCGAATGTCATTTTGCCACTCACATGTTAGCGACAACAAAAATTTACCAGTGAAGAAATGTTGAGAATGGTGGAGCCAATGGTATAGAGCCTATAAGTTAAAATTCTATTAAATGTGGAGAAGAAACTTCCCACAAATTGCACATAAAACGCTGACAAATTGCGCTTTAGATTTTTATTTTTCGGCTATGCGCTGGGAATGCACATCCCAACAACAATGCACTCTCAATATCCTCTACGACAAAAACAAACAATAAAAATCGCCATAAAGTTTCTGTTGCGATTAATCTTGCGAAAACAATTTGATTGCAAACTTTTCCTGCGTTCTGCGGTTGGAAAAACTTTCTTCGCTGCGTCGCGTGCCATTCCACTACACTCCACACCACTCCAGCTTCACCTCTAAGACATCAAGCGTGGGTGCTGCACTTGTTGATTGCAACACTTTTCCGAAACAAAGCCAACAAGAGTCGCCATTCCATCTTTACATTGCATCTCATCTCGTCTTTACAATCTTCTTGCAACCAGAGTCTTCGTCTCGAATTGGCGACAGTCGACAGCCGACTTGGCTTGATGCATTGTTTGGAACGCCTGCATCTCTTCCACATCCACATCTATTGCTGCTGTTGTTGCTACAATTTTTCCCACCCTCATGACATAATTAAGTATTTTCTATTCAGATTTTTTTGTTGCAGTTGCGTTCCGAGACGAGTGACATGCAGCCGCCATCTTAGCTACGCTGAGCTGAGCTGACTTGAGCCGTCTTGATTTTCTGACTTTCTGACATTTTTTCGGAAGATATTGTAGCGAAATTATTATTGTTGGTTATTGTCGTTGTTGCAATTGTGATTGCTGTTGGCTGTTGTGGTTGCCTTTAGCTTTGGTGTTGCTGGAATTGGAGGTGGCTATTGTACCAATTGGAGAAATCTAGACTATTTTAAACTTGCAGACATTTGAATTGCAATTGTAGTACTCTGTGCTATTTTGGTAGGGTATATCTAAATATTTTATAAAGATAGCTGTTATATTTGATACTAGCGGGTACCTGGCGTGTTTTGCTACGGTTATGAAAATACTCGTATAAACAAGGGCTGTAGAGCATTTAGAGGAGAGTGGGTGTAATGCATAATATTCTCCTTATCGATAGTAACACATTGAAAAAGGTTCATTACGATCGGAAAAGATCTTTGCGGCATTTCGGTTGCCCTGTTGAAGTTTGATTTCGTTGGCTGACGAGTTTTCCTCCCGATGGCATTTTCGATTATATTTCTTGAAGACTTCGCATTTTGATTGAATCAATTCGTATAAAACTCACAGCTTCACAAATCGAATTTTTTAAATTTATTTACTAAACTGCAAAAGTAAATTTTTTGATTGAGGCGAGTCAACTATTTGAAATATTTGCACATATAAAGTATGTGAAAATGTGCACATAACATAACCAACGATCGTGTCCAAGCTTCACAGAAACACTCTCTGACTAATACCGAATATTAGCTAAAATTTTAAGTTCAATCGGTTGAGTGGTTTCGGAGTCCATAGCGAAATGTTATATGGTGAAATACTTGTGTAAAAATTTTACGTTGATGTACAATTCAGTAAGTCTGAGGGAAACCTCCCATTATGAGGTAAGTGTCACTACAACTGCTCTCGTCAATAAACTACTGCCAAATTTTGAGCAGTCTACATCATTACGCTTGTGTTTGACAGCCATTGGCAGAGATAGTCAAACGTGAATATAGACAAATAGAAAGTAAAAACATTTTTTGGGTCATTGATGTATTCTTTAATATACAATTTGTTCAGAGTTGACGGAACAAAACTTCAAACAGTTAATATTTTTCATTTAACCCGTTCCCCGGAGCGTATATTTAAGTTTCGGACACAGAAAAAAGTTACAGGGTGCCAAATCTGATTGGCCAAAAACTCCGACACTATCAAAACTTTTGAAAATTCAGTCTGGCGGCGGCGCGTTTCATACCCAAAACATGAACCAAAATGTGTTGAGTTGATCCAGAAGAGATGTTGAGTGTTTCTGTTATCTTTCTAATACCAACACGACAAGCAGCTGTCAAACATAGACTAATTATCGCATTCCAATGACAGTGACAGCCAACTTGAGAAGACAGCCAACGAACCGATTCGGTTTACCGGTTCGCTTTAAATCCAACATTCCGGGTCAATTTTGTTCCAGAGGTATATGGATTATGAGGGTTCATTTTATATTGCGCGCTCTTTTATCATTTGTCAAACTTATAGCAGTCACATATGAGAAATTAGATATATTCGGCGAACGAAAACGGAAGGATAGATCATCGCAAAACCATTTTAAAATCGAAAAATAAACCTTTATATTTGTGCAAAAAAATATCTTAATGAAGAAATCTTTATAAGTTATATACATATGGGCAAGGGTCATTCTTAAATCCTTTCCACATAGTGTGAAATGGTATGATTGAGATATATAGATGAATTCAGGTATGTAAACGTATTTAGGCACACATCAACATGCCACGATCATTTTTAGGGTTTACGCACATTTGACAGCTGGGATCTACTTATGATTTATCTGATTATTAAAAATGGAGTGCTACACAATTGAACAACGAGAAAACCCATTAAAAAAATGCTCGTAAATTTCATGGAATTTTCGTTAAAGAGAACTTAATGTGTCAACAATTCGAACAGTATCAATAAATTTGAATAAATTTGTAAACGAGAGTGTTGCCGAAAACCAGGGAACATCAATTCGGCATCTTTCACAACAACTTCAAATTTCGCGAAACAACACGCAGCCAGTTTTGACAAAGTACTTCCTCCTTCACCCGTACAAGCTCAAACTAGCAGACCATGCCCGTCGATCAATGGGTGACAGAGCAAAATTAGGTGAATACTGAACTTTCGAAACAAATCTTCTTCACGTATGGGCCGCATTTTCATCTGAACAAACAAAATTGTCGAATTTAGTGCTCAAAATATCCGCTCGTGATCCATGACAAACGAATGCATTCACAACGAGCATCTATATGGTGCGGATTTTGGTCAGGCGGCGAGATTGTGCCTTACTTTGAAAAAGAGGCCGGAAATGCAGTGACTGTGAATGGCATTCGTTACAGGAATATGATAACGGAGTTCTTGGGGCCTCAACTGGACGGTATGGTTTTGGGCGACATGTGGTTTCAGAAGAACGGCGCCACCTGGCACAACGCGCAAACAACAATCGATTTATTGGAGCAACGATTTTCAGACCAAATCATCTACAGAAATTCCGATATGAACTGGCCACCAAGATCGTGCGTTTTAACGTCGTGCGTTTTCTTTGTTTAGGTTTAGATTTGTGGAATACTAGCTGTAAGTGAATAAATCACAAACAATTCCGGTGCACAAGGCCGAGAACCAACGCGTCATCGTTGAGATAGAACCACATCTTTGTCAAAATGTCATCGAGAACTTCATGAGTTTAGAGCTACGGGGGACATTTGCAGGATATTTTATTCTGTACATAATGGGAACATGGCTACTTTACAGTGTAATAAAAATATCCTCACTCGCTCAAAAAATATGCCTTATATTTTAAAATTTGACACCCTGTAGTTACTAGGAGTAAGGCAAGCAGGTACATTGTATTTCAGCTTTAAAACTTTTTTGCAAATATTAAAAAATGTTTTTTATTTACAACTAACTGGTACCCGGCACATTGCTGCCCTTCCCCTTGCCTCTCCTTTCCCTTCCACATCTTCCCCATGCTCACCTTCAGGGTGATGTTTACAAATTTCTGAAAGTATTTGACATTTGTCCAGTATACACAAAAATGCGAAAATCGATTAGAGGTTCCTTTCCCTCTATGATTGGTTAGATTAGTTAGGCATTTGTCACGCTGAGATAACTTTAGTTTAAATTGTTATTTAACTTTGGACCGGATATTCTGATCTAAAGCAAAGTGGCCTTTGGCTCGGTTATGCTGACCCGGACCAAAGTATCTTTAGCACACAGTTCTCTAATAATTTGGTATGCTTATTTCAAAGGTATAAAAATAACTGAAATCCATAAAATGTAGTGTAACAAACTTTCGTTGGAGCTTACAGCAAAACACATTATTGCCTTCCTATTGAATTAAATTTTCTATTTGCATCTGTAGTTTTCACATATCCGTCGTTGTCGAAGTTGTTCGTTGGCATGTCATGAGATACAGAGACAAATACACAGATACAGATACAATATGGACTCAATGCACGACATTTATATTTATGAGTTTGTATGACAAAATGTGCAAAGTTTCACTTTTTCTGAAAATACGAGTATAAGCACACACACACACACACACGCAAACACACAGACACACAGACACACATGCGAAACACGTTTAAACTCAAAATCCTTAATTTTGAACTGTTATCGTGCAGATTGTGAAGATAATATCTGTTGCAATGAGAACGCGTACACATTTGCATTGATTGTATCTACAAGTTTGCACATACAACTAGCACTGTATCTACATATTGTAATCATATTCTAGTTTGAGTTTATACATTTCTAATTAGAACAAACACTACTCAAACAGTGACAACTCGTTTGAAATTATTTCATGCATATTAGCGGGAAATGATTTCATAAATGATTTTATGTTGCACTTCAATTACGAACACTCAATGATGGGTTAAACTTTAAACTGTATGCGTAATTATTTCAGCTACAGTTTCAGTGGTTTGTTCTCAGCGTTAAGTGTTAATGTATCTAGATATGTAATACGCGTTTTTTAATTAGAACATTGCCACTAGTTGAGATACTTGTTTTCTTTTGTAGCTTTTTACACTTTGGTGCGACTAAGTCGTAAAAAAAAATAAGAAATGCGACTACTTATGTTAAAGAGCAGCTACTCGTATTTAAAAGAGTGTGTCCAAAAAAAGATACACACATACACACGCACACACACACATATGCATAGTTTAAAAGCTATTCAAATCGATTGCATTACGCTGCTAAAATTTATGCAGCAGCAATTTTTATTTATCAATCACCAAATATTCCGCTGTCTATTGCAAGTGGGACATAGTAAACCAGACTGTCAGACCAATTTGGGTTATCTAACGGTATGTTGTCAAATGAAAGGCTTTGGCGACAAACCTGCTTGCCGCAAAAACAAACAGATACAAAGTAAAAGATACAAGATACACAAATACACAAACACAAACACACTGCGTGTATCCCGTTTTTCACTGCTTAATAAGGCTATGACAGCCTCGTCACTTGCCTTGCACTTGTTGTACCAGTGTTATGGCAACAACCACAGCAACAACAATAACAAAACCAATGTTATGGTTTTGTGTGGGAAGTGTGCCAAATTTATGATGAATCTGATATCCTTTCGTTTTATGTCGTTTATCCTTTACGTTGCAATACATTTTCTTGACAGTAATTTTGTTTATTTGAATTTGTATCTATTAGATTGCTTTTTGTTTAGAGCTTTATTGTTTTGCACATTTAACTATAACTATACATGCTGAGTTTCAAAAGCCCACAAAAAAAAGAAAGAAAAACGCGCGCGCGTGCGCTTCTTTAAACTTGCAACTGTTGACGGTCACAATCCACGATGAACTGAGCCAACATCAGCCAACAGCAAAGCCATTCAAGCAGCGGCTCATATGAAGAAGACAACTAGATACAATAACTGGCAGCGCAGCTGAGAGTGAGGCAAGTTTACTTAGCTGGTGGTTGCACTTGTTTTACTTGCTTCTCCTGCTGCTGCTGCTGCTCCTCATCAACCACATTGGCAATTGGCAGCGGAAGAGGCGCTAGAATCGCCTTTGAAACGTAATGTCTTAGTTGCGTCTATTGTCGAACTGCGTCTAAAAGAAAACTTTAACCATGCTGAATACTCGTATACCGAAGTTTTAGTACACTTCTTACGAACTAAGGGAAGTGGTTAGATATAAGGCTTTGAGCTATATAGGGGATCAATCCTATGTGAATAAATTTAATATCATATTTAATCTAGACTAAGGTGCAGATCCGAAAATCGTGCGAAAAAGCCTTTAGAACAAAAATTTGATAACACTTAAGAAGCTGTAACAATTTTTAGAGGGCTGGATCCAGAACGCAATCTTCGGGTGTGTGGTCATGGGGGAGAAGTTACTTTACAAATAGTACAGTGTAAAATTAAGCTGGTGCCGTAGAATTAAATTTTATTAATTTAAAAATTGCTTGTATGGGATCAAAAACTTTAATATTAGTGGAACTAGTAGATCGATTACTAGTTCCAGTAATATTTTCAACCTTAGTATATAAAGAGGGTAAGATGGTTTGATAGATGATGGTTTTCTGTGAAAGAAGAAAATAAAACTATCGAAATTTGGGCGACGATATTTGTTGGCGTAATCAACTTTTGATGATAAATAGCACCAGTTTACAGCTACGTGTAAACATCTTTTCCACATATGAAAATCATTCCTAATGTAAGATCACGCGCTAAAGTGTAGAAAGTTGAATACTCCGAACAACACTTTTCTGTTGGATCTGTTAAAAGACTGCGTTCTAGTAAAACACAATGGTCAACTGCTTTTTTGCAGCACTGTAAACATTGAGCTGGTTGAATTCTTTAGCGCAGATTCGTCAAAACCGGCATTTCACAAGGTTTTGATGAATCTCCTATCCCTTTAAGGGTCCTGGCATTCAACAAGCTGCTTTCAAATACTTCACCAGCTGAACTAGCTGCAAGTTTGTTATTTAAGTTGTGAATAAACAAGAAGAAGAAACAAGAAAAAACGTTAATTCGGTTGAACTGAAGCTTTAATACCATTCATACGAAATTTTAAATCGTATTCTCAAACATAAACGTGAGGGGTGATTTTGTATAGTTGCTTTCACAAAAAGCGAGCGGTACACACCCATTAGTATATGTGTGTGAAGCAACCATCCATAAGGAGCCACCACAAGCTGATATTGATTTAACTGAAAAATACATACATATGTATAAAAATAAGCGATAGGTTTGTATGGGGCTACCTCAAAAAATGGGCGGAATGCGCCCTTTTATATTTGTATGTGAATCAGGTATTCATAAGAAACTATCACATTAAATGTCAAGCGGATATTGACTTAATATAAGAAGTTTTTCATACAAAGGCATAAAACTGGTCGATGGGTTTATAAGTGAGCTGCCCCAAAAAGTGGGGTATATGTAAATTTTTATTAAGCGGATGTCCATAAAATGCCACCACATCGAAATTGATTGTATATGTGAAAGGTCCGTCTATTAGAAGCTTCCATATAAATTATTAAGTTGATATTGACTGGGCTACCCCAAAAAGTGGGCGTGGCAAGTCAATATTGATACTCTATTTGATTGCAATAAAGAGAAGTCTACGTGCAAATAGACAGACAGAGACATAGCTAGATCAACTCGTTTCGTTGAGCTGATCAAGAATATATATATATAAACTTTATGTGCTCTTCGGTGCCTCCAATAATTCTGATAATACCATTTTCACATTTTTATAGGCAGCATTGATAAATGTGACCATAAGAAAAAAAATTTTATGGGCGTCGTACCTAAAAAAAATTCATAATCTTGATCTGTGTCTGCATATATTGCGTCACAATATCCAAGTTTGCACTACCTATTCTCTAAGATCTTAGGGTTCATAGGGTTCCCAAACTGGCGGATAGTCATGGTTAAGTAGACCCAACTTTTAATGCTGATCAAGAATATTTGTATATTTTATGTGATATGCCAGATTAGTAAACCCTTTGTCATCTAGGGCAGTGTATAAAATTCATAAATGATCATCTCTGTTTATGACCAAACCTTCCAACCGAAACTTTCAAATAAAAGCAAGATCAGTAAGATGTACAATAGTTCTGTATTTAAATTTTGTTGTTTATTTTTTGTGCAAGTTACTTATTGTAAGCACAATTCTTACTAATGAAAGATTTTGGTTTTTGCAAATTAATCGTTAAAGATGTCGGTTTTTTGTTTTTGTACTTGCAAATGTAAATTTTCAACATTATTTTGCGAAATGCCATCAAATCGTTAATACCTCGCAAACAGAATTTCTATAAATCATTAAATTCCATACAACAAAAATAGTAATATTTCAGTTTGAAGTCAGTGCTGAATGTTATCAAATCTTTTGTAAGGTATCGAAACCATTGAGAAACTCCACACATAAAAATTGATGCTTTAGTTTTGACAGATATGGCATAAAGGTGTTTGTAGTCGCATCTTGACAGAGAGTAAAGCGAGTTTTCGTTTTTGCAGTCAACGTGCAAGAAGTGCATCCACGCCCCCTCCCACTTCAGCTGCCCATCAAAGTGGATCATTCAGCTTTGGTTTCTGGCTTTAACTTGATGCGTTTTGATAGTTTTGGCGCTTTTATTGCGTGCCGAAAAATAGCAACAAAAGAGAGAAAACCAAGTGGGAAGCAAAACAAGAGATAAATAATACAGATACAAATATTTTCATAACAATAAACCAACCCGACCAGCCAACTTAATTGTACAATAATAATAATAATATAAAAACAATATTAACATAATAATAAAAACACACACAGAAACAGAAACGCATCAAAATTCAACAAAAATCAAAAAAGTGGAAAAACGTCTTTCTTTTCGCATTAAAAAAAAAAGAAAAGAAAAACGAAAAACATTTCGTAAAGAATACTTGTAAAGCGCGGAAGACTTCAACTTCAATGGAGCCAGGCAGGGTGCAGTATTTACTTCATATTTATGCAGATTGCTGTAATCTTATAGATGAAGTCGATGTTGAGTTGTCTGTGGTGTTATGAAGATGCATGGGCTGCGCTGCGCAGCGTTGTAACGGATTCAGCTGCCATTCCATTCAACCATTTAAGATACTCTTGCAAGCTCGATGCGCAGCGTAATATGTAGCGCGCAGTAGACTCAACTCAATGGAGATGATGGCGATGGCATTGACTGACTGCACATTGCACACTACACAGAAGCAATACATATGTAGGTAAGAACAAGTGTTAAGATACACGCTTAGATGTTGCAGCAGCAGCAGCAGCAGCAGCAGCAGCAGATACTCGACTCTGGCCGTTGCACACTCTAACAAGTTGCACAGCGACTGCTCTCCTCTCCCCGTGCAAGATGATTAACACTTTACATAACACGCGCCCTGCCAATGGAACGGAAGCAATACGAACAGCTATTTAAAAGAATCTTAAATTCGGTGGCACAGACGTTGGTATTATTGGCATGGGTCATGTATTTAATACATACTTAAAATTTTCAAAATAATGTTAAAAGAGACTGCTTATAAGGTAATTTTTATAACTGAAATTGCAATTTATACTACTTCCTTTATAAATCGAGCACCAAAAAAGAGGCACCGGCACTGAAGGAATACGAATCAGTATTAGTGTTGACTGGAGAGAAACGTAAAGGGGATATGAATTGTCTGATTGTACATTAGTTAGAGAGAGAGAGAGAGAGAGATAGAAATAGGAAGCGTTAAAAGCAACAGCAGTCACAGCAGAAAACGTTCGCCGAAGAATAACGAAGCACTTTGATAGTTACTTCGGCAGCTTTCGTGTTTCGACAATCAGCAGCATACATTTTTTTTTCATTTTCTGGTCATTTTGATTCGTCAAAAATCCACCACTTATAATTCGCAAACAGTTTTTACATAATCTATTTTAAGTGCGCGACAGAATTATTGATATTGCAGTAGTTTCTTTTTCATTTTTAATTTTTGTTTTTTTTTACATTTCTTATTTCTTGATACAAAATATTTATTGAATTTCTACTGCATGTATACATATTTTAGGTACCATCCTTTGTATTTGAAGCGATGCCAATTTCCTTAAACGTGCACTGTAAATAAATATGTCGATTCATTTACATTTACGATTTGGTTTATTTTTAATTCGGGAACAAGAAGCAAAACATACATGAAAAAAATAATACTAATTGATTATATTCTATAGTGATCAGACCTGTACTTGATTAAAAATTGATATAAAATTTGGATTTATAAAATATAAAACCAGATACATGCCGCTTAAAAAAAAAAACGATGGACGCGCGACCAAACCTATGCAAAAGACGTAGGCAATTAGGTATGGTAAAAAGTCGAGTCCATTTTGGACGCTATTTTTCTTATGATTTCGATTATTTAGGTAATCCGATAACTCGATTTCTCTTATGATAACGTTTATTTAGCCGATTCCATGGTCTCTCATATCACACTCTCACAGAGAAAAATCCTAGCTTCTCAAACCCCCTTCACACACTCTTTTACTTTCTCATTTTAAAATTCCAAACAGCATTCCAATTGTGCGATATTCCGCTGAAGGGCGACGGCCAACCGCTTTTCTAAAGGTATAGCTACCCGAAACGGCGTGTACTCCTTCGTCAGTCCAGGTAGCCACTGTACCAACATCTGAAATGTGCGCATTTCAACTCGGAAGTTTTCTTTGAACCAAGCGTCCGAATTTAATGGCACGTCTGTCTCTTAAAAGGCCCCGGAGCGTTTCTATTAAATATATTATATAAAAAATATCTTCTGAATACAAACTGTATTGTTTATATCTTACCAAAGTCCAGACGCTTCGTGCATTATCCTCCTAATACACCGCGCTGATTCCACTGCACATATCCATTATGCGCAATACATTGTTATGCTCATTTTCAATGGCAGTCAGCAAAATAGCGTCACTTAAATCCATTTTTTTTTTAATTTAAATTAAAGATAAAACTCTTCGCACTAAAAACAAACACAATCAGCTGTTTGGACGTGGACGCGGAATGCAATAGATCGACTTTTTTCGATAAATCGTGAACACGATAACAAAACGCTTGTCAGTGGAAACATCGCATTAGTTGAACCGTAGATTTGTAGGTTTGAACCTATGAATGATATTTTATAGCATAACAACAACGAAAACATTTTCATACAAAAACTCATCTGGTTGGCGTATTTGTATGGGTATGAGGGGGGGGGGGTTGTGTTGGTGTCGGTGCCATCTTTTAGAGAGGAGTTAGCATATTCATTCAATACTCTTTATTTGAAGAGTCGAAATATTGTATAGAAACTTGAAGTCTCTATTTCTTATAGTCTTCGTGATCTGTTCGTTCAAAAACAGACGCTCGGACCGTCATCCTATGCTGATCAAGAATATTTGCATGTATGTATGTATGTATATAATTTATAGTGTCTGACACGCCTACTTCTGCCTGTTACATACTTTGGCACAAACTTATTTTACCTTTTTACACTATGGGTACAAGGTATAACACCAAACGAATTATAGAGCAGTAAGTGTTTTTTAAAATTATTTCACTGAAGGGTATAATCGCGGTTCAACATAAAATTTTGTTGTAAAATATTGACTTAGTGACCGCAGAAGTTAACCAGAGGAAGTACGACGGTGAAGCGTTTCTGGGTTTCGGTTTGTGTAAGCAAATGTAACTGCTCTAAATAGGTTTAGATACTTTATAATCATGCTACCTTCGCGCCATACAATTTTCGAAAAGTTACGCCTCATCAAAAGGCTTTCCATGTAGTTTCTTGAGAGGTTTCAATATCAATATTCGTGATCAGCAACAAAAGGAGAGTCGATACAGCTATGTCCGTATATCCGTCCTTTGTATGTTTGAACTACGAGATCTCAGAATATATAAAATATATTTTTTGATTCTCCTGATACATGCGCAGTCAAATTTTGAAAGATTACCCTACCACGCCTACATACGGCCACAGTACTCCCCCTGTAGTGACCATGTCACGAATGAAAAGTCTGGAGGCGAAACTGCTTTTCGTAAATCCGTGGTGATTCTATATTAAAGCGTTGCTGGACTGAATCGTCTTTGATGAAGAATGCGGGCTTATGACGATCGACTGAGACCGCTTTGCCTTCAACATTTATTTTGCCAATATGGCCCAGTATATGGCGGTTCAAGAGGTTGCTTCACCGCATCAATTCGGATGCAAAAATGCGTGCAATGCCTTTCTACAAAAACATTTTGTTTTTGATATAATGTTGTCGTTGCATGTGTTGACGAAATTTTGTCAGGAATGTTTCTGGGTCAACCGGAGTGTCGATGTCATCAAAGAATTCGTTGGGTAGTCGAATTGGTGCTCCATATAGCAACTCTGCTGCGGATGTGCGTATGTCCTCTTTGTAGCAAGTGTGTGAGCCGAGGAGTACTGTGGGCAATAGCTCTGGCCAAGGTGTGTCTTCGTTACCCATTAATGCTGCTTTGAACGATCTGTGCCAACGTTTGATGATGCCATTGGATTGGGTGTGGTAAGCAGTGGTTTGGGTGTGTTTGCCTCCACCCATTTTAACGAGTTCTTTAAATAGTGCTGACTCAAACTGGGTGCCTTGAACAGTTGTTACTGTTTTTGGCGGACCGAAGCGTGCCACCGTTTCTACTATTACAATATCGAAAACCCTGTTGCGGTGGCATGATCGAATCTGTTGTCTGGAACATCTATTTTTTCAGGTGCTAACAGATTAAGCTTGTAGATTTTCGCTCGCTGACACGGAAGACAGTTTCGGCACCAGTAGTGTACGTCTTTGCTCATTGAAGGCCAGATTTGGCGCATTTGTTGTAAAGTTGCTCAGCCGCTTTGGTGCAAAATGGCGTGAATCGCTGCAAAAACTTGATGGCGGAGACTCTCTGGAATGCATGGACGAATACAACTCGTCGAAACGTCGCAGTATATAGTTACCTTATTGTCGTAGTGTATGGATTGCAGCTTCAGAGACGTGGTGCCCTGCAACAATTCCGTGAGCTGAGAATCGGATGCCTGAGCTTACTCAATGTGTGCGATTCTTACTGTTGTAGGCATTGTTATTGCGCATAATCTCGATAGCGCGTCTGCTACCGCATTTTCTTCAACTTTAACATGTTTGTAGTATAGTGATTGAAAATTGCGAAATATGTACAATTAAGATGTCGCAGTTGACGAGGCGATGCCATTTCTGGTCGTTGATTGAATGCATAAATCAGCGGCTTGTGATTCGATTTTATTCTAAACATTCGTGCTTCGAGCATATGCTTAAAGTGTCGTACTGCTTCATATATATATATATATTTTTTTTTTGCGATTAGTTTTTTCATCTTCGATATATCGATATTCAAAATTTTTCGATAAGTCGAAAATTTTAGCAAAGTACCATGTATGGTCATCCGCATCCCTTTTGTTGACGGACCCTGGTCATCATCTGTCAAACAACATTATTTACCACGAACTCATGCGCATATGCATGGTCATGAGTAGCAAAATAACTTATACAGTTGCAGTTCTGCTACAAAAGATGGCGCTATCATCATTTTGAAAGTATAAAATTCGGCACTAAAGATGGAGCTAGTGGCTAGTCTGATAAAAACAAATTCCGCACAAAAGATGGCGCTAGTGATAGTTTTGAAAGAAAAAATTTTACACATCTTTAACTCCCCGAAAAATAGATATTTTGTTGGAATTTTATTCTAATAAATGGATTTTGCTTAATAACTGTCTCTTTTCTGTCATGACTCATTTCTGAGTTTCCGTTTACCGTTACGACACGACACTAAACGAACGAAAAACAAAAGCCGGAACATGTAATCGTACACATATGAATACATGTGACGATTGTGTCGTTCCGCCTGAACAAGCAAGCGATAGACAGACCAGCGTGCATTGGCTTGTTGAAAGCTATAGTTATGTGTGTGTGTGCGAGTTTTGCGAATTAGTGTTATCTAGCGCGCGGTAGGGTGCGGTATGCACGTGGTAGAATGTATGAATAATAACATTGTAAGTGTATAATAAAGTTTGTTTCAAATAAAATACATGTACAAAGTAAACAAGGCACGCACACCATAGATCAAAGAAGACTACAATAACAGTTACTTTTGCATTTGAGTACCAAAAACAACAACAAAAGGCTTTTAAATTTGCTGGTGGTCAGTCGAAGAGAGAGGGAGAGAGTGCGTATATTTCACTCTTTGTTGTTGTTTCACTCTTTTATATGACAAGTTGTTTGTGTACTGATTGAATTATTGGAATTACATTAGAATTCAATTCACAAAAGTATACAGTTTTTCATTATTGTTTTCTTAAACCGACCGGAAACCCTAAACCGTAAACCGACTTTACAGACAACCATTTTTTTTTTAACGCCACTGACAGCAGTTGATATTTGCTTACCATTTTAAATCATTTATGAACGCAAGATTATTTACATCACCTTCGTTTTTATATTTTCTAGCGTAAATTGTAGTATAATTACAATAAAATTAGCAGAATAGGATACAAGAAATAACCAAAACTCATTATCCAAAACAAACATGCCCAATATAGATAACTCAAAAGATTCTAGCGGCCAAAACTCGAATGAAATTAGCTGAAAAGATAGTATACATGAAATTATTAACTTCAGTTAAACCGAACATTTAATACTCTTTATACTATGCTCATATTAAATTGCTAAGTTTTCATTCGGGATCTGTTACTGCTATTAATTACTTTATTTAGACTCTAATTCTGCGTTCCGGATGTAACAAACTTTGTATATAAATCAATTTACTGTACTATTCACATGAAGAGTATAAAATAATCAGTAGAATGTACACGAATACTAACCTCCTTTGGCGCGTCGACTGCATTCATCAAATAAAGCAATTCACATAAACGCGCACGTATGCTGCGATGTCGCACACTGCAGAGATACGCTACCCAAATGAAGGCGTACAGTTGCACGGTGACAATGAGACAATAATTGGACATGGTCAACGGAACACCATGCGCGGAGACATAATAATCCAACATTGCATACATATTGCCAAGTATATTCAGAAAATAGCCAATAATGATGAGAAAAATGCCGAACTGAAAGCATTGCGTATAGTGCTCCAGCAACTGCAGCAACGAACGCTCCAGTTGCAACAGTGCGCTAAGCTCAGCGCAAAATTCCGTTGATTGCAAACGCCTCTCCAATTCATACAAACAAGCCAGATACAGCAACATAATACCAAAGACAAGATTCGCATAGATGCTGCTCAAATTTTGTACATAAAGATTCACAAAATAGGCAAGCAGACGCATGCTGTCCAAATGCCGTGCAACACGCACAAAAAAGGGTACATTGCAGAGCAGATCGTAGACGGAGAGTAACAATTTCAGCCAGAATAACAAAGTAAAACGCCAACCGATATAGTAGCAGCATTTGCTCTTGTTGTACGTGGCAGTTTGGACCGTTTGGGTGTGGTGCTGCTGCAGCAAACCGAGCACATGGCGCTGACAATTGAGCAGCGTGGCAAGTGCGGTACGCTGCCACAGCTGTGAACAGAATATAAGCAACGATATGAGCACATCACCGGACATGGTCAGCGCAGCGATGAATGCGAAAAGTGTTGTATGGCGTACATTTGTAATGCCGTAGAGCGATAGGCTGTGAAGCAGCAGTTCTTTCGCACCGATGGCGAACGCCAAGAAGATCAGCGCAGCACTGGCGGTCAGTAGTGGATGTGTACGATAGCAGGCAGAACGACGGCAATAGAGCACCGGTGAGAGCGATACCAGACGACTGATTAGCAGCAGCGTTTGTAGTGTATACAGAAAGATAAGCTGCGGTAGCTCGTTCAATATGAAGTGCTTGAAGTGTTGCAACATGTTTTAGTAGACAACTAAACTAAACTAAACAACTGCAGCACTTAAACTTAACTAACTGACTGACTATGCTGCAAATAATGCAAATGTCCTTTTGGGCTGCATTTGGTGTGGCGCATGCTCGCGTGTGTTAGAATCCCATGAGGCGTATGCTTAATAATGCATAAAATGCAATCGATTCGTTGCGGCCACAAATTGTGTATACATGCGAGTAGCTAGGGGGTGCTAAGGGGTTGTCGCCGCCCGACATACATAAACGCTTCGGTACCCAATAAAAAATCGACAGTGTATTATTTTTATTCTTGTCATTAAAAAAAAACAAAACAAGAAAAAAACAAGACAGTCAAGGTATTTATATATTTGCTTGGCGTCGTTCTCGTTTGTTTTCGTTTGAACAAACAAACCAAAGCAAGCAAAAAAAAGTCAAATAGTTATGAAGATTGCAAGTTATAATTAGAACAATAAACAAGTGTCTCTCCCCTCTTGTTATATTGCAAAAATATGTATGTAGAAAAAATTTTACATAAATATATGCTAGAGCGCAAACCATCTAAATGGTTTGTGCTCTAGCATATATTAATTACGCAGTTGCAGTTGTTTATACATACAAATGTGTGCATAGAGAGAGAGAGAGAGAGAGAGAGAGAGAGAGAGAGAGAGAGAGAGAGAGAGAGAAAGAATATTTTTGTCTTTATTTTGCCAACTGAAAATAAAGCAACCGAAAGAAACAAAAAAGACAGCACAGTGTCATGGTTCAAACATAAAGTGAGAATGTTAAATAGTAAGTGAGTCGAAAGACTGCTCTGTTTGCTTTGTTCATTCGCATTGTATTTTCATTTGGTTTGGTTGATTTGTCGTATCGAACCAAGTCACTACTAGTAGTTACAACTTGTTGGCACTTGTTTGGTTCGTTTGCAACATTTTTTAAAGAACCAAGTGAAAAGAAGAATAGAATGTATTTGTGGCATTTGCCAAACGAGTGTGTTTGCGCTCTGTCTAATATAAGAGGCTGACCCCCTAGGAAAAAAATACTGGCTACGCCCATGTGTGTACATACAATTTATTTTCGCTATAGTTTTTCAGCAAATTTTGCTTATTCTTTGCTGAAAAATATAGGTATTTGTATATTAAAAAAAATCAAAAAAAAAAAAAGGTAAACCATGAAGGCGGCAACGCTGTCGTCGTCGCTGTTATCGCACCGCAGGGTATTAACAAAATTTTTAGATAACTCGCCTGCTTGTACATTTGTCAGCGGTCGAGTAAACAATTTCCAAAACAATAAAATTAATATAATAATAAATTTAACACTATAGATACACGCATACACAGGCACACACCGAAACAGATACAGATACATACATTGATAGCGCTATTGCCGACTTTGTTGAAATCAGCTTTTTGGAGAGAGCGACTATTAATAAAAATTTAGAAAACAAAAAAAAAAAAAAAAAAAACACTTTATAATTTCGCAATGAATCAGCCGACGAGATTTTTGTTACTCTTTACACGCAGCAAGAAAGTTTTGGTCAACGTCGATAGAAAATTTGGCATTTCCTTCATTTGATTGAGTGCTTCGTTTTTGGCATTCGATTGATACTCATAGGCCACCTTACGATTGACCGCGGTCAACAGACGCAACAGCTCAGCACCATCCGGCTTGGCTGCATCATAATAGGCGGCAGTGTCCAGCACCTGGCACAAGGATTGTATAAACCAGGAGCCCAGCTCAACATTGCGAAAGGAGAAGAACTCTGTGGCGAATATTTTTATATATTAGCTACGGAAATTTTATGCTTAAATGCTAAACTTACTATCGAAAGTCGAGTAGAAGACCAGCATATCGGCAGTGCTGGGTATGGCATAAGTTACAACTGGCGGCTTGTCATCCACAGCCATTAAATTCAGTTCACGTGACATGGGCGCAAATTCGGAGAAGACTACTGCCTTCTCCAGATTCTCACCGCGACAGGCCTGTAGTAGAATAATAGAATAGAATAGTTAGCTATCTCATTTCTAAGCTTCCATTCACACACACACACACACACACACACACACACACACACTAACCTGTATGAAGAACAATTTTGGCTTATTCACCAAAGTTTTGCAATTATCACCCAAAAATGGATTCCATAAACGTTCTACCGGATACGACATATCCTTAGCATAAACTTTGCCCTCAGCGCCATGCGACATAACAACAAGCACGAAGCAATCATTATTGCTGTGATCCTCTTTAGCAGCTGAAATTTTAGAAATTCTTCAATTTTATTTCTATGTGAAACTTCACTCTCCAACTTACTAGCTTTCAGCTCTTCATTTAATTCGGCAAAGCTTAAATCATCATAGATACGCACATCGAAGCCATATGCGCTCAGCGTCTTGTGCATTGCATCGCGATCCTGTTCGGTGCCCACACGTTGCTTTTGTCCTTTAACATCCTTGTGATTGAAGATGAGCGCAATGCCCGCGCGTGCACAATTTTCATATGTATCCTGTTCGGTTGGACGCGAAATGATGGTGCGTTTCAATGCGGGCGCCGCCGTTTCTTCGGCATAGCGCGCTGTATCCTTGCTGCTGCTGTTGCTGTTGCTGCTCTGCGAAGCATCCGCCTTGTCGTGCTTCGATTTTTTACCGCCGAAAAGTGAGAGATCTGTTTCATCCATATTTTCAGGTTTTGTTGTAGTTTGCCGTTGGAGGTCTTTGTACTTGCCACCTTCGTTGCCAACGTGTGACTAAGCGCACTAAAGTTATTCTATGCCATTGCTTAGGTTTGCTAGCGCTAATTTTTTATCTTATCTCTGCTAAGTGCAGCGCAACGCTTATCAAACAACGCTGAATGTCAGCAGTTTTGTCGATAAGCGATATAAGCTTATTTGAGAAATAGTTGTATTGTTGTAGTTGTTCGTACTGATAGATAGTGTGCGAGGTGCCAAGAGTATGTGAATTCTCACATTCAGCAAATTTTCTCTTTATTAAAAAAAAAAAAAAAACAAAAAATGACCAGCAGGAAATATTCGCTTCGGAAGTTCGATTATATTTACTTTATATTGTGTTCAAAATTTGTATACATGGATGCTTACTCATACATACATGCCAACCGTATACAGCTACAGCCACATATATTTTCATGCAAATTTCATTTTTCCAAATGACATTCTTCATGAATACATATTGTATTTTAATACTTTACCTCTTTATAATATTAGTATAGATATTATAAAGAGATAAAGTTTGTGAGTTTGTGTGGTTGTAGGGGGTAATATCTGGATCTACTGAACCGATTTTGTAAATTCTTTTACCAATAGAAAGCCACGTTATTTGTGAGTGTCATAGGCTATAATATATGATGATATACACATAAATGTAATGAATGAATGTGAATGTAAATGTAAATGAAATGTAATGTAAAGTAGCCAGAAATTAGTATGAGCGAGAAGCCACAGATTGTGTAGAGCGTTCATGTGTTTGTCTCATATGGTCATGTGTGCGTGATCAAAGAAAAAACCCAAGGAAGTATACGTATATTCCAAATAAAATGCTGTAAAAGCATTTTATTTTATATGATAGAGCAGGGGTTCCCTACCTTTTCTTAGTCAGGGACCACTTTTAAATCATTCTTGTTAGCAAGGACCGTAACAAAAATAAACTGTAATAATCAAACTGAAACTTTAATTAAAAACTCAATAGGAACTAAAACAAATCGAAATAATAATATTTTTAGGATAAACTTCTGTAATTTTGTATTAATGTGATTTCTGTTGGAGAAGGGGTGGAAGGTCAGGAGAAGGGGGAGGGGGTAGGAGAAATGAAATGATATCAGTTTGTCTGAAAGTTTGTAACGCATTAAAGGAGGCATCGTAGACCCCAAAAAGTATATATATTCTTGATCAGCTCGACGAGACGAGTCGATCTAGCAATGTCCGTCTGTATGTCCGTCTTTTTGTCTGTCTGTCTGTCCGTCTGTCTGTATGTCTGTATGTTTATCGCATTTTTAGGGCACCAATTTTTATGCTACCCAGATTAAAATTTGCACACACACTTCTGCTATTTAATAGAGTATCAAGATTGACCCGCCCACTTTTTGGGGTAGCCCCCATACAAACCTACTGCCCAATTTTGTGTTTTTGTAATAGTCAATGTTAAGTTGAAAAGCGATGTGGCTCCTTTTATGGACAGCCGCTTAACATACATACACTAATGGGCGTGTAGCCCCATACAAACCCACCTCCCTCTATGTTATGTTTTTTATAAAAAAATTCTTTAATTAATTCAATGTTTGCTTGAAATTCAATTTAGTGGATTTTAATGGACAACTGCTTCATATACATATACAAATGGGCGTGCCCCGCCCACTTTTTGCAGTAGCCCCATACAGCTCACTTTTATGAATTTGTATAAAAAATGATCCAAAAAAAAAAAAATACACGGTTTGGTGCGGTTTATTTGCTTGTGGCTTCATCGAGCAATATTTCTTCAAAAACGAAGCCAACCCAACATTTTCCGTTGATGGTGCCCGATATCGAAGCATGTTGAACGATTTTTGGGTTTTTAAAAGTAAGTAAACATGGTTGGAAGTTTGAACATGGTTGGTCTTTGGATTGAACAGGGTTGCGCACATGAAATACGGCGGCCATATGCCGAAATCATTTTCATTTCCCATCATTAATGCCACAAAATATTCTATCGAACAAAGAAAGAATTCACTCATTCCATTTAGTATTATTTCAATTTAAAATGGTAACAAAGCAAAGCAATTTTCTCAAACTTAAGTATCTCAAAATGAAAGTATCCAAAACGATAAAACTCTTCAACTACTGAACTCAGATCTTCTATTCAATTCTGTATTCAATTCTCGAAATATTTAAAATATTTATTCAAAAACAATAATAATAAATCCATAATATGGAGTGTGCATAAAATCAAAATCGTATGCAGCTCCATGTGGCAGGAGTAAAGTGTTTGCAATTTATTCCGTAGCAGATGCCATGACATGTCCTTGAGGCGTTTATTAGCCAGCTTGTGCGGATGTTGGCGTTATTGGCAGGAATCTGAAGCTAATAGACAACGATATTCAAATTGCGCGCGACAATTTGATTTCATAACGGAACATTTAGCGACGCCCACACAGACAAATCGGATGCTGGGTGTCTGTCCGCCTGTCATTTTGTGAACAGTGACAGTGCCACGGCTCCGGCGGTCGCTTTGAAAGTAAGAGAAATCGTTTTGCGTGGAAATTGCAAACTTCCGTTTTGCTTCTTTATCGAATATTTTTCAATAAAATAATAAAAAGCAAAAATATTTTATATAAAATTTAATACAACAACAAACAAACAAAAAGGACAAAAGGGCGTCACTCCACGCCACGCAACGCCGCAACGCAATTCAAATTTGTGAAATTACGCGCACACACACACACAAAACATAACACGGACGCATAATAAAAGTTAAGCGGAAACCGGAAATGGGAATGGTTTCAATAAAAAATATTCACGCACACAAATGAAAGCAACAACTAAACTAAACTCAACTTTGGCTGGGAACAGTTCTGTTGTTATGCGAGAGCGAGAGAGAGCGACAATAATAGAGCGAATTACATATATAAGAGCGCAGAAGAGCGGCAGCGAATTCACAAGGCAGCACAAACTAAATGAAGATACCCAATGGAAAATTAAATGCTTACAATTTGCATGAAGAATGTAATGCTATTTATTTTTTTAAGTTAGCAGAACGTTAGTGTTTTACAAGTACTGTAGACTATCTTAAAATAATAAAGACAATGTGAACAATCAATGTGTATAAACTATCACCAATAAATGCTACTCAAAAACATAAATTTAATACATATTCGTATTCGAAAATTTTTGACTTTACAACTTCAATTTTAATTATAAGCAAACAACTTAAGGCACAATTTGTGCTAAAACAATGTATAGATAAAAATTATAATGTACTTATGCTAGACCTACATTCTTAAGTTAAATAATGTAGTTTATATGTGTTTTCGTCTAGTAAGAAAGTTTCTTTTAGCGTGCAATTAAAGAGATTTACATGGGCAATATGTGGTTTCAAAAAATGACCACACAACACGACCGATTTTGACTTTACTGCGCTAGAAGTTTTCAGAAAGCATAATTTCTCGTCTTGGTGATGTTGGTCTTTTTTGTGGGGTTATGCGAAGAACCATGTTTATGTGGATTATCCTCGAACTTTAGTGCACTTAAATTCCAGCATTCGTCAAGCTGTGACCGGCACACCGACCAAATTGTAAAAAAAGTGGTCAAAAATTAAATAAAAAGGATTGCAATGGAAAGGTGCACACATTATAACAAAACTTTCACTTTTGAAACTACAAAAGCGATAATTCTGTACAATAACACGTACACAATTTATACAGCAAGAAAAAATAATTATACAGAAAATAAATTATTGGTAAAAAATTAATGCTCCAAACCACTATTTCAATTTTGAAAGATAATCCAGGTATTGTAATAAAAAATAACTTGAGAAATGTGGCGTAACAAACCAATTCTCCCACATTGCATCAAATTGTCACTGTTTCAGTACCACATCCCCACCCACCTTCTCGCGTTACGTAAGGTCCCGTGAAAGGGAACGTTAGTTGAAGCTCTCAAAAATTATTTTAAAAAGTGCAAACATTATTGCAAAATTTCTGTTCGTTAATTTTGTTTAAATTGATTAGTATTCTTAATTGGTCAAGATTCGACAAAATGCGTCTACCTTCTTTTTTACCTACCTACGTTACAAAGCAACGGTAAATTTCCAGCTCATTCCTCGCATATACAAAGAAATTAAATGCTCGCCAAACCTGGAGAAAAAAAAAAAAAAACTTTGAGCAGTATGAAGTATACACAAAAATATTCCTTTAATTCGTATATATTGAAGAAAATAGAAAGGTTACACATACTCGTGTTTTTTGTTGTTTGTTTTTGCTCTACAAAACAATACCATTTCAGAGCTTATTGGGTGGGAACTGGAGAACATCATCGCGCCACCAACACACCTTCCACCCCTAACAGCATTTTTGTTCAGTACAAAAATATTTTTTTCGCTTCTTTTTCATAAAATAATTGGAAAAAAAAACCTACAACAACGTGCCACACAAAATTATTTCGTTTTTTTTTTCTATTTTTAAACCATTCACACATAGTGTGAATTGGTATTATCAGTTTGTCTGAAAGTTTTTAACGCATTAAAGAAACATCGTACACCCCATAAAGTATATATATTCTTGATCAGCTCGACGAGACGAGTCGATCTAGCCATGCCGTCTGTCTGTTGTAGCCCCCATACAAACCCACCGCCCACTTTTGACATTTTGTATGAAAAACTTTTTTGTTGTAGTCAATATTAACTTAATAATTGATATGGTAACTTTTACTGGACGGACGCTTAACAAATACATTAATGGATGGGATCCGCCCACTATTTTTGGTAGCTCCCATACAAACCTACTGCCCACTTTTGACTTTTTGTATGAAAACTTCTTTATTAAAGTCAATATTAGGTTGGAATGCAATGTGGTGCCTTTTTATGGTCAGCCGATTAGCATACATAGACTAACAGGCGTGGCCCGACCACTTTTTGGGGTAGTCCCCATACAAACCTACTGCCCACTTTTGTAAGAAAAACTTCTTTATTAAAATCAATATTAGGTTGAAATGCGATATGAAGCCTTTTTATAGACAGCCCCTTAACATACATAGACTAATGGGCGTGGCCCGCCCACTTTTTGTGGTAGCCCATAAAATCCCACAGCTCACATTTATGCATTTGTATGGAAAACGTAATATCAACTTGAAATTTGATATGGCAGCATCTTACACATCTACTCCATCGCTTCATACACATCTACTAGTGGCCGTGTACCGTCCACTTTTTGGGGCAGCCCCTATTTAAACCGCCACTTTTATGTTTTACAATACTATATAAATTTTCGTGTAAATGGTATTAGAGCTTCGGTTTAACAAAAGTTAACGTTTTTTCTTGTTTTTAGTAGAGATCTACCTCCAAGAGTAATAGTATATTTCATTGGTTCGATTTCAGTGGTGATTTGTGAAAAAATATTGATAAATATATAGAAGAAGACGTATACAGCAGCCAATTTCTCTTTATTAAGTTCCAGTCCTTGCTTGTGTGTTTTGTGATCAAACGATATGAATGCGATATGAAATACTTTCCTAAATTATAAAAATTTTCATTACATTTTGTTCAATGGAAACGGATCGTTGCACAATTGTAAATGAGTAATCTGTTATTGCTTCGTAGGTTAAATCTTAATAAGCCTGTTATGGCGTTCAGTCAAGGATGATGTTTGCATAAATGCTGTGAATAAACCACAGTTGGGAATGCCTCACGTGTGATACCTTGATACTTTCTATGCAAATATTAACACAAAATGTGGCTTTCAAAGTACTTTTAATGTTTTTAATTTAAGTTTATTTTATTAAAGCTTTTCTTGAAGAAAAATATATACATATATGTTTTTTTTTTAAGTTAACTGACTGATTTATTTTATTTATATTGAAAAACAGAACAAATCAAACCATGAATCACAGTTAAAAATCACAGTTTCACTGTGATTAGAATATCACTACTTATCTATGGTATACGATTCCAACTTATTTCTGTTAATTTTCCATTGGGCATGTTATGATATGAGAGACAACTTCAAGTCAATTCGCCCTTGCTGCCGGTCGCGTGTTCATTGTGCTTGCAGCTTCAGTTCAGTCGCAACGCGTACGTCGCAGAGATAAAACGTTTTTCGGTTGCATTGCGGTCCATTGTAGTTTTGTTGTTGCTTTTTTGTTTGTCTTTTCCTTCGACACGCAGCGTCGAAGAGCAGCCGCACTGCACGAAGCATTGCGTTGCGTTGTTGTATTTTTTAGTTGCACGTCGACTTGCAACGGATAAAGCGGTTTACGAGCGGATCGGTGCGCGCGTATTAAAATTAATTTTATAACTGTTAAACGCGAGCGCGTTCGTCGAGTGTAAAAAGTGAAGTGTGAAACAGAAAAGAAATAATAAAAAAAAAAACGAAATAATTTAATAAACAAAACGAGTGAATGCAATTGCAATAACAACAACAACGAAGTCAGCCAAGTGTGTAACGGTAAAGCAAAACAAAATTATAAAAAAGTGTGGAATAAGTGAAAGAAACGGCGACAGTCAAAAAGCGTTCAAAAATAAAAGAAAAATATATCAAAAAAGAAAAGTAAGCAATGAATTTCAATAAAATTAATTCATATTTTAAGTGCAACAACAACAACTGCAGAAAGTAAGAAGAACAAACAAAAAAAAAACAAGAAAGGATAACTCGTTTTTTTGATATGCAAAAATATTTCTGATTATTTTTATTGTGGTTTTTTTCTCGAATGCGACAAAAGCAACAAATACAATAACAACAAAAACAAATAGGGTGGATTACAACAAAGCAAAAGAAGTAAAAGCAAAACCCAACAACAACAACAACAACGAAACTTGCATGCAAATAACAACAACAACAACAAAACTAGCTTAGTAAAAAAAAGAAAAAGAAAAAAAATGCCGCCGTGTCGCAACTGAAAATCAAATAAACGAAACCATAAGGACAACAACAACAACAACAACAATGAGAAGGAATTTGATGACGACGGCGGTATACATTTTTAGCTAGCTAGTTCACTGTATATTTGTGTGGGTGGGTGTGTGTTTGTGTACTGAGTGGGTGCATATGCTACGTATGTGTGTGTGTGTGTAGGTGTGTACCTTGACTACCAACAAAAAAATTTCAAATTCGCGGCATGCTTTCAGGCGCCTAAACCGAAATAGCGGCATAAATAGCAAACAACAACAACAAAAAGCATAGCGAAAAAAAAATTAATAAAAAAAAATTAACTAAAACAAAAATTTCAAATTGAAAAACGAATTTTGAAGTTTTTAGCACACTGCGAAATATTTACATTCGAAAAGTCGCCAGAAAAAAACAAGTTGATTTTTCAGAGCACTCAAACGCAAAACAAGCGAAAAAGGTTTTCTTTTTTTTTTTACATCGAATTGATGTTTTTATACACTTTATAAGGGATTTGCAATAGAGATGTATGTGAATTTTAGAATAATGAAGAAATCACAATAATTCCCTACAATTTCAACTGATCACTAGTTGTTGTATTGTTTTTGTATGGCTTATTTCAGTCTAATCGGAATCGTAGCAAGGTGGGGGAGAGGTGTTCCAAACGGCGTAGTTTTAGAGCGTTCCCAAAATTACGCTTTGTTTATTGGTTTTGCTCATCCATATAAAAATGAAAGGTTTTCACGTCATAACTACAAAAACTGCTGTTATTAAAACGTGTGTTATTTTGTAACTTGTCAAACGATTAGCATGAACTTAGCTGCTTTCGAAAGAAGCGTGATCAACATCAAAACTTGACTCGCCCGTCCGTCTGACTTTTAACGGAGATAGGGTTTTAAAATGTAGCATCTCTTTACTCTATAGATAACGAAAATGGTTTAACAATTTTTTGTTATTTATTTTGTGCCCTACAAAGTAAAGCCCCATTGCATACAACATTCCAGCACTTATTCCAATCTTCAAAACCCTTTCCATAAGTCAATTATATATTTTCGTCTACAGCTTCATTTGCGAACTGTTTTTATCGGCTCAACCATCTGAAAACTCTTTCCGCAGAGTTGTAAATTTAATCTTGGGAACAAAAAGAAGTCTTACAGAGTCATGTCAGGTGAATATGGTATTTGCGGAATGACATTAACGTTGTTTTTGGTCAAATAATCGCTTGCAACATGAGAAATGTTGCCCGAAATTCAGTATTCTCGCCACAAGTCACATCTGAAGCGCATACGATGATTTTCAAGCACAATTTTTCATCTATTTTTTACGTTTTGGTCAGTCAAAAATGTGGATAGACGATCAGAATGAAGCAAATCATCAACCACTCTGCAGCTCGCTTTGAAATGTTTGTACTACACAATATTGTCGAGTTTCCGTAGGTTTTCTGTAACATTTTTACGCTGCAACATGAGATTTCGTTGGAACTACAAAAGTTCACGCAAACCTTTTAAAAAAAAATAATAAACAATTCAAAGCTCGGATTAGTGAAAAAGAATCCCACACTACCACCTGCATGGAGAAGTCTTATGTAAGATTCTCTCATCGCGAGATAAGCTTAAAAAAAAAAAGAAAATAGTTACTGGTCGAGAACCATTGTATCGGTATATAAGCAACTGACAGTTATAACAACCTCAAGAAAAACTTAATTTAACAATACTTATGTATGTCAAGTACTTATTGATCGCTACTCTACGGGTGATTTTTGATCGGAACGTTTATTACTGATCAGCTCGACAGGACGAGACAATCTAGACATGTTCGTCTGTTTGCTTGCCACAATTGTCTGTATCAGTTTTTAACATTTTCCGCCGAATTCTTGTTAATTGACCTTAGAGCTCATGCGATTTGACATCTTTCAATTATTGTATTTTCTCTGAAGCTACTTCAAGTCCTTGGTTTATGTCAACAAGTCAGCTACTTTAGACGATCTCGGAATATACCGCCAAACAGGGATAAAGTATATTTTAGCCAAGCGCATTAAAATTAGGTTAAATTCGTTCCCTTGTGTAAGTTAACACTTTTTCGCTAGCCTTATCAGTACTAAGTGTACAGAAAGAAACTAAATTCTTTTCAATATTTTGGTTTAACATAACTGAGTGAACTATTTGTCAGAATACCAAATCAGAATGCATATTTTACTTGCCCAAACAATTTGCGATAGATTAAGAATATATACGTTGACAATACTCAACTGTCTATATTAACGGAAGCTTACCAGATTTTCATCAACCCAGTCGCTTTCCAAGTAATTATATAAGCACAAATTATAACTTTGTGTGTTATCCGAAAACTTTGAAAGCCGGCCGAAACATTACGCTGTCCGGATTTCTAGGTAGTCCGAACTGACAATGGTACGGATTATAAATGTTATGCTGGAAGATTTATTTGCATGCATGAAGTAAACATGCATTAATGCAATTTGCAGCATTAAAAATTCTCATTTTTGTTTAAAAGGGTTGCAACTAAACTTTTTTTTTGTGCGTCATCTAGACAATTAGTATATGTCGAGTTTGGCGTCATCTTACAGTTCCTTTAGAAACAAACACTCACGCAGTCAAAGAGACGAATGGAGAGACGGACGTAGCTGTACTATAAACATGAATATATTGACTCATTGAATTTTCTTTTTCACCTTCATAAGTTCTCATGTTAGTTGCTGTCGAAAATCTCAGTTACTTATATGTGGAATCGAAACAATCAACACAACCAATTGACTATTACATCAAAACTGATATCAGCTCATATAAGAATTCAGGTAGTTGAAAAGCCAGCTTTAGTATTTATAAATACTTTATGAGATTTGAATGCTACCGTTAGCTACTATCTGTCAATAAATTATTGTTTTTTGAGCAATCTGCATCATTATGTTTCACTGCCATTGATACGATAGACAGAAAAAAATTGATTGCATCTTTCCACTTAAGAAGTAATCGTTTACATAACCACCTTAGAGAGTGATACCAAAACATTAATGTTTGTTTTTAACATCGTTCATTACTTTTGAAGTTTGTCTTTGGAAATAGAAAGCTTTTCAGTGTCATGATGTTATTGCATTGACTCGATACAACCGACTTTACTACTCGAGCATTATCTTGTTGAAAAATTCATGGGATTGGTCCGAAGAGATCATTTAGTTTTGGAAATACGAACTTCAACAATTTTTTGAAGCGCTCACCGTTCATCTTCTGATCAATAAAACTAAAATGAATTGCTCCATAAAACGTAAGGGCACCCCACACCATGACTCCACCTTGCTGTGATGGCAGCTTAAATACGGACAATCTTTTCGCAAATCATGAAAATTGTATTGAAAGCCATCAGGGCCATCTAAATTGAAACGTTTTTCATCAGTTAAGACAACCGAATGCCAATCATTAAGTCGAGTGTCAGATTGAACAGTCCACGTCATGTATTCTTTCGCATATTGACGCCATTTTTCTTTGCGTATAGCATTCAGAGGTGTTTTTTTCTTGATTTTTAGGCGCTTAAGATGTTTTGCATTTCTGATTGTACGCAGAACAGTTGAAATGCTTGCATTTGAAGTGTTCTCCATATGCCTGCGGATCTTTTAAATATCTGTCAACAGTTCTGAAGCTGCGCATTATCTGTTTGGCAATATATCGATTTGATAGTCCTTGTCCGATGGAAGAAGCTCAATACAGTAGCTTTTCACATTTTTTCTTCAAATATTGCTCGAAAACAATTGATTTCTTAATTTTTAGTTTTTATTTAATTAAAATAATTGCACTGGTTAGCACAAGACTTAGAAACGTGAAGTGCTTCTATTCTATTCAATGACCAACCGAAAGTCCACGTGATTACATAGAAATTTCTAGAGTCTTCGAATGCACAGTTATGTTTTCGCAAATCAACCAACTATGAGCAGATGTTTTTCGAACTTTGACAAGAAAAATATTTTGGACAACTAATACATGCCTGATAGTAAATAGAAGAGTTTATTTAAAGAAAAAGTGGGTGCATCTAACCTATGACCAGCAGTGTAGCTAAAAAAAGTCAGGGTATAACAAATTTTCTATTGATATTCCAAAAATGCATATTAAGCAACAAAATATTTTTGAAATTGAAATTTTTTTTTTTTTTGGATTTTAATATTAGATACAATCAATTCGGCGTCATCGAAACAAATTTGTTGTTTTTGCTGTTGCCGCTGTTGATTTTCTACTCCAAACAGCACCAGCAGCAGCAACCTCAATGACTGCGTCAATCAAATTGTTCTCCTCTAGTCGAGGACGATGACGATGATGATGGCGAAGACACTTGCAACAGCACTTCACACAGTCAAGTCGGTGTGCCCCAGTCTAATTTTCAATTTCGGTACTGCAATGCTACGTATCTGCAGAACCGCTTCCGGCGTAGCTGCAACTCCCCGCCCAGCAGAACAGGCACACAGCTAAGTCTAAGTGCACTCGCGCAAGCACGCTTAGAATTTGGAGCGGGCGGTACTTGAACGTCACTTGGCCAACGCCAAAGTGGCTGCTGAGAGTTGACTGCAGTAGCAAAATTGTAGTATGAAATAGTTTGCTTTCGAATGAGCAAAATCCAAGAAATCAGAGTGCCTAGTTTCTATTTCTATTTTTCAATTTTCAATTTTCAATTTCAAATACTCCTTACTCTCAACTATCAACGAGTTTAAAAGCTACACACAGATTTTGAGAATTTGGCTTTATCGATATTCCAAAGTACTTGAGTCGCTGCTCAGATATTTACTTCAATTGCAAGGATATTTCTGCCGCTTGGCTATCTGATTGGAAACACTTATTGCCACAATGTAATCCAATGCTTAGCAATCGAAATTGAACAAACTTATGCCAAAGCAATGTTTTCTAGCTCGATTTGAAATCTAATGAAGTACTAAAGTGGAATTTTAAAATGTTTGCTTCGACTATTTTTCCATCTAACTAAAAGTGAATTTTTGGATTTCTTTAGATATTTCAACAATGTTGTCGGATTTTAGTCTCAGTTGCTTTAAACTCTTACGAGTATCTTCAATAACATCAACTTCAATTCTGTTTGTTGTTTTTGTGCTGGCAAACGATACACTACACACAATAGGTATAAATTGTACTATTAGTTTGTTGTTACGTTTGGAACACTATGATGCAGTAGAGGATGAGTGCGAAGTTTTATAATTTTGATCAGAATCGAATGATTGTCTCAGCAGTTAAGCCGTAATGCTTAATTTTTGTTAGCATTGTCAAACTAATGCTTGAAAATCTTAAAAACTAAAATAAAATAGTTCAAGGGAATGTATAATTCAAGTAGAACGTATTTAGCTGACGTATTCTCTACACTATTTACGATTCCTTGCCTTGAATTTGATTTGACTCCATATGAGTCCATGAGAATCGTATTCGCTCTTTGTCAACCTAATCTAGGATTTATGTAGTCAAGTTTTATTCCAGGACTGTGCGTGCTACTTCATCGATGTGCTCTCTGAGCACTTGCCCAATCCAGCCCCATTTGCGATTCCGTATTTATAGTTCAATGGGTGTAGTTATTGCTTGGACAAAAAGAGTTTGGTTTGAAACACAATTAGGCTAAAATATGTCTAGCATCTGGCTTACACAAATATTTGCAAAAGTTTGTAACTTCCTGCGGGTTACTTGGGTGGTGCTCCAATTTGTGCATTCATATCTCTATAGGAAGTATCTATTATTCTGTATTTCTTCATAATTCACTTAATTTGATAGTAATTTCAACACAAAATAATTTCTGCTATACCACCATCGGTTTCCTACTTAATTTCTAGTTCTTTTCAAGCTGAAATTCACTAAAAATGTTAATTAATTATGTGTGTTCACCAAAAATTTTATAAAAGAGAAAATTATTTTTGAAATTTATCGAAGGCTAAGGTTGGATAAAAGCTTCATGTTATAAAAGAGGTTGTAAATATATTTTTAACTCCATTTCCCATCTCTATTTCGCTATGATGACACCATGTAGGTTTTTATTAGTCAATGAATGTACTCAATTCCCATACATTCGTCGAATATCGTTGAGTCTTTGCTTCTCTGGTGAATACAATCTAAAGCAGCGGTGGGCAAGCCCTTGCTCTCGTTGCTCTGAGTGCTCAAACCGTTACTTTTGCTTGCGATTTTCGACGAGACAACAACAACAACTTTCGGCACAGCCGAAAACGAAACAACAACACACGATTTTCGGACCGTCATAAAAGTGTTCATTTTGCTATGATTTATGACTTCTGCCGCGTCTTGAACACTTTTTACTAAGTGATTGAAACTAAGTGATTGAATTTAAATTTTTTAATTTAATAAACCAAACAACAACAAAACAGCGAAGGCTCGATTTTCTTCGCGACGCATAGAATCATAAAAGTGTTCATTTTGCTTAGATGTATGACTTCAAAAACTCTGTTTGTTGTTTGTAGATGTTGTTGTACTGCTCCCGTTTCAAAATTTCGTGGCCACCGCTGATTTAAAAGATCGATTGGCTGTTCCGCTCCCCCTCTCTCTCACTCACTCTCTAGTGTAAAAATTCGATGTTCACTATTTGATGTCTTTCACATACTATCATTCATGACTATGGTTCATTTACACAATTCTGATGTGTGAGTAATGTGTAATAGATATATCACTAAACTTTTGACACTAGGAAAGAAGTGTAAAGAAGCACCTATATTGTTTCAATTCTCTTTCACTCATTACAACTAGTACCTAGCGCAACTAGAAATGAACGTTTAGCGTACATACCGCAAAATGTTTGCAAATGGGCTTAGAATCGAACGCTTATCGCACAAAAAA
Source organism: Leucophenga montana (assembly GCA_035044765.1). Classification (NCBI taxonomy): domain Eukaryota; kingdom Metazoa; phylum Arthropoda; class Insecta; order Diptera; family Drosophilidae; genus Leucophenga; species Leucophenga montana. The sequence goes on along the minus strand of JAWNNQ010001912.1, from coordinate 156,694 downwards.
CGAGCGGTAAAAGAACATTCGTAAAATGTTCTATAAATAAATATTTTATACCACTAAGAAAAAATATCGCAAAAGGCTCACTAGCGATAGCTTTTGCAAACTATAGTAAACGAAACTGCCACAAACTGAACGATAGATGATTAGTTTTAGGTCCATTTTCGGATCTTTTTGTGGAGGTTTTATACGTTAAAGTTTCGTGTAACTGTCACAAACGATATCGTTTTTGTCGCTTACTACTTTTACAGTATAATTGTACATTAATTTGAAGATATACACAATATACTATAATTTTTTATCGAAATCGGATGCATATTTTATGCGTAAGAAAACTTCAACAATCTTCATTTACACAACGAAACAAGAAAACATACGCACAAGTTTCTCATAAAACACATACACACATTTTGTCCTCTCTTTCTCTCTGTCCCTGTCTCTCTCTCTCTCTCTCTCTCTTTGTGTTTTAAAATCAACAGCAATGAAGTGAACCGCATAACTTATGTGAATTACATTGTAAGCACATTTTGTTCAAGAGATTTGTTTGTATTGACGCGTTTTTTATAATTCACAAACAAAAAACATTTTATTTACTCTCAGATTACGGTTGTTATAATGACGATCTTTAATTTTGATTTTTATAACCTTTTAACACACAAGTGGTTCGCACAATATTCACTGTCTAGATTCTTTTGAGTTCAGTTAAAGTGTATTAATGTTTCACTTTAACCGAAACTAAAAACTTTGCTTGTTATTCCATTCAATTGTCAGGCTTACTGATTTTTTGTACATATTTGATGTTTCACTTCCTTCCTTCCGGTTTCTATTGTATGCTCGGCTGACCATTATTCTCGCCCGTACTCCTTTCAAACTGCACCAAATTCCACCGCTTTCAACTGTCTGAAAATTAAAGTAATGCCAGCAAGAAATTTCAATGCGGCGCCTGCTTTAAGGTGTAAATAAATTCCTGAAGCGAAGCAGCAAAATATTGCAAAAAAAAAGGCATTTAAAATATGCGCTTCGACCCTTTGCCGGTCTAGAATCCCCCTGAGAGAATAAAACATGTTTCTATATGTTTTTGCCTGTGGGATTCCAATTTTCTTAACTTGTTTTTTTCTTCCTGGGATTTCTTTTTGAAAGAAAAGTTTTTTATATGTATTTCATACGGTTTTATGAACTTTACGCCTTGTGTCTCAAGAAAACAAAAGAAAGAAAGAAAATTTACTTCACTTCAATTATTAAATATGCTGTAAGGATGTGACTTAATGAAAATTTAAACAGTTTGTCGAATAGAACATCCTTGGCGATAATTGAACAACAACAACAACACTCTGCGCTAAAAGTACACGATAATAAAAGTAGTTATTATAATAATAAAATAATAAATAATAAATTTAATTGTAAATATAGCGTGAAATGACAAGCCTGAACAAATGAGTGAATGAATGAATGAATGCATGAGTGAATGAATGAGCGAACCGAACTGAAATGAACTGAACTGAATTGAGTTTAAATGATAGAAGCGAGCTCGTCAGTCAGTCAGTCAGTCATTTTTTTTTTTTCAGTTGAGCATGAGGAAGCAGCACTCAATACACAAATGGTGACAATTTTATGAACTCGAAACACTTGACAGCACTCAACGCCCCGACGTAGCCTTCGTTTCCCGGCTGCGGCGCACTTCAACTCAGCTCGACTCGGCTCAATTGCTATTGCCTCAGTGTAGCGTTTCCAAAAGTCGAAATGCCGATGGGCTGGCCATTCAGGCTATGCAATAAACGAAATTATGATGCTAAATTGAGCGCAGAAACAGAAACAGAAACAGAAACAGAAGCTGACAAAAGACCTAGATGCCGAAAGAGTAGGGTGCCGCGAAGAATGGGATGTGAAATAAAAGCGAGAGCGTTAGACCGAAAGATGAAGGCAGAAATAATGTAAGGGTGTATCGTATAAGGGGTTAAGTACAGACATTGCACAGTGTGTCAAAATAGGTTTCGAAATTCTGGGTACACCAAAAAAATCACAGTTCTTAGATTTTGAAATTATTTGGAGGTGTTTTGAGGTTCTTGGATTAAATTAAAAAAACTTTGAAAATCTTAAAACTTTGTATCTGGTAGTGACACAGAAATCTTTTGTGCCTCAGAATCTCCAAATTTCATTAAAAAGAAAACTACATTTTGATAGAAAAAACAAAAAGAGCCGAGAACGATGTTGTTTGCGGTTACGAAGAAACGTGAGGGCGATGACGGGTTTCCGACCTATGATTCGAATTCAGCGAACCAATACCCATAGGATGTGACTCCCTTGGTTCGTCGGACATCCTACCTTTTTTTTTTGTGGGGTTGTGTTTTAGTTAACTAAATTTCAACAACAAGAGAGCAGGCAAGACCTAAATTGACCTCTAACGCAAACTTCTAACAATTTAGAAGTATTTTTTTGCGTTGGTTGCAGTAACGTTTATATGACACCAAGTTTCAATCTTAATTTAACTAGTTTGTAGTGCAGTTCTGATCGGTTTATGTGGAGAAAATCCATTGGATTCGTTATATATTGGATACATCTATATCCGTGTACAACTGCTACGATCTAAATTTAATTCATGAAAATAATTTCAAACATTTTAAAACACATTTCAGCACACTGTACACTGAGCCTCGCCTCGGTCAGTATGACAAAATGTTTGAACGGGGGTAATTTTGGAAGCGCGAGCACGCCCGCTTGCAGTACATTTAACGTGAGTGAACAAACGAATTATGATGATGACGATGACGATGACAATGGGGAACATCAGCCGACGCGGCATTAGATGCTTAAAACACGCTCATTGAAGTAGGTGGAACATGGTGAAGCGGCAAGTAGTGGTATAGCTATCAGCAACAGTCGCTGCTGTCAGGCAGCATCAACATAACAATAAAAGTCATAATAATAGAAAATACGGAAATAATTTTTGTGGCTGAATGCTGAATGTATGAATGACTGAATGAATGAGTGAGTGAGTGAATGAATGATGAATGAATGGTGAAGAGGGCTCGATTGCTGCAGGAGATGAAGGAAACATTGACGGAAGCTACAAGAAAGGGTTCCCCTGTTGCTGTTACTGGTGTACCATTGAAACTGTGCGCTGAGTGAGAAGACTTGCTTCACACGTTTTATGAGGCAGCAAATGAAACAAAATGTATAATGGCCGAACGCGAATGGCAGCAGTCGCAGTCGTCGTAATCATAAAAATTATAATCATTTTAGTACCTAGTAGTGTGCTATGTATATAACTATATATGTACATAGTTATAGAGCGCGTTATATGCCCCCGGAACGGAAGGTGAAAATTAAGAAATTAGTGTATGTGTGGGCAAGTATCTATATTAAAACCTACGAGGGCGAAGTGACAGACGTAAAGAGAGAGAACAACGCGCAAGCAAAGTGCCGCAGTCAGTCAGTCAGTCAGTCTGTCAGTCATTGAGTGTGAGTGGTTTAACTTAATTATGCAATTTACGCGGCTCCGGCAGAAGTCAAAAAAAGAGGAAGCACAGACGCTTTGCTAAATTCAGAAGAAATATAAAGGGTGGAGATGAAGAAGCATATATTACATTGGAGGCACCAGAGACCTTGGCTGCAAATTAAGAGCGCTTCAGCTCAACATTGTGCGCAAGTTGTCTGAAAATCAACCGCAAATCGTGCAAAAGCCGGCTTAGAGTGATGTCTTAAATGAGGCGTGGCGAAGGCAAAGTGGGCGCTTAAGCATCGGGTAAGCAGTGGCAATGCGCTTCAACCACAAAGCAATTATGCACCGCACAGCGGGCGGCTTAATGAAGAGGCGGAACGGAGCGGAGCGGAGCGAATTGGAGGCACATCTTGTCAAGCCATTGAAAAATTGCATGCCACAAAACGTGGCAGTACGAAAGAGCAACAAAAGTGAGATTTTTTTCCTTTATAGACGGCGGAAGCGTATGTGCAAATTACTTAAACATATTTAAGTTGCAAGAAGTGGCAGCAAGCGCCAACAATGTGCTCGTTGTCCTTGTTGCCACAATATAACATACAGCAGGCGAAAGGCTTCGGTGTCGACTTATGTGAGATTTAAATGGCTTTGAATGTGCTGCGCTTTTTGCTGTCTCTCGACTCGGCATGTGTACTATCTTGCATTGGGTTTGTGTTGGCATCTACGAGGTATGGTGTTCCTTCAACAGCAACTGCTTGCCACTATTTGTCTGCCATGTCGCTGTCCGTGCGTCCAGCTGCTTTTGTCTACGTTTGTTTGCATGTCGCGCACTTTGCGCATATCCTTTTTGCGCTGGCCTAAACTCACAGCAGGGCCAGCTGCTGGCCGCCTTGGCCTTTCAAAAGGGTCGTCAGGCGACAATTTACATTTGGTTTTCTTCGTACGAGTGTTGTATGAATGGTTTTAAGTCTAAATAGTGTTTAATATTATTATTTAATATTACGAGTAGTCCACTAGTACGCTAGTAAATGCAGCACATCTGCTCCGCATTGTTAAGGTCTAGTGAATTCACTAGTCCTCAATAATGCAGCAAATAGCCAGCTAAAACAAACAAATATATATTTTTATTTTTGCTTCGACAGTCTAAGAGAAGAGCCATCTGCCTGTGATTTAGCAAATCGATGAGTTGGTTATCTGTTAGCTGATGTAGTTAAGACATTGAACGTTTGTTAGTCGTGGTTCGAAAGTTTCGTCCACCAAAGAATATTTTTATAGAATACGTAAATGCGTACAACATAATTCCAAAAAAAAAAAAAAAAAAAACGATTAGTTCGGTGGATTCGAATTTTTAATACCATTCACAGGGAGTTTACAGTTTGAGTACGTAGCTAATTTAAAGATAAAACATATTTGAAAAACCTAAAATCTTAAAGGGTGTGGCAAATGTGTATTCCTTTTGATTTATGCTGCAAAGAACTGTCAACTGTCCTATTAAACTTTAAAGCTGCTTACTTTTTTTTAGTATGCCTATCAAAATATTATGTTCGGGATCCTCCATCTTTTCAAGAATATTTAAAATATTTGTACAGCACTTAGCCAGAGTTTTGGTGCTGAACCTATTCCATGAGGCATCCGAACGATTGTTTAAAGTTAATTGAAGACTTTCTTGTTTAATTGAAGACTTTCATTGCTATTGAAGCCAAAAAGCTGTTGCTGTAGTATAGGTAGTTCTGATATTTTTATATCATTCTGATCTATCAGCTGCATTAGTGGGGTCACATTTGGGACTAAACACAAGGTTATTATTGCCATCTTCACTTCTTAGCTCATTTTCATTTGAATGATAGGAAGCTTGCAAAAGAAGAGCCATAATTGAAAGATTTATTTCATTCAATCTGTTATTCAAATGATTGATGAAAATATTAATTAAAAACAACATTTAAATAGAACATTTTGGTAATCGGTTAGCCAGCTAAACTTTTTAAAGCTGCCTAGGTTTTTAGCCTTACTAATAATCAGCAGTTTAATCCTATGTGATTCGGATGCATTACCACAACATAGGGAAGTAATTCGCAGCTTCTCCATCTTAATACATGGAGCTTTTTCTTCAATGATGAAATATAAGTTATCTGTGGCAAAGCCACACTCATCGGCATTATACAACTGATCATTACACAGTTCCATGTCTGCTATTTTTTCGCTTAACTTTAATTTAAATGGGTCCCGTAACTTAGACAGTGAAGCAAGCTTTTCTCCAGTTATTTTATATGCCAGCTTTTCTCCAGTTATGCCATAGCTTTTATTAAACCCATGTAAACATCCTTTACTTGCATTGCAACTGCTTTAAGTTAAAAGCTTTAGCTTCTAACTTAACCATTACTGCATACAGAAGTCAGTTTTTATTACGCATTCCGTTCAACCAATGGTCCTACGGTACCAAGCCACCTATATATATAAGAGAAAACCAAATTCATTATATCTTTGATGCAGATGGATGAGATTTGGTACATGTGTTATATAAAAGACACCAGAACAAATTAGGTGTACAGGAAATATTGGCATGAACACACCAAAAACACACCCTTCCTCTTCTAAGAGAAACATCAAATTAGTTCTATTTCACAAAATATTGGATGAAATTTGGTAAAAGGTAGATACAAGATCCACTATTAAAATTTTGGGTGCCACGCCCCCATATGTTGTATTTAAATAACTATATTATATAGAGAGTTGGTATATAAGAAAGGGGCAGCAGGAGTAATAATATGCAGTCGAAATGTGGGTGGTGCACAACCACCCCCCTTCCCCCCTCCGAATTATAAGAGAAAAACTAGATTGGTTATATCTCATCAACTATTTGACGCTGATGAATAAGATTTGGTACCAATGTGAAGGTCACTGTGAAAAATGAAATATACTGAAAAAACTTGTCGTGCTGCAATATAAATGCAAGAGGTTACATAGCAACGCACGCCTGGTATGCTAGTTTTTAGATACTTTTGGAAATCGATGGTCACACTTGCTCATAGTTTGGAAATTAGTATCTCAAGACTATTAAATACACTCTCTTAGACATATGTAGTTATGTCTACATCGCTTTTGTACGCTACAGCGCTCATTCATAAAAAGCACTATAAGAGTAAGTACAAACATATGCGGAAGTACGTGTATGTAAGTGTGTATCTGTGTGCTAGTGTCAGCTGGCGTATTTCAACGCAGCAGTTAATTTTTTTTTATTTTTTTGGTGTGGTGGGTGTTGGGCGGCATAGAATGACCAGTGGTGTATGCTTATTTTTGCGCTCTATGCCGGACTGGATTATGTTTTCACTCACTTGACTGCACCGCAATGTGTTAGAATTGCAGTTTCTCTCTCTCTCTCTCTCTCTCTCTCTCTCGCTATGTGCGTCTTTTTCTTTCATTATGTCAATTCAACAAGTCTGGTCACCTTTTGCAACCCATGTGCACCAAACAAACGATGTCTAGTCGCCGCGTCTGCGGTGCGCCTTTATTATACAGTTTAACGACTATGAGACTAAATGATGGCGAAAAGGATGTATTCGGTGAAAGAGGTGACACTGTGCAGAGCAGCTGAAAGTTTGCCAGCCTGCCTGCCTGTCGTGCCGCGTGTCATGTGTTTACATTACGTTTCAGTCTTCTGTCTGCCTAGCAGCCACCCAGCTGCCTTTGAGATCTGAGTTGCCTCAGTTACTCCTCGTCAGACGCCCACCTGAAACTTGAGCAGCAGCAGCACAACCGGTTGCATATGTATCTACATACACATACTCGTATTGTACATACTCGTACATACCGCCAATGTATCTACTATGTACTTAAAGGAATGTTTGTGTCTGTCTTTTTATGCGGTTATTGTAGACGTGTGCAGTTAATTGTAATTCCTCTTTACTTTATTAAACACCTTTTTCTGGTAATTCTTTGGTATTTATTTTTTTGCGTAAATACAGACCCACAGATACATTTCATATAGATACTTTTACGAAGATACATATTTGTGTGTGTGTGTGTAAGTATATATAGACATAAAAACCACATACATTGTAAAATAAATGAAGAAGAAAGTACAAGAACAACAACTACATACATACAAAGAGATCAAGTGCGCTTGTAAAACTGAAAACCACAAGAAGAACAGCAACAATTTGTCGAGCAGCATACGAAGCATGAGAAAGCATCTCAGTTTGGTATAAGAAGCGCAGAGTGAGTACTGCAGATACATTGAAAGACATCAGAAGTACAGAAGATACAGTGAAGCAATTGCAATTCTTTGAGTTTAAGATTTAAGAAGTGTAAGAAGCTGAATTTCAAGGTCTTATATAAAAGTTCCTACAGTTTTTAAGTAAAACGAATTTGTACCGTAAAGTGATATACAAGACTGGTCTCTATGCTGAACTTTCAAATCCACTATCATCTCTTAAGTTTTGAAACTTTTCAACCACTTTTAGAAATTATGCTGGGGATGAGTGATGATTTAATCCAAAAATTTTTTTTTTTTTTGGTCATGCTCACTGCACGTAAATTTCAAGAACTTTGGTATATCTACGGTGACCTGGCTTCAATATCTACTCTTCTGAATCATTAGTTTAAAAGTTTTTGATAAAGCAGTAATTTTTTTAGTAAATATGTGGAAAAAAAAGATGAAAAACAACTGGAACCGATGCTTTAATACTCTTCGCACTTTCCCTTTTTGCTCGACAATACGTGCTCAATTCACGTTTTAATTTTTTAAACGCGCACCTAACAAAGAATATGTAAAAATTATCTGTGAATTATAAGAGCTATTAAGTTTTAAGTGTTTGCCATTTTTATACTTGTGTTGCTTAGGGTTATAAAAAGTCTCCATACCAACTTTCAAACAAATATTTCAAAGATTGATAGAAAGATATACAGATGGACAGGCAGACAGATATGCAGACTGACGGACGGACATAACTTGATCGACTCGTTATTTCATGCCGATCACACTCTTTGTGAGGAGAATAAAAATTTGGAGGGTGATTTGTGCCCCTTTAAAAAGCACTAAAGCATTAAAACTGAAAGAAAAACGTACAATATCAATGAAACTAAACGATTCACTTGTTTGAAAAGACTTAAACGAAAAACGATTAGCCATGATATGATCCTTTATCTAAATCGAAGACGATTTCTTCGTTCGATTACAAAAGGTCTTTGCTCATCACCATCGTTCATATTTGCTTCAAACGCTGCAATGAAGCGGTCATAAAAACTTTTGATGTAGCATACAAGAGGTCCGATTTTTAGCATCTCTGTGTCTAGAGTATAGATTCTTCATGAATGTTCCTGACATATTTTTCAGAGGGAACAAGAAAATGGATGAAATCGGATTACCCACAACATTGAAGAGCTATGGCCACCATCGTTCCTCTTTCCTGCGAATCAATTTGAGCAATGCGACACAACAAGGTGATGACTTTGTTTTGTTCCCAAAAGTAAAACTTTATGTTTACAAACTTTATATACAGTCATTCTTTTTCAAAATCAAACTAAATGCAAACCAGTCAAGTGGACAGTGCTGTTTCGGATCCAGCTGCGGAACCTCATCAGCACTTTTTGTTTGCTTCCTCTTCTCACAAATAGTGCAGATGCTGTTACATGTCGGGATTCGAAACAGTTGTCAGGTTTGATTTTTGAAAAATCTCAAAATACCGACTAAAAAGCAGTTACTGAATAAACGCAATAAACAATTAGTTTGAGATAAGACGTTTTACAATATTCTCCGATTTTTAGGAACTTTTGTATTGTATCTTGTACATATAAGTTGGTACTTGCAACTACAAAAAAACAACAACAATATATAGAACACTGAGCAGATAAAAATCCGAAAGAACAAAAGGCAAACAAAAACATTGCGTGCCAAAAATTCCGGAAATTTTTAAGAGTCAACATGTGTAAGCAGAATTTTTTTTTATGGTGCTGCCACTTTTTTTCTCTTTTTTTTTTCTTTGTGTTACTCAGCTGCTTTCTACAGATACTTGCTATCGCAACATCTCCCATTCTTTTCTATAACAGCTCCTTTCGCTACTCATTCCACTGCGTCTTAAGTCTTTTCAACTTGTTCTTTTATTTTTGCCACAATTCATTTCAGGCAAGCGTCAAGTGTTTGTATGTACTTATGTGTGTGTGTGTGTGTAGGTCTTAACTTATATCTATCAAAGTATCTATGTATCTTTACTTACATATATGTTTACGTATTGGGTTGAAGTGCCAAATTGAAATTCCAAAATTAAGTAATTTTTCCCCAAAGGCAGCTGGCAGACAGGCTAGCAACTCTCCAACGACTCGAAAGTTGTTTGTAAGACAACAAATTCTACAATTTAATAACAGCAACAACATGTGCAACAACAACAACTAGGGCCACTTTAGTTACAACAATCATTGCCTCAATAGAAACAAAAATAATCCATAAAATATACACTGAAATAAAGGAAAAGTAGTTAAAAATTGTTTGGGTGTCGTTAGAGTTTTCATAAATTCAAATAAATAATCGTAAAATGATATAATTTTAAATACCAAAGTGGCTTCTTAGTTGTCACATTGTCCAATACTTCATTATTCTGTACACCTAGCTTAAAAGGATGTTTACAGATGTATAAGCATGAAAATTGTAGCCAAATCTTCAATACCAGATTCAGTTAAAACTTAAATTCTGAGCTCACTTTTTAAAAATATGCAAATAAATTCCAGTATGGTGTTTCTTGTATTGCTCTTCAATTCACAACATACTTTCACCAGTAGAAGACTTTCTGAGAGAAGAATTTTACATGTGGGTGAGGTATTACCACTTGGCAAGTTTGACATCAGGAAAAATTCTCCTCCGGAGCACAAAAGTTCAGTGCTGAGACTTGTCTCATCTGCTGACGCTCTCCAAAAACTCATGCGAGTACTCCGTCGCCTGATTACTGCTGCCTAAGCTGGCCTCGAAGAAGTGTCATTCGCACAGGTGAGAGCATTGTGTTGGGTGCAACTGGAGCTGTCAAATAAACAGCACCCACTTTATATAGGACAGGTCCAATTACAAATTTACTGATGTACACCCGCGAAATCTTAGACCGCTCATTTCAAATTTCGGCCATAAAGTAGCGTCGATAGCAATGAGCTCCTTAGAGGAGAAACTTAAGCTTGTAGAGCAATCCTTCATACCAGATGCGATCAAAAGATTGCTGAACATCCAAAATGGCAACAGAGCTGTACTCCTTATTTTCAAAACCCTCGATAGACTTGCTCTAGCGTAAAATGGTGTTGCCTAAAGCAAAACTGATGGTCAGCAATATCACTCTGCACAACTGGAACTGCTAAAATTCTAAAAAAGCGAAAATTCTCTCAAATATCTGGAAGAAAGTAGTTAGCTAACTTATTGGTCTGTCGATCCTTACAAGATTTTCCGGTTTACCAGGTTTCGAATTCAACACAATTGCAGCGTCTAGATGGAATGGATGGATGGATGGATGGATTGTGAGTTATGTCATTGAAATGCATCACTAAGAACATCAACTCCATTTTCAGAAGAACTTTGGGAACCTGCAGTTGTAGTCTCTATCAATCTATGTATCTATCTTTATATCTATATATAGATAAAAAAAAAGCATTGACATAATACATTCGGCAAGGAAAACAAGGCAATTTTAATTTTTCATGTTTTCAGTTTCGTATATTTTCGTTTGATCAAATAAACCAAGTCTAGTATAGTACTTCAAGCGAACTGCTTTAACAAACGAAATGCTTGTGCAGAGATTACAATAAGAATTAAGAAAAATTTCTTGCTGTGTACAATGAAAAAATCTAAAAGAAGAAGTGAAACAAACTGCTTCCATGTTTTTTTTTTATTCTTCGAGAATGATGAAGCAGAAAGAAAAATAAAAATTGATGAAAATCTGTAAGGCAAGCAAAATCAAATGAAATTTTGCAAAATTTTTCGACTGTCCATTCTTATAAGATTAGACTAACAACAACAAAAACAACAAGAGAAGGCAACTATTAATGTTGACTATTTCAGCAGTTATTGCCGTCCGAAATCCTTATACAGAGTACCAGAAGGAAAATAAATTGCACATATGTTGCAAACTGTCCAATATCTGAATTGAATATTGCTGTCGATTTGTAGTTTAATGGTTTATTTACTTTGTTGTTGATCGTAGTGATAATCTGCTGTTTTCTTTATTTATTCAAGCGACTTTTATGTTTCTATTTAGCGCTTGCGATACTATGAAGTATCTAGAATATATTTATATATATATATATATATATATATATATATATATATATATATATATATATATATATATATATATATATATATATATATATATATATATATATCTGTTGTTGTTGTTGCAATTGTGCATTTGTGCGTAAAGAATAAGTTTAGCAAATAAAATAAGCTCAATAATCCTTTTTTCAATAGAATGCCAATTGGACGCGTTTTTCGTTTCACTTTGCCATAATATAGAAATATACTATATAGAAATACAGCATGTTGCTTTTTTTTATTTATTAACAAAGGTTGCCACACACACACACACACATTGACATGTGAAGCGCCACATGTGCTCCCCGTCAATTTGTTTTGCAACGCCCACTCGGCAGTATCTGATGCCAACGCAAAACCCACCCACAGTAATGCCTTCCCACTAACGCTGCCTCCTAAACGCCTTTTACACACTCACCGCGTAGTATTTTCCATGCTTTATTTTCAGCTCAGTTAATGCTTGATTTGCATTTCAATTCAAATCAAATTTTCCAATAAGTCTCATCGAGCGAACGTCATACATATGTATATAGAGATATATATATATAGGAGGACCGAATCTAGCGGGTTCAAAAGTGTAAAACGTTTATTGAAACAAAATATACTGCAGCGCATTTGAAATCCTAGTGTGGTCTAAAAACTGGGAAGTCGAGTGGATAGGATAGAGGCGCTCTTGAATCGTGGCTATCGAACGAAATATTGCATACTTTTATGCGGCAAATTCGCAGACCACACACACACAACACATACACATACACACGCACACATTGGGGCACCTTTAGTTATACGAGTGTATTCAAAAAAGTTTTCAGTATTATAATTTGCACTGATAAGGTGAAATGTAAGGCAAGTGTTTTGCTTTTAATATTTTTAACATATCGATATATTTTTAACATATGATAGAAGCTTCGTATCTCTAAACAGCAGCTTGAAGACGTTTTGAGGCTGCAGAACAAAGCTATGCTAAAAACGTTTCACTTTACAGTTACATTAAATAATATAATGAGCCTCAAAACTAAGATTTGGATGCATTAGATAAGACCGCCCACACAAATGAGCCCTACATCGTCTAGATATAGCGATCGTTCTCATGCTCTAGTTCAGTTTGTTCCGTTATTCGTGTTTGTTTCTCGTTTGTATTTGTACAATATTCACACATGTGTGAATAGTAATACCATAGTCAGCTTGGCCTCTTAAAATAGTTGCATCTCTTTTTAACTGCTTAGCAAGTACAAGTACAAGTACATACTAGAGCCTTACACGAATCATTTGAAAGTATGAAACGAAAATGATTAAATACATACATTCATGCAAGGCGCACTAATATATTACACATAAAACCGTCTCGTTTCTTCCTCAGGCCGAAGTAAATTATTAGTGAGTGCGAAAGAGATGTATACCTACATATTTTTGCCTGACATGAATGCATTCGATTTGTGAAACGTATGCAGTTTTGAAATACTCTTATTATGAAAGAACAAAGAGCAAAGGATCGAACGAACAAAGAATAGATAATAAATTAAACGAAAACCAAGAATAAATCATTCAGTCTCACACATTAGTTCATATTACTCGTTCGTTCACAAACATTCAAACTCTAGTATGGAGCTTTAAAAGGTAGAACCGACGAGTAGTGGGGGGTGCAGGGTTTGTGTCATACACTATTAGTTCAGAGAATTCAATGCCTGGAATTTGCACTAGCTGCATTTTTTAGCTTATCGGTTTCAGAAACTTTGGTTGTTGAACTATAGTTGCATATGTATTTAGGCCCTTTGTGCAGAGGCCTCTTTAGGTTAATAGCATACTTTCAATTTAGTGTAGTGTGTTGATTTTAGAGGTTTAATTTTCGAAGAATGATAAAACTGTCATAAATTGGTCAGATCTGGCAACGCTATTCCCATTTGTATTGTTTGGTTTACCATTTTATCTTGAATAGACTAATGCCAGAACAACGCTTGAAAACTGTGCAAATATAATGAGAAACTCGAGATTCGGATAGGGAATATTACAGTGCGCTACGTTCATTTTACGGTAGACATAATCGTCCATCCGAGCGACTAATTCGACTAACCATGGATCTTTTTCGCACTACATGTATTCTAAATAAGAAGTGATCGAAAATGGTGTTCAAGAATGCACCAGCCACGGCGGCCCAGCTACTATTGTATCAATCCAAACAGTTCAAAATTGAGCTCTTAGATTTGCATATAACAAACTATCAAACTAACATACATTATAAACATTAAACCAAAGTTTTTAAAAAAAAGAAGATAATTTTGATATTACTCGTTTACACTTCAATACAAAACGTTGTTGTTTTAGAACAATACAAATACGTTAATATGTGGCATAGGTATCTATGTTTATTCCTCTTTCATACTTTGTCATATTTATGCTTCAAGCCCAAAGCCTTGTCTACGAATAGTCTATGTATCTGCGTTATTACTGTTGGCAAGAGCCAATACAGCATTGATTGACCAAGTTTAGCTTACCTCAGGCCACTTAGGCGCACTCAATACTCCAAACACAACTTTCGTACGATGAACAAAGATAGAAACTGTTTCAACACATGACACATCAAGTTGACATTGACGTCCTCATCGTTGTCAGTAACATTGTTGTTGTTGTTGTTGTTATTGCTGCTATTGAACATATGTCAAATAATTGACAAAAGCTGCAAGTTGTTGAAGTTTGAAATCAATTTATTTATATTGAGTTAGAGAGCAAAACGCGCGCTCATCGAAAATTGTTAACCCCACGTTGGCTCCTACAGTATAAACGTAAATAGATTGGCTGTTCAAATGTCGGTGTATGTCTGTGTGTGTGTATGTGTGTATGTGTGTGCGTGTATGTGTAATTGCCTTCGAGTGCCACCTACAGCTACAAACTCACACACAAACACTACATCTCCCTATCTCCCTAACTATGCAAGCTGTTCGAGTCCCTTCATTTTCATGCACTGAAATTGATATCCAATTGCAATGTCAGCTCAAAAGTCATTTAACTGTATATACGAGAAGGCTAACAAAAGTTCGCTATTATTATGTATTACAAATTTCAATTTAGAAAACTAGAATATTTCTGTTACATTTTTTAGAGTATTTTGGGTGCGCAGAACACGAAAATCATATTATTTTGCTTTCAATTCAATGACATTTAAAATAAGTGCCATTGTGTTGTCGAAAGTATCTGATTCGTAATCAGCGATAACGAAAACATGTGACCCATGACAGTTTAGATTTTTCGGTATCATTTTTGAATTCTGGACCATTGTGAATCTTTCCAAATTCACTCCTTGGTTTTGTACTCTTAAGCTATGTTCAGACGGTCATACATATCTGACAAATTCATTACAAACTTCACACTTTAGTGAAATTTGCTATCACGAAACGAAAATTGTTAAACTTGCCAGATATAAACGCCGAGATCTCTTAGTTTATAATATTTGGACAGTCAGAGTTTCCTATTCCCGCATCAGACAAAGTGTATAAAATGAACGTGCCAGCCCTACAATAAAGGATGGCTCCATAACAACATACTCCCATTTTGCAGTTTTGTACGAAATATGTTTTTTGTTTAGGACCACAATCAATGGCGAATCAATTTCTTAAAACGTTTCACAAACTTCCAGAAATTTCGAATAAAATACTTTCAAACTACAATATGAAATTGTATGAAATGCAAGTGATATATCACATATTTATTAAAATTTTAGTAGCCCCTTTGATGTGTGTTTGAATGTTCTACATACTATATATATAATTTTATATCGATGTATTTGTTCAGTCGTTCTCTGTATCTTTGACTCCACGTCTCCTTTGCTTATTTTCACTTGCTTATTTGTTAAATTAAAAGCTTCATTGCTTTTCGGTTGCCACTGCTGCCATTGTTTTTGTTGATGTTATTTACCATTGGCTTCAGTTTAAGCGCAGACTTTCAATTAGTTTTATTAGGGGTTTCCAAATTCTGAACGCTGGACACGAACAAAATTGGAAAAAAAGAACAAATAAATTGAATGCCGCTTACGGAATTTTGACGAAGAACAAAATGTGCCGCTTTCGATTGTTGTTGTTGGTGTTGTTGTTGTTCTTAAGTAAGAACAAAAACAACAACAAAGGTTGCCATTGCTAATATAAAATTGTTTGTTGTTTGCAACAGCAAATAACAACAACAACAACTTATGTTGCACACAATTTATGCGAACAACAACAAAAACAATAGCAATAATAAAGGCTATAATAACAACAAGATAAAAACCGTGTAAAAGTCTAGAACAGTAGGCGTTTCATAATTATACCCTACACTTCATATTGCAAAGGGTAGTGTGCTTGCAAACATTTCTATATATTTGTTTCTAGAACGCAAACAGAGCGGCAGCTAAAGTGAGAAAGAGACGTTCGCGACAAGCACTGTGAGAATTGTAAGTGAATTAAAAGACCGCTCTGTTTGTTTTGCTCATTTGCCTTGTCCATTCATTCATTCAGGAAAAAGTGCCAAATCTGGTGAATACGATGGTTGTGCGATAACTTTTGTTTCATGTTTGGCCAAAAACTCCGTCACAATCAAGCTGAAAATCAAGTGTAAAAAATGCAAAAAAATCAGGTTTTTTGGTACCAGTCTGGATGCGACGCGTTTCATACCCATACAAAAATGTGTTGAGTCGATCCATAAGAGATGTTGAGTGTCTCTGCTTTTTAATGCCAACTGAACGATTTTTGAGATAATTTCCATCACTTTTTCGATGTTTTTGTCGTTAACAGAGGTGGATGGACGACTTGCATGAGACAAGTTTTCTACGATTTCACGACCCTCACTGAATGCTTTATGCTACTCAAATACTTGCGTTCTCGAGTCCTCAAAACAATTTTGTAACATTTTGAATGATTGCGTTGCCGTTATTCCATTGGAAACACAAAATTTCAAGCAAACTCGTTGTTCAAACAGCTGTCAGCTGTCAAACATAGACTAATTATCGCATCCCGCTCAAACTTGGCATGCATGTCAATGACAGTGACAGCTAACTTAAGAAGAAGCACCGAACCGATTCGGTTTACCGGTTCGGTTTTGATCCACCAGTCCGGTTCTATTTCGGTCCAGAGGTATAAAGTTAATTCCAAAAAATTGGAAAACAATAAATAATAACATAATAATTGTAATGGCGAACTTCGTACCACCCTTACAAGTGCGCTTCCACGAAGATTTGGGCTCAAGGACGCTCACTATTCTAAAAACAGCTAATTCAGCCGGAATACGAATACATTCCGGCTGAATTAGCTGTTTTTAGAATAGTGAGCGTCCTTGAGCCCAAATCTTCGTGGAAGCGCACTTGTAAGGGTGGTACGAAGTTCGCCATTACAATTATTATGTTGAACTTTTTACTCAATTGAGTATATAAAATTTCAACGAAGAAGCATAGTGCAATTCCTTCATAAACCAATGATATTTATATTTAGTTCGAAGAGCAAAACTCAGCTTTAAAGGCAACACATACAAATTGTAATGAATAAATAAATTTTGTATCTTTTTTACTAATTTCTGCTTTTTAATTTAAGTGCTTTTGTACATGGCTTAATGATGGATCATTAAGATTTCTATATGTATTTATATTCATTATGGTATCATCCCTCCAACACTATGCACTTCTGTAGTACCTATTAACCTCATTTCGTAAAGTATCACAAAGTCGACCTATTTTTTTATTGTCTCTTTGTTCTTATCCGTTTCTCATTCTATGTTCGATATTTTATTAATTTTATTGTTCTTGTTGATTTTTATTGTGTTCAATAAAGTGTAACGCTTGCCACTGCTATCAGGGTGGCTATTGGTGACCCCTCCACTGAGTGAATATACTTAATGCTCACCCTACGTTGGGAGCTACTGAATGCGTGTGGCGTTCAAGCTGTCAATTTTGTTGCAAGTAGCCTTCTTCTATATAAAATGTACCTATATGTGTGGTCTCAGTTTAAATTGGTTCAGTTTGAGCTACTGTTCGTTCATTCATGTATAAAAAGAAAAATCCAAACATGTTGTATCTTTGTTTTTTAAGTTTGTTGTTGTACTTTGAAGTTACTGCCATTGTTGTTGTTGTTTTTGTACTTTAAGTTATTGCTCTTATTGTTTTTGTTGTTGAAACTTATGTTGCCGCATCATGAGTTGCAAAAAAAAAAACAAACAAAAAAATAAAAACAAAATAAATTTAAAAATAGGAGTAGCATAAAACTTTGCCTCGTTCGCTTGGACTTATGCAGAAAGAAGTTAACGCCAACTGATTATTGAAAAGTCGCCACACTTCTCTCTGAAATAATTCAAGCGCAAATAGCAACAAGAGACATTGAAGTTAGCGGACAGTGGTCGAAAATTGCTAAAAGACTGGTCAAAAGTAAAAAAAAAAGTAGAAGCCTAGAATTTTTTTATAACAGTTTCTTAAAAAACAAAAATGTTTTATGACTATTTATCGTTGAAAAATTTCCTTTATCATCTACTTTTTGTGGAACGCATTTGTAAAATATAGATTTTTTGAGAGTTTTCGAAGACTGGTCAACTGGTTTTGAAAACAATTCAATTGAGCAATATAGAATTCAATTAGAAATATAGAAATACCATTAATTGGCTTGATTTACATACAAAATCATTTCATTAACAATGCATATCACAAATCGTTTTGTTTATTTTATGGCGTTTAACTAATGTATTTTATGTAAAACTCTTTCTTGAAAATTCCTATAAGGAATGCGGGCTTGATTTATAAGTAAAACACAAAGTTAATGGAATTCTAAAATCTCGTCTGCACAGTTTTTCTGGAGAACCAAGCGTACACTAAGTTTGTGCAAATATACATAAAGTGTATATAAGCATCATAAGTCGACTCTATATATATTCGTCTGTCTGTCCATGTTTCGTATATATAAACACCGAGATCTCGAGATTTTAGAATCCATAAAAAATATAGCTTCCAAACTTGACTTTTTAGATTCGCCTGATAAAAAACAAGGGAAATCTAAGTTATAGTTTAAACTTTTTGATTATTAAATCAAGTAAAAAACGGCATTGATTTCAAAATCAAGCGCATAAATCCTTTAAATAAGAATACAATTCTTGAAATAAGTATAAAAATCTAATTTTAAGAACAAACATTTACTTAAATTAAGTACAAAGGTTTCAGAATAAAAAGTAAGTACTATATATATATATATATATATATATATATATATATATATATATATATATATATATATATATATATATATATATATATATATATATATATATATATATATATATATATATATATATATATATATATATATATATATATATATATATATATATATATATATATATATATATATATATATATATATATATATATATATATATATATATATATATATATATATATATATATATATATATATATATATATATATATATATATATATATATATATATATATATATATATATATATATATATATATATATATATATATATATATATATATATATATATATATATATATATATATATATATATATATATATATATATATATATATATATATATATATATATATATATATATATATATATATAATAGAACGCTATTTTTGAAGCTTTTTTTTACATTCCGTACCACTGTGCAATGAGGGGAAACTTTTAGCCAACTTTTAAACATTTTATGCACTTTTCTCGACACCAAACTGATTTCTTTTTATAAAAATTGTTTTATTTTCTCTTTACAGCTTTTAGTTGGAAAAAAATTGTAGAATGAAAACTAAATGCAGAAAAACGAAAAGGTATAAAAAATGAACTGTATGAAAGAAAAACTCTTGAAAACTAGTGACAAAAAATCAGAAAAAAAATAGAAATTCAGTAAGAGCAAAAAGTGAAATATATAGAAAAAAAAAATCTTTAAAAAAAAAAGAAGAGAAATGCAAAGCAACAAACACGAATTGCAACTTTGTATAGTACTATGCTAGTTTTTGTACTCGTTGACTGCAGAGCAGATTGTCAAAAACTTGTCAAACCAGAACAAAAGAGTACAGAGCATAAGTACTAAAAGCAAAAGAGCGAAAAAAAGAAAAAAGTAGAGAAAAATCCTTCAAAAAAGTAAAGAACAGCAAGCGAGGTGAAAACCCTTAAGTAGTAGTGAGAAAAACAAAAATGTATGCAGGAGCACAACGAATAAACAAAAACATAAGTAAACAACGACAAGAGAGCAACTAATAAATCCAACTTCAGAAGTAGACCAAGCGCTGCCAACCTGAGACAACTCCAGAATCCAGTTGCACGACAACAACAACAACAACGACAACCCTGCGGCTGCTACAGCAAATAGAGTGCAATTTGAAGCCATAAGTGGAGCAGAACGAGTGCAACTACTTGGTGGATTAGTTAGAAAGAAGAAACACGAAGCGAAGAAACCGTGTCTCTCAAGTCAAGGGTCACCAAATACTAGCAGAATTGTCAAATTGTCTCGACCAAAGACTTTGTGGAAGACAATGCATATGTATGTTGTCACATGTGGCTGATTCAGAATCGTGGCAACGAATGTTAAACATAAAAGAGCAGCGGTGCGGTATATGCTCATCATTGTATACTGAATGCTGCACGAATGCGTTGTGAAAACAATAACGAAGGATTACGATATGCGGCCGTGTAGATAATACGAAATGCCAAACGACTAGCAGCAGCAGTGTAAGAGTAGCAAGGACGGCGAGGACAACAAATAAAACAAGGACAACAGCGTAAACATAAAAGTAAATAAAATAGAATTGAATAAATAGCAGTGAAGTAGAAATATAAGAAAGAGCGAAAGGAAAGGAAGGGAGCAGCAGCAGCAGCAGCAGCAGTAGCTGATGTTGGCAAGGACACTTGAATGTTTTCGCCACACGCTGCCAACAACAGCAACAGCAAGAGCAACAAAAATAACAGTGACAAGTACAGGAGTAGCATTAGTTTAGTTTATTTTACTTACGCGATTTGACAGGAGATCATTTGTGTATAGAAGGACATTTAAGAGGACTGTACTACACTACACGAAATGCGCAAGGCCAAAGCGCTGCGAATGAACGCGGCAGCGTTAGAGGGCCGTGGTGCCATGGAGGCAATACACACAGGACTAAACAGCAACAACAGCAGCAACAGTAGAGAAGCTGCAGCAATTGAAGAGCAAGCAACATTAGTAATACAAGGCCAAGCGGCAACAACGACAGTCGAAATGCCATTTGGGACAACAGCGACAAGAACAACAACATCAACAACAATTGAAACGACGACGACGACGCCAACAATGGCGCGGAGAACGTTGCAACAGCAACAAACACTGATGCCAAATACAGTTGACAATAGAACAACAGCGTCACTAGCAACAACAACACCAACAACAGCAGCAACAACACAGAACACTAGTCGCCTTCAGCAGCAAAAGCAACAGCAACAGCAGCAAATGACTGCCGCAGAGACACCAGCAAAAGCAGCAGCAGCTGCAGCAACAGCGGCAGCGTGCCACAAATCAAAAACAGTCTATAAGCCCATAACATTCCAGCAACGTACAGCATTCTTGAGCGGTGGCGGCAGCAGCTCCTTGCTGCAATTATTCTTCTATGTGTTGTGCATCGGCTCGCTGATCTTTACGCTCTACTGCAATGTGCGACAGACGCATTTGGAGCAACATTTGCAGCAACTGCAACAACTGGACGAACGAATAGCAACGCTGGAAGTGCAGCTGGAACAACAGCGTCAAATGATGCGCTACAGACGAGATATTGATAACAACAAAATCTATATGCAAAAGGATTACAGCAACAACGACAACGATAACGACAAAAATGGCAACCATTCCGGCGCTCCTGTCGCCGCATTGGCCACATTGACGCTTCGCAGTGAATTGCATCGTTTGCGTCGCGATGTTTCACAGTTGCAACTCACGCGACGTCAACAAAGACGTCAGGCAGCACAGCAAGCAGCAGCAGCAGGAGGCGAGCATATGCTGACAGGACTCAGCGAGTGTCAATGTCAACCAGGTGAGTGTGCTTTATATGTATTCTATTCTACGATATATTATTTTATCTACAAACAAAAATAGTTTATCTGTCACACACACACACACACACACACACACACACACATACACACACACACACACACACACATGCTGTTTATTGACCGCTAAACTATGACCTTTGACCGCAACAGTGCGGTGCTGTAAGCGTTCGCCAACCACAAAACTATGTCAAGCATATAATTCGGCAAGCTTGTTTGTTTGTGGCTTGCAGCAATTAGTAACCGAAGTCCAACCAACCGACCAACCAACCCATCATACACACACATACACCCACCTCAATTTCATATAAAAATTCCGGGGGACGGCTTCTCTGCATCCCCATAGTAAAAATTTCTTGTGTGTCTTGCTATTGTACGTATAGCATTGGGGATGTGTCGTCCACTTCGATTCATACAAAATTTAATTATTTGGGTTTGGCCAAATTTATGGCAGTTTAGAGATTTCATTAATTGGAAAAGTGCTTGTTTGCTGCGTTTTCTACGATGTCTCGACACTGGCAGACTGTTGGGTGCACATATATAGTTTGCGTAAATGCGTAAATGTTTGTTGAGTGGCAGAAGCTTCATATTGTTTTTTTTTTTTATATATTTTGCGTAATTTGTCTGCGCGTTTTCCATCTATGTCGTTCATTTTTCCCATTCGTTTTCGCTTGTTTTCCCCTATTTCTAGCGGCATTCGTAAGCTATTTATTGTTTCTTGAGTTCACAAAGTGTTCGAAATTCGACCTTTTGTCTTAAAATTAACCAATGTTTCCGAAATACGTTTTCATTGTTCACTTGTTAATTTACCCATGAACTTAAATCACAAGTCTCTCTACTTCTGAATTCACTGGCCATCAGCAAAGCATTTAACTAACGAATTAGAAGGATGAAATTTACTTGCTGAATATTAAGTAAATTTAAATCGAGGAAATCTTCCAATCTTTAAAAAAATACCATGTTATCAAATTCAGTTTTGCAAAATCTTCCGGAAAGTAAAAACCGGAACAGACCTTTATAAATTGATATTTAATACAATGCATAAAAAGTATAATATGTATAAAATGTATAAAATGTATAAAATGTATAAAATGTATAAAATGTATAAAATGTATAAGTGGTATAAATGGTACAAATGGTATAAATGGTATAAATGGTATAAATGGTATAAATGGTATAAATGGTATAAATGGTATAAATGGTATAAATGGTATAAATGGTATAAATGGTATAAATGGTATAAATGGTATAAATGGTATAAATGGTATAAATGGTATAAATGGTATAAATGGTATAAATGGTATAAATGGTATAAATGGTATAAATGGTATAAATGGTATAAATGGTATAAATGGTATAAATGGTATAAATGGTATAAATGGTATAAATGGTATAAATGGTATAAATGGTATAAATGGTATAAATGGTATAAATGGTATAAATGGTATAAATGGTATAAATGGTATAAATGGTATAAATGGTATAAATGGTATAAATGGTATAAATGGTATAAATGGTATAAATGGTATAAATGGTATAAATGGTATAAATGGTATAAATGGTATAAATGGTATAAATGGTATAAATGGTATAAATGGTATAAATGGTATAAATGGTATAAATGGTATAAATGGTATAAATGGTATAAAATGTATAAAATGTATAAAATGTATAAAATGTATATAATGTATAAAATAAAATGTATCTTCATCAGTAGTGCTCATGTACCATGGTAAACTAGTGTAAGAAGGAACCAGACGATGGACCACCTACTCTGAGCACCTACTAGCATAAGAAGGAACCAGACGTGTAAGAGACGATGCAGCACAGTTTGCCAATGACAGTTTCAAATGTCATTGATTTGAAAATCACTGTTCTCACTGTGTTTGGAATTTCTCCAGTTATCCCATAACTACTAAGAACGTATTCTGGTGCATGTATGTCTCTAAATCTGGAATAAGCAAATATATAATTATACTCTAACTATCTCTTAAATGTTGTTTTGTTTTAAGATTCACAAAGCAAATTTTCTTGTTGCTATCTTTGAATCATTTCTACTTTTTTTCAACTACAACAAAGCTAGAGGTGAGTCCCTGCACCACTCTGCGTAAGACCTATTATATCTACAATATTGATCACCAAACTGCTACTCATACTTTTTCTCAAACAGGATATTCGAGTCTTCACAGGTTATTATGGTCATTTCAAATATTCCTTTAGTTTACTTCCGGGAAAATTTGCAACATTCAAATTTATGTTTATTCAGCTTTTAAAAATGTATATTATGATATGAAAGAAGTGAAAAATAGAGCACAAGTGCAGAATTTTTGAGTAGTATTTCAAAATTGAAATTGTTTTTTTTTTAATTTTCACCCAAAATGAAGTTTTATCTTTTATATAATAAAGAATTAACTAAAGAGAGTGGTTTTGATTATATTATTCATAAATCTATGCAGTTATTTTTCAAACCGAATGTATTTGCAATTTTTAAAACTATGTAATTTATTTTCTGCTGTGCTTTGTCAAAAATGCCACGTCACGCTCACACACTGCTTTTTTGAAGCTTTTGGACCATGTTGGCTGCTGCGCTGTACTTCGCACCTCCTTCTATGTCTTTGGGCTAGATTTCTTGTGCTTCTTCGTTGCGTCGCCAAACTTTGATTATTCGGGGATTAGAGTATTCACACATGCACGTCATGTGACATTTTGGTCTCGCGCGATGCCTTTGCATCGTGCTGCAGTCACTCTGCCCCAGACAACCACTAACTCCCCCAACTACTATATTTGTATGTTCTGATATTCTTTGTGAGTTGCCAAGTTGTTTTGGATTTTGCATAAATTTTGCTTAAAATACTTTTAAAAAACTTTTACGACACTTAAGTTTAACCTCAGCATTCATCTCAGCATGCGTTCTCGTTCTATTGGATACATTTTTTACGTTACTTGTATTGTATCTTTCTCGTTTGCGCTACTTTGCGCATTAACGCAATTTGTCTTGACATTCGCACAATTAAAGTCACGCACTCTCAGATGCAAACACACACACACACATACACACATGCACATGCACACATTGCTAATCCTTCAGAAAAGTTTTCTTCGTTGCTGCATGAAAAATTGTGAACAGTTGCGACGTCGTCCACGACAAAGGACAACCGGACGGAATTGTAATCGTTGTACCGGACTGACAAGACGCACGCGACCACACAAAGCAGACGCTGTGCTTCAGGCGCTGCTTGAGGATGCATTTAGTGTCGCATTCAGAATCGTTTGCCAAGTGGAAATACTCTTCTAATTGTTATACCCAGGGGAATTTAAACTTAAATGATGTTGGTTGATGTTGATGAGGAGCACAGAGCGGTAGGTGGGTGATATGCGCTGCAAGTGGACAGCATTTATATCTGAACTGAGCAATTATTCAAGAGATGCGCTGCTGCAACAAACTTGGTAAGAATTCCTTGCAGCGTGTTCGAAAACTTTTATAATCGATGAGCACGTAGGTCAAAGTTTTCGCTTTCAAGTTTCTTTCAAAGTCAACTAAATAAATAAATTTTGTAGCATTTAACAGTTTTAGTCTTTTCATTTTGACAAGGATTTGTTGCTGCTCCTTTTTTTTTAGCCATTCATTTTCGGCTTTAACCACATAAGCTAAGCAGCAGTAGCGAGGTAAAGTAAGAATAAACGAACAATTTTGACTTAGGTTCAGCGACGTTTTGATATCCTTTGCAGAGTACTAAATTAGTAAGTATCAACAAATTGCTGGGATGAATAGAAAAAGTATTGTGGAGATTTTTTTTTATATAGTTAGTTAAAGTAACATTTATAGATAGTGTTTGGTAGGCAGGAGAGGGGTATTCATTTGAATTAAATGGTCTGACTTCAGAAAAGATCAAATTTTTAATATTTTTTTTCAAGCTTATATTGAACTTCCACTGTACATAGTATGTTAGTCTCTTAGTTTATGTTCAAGCCTTGTAACTCAATTTGTAAACACTTTTACAGATTGGATTGCGCAGAAATTGAACATAGATGTGTGGATCCGATGACAATACGATATTATACATATGATGGTCAAATCTAAACGGCAGATGCCAAAAATAAATATATATAAATGAAGCTATTGAAGCATTTAAGTATTTATACTCACTTTAGTAGAGTATATTAAATTGAAAGCTTGCTTTTGAAAATATGATTTATAGTACAGATTCGTTTTTATCCAACCCTTTGTCTTCAGCTCAGCTAAGTTGGCGTTGCGAAGTATGATATTTATGGTATTTTATTAAAAATGCAGCACAAGGTTTACAGCGCACTAATGAGAACTAGTAGCTGAACTGTCTTTGTAGCTTAACATTCTTTGTTAACAAAAAGTTGTCGTCTCTTCACTTTGAAAAATATGTACATTGTATTTGAAAGTCCGCAGCTGAACTTTTTTGATTGCAGTCAAACAGATTATCCATATTGACATGCCACGCCCACTTTTTATGGTAACCTTCAAACAAAAGTGGATGTGTTCGCCCACTATTCGGGGTAGCCTCCATATAATCCATCGACTCACCTTAGGCTTATTGACTGAAAAACTATTTTGGATGTCAATATGAACTTGAAAATTGACAAGTGTGGCTTCTTATCTATGGATGCTTCACATTTATTGTATCTAAATGGCTGTAATCTGCGCGCCAAAAAAATTGATTTACTGAAAGAAACATTTAACGAAAGCGTTATATCTCGAAATGGACCAGTCAATTGGGCACCGAAATCGTGCGATTTAACGCCTTTGGCTTTTTTTTTTTCTCTGGCGGTACATTTAGCTTTTCGTGTATGCGAAGAAACCTATAACTTTTTACGACTAAGAAGACAACATTGTGCGAACCAATTTTCAGTTTCTCAGTATTTTAGTTTAATTCAAAGTTCTACATACCTAAAAAAAACTCCTTACACCGAAGAGTTTTCTCAGCAACCCTTCAAATTATGACCGTAGGAGCCATATGTTACAGCACTTTGGAGATTAATGCTAGCTCCTTATTTGACCCGTTGTGTTCGGATACGTGGCTCCCTTGAATATATTTGCACATTTCCGCAGTCTTCTGCTATATAACTAACTCCCTGTCCCTTTTTACTTTAGCGCTGTCTGGAGATGAATGGTAACTTCTTTCTACAGAAGATGATCCAAGGTCTTACTCTGTTGCAATACTATTAACATATTTGTGGGGCTTTGTCTTCATTATTTTCCCTTCAAAGACATTTTGAGTCGTGATGATCGTTTAAATTATGGAGAAGAAAATTTCACATAAACTTCATCTCATCAAACTTTACTATATCAAGTATTAGTATATAAACTTTATACCGCAAAGTATCATTCACTGTGTGTGTGTTACCAACTTAACGACAAATTCTTAATAAACTTTTTCACACTGTATTTGTAGTGTACAATAAATAGTAGAAAAGTTAAAGAAAATATGCGATAAATCCACAATAAATCAAAGCCAGAAATCCAGGCACAAATCGAAGCGATAGACTGCTACAGACTGAATGACAGACGGACGGACGGACAGACGTACAGACAGACAAGATGAAACCGAAATTGGTTAGGACCAACTGAATAAATGTACTAACGAACGAATGTTCTTTGATGACCACTACTGATCGCTTTCGTTTGTCCTTTAAGCAGGATTTGCTTTCAATACGTTTGTAATCTATGTACATAGGTATGTCTGTATAACTCATAGAAAACTACGACATAGCTGGGAGTACCATTTCGACTTGAACTTGGCTTAGCTTTTTGGGCGCAAACATATTTTCAAATGGACATGCTAAAGTTGAAGCATTTCAAATGCTGCTGATGATGATAAAGTTATATAAGCATGAAAGGCTAACACAGCGACATAGCTGGGAGTATCATTTCGACTTGAACTTGGCTTAGCTGTTTGGGCGCAAACATATTTTCAAATGGACATGCTAAAGTTGATGCATTTCAAATGCTGCTGATGATGATAAAGTTATACAAGCATGAAAGGCTAACTGACAACTAGTCAGTCGGAGTTATAGACTTGGTCAGTCAGATAAGCACTTCTACTACTTACTACTCCAATGCAATACGTACACTTCATATTGAATTCAGTTCAGTTACATACATAGTTTGAAGTTTGAAGTTTCTATTTTCAACATTCAACTGCAAATGACATTTTCCACTTCTGATATGATTTGCACACTCAGACACAATGCTGAATGCCAAAGCCAAAAGCAACACTCACAATTCACGTATGCAGTACATTGAATCCGAAAGCATTTCTCATACGCATTCAGATCCAAATTGAGTACGGAAAGCGTTTAGTACACGAAATGCCTCTATACTCGTAGATGGATAGATAGATAGATACGAGTAGATGTTCCCCAATATACTATACTCATAGCTGCATCTTGTTAACGCTACGTTTTGAAGTGGACAAAGCCAAAAGCATCAATTTATCATATCCTGACATATCCTAGCAGTCGACAATCCACTTTTGTGTGCAATGTAAAGCAGTTCAAAAGCGTAACTAAAAGTCTGACTGAGTAAATTCAAGCGAAATGTGTATGACGGTGGAATATGGGGGGTGGCAGCTCTATAGCTTTATAGCGCACGTTGATGCGTATTTGCATTTTGTGTGCTCTGGCACGCGGCATTGTCCTTGTTATAGCCATTGGTGGTGTGTCCTTTTGAACCTGTGTTCTCGTCGCCGTCGCTATTCCTGTTAACCAACTCTGGAAATTCCCAATTAGATTTTAATGCGTTCAAGTGTTTTTATTCAGTGCTATTTTTCAAACTGTGCTTAGCTTCAGGATGCACAACATCCTTTACTCAACTTGCTGTCTCTCTCTTGCATGGTTTTTTGTTTTCTGCACTCTCTCTCTTTCGCTCTCTTTCTTTCATTGGCGTACACGTTTCGCTTTTCTTTTTGCACATTGCTGTTCTGTCATAAATTTCAATCACGTTGTCAGGATAACACTGCTCGACAATGCTTTTTGTTTGTCGCTTGGCGTGCTGCTGCTCCACAGCTTCGTCCTAGTTCATGCCAACCATAATTCCGACTCCTTCCCTTTTCAAGCCATCGCTTCCATTGCGGTTTAGTGTGCTGTGGTGGCTCGCTGCCAATTTCACGTGCAGTATCATCAACATCAGCATCATCATCGACTTCGACATTCACACATTCAGTTGGTCGTCCTGTAGCCTTCTTGTCGTCATGTAAGCTGAATATGCTGTACCAAACAGGTAAACCGCTCTCATATGCTATGTTTCTTTTTGACTATTGAGTGGGGGCAGTTCACACACATTCAAACACACTCAGCTAACTTGCCCTGCTATGGTGTGTGTTCCGATCCTGTTTGCGGTTGTCTTGGGCGTACCACACCCTGCCACACATTACACGCCACGCTTCCGAACACCGTCAATAGCACACCACTCTACTTCATTCGAAATATACGTATAAACTCAAGCAAAAGCCA
This sequence comes from Leucophenga montana, assembly GCA_035044765.1. NCBI lineage: Eukaryota > Metazoa > Arthropoda > Insecta > Diptera > Drosophilidae > Leucophenga > Leucophenga montana. The sequence goes on along the minus strand of JAWNNQ010001912.1, from coordinate 127,458 downwards.
AATCGAAATCCAGATATTTTCTTTTGCATTTTTTGTTATACCCTTCATAAATAGTGCAAAACTCGTAGTTTTAGTTTTTCAGAAAGTTTGTATTGCTGTAAAGAGAACGAAGATAAGGGAGGGTTTATAAACTCAATATTCTCCAATTATGAGCTAAAAGAAAGACTTCATAAACGTATTATTTTTTATTTTAAAGCTGAGAATATTTAATGACATTCGAAGCTCTACGAATTTAGTGAGGAATGTATTCCCAGAACAGAAAAATCGACTCGTAGTAGTTGTAGAATGTTGGACGCCGTCAGTCATTCAAAAACATTTGGGATTAACAATTGCACAATGCAAAACAGGCAAACTGGACAGTGTCGTTTTGGATTCAGCCACGAATTTCCATAAGCAGTTTTTTTCTTTGTTACTTTATTCAATTTTGATATATTTTCCATTACATTTTGCTATAACAACTTAATGTATCATAGTATACAGCAATGAAACTGGAAGGAGAAATTATTTTTATGGATTCTGTCTACTAGAGTTACTCTTATTTCAGCATTAGCGCTTCTGAATGGATCTTAGGTTCGAATAGTGTGTTGAGAAAAGGTAGCAAACAAAAACTGTTGGTGAGCTTTCGTGGCATATCAGTTAAAAGTATCTAAAAGGTAACCATAATTTATCTATTGGATGTTAAATATTACAGACAAGAGTCGCTTAGATGAAGACATTCTAAGGGGTTTCTGTAGCTATTGTGGCAACATTGGTCCTTTTGAAGTACACTGGTTTACAGCCAAAATGTACACTGGATGCCACTATATTTTTCATATGTAAAATATTATGACCCGCTAAACTCTAAAATCACATTGAAAAATTTTGCAAAATACAAAATGTTTAATTTTTTTCGGAGATAGTTTCACATTTTAGGCCATATCTCGAGTTGGAAACGTCTGATTGGGTCACCAAAAAATAAAACACTCTAAAATGTTTTCAATCGTTTCATAAATTGGACATATTCGTAATTTGACGATTTATATTTTTGCATGGCGAATTAGCAAAATTTGGTTTTTATACCATTCACACATAGTGTGAAATGGTATTATCAGTTTGTCTGAAAGTTTGTAACGCATTAAAGGAGGCATCGTAGACCCCATAAAGTATATATATTCTTGATCAGCTCGACGAAACGAGTCGATCTAGCCATGTCCGCCTGTCTGTCTGTCTGTCCGCCTGTCCGCCTGTCCGCCTGTCTGTCTGTATGTTGTTGCGCATTTTTTGGGGACCAAATTTTATGCTATCCAGTTGAAATTTTGCACAAACACTTCTTTTTATTGCAGTTTAATAGAGTAGAGTTTTTGAGATAGCCCCCATACAAACCCACCGCCCACTTTTGATTTTTGGTATGAACAACTTTTTTTATTGTAGTCAATATCAACTTAATAATTGTTATGGTAACTTTTAGTGGGCGGATGTTTGACATATACTTTAATGGGTGGGGCCCACCACTGTTTGGGGTAGCCCCCATTCTACCCACTTTTGTGGTTTTGTAAGAAAAACTTCTTTATTAAAGTCAAGCTAGAAATGCGATGTGGTGCCGCTTAACATACATAGACGAATGGGCGTGGCCCGGCTACTTTTTGGGGTAGCCCCATTGGCCTGTATACAGAAGATTTTGACAGTCCCTAACCTAACCAGCAGCATAAAATTTAGAATATTATAATGTTAATATGTTATGTTAAATGAATATGTTTAGCGATCTTAATTATGAATAAATGAGTTCTTTCAGCTAGCTCGAGGTCAATGCATAGAGAAGAATTTTCTTAATGCGAGTATATTTGCAGGTGAGACACATTGACTGATGATGAATATGTTGCGAAGTTCGAAACACGTGTCTCAACTGCAAATAAAATTTTGTAGTTATTAAATGTTTTATTTCATGATACTCGTATAAGTAACGCTTCCTATTCAAACCCACTTTTAAAGTGTGCTTGAAAATTCGTTTCGACCAAAGGTAGCATATCAACTGATGTATTTTCCTGTCTAATGTGGTTGTTGTTGTGCTTGTATCTGTTGTCACTTCGTATCAATTGATTTCCTTTTCGATTTCAATATATTTTTTTTTTTTTGCTTGCCCTACTCAGCTTGAATTGAATTTTGTATGCGGCATTTGTTAAGGTATGTTGCATGTAGTAAGTTGCTCCGCTACTGCCACTGCTGCTCCTTTTGCTTTCAGTGCTGCAACTTGATTTGTTTCTGTGCTTTCTGGGGTTTTCTGTTTTTTTTTTACCTTTGAATGTATGTCGAATTGTTTGTTTAATTTGTAAGTTTGCGTGACTTTTTGCTCCGCAGTTTCTTCTGTATTTGTCGACTGCCACGCCTCATTTACTATTAAACGTTTGCTAATAGCCAATAAAGCATACATCATATTGTAGCATAAAAGCTGCCGCCGCGCGCCGTATGCCACATGTGGCACAGAGTGTAGTGTGCGGCATTTGAGGGGCAGCGGCCACTGTCAAACAGAACGGAAAACAAATTATTAATTAGTGAAAAATTAATGCGCAACTGTCATCATTATTTGTACAGACAGCGACTATGGCCATGGAGATGGCATACGGCGTACGGCGGCATCGATTTCCATTCTCATATGTGGATGGAGTGCTGGAGTGCTGGAGCAGTGGCGCTTTGTTGCTTTGATTTACTGCAGTGCGTTGCCGGCATTTATGAATGTGCGGCTGTCTCGCTTTGTGTACGTATGTAGATACATATGTATATAGATACAATATGTTTGTAGATACATTTGTGTGTTTGGTTACCAACGCAACGTCCTCCGGCAACGTTGGCATTCCGATGCCGTCTGCCATAACCATTGCCACTCCTTCCATTTCCATTTCGGTTGTGTCTCGTCTGCCCACATTCGTTGACAAATTTATTTATTTGTCGTGCGCGGATTTTTTTTTTTATTTTGTTTTATTTTTCTTTTTTCGCTTTGTATTTTTATTTATTCTGTTTATTTGTAGCATTTTGTACCGCTCGCGTCTCTGGAATGCCACTCCTCCGAGTGCGCCTCTTCATTTCCCTGCACGCCTATCATGATGTAGTAAATTTTTGCCGCCTGTAAAAATAATTTCACTCGCGTGGTCTGATTAAAATAGCAACAGCAACAGATAAATGAATTAAAAATTCGAAAAATGAGTTTCATAAATATTCCGTGATTTTTTTTTATTTTTTGTTTTTATTATACCTCCACATACAAATAATTCTTTTTTATTATTTTATTGGATTGCTCCCATATGCCGTGGTATTTTATTAGCCGCAACTGCTCGCATGCGATCTCTTTTTAACACAGAGTTACTTAAATCTGCGCATCTTTATTATTTTTGTAGTTTAAAAAGCACATTGTGTAAAAATATTTTTTTTAAATTATTTTTTTCGTATTATTTTTACATCGAAATTCCACGCATGTTCATTAAATTGGAGGTTTTTATCATTTTTAATCAATTTTATGTGAGAAGGGGTAATATCAATTTGTCGCAAAGTTTGTAACGCAATTTTGAAGATTTATGAGTGTCTATAAAAAAAAGTGTGAAAAATCTTGTGCACCCTCGATCTATTCATTTTCTCTGTTTATTTTTTTCTTCACAAATTTTTATAGAAATGTACGAATACGGATACGAAGTTTTTAGCTCCGCGAATGTACGATATTATTTAAAGCTTGTTCAGACTCTTGATTCCTTAATTTTCCCTACTCCGGACTTTCTTTCCATGGTTCCGTCAATATTGCAGAAATTATGTGAAAAGAACCCAAAGCATTTTCGACAAAATAATACAATTTTCGTCCAACTTATTTTATTATACTATATACCCCTGTCTTGTAGGTCCAAAATTATTTTTTGCGAGCAGCCAGTTACAAGTTGATAAGACTCTGTGAGTGTGTAAGAGATTGGAGGTTGCGTGTTTTACTTTGTATGCGCTTCACTATTATTTTGGTCACTGTCTCTCCGGTTGTCGTTGTAGTTGTTCTGATTGGCAGGCAAGAAACTTCTTATTGTAAGAACATTTAGCATAAACGGAATAATATACAAAAATACTCCTAGATTGCTGTCGATTGAGTCGACCGCTGGTCATATATGTGTACTAATATAAATGAATGATTGGCTGTTTGTTCATTATAGTCCTCTAAACTATTGAACCGGTCGTTATGAAATTCATAGAGTGTGTTACCATCGATCAGGAAAAGGTTTTTCACATCGACTCGTATAGGTCACACTTAATATACAGAATCAATAGAGGAAACCACTTTAAAAATGCATACATTGAGCATATTCACCATTTGCGCATGACATGCCAAAGCAATTGTCTTTGCATTATTCATTATTGGTTTTATTATAAAGAGTGACCGAATGAAAAAATAATCGAAAACGCCATAAAAATATAGATAAATGCTCATTTTTGAGTACAGAGTTGTCTCATTAATATGGTATTTCTGCTCTTTATTGTCTTCTTGGTATTCGTTTCACTCTCGCACCTGTAGAGTTTTTGCTTTGTCTATTTTCTGATCTGCTCTAACAGCAATGAAGGGGAAAAATTTGCTGATTGTATTGGTGTGTCATTCGGCCATGAGACTTAAAAAAAAAAGTTTATGATGATGATTGTATGAGTCGTACTCAAGTTTACACGTGGTTTCAAAAAAGGTCGTAATGATTTAAATGATGTTCCAAGACCTGGACGACCCGAAACATCTAATCGTGCTGAGTTAGTGGAAAAAGTAAGTGAAATAATCGCTATCACAATGCAAATTTCACTGTTAGAATGCTAACAGAAGAGTTGAATTCATATTACTGTACAATCTACAAAATATTAACTGAAGATTTGGCTAAAAAAAGGTGTGTGCACGTTTTGTTCCACATCAGTTAAATGATGATAAAAATATAAATAATGATAAAAGTAAAACATAAGTAACACACATACATGCGCAAAAGACACTTTCGGCAAATTTTGCGCAGCTAAGTGTCTTTTGTGAACAAATGCATAAAGAGAGCGACAAAAAACTCTCGTTGATTGAACCAAGACCGTTTGAAAAACTCTCGTTGATTGAACCCAGACCGTTTGAAAAAGAAACAGAGTTCAAAAGTCTCTTCGCTTCTACTTATTTCAAATAGTGTCCGCACGCAACTGTTTTTTTTCCTGACTGCTTGTAAAAAAAGACCAATTATTGCGAGCTCTGATTTAAATGCAGCTAATTTCATATTTGTTTCTTGACTCATTGTTATATACGAGTATATGGTTCTGTAACACTAGCGTTTGTTTACATGCAAGATTTTACTTAGCCTGATTATTCAAGTTTCGTATTCAATAGCTTACTTTACAACGTAATAACTTGAAGTTATTATTACGAAAGAAATAAATGATGAATGTAGGATAAATGTAGGATCTGTAAATTGAGGAATTGAAAATTTGTTCATCAATCTTTATGACATAGCTTAACAAACCGCTATCCCCTTTATTAAAACTGGAACTGTACGAAAACATAATTTAATCTACCTATACCTATACACATATACAAATAGTGGGCTTCTTAACATAAATTAAGACAAAATCGTAAGTTATCAACAGCTTCAACACTAATTACTTTCGATTTAGTGCTGATCGTGCTTAGAGTGTTTTCTTTCCGTGATATAGTTCCTTTTGTTAACTATTAATTTTCGAAAATTGTGATGTAAAGTTATATCGAAGCTACACACAACTGCTCTGAAACGCTTGTAAAGGGTATATAAGTTTCAGTTTTATCGAATTTCAAGTTTTTCACCTCCATTTATATTTTTCTTATATTTTTTTGTATGGGTGTATAATTTTTTTATCGCATCATCTTGTGCGATTTATCGTTATTCGCTTGAATTTATCACGTTTATATGATTTGTTTGTATACTATGATGTGTATTGTTCGTTTTTTGAATACGCTTATTTTGTTATACTTAATAGGCTACATTATATACATATTTATTGTAGCTATTCTTGTTGTTGTAGTCGTCGTTGGCAGTAGATTTCTGTTCGCGTATTCCACTTCATTTTCATTGCTCACTTTTCACTCAGTCATGTTGCTCGTTTCGTTGCTCGTAATACAGATTTAATTTTATTATTTTACGCGATTTAAACAATTCTGAATCTGCAGCTGACGTTTGGTTAGGACTGCCAAAACGTCATCATTGTTAGAGTCAGAGTGTCGGTGTTTGACTGTCTAGATCTGTCCTGTTATTGGCTAATGCTGTTCGTGTCTCACGTCTCTCATCTTCTTGCCGCTCATTTTAAGCCTTCTTATCGCTCACCTTTAGCTTATTAACTCTCGCTTTCTCGTTACATGCTTCTCGTCTTTCGTCTGCACGTTACATGCTACTCCTCTTGCGCGCGCTCTGTCTCTCTCTCTCTCTCTCTCTCTCAATTTTGCGCTGCACGTCTTCAAACTGTCTCTCTCACCCTGCTTGTTACTTGTTCAGCGCACATTATGATTTATTGCCTTCACACTTTCGTCGGCTTCATCTGTTTGCAATGCTGTCGTTTTGTTTGTCTCTGCAACTCCGCCTCTCTCTCATGCCATACACTCTTACACCATACATCCATTCTGTGAAGCTTTATCTGTATCTCTTTGTCTCTGAAATTCACTGGCTGTCTGACGGTCTTACTGTTTGTTTGGTTCCCCAGCATCTGAAGGTGGCAAATCCAACACCAATGCCATCAACTTCTACTCTAGACCGTTTTAGCCCTGATGAGACGCCTTGTCAGGATTTGTTGACGCGCGCGCTGTTTGGGGATTTACTGCTGCCGTTTTTTGCCTTTCAGCGTTTCCGTGATGCAGATCTCGTCTATGGACAACTTCTTCTTCATCTCCACCCGTAATCCAACGACTGCGCATTTAGCGATAAATACAAGTTTTATGATGGATAATAAATGGCTTCATTCTCGTTGACAAATAGTCCGGTTTGTTGTTGTTGTTGTATCTGATGTTGTCTTTTGGTTTTTGTCTTCATTTTCATTTGCGTTTGCGTTTATATTTATTTGTTATTTTAGTTCAGTTTCCAGTTTTTCCTGTTGTTGTTTCAAGTTGCTCAGCACCATCATTTTTTTTTTCTATCTTTTGTTTGCTCCTGTCTCATAGATTTTCGTAGTTTTTGTCGCTCATTCCAAAACGCCCAACGTTGCATAGTCTCTTCCTCGTTCTCGTCCTCGTTCTCGTCCTCGTTCTCGTCCTCGTCCTCGTCACAGATAAAGATGATGTATAGCCGTCGAGACAAGATTCGTTTCGTTTCGGGTCGTCTCGTCTCGTCTCGTCTTTGTTTTGTATACTACACATATCACTCTGACTGGCATTCTTATTGCTACTGCGGCTATATGAGGCCATATGGGCGACAGTACTAGTTTTGGCGGTCGTTAGGCAACAGCAAGTGGGTAGATTAAGTTTTCAGGTAGGATTAGCAATTACTTTTATAAATAGAAATCTATGTTCATATATCATTTTGCTTTATAGTGTGACAGTTTTTCTGCAGAAATGTAAGATTGAATACAGACAGCAAAAACCGCTCAAGTCTCATTTTATAGAAGTATCTGAATATGCTGTCAATTTTTTTGATTTTAAACAATTTATTACGATTAGTATTGACATAATTTTAAACAAATGTTTATTGCGCAATTAGCTACGAACGCCCGCTGTTTTTATGTTGCTGTATTTATGTACCTAATTATACCCTACACAATGATTGAGAAAGCGGCTATTATCAAATTTTCGTTAAGTTTGTTAAGTACTACAACTCAAAAATATTTCGGAAGGCGAATAAATGTGAATTTATTCGTATTCGTCGGTAATTTTCGATTTTAGAGATATATCTTTTCGGATTTTTGAGACTTACTTAAATTAGAAACTTTAAATAGTTATTTTACAAATTGTTTTATATAGAAAGCTAAATTTTTTCAAAAAATTTAGTACACAAAATTCTTAAAACAGTTTTATATTTGATAAGATGGTATATCTACAAATTCACTATTGAAATTTTAATGGTCAACTATTATTAGAACTTAGAATTTGGTTAGTGTTGTTTAAGTACATGGTATCGAATGAGTGCTAGTCTGGGTCCCGAGTGAATTGTCAGATTCGAATCCTTCGGCTTTTTTATAGCCAATCACTCACTTGAAATGATGTGCTCAAGTAAAAAAAAAAAAAAAACAAAAAAAACTGCACATAAAACACAGGAAAAAACACAAACTTCGGTGTAAACGAAGCTTACATGTTCACACTTGACCTTTGCAATTTGTTAAAACTTTTGTTTTTTTTTTTTTTAATAAAAAGGTGTCTCATAGACCAATATGTGACTTATAGGGCATAACAAATTAAGTTTATTTATATTTGGCGTTTTTGCTGGTTGTAGATGTGAGATGAAGTTGTGAACAATTTTGTTGCGTATGAAATAATTAAAAATAATATGTAAATAAGAAATTAAAGAAATGATAGTACGACACTATATTGTGCTGCACATTACACATGCACAGGAATCCCTGAGACTTTGGAGAAGTCATTTCTCTAACCTACTTGGGGGCGATGAAGAGAATAATACCGCCGATGAGAAGCATACCTAGAACCACCAATTGATGATGGCTTTCTTGTAGAGCCACCGGATTATAACGAGGTCGACTCAGTAATTAAAAAGCTGAAGAATAACAAAGCGGCAGGCTCCGATGAGCTACCAGCTGAGTTATTCAAGTCCGGTGGCGAAGAGTTGGTAAGGCGTATGCACCAACTTTTATGCAAAATATGGTCCGATGAATGCATGCTAAACGATACTCAAAAGCTCAGTGTTCTTTATCCTATCCTCAAGAAAGGAAACCCCGCTGTCTGCGAGAACTACCGGAGAATTTCAATACGATACAAAATTCTGTCTCGCGTACTGTGTAAACGGCTGGAGCCATACACGAATGCACAGATAGGCCAGTAATAGTTTTGCTTCAGTCTAAAGAGGTCGACCAGTGACAAAATTTTCACGTAGCGCCAAATCTTGGAAAAGACCCATGACTACAATAAAGACACACCACCTATTTGTCGATTATAAGGTCGCTTTCGACACGCCGATAAGAACGAAATTCTTCAACGCCCTATCTGAACGTGGTATCCCAGCAAAGATCGTTCGTCTGTGCATGATGATGCTATCACACACCCAAAGCGTCGTCAGAGTGGGAAAGAACCTCTCCGAACCCTTTGATACCAAGAGAGGTTTCAGACAGGGTGATGATTTATCATGCGACTTTTTCAATCTTTTGATGGAGTACATCCCACGCCAATTTCCATACGTAGAACGGTCGGGCACGATCTTCCATAAGGAAGTTATGCTACTCGCATATGCTGATGATATAGACATCATTGGCACCAACGAACGGCGAGTAAGCCGGGCGTTCTCGGAGATTGAGAAACAGTCACGTTTCATGGGTTAGGGGTGGAGGACGAGGACAAGACGAAGTACTTGGTGTCCACTCGAAGAAGTTGAAATTCTCCATACTCACAGAGCGTCCAAGACGCTTGTGAATCGCTGCTACTTTGGGCTCAGTAATCCAATTAGAAGTAGAGCTCTCTCTCGAAGTACGAGGTTAAAAACCTATAAGACACTGATAATCCCGATCCTGCTGTATGTCGCGAAAGAATGGACCCTGACATCAACGGATAAAGCGTCTTGAGGAGTGTTCGAGAGAAAGATTCTTCGTAGTAAGGTTGGCGTCTAGTTTAGGACCCGTATGAACCACGAGCTTTATGAGCTGTATAATGAGGTTGACATAGTCCAGCGCATTAAATTCCAGCGGCTGCACTGGGCTGGTCACCTTATCCGGATGAATCCCGAAGCTCCAGCACTAAAGGTTTACGACGGAAACCTGAACTTGATTGATGAAATGTGTCAGAGAGGACGTCCGAGCTTAATATGGCAAGATGATGAAGCTCCTGATTGCCAGCGACTGGCGCGCACTAAACTATACCGAATGGTGCACTTTCCTACGTGCGGCCTTGACTGATAGACGACGTTGTAGAGCCACATAAGTTATATCGTGCTGCAAACCACTGCTTGTACTTTCTTATGTAATCGCTCTAATGGTGTCAGAGTTCAAGCGAAACGAAATGTTGTTTATGCAATATTTCTGAGAATATTTCTTTTATAACAGGATTTTTTAGAGCGGCATATCGCTTTCACTCCGACATCTTCTAGCATTGCTTATAATACGAAATATTATCGCTTTATAAAATGACTTTCTAACGTCCAATTTTTTTTTGTAGTCATATGTGTAACTACTTGAATAAATATCTTCTGGTTAGTGAAAAAAGTATTAATTGAACAGAAGCTTTTTTTCTGCAAAAAACATTTAGAAACATTTGTGTAGGGTACAAATGCTTTGATTGTGATCAGAGTTAAAATGGATTTTCTTGCTTTTATATTAAGCATTGCATCTATAAAAAATTTATGCAAATTTATATAGGGGAGATATCATAATTTGAACATAAAATAAAAAAAAACCGACAGCATGACATTCAAACGCAACGAAAACAAATCACTCATAAGCCACATGGAGTCAAATAGATGAAGCAAAAGTTGCGAGTGCTATTCGAGCAGCATCGAGTTGACTTGAATAGAGTTGAGGCAATGACTGACTGACTGACTAACTAACTGATTTCGCTTGTATTCATTGACCACTCTTCGATTGCGCACGGTTTGAATAGCGCCAAATCATTGAAAGCTGAAACCTCAATCAATGTCACAGGTCACCACACCGGGCAGAAAGCCAACTTCAAAATGCAATCCTATCGTGAACGTATGAACACCTTCCTTGCCTTGTCACAAGTTGGGAACACAATCTGCATGTAATGAGCTGCGGCGCAGTTGTATCGAACGAGCCAGACTTCAATTCCATCGAACTGTTCCGAAGAAAATGATGGTAAATGAGTAAAAAAATGAAAAAAAAAAAAAAAAAATTGAATGTTCGAAACTTATTTAACAGCGTCGCACAAGCAAGTCAAAATCAATCTTCAGCAAAAGCAACTTCTTTCATTCCGTATATATTTTATGTTACCATATCAATTTCTTTGAAATAATTTCTCACTGAAAGTTTTTTCTTTTGGTGGTTCGGGGTTTTTTTTTTTTTTTTTTTGGGCACGTTGAGCTCTTTCTTTTCTTGTTGCCTTCAACTGGCTTTTTTTATGGTTCAATATTAATTACTTGAAAACCATAAAAGAAAACAGTCTTGTCGACATTCTTGGCTCAATCTCAATCGATCATTGTCGAACTAAGGCAATAATAATAATAATAATACTTAATAATAATGAAGTGTTCGAGCACAACTCACTCTGTGTGTGTATTTGAAAGAAAATCGACACCGCTTGGATTAATTTCAATTTCGGATTTACGAGTTTGGCACAAAATTCTCGGAATCGAATTGGTGGTTTGAGTTCAAAACAAAGCGAGCCACTGTGGAAATTTTGTTGAAAATCAATTATATAGCTTAAGCCTGACGCCATTTTTTCATCTGAATTTTAAATGTATCTTTGTTTTTTTTTCATTTTTCGGTTATAGCCTATTCGGCACGCAAATTGAAATACGAGGCTGTCGCCTTTTGTATGCAATTAAGTTGGCTTGGTTAGACATCAGAGGCAAGTTAGACAAAGCGTTTCGGTTGAGTATGAACGGTGTACACATTGAATTTGCATGTGAAACGAGACAGTCGCAGCAATTAGACTTTGAGGTGTGCAACGTGAATTGCAGAAGCGGTCAGAGGGTAGGCAAATACATAGGTAGACAGACAGATATTCGTATGCAGTTTATCGAAGAGGTAGTTTTGGTTAGAGTGGTACTGTTGCTGTTGTTGTTGTTGGACGCACATCGAATGGTTGAATCTAATCAAAACGCGTCTAGTCAAGTGTGGCACCAATGGTGACGACGATGACGACGACGACGTTGCCAAAGCTGCCGCATGCAACACAAAAAAGCATTGCTAACGATGACTGTAAATGCAACTGGGTGCGTCAATTTACGAGAGTGGATTGTTAAATAATGAGAATATGCATTAGACTTCACTAATAAGATTCCTCACAAATCCTTTACCAAATACAGAAGTACACCAATATTTTAGAGTGACAAGGGTATTAGCCACGAGAAAGTTTTATGTGTATCTATGTGTTTGTGCATTGAAAACATCTTCGAAATATTAAAAGACTTATGTACAATCTGAATTCTCGGTTGGTATGGAGGTGAGCTACAATATTTAGTTTTTATTTAGATATGTTCCCCAAAATATACCGGAGGTTAGACTTTAAAAGTTTCAGAAGTATGCAACTCTCTAGTTACACTCGCAACCACTTTGAAGAATTGATATACTTCGCTAAGTTGCTGACCTTCATCTTGAAGATCTCTGATCTTGAACATAAAGAGTGCTTTCCAATCCGTTATGGTATGGAGTGACAAAATTCCTTTGATTTTGGGAGTCGAAATCAACCAAGAAGTTAATCATCGGGACTTTTTGTAGGCTGTAGTCCTTTCTCTGGGCGCAACAGCAATTTGGTGAAAATTGGTGGACATTCCAATAAACTTCTTCCATATGCATCAATGGTGCATGAACAATTTTTCGGACTTTAATACGCCGATAAAATAACTTCCATACTCTCCATTGAACTACATAGTTCGGTTTATTTTTGAAACTAGGACCTGCGCTAAGTTTTATCAAAATTTGGAGTTTCTGAAACAATAAATGAAATACGATGAAAGAGTCAAGTTGTGTATTCGTTCCATTTCCGAAGTAATTTGCTGCATAGCATCCGAATTCGGTCCAGAATTGGCCCAGCACGTCAGGATTTTGAGATATTTGAGGTTATGTACCCGAAAAATGGTTTTTTTTCCTAATGTAATTCTTTAATGTAATTTTTTGTGTGGTTTTTTTTGAAGTGGTGATCTCGAACAATTCTCCAAATAAGTGGTAACACTCCACTTTTACTTACCTTTTATTTATTTCCGGCCTTGTCCACAGTCGAATTTTCCAATTACAAATTGTCTGTATGGAAATCGAGTTTGAAGAGGATCGAATGAAAAATTAATGTACCCTACAAAAAATAAAACAAGTGGATTCACATAACGCTGTTCAAGCCCCATAGATGGGGGGGGGGTTGAGTGAATGTTCGGCGACCCCACTACTTTGATGAAAAAAGTAGTTTTGGTATTCCAGGCAAGTCATCTTCATATAGTGGAAGCTGCTGCGTTTATAACCAAATTTACCAAATTACCAAATTACGACATATTTCCTTTCCTTATAACCTCTAAAAAATACGAGAAATCTGTTTTTTTTTTCAAGATATTGTTATTGATATATTGACTGCCGCTTGTAACCCATTCGCAATATCTAAATTGGTTCGGTGCTGTGGACACATATTTCTATGTTTTTTGGCAGCCTTATACATAACTTAGTCAAATTAATTTTCAAAACACCCTCGTTCAACATATGCTTAACTATGGCAAATGCAACACGCACGTAGGCGACTCGATTCAAGTGCAACATGCAACACCTTTTGACATGTTTCTGTCCGTCCGTCCGTTTGTCCGTATCGGTATACTTAGACTGCCGCATTTGAAGCTTCTGCTTTCCGTACGCATTGACTCCGTCGGTTTTTCCCATTGTACAATAGCAAAGCGGCTTTTGTTAGGGCTGATGCTTTTGCTTGTTCGCGGTCACGTTCAATTCCTGACACAATGCGTTTTATGCGCATGTGCAACTGTCTTCAAGCACTGCCAAGTCGGACACTGGACGAACAGGCGAACAACGCATAATGTTGTGTATCACATTAAGTCAACTACTAAATTAAAATGGTTTATGCTATACTGGTATTTACCTCCACTTGTCGCGTTTTTCTCGCCTTTGATTGCTGTCTGACACGATTTTAGTCGGTGGTGCGGTTGCAGCTTACAAATTTAATCAACATTAACAAGCGTCGTCCGCCATTTCAATGCAGAACTACAGAAGTCTGCGCTGGAAACTTGTGGAACCACTGCCCTGGCTGCCTGCCTTTCCATTGATAATTTTCTTTTTTTGTCACAGTGCTTTTTTTTTCTACTAAATCCCATTGCTGCACTTCGTATGCAAGTGTCAACGCATTCTAGCTTGCACAGTGGCACTTTCTGGCGTACAACCTGATATGCTAAATTATATCAACAGCAGCAACTCTAAATTCAAAAAAAAAAAATAAGAGGAAAAAAGAGGAAAAAAGCACCTCGTACTCGTATAATTCTTCAACTTTTCGCTTGAAATTGTAGCCCCTGCTTGTACCTACTCTGCATTTAAATAGATTTTTTATACCATTCACACACAGTGTGAAATGGTATTATTAGTTTGTCAAAAAGTTTGTAACGCATTAAAAAACATATATATTCTTGATCAGCTCGACGAGACGAGTCGATCTAGAAGTGTCCGTCTGTCTGTCTGTGTTACTGCATATTTTTGTTGAATCAATTTTTGTTATATTTGGTTGACGTTTAGTATACAAGCTTATTTTGGTCCTAGGCAGATAGATTATCCATATCGATGTGCCACGCTTACATTAGGATTAGCCCCCATACAAACCAACAGCCCACTTTAGGGATTTTGTATGAAAAATTCATTTATTACAGTTGATATTAACTTGAAATGTGATATGGAGTTCTCTTAAGAACGGATGCTCTCATACAAATTCACAGTTAACTTTTCGGTTTTTGAATGAATAACTTATTTATTACAGCGAATACCAACTTGAAGTGGAGGATTTATGCTTCACATAGGATTTTGTGTGGGATTTTGTATGAAAAATAAAAAAAAAATATAGTCAATGGTGGTTTCTTATGAACAGAAGTTTCGCAACTATATAGTAAAGGGTGTATCCCACTAAGTTTTAAGGATAGCACCTATCCAATGACGTTTAAGTTCATAGCTTTAACAAATTTTTTTTTCTTAACAGCTGCTAAATACAGAATTTGAAATTTTGTGTGAATGGTATTAGAGCTTCGGTTCTACCGAATATAACTTTTTTTTTGATTTTTTCTTCTTTTGTAAATTAAACATTTGCATTTCACAGCAGCTTCCAACACTGTCGCGTTCACTTAACACTTTTTATGCCGTACGTTGTTATCCATGCATTTATACTCTACTTCAAGCATTTCAACCATCTCATCGCCAGTCAGTCAGTCAGTCAGTCAGTTTGTCAGTGCGGTCCACCACATTCTACAACGTTGCATTAATATTTATTTAGATTTTTCTGTCTTTTGAATGTTCTCTCGAAAACTTTTAGCATCTACTTAAGTGTTTTACAACACTTGCATAAATACATATTGACACACTTGTTTATGTATACCTATACACCAAACGTACAACGTATGTGAAATGTTTATGTAAATAGATTCGAAAATTGTTCAAGAAAAATTAACATGAAACAAGAATTGCTATAGAGAAAAAGATTCCAAATGGATAGACATCTTTTTTCTTTTTTTTTTTTGCATGCAATCCACTGTTCAATGTTGAAAATGTCATAAAAATGTTTATAAGCGCAACAGATTTTTAATAAGCAATACAAAATGTTGCAGAAGATTGCTTTCGTTAAGTTTGTTCGATTACGAGATACGCTGTACGCAGTCTAAGAGTTTTATTTTGAATATAAATTTTTATGGGCTATCGCCCATACGGGTTAAGAGGTCTAAATAATCTATGTAAAGTTCGATGGCTCTCTATTTTATAGTTCCTGACAGTTCCGATCGTTCCTACACATAGACTGATGGACTGACGGATGGATGGCCATGGCTACAATCAAAAAGCTTTTGTCTTATGTTTGAGAAAGCTCTCAATTATAAATTGAAATTTCAATTCCAATTAGTTTTTCCTATTTTACATAAAAGTTTTTTTTAACACTTAGTTGTGTATTTATTGGCAAAATACACTTTTCTTTTTATAGCAGGTCGTTCGTAGCGTACAGATCTTACTATTTTAATTTTTATACTCATAACTCTTGTTGTTCGCCCGTTCTCGCCCCTGGATTCACCAATGCATAGAAACAATACATTTTATACATATCCTTTTTCCAAATGGAAATGAACCACTGACCACATACAATCCATTTATATAAACTAGAGAGTTTACTATTCAATAAAATCGATCACAATTTGATGATAAGTGAAAGATTTTCCATTACATAAAACTTAAAGTTTCGCACCATGAAATGTACTTGTTGATCACGCGCAAATATAAACAGATCGCTTGAACGCTGAACATTATAGCTAACACACTCATAATTGTGACGGATCTCTATCACTGTTTGTTATGCTCCTCCGTTCGTTGCAAGTAGGACAAATAATTTTCTTTATATCGCTCGTCTCTGTTGTTATCGCGCTTTGCCTTTTTGTATTAAAAACATTTTAGTGCTAGTCTAAATCAACTAATTTAGAGAAAAATTCGTGTCAAGTGTATGAAATTTTTTGGTTTCACCGAGGTTAATGTGATTTTCTTTCTTATTTTGTAGGTGACAATGATAAACAGTTTTTACGCCTACAGTATGATGACCGGTAGTGTTAAAATTCGCTCCACTGCGGCCCAAAAATTTCGCTACCGCTTCGTTCCAAAACACTAACTTTGGCCATGGAATTGAGTCATATCAAGCATTTAAATTTAGTTTAACATAATCAATGTACATATTTCATGAATTTGCAAATATTTTACTGATAACTACCCCCAGCATTGTGAACGAAATTCGTGACCATATTTGATTGAACTGAACTATTCGTAGCTAAGCACATTAGGCGATAACGAGTGAGTCAGTTCAAATCTATATTGATCAAAATCTATTCTATTATTAATCTAAACATATAAAATGTTCGTTTGTAGGTACGTTATTTTTGATGTATCTTTAATCATTCTTAGTATACAAACTTTAATTTTAAGAAGGGACATTAGAAACGCAGTAAGAAGCATTGAGTGTGAACAAGATTGAATGAAAGTGGTCAAAATTAAGTATTAAATGTATATATATATATATATATATATATATATATATATATATATATATATATATATATATATATATATATATATATATATATATATATATATATATATATATATATATATATATATATATATATATATATATATATATATATATATATATATATATATATATATATATATATATATATATATATATATATATATATATATATATATATATATATATATATATATATATATATATATATATATATATATATATATATATATATATATATATATATATATATATATATATATATATATATATATATATATATAGTTAACCCGAGCAACGCAGGGTACTTCTGTTGTCACCAATAAAACGAATTCAAACATTTTTGATGATGCAATAAAAACTTTGTAATACATAATTTTACTAAACGTATTCCCCAATTAGGTATCGCAGTTATCTACATATAAGATTTGTACTTTTTTATACCCTACACACAAATATCTATGAGCAGGGAATATTGTTTTTGTAAAAATGTTAAAATATGCATATGTACTAATATAGCAACTGAAGTCAGGAATTCCAAATATTACAATATACTTGTATACAGTATACCCTGTAGCTTGATGGGTTGAGTCGATCTAGCTATCTCTTCGTCTACCTGAGTGATGCTTTCTAGAGTAACTTTAAGAATTAGATTCAATAAACTGATGGTATAGACGCTCTGGATGTCTTACAAGTTTATCTTAACATTTCACTCAGTGCAACCGTTTTACCAAAGTAGTAAATGTTCTATAACGCATTATTAAAGACATATGTCTCAAGATTTGAAACATTTGTGAGCTTCAATTCGGCACTACAGACATCCGGATTTCTTAAAATAAAGTGAATTTAATATTATTTTATCTAATAAAATTAAATTAATTCGCTTTCTTCCAACATATTTTTCAAACCACTGTGCAGGGTATATTAAAGTCTGTACTAGTATAAATCATACTAGTTTATTGTCAAATTTTGAATATAATACCATCATAATGAGACTTGCAAAGAAATTAACAAACATTTAGTAGCAGCATTGTTTAACACCGCACTTCAATTGAACAACCGAAAATTTGAAAAGATGAGTGTATAAAATCATTTGCACTTTGCTGGAACATCACATTCAGCAATTGTTGCTTCGTCGTGTTCATTCACTTAGCATCGTTTAGACGCGCCTCCAATCCACAATGAATTTCTACTATATGTCTTTCTCGGCACCCTGCCGCTCCGTCATAATGACTGCCGCCGCTGTGGGTGTTGAACTCAACAAGAAATTCCTCGATCTGCAGCACACTATTCCGACACTGGTGGATGCTGGCTTCTCCATTTGGGAGTCGCGCGCTATTCTAGTCTATTTGGTTGAAAAGTATGCCAAGAACGATTCTTTATATCCGAAAAGTGATGTACAGAAACGCGCAACGATCAATCAACGCCTTTACTTCGATGCTTGTACGCTATACACGAGCTTCGGTGAATACTTCTATCCGCAGGTGATGGATCCTGCAGATACGGAGCTGTTCAAGAAACTCGGTACTGCTCAACACTTTTTTGAATGGACACAAATATGCTGTGGGTGATTCCTTAACTTTGGCTGATATTTCGTTGGTGGCTACCGTTTCAACTATCGATGCTGCTGGCATTGATTTGCATTGATTATCAGCTGGTATAGTTATCTGAAGAATGTTACACCCGGTTGGAAAGAAAACTGGGAGGGCTGTGAAATGTTGAAGGAATTCTTTTTGCATCAACGAAGGCTGGAAAATAAACTAGCAAAAGAAAAAACAAAAAAACATTTCTACTAAAATATTGGTGGAGAAAAACCTCACTGGTGCATGGCAAAAAACAATCCATTTTAATTGAGGTTCCTTGTACATATATAAATTTAACGTTCATCTTACAAAAATAAACTTATGCAATAATTATCAATGTATCTATTAGAAGCGTGTTTGTTTGTCAGGTTGGTATTAAGTGTTAATTACTAAGCAATCGAATAGTATAATCAGAACTCCATATAGAATGAGAAAATTAGCGGACATCGTAAAGTGTATATATATGCATGATCAGCTCGATAGGTTGAGTCGAACTAGCTAAAGTCTTCTGTCCAAGCGTTCAACGGTTCTTGTGTCGATTATTGAGTGTATACGAGAGAAAGAAAGAACTGTAATTTTCTATATCAGTATCTTCTATAAAGGGTATACTTACTTAGTACTTGGTAAGTTAGTCTTATGTCCATTTCCATGGTTATAACCATGACCGCACGTAGGAAGGTGCACCAGCCGCTATATTCTATTGCACCCCTGTGCCAGAAGTTGCTTATACCAAGTTGTGCAGAGATCGTCACAGACTTGGTCTTTCAAACAGACATTGTGTAAGTTTAATGTATATACTCTATCAGGAGTTTAAAAAAGTCGCATGAAAAGTGTCACCCTGCCTGAAACTCCTCTTGTTATTAATGGACTTGGAGGGGTTCATACCTACTCTGACGGCGGCTTGAGTGTGTGATGGGATCATGATAAAACTTCGAACGATCTTTGCAGGTTTTGTACTTGATTGACCACTTTGGTCTGATACTGCAAAGGTTTGATACACTGATAAGAAAAACCAGGATTACCGTACTTGAATTGATCAATAGCGGTATTAAAAGTATGGTGAGTTCGGATTTTCTTAAACGAAGTAGAAATTCTTGTTTAAAGAAAGGAGTTAAAATTTTTAGATTAAGCACTCTTCAAGCTTTGATTGATTCTTTGATTTTAAGAAATAATTGAATTGACTTGAGTACAAAAGGGCTTAAAAAATTGTTTTTTTTTTGTGTGTTTTTTTTGTTTGGTTGTCCTTTTACTATTTTTTGAAAATCCTAATTTAAATTAGTTGCTTCTACACGGTTTATAAAAATGTACTTTGATGGAAGGAACTGGTATCGAACGATGACACATGCGAACGGCGTTGAGAGGTGCCTTCGTCTTAACTACCTCGGCAAACATGTAGTTGCCGAATCACAATCTCATTTACTGTCGATGCGAAGAAATCGGAGCAGCTGAGAGAGTAAATTTGATTTTGCTATCAGGTTTTTTTCCTCTCAGAGATTGATTTAAGAATTTTTTACTTACTTCAAGTCAAAAGGGACTTATTTGATATTTTGAGACTGTTGCACTTGACTTGAGTACAGATTTCTTCTTAGAATTAAATTTTTATACTTATTTCAAGATATTTATATTTATTCTAAGAAATTCTGCGTTTGATTTAGAGCACTAAACTCTTATACAATTAATTTTAAGCTAGTATTGGAATTCATAGAACCGCTTAACAATCTAGGAAGATTTAACAGAGTAAAGTTATATTGCGTACACGGTAATACGAATATACCATTTAATGAAGCAACGGACAAGTTAGCGTGAAAAGACTGGGCGTGGAACACTTTTGCAGTCTACAACCCGGCACACTTAGAACTCTAGGCAAAAGAAAGAGATTATACGTAATACGGTCGTCTTATTCAGCTAAATAAGTTGAATTCTTTCAATATAAGCTTGACTGCGTTGCCAACTAACTGAGAAATTGAGAGTAGCATATTTATACAATATGTGGGAAGTGTTTAAAAAAGCGGAACGCGCCAACAAGTGTTTTAATCTTTATGTAGCTCTAGTTGCGCATATATTCAGTTGAAAGAAGAGCTAACATCATTGTCGATTAAACACTTTACAACACTCCAACACGACTACAGCAGCATCAAAGCAACGCCAACGCAAATTGTATAACCTGAACAACTTCAACCTCAGCTAGAAAATAATAAAAATAAAGAACTATGGCAACAACGGCTGCGCATTTATTATGTTTAACAATCTAAATGGCGACAATGTTCTGACACCTTTTAGAGGCGTTCGATGACGACGATGCCGACGACAACAGCAACAAGTATCTGCACGGTGGGTCGGTCATTCACAGATATGCTGATACAATGCAACGCATAGATACTTTTTGTGTTGCACCGTCTGACTATGTCTGCCTGTTGTTAACAAAATTTGAACAAAGCAACGGATGCAGCTCGAATGTCTAAGCCGAAATGTAACAAATTGCTGATTAAAGTTTATAGAACTCGAAATTAGATAACAACAGCACCAAAATGTTGTCAATGGCTAAATTATTGTTTCATTTCGTTTCGATCTTATGTTGCAGTAGAAGAAAAAACGTTTTGTAAATATCTATTCAAAAAGTTTTCAAAACTAATCGCTAAAGTAGAAACAAATGTTTTATGGATTCGAGGAACTTTTATTTTGTTCGATATTGTCAAAGATTGTTTAACACTTTATAATTTATTGTAATTTGTTGTTTGTTGTCACAATCTTTGTTTGAGCTGGCTGTCAGCTGTTAACAAAACGTTCAATGATTTTCAGTTGTTGTCTATTGTTGTATTGTAGGTTGATGTGGCTTATATATGTGGTATATACACAAGTAATATCTATTCCAAGCAGTATTATTGCTTGCTTCGAGCTCATCGAACTGTCAAACCCACTCATAATTATCATAGTTATCTGCAAGATACAACGTCATTTGTGCAACAAGTCGGCTGCATTGCTGTCTGGCACATTGTTGCTGTTGCTATTGTTATTAAATGCCAGCAACATCATCAACATCAACATCATCGGCTTTGATTTCAGCTCAACAACAGCTTAGCTATAGTCTATTCTAGTATGTAACTACTATGCTGCTTCTTCGTAATACTCTTCTCAGCTGCTTTGCATAATCCGCTGCAGCTAGTAATCATTTAGGCCTTTATCCTGGGGCTTTACTTTGTCTGCATGCTGCAGCATGTAGAATGTAGGCGGTGGATGAGGCAGCGGATTGGCTGCATTTACCTGATGCTGTTTCTTTGCCTTTGTTTGACTTTGGAACTTAATACTTTTGCACTGTTTCAAACTTGTTTGCATATTGCCATAATTTTCAGTATTTTATATTTTTCCAGATATTCTTATACACTTCTGGCTTCATATTTGTAGCGTATATTCAGTTTGTTACACGCTTTGCAACATTCTGAACTACGATAATATTTCGTAGCCATAATAAATGGCAGTCTACACAACTAATGAGAGCCCTTCTTAGCAATACAATACATATCTATCTTTAGAAAAGTATTTTAAATATATTTTAATTTAACTATTAATTGAATTATTCGTGAACTTATAGTTGGCAATAGATTTTGAAAGCCACATTTTAGTGATTTGCCAATAATTGAGTCCAAAATTTCGTGCTCATAATTCGTGTGATAATAGCTTGTGGTTTTGAGCATATTCTGATATATGTTTATCTCTCTTAAAAGTTTTTGTCCCAGAGATGTAGCATCATTTACATAAGTTTTTTTTTTTTTTTTGACTCGAAAGTCTCGCACAATAAAAAAGCAAACAAAGCCAATGAGTTCGAGCTTCGATATATCTGTTTTTAGAAGACCAAATTTCTGAAGGTACTTCTCAATCAAGTGGAAGTGAGTTGGGAAGAGTAGGATATGTTTTCTTAAAAGACTGTGGCAAAGAGATTTACGGCAAAGTCTTCCAATTCACTTACTCTTGAACAATTCAAACACTGTTTTTATGGTACATCTCTCGCCCGTTTCTTTTTCACTTTGCGTCAGCTTCGTTTACGCTCTATAAGCATAAAGCATTCTATCTGCATATGAGCATTTGTACTGCGTCACTCATACATACTAGAGCACAAACCATTCAATTCAACACAAATATTTTTAGACTAAAAAGAGAGCACAAGAGGAGAGAGAGAGAGATATGTGAAGGAGTATAATCAAGCATCTTGCTTGTTTACTCCTACTTGTACTCATTGGAAATTGAAATCTGAGCAAGCATTTCATTCTTTTAAAAATGCGCACGATGCTTGCTTTGTCATACGAAAGCAATCGTGTGTCTCGTTTTCCATTTTGAATACATTTTTAAAGGCTTTGCATATCGTCTTGGAAGTTTCCTTATTTACAGGGGTCGGCGCTTGAAGTATTACGAATTAAAAATACTGTAATTTTGTCAAATTTTTTTTGTTTTTTAAACTTAAGTTGGCTTATAAACAACATAACAGACTGACGCTTGACAAAACCAGAGCGCGCTGTCGTTAGCCGTTTGATTGCTACAGAAACGTGAATTTAGTATTCTCTTTCCGGTTTTAACGACGGATTACATTGTTATGAAGCATTAATTATAAAATGAAATTTCTTGTAGATACTACTCATTTTTATTATAAAAAAATCTAATAAGCATTAGAGTATATTTTATTTAATGAGTAAGGGTTCAATTTAGTCTTTTAGTATATTGTTATCGACTGATATCTGCATTATCGTAACACTATAGGATTTCAATAATGGAATGCAAACCGAATGAACAACGCATCGAAATTATCAAACTTTGTATCTTAAATCCCAAATTGATGTTAAAAATGCAAAGATCGTTACACCAAATATTCAGCCGCAATCAACTGCTAAACTACGGAGATAATTGTTTTAGGTTCAGCTACGAATCTTCACCAGCCTGCTGGCGATGATGTTGCAAATTTCGCTCCTTATATTCTGTTTATGCTTCTCATGAAAAGATCTGTGTAGTTATATGTATGATATGTATGATAGGACATATCGTGCTACTAAGTATCTACTTGTAAATTTGTGAAAAGACACTGCTAATATGCTTTGGTAGTATTTAAAATCAGTTAAGGGTATTGCAATTTCGGTATACGTTTTAGATACCATTTTCGTTCGTTTTCATTTTACTAACTATTTTCCCTTTTGCCCTCATATTCCTTTGAAAACTGCGCTAAACTACAAGTATTTCCAGACTAGTTTTTGTAGTTCAACTTACATAAATCTGCTTCTTTTTAGACTCAATTGGTTATATGTGTCTCGAATGCAAATTCTTCTCTGAGACGATGAATTCTGTCTCGCCGAGCTCCGTCTGTCTGTCTGTCTGTCTGTCTGTCTGTCTCTGGTGTCGCATTGTTCCTTTCTGTTTGCGGCAAATGTTGCATGTTTTATTATTATTATTTTGATTGCTCTTATTGTATTATTAAGCTTTATTGTTGTAGCAGTTGTTGGTACTCATTGCCTGTTAACTATTTTTCTTGTTAAACGTTTTTCTTTCCCTTTCTCTACCTACCTCTCACTCTGTTGCACAACAAAATAAAAGTCTTTTGTTGTCTCATAGTCGTCGACATCATTGTCCGTCTGTATGTCTGCCTGTCTGTCCAAATGGTTCATACGATGATGATCCGCGTACGTGTTTAACGCGCATTTAACGCGTTGCCAGACTAGACAGTGTTGCATTGTCATAGTTTCATGAAGTTTGTCCATGGAAGTGCGGCAGAGTAGGTTATAACAGTGGAGATGAACCATTAGATGCGCGCGACAAATGAATAACGAGCGTCTAACATACTCGTACACAAGATTTTCACAACTTTGTTGATTGTCCATTAACGACTTTTTTCTATTATTTCTTTTTTTCTTCACTTAGTTACATCTTTCAAGTGCAAAAGGTGTGAGTTTTTTTTTTCACCCTACATTTTGTAGACCGCTTTCTACTTAGTTACGACAGACGAGTATTGTGTTCATTAGGACCATCAATATCTTGAACTTGAGTTTTTGTTCATTTCTTACGGAGTAGTCGTAAAACTCTTT
Source organism: Leucophenga montana (assembly GCA_035044765.1). Taxonomy (NCBI): domain Eukaryota; kingdom Metazoa; phylum Arthropoda; class Insecta; order Diptera; family Drosophilidae; genus Leucophenga; species Leucophenga montana. Next base: position 102,763 of record JAWNNQ010001912.1, on the reverse strand, counting down.
AGCGCAATTATTTGTTTGTTGCAAGTGAGGCGAGTAAAGTCGAGTGCATCGATTGGTATTTATGGTAGGGTCAGCATTGCTCATGAGTCATAGAAAATTGTTGGAAAAACTAACTAATATACATTTATACTCACACAGAGGGCCTGACTCATTGCTTTGGTAAATGTTTGTGTGCCTTTGGTTTATGACCATTCAAAATGCGTCTTAAAGTGTGAAGCATGAAATGACGTTAATAAAAATTAAATGAATGCAACGCAAATTAATCTTGAAATATAAACTGCTGCAGACACACTGCACCAAAGAAAAGAATAAAAACAGAGCTAAGCAATCAAAATCACTTCAGAAATATGGCACAGATATGAGAATTTGTGTGTAGCACAGTGAAGCCTCATTGAGTTAAACAGACAAATTGGTAACAAAGTCGAGTTAAATTTTGGAGTTACTTTTTTTGCGGCCTGAACATAAAAAAAACCAAATAGTGCAATTAGAAGTTCCACTTTTAAGATATTCTTACATCATCTTATAGAAATTGGGTATATTAATTTTATGGAAATCTGTGTATCAGCCAAATAAAGGCATCAAAGACTCCATACAGAGTATGCATATATCTATACAAAATTATTCATCACCATCAACAGTCAATATATCTATGTGAGTTTAAACGCCGAGATCTTGGAGGCCATAATGGATAAAATCACCATCTCCTAAGATATTGTTTTACTGATAACGTAACTCCAGTTGAAAAATATTTACGGTTTAGTGTATCTCCCTAAAGCGTGCGAATGTATCCGACATTACAAAGAAAAAATACATGTTTTGGAAAAATATCTTCTTTTTTCACACATAAATCTCTTTCTCTTCAAAATCACCAAATTTAATTTATAAAATTTTGTTTTATGTATGAAATTTGTAGATTTTGCAGGGTAAAGAGATTTCTGAGTCAGCCCGATACATGTGTCTCAGCGGTATTCAAAAGCTTCGAGTTGCCCAAAATAGCTATTAACCGCAGAGCGCACCTCTTCATTGTTGGCAAATCTATTGCCACTGAAATGGTCTTGATGGACTTTGTCCTTTTGGACCAATGTTCCCGTATATTTCGACATAAATGCGGCTATACGGACAAATCACATCCACATTTAACTGTGATTTTTTGTATATGTAATGGAGTTTGCAATTTCTTCAGTTTATTTTCTTGGAGCCGAGCAATATTTCTTGTTTACATATCCACAAATGTGCAGATGTTTTTTTTTTATAATCTTCGCACATTTGTTGGGCAGCTTGTAACGCGCTGAAGGATGCATCGGAGACCCTTAAGTTACAAACATTCCTAATCAGCTCGTCGAAACGAATCATACTAGCCATGTCCGACTGTCTGTCTATCTGTCTTTCCGTCTGTTCCCTGTCTGTATGAACCAAAACAAGTCACTCAGTTCTACATATATCAAACTAAATTTGGATATCGAGAGTTCCTATCGTCCTTTAGTGAACATATACCACAACTACCATACCACGCACACTTTAAGGTGTATTTCCTCCCAATTTTCGGATTCTGTAAGAAAAAGATTTTCATTACAGTTAATATTAACTCGAAAGTCGATATTGTGACCTCTAATAGACGTAAGCTTCACATAGTTAAGTATCGAAGCTTCGGTTTCACTGAAGTTAACATTTGAACGTAAATTTTCGTAGAACCGTTGAATAATTTCGACACTTTGTTGAATCTTGTATCTTTCCGTAATGAAATGACGCATTTTACTGAACATTTCTCTCGAAAGAAATGTCAAAAATTGTTTGGGGTTGCCAGATGGCAACCATTGGACACTTTCAAGTTGCAGATGAAAAATGCTTTATACTAATAAACATTTTTTTTTATACTAGCTGAAATACCCGGCTCTGCTTGGACCATTATGATATTTAAATTTATTCACTTATGTGCGAGGAGTCAAGCCTACACTGGATTTTATGTACTAAATTGATTGCGCTAGATCACAAAATCCTATAGGTGAAATCTGCAATGAGTCACATTACTCTTTACAGCCCATTTTTCTAGTGGATTTTATTTATCCCGATGTTCTTTTTTGATATGTACCAAATTTCAACCATCTCCAAACCATTTTCCAAATGATATATAACCTTCTCCTGATAGATAGTAACACATAATGAAATTTAAGAGAATCGGTCCAGCCGTTTCGGAGTCTCAGACGAACAAGTAAATGAAATATACGAATTTGGTCGGCTCTACTTTATTTCAATGAAATCTTGTTCGTTTGAATCTGAATATATGAACAAATTTCAATAAGAAAGACTATATAGAAATAGCTATAACTCCGTAAGTTTGAAGCTGGGCATGTAATAAAGAAAGCTTACTTAAACAGGAAAAAGTTTATATTCTACAACAAACTTGTATATAAGCTACACAAGATGCTTTCCCGACAAAGTATGATATATGTATGTAAGAACATGCCATAGCTCAAGGGACTGAATGAGGTGTCACTGACTGATCCAAAATAGCGTTGTCGTCATAGTTATTTCATTTTCCACACTTTCTCATTGAATAATATTTTCACATTTCTACGAACAATGTTTTTCATTGAAATGACCTAGAGAGGCATAGATTCATTTCGTAAATATAATCGCCAAATACGATGCAAGTATAAGGTTAATATCGGCACCGACCTGCTTTCTGTTCGTCTGTCTGCCTTTCATGTCTGGTTTCAATGGCTGTCAAACACAAACTTAATGATGCAGAATGACTACTTCAGAGAATAACAATATAGCTCGAAAATTTGGGGACACTCTCAATCAATATGAAGGGAAATTCTAAAACTTACTAACTTATCAAACTGCCCTCATACCAATGTGAACTCAAATTCTCATTTTTTTTTTTTAGTTCTTCAAATTCAATCTCAATATATTGCTTTACTTATTCATATGCGCATAACTCTAAGCCCATCTTTTCTTTTCTTCCTAAAGATGCTCAAGTCGAATGTCGAATACAAAAACTAAGTTGCTTGAGTCTAATTCCTTTTATGCATAAATTCTATTATTTATGTGTGCAACAAAATAGCTTATCAAATACTTAATATATGGATTACCACAACCTCAATATTCAATTCCCAAATGTGAATTCAATTTCCTACCAAATAACTAATTCACTCACTCACTCAACTCTCTATTCATTAATATGTTTGGATTGGAGCAGGCAAACGCATCGATTGCACATTTCTATAATAGTTTCTACTACTATATAGTATACTTGTAGGTAGTAGCTGGAAGTGTTTATATATATATGTTTTTTTTTTTTTTTTTGGAGTTTGCTAATTAAAACTTTTTCCAAAGCGCACGTGTTTTGTGCTGATTAACTTGACCCCAAATCCAAAAATTCAGAATCAAATTACATCCATTGTTGTACGATACAAACGAATGAGTTGCATTTGTATGCCATGCCACCTTCGAACTTTACGATAGCCGAAAAAAAAGGAAACTTTTCGACATTTTTATACACTGTATTTCAATTGTATGTATTTTATGTTGTTTCCCAATTAGCGAAATACATTTGTGTATACCAGATACATTCGCAAATCTGCAATTGGCAGCGGGTCAGCATTGAAACTACGTGCAACAAAATTATTTCAACACTTTTTTGTGTGGCTGAAAAATAAAAAGAGTTTCATATGAATATAAATAAGAGAGAAAATGTTAACTTTGGTCAAACTAAAGCTTTAATACTCTTTACATGAATTAAAATGTTACTATTTATAAGATAGTTCAAATGCAGAGATGGGCTCGTCTGTCTCCAGTAGCAAAATACTCTTCGGGTACTCAACTGGAGACGATTTGAAGCTGAAGACAAGGAATACGCTGAAAAATTAAAAGCTCTGTTGTAGCATGAATTAAAATGTTACTATTTATAAGATAGTTCAAATGCAGAGATGGGCTCGGCTGTCTCCAGTGGCAAAATACTCTTCGGGTACTCAACTGGAGACGATTTGAAGCTGAAGACAAGGAAGATGCTGAAAAATTAAAAGCATTGTTGTAGCAGTACACGCACACATATGCTTACACTTTGGTTGCGCTACGCCAAAAAGAGAACGATCTGAAATGAGAATGTATTGTATTTTGAAGCGACAAGTTCCATAGCTTACTCACGTTCCACTTAGCAATGATAAAGTAATAAATTGTATAGAGTGCTAATTTGAAGCAACAAGGCTATGTGACCATTCTCCTTTTAGAGCTTCACAGCCACTTACTGAAATTTTTGTGTCTCACAAGCAGATAACAACATACTAAAGCTAGCTTTCGACTTCCAAGTGTGTGAGTACCCGAAGGTGTATAACTGCTTGAGACATTGCAAGCCATCTCTCTAAGATAATACATACATTTGCTAGTCGAAACTCTGCTCTTCCCATTATTTTAATTACTGATCCGATTAGCATAGGTCAGAGTAAGGTTTAGAAACAGTGGGTGCTCTATTTTTCTAATAACCGAGAACCAGAGATTTTATATGGGTTCAATGTTATGCTGTAAAAATTTTAAATATTCAATAAGCTTCTACATCATTTTACACTTATAAAAACATTTATAGATTTTTATTAACTTTAAATTTGTTTTCTTTTATTGCAGGTATGTTAAACATCTTCAATTCAACTCTTTTGAAACGTATTGAACCCTCAATATATGATTGGTAAAAACATTCCTTTCGTTGGCACACGCAACTCTCGAGATTGTAATTATTAATAGAAGATATCGCATAAATTCCTGAGTAAGAATCTTGTAACATTGTTTTTAAATCTTAAGACACAATTCCGAGCAAAATCCATACAGCTTGCACATAAACAAGGTTTTTACCTTATGATTTAAAGAGCTTACATGCGCAATCAACTATTTCACCTAGCAAGAGATTGGTGATTTCAAACGATCAAAAAAAAATCTCTGTGACGTTCCAAATAATCAATAGTTGCATCAATAAATATATGTGTATATATCCACACATTATATATATAAACCATAGAGAACTACAAAAATGAAAACTGATAACAGGCTAACTGTATGTGTAACTTATTGTCAGTGCTGCATAAACTGATTGCGAATTATAAGACATACTTTTGCCGAACGTATATTGCAGTAAAAGTATTCACACAAAATAAAAAAAAAATTTGCTGATTTAGTATTAAATCGAGTTCATTAATAGTTTGGAGATATAAAACATGATTCTCGGAATTGTAATTATCTAGAAGTTGTCTAGACAGTTTACGGTTTCTTGGCAATTCGCTTTCTCATTTTACAAATTTTCAAGCATTTTTATCACAATTTTTTCAAATATTCTCAAATTTTGAATCACGAGAAGCTTCCCTAAAGTCCGAAACAGTTTTTACTTTCCAATATGAATCAATGACAGAGAATTTCTATACGAACGAAAATATCAATCATCGTTGTTAATCGAAACAAAAACCTAAATGACTGCATGTGATGACTCCATATAATAGTGCAATACTGAAGTTTTGGCGATGATACTAGTGCTGTCGGCGTCTTTATTTTGAACGAGCTTTTCAAAAAATATTATCACATTCTCGTAGTGGACAGCGAGAGTCAAACGATCCATCTAGAAAAGATTGAGTTTTATTATTCAGAATTTTGGTAACAAGGACTTTTAAATTAATCATACATTGTCATGAAAGTAAACAACTAGGGCAGGTACATCTACTCCGTATTCATTTGCCGCAGATGCTTGCAGCTGCTGATCCTCCTTCACCACTCCTTCACCACTCCTTCACCACTCCTTCACCACTCCTTCACCACTCCTTCACCACTCCTTCACCACTTCGATCTATTTCCTCATTTCTAGGACTTTTTCAATGCCGCCTTGAACTTCAGATTATGGGCGGTACAATATGAAGTTCTTCTGCATGCAGATAAGTGTACATTGGACAAGCCATTGTAGCAATGTCATCTGAGAATATCTTTCACTAAGTCCAAAAGTGGCTTTCCTTTAGCTCTCGTAGGTGTAGAAAATTCCATGAAAAATTCCGAAGATACAAGATCTTATGAGGCAACAAATGGAGTAAGTAGAAATTTGCTATATTCTCTTGACACGTCTGATGTTTTATTTTTTTATGATTTCTTCAATATTTTTGGACATAATTTGAGCCGATTTATACATGTACACAGTCTGCATAGGTCTACTTTTGCAAGGGTGCAGGGTATTTTGTAGTTCTGACTACATGAAAGCTCCAATTTTGCTTATTTTTGATTTATTTTTCCTTTCATTTTATCATAAACAAATTGTGTATTGTGATGTACAGCAATGAAAATAGTAAGAAGAAACTTTTTCTGTATTTTCTTTTTGGTTACAGTTAGACTCATATGCGCTTTAGACTTTGAATGGTTCTAACGGACGAGATTTATTTTTGTAAATTGTCTCTTCCACCATGTGTGTGGCTTGTTAATATAGTTCAGACTAATTTCTCTTGTAATTGTAAATATTAGCATGGAAGTGAACAGATCTGTTTTCGAGCCAGTGTAGATACTTAAAAAAATTAATGCTCTATTGATTCTTCGACACCCTTGTCAAGCCTTTCAACTCGCTTTCATTACCCACACTATATATGAAGGGTATTTGTAAAATAAAAGAAAAAACCGCAAACAAACAAATAGCAGCTGAATCGGAGATAGCCGAGCAAAAATTGCTGGGAAAAAAATCACACAACCAAACCAAAAATTTATTTACAAATTTTTAACAGTTTCGCTGAACTTTTCAACGTCAAAAAAAAAAAAAAAAAAACTTGGCTTGTTTTAACGAAAAAGTCATGAAACTAACAAAAAAAAAAAAAAAAAACAATCAAATACACCAAATAAAAGTTGATTTTAACTCTTCAAACAAGGCGCGCCTGAGTTCAAAAACTCAGAAATTCCTGAAAATTGGTTGAAAAACATTTTCGGCAATGAGCGGAATGGAATAAGTGTGGACAGAAGTGGTAAGCCAGATGGGATGGCAAGGTGAGTGGGTCGAAATGGCTAACGTGACGTAACTTTATTGATTTGCTGTGCAATTTGTTTATTTGCCTGAAACGCGAGCTGAGAGCTGAGAGCTGAGAATTGTATGTGAGTTGAAGAAATGCCAAACTATCGTATAAATTCAGATACAAATTTAACCCAGAAAGCAGCGGAAATGGCAACAACAAAAACAGCAAATAGCAAGAAGAGCACTCCAAATATATACATGAACAATACAACAAGATGTGCCACAAACAACAAAGTTGACTACAACAAAGCTAACAAAATGTTGCACGAGTAATGAATGAATGTATGAATGAATGAATGAATGAATGAGTGAATGAATGAAGAGCCGGAAACCCATACGACATACTGTCCATTTACAGTCTGTAGTTCTATATCTATTATTTATACCCTCTATATGTAATATGGAAAGGGTATTTCTAGAACTTCGGGAGTTTGTAACCCATTGAAAGTAGCTTCGGAAGTCATAGATTTTAGGATTAGCTCGTTCAGCAATTTCGAGCTGTCCATTTCCATTTCACTGAATGTTGCAGTGCATTTTATTCGCTCGGTTTTATAAATTTCGAGTTTAAACTTGGTATGGAGACTGCTTTTTATTGCAAGCAGATAGAGTATAAAAATTGTTGCTTTACGCCCACTATGAAGTATAGCTCCCAGGCTCACACACCGCTCATATTATTCTTTTTAAGCTTCAGACTGTAAATTCGATGCAGAAGTTTTTTATATCAACCCTAAAAATGCCGTGATAAAAATAATGATGTGATGCTCCAGGGGGTGGAGACATTTAAGTCTCCTCATATGTAGGCTGTTGTCTAGAACTTTCACCGCATATACAATCTTGAAATTGTAGTAGTGTGCAGTACCTTTTGCTGAAACTCCTTGACAGGTGGCGTCTGTAAGTGACGATGGATATCTCTGTTTCTGACATAATATGGTGCAACAACGAACTTATTCAGAAGCTTCGGCTTGAATATTCGCCGAATGTTTATATTAGATAGTAGGGAGCCCTGCCCGGACGAGTTTTATGTTAGACTCTTAACCCCCGCAGCTGATGTAGAAAGTACTGTTGTGAAGTTAAAACAGCAGAGATATGCGCTTGCGCAAAAGTCCAGGATGCCACACTCGGTCAAATGCTTGGCGAACATCCAGAAAGGCAGCCGAACAGAACTGACGATGTTCTAGCATGTTAAGTATATAGTCTTTTGAGCCAGATCTGGTGGTCTGTAATCATGTGACCTTCGTCCAGCAGTGGTGACACTTGACACAGAAATATTCTTTCGAATATTTTGAACAGTATTGTCAGCACGTTCATCTTACGATAGGAGATTGAGCGGAGAAGGGGCTACGCCTCAATATACCGTTATATGCATTTGGGCAAGATTAGTTTTTAAACGACTGACCTCGTAGATAACTTCGCTTAATTCAACGAAACCAATCGACAAGTCCATTGGACACGAATCATAAATGAAATCTAGAGACTCTTCATTATCCACAGGCAAGCAGAAGTCAATCGCAGAGAAGTTTCCAGATGGTTGGCGAATTTCTTAGTTTTGCTTCGCTTGACCGACACCAGGTTCCGCTTGAGCTTGGCTAGTTGGCCTTCTTAGGTACTTTGCAGCGTTTCAGAGTTTATGATATGCATTCTCAGGCTCAACTTCAGCAAGAAAGTTACCGACTGTTACATTTTTCTGCTCCAGTGCTTTCAAATCTTCATCGCTTGATTGAGGGCAGCCTTGTGTAGACGATTTCTGGTAGCATGACAAACCCGTCTCAGTCTTCGCTTCTCTGTGACCTTCACAAATATGACCAGGGACCGAAGGTGTTTGTCACGCTTTTGCGTATAGGTTCTAGTAGAAGTAGCCGGAGTGGAGAGATTTGCAGCTTAATTAATATTTCTCTATGACGTCTTCAATTTCTTTGCCAAATATTGGAATTGGACCAACAGCGGTCTTTTCAGTGGCGCAGTGGTCCGAGCAGAGGTCCAGGCAGTTGACCGATGTGACTTTGTTCGGCTTAATGCCCTTGGACTCAGCAATATCCATCCAGTCAGGCAGTTAATGTGAATCAGTAGACAAGTACTTTGGTTCGCCAGAGGAGTGGCTAATTAGACTCATGCATTTAAAGAGGCTGATTCTTTTTGGATTGTACAGCCTATTTTACTACAGCCTATTATTTTTGGTACAAAGTAAATACATATATATATATATATATATATATATATATATATATATATATATATATATATATATATATATATATATATATATTCGTTCAGCATCAACGTTGAGTTAACCCTAGAGAGAGAACATTGGATCTCTTAAAAATACCCAGAATTGTGCTACACAATTTTAAAAAAAAAATTGTGTGAAGGGTGTTAATAGGTATTCGATTCCACCGAAGTTAACTTTTTTCCTTTTCATTTTGTTTCCTTATTTTATTTTTTTATTTTTTACTACATGGACTTAAAAAATCGACCATACGAATGAAGGCTATACAGGATCAAATAAAAAATGGCAACAAAAGCTAAACAAGCAAAAAGCAGATGAAGGACGACAACAACAATTCAGACAGTTTGTAGTCAGTTAAATGAACAGACAGAGTCAAAAAAATGGTAGAATGGAAAATTTATCTCGAGAACACGAATGAATTGTGTAAAATTTTACAAAGTAACACTTACGGTCGCTATCTTATTCACTCACACACTCATTTTCTATTTCACTCATACGCCATTTTGTAGCTATTTCTTTAATTAATTGCCAAAAAGTGAGCAACGAAACAAAACAAGCAGAATAGGCCGCAAGCTGAGCATACAAAGAAGAAGAAGAACTTGCAGGAAGTAAGGAAGAAGACGAAGTCGAAGAATGGACGGAAGGACGGAAGGAAGCGAGCAAGGATGCTCACAAATAAAAACAGAAAGTACTGCGTCGCCAAATTTGTTGTTGTTCCATGAATTTTTGGCTACAATGTTGTTGTTATTGTTGCTACTGCTACTGCTGCTGCTGTTGCTGATTGCCGGCAACATATTTCGCAAATTGCTGTCAAAGTGTTAAGGAAGTTGACTTGGCAGACGGGCATAGTCTGACCCGACCCGACCCGGCCCGAAACGACATGACTTGAACCCAACCCGTCGCCGTCGCCGTCGCCGTCGCCGTCGCCGCCGCCGCAGATGTTTGCTGTTGTTGCTTTTGAAAAGCAAATGAAGTAAAGTTTTCTTCTTTTTTTTTGAGTGGAGGGCTTGCCAGAAGATGCAAAAGTGTTGTCCTGCCAGTTTGCTGCCAGCTGCCGACAGCTTTTACAACATATATGCCTGTTGTTTGTCGCTTTAGAAAAGTTGCTGTTGCCTTTACATATTGGCTGCCGACTGACGAAGTGTGGCACTAATTGCGTATCCTGTTTTTGGTCAGCAAACTCTTGAAGATGAATTGCTAATGGTTGCGCAAAGAAATAACAATAATAATCGTCATCAAAGTTTAGCAGCAGCCGACTTTAAATGGGCAGATCAGCCCATTCAGTTGAAGTTCAGTGTGAAACTGTGTGAAACGCGCCAGTAAGTGTTTGAAAATACATAAAAGGATACAAGTGGACTGTAAATAGCCAGCGCTGTTGTTTGGTCATTTGAGCCAACAGAGGGGATAAAAAGATTTGGAAGGTTACACTTTTTTTCTTTTTATACAAACTCTGTAGCAATAGGGAAAAAGTATATAAAGCAAGGCTTGACAGGACACATTGGAGAACTGCACTGTGGGAAAAATGGGTACTTTTTGTGGCATAAATTATTAATTGAAAGAATAAGCGAAGTTTTTGGGGCTATTATATATTGGGTTTTTTATAATAACGATTCAAATGTCCATAGAGAGTGTTTTGAACAAAGTGACATCATTTTTTTTTTATGGTAGTTCGTTATCTTCAATTCTTTTAAAAAATTTCTTTATGCCACTAAAAGTGTACGTTTTGCCCACAGTGCGATGTAGTATGTAGCCTCCAAATAGTTCAAACTGGTTACAGTGTATCTCGTAGTCGAGCAAACTCTTGTTGCTGCTTGTTTCACACGTGTTAAGTTTCAGAAAGGCAGCAGAAATAAATTTCAGAGAAAAACTAGCTGATGAATGGAGAAAGTGCACATTAAAAACTGGTAACAAAATCCCTTATTAAATCAGACTTATACTTTAGTAATGTATTGTATTTCAATTTGGCTTATGAAAAACGTCCTTTTTACTTTATTAAAACAATCTCGCAAAGCAGATTGTGATATTTTTTGTTGTATGCTGTTGTAAAATTTCGTTTTACCTGGCGCAGTCAGAATCGGATTACAATGTGCGGATATAAATATGGCAATTTTGTTGCTTGTGAACTATACGGAGAAGTTACATGAATTAGCAAAGATCTTTTGTTTTTTTACGTAAATCCACGCATTCTTCTGCTTTAGTGTTCTAAGATTTTAAAAGATGCTTTAATGTATTTTGATTAATTTAATCACAGGAGGTGGAACGATTATACTAACCTGAGACAGCTAGCTCATCTGTTATTTTGTAGCCTTGAGAAACAGATAATACCATTTGTCCGCTCCAAGGTTGTCTAAGATGATGATTTCATTAGATCAATGCTAAATGTTATTTGAATCAAATTTGTTCTTTGTTTTACAAGATAATCTCTGAATTGTTAAATTTAAATACTAAATTCAAACTGAATTATAATATAAAATATTGCTTCTATCTTCTGTATTTAAAAATGTGCGCAGTATCATTCCGATTCCGATTATACGAAATTCTGTTTTTAATGCAAATGTAACCTAGACGTGCATGTTTTTATTTTCGTATGTTTTCGTTTGACCAAACACTCTGCGTACACGAAATGTTTGCGTAGAGTTAAAACATTTGCCACAGATATTTTGCTCATGAATAACCATGAATAAGAGAGATCGGGGGTTATATTGATTTTGGCTAGGTGTGGGCTAACCTAAACCGTTCTTTCAAATTCTTATAATTTGGTGGTCGGTTGCAAGATAGTTTATGGGGGTTAATTAAACTATCCTGATACTTTTGTATGTTTATGAAAGGGTATCGATAGTCAAATTCTAAAGATTGTGCCAACGTTGTTCCAATAAGGGTATAATAAGCTAGTGCAAATGTATTAGATAGAAGAATACAGGGCAGACCCCGTTCGGGTCAATATAGCAATTTCCATCCGTCTGTCTGGTAGTAGAGCAGATGATCTTAAAAAAGAATAGAGCTAGAGATATCAAACTTCGCTATTTAGATTGCTCTTATCCATACGCACTACGAGTTTACAAAATTTTGTTGGTCACGTCCACGACACCCATTATATGGCTATTTATATCATAAATAGTATATCATTGGGAACTTCTGAACTTTAAAAGGGAATAAAACAACAAGTATTGAATCAAAATTCCAACGTAAGCTTTTATCTATCGAACATTTTAATGCAATTTAAGATTTAAGCAAGATATAATCCTCTTGCACCGGCTGAAGCTATAGCACCAATTTTCATTGACCCTGTGGCATATTTCGGTAAGTATGCCCGGATATGTGTTTCGACGTCATCCAAAGTTTTGTAACCATTCATGTAAACAAACGAACACTGAACAATGGCCTACATGAATTTTGCGAATAATATGGGACCTAGTGTTTCCGAATGGATTTTTCGTGCTGAACACCCTTTCTCTAAGGGTGCAAGAACAAATAAAAACAGAAAGGTATTAATTTAAAATTTGATTGTAATCGCTTAAAACTAATGCAAGAACGAATTGTTCTTAATTCAAAAACGAATTGTTCTTAATGCAAGAACGAATTGTTCTTAATGCAAGAACGAATTGTTCTTAATGCAAGAACGAATTGTTCTTAATGCAAGAACGAATTGTTCTTAATGGAAGAACGAATTGTTCTTAATGCAAGAACGAGTTGTTAATGGCGGTTTTGAGGGTCGCTGATTACGAATATGCAGTTACATTTTAAAAATTTACAATCCAATATGGCGGACCACTTTTCTAAAATTAAAAACGCTGTTTTTATTAGAATTTGCAGGGCAGTGTGTAATCGAATTGAAGCGACTCAATTGTATTCACGTAATGTGTTGTTTTGTAATATTGTTCGACGGGTCTCATATCAGTAAAATGCTTACAAAATTACATACTATAGTAACAACACATATCGACCTTGACTTTGATTAACTTATCAGTTAATATATGTGGCAACGGTGGCTGTTGTATTGATAAGCCAGTATTATGAATACCATTTAAGTATGTAAATAGTTGTAATTATTCTTAAAAGTTTTAACAAATTTTGAGAACAATGTCACCAAAAAAATACATTAGGTGATAACGAGTAAGTCGCGTCAAATCGTCATTGATCAGACTATTGGACATACACATAAAACATAAGCCAGCTGTTCTTTGAACATAGCCTATTTGTGTTCATTTGTATATTTTTCGATTTGTTAAATGAAAACACAAATAGTCAGGGGCATACAGCATATTTTCATTCCGATTTAAGTTTTGCATGCCTTAATATAAATACAAATAATTGGGTCTAAACAATATAAAATGTTTGTGGAACACGTTTGCATGAATTTAATACATATGAAGTTTCAAGATCTTTTTAGGTTAGATTTTGTTACATTCCAATTGTAATATGATTATATTTGTTAAGATCTGATTCGGAGCTTTTCAAGTGACATATTGTATATGATATATCTGCATTCTTCAAAAAATTCGAACACCCTGAAATCTTTAAGTTTTTGTTAAAATACTACTTTTGGGGCACTCACATGATTATCATCCAATTAGATTTTAAATATATTTACGATTTTGGAAATAAGATAAATAAACCTTTCAGCATTCCCATTCAAATGGCTTTCATTATATCAAAATGGATTAAAAATGAACGAAGTTATTAATGTCAATGGAAGATTTTTTCGAAGTCTACTTTGTAACACCTGATATCAGTATTTCCCAGATTAAGTAATCAAAGGTAATGATTTAAGGATCACAAATATAGGACAATAAATTCAAAAGATGGTTATAAGTGAAGGCTTTTTGAATAAATTTAATCAAATAAAAAAACATCATCTGTAAGTTTTTTTGTGCGAGAACTTTTTGGGCAATAATAGAAGAGAGTATGTTGAGGTGATAAATGAATTTCTAAAGGAATTTCTTTGGAACTCTCCCCACAACTCAAAATGCTAGCTAATTACTGCTTGTAACTCAAGAGAGCCACTTTAAACCGTTACAAACGAGTTCTCGTTTAGTTAAGGATTTCGATTATTAAATATGCCAGACTAAAATTAAAAAGTCAAACGAGAATTTCACACCATTGGAAAAACTTTACTAACTTTGTCCATTTTTATTCGACCTTTAATAATCTAATCCAATTGATGGCTCTTTCTAAATATCAACAAAAATATCGAATTTTAGTACAATTTTTGAAAAATTTTAACTAGCCATAGATTTTGTTCTTATGTATCTTTTTTTATTCTTAAAAATTCGTTCTTTATACAAAAAATATAAAACTGTGCAAATTTTAACGAACTCTTTTTTTTCAATATAAAAGTACATGTATTGCCCTAATTTTTGTTAATAAATCGAGGTTTTGAAATATTTCAGCTCATACTGTTCGAACTGTTCAACCGATTAAAAAACAAAACTGAAAACTAAGTTTTCTGCGTATTTCATTATCTTTATTTTGACATAAGTCCAAGTCCTAACTTGCTATATACCTCTGGACCGAAAATGATCCGAACTGGTGGATTTAAACCGAACCGGTAAACCGAATCGGTAATTTTTCAACTTAAGTTGGCTGTCATTGTCATTGACATGCATGCCAAGTTTGAGCGGGATGCGACAATTAGTCTATATTTTACAGCTGCTTGTTTACTACGCGAAAAGTTTATATGGCGAATTTTAATATGGAAAAAAAATTAACAACGAATTTGCTTGAAATTTTGTGTTTCCAGTGGATTAATGGCAAAGGATTCATTCAAAATGTTATCAAAGCGTTTTGAGGACTCTATTCTATCGAGAACTCAGTTATTTAAGTGACATAAAGCATTCAGTGAGGGCCATGAAATCGTAGAAAACTTGCCTCATGCAAGTCGTCCTTTTCTGTTTCCGAAACTTAAATATCCGCTCCGGGGAACGTGTCATGAATCGATTGAGGACATAAAACAAATTTCGCTGAAGGAACTGAAAGCTATCCCGACCGTGGCGTATAACAAGGCGATAATAAAGATTTGTATTAAAATGCAAACAAATTTTGTTTTATAACCAGTCAATTTTGATCAGAAGGTATTTTAAAAAAAATTTTAAAAAGAAAACGATTTTATTAAAAATAAGTATTTTGCGGCTATTTTCGAGTTCAGCTGATCAAAATCTATAAGAAAATAAAATATGCCATCGAATCCATTTTTTTTACTGTAGACTAGATAGTAGACTAGACTGTAGATTCTATTTTTTTTATAGTCCCCGAGATAGCGGCGTTCACACATACAAAGAACCAACGGATGGAATTGAAACAGGTGCATATAAAGTACAGATAGCTTTATGGTGGGGGTGGTGATTTCGACTTCCATAAAACTTCATAAAATTGAGCTGCGTAAGGATAAGAAGATTTCAACTATTTAAGTTTGATGGCTTCATTTTTTTTCCTATAGTCTCAGAAATCTCTTTATTCCTACATACGAAGAATTAATGGACTGACAGACGGACATAGTAGCTGTGTATATCAACTCAACATTTCGTACTGATTAATATATGATATATTCGTTTTATTAAAAAATTGTTCCTAAAAATTTTCATACTCGAATTTAGAACCCGAGCAACGTCGGAGTATCTTTGACGTAGTACAAAATGAAATCAAATAAACCAAAAAATGCAATTTTCGAGCACACTGCTGTGGCTGTTGTCTTTTTTTGTTTTTAAATATTTGGCACTCGCCAATGTATTCATCAATTATAAATGAATTAATGTTAATTATAAGTACAATATATGACCCATTTTGTTATCAGCAATGTTTCGCTTTCTTAATGCGTTTTGACATCCGAAATATTTCAGTATAAATTGCTACGTTCTCTGCTGGTAAGTCACATTCAGTAATTGTAGCTCAGTCGTGTACATTCCACACAGAATAGTTTAGACACGTCTGTCATTCACAATGAACTTGTATTATATGTTCCAGTCGGCACCCTGTCGCTCCGTCTTAATGGCTGCCAAGGCTGTGGGTGTTAAAATGAACAAGCAAATCGTCGATATGCGTGTCGGTGAAAACTTGAAGCCAGAGTATCTTAAGATTAATCCGCAACACACCATTCCGACGCTGGTGGATCAAGGATCTTCCTTATGGGATTCGCACGCTATTATCGTCTATCTGGTTGAGAAGTACGCCAAGAACGACATATTATATCCGAAGAATGATGTACTGAAACGTGCACAGATTACACAGCTCCTTCATTTCGACTCCTGTACGCTACATCCGAACTACGTTAAATACGTCTATCCGCAAATATTATCGAAAAAACCTGCAGATCCGGCGTCGTATAAGAAACTCGAGGATGCGTTGAATTTCCTCAATGCCATGCTGAATGGGCAGAACTATGCTGTGGGTGATTCGTTAACTTTAGCTGATATTTCGTTGCTTGCCACAGTTTCAACTATCGATATTGTTGGCATTGATCTGAGTAAATGGGAAAATGTTCTCAGCTGGTTTAATAATGTGAAAAATGTTACACCCGGTTGGGAAGAAAACTTGCATGGCTGTGAAATGCTTAGAGATTATTTTGAGGCATCTAAGGTTAAAGGTTGGCGGAATGCAATCTAAACAAGTGAATTCCGGCAGTGACTGGAGTCGATCAAGTATCATTACATTAGTATATTGGAGAAGAAAAGATTCAAAAACAATCTAAGATATTCGCGGTTTTATTTAAGTCTCTTATTATTGATTTTATAGAAATAAACTTATGTGTACTAATTGATATTGTATCTATTGGAAGAGAGAGAAAGAGAGAGAGAGAGAGAAGATGGTCTTATTAAATATAGTTGGAAAATAAAATAATTTGTGTGTATAAATCAATGCTTATTACAAAACAACTAAAGAAATGAGAAGCAAAATTGTCGAACAGAATATGTCCACTATTTTAAAACGGAAAGAAATTGTGAAGTAAAGTTTTATTAGCGCGAATCCTAGAGTTGACATTGATCTGAGTATAGTTTGATGGATTTAAGTCCTAAAGTCTCTGATAACTTTTCTCTTGGACAGACAAACTAGCAAAGGAACGTATGGACAGACATGGCTAGATGCATTTATCTCGTCGCGATGTTCACAAAAATATGCTTTTATCTTATTCACTGTTTTTCTACTATATTGCAGAATATAAAGAAGCCTCTCTCTCTGAAACTAAACGAATAAAAATCAGTTTGTTCTGTGAGATATTGATCTGCAATACTTCATCTATCACGCTCTACGTACCATGCACAAAAATGCAGCGCACTTTTCTTAAGAAATATGGAACATATTTTTATTTGTTGAACTTGAAACTTGGTGGTAAGGATTCTTATGTTAAAATGAGCACAATACGCCCACTATAGGTAGCTCCTCGTGACCTTTCAAACTAGCAATGTCTGTCTGTCAGTTCGTCAAGATGTCGCTAAGCACTTATTTTTTTGCCTCAATTTTCAGATATCAGGCTGAAACATTCATATTAAGCCCTTTTTTCTTATTCGACTTTTTCTCGTAGTTTTTGAAAAGTAGTGCCAAGTCGATCACAGATATTTTGTTTATTTTTGTTGCATAGTGTTATTTTATTTATTCCATTTTTGGAGCATCGATTTGACATTTGACGCTAATCATTTTGACATTTCGTATGAAGCTCATTAAATTATATTCTGTATTCGAGTGCCCCAACCTAAAAACTGCTTTAACCGCTCCTGCATGCAGCTATTAAATTTAAGTTCAATATAGCTAGGTACATATATACGAGTATATAGAAGATTCATTGCCTTCTCACAGCAAAACTCAATTATTTCGACAGTGAATTCAATTTCAATTTGATTGAGCGCGAACAAATACAAAACGCTGCAGGATTAGGGGCGTTGCACATTGTAGCAGCAGCAGCTGCAGTAAAAGAAGGAATAGATTAGAAGACTGCAATCCAATGAAGCGAAATACCAAAAGTAGTTCACAGCATTGCTTGCAAAGACTTTGCGGCATGCAATTAAACAGCTTCACGTGACCCGAATTGTATAGCCGATGAATCACAAATTAGATACTCGAAGAAACCTAAGGAGGTAAACAACTCGTCAAAGATCTAAAAGTATCTTACTACTTAGTAAGGTGATGTCGGTACGACGGCTGGTTTGTGGAATTCGAAACCGCAGCAAAATGAAAAATGAACTTGCCACTGCATTAGTTGCAGCCATGAAGCAAACTACACACTCTCTTATCTGAGGCATACTACATTAGGTATCTCTATCCTTCGCATTGACTGCATACTCCATGGCATGAATCAGTTCTCGGGTATTCATTTTCATTTCTTCAATCTTAGCTCATCAATGGACAAACGCATCATTAATTATGAAGCAGTCGGCAGTCGCGTGTAACAATGAATCTCAGTGCCACATTTCAAATGTATAAATAGCTAAGCCACAAACTGACAGTGCGTTCAATGGGGGCGGGTCGGAGCGGGTAGGCGTGGCACTCAAAATGAAAATAATAAAAATGTAATTAACGCCATAGTACGCAATTTTGTTGGGGTCAGGTCAGTCGAAGCAGTCAATTGTTTGTAGTATGCTCTTCTACGAGTATTTCTAGGGCGTTTCAACTGCCACTTTATTTGCGGCCAAAGGTGCTGCGACCGTGGCCTCTTGAGATGCCAAAAAGTAACTTGTCCGATTACTTTTCCTTCTTTTTTGTTTGAATTTGGAAATGTTTTGCTTTAATTTCTGTGCTTGTTGAACGTCACAGCTCGAATGTTGTCTTCAGCGGCGCTAGTCATCAAATTGTCGTTTGTTTAGATACTTTTTTTTTCTCTTTTGACATGCACACAGATACAAAACACACACACACACACACACATACACATAGAGAGAGATATATATACAAGGGCATTCTAGTGCTGGAGTTTGCACATTTATTTTGGTTCGACTGCCGCTGAGAGTTCAAAAGTTTAATTACCATTTCCAGCAAAGGCAAAATTAGTACTTCGTATAGATGAAGTCTTTTTGGTCTGAGGCAGCCGGAATAGCTCATTTTCTTTTTTGGCTTGCCACATATTGTTGTTGTTGTTGTTGTGATTGCTGTTGATGCTACTATTGCTTTTTGGGAATTAAAAAGGAAAACTAAATATTTCTAAAATACCCTCCGAAAAGTTTTGCTATACTTCATCAACATCATCTTCAAAAGAGCTTCAGAAATTCAGTTTCAGTTTCAGCTTCAGCTTCAGCTTCGGTTTCATTCATTCATTCACTCATTGTTGCATGAATAAAGTTGAATCCCATGTTTATGGTTTGCGTTGTCTGCACGGCTTTGTGCTTTTTGTTGTTCTATTGTTGTTGCTGCCGCTTTGTGCAGAGATAACTTCAAGTTTGAGATACACTGTAAAAACAATATATTTACAATATTTACACTCTGTGTGAAGAGCATACAAAATTTGATTAATGTAATTTACAATATTAAATATTTTTCTACTTTGCTCTGGAGAATCAAGGGTGTACTAAATTTAAGTAAATATTCGTAACAGGTAAAAGAAGGCGTGACAGATATTGTACAATATATATTATTGACACATGATGTAACCGTAGTTCGTCAGTCCGTCTAATATAGTGAAACAATAGCTCTGTGAGACTAGAAGATCCAGAAATACTTAATTTGATAAAGAGACTCTTCATATATTTACATACGCTGATTTTTTTTCTCTTTTACATACAAACACACTTTTAAAAGAAACGCTTTGAAATATGGTACACGTAATAGAAATATGTATTCTCTTCACTATATCTTCATTTAGATCATATAACTACAATGCGCCACAGATGAGCACAAAGTTTTCCTCTATATTCTCCTACTTAACATAGTTAATTTAGACCTGCCCCTTTCACTAGCTCTTCTTACTTTCCATACATATTCTCGTGTTGAGACTTGTACGCACTGTCACCACTATTTGATATGATGAAGTCTTTTTTTTACTTTGACAAATGTCAATTCAAGTGTGTAATCAGCTAAGCTGGCGTAATTGAAGTGACATCACTCGAAACTCAGAACGGCTCTCTTTATTTCTCTTTCTCTCTCTATGTGATTTACATACCTACACATAACAGTTCAATCAGATATCAAAACGCGCCAAGATCAAACTAGAGAGCGATCTCAAATTTATACAGTATATTTAACTCTCGGCTGTAGCATTTTTACTTCGTTTTCTGATCACAGTCAAATGTAGTCATCTGAAAAATATTTAATTCTAATTGGTAAAGTTAAAAAATTCGCATGAGTTTTAACAATCCAACATTATTCTCTAATATGAAATCAGTTTATTAATTAAAATTTTCAAATCGTTTCGTACAGTGTACGTATGCCGCGATTTGACCGGAATGCCCCAAAGCTACAACAACAAAGTACAAAGGGGCGGCAGTTTCTGCTTCAATAACAACAACAACGAACAAATGACGACAACGACAATGGTCAGCGCCTCAAGGGATTCCGGGCGACGAGAGTCTGAAAATTAGCTTGTAGCGAAAGATGCGTCTGGGACGAAATTGTCTCGCACTGACGCTTTGTACTATAACTTAAGTGGGCGGGGAGAGCAGCAGAATGGTCAAATGTACAAGGGAGGCTAAAAAAAAAAAAATGAAGAATGAAGAATGAAGAATAAAAAACGCCGCCGGACGCCAGTTTAGAGCTACTTTGCGTACACTTAAGATACAATATAGGCAAGTAGAGTAACCAAAAAGAAGCAAATGAAATTAAAGCAGCACGCCTGAAGTTGTTTCAAGATGCATAAGAAGACATGTGGGAAATGGGAGAAATGTTGCTTGAAATTAAATTGATTAATGGATGCAAATGAATGAAGAATGTCAGAAAACGCAATCAAACAAGCAACTGAACGAATGAGTGAACATCAAAGATACACTGACAAGTGGAGCATAGATACTTATACGGCGAACGGCATGCGGCATGCAGCATGCTGTGGCACAGCAGCAATAAAACTAGCCACTTTTAACCCCTTTTTGATCTAATTTCAGCGCATTGAGCGATATTAGAAATTTATTGTGCGCGTTTTTAAGTATCTACGTGAGGGAGGTTTGGAGTATGCACGCATTGCGGTAGGTTCCACATACCGCAAATGTTGCAAGTACATCGTAAAAAAATATATGCCCATACATATATTTATAGATACAAGGTGATTTTTTAGAGGTTCCATTTTTCGACATGAATTAAGCTTTCATAACTGGCAACGCTATTGTGCTTAGTTTTGGAACAAAATGACCATCGTTTGCGACGTACGTTCGGTCAAATGGCTAAAATTGTGCGATTTATGGGATTTATGCGGTAGAATCTTTGGTTCTTGCTTCTTTAAAAATGCCGGCAGGAACGTTACCGTCAATGACGAGCGGTATAGAGCCATGCCTGACTGTTATTTTATATCCCAATTGAATGTGATGGTTATTAAAGACAGGTTTTTTTCAATCGTCGCTATACGCACATACAGTGCGACAAACAATCGACTTACTGAGGGAAATATTTGGCGAACGCGTTATTTCTCAAAATGGAGAAGTCAGTCACCGAGTTCGACGTATTTAACGGCTTCGGATTACTTTCTCTGAGGTTACGTAAAGTCATTGGACATTCACCAGTCGCTGGCTATACCAAGAAGCTTCTTGAGCTGGTCATGCCATCGTAAACTCGACGTGATTTCTGACGCCGTCCACCAATTAAGTTCAGGCTTCCTTCATAAACTTTTAGGGGTGGAGCTTCGGGCTTCATCGGAATGAAAAGACCATTATATATACAGCTCCTAATACAAAGTTCTACACTTGTAAAAAAAAAACGCCATTATAAGTATGATTTTTCCAATCAATTGAATTGGCAGCATGTTGGCCGCGCATTTTATGACCGCCACTAAAAATGGGAAGCGCATGCTACGCGCAGATAGCAGCAATCATTGGCGTTTGTAGCAACAGCAGCAGCAATTGCTCAAACGGTGGCAACGTCGGCGTCATCATCGTTGCCGCCAACGCTGATTTGTTTATTTTGTTGTCTGCAGCGCAAAATCCAACGTCGACGTTGGATCGGGATGGATTGCTATTAATGATGTTGGTGCCACAGCCAGCCGCCGATGTTGCGCTGCTATTTCAATTTCAGTTGCTGTTCTTGTTGTTGTTGATGATGACGTTGATGAATTTATATTTACTTTTGCTTAATTTCTGTTTTTATTTGTTATTTGCTCTCTGACCAACGTCGCGTCGCATCATTGCAGCGTACTTAATCCCCGGCTGCTGTTTATGTTGCTGTTGCTGTTGCTGCTGCATCATTCAATCAATTGCTGCGTGCAATTATAGCAAAGTGCTTTGGGTTTTATGCGTCTCCTACTCCAAATTCAATAGCTGTGGCTCACTCATTCGATCGTTCATTCGTACGTTCGTTCAGTTAGTTAGCTGCAATTACCGCATGTTACCAATTTAATTGATTTCAATGACGACGTCATCATTCGAACACTAGTTCACCCTACTGTCCAGCAGCAATATTACAGCTCTAGCCACTAATTCATGGCTTGTCTGTCTCATGGTTACTACGTGCGTTTTACTTGTTTTGAAGTGTCAGCATGCGATTGCATTGCAAATCCTTGCAACAAGACGTGCTACTGTGACAGCTTCTTTTTTGTAGATGCTTGCGTCTACTATCGTTGTTTTTGTTGCTGTTGTGGCTGTTGCAGTGATTAACTGCCGCCAAGTGTCTGCAGCAGCATCAGCAATTCATTCTTCAACGTACTTTCGCTTCGTGCCTCTTTAGTTTCTTCTCTATTTCAGGAATAATGAAAACATCTCGAATTTTTCAACTGCCACTAAAGATGCCAACATAAATAAAATGCAATTTTAATTATTTACCGACACCACTTCAATTCTTGTTGTAATTCATTTTTATTTGCTTTTAATTTTTATGATTTGCATCCGCTACGCACATAGACTAGAGTGTAGAGTATTATGAGTTCAACGGAATGTTTGTAATGCGGCTTTAAGAAAGTTTAACTAAAATATGAAGTACTTAACCAGATGTCGATTAGCGCTTGTAGTATTTAAACAATACTTGAGCAACCTGCATCATTAAGTTTTTGTTTGACGGCCATTGAAAGCAGACAGATATACAGAATTTATAAGCCACGCCGATTCGAACAGAGAAACACACTGTTTCAACAATTGTTTGGCCTTTGATGTGTTGCGTTGGTTTGAGGTTTAATTCTCGGACATGAAATGGCGCAAAAACTTATCTAGTTTGTAGTTAGTTAACCACCGCCAAACTCTATTTCGAAGTTATCAAACGATGTCATTTGAGTTTAATTTCAGCACACACTTGCTTTCTGTACTCGGTCTGGCTCTCATGTATGCGTTCAATTGCTGGCAAAAACAAACTTAATGATGCACATTGCTCCAAATTTAACAATAGTAAAATTATAGATGTAACTTGTCAGAAACAAAAACGTTATTAACAATAAGGTGTGCTACAGTCGAGCATACTCGACTTTCAAATACTTCGCACCTTTTCTAAGACTCTTTACTTGACCAAACCAAATATTTGTATCCAGATTATATTCTATAGTGGTCCGATCCGAACGTATGTGGTAAATTTTATTAGGATTGATAAAAGGTACACCAAAATTGGCATCCCTAGCTTAATTAACAAAAAAAATAAATAAATTTCAAACAAAAACGCATAAATAGGGACTACCCTTGGCGCGTTCCT
This sequence comes from Leucophenga montana, assembly GCA_035044765.1. Lineage (NCBI taxonomy): Eukaryota > Metazoa > Arthropoda > Insecta > Diptera > Drosophilidae > Leucophenga > Leucophenga montana. Next base: position 78,788 of record JAWNNQ010001912.1, on the reverse strand, counting down.
TGAACTTTATATGAAGAACGATTAAAAAAATCTAAATATTCAAATTTGAAGTCTCTATCTCTTATAGTCTCTATTATTTTGTTATTCAGACAGACGGCCATGTGTATATTAACTTGACTTTTTATGCTGACCAAGAATGTAAATACTTTGTGAGATATGACAAGCCCCCTACTGCATGCTCAAGCATTTGCACAAATTTAAAATACCCTTTTACTTTATGTGTACAGAGTGAAGTTCTGAAACCAGCATCGTTTACATATTCGTTGCTTTTTCTAAAGTATTTAATTTACGACCTGAGTTTCTCATCTGAGTCAACTGCAAAAATATCATATAATTATTGCCCGAGGGCTTTTGTTTATGTTTGCGAAATAGGAAACCCTGGTGTTACAATGACAAATCAGACAGTAGCAACAAAAAGTTGTTTGTTTTGTTACTGAATCTTCAAAATTTTATCTCGGTAAAAAATTGAATGTTTTTTCAACAAGAGTACAAGAGTACATTAATGAACCTAATTATTTATAAAATGATGATGCACCAACAGTTACAGGTATATATAGGTGGTACTCGGAGTTGAATCGAGGACGTCATAAACTTCATAAAGAAGCAAGTCGATCTAAAATGTTCGTCTATAACATCGCAAGATGTACTAAGAGTTTTTATAGCTGGTTTTTATGCAGAAGCAAAATATTTGTGAAATTGACCATGATTATGGTTAGTAATACGCTGAATCTTCCCTACATAAACCAGTTCCAATTTATTTTATTGCATTAAAACTTTTTATCTAACAAAACTAACCAACATTTTTCTTAAAACATAATTTCGTTTGAGTAACTTCAATACTAAAGAAGCATACTTTCAATAGTTAACAATTGCTTTACTTTTGTTACAAGTTTGACAAGTTTCTTCATTTCGATAGTACCCCAAAGTAGTGTGTTTTCTTATCGATAATGTGTCAATAGCATTTAATCGACTTAACTAAGTCAAGGAATGCCCTTAAGTGAAAAATACCTATAATTTTTAAGCTATATTATTTTGTTATTAATTTTTCTTATCAATAAATATTCTTATAATCTTTCTAATTATTGTACTTATACAATGTATTTCGTATTGTTCGTTTGAAAAATGACTAAAGACGGCAAGGTCATACTTAATTGTGACATTTAATTAACAAAGAAAAGTTGTCGAACTGCATAATAATACTTTGCAAAAATAGATAAGCCAAGATGATCTAAATACGAGTATTATCATTTGCACACAATCTGGCCGGTTCCGATGTTCACTTTCGAGTAGATTTGGGAAGTCTTTTCAAAAGTGAACTTGATAAATTATACGTTTTTCACAGTTGGGAGGATTTTTCTATTTGAACTTACTTAAGAGTAACTCATCTTTTCTGTTCCTGGAAACCAAATTTTTACTGGTGAATTCCTACCCACAATATTCTACAGTATGGTGAATTTTGGAAACATTGATTCCATTAGTAAACGGAGGCTACAAATCTACATCAACAACAGAGCAAGGTATGTGTACTGCTTAAAGAGAGCCAATCATGTATTTCATGCTCTCAGTAAACTATTTGGTATACAACTGCACAACTATATCAAGAAAATAACCCTCATTTTATATAGTAAGATTATTACTATGCATGAACCGAACTATCTATCTTTCAATGTTAGAAAATGCCTCTTCTAGAAGACTGAATAATATAGTAATATGTACTTAACATAAGAAAGACCGTTATATACAAATATTCGTATAAAGAATTGATCTTTGGTACAACCTACCTTTTTATCGTGAAGCAAATCAAGTGCAGACTTCGCACCTATTTGCTCCAAAAAATAGTACTTCTGAATTTCTTTTTATGTGAATTTAGACATTGTTTAATCTTCATATGACTAAAATATCAATTTAAAAGATTACATTGTATACAAGATGTACTCTCGAAATACTAAGAATAAATTCTATATACGGGTATATTCCTTTTAGGGCTACACAATATATAAAGTTACAATTGAACAGTCAATTAGCTCACATAGGGAGAATATTGTATTAGGTGGTAGACCACCACCTATTGACTAGAGCGAAAGACGTCTCCCTCGTAACATCAGGACTAGACTTGCACAGTTGAGTTCCGGATGGAGCAATATGTTCGAGTGTTACAGGGAGCGGATTGAGATCAGGAAATTCAGCTGAGATATCGATTTGAGAAACTCATGTAAGAAACTTATCTATGAAACTGATTCGAGATATCTGAGAAACACAACAACGAATTAATTTAAGTAACATTTTGTAGGAAACTTAACTGGAAAATTATCTGTACCTACTAAAATATGCATATAGCCACTACAGCGAAGTATTTCAGATAAGACTCTTACAAGAGTATCAGCGATAAATTTGTTCTTATTATAGTTATATAGAATATAGGTCACATGGAAAGTGTTTATGCATGTTTTATTTAAAACATTTATGAATGTTTTAAATTTTAAAAGGCCTATTTACGAAACGTACCAAATCTATTTACATAAATGATTTACCATGGAGAATTTCGAATTTTGAAATTAGCCCTCTTACTAATATGTATATACTTACATATGTACATTTGTTTGATGTGATTGTCTACTGCGATATCTAATGTTACCTCTCTTTTCCTTTCTCTACTCATTAAAAGCTTTTATTTAGCATTACTTCATATATTTATTTGTTTTAAATGCTGTGAAACTTTCATTTAAAACTTAATAGCACATATAATTCACAAATAGTTCTTACATAACGTTTCGCTAGTTTATTACTGCATATGGAGCGTATTCCGTCTCTGTTTGCTGTTGCATCTATAAAAATACTTGGAAAGTTAAAGACCGGCAGCAAATTCTTTTGAAAACACATAAAATTGCGTTAATGAAAATTAAAATAATCTTTTTAGCTTAAGCAATCACACTAAAAAGTCAAATTGAATCATTTTAAACTACTCGTTTATGGAGCGGAAGTGAAATGCATAAAAGGAAATGCCAGCTGGAAAATTTAGTTTCGTTCGCTTAAGTAAATATTTTTTTATGAAGTGTAAACTAATTGGAAAACGTTTTCGAAACAAAATAAAAACTTAATAAAAACTTCGGGAGCAAAATTCTAAAGGAAAAAACTAACAGGCGCGCGCAGCGATCGAAGTGGAAATAATTTGTTAGCAAAAGCTATAAAAGCTAAAAACGTTGAAAAAACAAAGAGATGACTTCATAAATAAATAAAAAGCAATCAAATTGAATGCAATTTAAACAAAATAATAAAGAAACGTATGGTGTGGCAAGTGGTGTGCCAAGTAGAATGTTGGTGCAAGAACCGGCAACGATCAGCAGCGTGGCACTTGAGTCAGCAACATGCTGAGCATGGGCGACAGCAGCAGCCACAGTGGCAACAGTAGTGGGGTGTGCTGCAAAGATACTTATAGGTACCGAGAGAGAGAGAGAGAGAGAGAGAGAGCGAGTTTGTGGCTTGTTGCTACAAGTTTACCACGCGTGTTAGCTACTCATCAAAATATCGAATGCCGCAAAGTAGAAGTAGGCGCTTCTTGTTGCATTGTCTGCGTATAAAGGCTGCAATTGGATGCTGCAATCAACACGTTCAGCAGACAGGCAGATAGACAGACGGACAGACAACGGCGGTAGCAACAACAACCCACATAGTAGTATACAATCAGCCGTCTCCAATTTGATACCAAATGTTGTTGTTGTTTGTGTTTCTGCTCCTTAGGAGCCTGTTGCTGTTTGCTGGCGCTTAATTATTGCTTTCTCGCTTACAGCACAGCATGTTGTAGGCGCAATGGCGTCGACGACGACAACGCCCGGCGGAAGTTAAAAAAAAAAGTCCGATAGCAAAATGCATAAATTCAACAAAGTGTGAAGTGCAAAAGCTTGAAAAACTTGAAAGAGAATAGAAAAATGGAGAATAGCTTTGAAGTTAAGTAAATAGGTAACAAAATTTAACATAAGTGGAACCGAAGCTGTTATACACTTCATACAAAATTTTATATTGCATGGGAAACATTTTTTTTTAAAATTCACACATAATTCTTCAGCTTGGATAATAAACAAGTTTACTCTACTACAACTCCATCTGAACCATATGCATCTATTTCCTATAGCGGTCTGAAAAAAACCAATCGTTTATACATTTAAAATCTCTAGATTGGATAAAAATAAAGCTACATTCTCATCGTCGTCGTGCCAAACCTTATGACTATATGGGGTTTATATGTATGTAAGAAGGATCCGACTGACCCCTATGCTCAATATTAAATTGTTGGAACCATCTTTAACGGATTTGCAGACTGAACCTTAAATAAAGCATTTGCAGAATTTTCTGTAAAAACTATCTGTGAATTATATGTGCTATTAAGTTTTAAATGGAAGCTTTAATAACTAGAACCGAAGTTTTTAATAAACTTCACTTCTCGGTGGGCTTTATTGTATATCTTTCAAAATGCTTGATTTGTATATATGATAACCTTTTAGATCAATGTCTCTATCGATTAATGATGTTTCTGGCTATATATCTTTTGGATATTTCATAGACTACTTAATTACATAGAATACTTAATTACTTAATTGTATTAACGAAATTTGATAATTTACTGGTTTATTGTAGATCCTTGATCGTGGCATCCCTGCACATGCCAACATCAAAAATTCAGTTTTTCATGGAATCTGCCTGGTTTACCTGTTTTTTTTAGATCATTAATAATCTCGTATCTCGAGTATTCTTTATATACACGCCTTGCCAGTAAGTCACAAATATTTTCAATCAGATTTAGATCCGGTGAGCATGCTGGCCAGTCCATTAAGTTAAAATCCGCGCAAAAATATGTCCACATTTATTTAAAGTGCGGTCAAAATCATGGTAGACACTTTTTTTTGTTTACAATTGCCGCAAACTGGGAACAGGACGCAGTCGAATTGCTGGTTGGTTTTCGACCACTGCTACGGATTTTGACATAATCTTGAGAATTTGTAAAAAAAAAAAAATTGACAACTAGGGTACGATTTCATTCGATATTTTGCTTACAGTTCAGCCGGACTTCGAAAAGGCAAGAATGGAATCGGTCTCCCTCTTCCCGGAGAAATGTTGAGGGAGCCATTTTATTTAATTTTATCTTAATTTACTTTCTGAACAATAAAGAGCAAATAAAAAAAGTCAACCCGAATGTTCTAACTTTACTTTTCTTCAGCTGTAGGCTGTGCTACGGCTGCAACCAGGCAAACTTCACTCACGTTGATACGAAACTAACGGTAGTTTTACAGGCAATGTTAAAAATATTTTAAAGAATTACCAGTCATTGACATGTCTTATAATTGTGATAAGGACCTTATTTAGCTTCTCTCATTTGCTTCGTAGCGTGTATATGCTCTTGAGCGGCATAGCACATCATTGTCTCCGCTGTCACTTCATACATTTTATATTTGGTGCAGTGCTTTATATGCTCCCTTCCAACGAAGGATTTTCACTGTGCTATTTAGCTTTGCATCTTTCAGCTTCTGTCTATTATGAGTCGTGAACTGCATATCTGATGTTATTTGTGTTAACCGCATTTAGTTTCCAGATTTTGCTCTATTGCTTCGTACCATCAATATATTTGAATTTTCGTTGTTGATATGCAACGTCCATGTGTGATGCTTGTTTTGTATCGTATTAATCAAATATTGCAGAAATTCTCGGTACTGTCAAAATTACCATATTGTTTGCATTGAGCAGCACATTGATAATGTAACTGCCTATCTGCACTCCTTCTGTTAATACGAGTAGCTCCGATTTAGCATTAGTAAATAATAAGAACAGCAGAGGAATAAGGAGACACACAAACTGCAATATGACATCATTTAAATGGCTGGACTACGTGAACTTCATCATTTTGGCACAATTTTCGATTAAGTTTCGGCATATATTGGAGTCTTTAATATGATAATTTTGCTCATTAGCTCATTGGTTTGTAACAGTGCTAAACCTTTTAATGGAGTTAGCTCATTTATTTCAAATTTTTTATGCAATCTGAGATCTCTATGTTCCTATTTTTAATAATTTACATTCTTTATAGTGTTTGCGAAGCCTTCTATACGTTGTTACATACATTTGCAGAAACTTAATAACCCTTTTTAGACTATAGGATATCAAAAACGAGAAGAGCTGTGAAATAAAATAAAATATGAGCTTAGATTGAGGGGATTGAGAGTCTGGAAAAGCGAATAAATGTTATACAAATGGCAAAAGCACTAAATAACAACAACAAAAACAACACCAATTATAATGAAAACTATAAAAAATTATAAGTTGTTGTTTTGGTTGTTGTTGAAGCATTTTATGAATTAACACAAAAAATACTGCACGCAGCAAGCTGAGACGAGCTGAGTTGAACTGAGTTGAGAACGTGGCAACTGAACAAAACTGAAGGATTTGTAGGCAAATGACCATGGCAAAATGACTAGGGCGGCGGATAGTTTTTAGATTCGACAAAGGGAGAAGCAGCAAGCGGCTGTTGCAAAGGCGATTGTAAAGTTAAAGTTGCAACTTAAGTGGAATGAAGTGCAGTCGGAATAGTATGGAGTGGCATGGAATGTGGCACGGCAGACGCGGCTAGTGGCGCTTCGAGTACATTTCTTTTAACACATTTTACATATTTTTTAGTAGTTGTTGTTGTTGTTGTTATTGTTGTTGTTGTTGCAATAGTAGTAGTTGTTCTACAAAAGCAACAGTTTTTGTTGTTGTTGCTGTTGCTGTTGGCGCTTTATTGTTTATTTTGCGCTATTTTTTCTTCATATTTATGCACCCTTCTATTATACTATGAAAATGGTTTGTATTAGTTTTTTAGTTATATTTGTATTGTTGTTGCACAGAAAGAGGGTCCTACTCCATCAAGTTTACCTGAACAGAACGAGTTAATACAGGCTTGTGCAAACTTGATTCGGCAACTATGCAGATAGATAAAGTGTTTGAATGAACATATTGTACCAGTGCTACTCTTTAGCGTAGCTCTAAAATATCGGTTAAGATTTTGGTTTCGAGTACACATACAAATCTGTGTATTCGGTAAAAATTATGGTACGGCAGATCTTGTTTCTTTTAAAATTCGTAAGTTTCATGTTATCGAACTATATCTCTGCCGAATTTGATGAAAATCGATGCGGACGATCTTTATTTTCAACAACGATTTTAATAGATTTATTGCGCAAAATGTTCAGTGACTTGTTTATTTCGAGAAGTAATCCTAACAAAATTGTGTGATTTAGCACCACTGAACTATTTTCTTTTGGATTTCGTTAGATCGCTTGTTTAAAGCAACTGTCCCAAAACTTTGGATAATCTCGAAGTGAACATCCGAGCAGCCAGTGCAAGAAGAGTAGAGGTGGCATGGATTTGAATGACAACTTCTTAAAAACTAAAATGGCGTGAAATTATCCGTTAACTAAGTGTTTCCGTATCATTTTAATGTACGGACAGTCTTAATGGTAGAAGCTTTTACAAATAAATATGCATACAGATAGAAGGTACACTTTCTTACAGAATATTTAGCAATCCATTTTGAAGCGCATGGAAGCTTCGAGTATACCGAAATTTAAATTTTTCTATTTTTTCCAAGACTTTGCTGGCTTAATCTATAGTTTTTTTTTTTTTTTTGATGCTGAGGTATTTTAGTTAATGATGATGAAGTGCAGCAAACTGTTGAAAGTTGTTAAGAGTTTTTCTATATTTTTATTTGTTTTTTATTTATTTTGCTGCCACTTGCTGAGCTGTTGTTGAAAGTTTTTTGTTATCTGCACACATGCATGTACATGTTTTTGAATAAAGTAAAGGAGTGTGCACATGGATACACTAGCACACACACACACACACACACACACACATGTAGAGCTATTTTAATTAAGACAACAACATGCGCTGCAAATTAATTATATTTTTTTTCATACACATATAACTACATACATATTCCATGCTCTCTGAAATATTTCATGCGTAAATTTTCTCATTTTCCATAAAATCCTTTTGTATGCTACTTGCTGGTGTTTAAAATTTTTGCTTGATTATGATTTCTTAGTGGTGTGTTTCGGAGGAGGTGAAGAGGTCTTGCAACACCAGGCATAAAGCAGCCAGCAGAAGTTTCTCATTTGCATAAGGCATACTTATAATACAAAAAGCAGTTTAAACAACAAGAAACACTCAGACAAATGAAAAAGAGATGCGCATAAATATATCGTATAAATATATTTTTTCCATAAATAGCTAATGCCAAGAAGAAAAAAATTCTTAGAACAAGAATAAAAAAGTTAAATTCGCTGGAATACTAATACTCTTCACGCTTGCTCTATGCTCCGGCAACGCTGGTGTTGTACTTCAGTTTTTTACATTTTTTGAAAGGATGCTTCAAATGATTATTATTTAAAGTATTGTTCATAACTATCTACTACTTGTTCCCATCTTTCTGGCATCATACGGATTACGTGTCAGAAGAACGTCTTTAGATTCAATTCAAGAATCAATAAGACAGATCTTCGATCCAACCAAGTGGTCATCAGATGGACCGGTGTCTGGAAAATACGATGGGTGTGGTAAAACCTCCCGTTTGACCGTATTTGATGTATGGTACTAATTAGCAGCTTTTTTGTGACTTGCGGACGAGCATTTTCCAGGAGGAAAATATTGTCATGTTTATCGCCATATTCTGACCGTTTATCCTTTGCGCAGTTCAAACACATCAGTTGAGTTCAGTGCTGCTCCCCGTAATCGTTTGAGTAGCTCAGAGAGCTCACACACCATGCTGATCCCACCAAATATAGAGCATAAGCTTGGATTTCTGGATGTTTGGCTTCGACGTTGATGTTGATGGTTGAGCTTTTCCCTTTTTGTTATTGAAGCAGCTGTTCACCGGTGAAAAAACACATTTCTACGTCTCTTTGTTTCAATTCAAATAGAAGAAGCTCACAGTGAACAGCTCACAGTAGATCACACACCATGATGATCTATCTCACCAAATATAGAGCATAAGATTGAATTCATGGATATTTTGCTTTGCCGTTCAAGTTGATGGTTGATGCTTGAACTCTTCCCTTTCTGTTGTCGAAGCAACTGTTCAACGGTGAAAAAAACGCCACATCTCTTTGTTTAAATAGGACCCAGTTTCCCTGCTTTTGAATAATTTCCTAACGCTTTGAGGTGTTTGCTGAGTGTTGACAATTCAACTCACAATTATTCGTGAATCTTCATCGACTAATAATTTCAATTCTTCATCTTCGAACTTTTTAGGCTGTCCAGATTGTTCATTGTCTCCAAGCTCAAAATCAAATCACATTTGACCGAAACTCTAGATTTTAGCAACTGCTTAGAACTCTTAGCAACTACTTCAAACACTCATTATATATATGCTGCCGCTCAATTAACAAATAATATGAATTATAGGTTTTAAGTGTATGGTAGCTATATATTCTCTTTGTTATGGCTATAAAGTCTCCATGCCAACTTTCAAACCAATATTTCAAAGATTGACGGAAGAATGCTCTGACAGACAGACGGGCACATAGACGAACATAGCTTGTGGTGCTGATCACGATGCTTTCTTTAAGACGTTGCAAACATTGTGACTGAATTATAATACTACACTGTGTGAAGTGTATCATGAACATAGTATTAGCGTTATTTGAAATTCAGTTGGTTAGAAGGAAAATTTGCGAGTTCTATAGAAAGTTATACAGAGAGTGTGAGGCAGTTTGTGTATGCTGCAAGAAATTTTATATAATTCCAAATATCAATTTGCATAAAATTAATTTTCTTTGACTTTAATAAATTTTAAAATGAGTTTTTGCTATACACAAACACACACAGACACACACACACACACACAATGCAGACATATCTGCCACAGCCACACACAGTCGACATATAAAACATAATTGCAATACTACGCTTAAGAACTGCAAACGTTTGAGATACACAGCTGCGGCAAATGTCGCTGCTGACCAAAGCAAGAATCGCACAATGCCACAAACAATTGTTGCCAGCAATAAAGTAGCAACTGCATGCAACAACAATAACAATAGTAGCCACAGCAACCAACATGAGCAGCAGAAGCAGCAGCAAAAATACCACAAGCAATTGTGCAACATTTGCAACACACTTGAATACACGTATATGTGCTGCATGCAACAATTCAGCACTGAACGGAGTAGCCACTTGAACGGATTTAATTTATGCGCCTCAGCATTTTTGGTTGCCTCGACAAGCTGCAAGTGCATAATTGGCAATGTTGCAGCTGCTAGAATTTATGCGGCAGCAGCACTAACAGCAACATCGAGGACAGCAAGGACAATTGGCGATGTGGCTTTGTATGTGTGTGTGAGTGTTAGAAAATGGAGCAGTGATGGAGTCGAGTGCACCAGGGCGATGGCATAATTAACGAATTGCCACTTGAGCTTAATGACCCTGTTGCACACGTCACTAAATGTCATGCGAACATGACCTCAAAATGCCACGCCTTTTAACGCCTTGCAACAATAAATAATAAAATTCAGTGTATGTGTGTGTGTGTGTGTGTGTGTGTGTGAGTGCGAGTGTGACTGATGTGATGCAGTGTAACGCAGTCAGTTGTAATAATGAATAACTGTGAGACCTGAGCAAGGGGCATGCAACCAAATGTAGCGCGTATGCAAATACTCTATCTATATTTCACTTCCTGTGCATTTATTGCTTGCTCCCTACGATTTTTTCTAGCTGTGCACCACAAGGCGTATGAGTACCGCATACACACATGCAGCAAATGCTGTGAAACATACTCACTTGCCACATTCTAAGCCATCATCATAGTTGGCATTGTCAGCCTCGTTGGCCTTTTTTTTTTTTTTTTTTTTTTTTGGTTATTACCCGCGGCTTCATTTACATCCGAAGCGTTGAGCGACGACTCTGACAACGTTGCATGAACAAAAGCTCAAACAAAATGCCACAAAGAAAAAAAGGAATACTAAATCACTGTAAAAAACTAAACTCAAAACGAGATACAAAAGGTCAAAAGCAAGTCTGCATGCATGCAAAGTGGGGAAAAGCATCGCTTAAAATAATAGAAAGCTGCTGCTGAAGTGCATTTTTTGGCTGCTGAGCTGAACTGAAATGACAGCTGAAGTTGCTTGCCGTGTCTAGTACAATATATAGGAGTACGTGTAGAAGAGCTGTGCGCGGTACGGTTCGTAGAGCAGCTAAAATAAATAGACTTTACATAAATACTTACTTATGTGCTAACGAATGCCGGGATATGCATTCCATGAAAAGTATATCGAAGTAATGAAAACACGTATGAAACATACTGCACATTACGCGTGCTTCGGGAATGCAGAGGAGCCTCGGATTCTAAATTAAATATAGTAGTGCCTAACTGGTTGTCTTTAAAAAAAAAAAAAACCAAAAGCATAGGATTTCAAAATATTTTATACAAGATCGGCGTCGCCCACTTTTGTATGCTCTTACATGGGAGCGTATCAACGACTATTTTTCCAGTGGATTCTATTTTTCCTCCGGTATTATTACATATATAATATAATACGATTAATCTGCGTCAAATACTTATTTACTTTTATGGTGCCATAATCGTACATCGGTCACGACCGCACGTAGGAAGGCGCAACAGTCATAATAGTCTTCAGCGTGCCGGTTCCAGCCGTTGGATATATAAAAATCTTGTTGAGATTATACCAGCCCTGGTTCTTCCAACGTAAGCTCGGACGTTCTCTCTGACGTCGTCCACCAATTAGGTTTAGGGTAAACATGTAGCAAAGTTTCAGAAATATGATGTTTTCACATTTGGTGTCGTACTATCGCCCACTCTTGTCAGTCATACTTGTTTCCCCCGATGCCTTGAGATGTGACAAATTTAGATTAATCGAAATTGTATTTTCTTTATACTTTAAAATTTTATCAATTTATAGAATACTTTTTTTTCATTATCTGAAAACTAGAAGAATAGGGAAGAAGTTTGAACATACGTGTACAAGTATTGTGACTGCCACTATTATAAATTAGAATTTATTCTAAAAATAAAAATTTATGCGTAATTTTTAATAACCTTAAACATATTTTTCTGTCTTTTACAGGTACATAACTTTGTTATAATTCAACTCATTAAATATTTATTAAACCCTCCAACTTCGGTATGTATACAATTTTGAGTTGCTTAAACACAACTGTGGCGAAATTATTATTTTAAACAAAAGTTCATTTGGAATTGGCGTATTCAATACTAGAAATGGATTTGGAGAGATCGTGTTAGGAACTATTCTTAATTCCACATTTTATTATTGAATTATCAAACCATGTCCAGAGGAAAACCATCCTGAGGTGAAGTACCAATTGTCGTGAGGACCGGCAGAGAATTATATTTGATAGTACTGAAAAAATCGATTCGATAAAATACAAAAGAACCATGCAACATCTCAAAAAAAACCAAAGGAGGCATGGTACCCGATAAATTATAGATATTCTTAATAATAGATATGCTTGATCAAAAATCGATTCGATACAGATATGCCCGACTGTCTATCTGTCCATTTATAAGACCGCCATAACGGATGAGATCTTGAAGTTTGCAATATAATAGATAAGGTGTATTAAATAAACGCTCCAACTACATTATAAGGTTTTTAATTCTCATAGCATACACACATAGTGTCTCTAACATATCGAGTTGCTCCCGACTGCAGAGTTCGCATAATGGCTATGGCTTGGACTAGAATAATGAATGAAACTTAAAATTTTCGTAATAGAACTATTTTGCATGACAAAACATGAAAAAAAGTAATGGAATTAAACGGAGCAGAAAATACTTTTTTTTTTAAGTTTGATTGATTCAATCTGTTCGATCTGTAGAAATAGCAATAACGTTGGAAACAGGATGTCATCTTTCGAATGATGTACAATTTATGAAATTTATGATGTACAAATCAGCAAATTGATGGATATATGAACAAATAACTAAAAAAAATGAACAAGAATTGTCTAGATAGAGCAGCCCTGTCCTATCCAAAAAAAAATCGCGTTTCCTGCATTGCGGTGATATCAGCCTTGTATTTGTCGAGGACAGTTATACTTTCCCTATAGAGGCTCCGGATATACCAGGTGCATAACAGTAAATCAGGAACATTTAGTCTTTTGCGGGAGTTGTCATCAAAGAAGATCGTATCGAATGCTTTCTCTAAGTCTTCACTGGTAAATGTTGTTTTCAGGTGTTCCGGGGTAAGAGGGATACGAGTACTAACGGTTATTTGTGAGCTACTTGGGCCATTTCCAACATAATTGTTTTTTGGCCATTCCCAAGTGAATGGCAATCAATAGCGTTTACGACTGAAGTTAGACTTCTGTCAACGACTACATGCTTTATTGGTATGTTTCGTAAAACATAGCCGTTGTAGCTATTCTAGGCGCATGTTTTCTTTTTATAATATCGTCTAAATTCAGTTTCAATTGTGAATCTTAGTAGAAAGTGTCTAGCCCTGCAGCTCTACTAACTTAATGATATTTCATCGCTTGCAACAGATAACTACTGCTAGTGTACAAAAATTAGCAGCACGATGCACACCTATGGGAAAACATCTTTTAAGTATGGGAGAATATTGAGCGAAGGTTTGATAGTACCGATGGAACTTCCTATTAACATATAAGCCACTCTATCTGTCAGTCTTTATCTTTGCATATATATATATATATATATATATATATATATATATATATATATATATATATATATATATATATATATATATATATATCTCTCTCTCTCTCTCTCTCTCTCTCTCTCTCTCTCTCTCTCTCTCTCTCTCTCTCTCTCTCTCTCTCTCTCTCTCTCTCTCTCTCTCTCTCTCTCTCTCTCTCTCTCTCTCTCTCTCTCTCTCTCTCTCTCTCTCTCTCTCTCTCTCTCTCTCTCTCTCTCTCTCTCTCTCTCTCTCTCTCTCTCTCTCTCTCTCTCTCTCTCTCTCTCTCTCTCTCTCTCTCTCTCTCTCTCTCTCTCTCTCTCTCTCTCTCTCTCTCTCTCATATATATATATATATATATATATATATATATATATATATATATATATATATATATTCTCTCTCTCTCTCTCTCTCTCTCTCTCTCTCTATCTATATATCTCTATTCTCTCTCTCTCTCTCTCTCTCTCTCTCTCTCTCTCTCTCTCTCTCTCTCTCTCTCTCTCTCTCTCTCTCTCTCTCTCTCTCTCTCTCTCTCTCTCTCTCTCTATATATATATATATATATATATATATATATATATATATATATATATATATATATATATATATATATATATATATATATATATATATATATATATATATATATATATATATATATATATATATATATATATATATATTGTATATATACGAGAATATATGTTGACGTTACTGTTTATGTGTGTATCTGTTTGTTGACTGATATCTTTGTCTGTCTGGGTGTGTGTGCCAGTATCTATTTGTATGTGCACATTTACTACTGTTGTCGTTTTTGTTGTCGGTGCCAGTGGAGTATGTTTTATGTATTTATCATGGCACTCAATTTATTTACCCAGCGCACAGTTGAACCCATCACACAGCACCAGCACCAGCATCAACTCACTCCAATTCATTATATTTCAGAATACCATAGTACTCTGATCTAAAGCACCATACCGCTGGCTCCACCACTCCCCTCAGCGACATGCTGTGTAGTACCAACGCCCGCAATGACGCCGCAGACAAAAGCGATTGCAGTATTTTCTCTCTCAGTCGCAGTTGCAGTTGCAGTCAACTGAAACGTCTCTGTCGTCGTCGTCGTAGTTGTTAGTTTACTCAAATATAGCTCATGGCGTTCTTTTGTTGTTGTTGTTCTTGCAACTGAAATGTTTATTCTACCATATACAAACAATATTGGACGTCAAAACGGAAGATCTCACTGCAACTTGGGACTATATTTCAGTTACCTCTTTTCCGTTTGCCGCTTCCGCTAAATTCATGATTTTCCTCTCCAGAGAGAAGAAGTACATTGGTCCATTGGTCGTTCGATGAACAAATAACATGTCAAGTTTCATTATAGCTCGCCCCCAACGTGCTGCATGATGCAGCAGCGACAGCAACATAAACAGCAAACATTGCACTAGCCAGCACCAACTCCATCTGCAATGCCATCATCGACGTCGACGCCGTCGTCGTCGTCGATGTCCAGTTTGTAATATAAACTACATCAGCAGCATCATCATTTTTATCAGCATCCTTTTGTCTTGCATCCCAGCTAGTCCAGACTATATCGCTCTATTGCATTACCAGCAACTAACCAAACGAAAGCAGCAGTATGAGCATTATAGTATCAGGAATTGGTACTGGAATGAGTTGGGACGAACTAACATCATCGATATGTTGCTCATGTTGCTGTTGTTGCTCGCCACCAAATGGTTGGCAATTTAGAATTTATGGCAGCAACATGATTTGTGTGAATTGCGAATGCTGCACTAGATGTCCTCAAACTCCCACTTTTACTGTCGCACACTCCTGTCTGCTGCGTGTGAAGTTGTTAAAGGGTTTCATGCACTTTTTAGTCATAGTTGCTAGTCGCTTGTTGCCCGCCAGCGTTGTCTACTCTTTTTTTGTTTTTTTTTTTTGTTTTAGTATTATACTCTTCGCTAATAATATGTCTAAGGTATTTTAAAATTGTACAGAAGTTTGTCACGGTGTGGGAAAACATTTTATATGCTCACAAATTCATGACTGACCCTCCCATTTAATTGATTTGCAAGGAAACAAATATCTTAACAATCTTGAACGTTCTCCTGCTTCGAACTTAAGTTAAGTTAAGACTTTAGTTATGCTGAGGTTAACAAAGCATCCACAGAAATAATGATTAAAATTCTGCTAAAAATTGCTGCATTATTTATTGTTCTAGAGTAAAGCTAAAGATCGGAAAAAATATGAGGTTAGGTCAAAAACTACCCGACCTGATTTCTGGTGGCACTTCAGGTTTTAAAACAAGTTTGTTTCTGACAGATACCGTTTACCATTAGACTACTGTCAAAATTTAAACATCATTAAGTTTGTGTATGACAGCGCGAAGCAAAAAGGCAGACAGACGGATAGAAATCAGGTCATTGTCGAAATAGTATACCTCAAACGGTTTCGTCTGATTACTTCGAAGTAGTGTTTGACGTTTAATCAACGTCAAACACTACTTCGAAGTAATCAGAATTCATCGCAAGTCTTCAGATGTTAAGTAGTAATTGTAACAGTAGATATTCTGGCCGGATAATTGTATAATGCTTCTGATTTCTGTCCGTCTAACTGCCTTTCATGTCTTAATGAGCATAAAAACTCTATTTTGAATGGTATAAAATAAGCTTCAGTTTTAGCAATATTCAATAGTTCATTTGATTGTTTGTCTTTTTATACCATTCACACATAGTGTGAAATGGTATTATCAGTGTGTCTGAAAGTTTGTAACGCATTAAAGGAGGCATCGAAGACCCTATAAAGTATATATATTCTTGATCAGCGCGACGAGACGAGTCGATCTAGCCATGTCCGTCTGTCCGTCTGTATGTTGTTGCGCATTTATGAAAAAATTCTTAATTTAAATCAATATTAGCTTGAAATTTGATTTGGTGAATTCTAGTAGACAACCGCTTCATATACATATTAACCCATATAAACCCACAGCTCAATTTTATGCATTTGTATGGAAAACGTCAATATCAACTGGAAATTCGAATGGTCGGCATCTTACACATCTACTACATCGCTTCATACACATCTACTAGTGGGCGTGTACCGCCCACTTTTTAGGGTAGCCCCAATTTAAACCCCTACTTTTACGTTTTACAATACTATTTAAAATTTCGTGTGAATGGTATTAGAACTTCGGTTCAACCGAAGTTAAAGTTTTTTCTTGTTTTTTTTTTGTGCCGCTTGTCTGTATTTGCACCGGAAAAGTGATCATTTAATTTTAATCCGTGTTGCTGCTGGTGCTCGAGCAGATTGGCTTCAAGTGCGATTTTCCAGTTTGTTCTATCATTAAAAGACATCAGACATCGGCTCCATCCATCTGTCCAAGCTTGCCACAGCGGCCGAACCGCCCGCTACAGACAGAAATGCTTATTTGTAGCTTGAGGGCAACATTGGGCATGACAATCATTTGTCTGTTCTTCCGTCTATCTGTCTGTCTGTCGTCTGTCTATCTGTGTGAGTCTGGCTGCCATCTAGCGGCAATGCAACGTACATTTGCATATGTATGCGTAGCTGTGGCTGTGTATCCGTCGTATCCAATGTATCCGTTTGTTAGTAGGTGTATGCCATACCATCGCTGCCATTGTTGTTGCTGGCAGTGCTAGCTGCTGCTCTTGGCTCTTACATTAAAATGGTTAATTTAATTCTCGTGTACAGACATTTGTTGTTCGTTCGTTCGTTGGCAGTTGCTATTGTGGTTGCAGCTAACGCCGCCGGTCATATTCAGCAACATCGAACATTGAGCAACTGTGGCAAATTCAATTCTCGTTTAACTCGCCTCATGCCATAGTGGAGGCACACATTTCATAGCAAAAGTTCTGACGTATCCGTATTCATTTCGCTGCGTCATTAAAAAACGAAGTTGCAATGAGCTACAAATTAAAATAAAAGTAGTAAAAGTAAAAGCGGCGGCAGCAGCAACATACCGATAGTAGTTATTGCTGCAACAGCTGCGGCTTCCGACTTCCGTGCGACATATTTTGCCTGCTTGTTGAAATTAAAACATTTTAAGCTGCGTCCTTGTCATGCTGTGCAATATATGTTGGTGTCATCATAAGCGTTGGCAACTGCTGCAAATTGTGTTGCATGCATGCAACACTGGCTGCAGCCAGAGGAGATGTGCAGGATATTTGCGGGCATGTAGCCCGCGCGTCAGCGTAAAACTTTCAATTATTTAAATTATGCCACATGAACAATGCCGCAAAAAGCAACGCGCAGATATAAATTTACACAGACATGCCGCAAGACTCATACACACACGCACACACACAGTCATTTGAGAACATGCAACACATGCTGCTGCTGCGCTGCTTAAACACCTCGTCTGCTATATTACCAACACCAACAACATCATAACTCTTACTTCCATTGCTTGCCTTTACTGATTTTTTTTTTGTCTGTCATATTACGAAATTGCCGCAAGTTTAACGTATGTCGAAACACGCACAGTCACACACACACACACACAGACATTGTTTTACACAGATACTTTTGTACAGATACTTTTGCACAGATACTTTTGCACAGATGCCATCATATCGTTCGCTCGTTCGCCGCATAATTCATTCATATCCTCAACATCGACATGAGTGATGGCTCCGAGTATCAACATGATTGCGTAAATGTCACTTCATCAGCAACAGCAACAACAATGTCGACAACAGCAACGACAAGACAGAATAGAACATCGGGGCTCTGTAGCAAATGGTGAAGGTGGAGAAGCAGGCAGGCAGCAGCACCCGCCGTGACGAGTTGTACCCAAAGTGTCACCAATGTGTTTGGCAGTAACATACAAAAAAGAAAAACAAAAAAAAAAAAAACAAAAAAATACAAAATCAGATTGAATCTAGCGCATCGCAACTTGCAAAAAGTGGATTTTTCTTTTTTGCATATACTGAAAGAAAAGTTGTTCTCCATTTGAAAGTGAAATGCATACAGTTCCATGAGTTCAAAGTTTCTCAAACTTTTTCATTACTCATATAAACAACCTAACCACAAAGCATTTTTGTGCTGTAGTACATTTAATCTTAAATATATAAGTCAATAACTAAAACTCAAAAATGGGTTGGGAGCTTCCCCCTTTAGTGGAGTTGGCAGATTTATTTAATGTACAATATGCACTCCATATCTGCATAAAGATAAGAAGAGTCTTAATATCCACATTTGTTGACTCATTCTCTTAAAGTCTATAATATCTCGGTGTTCATGCATAATAAGAGACGGGCGGTTGATATGTATTTAAGGAATTTGTAACAAAAAGTCATTAGTCATTGGCACGTACAAGAAATTTGCAACCCTGTACCCTGCCAAATTTGATAGATTCTACGTCAAGATTTACAAAATATTTCATAAAGCCCAGATCGAAGTTGCACCATGCAAACTCAACGATGAACAGGATGAACGATTCCACCAAGAAATATTGGCAACAGAAAAGCGCTTCGAAGAAAATCGCCCATTCAGAATGCTAGCTAATTAATGTTGGTCATATAAGAGAAACATTAACGATTCGGCCTGTAAACCAGAGCTTGCAAAAAATGCTCAACCAAATATTTCTATGCTGTCTGCTCAGCGAAAGGACAGAGAAAAATGAACTAGACTCGCTTACTCTCTCAGCAGAACACTTCGTTTTGATTCTTTCGTGTCTGCTGTTTCATGCTTCTCGATGAACAAAACACACGAATCTCTCTTACGATAATGGCTTTCATTCGACTCTCAGCAACTGAGCATCAGCAACTGAGCAAAAGGAGCCAAGTGATAGCTCTACTCTAAGTGTCTTTTTTGTTGTTGTTGCATTAGGTTGTGGTTGTTGCTTTAAATATTTCCTCGCTGGCAAAGTGTGGGAGAGGGAGGGAGAAAGAGAAAGGGCGCTAAATTGTATGCATATGTTAAAATATAAGTAACACACATACATGTGCAAAAGACAGTTTTGGCAAAATTTGCGCAGCAAAGTGTCTTATGTGAACAAATGCATAAAGTAAGCGACAAAAAACCCTCGTTGTGCTTGAACAAAGACCACGATGAGAATAAACAGTTGAAATGTCTTTTCGCTTCTATTTTATTTCGTGTCCGCTAGTAACAGTTTTTTTTTTCTGACTGCCTGTAAAAAAAGAGTACTTGTTGCCAGATCTGCTGTAAACGTAAGAGATTGAAAAAGTTTGTTTAGCCGGTACAGGTGTTTTCGTTTTGCCAATCAATGTTTTTGTTTGTTGGTATGTCAGATAAAGTATAAAGACTCGTAACTAAACGAAAATTCGATATTGTTGCAAAGTGGGCGGGCCACGTAATTTAGTCTTTGTACGTTAAGCAGCTGAACATAAAAACGGCACCATTTAACCCTTATATTGACTTTAATAAAGAAGTTTTCATACAAAAAGTTAAAAGTGAGTAGTAGGTTTATATATACAGACATACAGACAGACGGACAGACAGACAGACGGACATGGCTAGATCGATAGATCGTTTGAATATTTGCTGTTGTGATCCTTTAAAATATTTTCTGCTTATTAAAGACACCAACGATACATGTTGGGGCACAGTAAAATCTGCCGTCTGATATTGCTGTTTCAAATGCGAAATACGCGAAATTTTCTGTAATTTTGGAGTTCATCAATCCAATCAATTCCAAGTGGTTAGGCTTCAGATTTGCAAATACTTGCTCCAGAAACATAAGGTCCTGAGTTATGACGATATTTGTAAATTAGCGAAAGCTCTCACTGATCTCTTTGATCGAACTACTATAACATCGTACATGGAGGCTATTAAATGCTTACGTTTTACCAAATAAACCATATCTTCTTGGTCCACATTAGTTTTTAGAGTATGCCCTCTGAATATAAACTGTAGTATCATCATAGCTACATTTTACAAATTAAACTGTGTCATCTTGAGAAGCCATATAGAGCTTACATTAAAATGATATCATAAAAGTTCTAAGTGTTGCAAACAGTGTAGTGTAACTGTTGTTGGAGATAAAAATTTGCTCTAGTCAAATCAGGGTTGCCAAAATGCGCAAGACAAAGCACCATTGTATTCTTTTCTATTTACATTCACAATAGCTACTTCAATCAAAAATTTCATAGACCGTATCGAACCAACTCCAATTGACGACACGATTAATTTGGAAATCCAAGCTGAATAGAGCTCACAATGAAAAGCTGGACAGCCCTGATTTTTGAACCTTATTATGCTGCTTGTAGCTGCTGCATTTACTGCACATTTTTTTTGGTTTTTTTTTTATGCAGCGCGTTGCACGTTGGTTTCCAGTTTGTTTGTTGTTTTTGCTTATGCATATTCAGCAATCACACAGACAGACGGACAGACAGATACAAGACTCGTCGGTGCAGAGTGATATATAAAGCGACTACCATACAACATGCCACAGTACATGCCACACAGATCTATCTACTACGTGTACGTGTAGTAGCAGCTGAAAAATCATGCATATCCAACATGTCGGCGGACATAGGGACATAGGGACAGACGGACAGATGTGTTGCGCGTGAAATGAGTAAAAGGAACGCAACAGATACAAATAATGCTACGAGTATTCTCACATTCGCATATTTACTTTGTATCACTTGTCACTTTTATTATTATTACTTACTGCTGTTGTTGTTGTTTTTGTTGTTGTTCGTCTTGTTGTAGCTGGTGATGCTATTATTATTATATCATTCTTCATCAGATTCATTCATTCATTGTTATTTGTATCTACGATATTTATAAGCATAAAATATTCCATTATTTGCCCGACGCTGTCGCTTATACTTGTTGTAGACTCTCAACTGCTGCTGCTGATGTTGCTGTTGCTGTTGCTGTTGTTTTTGCTGACGATCCATTGCCGGCATCATTTTTGTTCTGGTTGTTGTTCTTGTTGTTGTTTTTATGAAGGGATTAATTTCTTGATTTACCCCACAGAATATTTTTTATCAGCATAAATGACAAAAAATGAAAACGATGAAATTTTATTAAAATGCGCTGCAAGTTAGGAGCGTGGTTTTTTTTTGTTTTTCTGCAATACCCTACATTTAAAAACTTAGCGGAATTAAGAAATTTGATGCATGATTTGTAGTGTTTTGTGGTGTTATTTCAGTTAAACTTAGATTAAGAGACTTTAAAGCAATTAAAGAAGATCGAATGCAATATTTTTTTTTTTCAAACAGTTTCGAGCCAACAAAAAAAAAAAAACACTAAAGAGTAAAAAATCTATTTTTTGCATTGTAAACCTGCGCAAAATTAATAACTCCTGGGAACAGCATATTTCAGGAGTTCTTATAGCATACCAAATACTTTTCTTCTGTTATGCTTGCCTGAAAAAACGACTTTTGTTGCTTTTCTGCGCGCTTTCTGAACTTTTTTCGAAAATAGAATTAGCAAAAGAGATGTGTTAATTCTTTGGGTAATGAAAAATACATACGATATATTCCAAATAGTTCTTGGCATGAGTAGTAGTAGACATAGTAGGAGGATTATATACAAAACTGATACATATAGCATAATTTACGAGCGCATCTTTGGTTACTGCTGTCCAATGCTTGTTACTATTACCATCTGCACCTTATCCTTTCTTACGCCTGTTTTGTCAAATTCTCTACATAAAAATATGTTTAATACAACAATTAATTACAATTTGTGCTAAAATAATTTCTAACTTTTCTTGAGTGTTGGTAGGAGTGTCATCAGATCGTTTTCTAAGTCCATTTTCTGAAGAAGATTGGTAATTATCTACAGAAGTTTGGATAATGCTTGTGCTAAGAATGGTTATGCGTGCTATATCCCTCAACTGTGCAACAATTCTAGGGAAATTCATATAGATTTGCTGGTATAGTCATATTCTAAAGCCATTTGCTGCTTAGGACTAGCCTAATTTTAAAAAGGATGCCAAGTAGTTTTTTAAGCGTAAATTTAATTGAACTAACAAAAAATACCGCTACGATCAAGTATGCTCCACTTGATATACATTGTATCTTGAAAGTTGCTCCCATCCCTGCTCAGGCGTCAATATACTACAAAGATTTTGTTCATAGATCTCCATTTTGAATATGCTGAAAAGTTTTTAGTGGTGCTTTTGTTTCTAAAGAACTCTTCTCTAACTCTTTTGGAGTCTCTAATTTATAGAGAACGAGAATGAAAAGTATGATATATGGTTACAAAAAATATCTATAACTTATTAGAACCATTGACATAAAATGGATCTACTTTATAGTTTATGTTGACAACAAAACCGAAAACATATTTATACAAAAACTGAAAAATGTGGGAAAGTTTGTATGGGGGCTACCCCTTATAGTAATGATCGCACGTGTATTTTATACATTTTATCTGAAGAGGGAATCTGAGAGTCGAAATATAACTCTTCGAGTCTCCGAGTTTACTACGCTTGTGACATTTCTTTCTAAGAGCCAAGCACGGTAGATCAATAGTGTTCGTAAATATTTATAAAAGTAATATCTATTACTCCTTTTGACAGCACTAATTTTTCAAGAATGCATATAAATATTGACTTTCAAATACAACAATTTTTTTTGATTTGTTTTCATATTATAAGATTTAAAGGTCAAAATCGAATGCTTTGAAGTATAAGAACTATAACTATTCTAAAAAATGTCACATTTTGGAGCAAAGTAATATTGAAAGTGGCTCTGATCCTTGCTCAGGCGCCAATATGCTACAAAGTTCTTGTTCATAGACTTCATTTTTAATATGCTGAAAGGGTTTATTGGTTGCTTTGTTAAAAAAGATTTTTCTAGAAACTCTTTCGGAAGTTCTAAATTATCGTGAAAGAATAAAGTTTTTTTGTATGCAGCTCCAATTTAATTTAGTAATAACTATTCTTAAAATTAACAAAGCTCATAGTTCATATCAGAGTTCTGAAGCAAGGTAATATTAAAAGTCGTCGCTCCAATCCCTGCTCAGGCGCCAACATGCAACAAAGCTCCTGCGCATATGTAAATCTCATTTTGAGTATACTGAAAAATCTTTAGTGCTAATCTTATTTCTAAAAAGACAATATAGCGCATACAAGCTTCGTTTTAATAACTACATTTAGGCAGATTCCTACATGTTTATTTGTTTGTATACGTTATTGTTGTTGTTATTCGTACTATTGCTACTGTTGCTACTTGGTAACCATTGTTGCCTTATGCATACTTATATACATATTTCCCCTCTTGTCTTACCTAACAATGGCAACATCGGTTGTTGCTCTTCGCTACATTGTTATCAGCTCAGTTACGCGACACTCCAACCATATCACTCCAATTACATTCGATCCAATGCTATTTGGCTTTTGTTGCATGCAACGTCGCTACCCGCTGGAGTTATGATGCGCTCAGCTCTATTTGATGCGTACGATATATTTTGTATACGTACGTAGCAGCAGCAGCAGCAGCAGCAACAGTCGTAGATACTTTTTTATCCGGTGCAATTGCGTGGAAGCGATTTCAGCGTTTATTGAAAGCAGATCCCCACACAAAATGACGACGACAACGATGATGAGAATGATGACGACGACGATGAAAGTAGCGATATATATGCTAATACCTTTGTCAGTTCGTTCGCATGTTGCCATCATCTACTCTTTCATCAGCTTCTTTCGAAGCGTTGATAACTTTTTCTACTCGCTTTCATTTTTTCAATACGCTTGATGTAAAAAGGAGCAGCGTATGTTTCCCATCCAGGCCGCCAGTTCTTACTCAATTCATTCTGCGCATTTTGACTAGATTCTGCCATGCGTTGACAAAAAGTGTCGTCGCCAGTGAGAAAGTAAAACCCAATTCAATTCTTTAGATACTCGCGCATTCGCTTCCACATTGAGTTGAGATACATTTTGTATTTTTTTCTCTGCTGCTGATGCTGCTGCTGCTTTTTTATCAAAGGGATTATGTTTTTTTATTGTTAAATTGTTTTAGATTTGTTTCCTCTGCTCTTTCCCTAGAAATGTATACATTTACATATCGTAGCTATGTATGTATAATGTATTTTGTATTTCATTTCATCTGCAATTCAAATGCTT
This sequence comes from Leucophenga montana, assembly GCA_035044765.1. Lineage (NCBI taxonomy): Eukaryota > Metazoa > Arthropoda > Insecta > Diptera > Drosophilidae > Leucophenga > Leucophenga montana. The sequence continues at coordinate 54,018 of JAWNNQ010001912.1, read as the reverse complement.
TTGTTGCTTTTGTTGTTTTTACATTTAAAAATTTCCATAAGATAAGCGGCGGCTTAAAATTTTTAGTTTCGTATTTTGTTTGTCGCACATTTGTAGCGAAAGGCTTACCAAGGATATGCCAAGGACATCGGAGACCAGTAAACAGCAGGGTGCTGACATGTAAATGTGGCTTAAGTACCTGTAATTATGGAGAGTTTTTTTTTTGTACTTTGTTTTGCATTTATTTTGTTTTTTTATTATTGTCACACAATTTGCTGTGTTATGGATTTGGAACTCTTTTCTTTTTTTTATGACAATAATTATTTTATTTCAATTGCATTTGGCAATTTCGGACATTTCCAATAATTGAATTCCATTTGCATTTTATGCTAGCATATACAAAAATATTAAAACAGGCGCAGCTGTTCGAGGTTTATTCAATTGATAGTCAATCTTAATTCATAAAATAGTAAGGCTGTTCACAGACCTGTCGTAGTGTTGTAGAATTGTAGAAAACTAAATAAAAATGTAAAATACAAAAACAAAATGTATAAACTGAAATGTTACAAAACATCAGACTTTTAGGTTAGACTTTTGATCGGAATAATTGCATATTGTACTTTTGTTGAGTGTTGTGAAAAGCCTTGTAGAAATGTGGTATTTTATACGAAATTTTAAGGTTTTTGGAGTTTGGTTAATATCGATCATAATAGCGATTAGTGAGGGACAGTACTGTTTCGGAGTACGTAAAAATCTTCATCAGCAGTTTTTCTCGTACTGCCTCATTCACACTTTTAGTTTACTTTACATTACATATCAGCATGAACACTTCATGTATCATAATGTAACATGAATGAAAATCAAAGGTCTCGATTTATAATTATCGACCTATAATTATGTTCCACCGAGACCCTATTTATATTCTCAAACTTATATAATGGGTGTTTCAACAAGACAGTGTGTTTTTAATTTAGTGGCATTTTCACAATATCTATCAGCTTTCAAAATTTCATTCGTTAACATTTCGCACGTACACAGCATTAAGTTAACGGCACAAGCTGAAACGACGAACCAACAATTTTTAAGTTAAGGAAAATTTTGTGATATGCCCAATGTCAAGTAGATTCAAAATGAGAAATCGTCAAACATCAAAAAGTACCATTTTATCGAATTCACTTTCACAATATTTTTCCGAAAATGATAAATGATAAATGGAACCGATGAAAACAGGATATATTTGTACAACTAATAAGGTACACCTAATAAGGCACACCTACTAAGCCTGTGCTTACCTGAAGACCATCTGCATGACGAAGCGATGATGCTACCTGTTCATCAGCATAATGAGCTGCTTTCGAAACAGTTCTTGTTAGGTGCGTACAGAAAACATCATCCGAATCATGGCACCCCCACGACACCAGCACCTACCCAAATAAGAACCGATAACAGGACCTATAAGACGAGTTTCAATCGTTTTATTACTGTAAGTAGCATAGAGGAGTATGATTATACTTCTGGAAGGACTCAATTGCATAAAGATGCAATTGAAGAATCTATACGCTCTTATAGGGACCATATAGTATTAGGTGGAAGACCACCACCTATTAATGAGAGCGAAAAACATCTCCCTCGTAGCACCAGAACGAAACTTGCACAGTTGAGATCCGGTTGGAGCAATATGCTCGAGTGCTACAGAGAAAGAATTGGGATAAGAAATACTAGCTCCATCGGTGTTCGCTAATAACACTAAAACGTACAATACTTTATCCAGCCCGTCGATATTACAAGCTCCATGGTTTTTTTTCTCCTTTGTAGCATTATTTGTATTGATCAGTGCTACGAACATTTTGTGTAGGTGGCAATTGCATTTGGCGTGACCCCCACACAGGGTTCGTAGGCTGCATTTACCCATAACGTAAGATACACTCAGTGCCCGTTCGCCCGTCCCTTTTCCCAGCCCGACCATAGTGACTAAGCCATCAGCACAGACATGACCTTACTGATAACTTGTTTCCAGGATCCACCACGATAAAGGTCCTAACAACCCAACAGCTACGGCACGTGAAAAAATTGTATTACATGTTATTCTCCTTGTTGGATTGCAGGCAGGTTCCCTAGTGTAATTACTGCTGAACGTTTTTTTAAACCAACCTCTTTTATGCTGACCAACGCAGCACATCCTGTCACTATCAATACCAACAAATGAACGATAACTAACTAAACAGAACTGAATTGAATAGAATTGAAAATCGCGTTGGAAAATGCAATGACAAATAATTGAAATTAAAATAATGCATGCCAGCTAGCCGCATTAATTGTTGATCGATTGAAAGCAACACAGAGCGAGAGAGAGAGAGAGACATAGAGAGAGAGAGGGAAATAAAACAATAGAGATAATGTACTAGTGCGAGCGAAAAATCCAAATAAAGGATATTCAACAGACAATAGGAAATGCAGCAGCAGCAATCAGCAAAATAATTGCAGCAATTTCCAATTAGACCGCATTCAAAATGGTATAAAATAAAATTTATTGCATACAAAAAGGCGCACGGTGGGCCGCATTCAGCAACCGCAGCCGCAAAAGCTAAAATGATGATGCACAACTCAAAATGGCGGCCGTTGACAGCTGCAACAACAATCAAAATGGCTGCATTTGTTGTTTGCAATGGCAAAAAAAAAAAAAAAACAAAATGAATGAAAAATTTAAATTTTGAAAATGCAAACAGCGCTAATTAATTAACATGTTGAGACTGCGGCAAAAACCTGTTGACAGTTGCTGCGGCAACAGCAGCATACGCAAATACAAACACAAACACACACACACACACATTACACATAGTATAGATACCAATACAAACATAAGCTCAATGTCCTTTCGCATATGCATAAACCATTGTGGCTTGGGGCAGTATAAAGCATTAGAGGTCGACATGCGGACATTCGACTAAAATGAGTTCACAAATTTACGCCAGATATCCTTGCGACATTTGTATGCGATATGTTGCAGATAAATGCTGTAACAAGCGCGTGACATATGTATATGAACAATCAACGCACATATATAAAGGTTTGTTCAATAGGGCCTTTTTTATTTATTTTTTTTTCACGATCTGTTAACAATAATCAAAATATGCGTCATAGGACAGCAACAGACACACATGTGCTTCAACAGACTACATTGCATCCACAAAAAGTGGCCGTATTTCATGACGGCGATATGATTTGATCATATTTCTTCATCGATGAAAATTATCGACATGTTACGGTCAATGGAATTCGCTATCCTGCCACTTTGGGAGACAATTGTTGGGCAGAATTGATTGGACTTGAAATCAGTGATATGTGGATCCAACAAGATTACATGCTCATCGAACTTCTCCATGTAGCATGTGGAACCGCTACATGGAGAAGTTCGATGAGCATGTAATCTCGAGAAATAGTCCTGTCGAATAGCCATCTCGCTCATGCTATTTAACGTTGTTTGACTTCTATTTATTGCGGTAACGTTAAGTCGTTGATTTGTATGCCAAGAAGGTAACAAAATTAGAAGAGCTCAGGAACAATATCGAACGCGAAGAATGGTGGGAAATTGGCGCCAAAGAATCAATCGCGGTGGTCATATGATCGAGATCGAATTCCCTATTTCAGCCCAATATATCAATTATTCTGTGTTTTATTTAAATAGTTAAATATTTTGTTATGTTCTTATTGAAAAACCCTTTACTATATGTGACATACAGAATATTGCTGCCAGCTGATTATTTAGGCAAAATTTATGTCTGTCATTTAATTAGGCGAACTGAAATGTACACAGACATCGAATGCGGCAGAACAATAAAAGCAGCAGCCACATTAGAGGGAGAGTGTCCCGCACAGTACTGCGCAGGATACACACTACCACTTCCGCTTTCGGCAACATTTCGTTCGACAACATTGGCAATAATGCAACAAATTTGTCACTCGTTTGTATTAATTTCAGACAGCATACAAATATTCTGTGTGTGCGTGTGTGTGTGTAGTACAGCGGAAGTAAACGAGACCGACTATAAGAAGGACATGCAAGTGTTGAAGTTATATACATACTATATTAGCTTACATACAGTAATTGCTCTGCAAGTACGCACATAAATAATCCTATTTATACGCCTGCTGCTGCTGCAATACTGTGTATCTATTATATGTTTTCATATCCTGACATGAATCTGTGTGTGCTTTTATGTTTGCGGTTCATTTAGTTTAGCACCCGAAGCTAACTTATTAAAAGTTTGTCATAACTTACTTTGCAAACTAAGCTCAAACGAGTTAGTAGTACAATAAAAATAGCAAGAAGAACAAACTTGTTTTAACGAATGTTCGAAGCTTTTATACACTTCATAAGAGATTTTAATTGAGTCAAGTAGTACAGAATGTGGAACTCTGTTTTGCATATAAATATATATATATATATATATATATATATATATATATTATATATATATATATATATATATATATATATATATATATATTTATATATATATATATATATATATATATATATATTTATATGCAAAACAGAGTTCCATATTCTGTACTACTTGACTCAATTAAAATCTCTTATGAAGTGTATAAATATATATATATATATATATATATATATATATATATATATATATATATGGAAAACGAAGCTCACCGAGCTACACAATTGACCAAATCTTTAAATTGGTAGTTTTACAACTTTAAGTTGAGCGTAACAAAAAACGCAACGCGCCAATACAAACAATTCTATTGCACAGAACGAACCTGACGGACATGACTATATCGACTCAGCCTCCCATGCAGATTGAGCATATTTGTACTTTATGAAGCCATCCTTTTGCCTGTTACATACATTTCCACTATTTAAATATATACTTTCAGCTTATTGGTACAGGGTATAGTAAATATTAAAACGAGAGATTTTCTGTAATGACTTAATAGCTGTGTCAATTTTTATTCGATTTTGGTGACTTAATATCCATGTTAATGAGAATGAATTGCTTTTCTAACCATTAAGCCTACAAAATTTTATGTTGAACAAAAAACAACATAGATTGGAGCTAAATTGTATAAAATTTAAATTAAAAGTATGAATTTCAGGCTATCTCTTTAAGTTTATATTTATTTTGATTCCAATACCAATCCAAGAAAATATCAGAAAGTAACATTTCAATTTCCACTCCAGTCAAAGAAACCAGATGGTAGCAGAAATAAAATCCAACGAAGCATAAAGATCCAATTCAAAACAAGTGCTTAAATAGCTCTATTAAATAAGAAGTACTCACACTTGGCTTTAAGTAATTCAGCGCTCTGGTCAATAGGCAACCCTAGCTAAATTGGCAAAATGAATTACACACTTTTTTTACGTGATTTCACAAACGAAATGTTTAAACCAGTTGTAAGAGAAGTTTTAGTAAATTTGTTTCGATACAAGAATTGAGCAAAACGAAGTAAAATACAAGGCAAATGTAGAAAAACCACAACAGAGCAGTCTTTCGATTCACTTACTCATCAATAGTGCTTGTCTCGTCCTTCTCTTTCGCACTTTAGCTGCCGCTCCGTTTGCACTATAACTGCACATGAACATAAATAGAAATGTTTGTACATATGTACACATTTGTACGAACACAAACCATTAAATTCGACATACGAGTATTTATGATAGGAGTCAGAAAATTGAACAAGGCATAAGAAAGAATATACTCAAGCATTTGGCTCGTTTACTCTCACTTGTACTCACTACAACTAGAAATCTGAGCAAACATTTTTATTTTTCAATACCGAACACTGTTGCCAAATTGATTTATGTTTGCAATAGACAAAACATAGTAGAATTTTGGTAGCAATTTAGATTTCTTTAGGATCATTTATCACATTTTGAATTCTTCTTATCAACTTCAAGCAGTAGTAATGTTAGGTAAACAATCTACCAAAAAGATATTACTTATAAATAGTTACTTCTTTCGCCAATGTACCAACAAATATTATTCAAACTCTCCACCGATATTTCGAATTCCGACAAATTTCTACGCACAAAAAAATGTTGACTGAGCAGTCAGAGTTATGGCCAAACTGCACAATTTATCTTCTATACTTTAGAGCGTTTCATTACAAACTTTCTAACAAACTAATAATACCGGTTTATAGTGTCTGTGTGAAGCGTACTTTAAAATGCGAACACGATATGAGTGTTCAATTGGCATAATAAGCCGCAGATACTTCAGCCGGACTTACAAGTTGAAACTAACAAGCATCATAGATACATACATATAAAACAAAACAGTGGCAACCGGATGAGTGAGTGTTGCGTTTAATTCGCTAAGCCAAGCTAAACGGCTTTTGCGTGCATGGAAAAGTTGTACTTTGTACGAAAAAGGATACATGCTACTAGAATGGATACTAAGTGCCGGCAAGGACGACGACGACGACGATGAATGAGCAGCGAATGAGCAGCAAACTGTAACGACATGACAAACAACAAGTAGAGAAAGTAGCAAAAAGAAGAAAGAAGTCCATAAAAGTATCACATGACATGCGAAATGCGAGCTGGCAGGCAAAGTATTATAGCTAAAATGTTTATATGTACACTCGCAATGGGAAAATAGGCAAGAGTTAAAATAAGAACCAGCTATCGCTTCATCATACAAACTCTTGCATATCCTTATCGTAAGCATTATACAAGATTTACACAACATCAGGCAAGCAAGCAAGCCAAAGTCCTTTGCTCCTTTACTATACTTTACACCAGGACTGTGTGCGCATCATTTTAGCCTTTTCTATTCTTTGTTTGTTTTTTTTTTTGCGTAACGCAAGAAGATACAAGTCTACATCTATCTATCTTACTATTCTCCACTTTTAACTCCCAACACACTGTGCTATACCTAGCAAGTAGCTAGTACAGATGTCCTTTGTGATCAAAAATTACCCGGAATTACTCATTTCAACGAGTCTCGTTTGAATCGATTATTTGGGGTATGAGATGAATTTCAGTGCGACTTGTGTCGAGATTATTTAAATTATGCAGATATACTCATCTTGTACGCAGCTATTTGACCAAAAACAACTTTAATGTTAGCTCCGTATTAATCTGACATGGTCTCTTTCTGGACATGTACCTTTTTCTGCTACACCGACTTAAGTTACAATTCTGTGGACGGCGTTTTGATCCGATTATGTTGACAAAAGAAATTTCGCGGCACACACTGAAAGTTATTCCAAAAAATCGGTCTATAAATAGTGTTTCGAAGAAGCATCGAAATATATATATATATATATATATATATATATATATATATATATATATATATATATATATATATATATATATATATATATATATATATATATATATATATATATATATATATATATATATATATATATATATATATATATATATTGTCTAATAAGAACTACTTTGAAGACGACAAAATAATTATCAAAGAATAATTCAAACGTTGTCGTTTGATTGCCAATTTCCTGGTACTTTTCGATCAGCAGGTTTATTTCCATATATGAAATGCGTAATGTGTAATTTTATGCTGCGCCATGACTGTAATTTCAAGTTGAATGTTGAACGTGGCGAGCGTTGCGGATGAATGAGTTAGCAGCTGTAGCAGAGTTGAGCTGTAGTCAAGCCAACTGCGTGCTATACGCGTACGTGCTGCATACAACTCTGTAACCGTCCGTCTGTCGTCCTGTATGCGTAGCCAACGAGTTGACTCAAGTGAGTTATTTTGTATCCTTGTGCATATGTGAAACCATTTCGCTTCTATTATACTTGCAGATCTGTCCCTCTGTCTATCGTTTTATTTCACTGGTACATATGTATGTACATATTTTCAGTTGAACATAAAGTTTGCAACACACATACTACGCACTGAATGAGATTGGCAGTTGCATGCCTCACCCTCTTTTCCCGCTTGTATGTGTATGTCACGAAGCGGCAAAAGTTTGTGTCAATGTTTGCGCAGCGTTTGTCACGCTACACTTGCATTCAAATAAAGCGAACACGTTGCTACTCTACTCTACTCTACTCTACTCCATTCAGCTCAGTGCTTCCTGACCATCAAGCAATCATCCTCACCTCCATTGCCCTTCATCGTGACATTACAGTGCACTGGCACACCTGTGTGTCAATTGTGTTGTTGCTTATTAGAAAGTGAGTTAACAAATTGTCAACTAAAATTGAAAGTTGGCAAACTTAACATGCAACAAACGCACGGAAACTGTCACAGATATTGCAAAAGTCTGAGGATATTGCTTTGGAATTTAGGTAGAACTATTTATCTGAAAATAGACTGAAGCATAGCAAATTTAATAGATAAGGATTTTATAGTTTAAAGATCAGAATAGCAGCACATCCTCGAGCTCTACCACTTGGGTAGTTCGAGGTAACCAGGTTGTACCTCTGGATTATTTTGAGAAACAACTCAACAGCTTGTGTATGAGAACATAAGCCGTTAGCGTTCCATAGAGCGGTTCGGAGACTTATTTGCATATACTAGCCAAAAATTTTAGAATCATTTGGCTGAACTGAGCATTGATATGCGCCAACATTTTTTTGAAACTTATGGTCCCATCCGATGCCAAGACATAGTTTAGGGCATTTCGCAGGAAATATTGTGTGTTGTGTAGCAGCATAGGATCTGGTGGCATCGCTTTTGGTGGCGAAGTTGCTAGCTGGAGTTTTTCCCTTGTTAGTGAAAAATGAATGGTCTTCTTAACAGTGTCTCTCCTTACCATGGCTGCTTAGTAGACTCTGCATGCCCTGTTCGGCACAGTATGAGTTTCATTACAATGAACGCATCTGGCAGTCGCTGCAGTCGGTCGATTTGTGAGCTCCACACTTCACACAACGGTAAGCCTTGTTGTAAAATACTTAATGTGTCCGAATTTCTGGAAACGAAGGCATTCAACCAGATCATCAAATCAACTAAGTGACTCGATTGTTATTACCGCTTTATACAAGTATTTAACCTCAAAGATGGTTTGTTAGTAGTTTCCGGTTCGAGATCAAGAAATGATATTGGCATGGGCAACTTTCGATTCTTGCCATTGGTCACCTGCCTCACCGTACGACCTAATACAGCCAATTAAGCCAATTATGTGTTCAAGATGGGTTGAGTGACGCAAATTTTGAACACAAATCATGTACAAATGATAAACCGCTATTAACAAAATAGGTGTTCTCGTGTGGCAATGATTGAAGACAACAACTTGGCGAATTTTGCGTCAGAAATCCAACTAACCCAGAAGCTGATGAAAAACGACCATAGACAACGCCATGTTTTTGCTGACTGTGTTCTGGAAAAGTAGGAAGTAGGCGCCGATTTCACAAAAAAAAATTATCTTCAGCAAAGAGGGTTATTTCTGGCTCAATGACTCCATGAACAAGTAAAATGACCAGATTTGGGACAATGCCAATACACATGAGGTCCACCAAGTGGCAATGCATCCGTCAAAAAGTCACTGTTTGGTGTGGATTGTGGGCCGGCGGAATCATTGATTCGTGCTTCTTCGAAAATAACGATGACATTGCTATCACTGAGTGGAAAGTGCTACCGACAGATGATTCCCAATTTCTTGTGACTCAAATTGGATGATATGGATGTGAAAGACATGTGATTCCAACAGAACGGGGATACGTGCCATACAACTGCTGTAACAATGGAGATTCTGCACCAGTGATTTGAGGGCATGGTTATCTCACGTGAACTAGCCACCGAGATCGAGCAATTTGACACCATGAGACTTTTTCTTGTGTACTTTCGTTAAGTCGCAGGTCTATGCCAATAATCCGCAAACGACCGGATCCCACAAAGTCAACATAACCCGTGCTATCGCACCAATTTAAGCGTGATCTATGCACCAGAGTCATTTAAAATTGAACCCCATTTGAACGATGACATATATAGGCCCTCAAATAAAACGAAAAATTCGTCGATATCTCCCACACAACTTGTTTTATTACATTTAAACATATACCTGTCCCTATCAATGTTTCCTTTAATGCAATACAAACTCCGTTTAATAGATATACCAATACTAGTTTTGAATAATTATTCAAAATGAAAATTATAGTTAACAAATTTCAAATGAAATAACCAAATTAAAAATATCAAATTTGAGCATACCAATGTGACTACAAAATACACAATAGAACATTTTTTAATAAATCTTTCGACTGCGAGATATTGCAAACCCAAAGATAACCTTTAAATTTAACTGCACAGAGTAAAAACTCAATCGCTAACAAACAAAAGCATTTAAACTAAGACCGAGAAGCGTTCAAGATATTCTGGTCACATTAAATTATGGAGGAGAATGCGGCTCCCACTGCGCGACACAACTTGACATAATTCTTTTTTCCGCTCTGTCAGTTGTGACTCAAGTCAAGCATAGTTCAAAAAAAAAAAAAAGTATCTACAAGTAAACAAAAGCAAAGCAAAAATCGCATTGGGTACGCTTGAATGACGGCGATGCGACGGTGAAGATGAACTAACGTCTTAACGTCTGCCTTAGAGCAAATATGTCTATTGTACCTACTACATAGAGCCAGAATCTTCTGATGTTTTTGATGCTCTACTAATGCTTAAAGCGCTCAGATATAGTAGCTCAATTGCACATGTAAGCGCAGCTGAGCACAGCAAACAGAGCAGCACGGCTTTGTGTGTCTGTGTGCGTATCTGTGATTGCGTTCTCATTACGAGAGCCGCATACAGTGAGAAGACGGCGAGGAAGTTGGTTCAATTGCCGACATCGGTAAAAGTTTTGACTTAACAACTTCATCAGCAACAGCAGCGACAACAACAAAAATAACAGTGACGTTGTGGATTATAAAAAAAAGATATATATATATATATTACGATAATAAAAAAACAGAAAAATATTTAAATGGACGATAGCGAAGCTTTTATGCACTTCACCTGATTGTCAATTATTTTCTTTTATAGTGCAGCTATTTTTGTGAGCCTTAAGCTTAAACATAGAAAATTGTTATCAAACGACTTATCAGTACTAAAGTAGTGAAAAATGATGTAAAAACTATATGCGAATTATAAGTGCGATTAAGTTTTAAGTCTGTATTTGGTACAATAGCGATGTCAGAGGTCTCTCGGATGAAGCCGAGTAATTGATGTGGGTTTTAAGGCACAATTTGTAACAGTTAGTGTGTTACTTGATTTTCTCCTTAACCGTAGGTATTCGTTGGTATCGGTGGACCATTGCATTTTATACGTACCGTTGGATGTTCGTGCGTCGCAGTGCCCCAGAGTGGCAGTCTGTAAGTCCAGAAAGGAGCAATTATTTCAATTGTCTGCAGCACACAAACTGAGGTTTGTGCTGTTAACGTTTCTGCTTGTTAACCTTGCTTGTTGATCCTTTCCAGTACACCATCTTCTTGTCAAGATTACCACTGAAAAACTTCTGTAACTTTGTAAATTTAATGGTAGGTGCCTCCCAAATCACTATTCACGATATCGTTGTCGAAGTTTTTCCATTAGGAAAAATGTGCCAAGCTGATGGTCAATATTGCCTGCATTGAGCTTACACAGATCCAGTATTGGCCGGTTCTGCATTCTTCATTTTGTTTCCACACATAAAATAGGTCTTCAATGGATGATTCTGGTAATTCTGGTTGTTTCACTTGTAAAATGTTTATGTTTCTTTCTCTCTCTCTCTCTCTTTCTCCATCTCTCTCTCTCTCTCTCAAGCAGTATGTTGTTTGTCTCTTGAAACGAAGGAATGTGTGCAAAACGTTCGGCGGTATACAACCGTACAAAATTTAGCTTTTCCACTGCGTAAAACTCGAAAGTACTATTTCTTCGTTGTGTTTAAGAGTTCTGCTTGTATTGGCGCGTGCTGCTTAATATCATAACATGACATAATCAAAAAAAAAAAACTTAAATTGCTGTGGATTATTCAAATATTTTCGTATATACAAAATATGTTTTATGCAGTAAAATCCTTAAATTCATAATAAATCTTACACATATTTATAATACTCTCTTTGCACACTATATGCGTAGGGTATATAACAAGCAAAGGCAATGCCATGTTGTTGACGATGTCGTCTTGTATGTACTTAGTTAGCTTCCGCAAGGAACACGTTCCTCTGCCATTACGCTCGCACTTCATTACTCTTCATTCGTCTCAAGATACTTTAACTTATGGCGCAGTTTAAGTTCAGCTTACTTGCTGCTTTACTGGTGAGCTAATCCCATAGTTGGAGTGAAATTTGTCGTACAGCCGATATAAGCGCACAGATACAGATACATCACTGCTGCAGATACATACCTACTCGTACTATGTGTGTGTTTGTGTTTCTGTTTGCATGTAAGTTTGTTGTTTCTCAATAAGATTTCTTATGGAATTAAGCGAAATCAAGAGCAGCAGTCGATGCCGTTGATAGCTTCAATGATGTGGTAGATTGTTGAAGCAAATCGCAGGAAGCAGCATGGAGGGAGCCGGAATAACACGAAAATGCGTTAATGGCTTTGTGAACGAACGTTGAATGAACTGCAGAACGAACGAACGAACAAACGAACGAAGGAAGCTGAACCAGATATTATGATTATGATTATTATGTTGTTATTAGATTAAGAGCAATTTTAACTTTGTTTTTTTTTTCTGTTTTACTGAAGATTCTTGGCACACAGTTGCTGCAGCAACATTTGCTCCTCAGTTTTCTTCAATGCTGCTCATTATACTTATTGTTTTTGCTTTCGATGCTGTCGTGCGTCGCTGCCAAGTTTTGTGCGACGAACTCCACTCCTTCTTATAACGTGCTGTGCCAGTTTTGCGCTACATTCACTTTGGATTTACTTAGTTAGCTGTGTATTTGCCTCTCTTAGGTCTTAGACCAATCCTCTAAACATCACTGCTCATTCCAGCGTCTTCGCTGTACTGTATTGCTCTGCGCTGCTGCGCTTAATTGGTTCGCTTTTATTACTTTCGAGTGTTTTTCAAGCGCATAATTCCTGCCTTGCTTCCTGTCTTTGGAAAATTCTTATACTGCTGCTTTCACTTTTCTTGCCTTATTTTTCTCGAAGTTTTTCTTCTTCGATTGCTCGTGTACGCTTTTTACGGCTGTGTTCACTGCTGCCGGAAAATCTTTTTTTAATTAAATGATCTTTGTGCATTAGCACGAGTGTATTCGATAAGAATTGCGGGCTGTGGTGGCGTGCAGTTTTCGCATCGGTGTAGCAACTACTAAAGGTAATGTTACTTCAGACAGCTGGGCTTACTAGCTCTGTACATGTTCGTGGCAGTCAGCTCATTTCTGCTTGTTGGTGTAGACCATTTCAACATAATCACCTCCTCCCAATATTACACACACTCATTTTCGCATAGTCCTTAATGCGCTCGTCCTTCGTAGTTTGTGGCGCCATTTTAGCGCGAAATGAATTTAAATTGTTTTTCTTAATTTTCCATTTATCTTTTTCTAGCTACACCGACAAGCGCGACGTCTCTACGTAGGCGAAATGCATTATAAATAAGCAAAAATTTTTAATTTGGTAAAACAGAAGCTTGAATACGCAACACATACAATATATTTAAAGCTTCAATTAGATAATTTTTCAGTAATAATACAAGTTGCATTCACATCAACTTTTGCCTCCAAAATACAAGTAAGTTTTGAAGGTCCTTCACAAATTAAATAATGAGAATTTTTACCATTTAAAACACTTCTCTTGTAACGCAAATTAATCTTAAATAAAAACTAAACAGCATTTAAAAACTAGAAACAAGACTTCTTATTCATTCAACGTAGTATTTTCTGAAGGCCCAAATTGCTATATCCAGTTTTTTCTCTTCGTAATTTTTAAAGGAAGTACTAGGAAGCCCAGTGTTCGACTGCAATTTAGGGGGTAATTTTTGCGATTCTGTATCGCCGTTCGTCATATGCGAGAGAAATACCAAGAAATGTTTTTCTCTATCGTGCGCCTCCGTTCAATTTGCGCCAGAAATACGTTGCATAGAAAAAAAAAGAAAAAAAAAGGGAGAGAGAGGGACAAAGGAACAAAATATGTACTCACATATGTGTAGATATTTCATGTAAAGTGTCTAGTTGACCAAAAGTCCGAAAAAAATATTGCCTCTTCTCCTTTGTAATGGCTACATACAATACGCATTTAGTTTTAATTTTTAGTTGTATGTACATTCTTAATATTATTGTTTGATTCGTTGTGTGAGTGACGATTGTTTAAGTCTTTTACGCTCAAAATATTTAACCGATTTTAATCAAACTGGCGTTCTCTCAAAGGTCGAAGTTCGTCCTTTTGTCTTAAAAGTACTAAATAATAAAACGTAATTATAATACGTTAGTGTCACAGACAACACTAATTGTTCAAATTTATGAATAAAACTTTGAATCGAAAGCATTATCAGCGGCACCCTGATTGATTTGGAAGCAGTAAGTCGCCTTTCTTAACTCTGTAACTGCATAAACTGCTTGTAAATTATAACATACGCTTGATGAAGAAAGTTGGTTAAAACCTTGAACGTCTAAAATATTCATCCGTAATGGAAAAAAAATATAGATTGTGCACCTCTTCATAATAAAAAAATAAAGCGAATAAATTATGTTTAAGCGTTGGCGGATCCAGGGGAACTGGGGAACGTTCTTAAACACCGCCCTCCCCCTATAAATCATAAAATAATAGTCTTTGTTTAGTAGAGTTCAAACAAACCAACGCCCCCAAGGTTAGTAGAATTCGCCATGGTTTAAGGCAGGTAAAATGGTAACGAACGGTTATTCCTTCGCCTATTTATATAGACTGCCACCTTTCAAATAGTAGTTAAATTTTTTGTTAAAATCGGTTGGTCAGAGCAACCGTAGCAACCGTCACAAAAAATCTGCTTGTCTTTTAATATATAGATTCGTAAACGCATAGGAAACGTCTTTGTACTAAATGACCAACTGTGAATTTGAAACTGTGATTTGAAAATCACAGTGATTGTATATTCCAAAGTGCTGTGATTGAATCACAGTTGTAATTCATCGATTGTGATGTATCACTACTTTCCTGTGATTGCTCCGTTGCTTGTGAATGTGCATTTGTACTATAAAAGCCAACAAATTGAACGAGTGGTTCCGTTGTTTCAAAGAACTGTTATGATTGATCAGTTTAGAATAATCACTGCTAAACTGATGATCCTCTTGTATGCCTTTTTTTAATACAAATGCAATATCAAATTAAATTTTAACTGAACTCTGAAAAATTCGCACTTAGTAAACTTAAAACAAAATATTTTTAAAGTTTTTTTAAGTTTCTCCACACCAAACTTTGATCTCTCCAGTTATTTACAACTTCAATGTAAAAAAAACTTTACAAAAAAAATGTAAAATACTCTGCTTCAAATAATGTATGCAGGGTATGACGGAAAAAAAACTTAATTACAACAATTATTAGAAGCCAAAATGTCTGGATATTTCATTTAGTTTATAGTCGAGACGTAAAAGCAAAAGGTGGTTTTGAACCCAAGGCACTTCTTACCATTTTGTACTTTTGCTTATTGTTGTTGCTGTTGTTGTTTCCAGCTATTTTAATTAAATATTTTCACACCTACTTCATTTAATCGGCGCGTTTTTTGGTGTGTGTCTGTCTATGAGTCAAGTATGTCTGCAAGTTGGGACTTCTTTAGTTTAGTATTTAGTAGCAATTTCCTGACCGGAGGCCAACAGACATCGAGATGCGATAGCAAAAAGAAAATAACAATAGCAACAGAAACAGAAACGACAACTAACATCTATACAGAATGTTGAACAACGTAGTGCGAGATGAAGTACATTTGAAAGCAAGCAAAATATAGCATTGGCCTAACTACTATAAAAGTTGAAGTTCTTATGCCTGCCTGCCTGCCTGCCATAGACGCAAATTTTGTTGCTCTTTCCTGCGCTTTATGCGTCACTTCCGGCGTTGTGTCCTTTTGTTAGCGCATGCGGCAACACTTCCGTACAAACTCTTGCAACTCTCCGACAATCATTAAACTTTTAGCACTGCACTGCGAAACAATGGTTATAAATATACAACATACATACACATATTTTTTCTCTCAGCAGTACTTGTAGCAAGTGAACCGCAACGGCGAAGAAAAAGTCATTTTTCAGCTAAATGAATTTGCGGAAGTTGCGCGAAAATTGCGTGTTCATTGTCCAACAACTTCTGGCCTCTGAAGCATTCGGCCGCAACAAGTTCGTTCGTTCGTTCGTTCGTTCATTCGTTCAATGAGAACTTAATGAGTGGCGGAACTTCTTGCAACAGTTTTTCTTGTCTACCCGATATAATTTTCACTGTCAAAACGCGCTAAAACTTTTTGATACTTTAACTAAACTTGTGCATTATTCTTTTCTTGCAGGTCCTCCGGGCCCGCCAGGACCGCCCGGCAAAAGAGGGAAACGTGGCAAAAAGGGCGATCCCGGTGAGAAAGGTGATCCGGTAAGTATGAAGTATGAAAATAATTTAATGAAAGCTATACTCATGACACTCGTACATACACACACACACACACACCGATACCATTTACAGGGACTTAATGGCATTAATGGTGAGAAGGGCGCCGATGGACGACCTGGTGATAAAGGCCAAAAGGGCGATGTAGGACATCCGGGCATGGATGTCTTTCAAACAGTTAAGGTAAGCATTTGGCATAGCAATTTGAAGTTATATACAAAATTAAAAAAAAAAAAAACTGCGCTGCGCTGCGCTTTGTTGCATCTCTCTAATGCGCTATTTCCTTCTTGCTATCTAATTCTAAAATATTTTTACGCAACAAACTAAAATTCAAAATTCACAATCAACTTTTAGGGTCTGAAGCGTTCTGTGACAACGCTGCATGGCGGCACGCTGGGCTATGCGGAAATAGTTGCTGTCAAGGTATTTTTGCGCTGTCACCTGCCACGGTCATTCACTTTGGGTGAAGTCTTGATGTGCAGTTTTTTTTGTAGAACACTTTGGTTTTATTTTTTGTTATTTCTTATTGTTTGGTGTAGTGGTTTTTAGTCCTTATACAAAAAAAAAATAAAAAAATTTGATATGTAGTCATAGTTTATAGTTTTTATTTTACTTTTATACTTCTATTTTTTCTGGAATTTACTTTATTAGATACTGTTATTCTGCTACGAGTTTGTTTTGTGTTTTGCTTAGCTATCTTTGCTTATTTTGAAAACACGTGGGTTGTATGATAAATCATCTAATAATCTATTAAAATTTAAATTTTTATTTTCAAATATGCATCTCTAGCTTTGTCTAAAGTTAAACTTCGTTTACTCACACATCAAAAAATATAGAAAAAAATTATTTTATTTTTGGAATTTTAATTAAAAACTTTGTATTTTGATACACTGAGGCGTAAAATATTGATTTGTCAAACTTTTTAGCCAGCGATAATCAAGATTTGTTCAAGCTTAAACTTCGTTTGCTCAATCTTAAAAAAAAAAAAGAAATATATAACAATAGCAATAGTAATTTGCATTTGGTGAAGAGAGCATTCAAAAGCGTAATATGTAGATTTCTATGACTGTAGTACATTTGTACAATGTTAAACTTCGTTTAACCAGACACCAAAAATGTATAAATCAAAGTGTCGAGTTCACTAAAATACGCTACATTAAAACACATTTTATAAGGATTATGAGTTCGACTAATATGGGCTCCTAGACCATGAATCTACTGTGCTCCTTCCTTCTCATAAGGCCATCGACTTAACCATTGTTGTAAATTCTCGTCATATTAACAAAAGATTTACGCATTCAGAAGACTGACAATAAAAGTCATCAAAGTAAATAAATTGTACTTCCGTATAAACTTTCTTCAAACCCTCGTAACTTGAATATCGAATCACCACATAATCTTCGATTTAAGCGAAGTTTATATACTCTTCTGTAGTTAGCGCTGCGATTTCTGTGCGAACAGTGACTTTGAAATTGGTTGCGCTAAAAATTTTATAAAATATTCATTTAGGTGAATTCCTGTGGTGCGCCCAGCACTTATATAGTGGGTGAATCAGGTTCTTTTCTGTAGACGAAGCATTCCTAACGAGTATTAAGTTGAAAGCTCAGGAAATAGAGTAACCTTCCAAACAGTGAAAAGTGGGCTCTTGTTTTGTATTGATTATGAGTTTTATAAACAATCAGCCTACGACTACAGTAACTCTCAACACCCAATTTCGTAACGATATTTCAAAAACTGAAAGAGTAGTTTGCATCGATACAGATAGTATACCATAAGGTGGCATATGTAAGCGTATGTAAGTTCCGTTTTCCATAGGCTTCTCCATGCTACTTAACTTTTCTCTTATATGGTAACTTCTTATTCAATCCAAAAATATCCCAAAAATGGTAAAACAAGCTCCACTTATTAATAATTTGAGTCTGAGTCTGTGAATATGGTTTCATAATAAGACATTATCAATAAATTGGAGTTGACACGTTTTACGGAATTCATGAAACTTTTTATTCACAATGCTTGACAAATCTTGCCTCTAAAATCGACTCTCAAGCACCGTAACAGGCTCAAAAATAATCCTATCCGAACCCAGCGTCTCCAGTTCATTGCAAATGTGGTTCGATTCAAAATCGGCTTTCATCTCTGCAAAATGTTATCGATTTCATCTCTACAAACTTACTTGATACTTGTTTAAGAAATACCTGCGACCTAAAATTTTTGCTTAGAAAAACTACCTCATATCTATATTATATTGTTAGACTGAACATACAGTTCTCATAGTACTAATTTGCAACCATTTTGTCCACCATATCGCAATATGATTTTCACATGCATTTTGGTTCATCAAACACGAAAATCACATTTTATAAAAATTTCATAAGAAGTTTTTAAACTTTTTTTCAACTGTCTGAGTTTTTCCTAAATTTTTAAGTATATCTCGGCTTGGTCATAAATATAAGCTCTAGAATTTAAGGTAATTGAAGTCTCTACAATATTCTTTTACATAGTTTTGAAATAAATCCATTACTTCAATTGCTAGCGATTTTAAAAACTTTGAATTTGAAAAAAGCTTAAAAATAGAAGGTACTATTAATGAAAATCCATGGATAAATGGCGAAGTTAAGAATACTAGCACTCTCGGGGCGCTACGATTTGACGATGAATTTTTATAGAACTAATCAAAATAAGACGAAAAATTGGTTAACATTTTTTTTTCGATATCTCGCTTAGATATGGGGGTATCAAATTTGAAAGACACCAAAAAATTCCATATTTTCGATATCACGACAACTGGGGGAGATAACGACATTTTTTTCGAATTTTCGTCTAATATTGTCGTGTGTTATAACGAAAAATTTTAAAAAAAATGTAACTTAGGGAGATATTGAAACATTGTATCTTTGTATTACGAAAACTAAGCGAAATATTACGAAATTTTATTCATATGTTTCGCCTTATTTTGACGAGTTCAATAACAATCCATGGAATCAGATCGTAGCGCCCAGGGAATCGTAGAATTCACAGTTTTTCAGTAGAAGACCCAAAATAAAGCCAATATTATCAAAACAATTTTTGTGTACTGACAACTTTATCGAAGAGCTTGTTTGGACAAGCCAGACAATTAGAACTCGAGATATACTCAAAAACGCCGGAACAACTAGAAAAATGTTTACAATATGGCACGAAATGCTTCTCGTCTTTAGTGAGCCAAAATATATAGAAAAACCGCAGTGAGATATGGTAGGCGGTCAAATTTTTCGATTTTGTAAACTGATATAATTTTTAAGCAGTTTTTCTTTTGATTTTTTTCGGCTGAACTTTTACAGCATTTTGTATTTTATCCGCATTTAAAAAGATATTAAACTGCGCAGCCATTTTTCTTATACATTTATTTTTTTCTTAACATTTCTTTTTTTTTTTTTTTTTTGAAACATTTTTAATACAATTTGTTATTATTTTTTGTTCTTTTATTCTTTTTTTTTCATTTCGTTTGAATTTTGTTGTTATTGTTGTAAGGATTTACAAGAAGCGGGCGTAAATATTTCCACCGCAACTGTAATACAATTGAAGGTAAGTCGTTTTGTTGTCCGACAATCTTAATTTTGTTTTTTTTTTTTTTGTTGTTTATTTTTCTTTTTTCAAGGAAAAGGTAATAACTTAACAATCAAGCATGTCCTTTGTATTTCAGTTCTTTTGTTAGAGTTGCACGTGATCTACCTATTAAAGATTTCTTTTTGCGTTTCAATGAATGAAATACTAATTCGAAATGTTTCTCAGGGTGAACCAGGCGAACCAGGTCCACCAGGACCGCCCGGACCACCCGGCGAACCAGGCACACCGGGTGAACGTGGACCAGCAGGCGAAACTGGTGCGCCAGGACCACAGGGCGTACCAGGCGAAATTGGACCGATTGGTCCGCCCGGTGCGTTAGGCGTGTCAGGCAATAAGGTGAGTTTTAAAGACAACAAGGTTGCGTCTGTCCGTCTGTCTGTCTTTCTGTATGTGATCATAAAAATAAAGTCGCATAGAAAAATGTTTGCACAAGGATTAATGCCAGCGCATTGTAAACCGTTGTTGAATAAACACATCGCCCAGACAGCTTAAGTGATGCAAGTAAGTCGTCTTTGAAAATCGACAGCGACGTTGACAAGAAAGTTATCTATTTCGATTGCCACAACGGCGTCGGCTGATGCTGATGCTGATGCTGATGCTGATGATGTTGCTTCTGGCTCAGAGTTGTGCGTGCGCTGTCGCATGCTATCTGCACCACCGTGTATCTCAAATGTGCGCGTCTGCGTCTCTACTAATGTGTATCTAAAAGTTTGTGTGTATCTGCATTATTTTCCCTTTACCTGTCACATTATTTATCGCTTATTTATGTGCACACAATTTACCTTTACCTTTACCTTTACCTTTGGCTGTGCGTTTGTTGCGCTTTTAGTTAGTTTCTTTTCTTTTTTTTTTTACACCCTACACACAACGCGTAGAAAGTGATTTTATTTTGCAGATTAGTTTGACGTATTGCTTATCAATCTTTACTAAATTGAATTAGTATAATGTGAAAGTAATTCATTGTTGAAATAGTGCCCAGTTTGTGTACACTCGTTATCAAAATAGAGGGTGAGTTATTTTAGATTTGGTATAATAGTGTATATAATTATTGCATACAGAAAACTACAATTGACAAATTGTCATTTTTGAGAATATTGTTCAAGGCAGATAATGCAATCACAAGTACAAAAGAGAGTTGATGAACTCGTCGAAGTGGATTAATATTTACGAAACCTATTCTCTTCATCTATTCGTCCATCTGTCTGACTTTTAGCAAGTCAAAATTTCTGTCCCAGCTTGCGAAGATTGCTCGAGTGCTTCATATTTCGCTCTTGTAGATTTCCCGTATCATTAACCAATTCAATAAATTTCGTCATGGAGATGTTCCTTCAAGAAGCAGCAGAAGTGTTTGTTAATCCAATTTCGGTGGCTAGAGCCTCTGCTAAAATGCATCAACATTCGAATGCATTGAAACTTACTGTAGTAGGAACGTTAACGAATAATGGTCAACATTTTACTAAGCGTTTAAAGCCTCATATTAAAGCCTGGGGTGTTTAGTTTGAAATATAATAAATAAAATATTACTCTGGAATTATATTACCAGTTTACATGGTTAGTTTACTGTTTCTTTTTATAATAAATCCTTTTTTAATATTGCACATAGCAGTAAGTTTTTCAAATTGTAGACATGAATCAGGTTCGGATCCTGAGCCTAATCTTAGAGATTGATATTCCACTTATTTGACAAACAAAATGAAAACAAGTGAAATTTTTAGGAGATACACTTAAAGGTATACTCGTATGAATCAATGTATGTATGTATATATTAATCATCTGTTTATAAGAAACCCAAGAAGTAAAAAGTTTTTCAACTGAAACTTTAGGTTTGTATGGGGCAATCGCTGAAACTAAGGTTCAATTATCCGCTGGTTGCTTCAATGCGTTAAAAACTTTCGGACAAACTGATAATAACCTTCCACACTAAATAGGAAGGGTATACAAAATATAATAACTCAACCTTAACTAGCTAATTGGTAGATATTCTGCTTAATCGATGCACAAGAAAACTTATTTTGTTTTCTTACGTAATTGTTAATTGCTTAATAAAGAACCAACAGTTATACCCGGCGTTGTCCAGGTAGAATTTGCCGTAAACTAATTGAGTTTGAAGACGTTCGAATGAAAAAAGTACTCCATATAATTTTTAACGAAATATATATTTGATAGTAATATGTTTAGTTGAATATAAAAACCGAGTTTGAAAACGATTGGATAATACTCTGACCCCCTTTTTCACACTCAGGGTGAATTTTTCAAAACCCAAATCAGCTCTCTACAATTATCGGTTTAGCATAATGCATTGATGATGAATGAATAAATATAGGTAAAAGAAAACGTTTACGAGTGGTCCGCACCCCGGTTAAGACATAATATTTGTATTTTATTTTATAAGTTTTGTGAAAAGGCAGAAGGAAAAATTGACAGTGATATGAATTACTAAGAAATTTATATGTCCTTTGATGTCCTCAAGTACGTTAGGAAAGCAAAATAAGCGAGACAAATGGAGACAAAAAATTCTCGCCCAATTCACAAAATAGAAGTTCGGTCCGTTTGCAAAAGATGGGCCAGGCTGTTGTAAATTTTTCATATAACAGCTGATTTCGGTAGTTTCAGAGAGGTTAGACAGTTGCCAATAGTATAGTTTATATCGCCCTGAGTTTTAGAAAAAAAATATTGTTTTTTACTGTGTTGAATATGTAAAATTTAAGATGCATTTGCGGGAGGTTTTTGTTTTCTAATTTAATTAGAAGAATTGGAGGCAATACTCAATGATGATCCGAGTCAAACGCAGGAGCAGCAGCTTGTAGAAGCATTGGGAGTAACTCAACAAGCAGTTTCCGTACGATTGAAATCGAAGGAAATGGTTCAAAAACAAGGCAATTCGGTGCCTTATGAACTAAAACCGAGATACGTTAAAAGTTGATTTTTCTCTAGCGAGCAGCTGATTCAAAAACAACAACAAAAATGGGTTGTTTACATCGATTTGTGACTCTGGAGATGAGGAATGGATATTATGCAATAATCCCAAGAAAAAATAATATGCTATGACTGGTCAATCGTTGCCATCATTCTCAACATTAACACCAAAGTCGAATATTCATGGTTCGAAGGTCATGTTGTGTATCTGATATATTTCCCGGATATTTCTGCTTCTAATTAGTGGTTGTTCCTAATTTGGATCGCCTCTAAAGACGAGATATTTTTTCAAGATGGAAAGTGAAGCAAAAAAATCAGTCTTCCTTTAGTGTTTTTAACTTATTTTATCTTTTGATATCTACCATGAATAAGTCTAAATATAAATACAAATATGTAATGCTTATAAATTCATACAATTTACGAACTTTAAGTCAGTTCCGGGTCCATCAAACGTCTTCAAATATGTCTTAAATTTATTTATCAATATTTTTGGAGTAAAACCAAAAAAACAAGGACTGTTAGCTGCTCATTTTCAAATTTCCCATACAATTACAAAAATAACATATACCCAATACACAGGGATTATAGTAAAGGTGAAAGGGTGTAAAACATTCGGTGTTAACGAATTGAATACATTATCATATTATGGCGCTGTGACTTTTTTTCTTTTATTATTTAATTTAACATTTCCACTTAATTTTTGTCACTCATTAATCGAGTATAAGTATATTGTATCTTTCCTCTGACACTTTTCATCTCTTTTGCACAATTGTTTTCAGGGTGACAAAGGCGATCGCGGCGATCGTGGCCTTACCACAACAATCAAGGGCGACGAATTCCCAACGGGCATCATTGAAGGTCCACCAGGACCGCCGGGACCACCTGGTAAGTGGCAGTAAACTATGAGTGCTTTAAAAGTATATAAATATATGTAGTATTTACAAAATATGTGCTGGTATAACTATGTGTGCGTTTACATGAGTATCTGTGTGAGTATTTGTTTGCATTAGAGCAAAGCAGCCACTTAACACAAAGACAAACAAACAAACAAATAACAAATACACACTCTTAGGGATCGACAGCATCCCGGTAACGAGACAGCATCGACGGCACCAGAAGAGTGTCTGTCTGTCCGTCTCTGTGTCTGTCTGTGTGGAAAATCGTTTGGTTTTCCATTTACATTTGTTTGTATTTTTCCCCGACTTTTGTTGTTGTTGTTGTTGTTGGTGTTTGATGTTTGAGGCTGCTGCGCTGCGCTGCGGGTACTTTAATTTATTGCCTGGGCGCGCTTTGCCAACACTGAAAATGAATGAGAAAGGAGATTATAGATGCTGCGAGTTGCCACAGCTGCTGCCTGCCACTATACGTATACAGCTGTCTGTCTGTATGTCCGTCTGTCTATTTAACCATCTATGCCTCCACTGTGTCCATTAATTGAGTCACTCGAGTGTGATTCGTAACGCCTCAGAGTGTCGATTCGCTCATTTCTTTAAAAACACTTGATGCTCTTCCATATAATTTTTTTTTTGTTTTTTTTCTAGAACTAAGTCGTAAAAATGCATTTCAACTCAATTAAAAACGATTTGTATGCAGTCAATCGTTATAAATTCCAATTAGATAATACATATTCAAGAAATAGCTTTTTCCTAGATAAATACATATAAAATGCAAACTAAACTTCATTTGATGCTTTTCCTTTTGGTTTAGCTATTAATTCGTTTTATGAGGTTTCACACATTATTTGTGCATTTTGTGAAAATTAATTTTCATATTCCATAAGAGTTTCTATCTCATCTACATTTAGCTTTGCTGGAATTTCATTTGATTTTAGTATTTGATTTTTCCTATTTTGAGATTTATGTGCTCGGAACATATTTCTGCACTTAATTTGCTTTTAATATTTGAAAATAGCACAAGCACGCCCACAATGGACCTAGTACTACACATATGTATTTATACAAACAGTATCTCCATTTCACTTCAGTCACCACTTGCTGTTCATTTCGTTTATTTGATTTTGAGCTACATCCAGATTGTCATAAATTTGTCTCAACAAGTTCGTTTGCTCATAAAAATGCATTTTTGTTGTCATTTATGATGCTTTTAGCAGCTCATTAAGTCAGCTACTCCTTCATACTCTAGCCAATGTGCAACCCGCATAGTATGTGAAACATGTCCATCTTTGCCTTCCACTACTACTACTACTACTACTACTTGTCATGCTCATGTTCATTTCACGTTATGATTTTCCATTGTTTTTAGTTAGATTTCAGAGATTTCTTTCTAAATATGTGTGTTCAACTGTTTGTAGCTATGCTTCATCTGCTGCTCGATCTTCTGATTTTGATGCTGATGCTTTTTGTTGATTGTGCTTGACATGAAATTGCAATTTATTTTCGTAAATCATCGCACATTGCTTGTCTTGCCTCGAAGTTCTGGTAAACGCGACTGGCCAGCATTCTCATCCAATCAATTCTATACTCTGTCTCTGTCTTTTGTATAGAAGTATCTGGCTCACTTTTACATTTGGAGGACTGTTGCTTTGCTGGATTCTTGATTTGAATAAATTACATGTCATTTGTATTTCGAGAGAATTCTGCTTATCTTATCGTTGGCGTAATTAGTTAAGCCCATTGGATTTGTTTAGCACACAGCGAGCGTGGGCATTGAGAAAAGCTAAAAGTTATACCTATATATGTAGCTACAATTGTAGGAGGGTGGTCTTAAATATTTTCTTAAGCTGTGACATAATTTAAACAAATAAAATATATTAAAATAATACCATAATTTTGAAAACTGACAGCTATTCATTTAAAAACAGCAGTAAAATCTGAAGCCCATCCAAAATTGTTTGAATGTTCCGTAAACACTCAACACCTTATTCTAGCGCCGTATACATAGCAGTTTGTAAGTAACCAAAAATAATAAATACATACATAATACATAATACATAAATTAAAATATGATCCCTCATATCATCTTGGTTGCAACAAGGCCTTATATTGTAGCAGGATACGTAAACTATGTCCTGATGTTGCTTTAACCGATTTTGTTGTCATGTATATACTTAACTGTGACTTAAATGCAATATAGGGGAGATAAATGAAGCCACACAATTATCGCCCAAATTCCAAAAGGATTCAGTCCCACACAGCTTCAGAACATATTCCCTTTAACCCATGGTTTAGGTTAGAGTTCAATGACGGTAGTTTAGCATGTCCAGTGTTGCGTTCTAGATACGGCCGGATTTGCACAGGAAGTGTTTGATCGTCTCTGGTGCGGTATCTCATGGGCATCTACTCAGTTTTTCAGTGCCCATTGGCATTTCGGGCTCACTTATCCTTACTAGAACGCTGGTCCTCGTCAAGTCTAGCTTCAGCCAGATACGTTTTGTTTCCCATGCATGCGCTGCATTGTCTCTAACTAATCTGTAAGCGATTTCTTTGCCTAAGAGTTACAATAGGGTGACGTTTATAATTCTAGTGTGAGAAGTTGTGAAATCTTTTACCAGTTTGGAATAGATACCACAAACGACAATCAACACAAACCATGTAATTGATGTCAGCTATTGTGTTGTTATTATTTTTCAAAAATTAGTTATGTTAGAACTGTTGTGGAAGCTAAAACAGTGATACCGCATCTGATGCAGATGACTTGTACGAAGTTGAATGGACGTTTCGTACTATCGTTGGGTAAATCAGAGATAACTGCGCAGAAACGTCTGCCTTAGAGTTTCAATATTCTTTTACAGACGGTAGGGCACGAGCAGAGGAAATGAAAGTCAGTTTCTTCCTGACCTCTTCCCACCAGTTCCTTTTCAAATGAATAATCAACTAATATGAAGTCTTGAAGTAAAATTACTAAAAACGATTGCAAACTATCACTTTCCACAAAATTGTCATTGCTATCAAGGTATTTCACAAATTTCTCAATGCAACCATGTAAAACAATCTCGTCACAATGATAGTGACCTGCCACTAGAGCTAATAATTGAAACTCAACTGACTTATTTGTTATGTGAACTTTAGAAGAATTGTTGCCAGTCAGGTCAGTATGACGATGTCACATCTATTTAAAAATATTAGTTTTACTCCCTGTGGTTAAAATTCAACCATTATAACGGTAATACTAAACAGTTTAGTACCACTTGACAATGCTGAGAGCGTTAAAAACGACCAATACGTTATGCTTAATATAAGGCTAGCCCGTCTAAGTGTATTTGATCTCTGTTTCTTTAACGCTGAGGTTGACAACAGGCTCGAAGAAATATTGATTCCGATTTCAACTGATGCTCGTCTACATGTTGACAGGTCCGTCTGTTGCTTATTTCAACGGCGTCACTCACTTTGACTTTTTTGTTGTAATTTTTTAACTAATATAGAGAACTGAGAGAGCTCAAGTCTTTGTGATTGGCCGAGGGCGTTGGCTGCTTTTTACCTATCTTAGACGCAATTCTCTAGAAAAGAAAAAACATTCGTCTCTACTCCTCTTCACAACCTGTTCAGCAAATATGTTGGGTTTAAGGGGGTTAAAAAGGGTGTGAACCTTTTGCATTTGCCTATTTTTATATATAGATAATAAGTTGTAATTCACAACTAGTTTTAACATACGCCATATAACGCTTAAGCTTATAATCTATGTAATTAATTGTTCATGTTGGGCTGCCCAACGCAATTCTTGAGAACTGCTATGAATAATTTCTATAGTTCGCACATTGGTTTGATATCAACTATGTATTTTTTTGTAGTTGTTGAATGAATTGCGCATACAGTATTTTTTTTATTTAATTTTGTGATTCGCTGTGTATCTTTGTATTTATTATCGTACATTTAGCAGACTTGAAACCCATAGTATATTGTAATATAACTAAAGCTCAGTACTTTTCAGAACACCCTCTTAGAAGTATTGTAGCTGGACACAGATAATTGCAGATGGTTGTGTGAGATAACGCCGCATTTACTTCTTTTACGACGCTAAGCAATGCGGAAGCATTTTTAATAAATTTCAATAAACGCGCTAATTCCGGTACTAGATTCATACTAAATATATTAAATCTGAGGGAAATTGCTTTAGTTAAATTGCGCTATCAGAAGTTTTTCTACTTCCAGTGCGGAAGTCTGCATACATTTTACTTTAAATACTTTGCTATGCGTATTTATTATACCTAAGTACAATACTTGTGTGTGTAAATTGCTTCACGTTGAATTATGCTGCAATAAAAACTAAAATACTTCATAAACAGCAAATAGCAAAACATAAACACAGATACATATGTAGATACTTTAACTAAAAGATAAAGCGCTTGTACAGCAAACCGAGCGACCAATGTCCATTTTGTGAACTTAATAAATTTTCTATATCTTTTGGTACAACAAACAAATGCACACAGATACACACATACATAGCTACAGCTACAGCTCTAGAGTGAGATGACAAATACAGAATTTGGATTTTGGCAATCTGTATGTATGGCTTTGTGTGTGTAAAACCATTTAATGGCAGCATCAACACAACCAAAAACAATTTTTCATTATTTCAAATGGCACATTGGACGGAACTAAACTGGATATTAGATCGAGTGAAGTTCAGTGCTGTTTCGAACATGCTTTATGTATATCTACGCTTACGGCGCACAAAAGGCGTGATAGCATGATGTTGGTGGTGCTGGTGCTGGTGGTGGTTTAAATGAAAAATGGGGTACCAGAGTTGGTCGCAGGTCACTTTTTTGGCTTTTAGA
The DNA here is from genome assembly GCA_035044765.1 of Leucophenga montana. Classification (NCBI taxonomy): domain Eukaryota; kingdom Metazoa; phylum Arthropoda; class Insecta; order Diptera; family Drosophilidae; genus Leucophenga; species Leucophenga montana. Next base: position 25,302 of record JAWNNQ010001912.1, on the reverse strand, counting down.
ATTTATATGCTATTTATTTGGTTATCCAAAACAGACACAAACTGCTGACAACACAAATAAGTTGCGCATAATTTAGTGTCAACTCGGAGCAAGTCTCTGACAGTGTACACATAGCCCCTTATCATATTTGCACAATAATTGCTTTATATATTTACCTAGCTACGTATTGTATCTACATAGTGACTCATACATATTCTATGCTATTTTATAAACTCTTGTTAATCCTTTTTTGTCGTTGCTTTTCACCTTTTACCAACAGGTCCGCCAGGATCACCAGGCGACCGAGGTGAGGCTGGACCCATTGGACCGCCGGGAGTACCTGGCGAAAAGGGACCGCGTGGCAAACGTGGCAAGCGGGTAAGTTGTAGCGCGCAAAAAAAAATGATTTTCTAATTGGAAAAACTTTGTGCACATAAATACATATTTACACATATATATATATATAATATATATATATATATATATATATATATATATATATATATATATATATATATATATATATATATATATATATATACACACTACACTACATAATATGTAAATGATGCCGCGTGTAAATTTGGTGTAAATGCCAGTGATGATGTTAATTTTATGTTAATCTGTAAATATTTGTACAGAAGTTTTGTAAATATTATGTAAAATAGCGTGAATTGCGTTGTGTCGTCCTCGTAACCCAGTTGCATGCTACAAGTACATATACATAGATAGCTACATACTCTATATAAATAGCCTGCGTCTGTCTGACTCCTTCTATACGATTGGCATGCCTGATACTGCACTACACAACCTTTTAACTAAAGACAACCAAGTAAGATTCTAAAAATGTATCTTATCATAGCAGCAGCAGCAGCAGCAGAGGAACGCGCGCACACGCGCGCCTTGGGCAACTAAACTCATTACACGTTCTTAACCTATTTAAGCGACTTTGACAAGATGTGAAATTATGTTTGCTCCTGTAGCAAATGAAGAGACTTTTTTTCTAGATGACAACAATAGTGCTGCCGTTTGAAGTAAATATGTACATAGATACATACATACCAAGGATGCGGGCAACAACAACCAACGTTTGACGTAGAATATGTATATTGAAGAGCAATGGCCGCTTTTCAAACACTTGCCCTACTTTGATATCGCACAACACGCACTCGCGGGCACAATTCCCATGCGTGCAATGCGCATAAGACATTTATGTAGTGATTTCGCAACTTTTCAGACAAAAAAACATTCATAGCATAGCCAGCTGGTGACATACTGAAAGACACGCGTCATATCTGTCAGCTATTTAGATACTTTGCGCCTCATCGAAATTGTCAAATCTTTTACAGCAATTTATTATATCGTATGTTGGCACTGTAAGCCATCACATTAGACAGACATCCAGACAGCCAGTCATACCATTTGATTTCATTGCAGCGCGCTATCTATGTATCTAAATAACTAGAGTTGTGCTGTCTGTAACGATATATCGTGGCATACCAAATAGTGTATCTTGTAGTTGGTTTTTCTTTTATTTCTTTGTATCTGCAGTGTTTTCAACAAGGCGTTTTTGTCAGCATTGCGCTGTATATTCGCATGTGAATGTCAACAGTTCAAATATACTTAACATTTTTATTGGCACTTGAAGCACTATGAACAACAACATCGACGTCATCTTCGATGATGATGATGACGATGACAACGAAGATGTAGAGGTTGCTTAACACATCGACAGCAGCAGCAGCAGCAACAACAACAGCAACAGCAGCAGCCAGTTACAAGAAGAATAATACATACACCAGCTGTTAACTATTTCTACATACCCGTATATAAAAGGGTATATACAAAAGTCTTGTGCTGAAATAGTATTTCAGTAGAAAAACTGAATTGAAACTGTAGATAGTAGCATTTTAAATGACATTACAAAACATAAGTCCCAATATCAACTGATGTGACTCCTTTACATATTTATGCGAATGCATTACCCACATTACTATAAACCTTCTTTACACCCTCCTCCAAGCAAAACTATGTTCCGTTTTGATACACTTATCCGAACATTTTCAATACCAGTTGCGTCAAATTTAATAGTCATCAACAATCGCTGCTGAATATTCACTAGAAAATGGATCTGGGAAGTGCCGAAGATTGTGTATGGGAGAGTTAACAGTTTACAAGGCTCCCTTGTTCCTGACAGCTTCCGCTGTGTTCTTTGTAGAAAATGTCAAATTTCTGGGCATGGACAAGACCTAATTTACTAAGTGGCTTTTGCGAATGCTGCTTTATGTACACCTCAGAAATTGGAAATATTATATTTTAGTTTTGGCGGTGGCTGCCCACCACAGAACTACACTTTTTGGCAAAATTTATTCTCCACATGAAAACATTAAGTAAAATCAATTCAGTCGAGTTTGCCGCATCGGTAAATACCCTGTACTACAATAATTTTAATGTACTAAATTTAATGTAATCGCTGTAATCTTACGTAAATATGTGTGTATAATGGCCGAACACTACGTAATCCACTTCATCTGGATACCTGAACACCAGAACATAAAGAGAAATTGTGAATCAAATAAGCCACCACTACTGACGTACTTCCCGGGAAGAACACAGTAGAGATACCTTTGGGTACTTGTAAACTGCAGTTCACATTAAGATCGAAACGGTTAGCAAGCAGACAACAGATGGGGTAGCTTAAACACATTAAACAATCGCACTGCTCTGCCAGAAAAGATCACATATCTATATTCTGGTAGGAGCTTTTACGGGCCACTGTCTCATGAGGAGACACGCCAGTAGGTTAAATATTAATTCCCGGGATTTCTGCAGTAATTGTGGAAATGCCGAGAGTAGGAAAAGATTTAGCACTTGAGATTTCATTGCCCAGCGCATGTTAGGAAGAGTCTACTCGAGAGTTTCTTCTAAGATAATCTTACAAAGATATCTGTAAAAGAGATCAAGTGTGTCACGTAAGAGCTTCATACTTAATAAGTTTGAAAATCATATCGTATTACTGGCCTTAACCACTGCGACAAGTGAGCACGACTATATTTCTCGTATTTTACCACGCCGTGGTGAAGTTCGTATATGCATTTATGGGGTCTGCCACGCCTCGAATTGCTTAATATTTACATACATCCAAACCCATTTGCCTTTAGGTACTGCATTTAAAAACATAAATCAATGAGGTTCTTTTTAAACACCACAGGGAATTGTCTTAAATTTTATCAAATTTTGAAGTTTTATATTTCTGTATGCTTCTTTGCTTCGTTGAATAAACTTTCTTTATATTTTTAAATAGACATATGAATAGGGTTTGCTGATTCAGTTATATCTGGCTTCTTTCGCTTTTCAAACTAAAATCGAGCTTCAACTAAAAGTTGGAAGAAGCCCAGTTGAAAAGCACAGCTCACTGTAATTTGTAAGATACTTTTTCAATCAATCAATTGCATTTCTTTTTCAAAGTTTTCTATACTTAAACACATATTCAGACTCATTCCTGTTTTTATTTCGAAACAATTTTGGAAAATTGTGTTCGTTAAACACGTTCAGTTTGCACTTTGGCAAAGATTTCACGATTTTAATTCTCTTGGCACTGAACTGACTCAATTGAATTGAAACTGCAAAATCCGACTTATAGTCTAATTTCAGACCAGTTAAACGAGTACAGTTTCGCAAAATCTTACCGAAAATAAAACCGTAACAGGCCTGACTATGCTTCATACCGAATAAGACGCAACCAATTTAGTTAAAGAAATTGTATCTTTAATTTGCTGATTTTTGAGACCACCGTCGCACTGTCAACGCTCCATGTGAATGTTATTTTTTTATAAATTTTTTGTTTTTTTTTTTTTTGGCTGGCAGCGCGCAATTCATTGCCTTGTTTTTGTTTCGCTTGTACGTGTCTGCGAATTGCGCGCGAATGTATCTTTGTATCTACAATATGTATCTAAAACATATAGGCGGCTATATATACATATGTACATACAAACCAGTATGTATGGAAGTGTTTGTGTTGAACATTATGAAAAATGCATAAACAACATGCGCCTTTGCCGCTGTTGCTGTTGATGTTGCTGTTGCTAGCGGGAACTCATGCTGCTTTATACATTTTACCAATTTTTGCCATAGCACTGATTATAGCATTTGAGAGAATGCGCGCGATCCGCCCAGCAATCTCAGCTTTTAGCATAGATACACGCTTCAGGCAAGCGCCAACTGGCGTTATGAATGCCATTACACTGTATGTAGTTAGAATATTTATACAATATGTATCTATACATACTATGTATAGCGCGGCGTGTAATAACAGACAAAAATATATACGCTACATACTTAGATAAAGACAGAGGCTTTGAATTTTTGGCTCCACTTGCTGCCAGTGAATTCTGCCATTCCAGATTTAACCACAGCGTGCCACCCAATGCGATTTTATGACTTTGTGCGCAGATTTGTCTTAGCTGCGGGTATCGCAATGAATCGCATCGAATATCTATTATTTGCTTCGTTTTTTTTTTCGCTATGTGAATGTGTATTTTTCGGCGTAAAACGTGATGTCAAAACAAGCGCAAGAAAAACCATTTTATATCCAATGTAGAAAATATCTCGAATTTCGCCTGGCTGTGGTGTTACGGCGAAGAGCCAGCAGCAGCGGGCACCGGAGTCGTAAAACATAAAAAATTATTTGCAACAATTGGTGTTGTTATTGCTGTTGAAGCTATAGTCGCTACAGCAGCATCTTAAAGATTTTACACTGACGACGAAGATGTTGTACAAAACGTGATTACTGCAGGCTGCGATTTTTCATTGAATTTTTGCTGTCTCACACTCCAGCAACATCCGCCGAAATTGAAAAGAGCTTATACAGGCTTTATCCATACAAGCTAATTTCAATATGAAATTCAATTCGTTTAATACGGCAAAAATTCTCCAAATTTTCGAAATTCCGCGACATTTATGAGTTTTTGTAGACGAAAAATTCGGCGTAATTAACACGAAAAACATTTGTAGCTCAACGTCGTAAAACGTTTGCTTATGACGCGCATTGGCACAGTAATAAAAAGAAGCCCAATTGAAATCGTAAAATAATTTCTTGAGAAAAAATTCCAAAGAATAAACTTAAGTATCGAGTAGAATGAACATGCCACACTTTATGATTACGTGTGGCATTAAATATTTAAATTGATTTCCAACAGCGACGGCGACGACGGCAACGACGCAGTACATAAATATATAAATAAATAAATGAATAACACAGAGTTCAGTTAATTCATACTTCATTTTATGCGTCTAAAATGATTTGGGGCATGTATCTCAACTCTGTAGTTGAAGCGCATTTTCGTCAGCGTAGTAAGAGCGCCGCCAAAGTCAACATTTCATTTAGGGATTTTTACAATTTTTTAATAAAGTCGAAACAATATTTCACACACAATGAAGCATTTATGTCAAATTTATGTTAATACAAACGCACATACACCCTAACACACACACAGACACACACACACACACATACCTAGACACCCACACATACATGTATATATGCACATAGATACTTTCTGACTCCACTGCCCTAAATAGAGTTTGGGGGGCAACCACAAAACGCGCAACAGAATCTGCATAAGTCGGTTTTTCTATTTTTGCAAATCAATGGGGCGGCAGCAATCTCAAAGTAAGGTTTGGGCCAAGAAGTTTATAAAATCGCACATTGGGGAAGGAGGCCAACAAATCTTATCGGCAACATGAAAAAGTTGCTACAACAAAAAAATAAAGTCATAAAAATTGTCAAAAAAAAAAAAAAATAAATAAATAAAAACTGAAAAAATAAACTTCTGATTCGTTCCACATTACAACAGAAACAACTAGAGCAATAACAATAACACTGGTTTACAGGCATTCTGTACAGCGAAAATTCCATTTAAAATATGTATATCCTATGGTTTAATTTTCAAGTTATGCAATTTTTAAGTAGTGTTTTAGGAAATTCTTACGCATTTTTTTTAAGAAAATGCTGTTTTGCACTTCATGCAGCTATGGTGTCAAAATCTTCATTATTTTTATCTTCTCTGCATATGAACCATTAATTCCACTACATTTAGTCTGTGCATCCACCTGTCAAAACAGTTCTGAAAATTGTTCTTTACGGCTTCTTAATTTCTACATTAATTACATCAATTAACTCTGCAATTCTACTGAAGACTTGCTGAGCGAATTTCTTCGATGCCAGTTACCGCAATAAAGTTACTAGTTCTTTCAGCAGTTTAAGCTGTTGTATTATCGTGATGTAAAAAGTAGGGTTGAACTTCATCCTTTCTGCGCTTATCTAACATGGCATTTAATCCCAGTGCTTAGCAATCATTTATTGTGTCAATTTTGGCCTTTATTAGGATCACATTTCTCCAGTCGGGTGAAGATTATGTCCAGACAAGAATCTTCGCAACCATTTAGAAACAGTGAAAATGGTGCCTTTGTTTCATATGACCTTTGGCATTCATTGAAAATTTGTACTGACGTGTGTTGACGCCAGAAGCGGTAAAGAATCGCATATTGAATTTCTTGCAGTGTTGATGTTGGAATTTCTTGCCATAAGACAATTATGAACCGTCTACAATTTTTAAATTTTTTAACAACAAACAAAATACCATCAACTAACCAGCAATGATCCCTGGTAGTGATCCTGTTACAAGTTTTAGTAGATCCCTTAACAGTCCAACCGTTGATAGAGTCTCAAGAACTCTATCACAAGAGGTACCATCCTATATTCGATAAGAAATATTCTCCCAAAATGAAAAACGGAATTCGTTTAGCACTTAAATGCTCCTGCAACAAGGTTAGACTCAGCTGGCCTAAACTAAATCTAAAAAAATAGAAGTACCTTCTAATCTTCCGTATCAAGAGGGATCTTAACATACATTCGAGAATTATATATTGAGGTCCAAAGGTTTACAAAAATTCCACAATAACATCTGCCGCGGTGTCACAGGGCCAATTGACAGTTGCCCACATTGTCTATATACATAGATAATATGGTTCTCCGTTGATAAGCTAAACATTCACTTACATATTTCGAACGCAGAAATAGAAATGAACCAACTATATTCACGCTAATAAGTAGTTCACAAACAGAGCGACTCTTTTTTAATAAACTGTGCACAGCTTGGACGAGGAGATTAAAAATGTCACACGACAAAGTATCACACTGCCTCAAACATCTCTTGGTATCAAAGCGCTCGGAGTGGTTCTTTCTTATTCTGACGACGCTTTGTGCCGGTTATAGCGTCATTATGCAAAGGCGAACGATCTTTGCTGGGATTCCAACTTCAGACAGGGCGTTGAAAAACGTCGTTCTTAGCGGTGCAGCGTGACGAAGGCGGCTTTATAATCAAGAAATATGTGGAGTGTTTTACCAGCATTTGTCGTAGACTGACAAATTGGTCACTTCTCGGCATTTTAGGTGTGAAGTCAGACTAATACTGTCCTGTTTTGAAGATATGTCAAATAATACTCAGATTCTAATCGTTCATCGGACCTTATATTGCATGAGTTGGTACATAAGTTTTCCCCACCAGTGTTAAATAACTCAGCTGGCAGCTTATCACAGCCTGCTAGTTTGTTATTTTTCAGCTGTTTAATTACTGCGCCGATCTCGTTATAGTCCGGTGGCTCTTCAAGACAGCCACCATCAACTGGTGGTAGCATTGTTCCCTTCATCGCCTCAAACAAGGTCAGAGAAGTGACTTCTTCACAGTCTGAGTGCTTTTTTGTGCTTGAAAAGGCGTTTCTCCTCTCTCTCTCTCTCTCTCTCTCTCTCTCTCTGTATCTCTCCTATCAAACAGCTCACGTTACTCCTCACTGAAGAGTTCTTCTGTAGTCGTCGTGTTTCTCTGCAATAAACAGGCGACAACCCTCATCGTTCCAAGAATTCTTCAAAGGTCTGGTGTAACCTATGATCTCTTTAGCAGCCGTATCCATGAAAGTTTAGACATGTCTCCAATGCTCAATATTTTCAAAACACGGAGAAAATTCCCGGAACAGTTGATAGAGTCTGGCTGAAAAGGCTTTGACGGTATGTTATGATTGCTGCTTTCCGACATTTAGCTTTTATGAAGTGTTGAGAGTTACGATTGAGAATTACTGTATGTGTATATCAAAAAATAACCGATACCGTACTGCTACAAATAATTCAGTTTAATTTCTATAAAATTTTAACGGTTAGCGGGTATCGGTTTTTGAAAAATTTTCCGGTTCTGCTACCAAATATCAAACGGTTAATTTTGCATATCGGTGGCAGTTTCGTTTCAAGTATACTAATAATAAATTCGATTTTCATTCACTTGACTTGAAAAATATCTCTATGAATTCTTGAAGTCATAGACAACATGAGACATTCTTTGCAAAAGATTTTCTATTTTTATTTTGTTAAACAGTGTAATTTAGCCTATTGTATACTATGCTACCAGATTATGCTGAAGAAGTTTGGTAACTCTGACACAGTTTTGCAAGCGCATCAAATCGATGGTTCAGGACTGCACAGACATACTAACGCACACATAAAGCGTACAATGAACGAACGTACTTATCTCAATTTCTGATACACACACACTTACTTACAAAATATAACCCAGCAATAACCCACATATGTATTCTAAGGGTAATGGGCTTACCGCCAAGAGAAGGTTGGAACAGCAAGAGATTTTATATGTGCGAAAGGGTTCAATGCCGCTGTACGTAACGACACCATAAGCTTAACACTCTCCGAATCATATACAGTGTGTAAGTGGGTGTTTATGTATGTATGTCTTGTACTTGAATCGTGGAATTTCATTGCTGTTGACTGCCACCACATAAAGCATTCCACTCCCTCCAGCTTACCATCATCCAAAACGCTCTGCTATTAAATCTGTTCGCAGGAATTGTGTCATTTACGAAATATTTTTTGGTTTCTTGCTTGATTGGAGCATATAGTCTGCTGGCTGGATGACTGGCTGACTGCTGTGCGTTTTCGATAAGTTTTGTTAGTTGAGCAGTAATTTTGTGACGTCATGCGTATCTTTATATACCAAAATTGCTTTATAGAGCAGCAGCCGCAGCAGCAGCAACGAAGTCGATTCAAATTTGTAATGCGACATATGAAATTTATGCGAATTTTTGCAAAAACCTATATTCGAATTGTGGTCAGCGCATATTAAAAATTTATGTGCAGCATTCAGTATATACATAGACACATATGTGTGCTGGGGGCATTTGGTACTCTTTAAAAGTACCATAGGGGCTGGTTGGCATGCTGCGTGTCGGCATGAATGCCCAAGGGAGTGAGTAACTTTTATTTCATGCCGCTTGATGTCGTTGTATATACATAAATGAAACAAGAGTAAAACGATTGAAAAAATCAGCGCACAAATATTCCTTCCAACATATCATGTAAGAGTATGTATTATACATGGACGGACGGATAGACGAACAGACGGACGGACGGACGGACACATGTATGTATAATACATGCAAATAAAACACAGCCTAAATACGCAGTCAAATGGCGCAATGGCGAATTCCAATCGCTTTGGAGTGTATGCGGTACATGTGGTGGCTACATGTGCCATCATTATAGCAATTTATACGCACACATTGCGTATACGCAACGTCAATGACGACGTTGCGTCGGATGCGTACGCCATATACGCAGGATGCAGAGTATGAGCTTTACTGCGCATTTACGTTCAATACGGGGTGTGTAAGCGGAAAAGTTATTTCAAAACTTGTTATTTCCATTTGCATCATTTTTCATAAACCTCATTCACATCCTGCTATAACCTCTCAAACCGCTCCGACATCAACCTCAGCGTTGCCTTGACTTGGCATGGCTTTTGTATGCGTTGTAGCTATTGTTATAGCTATTGTTAGTTGTTGTTCTTGTTTTTGTTGTTGTTATTCGCATTTTAACGGAAGCATCTTTTAGCAGCGATTTCCCTAAATACTTCCGAATTTCATAACAGCTCCCCATATGCTACAGATTTCGTAATCTTCATGCTTCGCGAATTTTTTTCGTTTTTATTTTTCAAGTCGATTTTTTTGCGTGGCGGAACATATAATGTTCAACTGTGAGTGTGTGTGTGTGTGTGTGTGTGTGTGTGTGTTTGTGTGTATTCTATACGCCGGAGAAAACTTTTGCCGCGCTTTTGAAAATGTTGCTGAAAACGCATTAGGCACATTTCGACTACCCGTCGTATGCGCAATGTGTTCTAATGTAAAAAGGGAGGCTAGCGCTGAGGAGTGAAACGAACTGCACAAATGTCGTCTGCCAGTTGTAAATTGTAAGCAAAAATGCAGGATTCGCGGGCACAAACAGGCAGGACATACACACACACACACACACACACACACACCTACATACATACTCGTACAGACAGTCAAGGCTAACGCGAGCTCAAATGTTGCGCACTTGAAAGTGATTTTTCTTTTGAAGCACTTTTTTATACCCTTCATAAATACTCGTATTGTATCGTAGCGAAAAAGTTTACAGTTTATCGTTAAGTTTGTAACGTATTATTGATTACAAAATTTTGTATTAACTTCAGTGTTCAATTTATTTACCAATCTGAATGTCAGTTTCTTTTTCTAAACAAACTATTAGATACTTTTTCGAGTTTGACTGCTGGTTGAAAGTAATCACTATAATTTACAGCCACCGACTGGAATAATGTACGATATTACAGAATATCTGCATTATATGCAATATAAATGTCATCAAAAAACTAAAATGTGCTGCATAAAGTGAATGAAATCAACATCTTCCATGCTCATAATCGTCTTCATACCCATACCTCGGTTAAATAGTTGCTATGCACTAAGATGCGCGACTTCTTCATCTTGATTTTGGAAGCAGAAGTAACACAGGAGTTTTAAACTTCATAATAGTATTTGTATGGATTAATATATGACATATTTGAGTCTGTTCTATCGTATGCGCCCGAAACGAGGCTTAGCATATAGAATGCAGCTCTTTGTCGTTAATTTTTTAAAGTTTGTGCCCGAATGCCATCTCTAGTATCAAGCTACATACGAGAATATCCAGAAGGAAGCTGCAGAGACCAAATTAATTTTTTTTTTTATCAGTTCGACAAAACAAGTAGATTGAGACATGTTCCTCTGTCTATTTGGCTTTGGTTGTGCGTTTGAGAAAAATACGAAAAATAGTACAATTTTTATTGACTCTATATAAAATCCGGTACGAAGACTCTCTGGTAAATGGGAAATCCTTTTATTGTTACTAATATCAACTTGATACTCGATATGGTGGCTACTTTTGGACAGACGTTTCATATGCATATTAATGGGCGTAATATACCCACTTTTAAAGATAACGACCATACATAGCTACATTCCACTTTGTGGATTTTTAATAATTTATTCCACTAAAACACTGGCTGAAAACCACTATTTAAGCTTCTTTTCATCTCAAGTGTATGAAGTATCCATATTGATATATCACGCCCACGTTTTTGTATGAAAAACTTCTTTAATAAAGTCAAAATCAGCTTGAAACTCAAAATGGGGGTTTTATATGGACGTCCCTTTCACATTCACAAAATGTCCCGCCCATTTTTGTTCATGTGCCATCTAGACTTTCGGTATGAAAACATTGAATAACTCTGTAATGTTTTAGCGGATTTCGATAAATAAGCACGATTCTAAATCCTCATTCAATACCATTTTTATCGATTCAATACCACACAGAAAGAACGCTCTGAAATTGTAGCGCTTTATATTGATGCCGTGCATCTCTTTTTACACTCTCTGTTGCAGTTAATAAACAAAACTGTCAAAACAGACAACCTATACGTTATTCACGAAACACCACAGCACGACGAGAAAGTCACTACTTGGGCCGAAGTGTGCTCAAAAACAATCATCGGAATAGTTTTCTTCAAACTTGGAGAGACTGTCGACGGCACACGCTATATGCGTGAAAAATTTCTGACAAACTTCAATTTAACTCCTCTCTACTATAACGGCCGAAATGCTGGTCAATGTTAAGCAGAATGCCTGCAAAAGAGCTTTTTGCGTCTTTCGAATGGCTTTCGAAAACTGATTTGAAATAAATGGTAAAGAATATCCTAAATAAAGCTTGCTGACTTGTCGAAATTGAATGAAAAATGTCAGAGTTACTCCACGTTGTAGGTCTAGATGTCGCACCCGTTATATATAATTACACGCAACACTTAAGGTGACAATCAGCTCTTAGACTGCACTTGGGGACATCTAGCGTAAGCTTACAATCGCCACATTTTAGTTAAGAAGATTTAATTTGACTTTCCAATCGGTGGAGATGGTGGCAGAACCGAAAGTATGTCATTATTGTTATCGAATGAGGCCTCTTGTTTACCACATTCAAGCCGGGCTTAGATGAAACTATGCTCAAAGTGACGAGTTTTTAACCTCCTTTTAGGAACTGCATGGACCAAGGGTCACGCCAGTTGATTTTCGTGGGCCAGCAGTTGATCTGGGGATGGTAAGAAGTAAGTAAGAAAGTTATTGAAATTGCCAAAAACAATTATTTGACAAACTTCGCTAGCAGCTCATAAACGTCCATTAGTCACGTATCCTCTGAGTAGCCTCTGAAAAGGTTGGTACGAGTGCGTTGGTCTTGTTTCCCGCCACCGCAAAAAAACGATCTCTGCTGTTTTCTGTAGAATCTAAAACCGTTTGCTATACGAATTTGCAGCAATACACCAAATTTGAATAGCGAATCTCTATGTTGGAGCGTCAATTTGTTGTTAAAACATACGATTGCATTCGATTAAAAAGCTAAAACACTTTCTTTAATTCAACACGACAAATGATCTTCTGAGACCACGACTGTAATAATGTAGTCCATAACGGCAAACCTGCTGTCCAGAAAGAGCCACACGTATTAAGGCTTTGTAGCTTAGCGCATCGCTATGTTGCCCAGATATATTACCAAAGAAGGTTTGTCTGTTTAGAGTGAAGCATAGCGTTTTAATTAAAAAAATTCTTTATTGAACTCATAATCATAATTCTGAATCAATAATAAAAGCTCAGAGTCGCTAAAAACAAGAGTATACATGTTTGAGTCATCCAGTAGTAAGATTGCCTTCAACAGTCTATCCTTTTTTTTCTTTTGTTTAAGCTACAGTTTCAAAGTTTTAACTTAGTGCCTTTAATTCAATTATATAGTTGGGAGATACATTCTATTCTTAATTCCACAAAAAACATTTTATTTTCTTAAAGTTATTTAAAGCGTATTAAAGTTTCAACTTAACCAAACTTTTAGTTTCTTACCATTTTTTTTTTTTTTTTGCTGCTCATTGCGTTCTCGACTGCCTATTAGGCGAAGTCCTCTATCTAGTGCGACTACTCTGTGCTGCTCTTTGTCAGTCAGTACATAGTTTGCGCGAGATCAAAATGATTTTCAATTTAACGCGTTTACGTGTGACGATTTGTCTACTCGGCCGTCCGTCCGTCCGTCCGTCTACACTTCAATTCTCTTCATGCCAAGCGCCATTTGATTGCTTTTTGCGTGCGTTGTTTTTTGTGACTTTTCAAAATGTCATCGGTCGCTAATAACTACTTCTAGCACGTATAGGTATGTATATATCAGTTAGACTTTCTGGCTGAAAACAGAGCGAAACGCGCTGCTTTAATGTGTCGCCTGAAAGTATGCAACGGAAATTTTTGAGTATTGAATACTTTAAAAGTGTTTCTGAAAAAAACATGCCCAACAATTTCTTCAATATTTTCGGGAGAATGTTTAAACATTGTTTTTTATGTTATATTCAAAGTAATTCGTTTTGTTTTTTTTTTTTCGAAGAGTTTCACCTTTATGCAATGCCTCATTTCTTTTTCATTTAAATATTGTAGAATACATACATATGTATTCTACAATACAAAGGAAACTGTATACATGTCTTTGTGCATGTATTTTGCCTTCGACATATGCGAAATTAAATTTATCCCGAGGCGTTGAGTGGCACAAATATTGATACATCCTAATGGATTCTGAAAAAAATTCGTTTTTTTCTCCTCAATTTTTCTCTGTACGCTTGAAAATTAGAAAGACATAAAAAAGGACGCAGCTACATGCTATACATAATAACAACAACAACAACATATTCGACTGCTCTTAAACCTTTTTAAAGGATATATGTATATATATATATATTTTTTAGATACATTGCCAAACTGTTTAAACGTGCGTAGGCGGCAGACAGCGATGTACTTTCGCATGGAGTAAAAAAAAAATCGATAAACGAAAATATTTCAACTTAAAAAAAAACTAAAAGAAAAATTGCGTTTAAAAAGTTTTCAATTCACTTAGAGGCTTTGGCGCTTAATGCATACTTAGAAGGCATGCGAGTGGGCAGACGGACTGACAGACAGACTAGCTGGCTGGCTGGCAGTCTAAACGCTGCAATTAAACTGATTTGAGACTTTAATTATGCAACAAATGGGCGACTAATCCGCAAACGAGCGAGCAAGTTGCGCACAAGCTCAAGTAGAAAGACAAACGAAAACGGAAATTCAACAAAAGGCTTAAATGCGCCACATTAGCAAGCAAAGCGAAAGCAAGCAGGCAGCAAGTAGATGCAGTAATCGAGTGCCGGAGAAGCAGATACATATTCGTACTGCTTAAGCAGCTGCCGCAGCTCAAACAAAGCACCGGATAAGTTCCAGGAAACTCAAGCAGCAACGGAGATGAACAAAAAATGAAAATGTGACTCAAGCAAGCCAAGCAAAGCAAACCGAGACAGTGTGACATTAGGCGGTAGCTGCAGACGGGAGCGTAGTGTGCAGTGCTTCTGGGCGACATCCGCATATGTATCTTGTGCTACTATGCCACTTGAGGCTGCCTTTTCTTTGCCATACACTTCCTTAGATGCTTTGGATGTAGCTTAAAGTCTGCTGCTGCTGCTGCTGCAATTCGAAAGCGTTTTGATGCTGGCTCGACTTGTATGACTTGGCAAATATTTTGCTGTGTGCTAGTATTTATACATATATAAACGAGAGCAGTATGATCATGCAGTGAAATATGATATATGCGAAAATATTATTTTGTCTCTCCCAAAATCTCAAAACTTTGAATTTCCGTTGAATTTGATTGCCAATTTCATTTTTACAGCACGGCGCACAAGTTTTTTTTTATAGTAAATATTCAGAAATGTATGCCCCAATTCCATGAGTGTGCTAAGCAGCGTTATCTAGTATGTGATCTCGTAGGCAAAGACACGATTCGAGATATTTTTTGATTTTGTTTTATTTAATACTTGTATTTTCCTTTTTAACTTATGCTGTTGTTTTGTCAACCAATTCTTAGCATTTACTAGTGCTCATTTTTGTTAATTGTTGTATTGTAAAAACAAAAAAAAAACCTTATTTCTTTTTGGTTGAAATTGAGCTCTTTGACTCTCTGCTCGAAGCAGAACGACGACGTTTAGCTTCTTCACTTCTAGCCTTAGATTCTTTCTTGCGCTGTACCAAAAGTTTAGCATAATCAGCGGCCGCCACCTTGGAAGCCTGTTGACGTTTCTTCTTCAGAGCAATACGTCTGTGCTTGCGCTGCAAGACAACTGGCGTAATGAGACGCTGAATCTTGGGTGCCTTTGAGGTGGCCTTCTTGCTATCCTAATCCGGCAATGAGCGACGTACAACAAAACGACGTACATCATCCTCCTTACACAAATTGTATAGCTTACGGATTTTGCTAGCACGCTTTGGACCCAAACGACGTGGTACCGATGTATCAGTCAAACCGACAATATCATTTTCACCTTTTTTGACAACGACCAAGGCCAAAACAGATATATTAGCATCAACAATGCAACCACGTACAGATTTACGTTTACGTTCACCAGTACGGCGTGGACGATAGCAAGAGTGTCCTTCCTTCAACAACAACCGTACGCGACCATGCGTCAGCACACCCTGTTTCATGGGGAATCCTTGCTTATCGTTGCCACCGGCAATGCGCAACTGATAGCCCTTCCATTCGTCACCGAGTATATCGGCCTCGACAATTTGTCCCATACGTTTCTCATAGAACACGCGCAATTTGTGCTCATCGACAACTTGAAAGAGTTTTTGGCAACCCGTAAAGGGAAAGGAAATGTTCAGCTTCATTTTGTTAATCTGTTTCCAAGAAATTTAGAGGTAAAAAAACAGTGAATATTATGATTATCCTCTTTGTTCTTTTCGCAATTTCGATACACTTACCAATCTGTTTGCTATAATTCACAATTATCGAATTTTGAGATCTGTAAAAATCAGATCGACAAATTTTAGCTTACGTACTTGATCGGAATTTTTTCGTTATCGTTCGAACGTCAGCATAAACTGTGAGAGTAACTTGCCAAAAATATTCACTGAGTGTGCTTTTCCTTTGCTTCGGTAGAACCGAGCTTTAATGCCATTCACAATAAATTTTAAATCGTATTTTTCCTGGCCAATCACTTTCTCTATACAGCAGTACTATGCGCTTATAGCCCGCCAGTGCCGAACAATAGACGTCGGCACACAAAGACATAAACCAAACGCTGACCAACGCTTGCTTGTGAGAAATAAAAAATTAGATTAATGGCGGCACAGTTGTGAAATGAGAATTGTCACGTCGCAAATTTGCACAATAAAATATCCATTTTGAGTTCTACAAATTGGAATACAAAAAAAAAAAAGAAAAACACTGTGCTCCTTCAATGCTTCTGAAAATAAGAGTGTATAAGGTAGCAAACACACTCTTATTTTCAGAAGCATTGAAGGAGCGCAGTGTTTTTCTTTTTTATAAATAAAAAGTCCAAGTTTGAAGGATCTCTTTGTTCAAACATACAGAAGGACAGAGATCCACTTAGCTTTTGATGCTAATCAAGAATATATATACGGTCTGCCAGGCATCCTTCTGCCTGTGGAATACATTTGCACAAACTTAATATAACCTTGGCCTCCAGGGCAGGGTTTATTAAAAACGAGCATAACCAACAGTCTCTTCTTATTCAAATCTTCTTTAATTCACTGACTTATTATACAACTCTCGCATATCCTTGTGTGACTGCGTTTTTGAGTGTATGTGCATGGAAATTTCTTTTGTCCTTGCGGTTAAATGCGTCATGGCGTTCCATTCGTCTGCTCTACTCTTCACTCTTACCCTTGCGCCAGTGCAATTTTGTTTTAGAAGCATTTCTTTTGGCTCCTCGTCTATCTTTCTTTGTTTTTGTCTGCGTTAAGCGTTTTTATATTGTTGCATATATTTTTGTTGTATTTATTACTATTGTTTTTGTTGTTGTATTTTAATAAATGTAAGTACGCCACTTGCATCTATTGCAACAGCAGCCACAAAAACAAAAACAAACACAGCAACAAGGAACACGCACACACACATCCTTTTTTTAATGCACTTCACATGTTGGCTACTTATGTCCTGCTTACTCTTTTTGCTGTTGTCTATATTGTTGCTTTATGGTTTTGCCATTTCCTTAATAGACATTCCTTGTCGTACACATTTGCTATTGTTGTTGTAGTTCCTGTTGTCATTATAACCATTATGGCTGTTGTAAGCATAGTTTTTGCCAGGAAAAGAGCTTTAAGAATCGCTAATGCGTAGCTAAAACGCTTCGTGGATGCTTAGCGTTGTAACACGCACACAGATACACACACACAAAAGCAAGATACAAAACTGCACCGAGGCACAAGCACGCTTGAACACACATGCACACACACACATAGAAATATATACTATATACACGTTACCGCACTGTAGACTTAGTTAAGCACAACAAGCGCACATAGATGCGCACTAATACAGTTGATGACAAAAAGCTGCTACCGTCGCACAGAGTCCAGAAATCGAAAAACGTGGCCAAACGTCGAAAAAACGTCAGGGGTTTTTGGGGTCGCTTATTTTGAATCTGGTATCAGCAAACAATTTTTACATATGTGCAAGAGTTGGGCATAACGAATCATTTGCGATATCAAACTCGAAAATACTCCGCAAAACTTTTGACTTACTATATTAAAAATGTGCTTTCATAGAAGAAAAATTTGTATATAGTTTTCAGGTCTCTTATTAGCCATAATTATTTATATAATTATCTAGACACTTTGTTTTTCGAATTTTGGCCAGGTTTTTCGATTTCTGAACCACTGTGCGCCGACGCCATTGCAAACCAAAATGCAGCAACTAATGACGCACACAGATACACCGTATTACCGTTAGTGTGTGTGTGTGTTCAAGTATAGCATACTTTTCGGCAGCACTTCAGTTGCTATTGCTTTACTTCGGCTACTTCGACTTGCGCTTGTTTGCATTCCACTGAAACTTGGCATAGCTGAGCGTTTCTAGCGCAAACCAATTAATTGAGATACACAGGCACACACACACACACGCACACACGCACACCACCCGTACACACATAATTGTATGTGTATGTTTGTCACACATGTTGGCGTTATTGTTGAAACGCTTCGCAGTGCTTAACACAATTCCGGCGCCAAGACAAAGGAAACACGTTCCATTTGTGCTTTAAAAAACAAAATAAAATAGAAAAAAAGTGTAAACAACTTCATCTACAAAATTTGAACACATTCGTTAACATTGCTCTCTTTCTCTCTCTCTCTCTCTGTCTGTCTGTCTCTCTTTCTCTCTCTCACTCACTACAAATTAAATGCACAGATATTCGGTCCCGGCGGCACCAAAGAAGAAGATTACGATGATCCACCAGTGACGCTGTTACGTGGTCCACCCGGTCCTCCAGGTTTATCTGGCAAAGATGGACGTGATGGACGCGACGGCACTAAAGGCGATGCAGGCGAGCCAGGTGAACCAGGTTCATTGGGACCACGTGGTTTGGATGGTTTACCAGGTGAGCCAGGCATTGAAGGACCGCCCGGTTTGCCAGGCTATCAAGGCCCACCTGGTGAGAAGGGTGATCGTGGTGATATTGGACCGCCAGGTTTAATGGGTCCACCAGGACTTCCCGGACCGCCAGGCTATCCGGGTGTAAAAGGTGACAAAGGCGATCGAGGTGATTCGGTGAGTAAAAAGTGATTATTACATGCGAGTTCATTAAATTTTTACTTTTTTTTACTTTTTTGTGTCTTATAGTATCGCAAAATGCGACGACGTCAGGACGATGGCATGTCAGATGCACCACATATGCCCACCATTGAATATGTAAGTTGAAAATTAATTTTAAAATTTAATTTGTTAAAAAAAAAAGAATCTATAATTAATTATTCAACAGCTCTATGGCCCACCAGGTCCTCCCGGCCCAATGGGTCCACAAGGACATCCAGGCCAGCAAGGCGATCGCGGCATGGATGGACGCAAAGGTGATCCGGTAAGTTAAAATCATCTAAAAATAATATGGTTCACACATAATTGGTATGGCATATTTTGTTTATTGCTGTATTTCTATCGAAATTTTTTGTTATTTTAATCTAAAAGCTTTTATTTGCATTATAAGCGCACTATCTATTACTTCAACCGATGTTATCAAAAATACTGAATAAATCTCTTTGCGATTCAATAAAAGACTTTCACGATTAAACACCACCGTGGAACTTTCCAAATATCTGCAGGTGGGCATCGTAGCTTTCAAGAATGTCATGTCAAAATTATATAAAACTACAGTTTCCAGATGAGTCATTATTTTAAGAAGTACGAAGGCTTCATTTTTCACAATGGTCTTTGGCTCTTCTTCAATGTGGATCTCAGTAAATGCTCCTTGAATCTGATGAGAACCGCTTTGACTGTTTTATAGTCGTAAATATTACCAAGATATCATATCATGGTGGATACTTTCTCATTCAGTATCTGATATCAGGCAGTAGATGCAGTGAAAGAAAAACCAGTATATTTCCAGTATACCAGTATATTTCAAGCTGAACTGTGCGTTATAATTTCGAGCTGCGCAGAGTGAGAGCAATGCTTTAACTAGGTAGAAACACAAACTGAAAACATTGACAGGAATACTAACAGGATACTGTCGACTGAGGAGCACTTGTGTGTGATGGGTGTATATAATTACCCACAATGCAGATTTTGTAATCATAAAGAAGAGACTCCTCTTCATATCGTTGCAGAATGTGAAGTAATAGTCGCTGAAGAACAACTGAAGGAAGTAGTTAGATCCTAGAACAATACTAAGGTTTATTCAACAAGCTGGACTAGAGCAGGACATCGAAGTAAGAAGGACAAAACAATAGTGCTTTCTAGGTCGATGTTTAAAATTATGTCCTATTATTAAATAAATAAATATTTATTAAATAAATAAAGAACAAGGTCATGCATGTCTTATTACTTTTCGAACGTATTGGCCGCATTGCCGTATGTCGATTTACCTTGTCATTTTCTAATGCCGAGATTTATCCAATTCGTTCAAATGCTTAAGAAGATCTGCTGTCATCTCTTTATCGTATGGCCAAAATTGGCTATCAAAGTCAAATGGCTTGATCTATGTTTCCCTCAGCAGGAGTAAAGTCGACGGACACTGAATTAAACTTTGCTTTTATCATTCAAGTACAGATCTCTGACTTTGAACATGATTGTCTTTAGAAACAACTGCCAAGAAATGTATCATACTCATACCATACTCTGAAATTTGAGTATTTCAATATAGTTTCCTTCATTTGGTGAGTTGATGTTTTCAATGGAACCGCTGAAATCCATTTTTCGTTCAGCCAAGAATTGTATTGTAGAGACTACTCTCTTGAGAACTTGCTGTCAGTAAAAAGCAGTGCTCGCAATAATTGGTCTCTCTCGTGCTTGTTGTCAGAAAAAAACCACTCGTCCACTGACACGATGCGAAACTGTCCCGAAAAAGCCCTCAAACTTCGTTCTTCTTTGGCTTGCTCTTCGCTCAATCGACGAGCGTTTTTGTTCGCTCGCTCGGCTCATGTGTTCCCTCGAGACCCTGTATTTCGTAAAAACTCGACAAACGGTCTTCTGAGCATGTATTAACAGCCACTGCACTGGCTATTAATGCATACGATACGCATATGCACACAAATGTGCGCCCTATCTCTTCTCCCTTCCTCTTTAATGATTTGCCTGTGACGAAATATGTAAGGCAACAACATAAGGCAAATGCGACAACAAAAATAAAGACCTTTTTTGCGGACTCTTTGTGACTCTCAGTAGCTGAACGACGAACGGTTCTGTTCGTAACGAGCGGTCAGTAAGAAACCGATTCGTGTGTTACGCTCAGCCCGAAACCCGAGAGCGATAATACGAACGAAACGTCTCATTTTTTTCGGTCTTTTGAGTGAGCAGACCGCGTATAAAAATTTGGTTGAGCATATTTTGCTAGCTCTGGTAAAAAGTCGCTACTCCAATCTATATACGTATTGCAAAAAAACAAAAATCAAGATTATATTTTTTTTTTTTCAAGGATGTTTAAAAAGTTCATACCCAATAGCCAACGTCGTGCTGGTAGTTCAGAATCGTGAGAGAGTTTTGAGATACTTCAGAGTGAATTGCTGTGGTTGATGTACTCTTTCCTGCAATTAATGGAGCAATATAAATTAATTGCTGGGTTTGCTCCATCTATTTCTGTAACACAATTAGACAACAATATCTAAGATCCTTAATCCTTCGGAAAAGTTTTACTATTGTACATTTTTCAAATTTTTCAGAACAGTTACCCAGTTTTTTTTGTTTATGTTTTTCTTTTCACAAGTTTCTTTCCTTTTTTGTGTTCGAGCTCGATAATTTCGTAGAAACTGGAGTTGATCTTCTTTAAACAAGTGTAACCAAAAAATGCCAACTAAATTGTGTTAAAGTACATAGTTATGCTTAGTATTTACTTTTTTACTTATCAAATTTTTCATTCAGGGCGAGAAGGGTCATAAAGGCGATATAGGACCCATGGGCCTACCAGTAAGTATAACCACTACAAATTGTTTTTAAAATAAAAACCCAATTAATTTACTCAATTTAATTATTTCTTTTAAAATTAGGGTCCCATGGGCATGCGTGGCGATTCTGGTCCTTCAGGACCTGCAGGCAAAGCAGGCATACCGGTAAGTCAACAACTCCTATGAATACTAAACATAACAATACAAATGCTTTTATAATTTGGCTTTTAATTAAACTGCATATTCATTTTTTGTTTTTTCAAAATTTTTCAAATTCAATTAGCTAAGTGTGAAATTTGTGTCACTAATATTAACAAAAACTAAAATTTTGTGTTTTCTATCTCGTTTTCTCTTCTACTTCTAACAGGTGTGGGGCTACTAATAACTAAAACCACAAAAATAAATAAAATATATACGAAAAAAAAAAAAAAACTCACAATAAGTGAACGTTAGTCAAGTACTAAAACGAAACTGTTAAGCGTCAAACTAAATACCAAACACACACACACACACACAGATACAGATACATTTACACACAGATACAAACACATACACATACGCATACGCATACATACGTGCACAAAGGTTAACCGCAACAGCAAAAAAAAAAAAAATAAATATTAAAAATAAAAATAAAAATGTGTGAAGCAGCAGCGTCAAAAAATATTATAAATTCTTTGCAAAAAGTTTAAAAAAGGAAAAGAATTAAAATTAAATGAATATTTAATGAAATTTATATGCATATGTATATAGAATTCAATATATATATATATATATATATATATATATATATATATATATATATATATATATATATATATATATATATATATATATATATATATATATATATATATATATATATATATATATATATATATATATATATATATATATATATATATATATATATATATATATATATATATATATATATACAATACATACAATACATTATTATGAAAAATATGGCATGTACATAACATATTTATAGCTACATACATACATAGATACATAAATATTTCATAATGTTTTAAAACAAACAACAAAAAAAAGACAAAAATGCAACGCAAATAAGCGTACAAATTTGTCAAATAAAATATATCTACATACATATATGTATAGGTAGATAGTTATCAGATACTAGCTGCACTAAACAAAACGAATGAATCAGATACAAATGTTGTTCATATCATTTAATGCCGTATGCAAATAGACAAATGAGTATTCATATACAAACAAACAAACAAACAAACGAACGTACGAACGATGAATGATGCAGTGAACGATGCAGCAAACGAACGACAAGTAGATACAGATACAGATACAGATACATTTATATACAAACAAACATAATTGCCAGATACATATATAAACAATTAAAGAGATACATATGAAGCGCATGCAAATATTTAATTGCATTTAATTTGCATGAGCGCTCGAACACTCGAGCTATGCAGTTCGACATATGTAGTACTATATGTATGTACATATAGCACTCATTCACGCACGCACCCGCTCACGCACGACATACGCCAACAGAACAGCCAGCAATCATTCACGCAGTCAACCAACCAACCAAACAGTCAGTCATTCATCATACGCCCCATTGGCCACAGCTCAAATGAAAGGATAAATGAAATAAAACGAGAGAAAATATATCTATCTATGTACTTGTATATATATTTTGTGGAGCCGAAGTCTCAATGCGCTTCACACGCATTAAAATTGAGCAGTGTATTTAATCCATTAAGACGTGTGTGAAGCGTTTCTTCATAGGCCGCCATAACGAATTTCAAATAGAAACAATTGGTACACTAGAAAATAAAACATTCTTGTCGTTATTCCACCAAGCTTAAGAGGATAGCCTATCGCCTTTAGTTTTATTGCCAACTTCTTGGCACTGCTAAATGGTAGAAAGCTAGCTTGGAACACTTATTTAAGATAGCTAGCAAGAAAAACCACTACCGCACTCTATGCATGTAAGTAGAAAGACCGAAGATCTAAGATGAAGCATGACCACAAAAAGTAGTCCACTGGCGCTACACCGCTATTGTTAGATCTACTATACTCAACCTTAATAAAAAGACCGTACTCAACTAAATAAGTAAAGTACAACTAGTGGTGGACCTATGCATCTTGGACACTCTTTGCACAACTCCAGCAGATGCTCTTGACACTATTCTTCATTTTCACTTGATGCTTTAAGCATAAGAGGGGCTAAATGCTGATCCAACGGCTTTATTGGCCACTCAACAATACTAATGGGAAAATTGTTCATACCTGCAGTAAATGACTTCTGTATTTCAATAGAATAAATAAACAAGTTTCTTAAATAAATCTTCCTTCAAGGTATGCTTGTATTTTAGGTTTTTCGGGACGCACAAATGCTATCAGCATTTTACTGAGAAGCCTAGTCTGTTGACCTTAATACGTCATTCAGTGCAGTGTTTTTCTGGTGGCAAGCTTAGCTACTTAGAATGCAGTTACATAAGTGTATAAGGACTTTAAATAGCGGGTCAAAATACATCAATATTTGGCAAATAATTCAAAGAACGTAAACAGCTGCCACACATCTCTGAAAAAAATGGCTGAGAAATTTTACTCTTATGTATCTTATCTTAATTTGCTCTTATCTGCGTGCAAGATCAAAGAGACATTGATCGAAACTGTTCAGGAGATGAACTCACCAGCCATGGCACTATGGCACAGATCCTTCCAGATGATGATTATGTTTATATGCCTATGGCCACGTGCAAGCTCCTTATTCTCAAAAACTATGAGCATGCAACGAACTCAAGATGGCAACGCAAAAAATTCTACAGAGTAAATAAAACGTTCTGTACAACTAGGCAGTCAAAGAAGAATAGCTGTAAATGTGCACAGATCAAATGTACCATATAACGATTTTGGCAGGAGTTGCTATGGTGCCCAACTCTCAATGGAAGAAGACTGAAATCTGAATCTGGGGCAAACCTTTCATCGTAGATATGTATTTCTTATTTAGCCAAAGCTAGTCCGAGACTTCTATTCAACATCTATAAGCCACGAATTCGTTTCATGTCGCTCTACAACGAGTGGCATAGGTGCATTTTTGGATGCGGTGTGGTGGTGTGGTATCACTATGATCCCAAAACGGCTGAGTGTGTTAAAGCTGCTCTTTAGTTTCAACAGCCGCTCCAACCTAACCTTTCGACTTCGGTGGCAGTACTACTACTTTACGACACTCTAATTTGTTTTTTAAATTGTAAAAAACACTCGGAAATTAGATGCAATTATGGAAATCATATATTTTTTTGATGCATCAACTTCGACTTCCACAAAAAACGTCAGAAATGAGTCATGCTTCTGCGCTAAATCAACCGATTTAATGGACTTTATCACGTCAAAAATTGCTCTATGATTCCTCAGAAATATTTCAGAAGTGAGTGGTGGGTTTGTATGGAGATATACACAGTTTAT